>CM057454.1:914656875-916108750 GCA_016271365.2 Neoceratodus forsteri | reverse complement strand
AAACAAACTAAGGTGTTGCAATATTTAAATTTGATCGGTGCAGATATCGCATTACTCCAGCTGCACAGTGCAATGACTAAAAAAGCTGTGGGTGGGAATGGTGCTGGCTAGTTGTGCCTCCACGAAATCTAGGGGCGTGGTCATCCTTCTACGGAGATCAGGACCATGGACTGTCGAAGGTCAGCATCAGGACTCATTAGGTAGGTGGATAGTGGCTAAGTTGGCATATCCTGGTGGCAAGGCCATGATAGCCAATGTTTATGGTTTTAATATGGATACAGGGGATGTTTACTCTGAGCTGAGTCAGGCCTTCACAGAGCTCTCTGGTGATAACCTGGATATTCCAATCGTGTTAGGTGGGGATCATAACCAAGTGCGTGACATTTTTTTAGATAAATCCATACCCACACTACAGTCCTATCCGAGGGTTTTAGAAACTCTAAATACTATGATGTCAGAATGGGGGTTAGGAGACCCGTGGAGAATTAATCATTCAGCGGGCGTGACTATACATTCTTCTGCACACTGCATGGGGCATACAGCAGACTTGACTTCTGGTTGGCCAATCATGCTGCTATGCTGGGGATAACAGCTCCCACCATTGGCAGTATAGTCATTTCAGACCATGCCCCTGTAACGGTCACTTTCTCTCCCCCAGGGCAGAGCTCACACTCCACAAGGTGGAGATGTAACCAGTTGCTGATGGAGGATGCAGCCTTTTGTGACTATATAAAAAAGGAAACTCTCTTCTATTTCTCAGTTAACAACCCAGGGGAAACAAGTGCAGCCACAGTCTGGGAAGCCTTAAAGCCAGTTATAAGGGGGAGAATTATCTCCTTCTCTGCGGCCAAAAACAAAGAAAGGGCAAAACAGATATCAGAGCTTCAGAAAGATCTGGCATCTCAAGAGAAGCACTTTAAACTATCACCTACCAAACCACTTAACTCCCCCCTCTCCTAGCCGACATTACTGGCCTAAAATATAGACTTAATGTGCTGCTGAATAGAAAGGTGGAGTGGCAACTTACTCGTGCTAAACACAGGTTCTGGGAGGAGGGTATAAAGGAGGGAAACTGTTAGCTTACTATTTATGGAAGCAACAAACCTCCAGAATTTTAGCCCTAAAAAATAAGGAGGGGAAGGTTGCTACAACACCTAAGGCTATCAATGAAACTATGAAAAGATTTTATCAGGACCTGTATCAAACTAAGAATACTTTCTCGGATACTGAGTTATCTCAGCGCCTGTGAAGTTTTTACCAAGAGGCGCAGCTCCCTAAGCTCTCAGAATAGCAGGTTCTAGCGCTGGATGCTCCCATAATTCGTGATGAGCTCCAGTCTGCACTATCCCATATGGCCAAAGGGAAGGCCACCGGGCCAGATGGGCTATCTGCAGAACTGTACCAGGTGCTGCAGGATGAGATTACTACCCCTCTACTGCAAGCCCTCCATGAAGCCCTGTTGAATGTTATACTTCCTCCCACTATGCCCGAGGCCCTTATCTCACTAATCCTCAAGAAATCGTCGGATAGATTATCATGTGCAAATTATAGACCTAGCTCGCTTCTCCCTGGTCGATACTAAGATTCTAGCTAAAATTTTGGCAACCAGATTGTCCCCAGTGCTTCTAAATCTGATCCATCCCTCTCAAACGGGGTTCTTAAAAGGGAAATAGAGTGCAGACAACCTATGCCTTATTTTAAACCTGAAATGGTTGGCACTTCACTCCGAGGTCCCCATGGCAGCCTTAGCGGTTGACTTTGCTAAGGCTTTCGACTCACTGGAGTGGGCGTACCTGCATCAGATTCTCCAGCTATACGGCTTTGGATCCCAATTCTGCTCATGGGTATATACGCTGTACAATCTGCCCTCGGCCAGAATCCTTACTAACAAAGATACCGCTTCCCCCTTTATCCTCCAAAGAGGTACCAGACAGGGGTGTCCACTCTCGCCACTCCTGTGTCTGGTAGCTCTGGACCCCTTAATTAGGACACTGACTGATACCCCAGCTGTAACGGGTATTCCTGTGGGGAAAACTTCCTACTTAGTTAATGCATATGCAGACGATATGCTTCTTACTCTCTCTGACCCGCAGTCCTCCCTCCCACCAGTTCTGTCAATACTGCAGGAGTTCACTAGAATATCTGGGCTCATGGTAAATCAGAAAAAAAACATATTATCTCCCCTAAATAAGAAATGTAGTAGACAATGTTTAGCTGGTACAGACACTTCCTGGGCGCCGCAGGGCTTCCCATACTTGGACATTAACATTACAGCAGCCTGGAAGGACCTAGAAACAGCCAACTTCTCTCCCCTCCTAAGAACCCTAACAGCTGAGGTCCACCGCTGGATGAAACTGCGCCTAACTCTGAAGGGCAAAGTGGAGGCAATCAGACTGTTTATCTTTTCCAGGGTTTCTTCTTTACTAAACAATCTCCCAATTCCTTTCTCCCAGAAACCATTCCAAGCCTTAGATAGGCTGATAGTACTTCTACTTTGGGAAGGTGGCCTCCCTCGATGGGGAAGAATGAAATTACGGGCACACTGGACCAAGGGAGGGCTCGGTCTCCCTTGGTTCATTGGATACCACTTGGCGTTTAATATGACCCAGACTCTGATGTGGTTTGCCCCTCACTCTACTCCCCCTCCTCAATGGATGGTGTTGGAAGCTACGCTGGCAGCAGGGACTCCCCTCTACTCACTGTTATTCTGTAGGAAACCGGCTAACTCCCAACTCACACCGATTATGACAAATTCATGTGCACTGTGGCCCCGTGCAATGGGCATAACTGGTGTTTCCAGCTCCAATTACCCTCCCCCCTTATGCTATGCCCCGATTTGGAATAATCCTCTTGTAAAAGTTGACCACAAGCCACTTCATTGGGCCTCATGGGCTTCTAAAGGCATACAGATGATAGCCGACCTTCTCATATCAAACACACGTACGGTGAACACGCGTACGGTGATGTTCTTCGAGCAGCTTAAAACTAAATACAAATTACCAAATCAGGACTTTTGGAAATTTCTCCAACTGCGTAGCTCAATGACCCCCTTACTTAAAAGCTGGCCGCCCCAATCCCCTTGGAGATGTCTGAGTAACCTCTCCTTGCCCAGCAGAGGCAAGGGCCTTGTAGGCGTCACCTTAACTAGCAATGCCACGTGGGAGCAGGATAGTTCTCACACTCTATCCCTACCGCAGTGGTCGGAATGTCTCAGATTGGCCCATATGACCTGCGTAGACTCAAAGAGCAAATTGATTCAATTAAAAATTCTTCTTAGATGTTGGACACCACTGGAATCGAGCGCCACACCGCTCAGTATGCTTTCCTGGTAAAACGCTTAAATAAATATACTCCCTCAGTCCTCTATAGGCGAAAGATAATCCCACAAGACAACTGCTGGAGATGCCACTCCTCTCCGGCCCACCTATATCATATACTGTGGCTGTGCCCAACAATTCATACCTTCTGGACTCTAGTCTTGAAGGATTGCTCCGCTATAGTGGGTTCCTCACTATCCCTTCAACATTACTCCCTTTTGCTAGGGTATACTTTCTCAATAAATGCACTTACTCCTTCTAATAAAGCCTGGGTCCTGGTTGCTGTCATGGAAGCGAAGAGAGCTGTGCTAGTGAGATGGAGGCAACCCATGCCCCCCACACTTTCTCAATGGTGGGCGGCCATGGTTAGGCTGGCCACCTTCGAAAGACTTACGGCAGTAGCTAGAGGCAAACTGACTGACTACCACTCAAAATGGGACACCTATCTGCACTCCCATATTTGCAGAGTGTCTCCTCCACCACTACAGAACCCTCCAATTACTTATTAGCAAAGGTGATTCTAGGGTGGTACGCCTACTGTTAAGTATCTTCCTCCATGGTGTGTAGACTCTGTTATGCTCTTTCTTCTTCCTCTTATCCATAGTTATTTTTCCCTATACTTCCCGCTTTCTGCTTCCTTCTTAACCCTGATCCTATGTATAGCTTAAGCATTGTATCATGGGATTGTTGGGTATAAGCTGATTAGGAGAACCTAATTAGTGTAAATTCACTGTATAGTTGAGAGGCCTGTGCTGTAAGGTAATGCTTTGCTGGATCGTATGTCTCAATAATTGTCTGTGTTCACTTAAAGATTGCAACAGTTAGTTGGTCTCACACATATATTAGGCCTTCCTCAAGGCCAGTGGAGACTTAGATTCTGTACAATAGTGGTATAGTTTTAGAGCAACTTGATCATTAAGAAATTTCCTGTAAAATGGCAGTTTTATCAGTTATCCTGTGGCACGTTGTCAGCAACTGAGGCTTATTGTGAATATGCTGCTATGTGTTAAGTGAACTAAATGAAAAAACTGAAAACTTCAATAAAATATTACATGATAAAAAAAGACTCTAAAATACTGCATGCAATAAGAATTATACCGGCGTAAAAATACACATATTATATGGATATATATTCTTCTTTTCAGATTTAGATAAAAAGAAGATCAGTGAGGGCCAGTTTTATTTTTTACTGAGGACCAGACTAACACTGGGGATACTGATCGGTGGTACTAGGGGTGGGCACCTCGGAGTCACCACCAATGAGTCTGTTGGGTGGGGACTGGCATTCTGGAGAGGAGGGGGTTGGTATAACCGCAGTCCACTTGGAAAATAGAAAAAACAGAAAGCTGCAAAACTTTGAAATGACCATTTACCAGGATTTAGGTGTTGGTTTTCCAAAAATACATCATTTATATGTACAGTATTTTCCATTGTTTTGTTTAAAAAAAGATATGGCTATCACAACCCAAAAATATTTTCTCACAATCCAAAAAGTGCTAATTTTGCCAAAGAAAAATGCTCAGAAAGTAACATTTTAGTGTCCTATTAGAGGATTATCCTAAAACCCTGCTGGGCATGAAAAAGTCACTACTTTGGCACATGCCCCAACAAACCTGATAATACTGGGAAACAATTTTGTACCGTTTAGGTTGTAGGTAACAGCAAAAAAAAAAAAAAAAGTAATAAAAGCCTGAAAGAAAATACATTTTCTGTAAATACAACACATCCAGATCTCAGAATCTGCATAAGTAACCATCATAAACCTTCACGTGTTTTGATAACTTGTCTCCTGGATAACACATGTCAAATATGGGACAATTTTGTCAAACACCTCCAAAGTTATTGAGGTGCAAAGTTAGGGGTTTAACATTGAACAATACTCAACACAAACTATATTGGCACTACTGTGCCAGTATAATATGGGCTACAGTCTACTAAGCTTATAAAAAAATCCCCCTGATCTGATGGCCAGACTCTAGCTGGACTTTGACAATGTCCAGCTTGGTTCCACTCAGATCAGTTATCCCTAAATGCTAAGAAGAATGTCTCCATGACCTTTGGAACTAGGCAAAAGCTTTCCAGACTTACTACTGCCCCTTCCGTTCACATCCTTGATGGGCCCCCCTTTGAAGATGTCTCATCCTTCAAGTACCTGGGGGTACGGCTCCACTGGCACCTGGACTTCTCAACTCATGTTGAGACAATCCACAAATCACTGCACCCTAAACTAGGTGCTTTGTATCATAACTATGGGTGCATCCCCTTGCCTGCTCACAGAGGCATATTACAGAGAATGATTCTCCCCCATCTTTGACTATGGTGACACTGTGTACTGTGCTGCTCCTAAGTCCACATTGGCCAGACTGGACCAGCTCTTCCACTCGTTCTGTCATTTTGCTCTTGACTACCCCCTCTGCACTCACCACTGATCCCTCTTCTCTGCCCTCTCTCTCTCACCCCTCCCTTGAGGCCAGATGTCTTACTCACTGCTCCTCCTTCCTTGCCAAAGACTGGCTTGGTTCCCTTCCCTCCTATCTCTCCTCACTCCTTACATCCCCTCTCCCCTCCTACTCCCTACATAACTCTTAACTTTCACCTCCTTTCTCTCTCGCCTAGGTTGACAACAGTTGGTCAGGCATATTTCTGTGAATGTCTCCCTACTATGTGGGACTCCCTCTCCCTAATCACCTGCTCTGCCACTTCTATTCACTCCCTATCCCTTCACCTCTGTGAGCTTTACTCACTCTCCAGCAACTGTTCCCGATCCTTTACTTCCCGCTGCTCCTCCACTCTCCCTATTATCCTCTCCTCCTCTTCTCTCCCCATCCTCTACCCCAACACCATTACCTACCACTCTACCCCTCTCCGCTCTACCTCTCTTCATCCAGTTGTTATACCTCACCTACAGTATGTACCCTCTCTGCATTTGCTGAAATATGCCAAGCTGCTTTGGCCCCTTGCTAGGTGACTGGTACCATTTCAATAGGCTTCTCTATGTACTACGATCCGCAACTTGTAAATGCATTGAATATATAAATTGTAAATCCTACTTTGCTTATATTGCTATAATCTGCTTGTTTACTATGCCTCACTTTTCTTCTCACTGCATACTTTACCACTTGACATCTGTAATATTTTCTCCCATATTCCCCTACCCCCCAGGACGCATCTGGAAACAAGCTGCTATTCAGCTCAGTATGTCTTTCCTGGTAAAATGTTTGAAATCAATAAATAAATAAATTTGTTGCAAATATTTAAAGCAAACTGAGCACTATAAACAACCAACAGCATTCTTACACCATAACTAAGACTATTTTAGTTCCCTGACATACTGTAGTTACTTACATTTTGTTTATCCAAACCACCTCCCAGAACCCCCAGCAATATCACAGTTCCCCACATGGTCATTCTGAATAATAACATATCTCTAAAGAAAAATATCCATGTACTGTACTTTAGTGTATCTTCTTAACCCATATGAGGCATAACAAGTATTATGAAGTGGGTCTGAAGAATGCTGAATCCTAATGGGTTGAGACCTACTTTCAGCCAGCTGTTATCCCAGCATAACAGCCGAGCTGAAAGTAGTCACCATGCAATGAGGACTCAGCATTGTAAAAGTAATCTGAGTATCACTCAAGGCAAAATGCTCATGACAAACATAGCAGATCTAGCAGACCCAGATCTGTAACAGGCACCAGGGGAAGGTATCCAAACCACAGAAATGATCAATTTAAAAAAAAAAAGGATTCATTACCACAGCCACTGCACGTGGCTAAAAATAACAGCTCCCACTCTCACCTTTAAACACATTATTAATATAAACATCATGCCTGTGCATTTTAACAGTAAAAAACCAAAAAGTATAACAGTTACCCAGTCCTAAAAAATTCTAAAGTGAGTGAATAAATTTCGAAAGTCTTCAGTGGCTTAGCAAATACAGGGATCAATAGCATTAAGGCAATCATGGGATATCCAAATGTTCAGACCCTGGAAACAGCAAATACCAGTTCTAAAACTGGAGAGTTCAGGTGTCAGATTTGGAAGATTGCTCACCTCTCCTGCCACTGAATTCCTTCTTGATTTTCTCCACTAGTGATCCAGTAGTGTGGGGGTCATTGTGTTAATATAAATTCCCCTACACACCACCTGGAGTTTTGTCGGCAATTGAAGTGCTTAAGTTCCTCCTAACTCATGGAACTCCTTCCTGACACCATCAAATGCCTCTGATGTTTCCGGTTAAAAAAACTACAGTCCAAGAACAGGAAAACTTGAGATCCATGGGACAAATAAATCTTCCCCACTTTTCAAGATTGTTGTAAGAAACACTCCTTCTTCAGAATCAATGAGAAAATCAACATAATGATCCTGGGAGCATTGTCAACTAATAGACACCTCCCTGGAGATACACAGTAAGTTTTATCACGGCTGGAGGGATTTTCTTTCTCTGCCCTCTACAGCACTAGAAGGACTCTGGTTTTTGCAGTTCTGGCTGTATTTTCAAGATATTCAAGTTGGAGCACTAAAATCGTATTTTCTTTTGTCACTCTGGCTACACTTGCCAAAGTCTTTCCTGCCATTTCCATAGCCACTTTTGCCTTTTCAAGCACTCTATCCACTTGAGTTGGCACAGTCATCAGACATGAGTTAAAACCCTCCACACTGGCAGCCAAACCTCAGACAGCCTTGAGGACCTAGGTCACAGAAGATTCTGGCTCCCTGCTACTGTACTGTGGAGGCTCACCTTGTACTCCACATCTGCTAGGCCCTGAAGTTCCCATCTGCTTCTGTGTTGCTGCTATTCCTTTGGATTTGCCCACTGTTACCAAAGCAGATAAAACTTGAAAATCTGGACACCCAAAGTTTAATGTAACTTTGATATTAATTAGCAGTAAAAGGGGTTAAATAAAGAATTCTATTCGATTTAAAAGTTTGCAAAAATAAGGAACACAGACTGAGTACATCTGATCAATTAGGCTGCAAGCTCCACCCCCGATTGTCCATATTTCTATTCCACTTTTGTCTTCATTGTTAGGTTAATTTACATGGAATGGGGATCCTTGTCCTCTAGAGTGATCTACTCCTACTGTTTAATCTTTTCATAAAGTCAAAATCCTCTGTTTGTGACATCACAATTATTTCTACACTGACAAACTACAGTGTCACAAATAGAGGATCATGACTACTGCAAAGCTTTAAATGACAGAAACTGATAAACTCTAGGGAACAATAATCCTGTTTACATGTTAATTGACCTAGTAAAAAAGCATATAAGAAAGAGAATGCAGAAATGCATAAAATACTGGTATTGATTCGTTCAGTTTAGTCAGAGAGAATCAGAATATCCTGTGGCATTGAAAGCAAATTCAGGTACAATGTTATCAGGAATGCAACATATACAGCCAAAATGTTTCAGTAACAGTTAAAGAGAGGCAGTAGATATAACAGTTCAAGGCATGCAGTTACTTTATATACTGTATATAATATTTGCACGGTAGCACAAGTTTAGTTCAGGTTGAGCACAGCACTGAATGTTAAACCCAAATCTTTGCACCTTAATAACTTTTGCGGCGTTCAATAAAATTGCACAAAATTTGACATGCACAGTCCAAGTGGCAAGTTCTATGATATGTGATAAGTGATGCACACTTATCTGGATTCTGAGATCAGGAGATGTCAAAAATACAAAAAAAGCACACTTTGGGCCTTTTTTGCTCTCACCTACAGCAAGACAATTTAGAATTTTGTTCTCTTTTATTGGACCAACAAGTATCTTGTACAAAGATGGAATTATACACAAGCTTTTGGGGCCTCACAGGTCCCTTCTTCAGGTGACTAGCACAACTGAGCAACATAAGCAGTATATAGAGCTACTGTGGAGCAATTTAAAGAAATAGCAGAAAATTAAGTAGGAAAGAGATAAAAGGGGATTCGAGATAAAAGTCTATATAAGATGCAAAGTAAAGAAATGAGTGAGAGAAAATGGGGGGCTAGTCAGTAGGAGATGAAAGGAAGCTAGAAGGGAAAAACAAATGACCAGACAGGAACACATAGAAACATAGATTTTGACAGCAGATATAGGACCGCTTGGCCCACCCAGTCTGCCCATTTCCCTACCTAATGGATAAGCTGCAGATCCTAGTTAACCAGCAGCCTACTTCTTCCTACCCCCACCCTCTAGAATTGACTTATGACTGTCCCATGCATGCTTGAATTCCACCACTGTTTTTGACTCCACAACCTCCTCCGGAAGGCAGTTCCATGCATCCACAACCCTCTCTGTGAAAAAATACTTCCTTAAATTACCTCTGAGCCGCCCGCTTCTATCTTCAAATTGTGCCCCCTTGTTCTTGCACACCTCTTTTTTTGAAAGATGCTACCCTCTTGGACTTTGTTGATTCCCTTGAGGTACTTGAAAGTTTCTATCATGTCCCCCCCTCTTCCTCCTTTCCTCGAGGCTATACATATTAAGCTCCTTAAGTCTCTCTTCATGTATCTTCCAGTGCAGACCCTGCACCATTTTAGTTGCCCTCCTCTGGACAGCTTCCATCCTGTCTATGTCTTTGCAGAGATTGGGTCTCCAGAACTGCATGCAGTACTCCAGATGGGGTCTCACCAGCTGTCTGTACAGAGGGATAATAACTTCCAGTTTTCTACTGGTGATGCCTCTCTCTATACATCCCAGTATCCCCCCAGCCATCCCTACTGCCTTCTCACATTGCTTGCTAACCTTTAGGTCATCTGATATGACTACCACCAGGTCCCTTTCCATTTTTGTTGTTGTTACTACCTCCCCCCCATTGTGTACTCTTCCCCTGAGTTTTTGTTTCCCAGGTGCATTATTTTAAGCTCAGCCATAGACATAATTTGCTGTAGAAAACCCAAACCACTAAACATCTAATTGGTTTTAAGACCCCTATCAGTTTGGTGAAGGCCACAATTAAAATCTCTCATCCATAAAACTAATCTAGAAGTGTGTAAATATGGTTGGATATCTTTAAATAAAGATGTCCTTGATGCTTTAGTCTGTGGTACATAGACAGCAATTAATTGAAATCTTTCTTTAAAAAAAGAGATATCTAACATCAGTGCACTACCTGGACACATCTCAACCAATCTAGAAACCTTTAAGTTTGTGTTACAAAATAGTACCCCAATCCCATCACAGGGATCAAGTCCTGTAGACCAAAAGGAAGCTCCTAGTGGCCATGCTCTAGAGGCCTGCTGTAATTCTCTATGAGATTTTAGTTGCGTGTTCAACAGACACATAATATCACTGGCTATGTTTTGTAAAGATAACATAGTTCCACTTAACTTTCTCTCCCCTTTTATGCTATTGACATTAATGGAAGTAAGAGTCAAGTGATCCATCACTTAACATGATAGGAAGGTATTGTACCAAGGCTATAAACTAAGGGGTCCTATTTTTCCTACTCTGCCTAGTTCTTTTCGCTATAGAGTCAGTTCCCCCTCCTTCCTCAGTATCCGTATTAGACGGAATAGAGGAAGTGTCTGTGCCCTCATCCTCTGAGTCTCTGTCTGTGGCCTCAGAGGAGAGTGCCACAAATTTGTTGCCTGACTTCCAAGATCCTGAAGGTAGAGAAGTATTCCTTTGTTTAACAATCTTTCCTAGCCTGTTCCTTTTCTGCGGAACTGGCTTAAATCCTACCTTACTTGTGGGGGCGGAAGGGGAGCATCTCAGTCTGGCCTACTGTTATCCTCTACAGGGGGAAGGAAGAGAGTGGGATCCTCAGCTACTTGGGGTCTCTCATCCTGTATTAGTACTTCATGTATTAAAGCTTCACCTTATATGGGTTCTGAGAGCTGGATTCTTTCCTGAGGGACCTGTCTCAAAGATTCTAACCCTGCCCTTAAATTCTGTTCTGCCACTCTCTTGGCTTAACTGCTGCTGTGCCAAATTGATAATGCTTTCATGGGAAGGGCAGTCTTCACAGTAAGGTTATGCAATGCCCAAGGGCAATGGCCATGTGTGTGTCCAATTCGCTCACATAAGTTGCATTTAAAAAGATTGAGACATTTCCCTGAACTGTGTCCAAACTCCAAGCAATGACTGCATTTAATTGAATCACACGCAGAACTCAAATGGGCCCATGAACCGCACTTAAAACATGATTTGGGCTGTCCTATATAAAATATTGCCCCTCTATCTCTCCCTAAATAAAATGAGCTAGGAAGGTGAACAGGCCCTGAGTTTGTTGTCTAAAGTTTGACTCTTATTCTCCACCCTCCATCCCAGATTTGTTCACTCTCCAGGGTGGGGGTGGGTTTGTTCAAAACTTCACAACATTGTTGAAGCCAAAATAAAATATCCTCAATGTTCACTCCCTCATTTTTGAACTTCACAGTGATACTGTTAATGGCAGGTTTAGTTAGGGGGATGGCATGAAACGGGGTCCATACTGGAGAGTTTTTACATGTATTGTATTGGGCTCAAAACCTGTCCAGGCTTGCGGCGTTCTTAAAACTGACATCATAGTTTCCATTCCTCACCCAATTAGCGCAAATATCTCAGATGAAAAAAATCTCATGGAGCCTTTCAACAGTGTTTTAGCTATGTAAATCCTATCTGGAGTTTCCCCCAGTCCCCCTTTACAAAGCAGCCTGACCGCATTGCACTGCGGAGCAGGCTCTCCCCGATTCTGAAAAAAGTCTGACAGTTTAAATATTGCATCCCTCCCCTCCCTCCCCTCTATGATAGTCTGACCTATAGTAGGGGAAGGGCCTAGTCTAATTGGTTCCTCAGGCTCACCAGTATTAGTTACCCTATGTGAACCATTCTGCTCCTCATTAACTGTATTAATAGCAAGTGCTGATTCAGCTAAATTTTTCTCCAAGTCAGCCCCTTCCCTATCCCCAGTGGGGGATTGCATCACAGCTGCACCTTCCTTCTCTGGCCCTTTCCCCTCAGATATTCTATTACAGTCTGCTAAGACTCTATTTTGATCAACATTGTCAGACAATTTAGTACACAAAATTGAAGTTGTAAAGTTACCCCGGGGTATGTTGAAGCTCTCTGCAGTGGTATTGGTGGTGGCCACATATGTAGAAACTTTCTTCACCATTTGTACATACGTAGGGTCCTGATTATCAGGAGTCCACACTCCATCCTCCGTAAGCTCTCATCCTGCTTTCTCTAGGGCATTCACCGGAGACAAGTTCAGGCCCCCAATGTCTTTATCCGCTTAGCTACTTTTACTTGTCTCAGGCGTGCCAACCTCTGAGGCCTGGCATGTCTTCCTTGCTTTCTTACTCCATCCCAGTCGTGACTGATCCTAAGGAAACATGAAAATCGGCTCCGCTGGTGTCATCTGCCCCCGCAAAGTATCTTCCGATTGAGTAGTCTCCGTCCTGTAACACCACCTTAAGCCTAGGCATTTACTGCTTTTTTTCCTTTTTGCTGGTTGTTGTAGCAGACTTTTGGCACACAGGGGGATCCCTGTGTTGACTGCCAGCCTGCACCTCTGAACTCTCTTCCAAAGCATCTGATAAAATACCTTCAGCGGCCATGTCATTATGCCGCTGACTTACTGGGGGCTTGGCAGTTGGAGCTCCTTCTTTGACAACTGTAACCAGCTCCAGAAAAGCCTCTAGCTTCAGTTCCACATCAGTCACTGCTTGTAATAACCACTTTTTCTTTTTTAACAGACTCTTTTGGTTTTTAGCACACTGCATTTCTGCAGTTTCAGCTGGGCTGTCTCCAACACCTCAGCCCTTTTTAATGTTGCTTCTTGACCTTCTGTAGCATCATTCTCTCCCAATCTTTCTTCAGAAAATCCACAATCACCAGTTCCACATCAACAGCCTCTTCTGTATAGATTGCAGGAAAGGAGGCCTGCTCTCCTGCATCTCCCATGTCTATCTCCTCCTGTGGCTCCTCCATACTGGCCATCCTGCATCAGGAGGCCAAGGGCTCCCCCTACTGGCGTAGTAAGGGAATTTCCATGGTGCCCTGGCCAAATTTCCTCCATTCATTAAAAATACCACTGACAGCTTATTCTGGTTCAAGGTCAGTTGGCATTCATCTGTATTCCCTTCCCCCAGGTCGTGCCTGAAAATAGGCAAAATATTTCTAGTGCACTTACCCGGTCAACAAAAAATAACTAAATAAATAAATAAAAAGACCTATAGTAAATTCTTGGTACTGTAGTGTATTACCAAGTAGTCCTGTATCATGAGCAGGCCAAGTTTGCTAGTGAATACTGGTAATATTTTATTAGATAATATTTACACACCCCTACAAATAAAAATTAGATAAAATTATTAAGGTCATAGATTTTGTGTATTGTTTTATAATGACAGAGCAATGATGTTGGATTACCTATGGATATCAGTTATAGTGATGTTTGCTTGTTTGCTCAGCAGGCAGCAGCAGCGGGGCTCATAGACTGAAGGAGAGCAGACAGATAGTGGAGACCAGTCATCATTTCAGTGTTTTTTTTAACTATTAGCAGTCCAGAGATTGGAGTTAGATCCAGGTGGCATATCAGGGCAAATACTGGGACTGGAGTCTTGGGCACAGAGAAAACAAGCAGTTTAGCAGCAGACAGGCTCCTCAGTTCAGAAAATCTGTGTTTTTAGCATGCATTGATCTTGAAAAATTCCACTTGGGAGTCCTACGTAGCTCTGAAGGGCTCTGTACTGACCCCTGTGCTCCCCCCATGTGTGGTGACACCAGGGTGCCAACCCCTGGTGTCACCAAACAGACCACATCAGTACCTGTAAGAAACAAAACTGTTTTTAAGGGTGGGTCCTAAGGTGGTAAACTGGGTAAGAAATTGGTTAAGGGATATGCAACAGAGGGTGGTGGCAAACAGATTTCACTCTGGAGAAGAGAGGGTGACTGCAGTGGTGCCTTAGGGCTAAGTACTGGGACCAGTCACATTTAATGTCTTTATAAGTGACATTGTAGATGAGCTGGAATGGAAGGTCTGCCTCTTTGCGGATGACTCCAAAATCTGCAATAGAGTGGATTCTCTGGAGGAGGTGGGAAGAATGTGTAGAGACCTGAAAAAACTTGAGGAGTGGTCAAGAGCATGGCCATTAGGTTTTGGTGCAAAACAGTGCAAAATTGCACAACTGCTGGTGCAGCAGTTGGGCTTCTGTCTGTGATGCCGACACTCAGGTTTCGGGAATGAACTCGAGGTGTCGGAGGGCTTGCTGGGGGAGGAGGATTCAGCATCTCAGGGACTACTCTCCTCCTCTATGGGTGGAGGGTGGGCTAGCTATCAGTGCATGGTTGACTCCTGATGGGGGCCGGGGGGAATGGCAACCAAAGCTGAGTAGTTAGGGAGGTGTGCCGGACATTGTGCTCTGTGCACTACATCATTACATTGCAATACCTGCCTCTGAAACATGGTTACCAAAAAACTGCTGGCCCTGCAAATGGCAACTCACTCCCTGGTCCTGTTGCACCCCCTGCAACCTAGACCAGTTGTCCGATGACATGGCCCACCCTCTCAGCTCCACCCTGGGGAGCAAGCCAGGGAGTACTACTGGTAGCCATTCAGTTGCCGGTACCTCAACAAGTTTTCATTTTGGGCACACTTGCTTGGTGGCCCCACACTGGGGAGCAAACCTGGGAGGATCATCAGCTGAGGCAAGTCCCGGGGGGTGGATGGAGCTGGGGGACTGAGCCTAGGGGGTGACGGCATCAAAAAAAAGTACAAAATGATGCACTTTGGGGCACAGAAACCCAGATGCAGAATACAAAATGGGAGAAGAAGTATTTATGGTCACTAATTAGGAAAGGGACCTGGCAGTAATCATATATGATGCCCTCAAGGTAGCAAGATAGAGTGATAAGGCAGTTGGTAGGGCCAGTGGGATGTTGAGGTGCATAGGGAGGGGTATCACCAGCAGAAGGAGGGAGGCAGTGTTGCTGCTGTGGCACCCCTTGGAGTACTGAGTCTAGTTCTGGAGACATCTCAGAAAGGAAATAGACAGAGTAGAGGTTGTCCAGAGGACAACTAAAATGGTGCAGGATCTGCATCAGAAGCCCTATGAGGATAGAATGAAGAACCTCAATATGATACACCCTGGAAGACAGGAGGGAGAGGGGGTATAAAACAAAGAACTATACAGTAAATACCTCACAAGGGTAAATAAGGTTTAGGAGGGGACTATTTTTCAAAGGAATAGATGCAAGAGGGCAAAGGGACATGCAATGAAGGTGGAAGGGGGTAAATACCAGAGAAATGTGAGGAAGTACTTCTTCACTGAAAGAGTGGTAGATGTCTGGAACAGTGTTTCAGTGGAGGGGGTGGGGTGAAAACAGTGGTGGGATACAGGAAGGCATGGGATAGGTATAAGACAATCTTATTGGAAAACAAGGGAAGGGGGTGGAGATCAAGTAGGGAAAAATGATCAGACTGGGTGGGCCAAGTCAGACTTATCTGCTATCAAATTCTGTGTTTCTATATTTTGATATTTATATGTCCCTTATCGTGTATTCTTTTTTTTTAAATCCTGAAACTAAGAAAACTGTCAATATATGTCTTTTTGCGGTCTTCCTCAACCACCTCACCCCTACCTCCTCTCAGCATCCACCACCCCACACCACCCTCACTCACTTACAGAATGTCCAGTGCTGTAATACACTCTCTGGGAAGAAAGATGTCCTCCTCCAGGAACTGCAACCATGAACTAAGGAAACAAGGTAATATATTTTCAAAGTGTTTGAATGTTTACTCATAACATCATCATTTTTAAATGTGTTTTTATCAGATCTACAATACGGCCTTTTTGGTACTCTACCAGATCAACAAACAAGGTGTAATTTTTCAAATCTGGCTTGAAAGGTCATTTCATCATTGCTCCATGACATCTCCTTACAGGTGCGATTTAACATTTTTTATCCACTGGCTTCATGAGGTGGGGTCATAAGAAGACTATGTTTAAAATTTGAGGTCAAAATATTAGAAAAAACAACAAAGTTAGGAATGACTTGCTTATAACTTTGGTAATTTTCCATATTTTGACTTCAAATTTCCAAAAAAGACATTTTTGTGCATACAATCTCATGAATGTTACTGGTGTTATATTTTTTAATCCAGGCCAAAACATGTTTTTATATTTGTGGTGCAAAATAACATTTTGGACAGTATTTTATAAATGCCACGGTCATGTTTATAAGGGGGAATCATAAAATGACTATATTGAAAATCCGGGGTAAATGTAACAAAGAAAAGTTATGAAGAAATGTGTGCAGGGCCAGCTTATGATGCAGTGGGTAGTGCACTCTGATCCTGTGCTGGAGAGCCAAGTTTTAAATGAGCTCAGTGAGCCAGCTAGATGGGATGAGGCCAGGGGGATGTCACTGCTATGTGGCACCACCCCCAGCCTGAGGATGGGTGGAGCAGTGTTGGCTACATTGGCAACAAATAACTATAGAGTAAAGAGAATTCTTCTCTTGGCAAAGGGACCCAGAGGGCCCTGCACCTCTGCAACTGTAGCTGTACGGAAGCGCAGGGCCCAGAAGGCCTTGTACTTCCATAGCCAGCCCATATGGAAAATATCTAAACTTTTTAGTATCTGAAATGTATTCTTATATCCCCAAATATGTTTGAAACATATGTCAGATACATTCATACTTTTCAGATATATTTAGAGATATATTTTAGATATTCGCAGAATGATCCAAAATGTATCATATTTAGGAAACATTCTTGATATATATATATATATATATATATACAGTATATATATATATATATATATATATGATATATATTTTTGCTATACTATTTCAAAAGTCAAGTTTTTGTTCTTTCAATGTTATGTCCTTGAATAAAATCAAAAACACTTATTTGTGCATACACATTATTGCAGTTCCTATGTATTTTCCATTTTAGGTAAACATATATTTTGTTTCTATCCAACATATATATTCTGAGTTACTAACACCTTTTTATTTTGGGTTTCACTTGTAAGATGCTAAATATATAAAAAGCACAAAAATATATTCATAACATAGTTTTTAATTATACCCATGTATAAAAGAACTATACTGTATTTTGTTAATATGTAGACTACTGTATATCTGAATATTTTATTTTTATTTATTTAGGGATTCAGATCATACCTTTGAGCTCAGAGCTCTTTTACAAAGGTTCCACATCAAACAGTGACAATGACAGCAATAACAAACAGTTTACATACAATACTCGAATAGTAGGTAGCTAGTATACAGTAAGGTTACAATGTCATTCATAGTACCAATGGTAAAAGTACAGCATCAAGAGCATTCAACTAGGGTAAAGGACAGTGTTTCTATGTAGTGAAGGAGATAAAGAGGTGTGATACCTAGTGTGAGAGTCCAAGGAGGAGTCAAGGGAGGGAGGCAGAGGAGTGGCCTGCCAAAAAGTGGCTTTGTCTAGGAGATTGGGAGGTAGTGGTAGTAGGTTGGTTTTAAGGTTGATCCAGTGGGAGAAAAGGCACAGGGGGGAGAGGAAGACAGAGGGATAGGGCAATAGGGAAGAGTGGGGGTTAAAGGAAGGGGAAGGAGAACGTGGATGAGTGGGCATTATGGGTGTTAGAGTCCTAGTGGCAGTCACAAACTGTCCTAGTAAGAAGGTGTTGCCTTAGGCCATTTTTGAATTGCAAGATGCATTGGGAGTTTAGAATGTGCACTGGGATTTCATTGAGCTATTGGGGGGCCGTAGAGCTGAAAGCACGCTGTCCCTGCACAGTTCGACGGAAAGGTGTTGATAGGTCCCACCTCATCCTGCCTCTGGTGGTATAGCTGGTAGCACTTGGTGTTAGGATGCTAGAAATGTATGGGGCAGTTTTACCCATTAGTGCCTTTTTTCCAAGGAGAAATGTTTGGAATATAATCCTGTTCTTTAGTGGCAGCCAATTGGTCTTCTCGTATAAGGAGCAGGTGTGGGTATTTCGATCTGCAGCCATTGTGAGCCTACATGCCTTGTTGAGGGCAATGTGAATCCTTTTTAGTGCAGTATCTGTTGCTGCACCGTAGACCACCAATCCATAGTCGATGGTAGAAAGGATGGAGCTAGTGACTGAGAGACGGAGGGCCTCTGGAGTGAGATACTTTTTATGCCTATATAGTACACCCAGCTTGGTGTTCACTGCCTTTATCACTGTGTTGATGTGTTGGGTGATGGTGAGGCAGTCATTAATGGTGACCCCCCAGGTACTGGAAGGTCTGAACTTGTTCCAGCGGCTCATTGACTTTATTGGAGATGGTGAGGGGAGGGAGCTTCTTTCTGTGCTGTGGGCTGGCTGTGAGCATCACCTTGGTTTTTTTGTAGTTTAATAGAAGTTTATGGCTACAGAACCAGTCTTCCAGCTTGTAGAAGGCTGCCTGCAGCTCGGAGTGGAGGGCGACTACTGATGAACTGCTGGTGAGAGGCAAAGTGTCATCTGCGTAAAGTGTCAGTTTAGTGTCACAGGCTTCAGGAAGATTATTTAGGAAGAGGCTGAATAGTAAGGCCCCCAGTATTGACCCCTGTGGGACCCACTAAAGATACTTCATTGGAGCTAGATACTGTGTGCCCAATTTTTATACGTTTACTTCTGTGTGTTAGGTAGTCCTTGAACCAGCAGACAGCAATGGTTGCAGCCCCCAGGTTCTGTAGTTGAATCAGGAGGAGAGAGTGATTCACAGTGTCGAAGGCTTTGGTGAGGTCTATGAAGACTGACCTCACCAGCTTTCCTTCATCTAGTGCATTGTGCGAGTAGTCAGTGTAGTCCAGCAAAGCTGTGGAGGTGCTATGATTCTGCCTGAAGCCATGTTGGTTGGGACATAACAGGTTGTATTTGTTGAGGTAATCTGTGAGTTGGGTGGCCACAATCTTTTCCAGGGCTTTAGATAAAGGAGAGAGGATGGATATTGGCCTATAATTGGCGGTGCATGTCATATCGCCGTTCTTGTGCACCGGCGTCACGAGAGCCTGTTTCCAGATCCCAGGGAACTGTGCAAGAGCCAGCGATTTGTTAAATTGATTTGTAACTGGCACGATGATGACATCCAGTGTTAGGGATAGGAGTTTCATATCGATTCCGTCACTCCCCATTCTGGTCTTGCCTAGTATATTTTTTATGTGTTTGTAAGCCTCCTTCACTGTCACTTTTTTTTGAAGTAGAAGACAGGGATTAAGCCCCCTTGAGGCGTGCAGTTGGTTTGTTCCCCAGCAGGGTGCAGGTAGTCGGGGGGTAGCACTCCAGTCAGGTCAGTAAATGCTGTGTTGAGCGAATCCGCGATGTGCCGAGGGTCAGTAATCGTGACGTTGTTAAGGTTGAGTGAGTGGGGGATTTTCTTCTCATCCTTCCCAAGAAGGTTTTTGATATTCTCCCAAAAACTCTTCCCATTGCCCCAAGTTTTATTAAGCTGCTCCTTGTGGAAGTTGGCCTTTGCTTGGCGGATAAGGTTGGTGCAGTGGTTTCTTGCAGCTCTATAGCATTGAAAGTTGTGTTTGCTGTGAGAGGACCTGGCTTTTTCCCAGAAGTTGTCCCTTTCCTTCATCTGGGCGAGCAGATCCCCTGTGATCCAACCATTAACTTGACCCCAAATTTTTATTTTCCTCAGTGGTGCAAAGATATCGCAAATCTTGCTGAAGCCCTCTATAAAGAAACTTAGGGCCTGGTCAATATTAGGCGCATGATCGATAGGGGACCAGTCATACTGGGAGAGGGCAGAGGAGATGGCCCCAAGCTTGCCCTTCCCCAAGACCCTACTATTAATTATGATAGGTGGGGGCTTGCTCAATTTGTTTGACCATGTGAAAGTGACTGGGGAGTGATCACTTAAGGTGTCAGACAGGACCTTAAGTTCAGAGATCCAAGAAGGGTAACTCGAGAGGAGCCAATCGAGGAGGGTGTCTTTTCCTGTTTTGTGGTTCCGCCTTGTTGGGCTGTCTACAAGTTGGGTCAGATTGGAAGTAGCGACTATGTCCTTGAAAGGCGTGGATTCCCTTCCCTCCCAGTTGATGTTAAAGTCACCTGTTATGAGAAGTTGTGCTCTGAGAAAGGGTAGCAACTGTATCCAGTATTTTTGGGAGGCCATCCCTGGCTTTAGTGAGTGGAAGATAAACCGAGGCTAAGATTAGAGATTTTCCATGCCATCCGACCTGTGCTTTTATTCCTAGTAGTTCATGATCATCCTCGACCCTGGTAACAGGGAGGACCGAGCAGCTTAGGTAATCCCTGGCATAGATAAGGACTCCTCCGCCTCTCTTGCCACACCTGTCTTTCCTGAATGTTTGATATCCCGGGAGCATCACTTCATTGTCTTTTATCTTGCTTGATAGCCAGGTCTCTGTCAGACAGAGAATGTCAGGTACATGGTGGGACATCCACGCTTGGAGTAGGTCAAACTTTGCTGTGAGGCTGCAGATGTTCAGTGCAGCTACTTTCAGGCCTTTACTCATGTTTCCCCCTGCATTTGATACTGGTGGTGGGCCAGGATTGGCATGGACATTACCTGATAGAAGAAGAAGAAGCATGAATATTATTTTCCTGCCTGAGAGGTTTATGCAAATGGTGGAGCGTATCTTGTGCCTCCTGCTCTTGCAATGGGGGAGGCAAGCGTTCACCAGGGTGATCTTTATGGGCATGAAAATAGTAATGTTGATAACCATGGCAGGTGTCAGGGGCCCTGGGCTAACAAGTGGGATGCAGGTGGTGGAAAGCTGAAGCTCCCTCGGCACAGTTGGCACTGGGGTGCCATATAGTCCATTTTTGTCAAGAGCAGGTTCTCAGAGGGGTGGTAGTGGTCCAGCTTGGTATTGTGGGCATGTAGCACCTACAGTGAATAGAAGAACTAGGAGGATAGAGTAATCCATGGTAGAGCAGAGGTGGTGGCACTTGGGTGGTCTAACAAGCACACCAGGAGATAGCAAAAGAAAAATGCCGATGGTTAACTACATCCACAGGATCCACAATATGCCTAAATATATCACATATTTCAGATGTCTGTGCATTTTTTCCAGTTATATTTTAGATATTTGCAGTATTCAGTGAAACATGTCTTATATTTGGCATTGATATACTAAATGTATATGTTTTGCTATAATATCAAAGAAAATATTTTGTTTTACTTTTTAATATTTTTATGAACTCTCAAATGAAAAATCATTATAGTTTCATGCAATGGTAATTTCACTCTGTAATTTCCACAATAAGTGTATGTTAGCAAACGTATATTTTTAATATAGTAGCAATGTATTTTCTGAAATATATTTCATATATGTTAAAATGGGTTTGGCCTGATATACATCTGGAAAATATCTGTTATATATGTATTGTTTATTATATATATATATGTGTATATATATATATATATATATATATATATATATATATATATATATATATACATACACTACACACACACACACACTAATACATTTTAGATATGTTTTAAATAGCAAATATATGTTTTATAGTTTATAACTATGACTGGAATATATATTATATATACCTTTATAATATATATAGACTACATTCTGTAAATATATAAGGGATGCACTATTTCTACATATCTTCGTATACTAAAATATGTGTACAAGCAAAGAAGGCAGCTCCAAAATGTAGTGGTGCTCTCAACGTGAATGTAAACAGCACTCATGGTAAAAGTTAGACAGACACACATACACACACACACACACACACACACACACACACACACACACACACACAATCAGGAAACCCAGAAGACAATTCTTAGATTTTCCACCACAAAGTTTATTTGTACAAAAAATAAAATGTTGTAAAGCCAAAGCCAAAAGTAGCAATATTAAAACACAGACCTCCTCACAGGATTGACATTTTGTGCTGTTCTCGTGCTTTTTCAAAAACAGTGTGCAATGTCAGTCCTGTGGGGAGGTCGGTTTTTTTACTATTGCTACTTTTGGCTTTAATTTTACAATTTTTTCTTCATTGTACAAATAAACTTTGTGATGGAAAATCCAAGAAGTGCCTTCTGGAGCTCCAGTGCATGTATGTCTAACTTCTGCTGTGAGTAAAATATGTGTCTTGTTTGCCTGCAAGATACAGTGTAGAATATATGTAGAATATATATTTTTCAAATGCCTGCTGTGGTACTGTGTGTGTATTTGCATAACTAATTTGCATATTTCAAAAGTACAGTTTATCAACCAAAATCATAGTTATCTCTATATTTAAAATAGTTTTGAATTGACAGCATTAGCTTACAGATCAGAGGGAAAGGTAAAGAGTGAAAAACAAGTACATGTAGAAACTCACCCTGAAAATGGAACCAAACAGTGGTGGTATGAATACCAATTTGAGCCTTTATAAATTGTGACATCAAGGGATAAGCCCTATGTGTAAGTATAAATGTATAATCTCTAAATCTGGTAATAGCAAATCATTAAAATGATAATTCTACAAATGGCTATCTAAATGGTTAATAATAAGAGGAATTCCAAATATACTGTTAAAGATATGTTACATCAAGATTAAACTATTGTTTTTTTGAATGGATATTTAAGATATTTTTACAATTCACATATGTAAAAAATATTTTAGATATATGTTAACGATGTAAAAAAGTATACCTACTAAATATTCAAGACATATAAGCAGATATATAAAATATATATAATGCACCTATAAATATATCATGGCAATATATTTATGATATATCTTAAATATCTCTGTCACATATATTCTGCAAATTAATCAGATACTTCAAAATTGGTCAATCTGAGATATTTTGCATGTACTTCAGACATACGATCAAACATGTATTTGAAATGTACTTTTATAAATATATCTAAAATATATTTATTTTCCATATGGGAGATGCACTCTTGGTCCTGCACATCTGCGTCTCCAGCCACAGGGAAGAAGACCCCCAGACAGACCCTCAGATCCTTTGCATTTGTAGCCGCACAGAGTGTACTTCTCCAGGCAGATGAACACTTCCCTTGGTGCTGGCACTGGAGGGGACTATGTTTCTGCTTCTGTTCACGCAGATCCCAAGGGACCTGCATGAATGAGGAAACGATTCCACTATCACGAAAAGAAAGGGAATTCATTACAAAAAATTGTATTTATCAGCGGCACTATAAAACATCATCATGACTGGAAGGGAGGGACACAAAGTTAACATTTGTGGGCAGCAAGCCCGGGGACACATGTTGTTAAGCACAAAAAACATAGTTATGTTTAACTTGTTTAACTTTGCAATAAAAGTGCTTATGTTTTTATGATTGTTGTGTATGTATTCAGACTGACGCTGCACACAGTGAAAACAACTGCCACAACATCACATAGCTTTGGAAAAAAATGTTTGTTCACAGGAACAAATTACAATACTTGACATCTGTGGATAGGAGGAGGCAATATATAAAGAAGGAGTAATATAAAACAAGAAGAAAGGTACAGTGTTTATGGGTACAGTGCTACAGTGACTGACAGTAACATACAATGGGGGGTATGCAGGGTCAGGCCAAGGGTATAAGAAAATAAAAAAAAAAAGAGGATATAGAAGAGGAAGAGGACAGAAAATACAGGTTACTCACCTGTAACAGGAGTTCTAGGAGTGGTATATGTTGTTCATCCACACTTATTGGAAGGTTCCTTGCCGCTTTAAATGTTGCCGGAAGATCTTCAAGCTGGCTCCTCCCACCTACCCGGGTGGTAAAACTCTCGGCTCCATCCCATGATGCCAGATCTAGCCCGCTGGAAGCCAGGTTGCGCATTGAAGCCGGGGAGGTCGGGTGGGTTGTGTGGATGAACAACATGTACCACTCCTAGAACTCCTGCTACAGGTGAGTAACCTGTATTTCTAGGGACGTGGATATGTTGTTCAATACACACTTATTGGCAGACTCCTAGCAGTTCTCCAGGAGGAGGAAGGCAAGGCGCGCACCCCCTACCTGGGAATAAGGACTGGAGACCGAGAGTCCCAAAACCAGCATCCCGTGACTCAGGGTCGATGTGGTAGTGGGTAATAAAGGTGTGTGCTGACTTCCAGGTAGCAGCCCTGCGATTTCCTGGATAGGGACTCCTGGGAAGCAACCACGAAGCTGTGATATGGCGGTGAGATGAGCTCTTATCCCTTTGGGAGGCTCCATGCCCGCCAACCTCAAGCAGAGATCTATGCAGGAGGTGACCCACCTGCCTATCATCCGCTTGGCTGCAGGTCTGCCAGGTGCGGCTTCAGCGCAGGTGACAAACAGCTGGCGAACCTCTCCCCAAACTTCAGCCATCTGCTCCTTATAATAAGAGAGCGCTCTTCTAGGGTCCAAAGTATGGAGCCTATATTCGGCCTCCGAGGTGTGATTGGGGTAGAACACCAGCACAGTCAACACCTGGTTAAGGTAAAGCTCTGATACCACCTTCGGAAGGAATTTTGGGTGGGGGCGCAGGACAACCTTGTCCCTGTGGAAGACCAGATAAGGAGACTCGATAGAAAGCACCTGGAGCTCTCCCATCCTTCTGGCTGACGTAATAGCCACCAAGAAGGCAGTCTTCCACGACAGCTGAGAGATGTCACACCTGTGCATCGGTTCGAATGGCTTGCCCATGAGCTTAGCCAATACCAGCAGTAGATCCCATGGAGGTGGAGGTTCTCACACTGGAGGGGATATGTGATCAAGGCCTTTGAAAAAGCGCCCGACCACCTTCTCCTGCACCACCGACTGGTAAGCAGAGATAGCTGCTAGGTGCACCTTAAGGGTCGTCGACTGAAGCCCTAGCTGAGACAGGGACCATAGGTAGTCCAGAATGCTGGCCAAGGAACAGGAGGAAGGGTCCAACCCCTTATCCTGACAGCAAATGGAGAATCTCTTCCATTTGAAGGCATAGCATTTTCTGGTCAACTCCTTACGGGATGCCTCAACAACGTTGAGGACCTCGTCAGAAAGACCCAAGGCCTGGAACTCTAGCCGCTCAGGAACCAGGCCGTCAGGTGCAGCGATAGAAGGTCCGGGTGGAATACCTTCCCCTGGTTGACTGAGATCAGGTCTGGGTGGGCTGGAAGCCATCTCAGGAGCCTGGAGCTGAGGCTGAGGAGATCTGGATACCAGAACTGGCGGGGCCAGTCTGGGGCTACCAGAATCACCTGCGTCTTGTCCCTCCTCACCTTGAGAAGCACCTTGTGGATCAAGGAAAATGGGGGGGAAAGGCGTAGAAGAGGCCTGGGGTCCATGGCCTCGAGAAGGCATCCCCCTGCAGCGAGCCCTGCTGAGGGGGGCGGGCATGAAACAGCCTCAGCTTCACATTCTCCCTGGAGGCAAACAGGTCCACCTGAGGTGTGCCCCAGTTGGAGAACAGATCGTGTACTACCTCCGGCAGGAGAGACCACTTGTGCTCTGGCTTGAAGAGAGTCAAGCTTTGCCCCAATGAATTGAATCACCTGCAGTGACACGAGTTCTGATTTGGCCTCATTGATGAGGAGGCCAATCTGAGAGCAGACCTGGAGGGCCAGATCCCTGGACCGCTCCACCTTCGACTTGGAGGAGGCTGCAATCAGCCAGTTGTCCAGGTAAGGGTAAACGCGGACCCTTTGGTGCCGCAGGAATGCTGTCACCACTGCCATGCATTTGGTGAAGACCCTGGGAGCTGGAGAGAGGCCGAAGGGCATGGCCCGGAACTCGTAAAGGGATCCCCCCGCTCTGAAGAGGAGGAATCGCTGGTGGGACGGATGGATTGGGACGTGAAAGAACACGTCCTGAAGGTCCAGAGAACAGAACCACATGCCTTGTACCAAGGATGGGATGATCTGAGCCAGAGTGACCATTCTGAAGGTTCAAGACCTTAGGAACTTGTTCAGGTCGTGGAGGTCTAGAATGGGGCACCAGCCTCCCATCCGTTTTGGGACCAGGAAGTACCTGGACACAAACTCTGGGTCTGAAGGAGGATCCGCCACCTCCCTGATCACCTCCTTCTGGAGAAGCAGGGCAATGTTAGCTTGATGGGCCGACAGGGAGGCTGCGGACCCCGTAGCCCCCCATGGGGCGATAGCTCGATAGGGTGGGGACTGCTCGAATTCCAGCAGCAGACCCTTTCCTACTACTTCCAACACCCAGCGGTCCATGGTGATATCGGACCAGACAGAAATGAAGTGGCAGAGCCCTCCCCGCATGGGGGAAACCCAGGGAGGAGTGATGAGGTTGGGGTGACACCCCTCAACCCGTCACTGGGCAGGCTTGGAGGAAGGACCGGCTGAGAAACCTCCTGGACCTTTCCCTCCCGGCTTCCTGTTGGAGGAAGCGGCATGCTTGGTTTTGGGGTGCCAAGTGCGAGCCTGCTGGCCCTGATGCTGGTGTTGCTGGGCCGGACGTGCCGCAGAGGCTGAAGGACGAAAGGGCTTACGCTGCTGCTGGCGGCTTTTGTCCTTCTGGGCAGACATGACCGAGTCCAAGGGGGGGTTGGACTTCTCGATCCGTTGGAGATGACCCTCCACCCCGGGTCCGAACAAGTCGGTATCCAGGAAGGGGACGTCTGCAAGCTTGTGCTGGGTATCCGCTGTAAAGGTGGAGATTCGCAGCCAAGCTCTGCAGCGCGTGGCCACTGCTGCCGCTTCTGACCGGGCACATGAATCAGCGATGTCCAGGGAGGTCTGGAGCTGCTGTTTGGCCACCGCCCTTCCCTGATCCTGCACCTGCTTGACCGTAGTTTGGAGGTCAGCCGGGAGATGAGGAATCACCTCATCCAGGGAGCCCAAAAGGGCATGTGAAAAGTGTGCTATCAGGATGGCCGAGCTGGCCTGACATAGGCCTAGAGGGGAAGCGGCATAAACTTTCCGCCCAGAGTAGTCCAGCTTCTTGGACTCCTTGTCGGGAGGCTTGTCCACATCCCAATCATTCCCGGAACGTGGGAAAATGCTATCGGTCACGAGCCCCTCCGTACAGGGGTGCTCTGAGAAACCGGAGAGTGAACCGGTGGGGACAGCATACTACTGAGCCATCCTGGATGAAGGTGCTGGACAAGAAACTGGCCACTGCCATAGCTCCAGGGCTGGGCCAGCAATGGCTTCAACCCCCGGGAAGGCCTCCGTGGGGGAATCCCCTCGGTCCAGTATCTCCATGAGGGGATACTTGGCCCATTTTGAAATGGGTTTGAGCTTCATCCCAGTGGATTCTGAGATGAGCCGAAGCATTCCCAAAAACGAGGATGGGCTCTCATCCACTGACTGACCCCCAGTGGACTCCAAGTCAAATGGCCTGGAGAACAAGGAGGAGTCATCATCAGACTCCGAAGAGTCGGTGAACAGCTGCCGAGCGCCTGAGCCACCCTGAACCTGCCGAGGTCAATCGGGAGTGAGGGTGACAGACAACCGATGGGGCAAGCCCTGACCCGACCAAGAATCCTTGGTTGGGGCCCCAAGTTTAGGTTGTGGAGGTGGGGGTTCCACCACGACGGGTGGCGCAGACGGTTTCGGTCGAACAGCTGGTGCCGGCTTTGGCTCCTCGACCGCTGCGAGGGGTTGTTTCGGCCACTCCGGTGACAGCTACTTAATGGCCAGGGAAGATGATGAAGTAGGCCTATTCCCAGTCAAAGGAGCTGCTGCCACATTAGCTCCTCGTGGCGTACGGCCGCAATTTAGCGGCCTATCCTCGAAGAGGAAGAAGATGAGGATGAGCGGCGCCGCCGCTTTCCACGGTGCTGAGACCGTCGATGTCGGCGGGATCGGCTGGACCAAGAAGAGGTCCGAGACTGAGACCTTCGGTGTTTTCAAGGGTGGGTCTGAGAGGGGGCAGGGGAACCCACTCCTCCCTCGATTCAGGGACCTTAACCAGGGACTCTGGCACAGGTGGCACAGGCAAGTCCTCGGTTTCCACCAGGGGAACCAGTGAAGAAGGGTTGTCGGCTTCTCCAGTCAACAGACCATCTGACAGGTCGAGAAAAATCTCGACCATGTTGGCGGGTGTCTCAGCCGGCTGACCTGATGGGGACACTGTGAAGCCAACGGCCTTAGCCACAACCTCGACTGAAGTCGAGTGTCGACTCTCCGGGGAAGGGGACCTCTCCCACTCCCACGAACGTCGACGGTGGGACTTACCCTTGGGGTCCTTCTTTTTGGACCGAGAAGAATGTCCCGAAGTGCCTTCTCTCTTGGTGGAAAGGGATTGGCAAAGTTCTTTGAAAGAAGCTGTGTAGGAGGATTCCAAGGAGAGCGGGATAAATGCCGCGACCGAAGATGATGATGCCTGGGCCGCCTCCTCCTCAAGGGCGATCATCTGCTCCAGCTGTTCCGCCGAGTCTGCAGCTGCGGACACCGCCCAATGGGCCTCCTTAGACTTAACCGGAGGATAACGTTTCCCGGGTCGCCCCAACAGTAACTGGGCAGCACGGTCCTCCAAGACCGAAGATTAAAAGGATTTGCACAACTCACAAGCCTGTGAATCATGGCCAAGTCCAAGGCAATAAATGCACGTGGCGTGCGGATCGGTCCAGGACATCTTCTGCCCACAGGGGCACCGACAAAATCCGGGAGTCGATTTGTCCATCGCAGCCACGAAGGAAGATACAGACCAAAGTCTTGTAAATCATAAAATACGTCTCGGATTAACCGAAGAGTGCGAATCCAGCCTAAAACGCAGAGCGCTAAGGAGGGAACCTGAGCTTCCAAGCGGTAAGGAAGATCTGGCATCATGGGGTGGAGCCGAGAGTTTTACCACCCAAGTGGGTGGGAGGAGCCAGCTTGAAGACCTTCCGGCAACATTTAAAGTGGCAAGGAACCTGCCAATAAGTGTGGATTGAACAACATATCCACGTCCCTAGAAATATATATATATATATATATTTTTTACATTTTTGGGGGGGTTCTTATTTTTAGGAAGTGCGGATGAGGAAGAGTGACAGTAATAGAGGAGATGAAAAAGAAAAGATAAAAAATGTAGCTGCTGCACTGCCATCCAAATTTACAAATAATTCCGGACTGTCAAAACTTACAGGGCACCAGGACCCAGTTATGCAGTGCCAGTGCCACCATCACCACCCCCACGACGCAGTTCCACCAGGAGTTCTAACACTTTTTGTTGGTCC
The DNA here is from genome assembly GCA_016271365.2 of Neoceratodus forsteri. Lineage (NCBI taxonomy): Eukaryota > Metazoa > Chordata > Ceratodontiformes > Ceratodontidae > Neoceratodus > Neoceratodus forsteri. The sequence continues at coordinate 916,079,432 of CM057454.1, read as the reverse complement.
TCCATTATTTTTTGGAGGTCCCCCTAACCTCCTGGTGGAACTGGTCAAAGTCCTGCCTTAGGCCTTGCACCTCACTGTGCACAGCCACCACCTCATGGCACACAGCCTCCAGGTCTTTGGTGGTGGTGAAGATGTTGTTAACCTGACCTGGGGCTGCTGCAGGCTGTGCAGAATCAGAAGCATGATGATGGTGCTGGCGCTATGGGGTGAATCACTGGGTGATGTTGCTGTATCCTGCTGCTGTGTCCTGCTGGACCTGGTACAGTGCACCCTAGGCTGGTGCTAACTGCCTTCCTCCTGCTGTCCCCCTTCCCCTTCTGTCTGGTCATCACCCCTACTAGTGGTGCCTCCTGCTTCTGCCAACTCCTGCTGCTTTTGGAGCCACTGTAGGGTGGTGGTGCTGCAGAAGGCTCCTTGACCCACCAGTCCCAAGGTGTGACCCTTGCTTTCCCCACCGAACACTCTAGCCACTAAGGTTGCAGATGACAACACTGTCATCTGCAGCCTTTGTGGTAAAGAAGGATCACACCAATAAAATTCTTGCCTGGTGGGGGGGTGCCAGCTGATGTCCTGGAGTGGGCCACAACATCCTGCCTTTGCTGGGATGGTGGCGGGAGCACATGTTCCTGCTGCTGGGGGGGGCAATGGGCTCCTGCTGCTGGGAGGTGGGGGGCACATGCTGCTGCTGGGGTTGGGGGGAACCTGCTGCTGCTTGGGCTGGGGGCACATGCTCCTGCTGGGGAGGCCTGTCTTTCCAACAGAAATGCTCATGTGTTAAGGCGAACACTTTCAGCTGCCTTCTTCTGTCCAGTCCCCCTTTCCCTACCAGTACTTTGCCCATCTATGCTAGAAAAATAAACAAAAAAATGAAAAAGAGAAAGAAAGAGAGAGGAAAGAGAGAGGAAAGAGAGTGAGAAAGTCTCACACACACACACACTCACTATAAACTTAAAGATAGAAAACTATAAACCAATAGAAAATGCCCTAACAAAAAAAGATTAACTTTTTTTAAAGTAAAGAATTTGGGGAACAACAACACACAATCACAAACCAAACTACTTATAAAGGGTTTTCCTGCTGCCTACTCTGTCCACTACCTCTGTCTGCAAGGTCTAGGAAAAGGAAGCAGAATTAGTGCCTTCCTGCCTAAGTGCAGTCACCCATGTGACCTGCAGTCTGCTGCAGAAAGTAAGTCATGTGACAAGCCTTTCTTTCCATAATTTCACCTAACAGTACTGCAAGATGAAATTTACTGGCGAAAGTGAAATTTACTGGTGAAATTGACAGTGAAATTTCACCATAAGTGCTTAATTTTGCGGAATGTTTCACGGGGCAAAATTCAGGATTTTGCTAGTGAAATAAAATGTTACAACATCTCTACATTTATGCAACAAATATGGTTCACCTTATTGCCACAAAAGAAGGAAAATGTAGCATTAGGGCTTCCATCCCCACCACCCAAACAGCAAAAGGAGAAGACCACACAAGCAACCACAGACAGCCATTATCAGATAAGACAAATATACAACTGTTTCCAGATGACACAATTGCAGTAGCACTGAGGTGCTACCTTAATGGATTTGTATGACTGGCTGCAGAACAGCAGGCCCTACAGTGGTCTGCACTTCTGCAGCCAGAAGTGACTATGAATGTCTCACACTGTGTATGTGTATCTATGGCTGCAGAAATGCTGATCATACAGGAGACTGCACTTCTATAGACAGAAGTGGTATACCAATTTGGATGGTGTGGATTTTTATCTGCAGCCGAAAGTGGGTGTGCATGTCTTACTGTGTGCGTGTGTACCTGTGGCTGCAGTAGTGTTGGCCTCATAGGGAACTGTGCTTTTGCAGACTGATGATGTTGTAATTCAGGTATCATGGATTTGTATCTGTGGCTGCAGAAGTGCAGGCCATGCAGGGGCCTGATCTTCTGCAGCCAGAAAACAGTATGTATGACACACAGTGCATGTGTACCTGTGGCTGCAGAAATGCCAGCCCCACAGTGGACTGTATTTCTGCAGACAGAATAACTGTTGTAATTTGGGTATCATAGATTTGCATTTGTGGCTGCAGTGGCCTGTGCTTCTGTAGACAAAAGTTGTGTTGTGATTTGAGTACCATGGATTTCTATGTACAGCCATAAGTGAGTGTGTATGCCTTGCAGTGAGCATGCCACAGATACAATTCTACAAAGGCACATCAGTATAGATGCTACTAATGAAACTATACCAACGTAATACAGTATAATAAACAACTTATTCACAATCTATTACAAGTATAGACTCAAAATGTACACCTTACAACAACACTAATAACGTGTAATAACTCCCTTATCACAACACTATTAACATGTCAACACCCACCTTAACACAACTATAATAAAACATCTAAACAATTTATTTTGTGTCCATCTTTATGCAATATATAAAACATTTGATTGCGAAGTCTGCTATACTCATGAATTATTACCATCTTGGGAACTAATAACTCATAAAAGCCACTTGCCCTTTGGGCTTGTGGCTTTATGTGCTCGCCCCTCAGTGGTAATGTTTCCTTGTATACAACATTTCTGCAATCAGATATTTAAATATCCTACATTTTGCATAAACAATTTTTTTCAAAGTTTTCCAGGAAACAATCTACTGTATAAGGTAAAACACAAATAAATCACACAACCTGGTCATTATTACAATATGGTGTTCATTTATATGTTTATTTTTATTTAATATACATTACATTGATTATTACTATTATACAATGGCAAGAAAATGTCTGACTTCCTGAATGGTTAGTGTGCCCCTGGACCAGTGATGTTATCTGGCTATAGCATCACTGGATCAATTCTAGGCATACACATGACCTTCTCACAAAAAGAAACGTTTGTGAGATCAGTACTCACAATGCTGTCAGTTACAGAATTTAGTTTCCCTTTTTTTCTTTTATTCTTCAGGCTATACATAGCTCCAAACAGCATCCTGTCTGCCCCAACTCAAACCACACTTAAAGTAAAAAAAGTTAAATTAAGTCGTCATGGCTCCATGGCTTCTCAGTCATCCCACTAGGCAGTGTGAACACAGTAGCACATGCATTGCAACAGTGCAGCACTCGTGTCATTCACAGACTGGCTCAGTAGCTGTGCTGAGAAACAGCAGCAATACTTAAAGTTAATTCATTTAAAAATCTTGCAAATATCAAGATGCCAAAATATTTTACCAGACGGGGGTTTGGGGGAAATTATGTTAACATGACAAGCCTAACACAGATTCAAAGAGTCAAGACTCCTGGGAAGGGGGCAGACAACATCTACCAGCAATCTACCAGCAACACCACCTGATGGCAAAATCCACAAACTGGACTCTTTTTTAATACATATACCTGCAATGATAAAATAAAATTAAAAATGCATAAAAATGTATTTTTTTACTTTTATTTTATTTTTCAAATGAGCCATTGTATAATAGGAATAATGCACTACAGGTGCCATGTAAATAACATCACTTCTTGGACGATGGAAGCACTCGGCCTGTGGCCATCTGCTTCAAACCCACCCCAGGCATGACATTATTCCACAACGTCACTTCTCAGGTGATAGAAGCACTCAGTCTGTGGCCACCTACTTCAACCCAACCCAGGCATGACATTATACCACAACAACACACCCTGTGAGCACTAATGCTAAATTATGCTTTTGTTGTTTTAAATGTACAGCACCATGAGTTTTTGGAAAGACGCCTTGTAAATAAATAACCTACAGTATCGATCTATACAGCCATCAGTCTATCACAAAAAGTTTGGAATTAATCCCAAAAGACAGCATACCACTGTGGAGTATACTTTGTGAACATGTACGTGCATTTGTATTATTTTTTTTTATTTAGTACAGTTTATTTTTATAGTTTATTTATCCAAGATAGTCCATCTGAGATGCAATATCTCATTTTTAATGGGCTCCTACTTTTGCCCAGTTTTATAGCTGGGTGGACTAAAGCACTGAGAGCTTAAATTACATGTAATGCCCATATAGTAAATGACTCTGGTGGGATTGATTTCTGAGTCTACTGGCTTCCAAGCCACTGCTCCAGCTGTTAAGCCATACTGCCTCTAATGCAACTGAAGTTTAGCTTCTATGATTTAAAATGGCTTCAGCCATTATATAAATACTTTTAGCTAAAGCTTTATGAATGATATTAATAAGGTGATGAAACTATGTTTTATTATTTGAAAGATGTGTTAAATTATGTTATTTAAATGTAGATATCAGTTTGCTGTGCAAATATAATCTTGAGCTTCACAGTTGTTTCAATCATGGATTCTAATTTTGCACAGATCAAGTTATCAGTTTGATTTTCTGAAAATTGATTAAAAAAATTTCTAACGCTATTTAAGTATCATGTTTGATACAGCATTATACTTGAAATGAAGCATGTTTTATAGCACAAAGTGCAGAAAATGACAGACTTATTTAAAATAGTAATATCACTTTTTAAACTGTAGGACTTACCACTTTACATATTTCAACCTATTCAAACCATAAATATAATAATTTTACCTTCTCAAATCGGTCATATATATTGAGTTCAAAAATACATTCTATCCACTCCCTTTCAGCACTGTGGAGCAATATGCCCTCTAACTTGACTTGCTCCCTCAGTCTCAGTATATCCACATTACATATAAACTACATTTTATTTCCTCTTGTGATTGCCCAAACTGGTGATGTTTTAGCAATATGATGTATTTTGTGTTGTACTTCTTCAACTCAGTTTGATGCTACAGTAACTGGTGCTTGAATTACTATTATTGCTGTTATTTTTTTATACCTGTGATTCTAACTTTAGTACCAAACATTTATTTATTTTTTTTATTATTTATTGGTATATTTATTTATTTAAAATGTGGTAACCAGGAAAGGCACACTGAGTCGAGGCTCATTTCCAGGTGTGACCTGGTGGAGGAGGGAGAACAGACATGTAAAACAGATACAGAACATCCAAAGTGCGAATACAAAATCCAGTGGCAGTAAAAGGCAAAGTGAAAATAAGTGAGAGGCCCCACATGACCTGGCAACAGCCTCAAGTTTGGTTAGAGAAGTGCAGTAAATGGGAGTATTTACGCGGATGTGAAAATCTAAGGTGCAAAGTAATATGGACTACTGATTAGAGAGTATACAAGGGACCTGAAGCTCAGGTGGACTGACTGGAGAGAAATTAGGTGGGGGCGGGGCCAGGACAGGATGGGAAAAGGGAGGCAGAAGTTCAAGAGAGAGTGGCAAGTACAGGGGGGGAACAAGAGTAAGTCTAAACAGGTGTCTTAATGCAGGGAGAGAGGGGGTAGTCAAAGGGAAGAGAGCAGTAGATTCCAGAGGAAGGGGAGACAACAGGAGAAGGCAGCCTGCCCAGCACAAGAATGTGGATGGGGAATAGTGAAGGCACAGGAATCCCTGGAATGTAGTGAGTAAGAAAAGGAGAGGACGGGGGAGAGGACTGAGGAGAGGTAGGAGGGAAAGGAGTCAAACCAGTATCTAGCAATGAAAGAGGTACAGTGGTGTTGGCAATATAAGAGTACAGAGAGGATGGAAAGGAAGGAATAGAGAGCAATGATGAGTGTGGAGTGGGAAGTTGGTGATGAAATGGCAGAAGGCATTGCAGAGGGTATCCAGTCTGGCAAGGGAAGAGTTGGGGCAATATTATAGAACATGACAGCATAGTTGAAAATGGGGAGAATCATTTTGGTTATGAGCTCCCAGCAAACGGGGAGGGGTGGGAGCAGTCCTTATTACTATGTAGAGCTCAGAGTTTGGGGTGAAGTTTGGCATGGATGGCATCAATATGGACAGAAAAGTAAAGCTCACTATACATCCAAACCCCTAGGTACTTGAAGGCAGGGACACACCCGAGGAGGGTACCATCCAAGGTGGATAACACAGGGTGAGGCAAAAGCCTTGCCAATTTCTGGCTGGAGCCAAAGGTCATGGCCACAGTCTTCTTAGTACTGACCCTGAGCTGGTTCACATGGAACCAACGCAGCACATTAAAGAAGTTGTGCTGGAGAGGTACCTCAACAGCTGAGGCTGTTGGACCTGATGTACAGATGACTGTGTGATCTACATACATGTGGATGTATGAAGAGACGGTATCGCATCAATTTGTCACAAACAAAACAGCGCACGCATTACAGCGCAGACATAATAGTGAAAAACACTTCAGCATAATCAGTATTTCATCGCATGTGTCAGCTCAGCACAAGCAGCAGTAAACACTATGTCAGAATAGTAATTCCGTTAGTTAGCCTCGGTGGAAACACTACTACACAACTCAGAACGAAAACAACATCACATATGTCAGCTCAGCGCAGTCAGCAGTAATTCAGTTAGTTAGCCTAGGTTCAAGCAGCAGGATACAATAGTGCACAGATCAAACGGCACAGTAGTGTATTAATTCCACATGGTGTTCGCAAGTCAGAACTGGTATTTGTCTTACCTTGTGTCAATTCAGTGCAGTGCACAGTAATCCATTAAGTCCATGGGGCATTCGTCATGATAGTGGAAACATTCATTTAAAATCCTTCATTAATTAAAAATTAAAATCAGATAAAAACATTACTGTTTCCGACTTGAAGTTGAAAGTTATGTGCCACTCTTCGCAGGTAATCAATGATGTCTAGAATTTGACTATGCGGTGAATTAGTGATTAGCTGGTTTTATTCGATGAGATGGCTATGTGGCGAATTAGTGTTAAGCTGAATTAGCACGTGCTGATAGTGACGCGTGGTAATTGTATGCGCTGAAATATTTTGCGATGAGTTGACATGGAACCCGAAGAGACACAGGCCGAGGAGAAGTCATTTCGGAAAATAGAGAATAAGATTGGACTTAGGATGGAGCCCTGTGGGACCCATGTAAGGATGACAGGGTATAGAACACTACCCACCTGAACTGACTGTTGGTGGTTCATAATTAAGAGCAGAACCAGCCCACAGCAGGTGCTGACAGTCCAGCTGAGTTCTACTTATCTAGTAGGAGTGGGTGGGACACCGAGTCAAATGGTGTAGCTAGATTACTGAAAATGGCTTCATTGATGTGTCCCTGATCCATCCCAGAGAGGAAAGAGTCAGTTACATGCAGTACGGAGAAGACATTGGAATAGTTCTTCCTAAAGCTAGACTGGAATGTGGAGAGGAAGTTAGAGGAGGAAAGGAAATCTGCAGGCCTGAATTAGACTATAGATTCTTGAAGTTTAGCAAGAGAAGGGAGGAGTGAGATTGGCCTGTAGTTACCGAGGGAGGAGGGGTCACCTCCTTTGTACATGGGCAGAACTTTGGCAACTTTCCAGGTCTTGGGGATAGCACTGAGGGAAAAGGAAAGGTTCACAAGGTAAGATAGTGGGAGGGCAATGGCTGGTGCAGAGATTTGAAGGAGTCTGGGGTCAAAACCTTTGAGTCTAGAATTTGGATGGGTTAAGTAACAATAAGGCATAGAGAACTTCCTGGGGAGAAACAGGAAGGAAGTGGAAGCCATCAAGAGACTGGGGTGAGTGTGAGACCATGGGGTCCGAGGGAGAGTGACAGGGTAGAGCACAGGTTATGAAGAATTTATTAAAGTGAGCAGCAACAGAGGAGGGATCTGAGACTAGTGAGTCATCCATCAGGAGGGCAAGAGAAGCGGACTGGGCAGAGGGATCGAAAAGAAAGTGGATATCCTTCCAGAATTTAGAGGGGGAGTTTAGACTGGATAGGTGATTAGCCTCGAAATAGTGGACATTTGTGGTGTGTATTGCCTTGGTACAGGTGTTTCTGAGTGACCTGTATTGTTGGGGGTCAGCCAAGAACTGGGAGAACTTGAAGCATAACCACACAAGGTCACGTAACTTGTACAAAGCAATTAGGTCAGCTGTAATCCAGGGGTGGTGGGAGCATTTCATCCTGACCTTTTAAAGGGGAGGCATGAGTATTCCAGAACCTGTTAAAAATGGTAGTGGAGAGGGTTGAATCAATGTCTCTTGCTGAGTAGACAGGTGACCAGTCAGAGGCACCAAGGTCACTTAGGAGGGCATCAGTGTCAAGGACCTGAGCGGCCTAAGCCAAAGGTATTTGGAGGCAGACTTGGGAGGGGCACAATTTCCTAACACAGTAGGTTAGGCAGTGGTCACTGAATGTGTCTGGGAAAATGCCTGCAGCAATGATCTGGTGGGGGTGGGAGGAGAGCACCCAGTCTATGAGGGAGTGGTTATGTGAGTGTGGATTGAGTCAGGTGGGCTCTGAAATTAACTGAGTGAGGTTGAGGGACTCAGTTTTGTGGAGAGTGGGCTTGGAGGCAGGGGAGAGCCAGTTTAAGATGAAGTCCCCAAGGAGGATGAGCAACCAGAGGCAGCATGGGGACTATAGTGGAGACTGAGTTGACAAGGGAGGAGGGAGAGATCTTTGGAGAGGCATAGACGACACCAACAAAGATAGGGAGGGCAGAAGGGAGGGATAGCTCTGCTAACAGGAACTCATGAGAGAAAGTGAGTGAATCACTGAGGGAGACAGAGCATGAGAGAGTTTGATGGACATGGAGGGCTACCCCTCCTCCATGCTTGCCTCAGTTGTGGTGGTGGTTAGGGGCAGTTAAACTGGAGTCAGGTACCCTGGAAGACAGTCTGGATTCAGTGATGCACAGGAGGCCAGGAGAGTGCTGGGTATTCCAAACTCAAAGCGAGTTAAACTCGGGGAGAAGATGCCTTGCTTTGAGGTCGAAAAGATGGAGGCCTTTGGGTAGGTTAGGAGGAAGGGAGGAGAGGAGGGGCAAAGGTTAGGTTCTACATCATCAGACAGGAGGAGATGAAAAAGGAGAAGGAGAATGGTGTGAGACTTCCACCCTTTTGACTATGGGGAAGGGTGGGAGAGGGGGGAGAGTGGAAAAGTGAGGCAAGTAAAGTGAAGAAACTCGAGATTAAGGGAGGGAGTATGTAGCAATTCAGGATGGATTGGGGCAGAGGAGGGGTGGGTGTAGGAAGGGAAGGAGAGGTGAGATGAGGTGAGTAAGGACAGAGAGGAGAAAGGATGACAGAAGAAGGGGAGGGGAAGGGAGTTAAGTGAGTGGGCTGGAGGAGAGGGGAAGAAGGATAGGAGGGAGACTAAGGTGAGACAGAAAGGAGATGTGCAGCGCATGGTGAGAAGGAATGAGGCTAGAATAATGAGAGGTTGGAGCGAAAGGTAGAGTGGGTAGATGCGGCAGGTGAGGAAAATGAGACCCAGAATGGACTGGGGTAGGAACATAAAACTGTACTTAGACTAAGCAGAGAATCAGTTAACTAGTGCTAAAATATGTCTGGCTGAAAACAAAGGCTGGTGAGTTTAAGCACAGTGAGCTTAACGTAGTTTGATTAGGTTGAGGAATATGCAGGCATAAGTGATTAGCAAAGACCGATGGGCAGGAAAGATGGCTTGCGAGCCTTCATTCAGCGGGCTTCACAGATGTTTGCAAAGGTTATGAAGAAACAAAAACAATGACTAGTGCAAGCACCATATGTTGAAACAGTGGCTAGTGAGACAAAAACTCAATGAGGTAGGCAGTAATTTGGTGAAGCGAAGGATAAGCAAATGCAACAGGTAGAGAAAATGGAGTAGTGGCTAGTAAGCAAAGTATGGTAAACCAGAAGCAGTTTGTTCAAACTAAGAATAAACAGCACAAAGTGCAGCTAGTTTATACACAGTGAGCTATGAACAAACAAATTACGAAGATTACTGCAGGTACTATAGACAGAACCAGTGGCTAATGATTTTAAGCACCTCAAGCTATGCAGTGATGTGGTAAGGATAATCACTAAAACAGCTACCTGTAATAAACAAAAATCAACTAATGCGCAATACAGGAGGGTCACTGAATACAAGCCACTACAGTAGGGCTGAAAGTTAGCTTGTGATGTAGGTTAGGACTGAGGACTTGTGCAGAATTCAAAGCCCAAGGTAAAAACAGGTTTGGAGGGGCTTTTCAGCCACATGCAGGGAGTCCCAAAAGTCAGGATCCAGTGCTAGCGGGCAAAGCTTGATTGATGTAGGCACAGCGCCCTGCAGTAACTGGTTGGTTCACCGCACAGTTCCAGAAGACTTACAAGAGTTGTTTTGTGATAGTAGTAGTATTGAGAACAGATTGGGGAAAGGGAAATGGAGCAGAGTGTCTGGCAGATGGCAAACACTGGGTTGACTCGGGGCAGACTCCAAATGGTATCCTTTGCACATGTCCTTCATGCAGAGGCAGCAATGCGGAGGAGGCTTGAGGCAGGAGCCCTTATGAAGGAGGAGACACAGGTGAATCAAGTTCAGTTCACTCCTGGATTGGCTAGTTGAGGTGCAGGGGGCAGTCTGTGCTGCACTGTATCCCACTGGTTGGAGTCGGGGCTCCAGTCAACGATTGGTGAGGAGGGGGTAGCCAGAAGCAGCAGGGGCTACCCTCTCAACTCACAGGGGGGCCATCTGGCTGCTACTGGCGATGAAGTTAGTGGCAGGTGAGTAGTCCAGGAAACAAAAGCAGTGGCAGGGATTTAAAGGTGGTGGGCTTTTCCTAGCCCTGCTGTTCAGATACTGGTTGCTCCACAATTGGCTGGCTGAGGAGGAGGGGGCAGTCTGTGATCAGTGAGGAGGGGGTAGCCAGAAGTAGCAGGGGCTACCCTATCAACTCACAGGGGGTCCATCTGACTGCTGCTGGCCCCAAGGTGAGTGGTGGGTGAGTACCCATTCCAATTCCAAAGTCACAATGAATTAACTAATTAAGTATAATAAGCAAATTAAATAATCAGCTGAAATAGACCTGTAAAATATAAACAAATGACTAGAATATATCATTTGCACGTGCAATGTGCTTAAATCATGAACTTTTAAAACACTTTTCTTGCAGAATGAAATGTCTGACCATAATATTTAAGGACAGTACCTAAAGTTGCAACACTTACTAATTCCAAGAATGTTGTTAGAATTATTGAGCAGGCACCCCCACACCCCAAATGTAGATGTTGCTGGAGCAAACAGATTGCACATGTAAGTGTTTTGAATATCTAGATGTAAATCAATTCTCCTTCCTGTTCAACTGTAAAATACATAATAAAACATCAACTTATAAGTGAGCTGATGCCAGATTTGTGTAGCACTTTGACCTTCAATTCAGCCCAGTCAAACTTTTGATCCATTTCCCATCATTTTAATCTTTGGCTAATTAATAAACAAAAACAAAATAGCCCAACCTAGATAGCAAGGGATAGTCCCCTAACCACCCCCTATACAAACCCATTTGCTTCCTTTCTTCACCCCTTTCCCTAGATATTTTTTACTCTACTGAAAAAAGTCGCTGGCTCCTGGCACTATGCCTACTGCCAGCTGAGTCATTTAAAAATTTGAGTTGAGGAACAGGGGAGGGGGAGGAGAGTGAAACTGGCTGAGTGGGTTAAAGCAGCAGTGCAAGGCTAGCGTGTCCTTACCGATACTTGCAAGTTTACCACCGCATTATCTCCTGCCTTGTAAAATGTTAAAAAATACATTTGGTTCCTGCATTTATTTTATTTTGTGTGTGTCAGGTGTCTGTTTTGCACACAGGAGCTAACAAATCTCCGCAGGACCGCCATCTTTAAATTCACCGCTAAAGGCGACAGCAACACATACGCATTGACTGGTGATGTTGACTCTCCAATCTGCTTGCACGCCGTCCTGTGGAAGGAGAGCAGCATGTGCTCACAGGCACCTGAAAGTGCACGCAGGATCGAGCTGTGAAGCAGCATGTGCATTCAAACAACAGACAGCATGTCGCGCTAAGCTCCCCCACGTACATGTGCACATTGAAGCAACACAAAAAAAAGATGCACGTCTTATTTTATTTTTGGCTGGATAGCGAGGTGAGGACACAAACTAAAACAAAAAAAAAGAACATATAGGCATCATGGAGTGTACTCTTTATTTTATTGTAGAAAACAGATTTTTGACCCTGTAAAGTGACATCCTTGCACTGCTGCTTTAAGTCTCCTATCCTTATTTGTAGCCTGCTAAATGTCTATACCATGGAACTAAAGTGAATTTGTGCAAAGTGTTGAAGCTGAACTGGAAACAGGGAGTTTGAACTGAAGCTGAATCAAATGTACCAGTTTCCAGTTCCACTCACCTTTATAACTGCATAAGAGAATCTGAATATACAAATATCCACTGATGTTTTATTACTCGTGTCCCTTCCTCAGGGGTAATAAAGAAAATTAGATATGTTGATAAGGTGAGAAGCAGATGCCTAAATGCTGAGTGAAGCAACAGTTTACAAAGTGCCTTGCAATACAAAGCATGGGTATAACATAGAGGGTGCAGGTCAGAGGGAAATATTCCCCCCCAATGTTTTACACCTTTCAGTGCAGTTTACTGGAGTAACCTTGTCTCTACTGAGTAAAATATGGAGTGACTTCCCTTATGGGTACCTGTTCTAAGAAATCCTTCCTATTTGTCAGGGTATGTTGGGATTATGTGGGGGTGGTAGGTAGTCATAGAAACATTGAAACATAGAAGTGTGACAGCAGAAAAAGACTGACAGGCCTACCTAGTCTGCCCATTTGTCTAGCTATCTACTAGGACATGCCACCCCCCACCCTCAACAATCCCCTGTGTCTGTCCCATGCCCTTTTGAAGCCTTCCACTGTTGCTTCTCCAACCAACTCCTCCGGGAGTCTATTCCACTTATCCACCACCATCTCTGTGAAATAGTACTTCCTAATGTTATCCTTGAATTGTCCCCTTCAATCTGTAACCCATGCCCCCTCATCCTCTGATTCCCTTTCAGCTGGAAGATGCTTCCCACTGGCACCCAGTTTATACCCTTAAGGTACCTGAAGGTCTCAATTATGTCCCCCTCTCCCTCCTCTGTTCAGGAAGTACATGTTCAATTCTTCCAACCTTTCCTCGTAGGACAGGTGGCTGAGCCCCTTAACCATCTTCGTTGCCCTCCTCTGAACTTGCTCCAGCCTCCCCACATCCTTTCTGCGGTATGGCCTACAGAACTGGACCCCATACTCTAAAGGAGGTCTAACAAGATGGGTGTACAAGGGTACTATGACCTCCCTCTTTCTACTGGTAATCCCCCTTCTGATGCAGCCCAGCATTCTGCTGCACCAAGCCACTGCTCCCTCGGAGTGCCTTTCCATCTTCAGGTCACTTGATATAGTGATGCCTAGGTCCCTTTCCTGTTCTACTACTTCCAGGTCTCGGCCCCCATAAAGTACCCTGCCCTCTAGTTCCTGTATCCAAGATCCATGATCTTACACTTGTCCATGCTGAATGAAAGCTGCCACCTCCTTGACCATGCCTCGAGCCTCCCCAGAGCTCTCCTCATTCTTTCTACACCTTCCAGAGTGTCCACCCTATTGCAGACTTTAGTATCATCTGTAAACAGACTCACATCCTCTTCAAGGCCCTCCATGATGTTCCCTACGAATAGATTGAACAGTAGTGGCCCTAACACCAATCCCTGAGGGACCCCACTTGTGACCATGCACTCTCCAGATGCCACCCCATTTATAGTGACTCTCTGTCTCCTGTCCCCCAGCCAGTTTCCCATCCATTGAACCATCTTCTGCCCCAGACTCAGGCATGATGGCTTATACAGCAGTCTACTGTGTGGCACGGAGTGAAATGCCTTTTTGAAATCCAGATAAATTACATCTACTGCCCTCTTCTGAACCAGTTCCTTGGTGACCGTGACAAAAAACTCTTACCAAGTTTGTTTGACAGGATCTACCCAAGTAAACCCATGTTGCCTTGGATTCACCAGGCTGCTTACCTCTAGGTAATTGGTGATCCTGATTTTCATTAGTTTCTGCATGAGCTTGCCCACCACTGATGTCAAGCTCCTTGGGCCTGTTCCACCCCTCCCTCCCCCCTTATGCAGAGGGACCACATTTGCCTGCTTCTAGTCCTCTGGTACCACTCCAGACTCCAGGGACCTGTTGAAGAGTGCAGTCAAGGGTGCCACCAGTATAGCTTTAAGTTCCTTCAACACCCTTGGGTGTACCCCATCTGGCCCCATTGCCTTGTCCACCTTCAGGCAGCCTAGTTCTCCCACAGTCTCCTCCACTTGAAATGGACTCGAATCCACTCCCCCCCTCCCCTGCCTTGGCTTTTCCTGCTCTGCTGCCCACCCCTTCTTCCTCCCTAGTGAACACCAAGCAAAAATAGTTGTTTAGTAGTTCTGCCTTTTCTCTGTCCCCTTGTATCAGCTCACCCTCGTTTGGTTTTTAGCCGAAGTATTTCCGGCCTAGTCTATCTCCTTTCACTGACATACCTAAAAAAGTTTTATCCCCTATTTTGACCACACTAGCTATGCTCTCCTCTGTCCGTGCCTTCACTCTCCTTACTTCTACCCCTGCTTCTCTCTGGCTCACCTGGTACCTTTCCCAGTCCTTTTCAGCTTGTGTTACCTTGAACTTCTTAAAGGCCTTACTCTTAGCCCTGACTTTTTCTGCTACAACCCTATTAAACCACGGGGTTTCCTCCTCCTTTTATTTTTGCCTGATCTCTTGGCGCATGGGTTCGTGGCCTCCACAATAGCTTCTTTTACCCTCTCCCACATGTCCTTTTACCCTCTCCCACATGTGCTCCCCATCTGTTAACTCCTCCTCCCCCTCCAAAGCCCTCTCTACTACTTCCCCAATTCTCCTGAAATCTGCTCTCTTAAAATCAAGCACCCTCAACTTAGATCGGTGAACCTCTGCAGTGTTCCTTATTTTGAAACAAACTGTGTTGTGATCACTCATACCAAGGTATTCACTGACCGACACCTCTCCTATCTTATCCCCATTTGTCAGGACCAGGTCAAGAATAGCTCCTGCCCTGGTTGGCTCCCTGACCAGCTGCCTCAGAAGGGCCATCTGCAGGGAGTCTAATATTTCCCTGCTGCTGGCTGATAATGTCCCAGTCCACATCTGGTAGGTTCAGGTCTCCCATCAGCACCACCTCCCCTTGAGCCACCATTCTTACAAATTCATCAGCCATGCATCTATCCACAGATTCCTACTGTGCTAGGGGCCTGTAAACCACCCCAGTATGCACAACCTCTCCCTTCCCCGCAGCCAAGGATAATCATAGTCCTTTGGCCTCCCCCCACTTGTCCTGCAATTCAGATGCCCTGATACCCTCCTTTATGTAGAGTGCAATCCCCTTCTCCTTTCCTCCCTGTCCCTTCTGAACAGTGTATACCCTGTTATCTCCATGTCCTATCCCTGCTCTTGATGACACCATGTTTCTGTTACCCCCACAATGTCAAGACTCTCCTCAACCACTGTCACTGCTAGATCTGGGATCTTCCTATGCAGACTTCTGGCATTTGTACACATGACCCTCCAAACCCCTCCTCCCATTCCCTGCTTGCTACACACCCTATATTTCTTACCCTTGTGCCTCGTGTCTGTTGGGGAGGCTCACTGCCCCCTAGCCATGTGTCCTACAGTAGAGAGAGTTTCCCCTTGCCCCCCAAATTAAGTATAAATGACAGTGCTTTTCAACATAATCTTCCAGTTTACATTTGTGCACTGCTTTCCCCTCCACATTTAAATGCAGCCTATCTGGGGCATAGAGGCTATTGTCCCTCCACGTTGTTCCCCAATCTCCTACTATTCCATATCCCCCTCTGAGCCCACCATACTACTAGCCAACTGTTGAATTCCTCTATTTTTGTTTCACCTCTATGCTGGCCCTTGGTGCTGGCAGCACCTCGGAGAATGTCAAGGATTTAAAATTCAAGCTGCTGCAGAAGCTAGTCAGTCCCATAAACCGTGCCTGCACCTCCATCACACTACTCCTTGCAAGGTCATTTGTCCTTAAGTGGAACATCAGATGTGTTCTCTCATCTAGTGCCTTCCCCCTTGTGGGGATCCAGTGTATGACTTTGGCTGCCATCATTCCTTGCAGGCATTCCACCCACATTTTTCCCCCTCTGCCTCCTCTTCTCCCCATGTAACACCTTTTACAACAGAGTCCCTGACTATTAAAACCCTGTCCCCTTCCTCCTCCTGGGCACCTCTCACAACTGCATTTCTCCCACCCTTTCCCAAGTTATCCCTATCCTTACCCTTGCTATTCCCCCCCCCCCGAACTTTCTTAAGACCTCCTCTCCACATCCTCTGCCTGTTCATCTCCATGAGCCAATGTTTGGTTCCTTGGCTCCTCTGTGCCGCTACCTGCCCCTGTGCCCTGCTCCATTTGGACAACCCCCCTCAGGATCTCCCCTCCGTCCACTTTACCCCCAGCTTCATTTCAGGTCCATGCTCAGAGTCCCGGCCCTTCCTGCAGAAGTCTCCATCCCCTGTGTCCTTTCTCCCTGCCTGGGTTGTTTCTGCACAGTTTTCACAGTTTCCTGCTTGGGTTGTTCCTGCAGAGTTCTCACAGGTCCCACCCTTGCTGCTCCTATCTGTACATTTTTACAGAGTCCTGATCCGGGGGACCACCCCTCCTTCTCAGCTTCCTGGGTCCTTCCTTCCTGCCTAACCTGCTTCAGTAGAGTTCTCAAAGGTCCTGTGCTCCCTAATCCTACCTGTACATTTTTACATGTTGGGCTCCTCCCCTCTCTCTCTGGCACCCTATCACTGTTACCGCTGTCCCCTCCTCTTGTAATCGTCCCTTCCAGTACATCCTCTCCCTCCTTCCTTCCTGGTCGCTGGACCCCTCTCCCATCTTTGTGCTTGTGGTAGGGCGCAGGTATATGTGGGCAATCAGGTAAAGTGACACCACAGTAGTTCTTCATGTGCTTCACAGTTTTATTATGTAACAGGAAATTTCATTATATTAGCAGGATGCATATTCTTACAGTGACCATCATTGGTGCTCCAAACAATCTGAGGAAAGTCATTATACTTCAGGCTTCTTCATCCGTGTATGGTATTTCCAAACTTCATCCACATTTTATCTCATAGAAAGTGGTCCTGCAATACCTTTATTCTTCCATTTGGTACAAGATATACATACAGTCTTACTCCTCAGAGCACTTCAAAATGGCACTTTAACAGCATTCCCCGGAGTTCACCTCCAGACCCAAAGTCGATCTAACCTAACTGAACCATAAGTTCAACCTTTATACCCAGAAGGGGTCAGGTGACTTTAAAACCCCACCCCTACATGTTGTTTTAACAATATCTCTTTATTTACTACATATTTATTTTATTTAAAGTAGTGATACCCCTTTAAATTGATGTAACAACATACTTTCCAGCTTACCAGTAATTTAGACCTCTTTTAAGCATCTTAACTTTTATTTCTGGCGTCAAAGAAGTGCCACCCCTTTTTCAACAGTATTTAGAAATGCACAGAATGGCCGGCCGACTCTTAAGAGAACCTGCAGGGACTGAATCATGATACCTAGCTCTCTACAACACTAACTAAAGCAAAAACCCCTCGTTTCACAAGCAACTCAAAAATAACACCTGAATTCACCTCAAGAGGGTATGTAAAAGTATAAACTCTCTTTTCTATGTAAACAAAATTGCTCCCGAATGAGTTAGAAGGCTACATGCCGTCGCAATCGTGCAAAATGTTGGCGGGTCTAAAATTACCAGCGCTCTAGGAGCTTAGCGACAGAAAAATGTCAGTATAAACAAAGCGCTCATCTTCCACACAAAGCGAAGAACACTAACTTCATTTGGGAAGCTAAAGGAGCGCTGTACCACAATACCAACAGCATATTCGATTTTAAATCGTCTAAAATCATAGCTAAACAAAGCGTTATATTTTCAATAAGACCAAATCGTCGGCTGAACATTTTCACTATCCGAATGGAGCTAACTTCAAAGGGTAACTACACTCTCCTTAAAAGAGGGATAACTGCGATTTTGGGAGAATACTTACTTTTAGAAAACATGAAAGAGTCTACTGTTTTTCTAGACCTCAAAATCAAAATATATTTTTTTAAGCTGCACGAACGTGCTCACGATCGCACAGTAGTGCCGCTTTTGAAATCATTCGAGCAGCAACGGAGAACGAGAAAAGCTACTCGCAGGGGCTAAATTAATTATAGTTTCCTCTATTACCTCATAGGGAACTACATGAAAGGATAAGAGAAAACAATTCTAATAGTTTCTGAACTTAACTAAAAAGATTTTCTCCCTTATTTTGAGAAATTATTACTTTCATCTAGATTTTAAAATATAAGTCTTTCTCTCTTGGGGGGAGGGATTTCCAGATACTCCAGAACAAGGAAAAAAATATACATCTAACCCAATATGTTACTCCCGAGTCTCACAGAATCACTCTGTGACATTCCTCCCAGACAAGAGGGCAACCATTTTATGGTTGTCCTACTTCATTAAATTCTTTCAAATATAAGGGAATATTTTGGGAGTTTCAGCCCATCCATGCCATAAAGCTTCACCCCAGAATCCCTTAACACATAAATCACAGTACCTAAACTAACCTTGCACTCTGAGGCTTATATTTTATATTAATACCAATTATCCAATTATCAGATTCTGCATCCCCAACTATGCTTCACTACTAACAGCAATAGTGCAGCAGTCAAGATAACATTTTAACTGTATGACATCTCTTAAGCAAACAAGCTATTACAATACAGTAAGAACAAATACGACAACAACAGAAATATAAATGTAATAAGACACAATAAGGACGACTGCAGGTGGCCAACCCAACAGTCGTTAACATTAATATATTCCTTCGAAGTACCCTGAGCACAGGATAAAGGGAACCCCAAAGTACTCATCCCATATATAGATATATCAAATTGTTTCTACTCATCCCATATATAGATGTATCAAATTATTTCCATGAAATGTTTCCCCATCTTATGTATCTCACTCTTTTCAGATAGTATTCCCTAATGTACACGTCATTTTTATAAGTTTCAAACAACTACCCCATTACTCTTCTCCAGTGAAGGATCATAATTGCACTACCCAAGTCAAAATACCATTTTAACTAGCAACCCCCTCATTACTTACATTATCTTAAATGCACTGGGAGTCGAATACTTAACAGAAAATCACTTAAGTACACAGGGCTATTCCTCACAAACTGTATTACCCTGTATAAAACATACAGTACCAGCAGTACTCATCGTGTACATTTGCCATACTTTTATCATTAAATGCACTTGATTTATTATCAATCAATCAATCAATCAAAATCTTTATTTATTCAGGTGAACATCATTGAGCGTAGCTCATTTACAAGATGGACCTGAGTGGTCATACAAATAAGGGTACAAGTTTTTTTACAAAGACATGAGAATAGCATAACATTAGTACAATCAAATAAATCAGAGATATATACAAAATTTACAGATATACAAGGCACAGTAAAATAACTTAACCTGTAAAAATGAAGAGGATAATAGATATAGCAGGGATAATAATCAAATAATAGGGCTTTTGTAGGCTTTTATATGAAATGTGATAACTGACTGGGTAGAAGAAGGGAAACTAAACATAGTGGATTACAGAAGGGATGGGTGTAGGTTGGATGAGAGACTAGGCCTTATGCAAGCAGTTGCACAACTCTGGAAATAGGGCGGTGTATAATCTTTTGAAGGATGATAAGGGTAAGAGGGTATTCAGATTCATAGATTTTTGGAGTGAGTTCCAGACAAATGCTAGGAAATAGCTGATAGCAGCCCTCCCAAACCGGGTGCAGGTATTGGGAATCTTTAGCATAATGAGCTTATTGATCCTTAAGGTGTATGGCCTAGATGTGATTCGGGTGAAACAGTCTGAGATATAGGAGGGGAGTTTGCCTGATAAAGCTTTAAAGATCCAGATTGCAGCATTCCTTTTTCTTCTGTGCTGTAGGGATGTCCAATTGACTGCCATGTAAAGAGAGCAATGATGGGTGCTGGAGGGAAGGTCTGTAATAAATCTGATGGCTCTATGATACAGGGTGTCCAGCTTATTTAAGAGGAGAGTGAGCAATGGCCGTAGAAAGTCAGCATAGTCAATAAGGGATAGGAATGATGCCTGGATTAATCTTTGTTTGGAGTCTCTGGTAAGGTAGTGTTTTATTCTGTAAAATAGGCCAAACCTTTGTCTCAACTTTTTAATAGCTCTTCAATGTGGACAGAGTAGTCAAGCTTATTGTCAATCCAGACTCCAAGATATTTGAATTTATCCACAAATTCCAGCTTTTCTCCAAATAAGGTGGATAATTGTGGAGTGATGAATGATGGGGTAGTGGCAGAGCAATTCTTTGTTGCAAAGAACATAGCTTTTGTTTTTGGCATTTAGAAGTAATTTTTTTTCCAATAGGTTGTGTTGTAGGATGGAGAATTCTGACTGTAACAGTTCACAGGCTTTTGATGGTGAGGGATTGCTGACATATAATACAGTATCATCAGCAAACAGATGAATGTTAGATTGAGAGAGGTTGGCATCAATGTTATTAATATAAATGGCAAGAGGATAGGGCCTAGGATAGAGCCTTGCGGTACACCTCTTAGCAGTGGTTTAGAGGTAGATAGGTAATTTCATTTTTACCAATTGTAACCTTCCAGAGAGATAGCACCTAAACCAATTGAGTGAGAGTGAATGAAAGGCCTACAGAGCTAAGAGAGGAGATTAATGATTCATGATCCACTGTATCAAATGCTTTACTCAAATCCAGGAACACAGCAAAGGTACTATTCTTTTTATCCAAGGCAGTCTGCCAATCGTTAGTGACTTTGGCTAGGGCAGAGATGGTGCTATGCATTGATCTAAATCCAGATTGTGCTGGATTTAGGAGGTTGTTGGTGTCCAGATGGGCCCTTAACTGTGAATTCTAATATTTTTCAAGCATCTTGGATAGTACCAGTAGGATGGAAATGGGCCTGTAATTGTTAAGGTCCATGGGATCACCTGATTTAAGTAGTGGAACTACTTGAGCTGTTTTCCATATGGAGGATGGAACCAGTAGCTAGGGAAAGATTGAAGAGGTGAGTGGGGGGCAGATAGGTGCAATGCTACTTTAAGAAAGTAGGGGTCCAGGAGTCTGCACCTGCACTCTTAGAAGTATCTAAATTGGATAGGAGGTCTTCTACTTCTTTTAAAGATATTGGTTCAAGGAGAATGTTGAAGCAGCCTTTTGTCCCACAGTGGATTGAAGGTTTAATGATGATCTCAAGAGATTTGCAGGTGAAGAGTCAAATGCTAGGCCAGCTGTGGTGAAATGGTCATTGAAGGTATTTAAGATTTCTTGCTTGTCAGTGATTTCTATGTCACTTAGTAGCAGTTTGGAGGGTAAGGCAGGGGTAGAATTTTGGCCTAGAATTCCCTTTATAGTACCCAAGAATCTGGATGGGTTAGTATAGGATGCATCCAATTCAGCTCTATAGTAGGCAGCTTTGGCATTTCTTATTTGTTTTGTGCATGAGTTTCTTGCTTTTCTGAATTGAAGCCAGTCTCTAGTATCCTTTGTTTTTCTTGCCTTTTCAGAGTTTGTCTCTGGCTAACAAAAGCTGATTTAAGGTCAGCAGTGAACCAACGACAAGATTTTACTTTAGTTCTGACACTGGTGATTGGTGCATGTATATTGAGGGCATTAGTGATAATGTCCTTTAAGATCTGAAGAGCTGTCTCAACTGAGGTTGTAAGGTAAAAATCTTGCCAATATGTTGTATTGCACAAATCATGGAGATATCCTGAGATGTTGAAATTCTTTTTTGACCTTTTATGGAGAAATTTTGCAGGATTGGATGGCTTGAGTGTAGATCTTATGCCAGCTATAGGACAATGATCACTTACATCACTGGTAGCACTCCAGCATGAGAATATAAGTGAGGCTTGTTTACCATCACAATATCCAGGAGTGAGCTGTTGGTAGTATTTTTTAGGTTAATCCTTGTTGGATCTTTGATTAATTGGGTGAATCCATAGATGTCACAGAAGGTTACTAGGGTGCAGATGCATTAGATAACCAATTTAAATTCAAATCACCAAGGATGATGGTATCTTCAGGGCCTAGACTGAGTATTGATCCTAGGTGGGATAGGAGTTTGAGGCCTGCAGAGGGGCCTATAGCAGCCAATCAATTTAAAGGAAGACATGTTAGGAAGGGATATTTTAATTGACAAGCATTCAAATTCCTTTGGTTCGGATGTATTGATGAGGCAGGATGCAGAGATGGTTTCCTTGACGTAGATGGCCACCCCACCACCCCTGGAAGGGCGATCTGATCTGAAGAGCTGGTAATTGGGAAGGTTTATATCACTGTCTTTTGTTGTAGATCTGAGCCAAGTTTCAGAGATAACCAGGAAGTCAGGTAGGGTATGTGCAACCCATGCCTGTATTAAGGAGAACTTTTTTAGGAGGCTGCAGGCATTATACCCCCTTCTTACTATGAAAACTATGAGCTTCTACCATCTACAGCTCATACCCTTTTTAATCACCCTCCCCTTTTTCCAAGGGAGCCAATTATTATATTTGTTTCCCTTCTGAGATGTATTCCTGTCAATTTGCCATGCCTGTTTATTCTGAATATCTGCCAATCTCCTTAAATAAAGAGCCACCTGACTATACATTCCAGGCCAATAAAAATAAGGAATAAGCCGCCCCAAAAGTTCCTCATGATTCACATGTTTGGTGTTAATACATAAGGCATCTAGCAGATCCTGTCTATATTTACTAGGTACCACCACCCTGGCATTTACCTGTTTAGTACAGGGATTTGGTCTCATGTGGTACAATACATTGTTTTTTACTTCGTACCACCATAACTGCTTTTTTTTCACATCCACACCTATTTTCTCCCTGTTCAGGATAACAGAGCTACTTAGCTGATAGATTTCAGGATCCTCAGCCTGTATAGTTTTCCAGCAAGCAGCAGAGATATCAAAAACATTTGTTTCAACATTATCATATTTTAATAAACAAGTCCCTTCGGCAACTACTGCCTCTTCTGTTTTGCTTGCATCCTTCACCCCAGACACCAAAACAGTCTCACCTGGGGACTTGTCTAACATTGATCTTCCATCATCTCCATCATCTCCGATCCCATACATTCCCTGAAATATGGGTAAAACAGGAAGCTGATCCTCAACACAGTTCACATAATCCACATAGGATGCCTTCTCCTCTATCTCCACAGGCCTTTGAGACACAGCAATGCCCCCTACTACCGGCAATTGGCTTAAAACCTCTTGGTACCTTCGTTCTGCATCTTTCCACCGACTCTCTGCCTCCATCCAGCGATCAAATAGCCATCGAATGGCATCCAGTTGATTACTCTGGTCATCCTTCTGGTCAAACACAAGTCTGCAATGACCTCCCATGTTTGGTTTAGCTTTATTCAAACAAGGCCTCACTAACATCCCAAACTGTCACACAGCTGGTGCCATCCACAGGTCAAAGTCCAAAGGAACAGATTCAATGCACCATCCTGCTATATTCGGTGCCCACCAGACCTTTAAACAGATCGCAGATATCATCCCACCACTGCCACCATATGTGGTAGGGCGCAGGTATATGTGGGCAATCAGGTAACGTGACACCACAGTAGTTCTTCATGTGCTTCAAAGTTTTATTATGTAACAGGAAATTTCATTATATTAGCAGGATGCATATTCTTACAGTGACCATCATTGGTGCTCCAAACAATCTGAGGAAAGTCATTATACTTCAGGCTTCTTCATCCATTACGGTATTTCAAACTTCATCCATTTTATCTCATAAGTGGTCCTGCAATACCTTTATTCTTCCATTTGGTACAAGATATACATACAGTCTTACTCCTCAGAGCACTTCAAAATGGCACTTTAACAGCATTCCCCGGAGTTCACCTCCAGACCCAAAGTCGATCTAACCTAACTGAACCATAAGTTCAACCTTTATACCTAGAAGGGGTCAGGTGACTTTAAAACCCCACCCTACATGTTGTTTTAACAATATCTCTTTATTTACTACATATTTATTTTATTTAAAGTAGTGATACCCCTTTAAATTGATGTAACAACATACTTTCCAGCTTACCAGTAATTTAGACCTCTTTTAAGCATCTTAACTTTTATTTCCGGTGTCAAAGAAGTGCCACCCCTTTTTCAACAGTATTTAGAAATGCACAGAACGGCCGGCCGACTCTTAAGAGAACCTGCAGGGACTGAATCATGATACCCAGCTCTCTACAACGCTAACTAAAGCAGAAACCCCTCATTTCACAAGCAACTCAAAAATAACACCTGAATTCACCTCAAGAGGGTATGTAAAAGTATAAACTCTCTTTTCTATGTAAACAAAATTGCTCCCAAATGAGTTAGAAGGCTACATGCCATCGCAATCGTGCAAAATGTTCGAACGGGTCTAAAATTACCAGCGCTCTAGGAGCTTAGCGACAGAAAAAATGTCAGTATAAACAAAGCGCTCATCTTCCACAAAGCGAAGAATGCTAACTTCATTTAGGAAGCTAAAAGGGCGCTGTACCACAATACCAACAGCATATTTCGATTTTAAATCGTCTAAAATCATAACGCAAACAAAGTGTTATATTTTCAATAAGACCAAGTCATCGGCTGAACATTTTCACTATCCGAATGGAGCTAACTTCAAAGGGTAACTACACTCTCCCAAAGAGGGATAACTGCGATTTTGGGAGAATACTTACTTTCAGAAAACATGAAAGAGTCTACTGTTTTTCTATACCTCAAAATCAAAATATATTTTGTTAAGCTGCACGAACGTGCGCACGATCGCACAGTAGTGCCGCTTTTGAAATCATTCGAGCAGCAACGGAGAACGAGAAAAGCTACTCGCAGGGGCTAAATTAATTATAGTTTTCTCTATTACCTCATAGGGAACTACATCAAAGGATAAGAGAAAACAATTCTAATAGTTTCTGAACTTAACTAAAAAGATTTTCTCCCTTATTTTGAGAAATTATTACTTTCATCTAGATTTTAAAATATAAGTCTTTCTCTCTTGGGGGGAGGGATTTCCAAATACTCCAGAATAAGGAAAAAAATATACATCTAACCCAATATGTTACCCCCCCCCCCGAGTCTCACAGAGCCACTCTGTGACAGTGCTCTTCCTTTCACCCTCTTGTGTGCATTTCCCTGAGCTTTCCCCAGACATCCCCCCAGGGTTGTTTCCCCTCCTCCATTGCTAAGTAGCTCCTTCTTTTTTGAGTCTTTTTCCCAGCCACCCCTCACCCCCTGCAGAGTATCTCCTCCTTTCCTGCATCCCCAAGACTGCACCCCTGTTTTTCTATTCAAGGGTTCCCTCATTTCTACCTCCTGCCCATTTTTGCCCTGCTTCCATTGTCACACATGCAGTTTGTGAGACTCCATCATTGTCTATCTGCCACTCTTCCTGCCCCCTACTTATGCCTGAGGAAATCTCTTTAAGATTCCACCTTAATCGTGCTAACTCTGCCTCCACCCACCATATCTTTTGGCAGATAGGACAGCTCCCTAGCTTCCACAGGGTGCCCATGAACATACAGTAGCAGTCCTACAGCCATTGCATCCCACTATTCTCCCCCCTGTGCCTCCCCTATATCTTGTCGATGTTCTGTAACATCCCCCTCCTATTCCCCTCCAAGCAGGACTCCGCTGCTGCTGTTCTGACCCTTGCCAGCCCCTTCCCCTATGATTCTCTCCCCTAGTCCAAGCACCTTCCCTCCTGTCCCTCCTCATTTTTATTTATTCCCAGGGGCCCCTTAAAACAATCAATAAATGCCCCTTGCTTCAGATCACAGATCACCCCTTCCTTTTCTTTTCTCAAACTTAGAAATTTCTTTAATTAAATGACCAACCTACAAAAATGAGGTGCTTGCCACTTACAAATGTAGCAAAAGTTGAACTGGTTAGTACCCAAAGTTTCATAACCAAACCTAAGTACCAAAAGTTACATGCCCAGCCCCAGGTACCAAAAAGGTGGGGTGGCTGGTTATAACACCGATCTTTAACACTGATCTCCCTTTGCCCTGCGTTTTCCAACCAGAATTTTTTCAAAACAGCTAATAATTTCCCTACCCAAAAGCTCAGAAGTGGTGCCTAGTTTTCACCCAGACCCCCCTTCCAACCATGAGTTTTAAGTTGAGATACTCATTCCTCCTCCCAGTCCAACTCCAGTCCAGTTTTCTATGTTGAGGTGCACAGCTCCTCCCTGCTTGTTTGGTTGACTAATGGGATCCATTCTACTGATCCACTCCACCCTCCCCAGGCATTTAACAGAAGTCGGGGTCAGAGTGGATGGGCAAGAGAAAATCCCCTAGTCCTCCTCTATGCTTGCTTGTGCCCTGGCCCACTCCCCACAGCTGGGAAATGCTCCCCCTCAATCTGCCTTTGACTTCCAATGCCCTCTGCCCACTCCTTGCAGCTGGGAAGTAGATCTTCTGCTGCCACTCCTCTCCCGAAGGGTATCTGCTGCCAGGTGCTCTGGCCGGCTCCGTGTGGCTGGGAAAATATCCTGCGGGGATACGGCTGAGCTGCTTTTTGAAAGCCTGCTCTGCTGATGTATCTCCCACTGCTACTCCCTATTGGCTTCCTCCCTCTGTGCCCAACTGGCACCCTTCCACCCAGCTCCCTGTGACTGGATTGGGCACCAGAAAAATCCCCTGGTCCTCTTCTATGCTTGCCTCTGCCCTGGACAGCTCCTCCCTGCTTGTTTGGTCCACTGATGGGATCCTTTCTGCTGATCCACTCCACCCTCCTCAGGCATTTACTAGAAGTCGTGGCCAGAGTGGATGGGTAAGAGAAAATCCCCTGGTCCTCCTCTATGCTTGCTTCTACCCTGGTCAACTCCCCGCAGCTGGGAAATGCTTCCTTGAGCCACCTCTGGCTTCCAATGCCCTGGCCCGCTCCTTGCAGCTGGGAAGTAGCTCTTCTGCCACTACTCCTCTCCCAAAGGGTATCTGCTGCCTGGCACCCTGGCCCATTCCATGTGGCTGGGAAAGAATCCCATCAGGCCACATCCCCCTGGCCCTGCTATTGTACTTTGTGATGAGTTTACTGGCAGAGATTCCCTTCATATAGTAAATACAATCCTTAAAGAGGAATTTGCTTAATGCTCAGTTGCCTATGTTCTGTGGTCACATGTGTTAATTTTAAATGTTTTATGGGTGGTATACGACTTTGTTTTCTAAAGCAGAGTTGCATTGTTTTTATGTCTTTATTTGCCAGGGCATGTGCTTGCAAAATAAAAGGTACTAACACAATATACTCCTTTTCAGCATTGCTGCAAATGCTTCCTGCTGTGGGCTCTCCAATTTTTCCATGACAACGTTCTTTACCAAATGCCTTTACTGCAAACTTACCACTGAATCCACGACAGAAAAATAGTTTATTACAAGAGTTTTTTTTAGAAATAAAATACAGTTATTTAAATAACAGTTATGTTTAGAAGCAGAATTTATACGGGAAGAAACAGATCTTAGACCGCAAAACAGGAAGAACAGATTCTGCAGCATCTGTTTCCATAGTAAAGGTAAACAGGGTATTTCCAGTAGACATTTTGTATATATGTAGATGGCTGGCATTACTGAAGGGAACGACTCTGGGAGAAAAAAAATCCATCAAGTAATTGAATAGGTCAGAAATTTACCATAGCGGCCAGCCCAGTGGCATAGATGGCTGAGGTGCCAATGTCCTATCTCTTGTCATGCTGGTGACCTGATTTTGAGAATGTGATTGGGTTGCTGGGTGTTGGCCAGAGTGGAAGCAGATCTAGAATCTGAAGGACTGTTCTCCTCTCCCAGGGAGGGAAGGGATGCCAGCCCAGCTTTAGATGCCCACCAGGTGAAGGTCTGGTGGCAGTGCAGTGTGAGTATCACAAAGGAAGGGAGCTGCAGGAATGTCCTGCATTTGTGCCTCCACGCACACCCTAGACATCCAGAGGTGGGGGCTAGGAGTAAAGAGGAAAATGTTGGGGGCTTACTCAAGATTTGCCCATTTCACCTGGGTCCATGCGATCACCTGGGACCATTCCTTTGTCTGATCTGGATTCTGGTACAGGGGAGAGAACAGCACTTCTCCCTCTGGCCCATCCATGTCATCACCCGAGACACTGCCTTGGTCTGATCTGAATTCTGGTACTTGGGAGAGGACAGTACTCATCCCTCCAGCCCATCCATGCCATCACCCAGGACCATGCCTTAGTCTGATCTGGATTCTGGTACTGGGGAGAGGACATCACTCCTCCCTCTAGCCCAAATATGAGAGGGGACATTCTTGGGAGAACTCAAGAGTGAGTTAGAACCCTGGGGAGGTGGAGACTGGCTTAGGATCATGAGTACAAGGCTGAACAGCTGCCCCTGGGCAAGGTGTATAAGCACCCTTATGGAAAAAATTAAAAAGAAATTTACTAGGGCCTGATTGGTCAAGATTCCAAGTCCATGTGGTTGTGAGAGCATATCTAGGACATATAAAAATATATGTATAACTTTTTCCCCACGAACACAATATCAAGTAAGTACTATGAATATACCATGACCTGTGTTATTAATCATGCTTTAATGTATACATTTTTCCTCAAAATACATATGTCATTGAGGCACAGGTCAGGATGCATAGGAAAACCATGAGCTATTTCAAAATTCGCAAATAGCGTTTAATTTTTTCAATAACAGCAAAATAAAAATTAAAAATTATTCAGTATAACTATTTACAAATGCAGTACAGAGAAAACTAAGTCATTCTATGGGTATCTCTTAATTCAAAGTTTTAGTCTTTCAGTCTCACTCTGTTTGTCTCTCTAACACTGCTGCTCTTTTTATAAGTCTTTGTCTGGGAAGTGGTTAAGATAGCCTGTTTCTCGCAGAATTTCTTGTCAGTTTTGTTCCTTGCAGGTGCAGTAAAACAGTACATGGTGTCACAGAACTGACCTTTTGTTGACAACTCTGCAAAGGGTTTAAAATTGTATCTCAGGTTTACCACTTGAGTTCCAGATAGCTTTTTGCAATCATGTCAACAGTATAACTACATACAGTTTTAAACAAAAGGATCCTAGTATCAGTGACATTTCCACATAAAGTTTCACATATATGTTTATACCCGCAGATATGCAACGGGGAAGAAAAGATAGAAATAGCAAGGGAAGGCAGAGAGATAGTGAGAGGTGGAGAACTGCAAAACCGCTGGAGTGATCAGTTTCTAGGTCTCACAAGAAAATTTAGTTTTGCAACCAGACAGAGAAGAAACAGAAAAGGAGAAGATAGAACAGACCCTTGCAATTAAACTATTTCTGCATAACAAATGTGGCAGGTCCTCCTTATTCAACCCTGTCACATACCCCCTCTTTAAGAGCGAACCTGTTTTACAAATACAGGTTTCCAAAGCTTTTTTTTAACTTCTAACATTAGCTTACAACTTTTACAGTTCAGTGCATATGCAGCATAGCAAACAGAGAAGTTTCAACTCACATTTTTTCAACCTTCGGAATTCTCAATTCCTGATACATATCTTGACAGAAAATCAGCATTGATATTCTCTTTCCCAGATTTGTGCATCACTTTAAATTGAAATGGCTGTAGTGCCAGGTACCATCTTGTGATTCTAGAAATGTTATCCTTCAGTTGGTTAAGCCATCAGAGAGGACTGAAATCTGTTACAAATACAAAGTCAGCTCCTAGTAAACAAAACTTAAGGGACTCCATGGCCTACTTAGCCGAAAGGCAATCCTTTTCAGTGGTGGAGTACCTTTTCTCTCTGTCATGCAGTTTCCTACTTATGTACAGAATAGGATGTTCTTTCCCATCTATACGCTGACTCGACCGCACCTGGGCCTACCTCTGATGCATCAGTCTGCAACAGAAATTGTTCCTCAAAGTCAGGTGTAACCCTAGGTGGCGCTATCCAAAGGGATACTACCCCTGCCTGTGTGACTAGCTGCAGGTTGAAGGGCCTGAGCTCATGAAAAGGGTGCCTCCACCCAGAGGACAGGGTTGATGCTAGCGTGGCTGCTCTAGGTACAGCCCTCCGGGACATTGATACCCCCTCCTTCCCCTCTAGTGGCCCAAGCAGTTCTAAGATGACACAATCCCAATACACACTATAATGCACCGTAAGTCCCCACTTGTGCACACGTACCACCAGGGCTGGATTGACTGAAACTCCCTGGAGACCCCCTGGAAATCAAGACCTGTAACAAATAAAACAGCAGTGACACAATACTTTTGTCACAGAAGTGCACCACAACCAGGTTAAATGCAAAAAGATTTAGATCGGATTTATTTGGGGGACGTGAACAAGGGAGGGGCAGTAATCTAGTGACTGAGATCAGTTCTGATAGATTCAGGTTAAAAGGCATGCAATCTAAAGTCCCTCTAACACAGTCACACACACTCTGGGTATCCAGTTGTTATTGCAGGCTAGCCTGAAGCGTTGCCCAGGGTAGGCTGGTGTTGCAGCTGTTGTTGGGGCCCTTGGGATGGAAAAAAAACACAACATGCACTTTAACCCTTAATTTGTAATCCGGAGCTGGGTGGCTCAGTCCGAAATTATTAACAACAATTAAATCAGATGGAACACTGTGATTTGAGCTTTGTTGCAGGGAGCTGCCCTGTTGTTTACTCATGCTAACCAAGTCTGGATGCAGGATGGATGAAATTGAGACCTCAGGATGAAGAGCTGGATGGCAAGGAGAAGCAGGGCCCACACGATGCACCGTGGTGTTCGTTCCTGTTTGTTGGTGTTGAGCAGGGAGCTGAATCTCCAGGCGGGTCTCTCATCGAATGTTTCTCTGCGGCATGAGCAGCAGTCTAGGCCATGATGGAAAGGCCCAGACCAGGTGAACAATTCAGATACAGTCTGGCAGATTTGCTGGATGCAGCCTCCAGCTAGCATGACACAGTCAGTAAAGTGGGAAACCAAATCGCGACCCACATTCCACATTCAGCACACTTATAGTAAATGCAAGTAAATACCACAGTTCGGATGACAGTCCAGTTGCTATTAACAGTGTCTCTGCGCAAACCATACGCTCTATGGTAGTCTCAAGTCCTGACAGGCCAATCGCACCGAGGCAAATCTTCAGTCCACTTCAGGAGAAATTCAGTTCGTCACAATTCAGGTTCCGATCGCAAAAGCTGCAATTTCGGATGAAGTCCGATTTCAGGCTCAAGATCTCCTCACTAAGGAAGATGGTAGCAGGCGGGCCAGACATAGCCTTCCCGCTGATTTCCCCTGTGCACTGTGCAGGAGCAGCTGTATGACTTACTCAAGCTATTCACTCTTTCAACTCTAACTCCACACTGACACACTGCTGTAGGCAGCACTGGGTCTTCCTAGTGATCCAAAGGGTTTGTTTGGTTGATCCATCTGTCTGTTACAGCAAGGGCTCCCCCTCCAGGTCCATTTAGGCGCCAAACTGTAAAAACTACAGTTCCTTCAGAAATCCACTCCCACAAGACCCCTGAGAACAGTCTCCATTTTAGAGTCCCCAAAGGTACTGATTGGCCCAAACTGGCAGTCCAGAACCAAGATGGTAGTGAAAACAGAAATGTCCATGTTGCAAGGGAAGGCAGGTTAGACAAACTACATTATAATTTTTATTAAAATAGATTATCGGCAAACAATCACATGTTCTAGTAGGGCTCCCTTTGCGCAAGTAGCGATGGCAGAATGGAGCATCAATAAGGCAGTCCAGGTGGGACTTGAGCTTAGGAACACTTGGCCCCCACTCACATTAATTGTAACTATGAGATAGGCAGCTCTTAAAGAGATAGGCATGGAGGCTAACTGGGCTCTCACATGCAAATACTTTCAAACCTGCTAGGATACAGGACACCAGCCTGGCAGTGGGCATTTAGGCAAGCCCAGAAAGATAATTTATGAAGTCCCATTTATAGGGGGGTTACACCCTTCACTGCCTGGAAAGAACTTGGCATCCGCGTCAAGTCTATATGTTAATAACAGTTGAAGAAGAAAATATACTATACAAGATATATGTGACATTAATACACAAGACAAGATAATGTCTGAGGCACCAATAAACATAAACTTATCACAATAATATACTTATTTAGTATTCTCTACACATTTATATCTGCAGTGATAACAGTTATGCATTTCTCATGCACATAGTAAGGATTTGATCTTGATATACACAATTATTATTATTATACTGATTCATGTTATTACTTCTTGCATTCTGAATAAAACAGATGGGGACCCATCCCTATCAGCTAGCATGGGGTTAGATGGGGCAGGAGCACCTTGTTCTGAAGGATGTACAGTTAACTTGGAAGTGGCAGAAAGGCTCAGTTTGGGCAGTGAGCTTTCCAAAATATAGACACCTTTGTGGACAACATTTAAGGGGAGACGGATTACTGGTTTAACAGCTCTTCCAGACGTTCTTTTGGGGAATAAACATAGGCTCTAGGGTATCAGCATTGGCATGAATCTCTCCTACGGTAGGGAGGGGTACTTCTGCACTGGATGAAGACTCCAGTAACGGAACATTATCGGCTCCTGACTCTGTTAACTCTGTATCCACCACATTAGAAACATAGAAACATAGAAGTTGACGGCAGATAAGGACCGCAAGGCCCATCCAGTCTGCCCATTTCTTTTTCTACCTCATAAATGTGCCATCGGCCTTTGCTCTGTCAGTGACCTATCTATTCATAGTCATTTGTATTGCTCCCTTATGCCTATCCCATGCCTGTTTGAAGCCCTGCACTGTATTCATAGCCACCACTTCTTGTGTAAGCCATTCCATGCATCCACCACCCTTTCTGTGAAAAGAATTTCCTCATATTCCCCTTAATCGGCCTCCTCTAATCTCATGCTGTGTCCTCTTGTCCTGCTATTTTTCTTATATTTAAACATGTTAGACTCTTTCACCTTGTTTATGCCCTTAAGGTGTTTAAATGTCTCGATCATATCACCTCTCTCCTCCTTTGCTCAAGGGTATACATAATGAGCTCCGTTAATCTGTCCTCATATGTCTTCTGATGCAGTCCCTGCACCATTTTAGTTGCCCTTCTCTGGACTGCCTCAATTTGGTTAATGTCCTTGTGAAGGTGTGGCCTCCAATACTGCACGCAGTACTCCAGATGGGGCCTAACCAATGTCTTGCAAGCAGAGGGATTATTACCTCCTCTTACGACTTGTGATAATTCTACCAATACACCCTAACACCCCCTAGCCTTACCTACTGCTTTAGAGGTCTGCTTGATGATTTTAGGTCATCAGTGATGATGATGCCCAAGTCTCTTTCTTCCTTTGTGACTGCTAGCAACTCCCTCCCAGCCTATAAGTGGCTTCGGGTTTCTCTTCCCTATGTGCATGATTTTGCACTTCTTGCTTAAATCCAGTTGCCACTCTTCTGACCATTCTGCTAGTTTATCCAGATCTCTTCTCATTCTGCCCACCCATCTGGATCATCTACTCTGTTGCAGATCTTGGTGTCATCTGCAAACAGACAAAGCCTTACCCTCTAGTCCATCTGCGAGGTCACTAATGAAGATGTTGAATAGGACTGGCCCCAGGACTGATCCCTGAGGTACCCACTTGTGACTTGCATCTCTTCTGACTGTATACCATTTACCACCACTCTCTGTTTTCTGCCAGTCAACCAGTTTGCCACAGTTGACCAACTTCCTGACCCACCCCAGCCTACCTAGCTTATTTATCAATCTTCTATGTGGAACAGTGTCAAAGCTTTGCTGAAGTCAAGGTAAGCGACATCAGCTGCTCCCCTTGGTCCACCACTCTGGTTACCCAGTTAAAAAGAAATCTATGAATTGTTTGACAGGACCTTCCTTTTGTAAACCCATGCTGTCTTGGATCCTGTGCCCTATGGATTCCAGGTGTTGCACTATCCTTTCCTTAAAGTGCCTCCATAATCTTGCCCACTGAGGTAAGACTGACCGGTCTGTAGTTCCCGCCTCCTCCCTGCTACCACTCTTGTGGGTGGGATCACATGAGCCCTTCTCCAGTCTTCTGGGACCTCTCCTGTGCTCAGAGACTCACTAAACAATTCTGCTAATGGCTCTGCTAGTTCCTCCTTTAGCTCCTTGAGTACCTGGGATGTATGCCATCAGGTCCCATTGCCTTATCCACCCTGAGCTTATGCAAGCTCTTGTGAGGACCCTTTCTTTTGTGAAGGGAGTAGTGCTCACCTCCTCCCCCTGTGTCCATGATGCTGAGCTGTGGGCCCTGCCCTACCTTCTCTCAGTAAATACTGAGCAAAGTATCTATTTAGGATAGATGCCTTTACAGGGTCCTCCTCCTCACATGCTCCCTTTTCTCCATTAAGCTTAGCAATACCCCTCTGGACTTTCTCCTTTCACTAATGTATCTATAGAAAGTCTTGTCACCTTCTTTTACTGTTCGTGCTAGTGTTTCCTCAGTTTGGGACTTTGCCTGCCTTACTGCCTTACCTGCTTCCCTTAGGGCAGTTTT
The DNA here is from genome assembly GCA_016271365.2 of Neoceratodus forsteri. NCBI lineage: Eukaryota > Metazoa > Chordata > Ceratodontiformes > Ceratodontidae > Neoceratodus > Neoceratodus forsteri. The sequence continues at coordinate 916,045,118 of CM057454.1, read as the reverse complement.
GGTATGCCTCCCTATCTTCATCCGCTGTGTTCCCTTATATTTCTGAAGGCCAGCCTTTTGGCTCTGACCTTTTCTGCTACTGTATTTGAGAACCAAGTGGTTTCCTTCTTCTTTGCACTTCCTTTTCTGTCTAACACAATGGGATGTTGCTTCAAGTATTGTATCCTTAATGCTTGCCCACTTTGCCTGTACCTCCTCACCTGTGTTTCTTTTTGCCAGGGCTAGCTTAACTCTGTTGGCCATCTTATCAAAGTCAGCTCCTCTGAAGTCCCATATTTTTGCTTTGGAATGGGATGATTTAGATGTAGTAGCCAAATTGAACCATACCATGTGATGGTCACTGGCTCCCAGGTGACCTTCTACCTGGAGATCTGTGATCCCTTCTTTGTTAGTCAGTACTAGATCTAGGATAGCCCTGTCTCTTGTGGGTTGCTGTACCAGTTGTTTGAGGCCCTCCCTGCAGGGAATCCACTATGAGTCTAGTTCTGGCAGATGTTCCTGCTGGTATTGACCAATCTGTATCTGGCATGTTGAAGTCTCCCATTATCAGAACCTCCCCTTTAGCTGTCATGTTTTGTATATCTTCTAACAGTAATGTGTCTATGTCCTCCCTCTGGTCTGGGGGCCTGTAGACAACCCAAGTTCTTATGGCTGTCCCATTTCCTGTTTCAGGGTGACCCACAGTTCTTCTGGCTCCTATGTGTATTCTGAATTTCTGTAGCTTTGATTTTCATTAACATACAGGGCCACCCCTCCCCCCCTTTTTGCACCTCGGTCTCTTCTGAACAATACATAGCCAGGTACTGAAGTCTCCCAAGTGTGGTTACTGGTAAACCACTTCTCACTAATTGCTACTATGTCCAGTTTAGCCTCTGACATTATTGCCTGCAGGTCTGGGATCTTATTTCCCAGGCTGTGAGCATTGACACATCAGTATTCTCTGTAGAAGGTCCAGATTGGTCATCCAGGGAAGACTCTGAGACAATTGGACTTTGTGGCACTAGAGTGGTACTTTAAACATTTTCATACAGTTCCTCAAGTTCTGGTATGGCACCAGGGAGGTTTGTAGCATTAGCTTCCTCCTCAGGCAGGTCAAACAATTCCACCAAGCACAAAGAATCAGCTATTTCAGATGTTATGCTTTGCACCTCACTGTCTGGGGGCATGGGGTTCAAGGAAGAAGTTGGAGGATTAGGAGTCCTGAAGGTGCAGCTTCATCCCCATAATTACACATAGGGTTACCTTGAAACAATTGACTCACTTTATAGCTGGGGTAATAAGGAGTCTCACACTCACTGCTGTCAGATTCAGATTGGCTGTCACTGCCATGTGGGACCTGCAGGGGGAAGGCCTGGATTCCAGAGCAACCGGTGAAGGGTGGCTCTCTTTCTTTTTGGCAGTGGCACGAGTCACCGGTCCAGGAGGGGCAGCATCTGAAGATTTAGCATCAATAAGCACTTGGCCAATGGGCAACAGGTGGTTCCTGTGCATTGTTTTGACAGCTCAAGAGTCATTTTCAGGGTGCACTTTGTACACAGGTAAATCATCCAACTTGCTGACTAATATGTGTGGAAGATGATGCCACCTATCGGCAATTTTATGTTTCCCATGCAATCCCAAGTTGCGTAACAACACCCAATCTCCAGGAAACAACTCCTGGGCCTTTACCCGCCAGTTGTATCTCTCCTTATTGACAAGGTTTCATTTTGCAGCCACTGTTTGAGCCAGTTGGTATGCATGGTTCAACTGAGCTTTCAGTTTCTGGACATACTGTAAATAGTTCTCAGCTCAGACCCCATCCGGGGAGACATCAAAGCAAACATCCACAGGCAACCGGGCTTCTCTCCCGAACATGAGACAATAGGAAGAAAACCCTGTAGCATCATTTTTAGTGCAATTATAAGCGTGTACCAAGTTGCTCATCTGCTGGCTCCACTTAGGCTTGTCTTTGGGATGAAGAGTGCCCAACATGTCCAGGAGGGTCCTGTTAAAGCATTCAGGTGGAGGGTCCCCCGGTGGGTGATAAGGAGTGGTTCTGGACTTCAACCCCCCCCCAACAGGGAAAGCAACTCCTTGATCAGTCTGCTTTCAAAGTCTCTCCCTTGATCAGAGTGGATACGTTGGGGTGCACCATAATGAACAAAGAACTTCTCCACCAGCACCTTGGCCACCATAGAAGCCTTCTGATCTTTTGTTGGAAAAGCTTGGGCATAGCATATAAACTGACTGGTTACCACCAGTACATTGCCAGTGTTCTTTTGATCAGGCTCCAGACACAGAAAGTCTATGCAGACCAGTTCCGTGGGGACTTTGGTGGAGATGTTGACTAGCGGGGCAGCTTTCTGGGGCAATGTTTTCCTCTGAAGGCAGCGACTGCAGGTTTTGACAGGGTCAATACTGAGGAGTCCCATGAGGTTGTGGAGGGACCTCAGTACTACCTGCTTAAAGGCTGTGGGTAGCACTAACTGCTGCTTGTCCAACTGACCTTGATGATCTACTGCCTCTCGATATACTAACTGATCTCGTAACTTTAGTCTGGGGCCTTCTTTGAATAATAAGGCAGTTCACAGGTTGGCAGAACATAGTTTAGAGACATCTTTCCCTGCACATAGGGTATCGAATGTGTGCTGGATCATTGCATCTTGGGATTGAGCCCACTGGATGCTGTCACTATTAAACTGGGGCAGGGCACTGATGTCCAATGCTGAAAAATTACAATAGGCTGCAGGTATGCCAAGTATCAGGAGGCCCCAAACAGTCCACTGGACAGTTCACTGTATCTGCAGCTGGCCGCTCATCTTAATCAAAATTTTTGGCACAGTGATTTAATAGAGTGTTCAGACAGCCTCACCCAGTTGTCGGGGCTTGGCCGCCGCAAGAGAGCGTCAGCATCTATATGGTTCAGCCCAGGCCGGTACTCAACCGCATAACCGTCAGTAGACTCTGCAGAAAGCCACCAGTGCTCAGTGGCATCCAGCTTTGCTGAGGTCTGTACATAAGTTTAAGGGGTTGTTATCAGTGTTTACTAATATCTTGGCCCCACAGAGGTATTTGTGAAACTGGTTGACGATGGCGCACTTGAGCGCAAGAAACTTTAATTTGTGAACAAGATAATTTTGCTCAGAGGGGTGTCAAACTTCTACTGGTGAAGGCCACAGGTCTCAGGCCATCTTCATAGTTCAGATACAACACAGCCCCAAGCCCCTTCAGGCTGATGTCAGTGTGTAGGACATATGGCTTAGTGGGGTCAGCATAAGCAAGCATGGGAGCATGGGTAAGTTGATGGATGATTTCAAAGAAGGCCCCCTTGCCCCCAGCAGTCCACCAAGCCCCCAAATGGTTCACCTGTTTGAAAATACACCTTCTCTTCTTCCTTGATGGACCCTTTCTCGTACCTGCGGTTAGTGGGAGGAGAGCCTTGAGTAAGATTAAAGAGCAGCCGGATTACTTTGGAGTAGTCCTTAATGAATCGGCGATAGTAGCCGCAGAGCCCCCAAAAATGCTGTAGTTCTTTCAAGTTGTTGGGTTGAAGCCAAGTGGTCAAGGACTCTACTTTACTGGGGTCTGTCTGTATCCCCTCAGCTGACACTATATGTCCCACGTACTTTATAGATGTTTGGAAAAACTGACACTTGTCAAGAGATAGTTTCAGGCCGAACTCTTTCAGATGATCAAGAACTCTGAATAGCCTGGTGTCATGTTCTTCTAATGTGTGTCCTAACATGATGACATCATCCAGGTATACTAGACATTCCAACAAGTTCATGTCCCCTACGGTATGTTCCATCAGCTGCTGGAAGGCGTCGGGTGCACCCGATATCCCCTGAGGCATCCTCAGCAATTCATAGAACCCCAAGGAACAGATGAACACTGTTTTCTCATGGTCTTCCAGGGCCATTGGGATCTGATAATACCCGCTTTGTAAATCAAGTACTGAGAACCATTGACTCCCATTCAGGCAGTCCAGGGCATCCTATATGTGATGCATGGTGTATTGATCTGGCACGGTCAATCAGTTCAAAGTCCGGTAATCTACACACCTCCTCACAGACCCATTTCTCTTACGCACTACTACTATAGGAGAAGCATAGGGGCTTCTTGACTCTTGAATAATGTCAACAGCTAGCATCTCCTATAGGTGTCTTCAGAAATCATCTATATCAGCTGGGACAAGGCAATGAGACCGCTTCTGGAAAGGCCTGTCATTGTGAAGTCTGATAGTATGTTCAGTGCCCTGGATGCATCCTATATCCCATTCCTTTAGGGAAAACACTTGGTCCCTCTGGGAAAGTTTCCGACTGACTCAAGTCTTCCATTCGGCAGGCAGTGGGGACTCTCCAAAGTCGATTAAGTCTGGGGTCACCTCCTCCTTTTCACTGGAACATTTGTTGCTAGGCAGTACTGCAGTGTCTGCACAGTGCATCATCGCTAACATGCATCCCTGGTTTACTCGGATTTCTCGATCAGACACATTTTGTATTTGGACCATCACTCATCGAGCATAAGCATGGGCACGAGCAAGTAAGATACTGGGGTTTGACCATTTGCCCTTCTGGCAACTTCCCTTCACCTAGTGTGTCCAGCATTAACATTTTGCTTTTTATGTCTCTTCTAAGACAGCCTTATCCGTGAACAGTATGCTGAGTATTGGCTGGTAATAGCAAGGAATCAGGGTTCTTTCTTCCACACTGTCCCTACCAGCTCATCTTTGTCCATGTCCATAGTCTGTTTCTGCAGGTCATAAGCTCTTCTTATCAAGGCTAGAATTTGCAAGGCCCAGCAAGTCTATTGCCCTTGTTTCTCTTGACACAACTGAGCCAGCCTTCCATACATATGTGCATTGGTTCCAATGAGTAGGGAAACCCCATTATACAACCCCGTAGGAGGGCACACCAGGGCTAGCGTCTCTACTTGTTCATCTACACCAGTTACAGCCACAGGAAAAGACAGCCAGAGCCGGACATATCCTAGATAGGGATAAGACTTGTCACTCAGGCCCCACACATGTAGGCCTTCTAGATATTGAAATAGCACACCAAATAAGTGTTTGTCATACCAGTCCTGGAATACAATGGTCACTTGTGACCCCTGTTGAGCACAGCCTGAGCATGGATACCACTGACAGTCACAGTAGTCTTCATCGAAGGGCCTACCATTTTGCACCAGTCTGGACGGACAGTAGCAGGGGCCTGGACAGACAATTTAGCTACAAAGAAGTTTGAGTTAGGATTTCTTGAGCCTTCACTGTGGTCATTTTGTGCACTCCTTGGCCACTGATTTGCTTTCCAAAGCTCCCCTTGAAGCCTGTTTACCACTTTCTCTAAGTCCTTCTGAGACCGGCATTCCCTCTTCATATGACCATCCTTGCTGCAGCTGTGACAAATGACAGTCTCTTGGGTCATCCTTGGTGAAATCATTGCAGGAGAAGCTGAAGCATTATCAAGAGATCATGGTCTGACTTCTGCTGGTAGTGTTGAGGGTGGTGCAACATGTCTCAAAAGTTCCTTTGTAGTGACAGTCAATTCCTTGATCTCAGCCTGGGAGTCACCCTCGGTACAGGATGCCTGAGAGTGCACCCCCACCCCCATAGCAGTCATGTCCTGAGAGGGACCATGGTCTTTGTCAGTGGTGGAGACCTCCGTAGTGGCGCCCGTATGTACTTTTCTGACTTCCTTCAGCAGCTCATCTCTCCACTGCTCTGACATCCTTAGTGGCCTCCATTTCAGAAAGGCCTTCCCGTGCTGTGGTCACTCGGGCTGCGCCCACACCAAAATTACAATCTCCTTCCTCGTCTCCAGCCTCCAGAAGTTATTTTATCAGGTCACAGTATTCTGGTGGGTTGTCTCTCCTATCCTGGAGCCTCAACTGGATAATTTGCAATTTAGAATGTTTGGCGTGTTGCAGCATGTTCCCCAATCTCACACGGTTCAAGTCACTGGCTGCCACCCCACCCTTGCGATAAGCCCTCTCCAGGAGAATAACATTCGCAAACACTGGCTGCCATCCCACCCTTGTGATAAGCTCTCTGTAGGGCCCTCTCCAGCTGAGTAACATTGCCACATCAAAGTCTCCCCTGACTCAGTGCTTCTGAAATTGCCTTCAAGTGCAGACAGGTACTTTTCAGCCGACGCATCAGGATTCGTGGACCTCAGAAATCTAATGGCTTCTGGGGCAGGACCCCTCAAACTTTTCGTGATCCTTTTTCACTTGTTGGCCTCCGCACACTGCCACTCGGGTACCAAGGGAGTAACACAGTCTATCCAGATCTCCCAGTCATCCTCCACTTGTGGGGTGGGGAGGGTACCTGGAAACATCCTCAACTTGCAGTACGTGTCATGACTAACTGCGGGCATGGATGTGGGTGCCGGCGCAGGTGTGGGCACAGGAGCCAGGGTAGGGACCAGTACTGGAGTGGGCGGAGGTGTTGGGGAAGGAACACCCCCGGTGGCAGAAATAGTTTCTTAAAGTCCTTTATAGTCTTTCCCTTCTCCAGCAACAATTTAGCCAACTTCTCCTCTAAGGTCTCAGATAATGTTGGGGGCTCATCCTTCCCAGGGGCTTTACTGTCTTTAGTTATCACTCTCCAGGTGGCTGGGACCCCTTCTGAGGCAATAGTCTGTGGCACTTTAGAGCTGTCCATGGGATCACTACACTGTACCAAGGCCCTTACCCCTTCCATAACCTCCTGTGTCAGCCAACTAGGTTTCTATGCCCTCCCCTTCTTGCTTTTCTTCCTAGTGCAAGACTCTGTTGGTGCCACCAGCCCTTCCTTTACGATGTCCTATTTCTGTTTAGCATTCAGGTGTAGTTGCATTCCTGCCAGGCGACTGCCCCAAATTTCCACCATCTTCTTAAAGTCCGCCCCCTAAACTCAATCACCCTTGTACCCATGCCTCTTGTTTCCCTCCCCATGTTGAGCATGAACCACACCGAATAGTGGTCACTCCCAGCCAGTGGTTTCTCCACTTCCAGACTCCTTACAGCTTCCCCGTTATCAAGTACAAGTTCCAGAGTCCTTTCTAACTGAGTCAGTCCCTGGACCAGCTGTGTCAGAAAGCTGTCTTGAAATGCTTCTAGCAGGACCCACTCCCTTGCACTTGAGGTGGATGGGGTGCCCCACTCCACCCCCAGTAGGTTGAAGTCCCCCACCACCACTGTGCTCCCCTTCCTGCAGACCCTTCTAATTTGTTCAGCTAATTCCCTATCCTGGTCAATCCCCTGAGCTGGTGGTCTGTACACCACCCCCATTCTCAGTATCCTATTCTTTGCATCTTGGAACTGCATCCATAGTGCTTCTGTCATCCCATACCCCCCTTCCTCCTTTACGCACTTTATCCCTTCCCTTACATAGATCGCCACTCCCCCCCCAATCCCCTTAGCCCTATCCTTTCTGAACAACCAGAACCCTGGGATCATCATATCCTAGTCCCGGTACTGGGTGGCCAACGTTTTCGTGATGGCCGCAATGTTCATCCCCTCCACCGCCAAGCCAGCCTGTAACTCCACTGTTCTATTCCTTAGGCTTCTTGCATTCAGTCAGACCACCCTCCAGCCTGTCTCCTCCCCTCCCTCCCCCTCCCCCTATTCTTCCCCCCTTTATTTTTTTCTCGTAAATAAAACCATGCTACTTGTGTACTGCACCTTAATTTCTGTGTAAACGCCTGTTTTCCCACACCCTCTGACACCCATTTTTTTTTATTTACAATCACAATTGGTGATGACCAAGTACTTCTCAACTCTTCTATGATACCCAATTTTTTCATTTTTTTGTATTTTCTTTTTGTCTAATAGAGCAAGCATTCCTTGTCACTACTACATACTCAACACCTTTAGCTCGGCCTGGCACTGTGGTAAAAGTACTGTTAAATGTCTTTAGCAAGTTAAAAATTTCTGCAGTTTGTTCAGAGGTTAAGGAAACATTCACCTTTACAGCATCATCCGTTACAATGTGTTCCCATATGTCATAAGCTATAGCAATATCTTCTTTATCAGTTTCTTGTAAAACTAGCAAAACAGCTGTTGGCATTTTTACAACGCATTTCTTCAGGAGGTTAGCATGGTATATTTTAGTAGGCTTTTTCCTATCAAAGGTCTCAATCTCTTAGTCAACTGTGCCAGTACATCTAAGCACTTTATAAGGTCCTTGCCACTTCCTTAACAGTTTATTTTCTGTAGTGGGTAAGCAGCAAGACATTTTCACATGGCTCAAAAACTTTTTCTTTTACCCTATGATCATAATACATCTTCTGCTGGTTTTGGGCATCTTCCTAATTTCTATGGGCGATTTCAACATATTTTGCCAGCTTCTTTCTCAGGGCACACATATAAGAAGTAATAGATTGTTTCCTGATTGTGGTTATCTTCCCATGTTTCTTTTATTACATCTAGTGGCCCTCTAGGTTGTCTACCATACAGCATTTCAAATGGTGAAAAACCTGTTGATACCTGTGGCACTTGTCTGTAAGCAAAAAGCAGGTAAGGTAGGTAATGGTCCCAGCCTTTCCCTTCCCCTCTTATAAACCTTTTCAACATGTGCTTTAGGGTTTGATTAAAATTCTCAACGAGATCGTCTGTCTGAGGGTGATAAGGGGAGGTTCTTATGGCAGTGAGACCTAGTAGCCAGTACAACTCCTTCAGTAATGCAGCAGCAAAATTACTTCCCTGTTCACTAACAATCTCTTCAGGTATGCCAACTCTGCTGAAGATTCTGGTAAGCTCTGCTGTCACATTAGGTCTGTGACAGTATGCATTAGAACTGCCTCTGAGTATCGACTAGCATAGTCACATACTACCAAAATGAATCAATTGCCCTTTTTACTTTTGTCTAAGGGGCCAACCACATCCATTGCAATGCTCTCAAAAGGCACATCTATCAAGGGTAGGGGCACCTTGTCTTTTTTAGTCACTGGGGTTACCTTCTGACACTCAGCACAAGAACTACAACAGGTAACAACATCTTCATGAATTCCAGGCCTGTAAAATCTGTACAGCAATCTGGCAAGAGTGCGACCCTCCCTGAGTGACCAGCCATAGTACTATCATGTGCTATCTGTAATAACTCAGATCTATACTTTTGTGGTATAATGAATTGTTCTATCTGGTCCTGTTTCTGAGGTTTAACCCAAATTCTGTATAGTAGCCCACTACATTTTTTAAACATTGGTTCACCCTGTTTTGGTTTCACCCCCAGCTGCTTAAAATAACCCTGGAGTGAAACATTGTTAGCTTGTTCTGAAATAAAATCACAATCAGTGATCAGTTTATTTTCTGCATTTTTATATGTTAACCCTTTATGTCCATCAGCCTTTTGTTGCCACTGTTTCTTCAGGCATCGTCTTTCCTTCTTGGACTGTCGGATTTTGGGGCTCTGCTCAAACAAGTCCAAATCAAAATCACCAGTTGGAATAGAGTCCCTGCCATTTGAGATTTTCTTTGCCTGAGCTCTTGTCACCACAGCCATTGAAACATCAGGATTTACTCCCTCTTTGCTTAACTCAGTAAATCCTGGAACATAATTTCCAATAATCACAGGTACAGGTAACTTAGGTACTACCCCCACTTTCATTTGGTGCGACACCCTTTTAACAGTCAGAGTCACTTAGCTGGTGGGATAGTGTCGAGTGCCCCCGTGGATGCAGATGACACTAGTATCTGGTTCTTTTGGACATTGTTTTCCCAGCACTTCAATATGCTCTAGAGTCTGTCTGCTTCCCAAATCTGTAAGTCCCTTCACAGTCTTATCTCCAACCATCACATCTGTTAAGTACTTGCCCCAATCTCTTAAGGACAAATCTTCTCCAGTGTCACTCTTCTTTTTTTTTTTTACTGCATTTCCCTCTGGTCATGGCCCTGCGGAGCCTCTCTCGGGCATCCTGCCCATATCCTGCCCACCTGAGGTCCCCTCAACCTGTGCTTCCTCTCTCCCCACAGCCAGCACCCCCAGCTTAACCCTTCCAGGGTGGGGCTGCCCCTTCTCATTGGGCAATCTTACTAGTCAGTCTCTGGCTGAAGGTGAGGGCCCAGGCAGAGGAACTGGAAGACCAGGTGAAGTGGACTTGGCAGAGGGCATGGGGGACAGGTGCCATCACCTACCCCACTGAGCTGGTTGTTTCCTTGTTCTGGTGGCCTCCCCCCTCCCTTGTGTGTGAACGCCTGAAGCTATGGCGCATGGCAACCCCGCCTGCATCAGCACGCTGATCGATGTGCAGTTCATGCACTGCAGTGCTCCCAATCTCCACCAAAAGTCGCTGGTGTGCCGGGCTATCCCCCACCCTCCCCAAGGGGAGGAGAACAGCCCAGCGGGTGCTCAGTCCTCTCCCCATCCCTGCCAACCCCCGGCACCCAAGCTTGCTCCCAAACTCGGATCACCAGCGTGGCACAAGGTGTGGTGTCCAGCACCTCAACCCTCAGTGCCACCGGGCTGGCAAGTGTCACTCTTCTTACTATGGCAATTTCTAGTAATATGACCTGGCTTATTACAGTTATAGCAAACAAAGTCTTTTGGTGCAGATTTGTTACCCCCATCAGATTTCTTATCAGATTTGGAGTTAAATGGGAAAAAGAGTGTCTTACCAGTGCTTGGCCATTACCTCTCTGCTGTGGTGCCTATGTGGCCATTTGGTAGTCTTCAGCCAAAGAAACACCCTTTTCCCCACTTTCTGGTTGGTATTCATTTACCCAAAACTGTATGTCTGTGGGTAGGATGTTAATGAACTGCTCCATTACAAATGTTTCGATGATCTGTGGGGGTGTTCTTTTCTCTGGTTGGAGCCATTTCATAAGGAGTTTTTTGAATCGGGTGAAGGCTTCTCAAGGATTGTCGACTGAGTTGTACTTCAGAGACTGAAATCTTTGCCTGTAGGTCTCTCCTGAGATGTCATACCTTTTCAAGATCTCTGATTTCACCAGGTCATAGTTTTCTGACTGTGCAATGTCCATATTGCTGTTGGCAAGTTGGGATATCCCAGTCAGGTAAAGTACCAGTCTGATTGCCCATTGCTGCTTCGGCCACTGGCAGGCTGTGGCAACCCTTTCAAAAGTTGCCAGGTATGCTTCGATATCATCCGAGGGACACAATCTTGTAGGTTTAAGGTCTTTTAAGTTGTTGGTGTTGTGTTGCTCTGCTGGACCTATGCCAGAACCTCCAGCTTTGATAGCTTGCAAGACATCCAGCCATCATTGCACCAGTCGCTGCATCTCTTCTTTTCTCTGTTTCTCCATCTCTTGTTGTTGTTTAGCCCGCTATTTGAAAAAAGGTAATCAGGCTTTCAGGTTTTGTCACTGCCTGCTCTTTTCTTTCCACGACTGGTGATGGCTATACAGTCTCAGTTTGTACTTTTGTTTCTGCTTCTAGTTTGGATGCCATTCTTCTGATAATCACTCCTGGACTTGCTGCTGCAGAATCCATACCTTTCTTATACGCTTCCCTTGTACCAGGTCTAGTACCCATGCACAAAACTCCTGGCTTAGAGTATGCATAACATAAATCCCACTTTGGCTGACATCATCTGTCATCGAGGCACAGGGAAGGATTCATAGGAAAACCAGGAGTAGATTCAAAATTAGCATTTTATTTTTCTCAATAACAGCAAAATAAAAAATAACAATTATTCAGTATAACGATTTACAAAGGCAGTACAAACAGAGAAAACTAAGTCCTTCTTCTCTGGATATCTCTTAATTCCAAATTTCAGTCTCTCAATCTCTCACTCTCCTTGTCTCTCTAGCAAAAGCATTGCTGCTCTTTTTTATAAGTCTTTGTCTGGAAACTCATTAAGAGAGCCTGCTTCTCACAGAATAGTCTTGTAAGTTTACAGAATGTTCTTGTCAGTTTTGTTCCTTGCAGGTGCAGCAAAACAGTACATGGTGTCCCAAAACTGGCCTTTTGTTGACAACTCTGTAAAGAGCTTAAAAACTGTATCTCAGGTTAACTCCTGGGTTCCAAATAGCTTTTTGCAATCATTTCAACAGTATAACTATATACAGTTTTAAACAAAGATATTCCAGTATCGGTGACAATTCCGCATAAAGATTCACACATATTTTTATACCTGCAGACATGCAAGGGGGAAGAAAAGACAGTAATAGCAAGGGAAGGCGGAGAGATAGCGAGAGGTGGAGAATTGCGAAAACGTTGGAGTGATCAGTTCCTAGGTCTCACAAGAAAATTTGGTTGCCCAACCAGACAGAGAAGAGACAGAAAAGAAGAGGATAGGACAGACCCTTGCATTTAAACTCTTTCTGCATAACAAATGGGGCAAGTCCTTATTCAACCCCGTCACAACATATTGCACTACAACTGATATGTGGGCAAGTAACCAAACAGTTGACTATGTGACAGTGACTTCGCAATGGGTTTCTTTTGCCTTTTCCTCAACCTCCATCTCCAGACCTACCACTAGCAGCAGCATGCAGCAGTCTTTCCAATAAACAGACTACTGTGTTTATAACTGCATTTGAAAACAATCACTCCAACTCAGACATATTAGATGAACTGATCAGGCAATTTTAGGAATGGCTGTCCCCTTATGGCCTGTCAGTAGGCTTTGTGGCTTTTGCCAATGGTAGTAACATTCTAATGGCTGTGCAGATTGGTGCAGTCACATATGTCCAGTGTTTTACTCATATCCCATGTTGGTGGTGCGTGATTTTATTATGCATGACCAAAGTACAGTACATGGAGTATGCTGATATTGCCTGTAAGCTCTGTGGCATCTTTAGCCACTCTGCAAAGACTTGGAAGTTCTTATAAGCCTTGCAAAAGGAGAAAAATCTCCCACACCATCAGCTGATATAAGAGGTCATTGCTTAGTGGAACTCAACATTCTACATGTTACAGAGATTTCCTGAGCAGTGTAAAGCAGTATACCAGTATACAACAATGCACCTGATAGGGAGGGGGGATGCGGCACTAAATTCTGCACTGTGGTCATTCATGACAGTCCTCTGTCAGATACTTTGGTCATCTAAGGAAACCATACAATTAACATAGATAGCACCACTCCCAAAATAGTTTTCCCCCTTATCTTGATATTGAGGAGGAAATTAAAAATATAGAAGCTGAGTTTTCAACAAGAACTTGAAGTGGAGGAGGCTTCTTTTCAGCTGCTGCTACTTCAGTTGTTTACCTTGTAGATAACTTGTCTATAGCATAAGAAATAGATTTTTAGATTGAGAACATACAAAAGTCAACATTGTGACTGATATTCAAAGATTAGCACTGGTACAAACATGGTTAGTGCAGTTAGTGCAGTGCTAACCTAGTTTTCTGCTAGCATTCCTGGTGGGGTCATATTCAGAAGCCCCATGAGTGCCTTCCAGACCTTGCAGTGCCAAGGCATTAAATATACCGCTGTGCCTGTGCAAATGAGGGGTTCCCCTCATGCATACCAGTGTAGTGTTATATTCAAAGAGTGCAGCAGTGGTAAATGGCCCCCCAAGCAGTGCTGTTTAATGCCACTAAAAAAAAACACATCTTAACCAGCCCATGCTCCAAGCCCCCAAAGGCAAAGTGGCTTTACTGCAGCCACCTGCCCTTGAGTATACCACTGAAACAGCAATGGAAATACTGCGAAGACATACAGCAACAAAATCTGCAGTTCACTGTAATGGTCTGCGTCCTTTCCAACACCGCTTTCTCCAGTGATTTCGCCCCCTCCCCGAGACAACTCTGACTCAGAGCTGATAATCTAAAAATGCGGGGGGTGCAGGAGGAAGATCCTCCTGCATGGGGGTGTGAGGGCCAAATGCCCCCCAAAAAGCACTGTCTTCTACTGACAGCACAATGCCAACTGCCAGCATTGTCCTATCACTGTAATACCGATCGACAAAATTCCTGTTGATGTGGCTTGGTGGAACCCTGGCCTTGTGCCAAGTTGCTCACTCCATCTGTCCAACCACTTTCCAGATGTAATAACTACTCTGGTAGTCTGCTGGTTCTCCCCACCCCTATCACCTGTCTGTCTTAGTCGTAATATGCCCTGATGGTACAGAGGTTCTAGCCACAGCCCGATCACCCATTTTTTCTAGTTGTAATGTGCCCTATGGTCTAGCAGTTCCCCACCATGCCACTGACTATACACCCACAACCTGCCCACGCACCAAGGACCCCTGCCCCACACCCCCCACACCCTGAGTGCCTGTTGCATGAAATGGGTGGCCGGCACAGCCTTCCTTTCATCTCCTCAGCCAGCCACCATCTGACAGTCACAGAGCGCGATCACATATGTTTTAAAATTAAGTCATAATCTTGAGAGTTTAGTAACCTATAAACCCTTCCAGCTCCACCTTCACCTCCTGTTATTTTTGTTAAGGTATTCCATTTACTTTCCAAATATTCCTTCCAAATTAACTGCCATATAGGGGGCTGGGTCATGCCTTAGTTGTAAGGAAAAGTAGAAGTCAAATCTCTCAAGGTTGTAATTATCTCTGATATTATTAAATGTTCTGAAGGTACCTGTCCTTGAATCATATATGCCACTTAAGCATTTAATCAAGGCATGCATTTCAAGATGATGAAACTCAACAAGATCAGCCTCTTGTGTCTGATGGTGTTGAGAATTATGCCATCACATTCAGCCACAACTATGGTACAAAACTACTTACGAGATCCTGAACAGCTACACATCAGAGATAATCTTTTCAGACAGTAGCATGGGAAAAGGACTCAGTGTTAAGTAAAGTTGCCAGTCTTTACCTGAGCTGTACACCATCTAGCGTGTATTCCGAGAGGATATTTATGGCTGCCTGCAGTATTCTAACCTAAGAGTCAGTATTTCAGCAGACAAAGTTGAGAAGCTGACAATTATTAAAGTCAATATGGGTTGTTTGCTGGTTACTTGGACTTTTCACCAAAGCACAATTTATCTCAAATTGATAATGACACTGACACTGACTAAATCTGGCATGAAAAAACTACACACTCCTGATATGATGGAACACAAAATGCTCTTCTTGATTTTGTAAATAAAATATTTATGTGTTGCACTGCTGCGCTCATTTGCTATTCTTCTCAGCTCAGAAATCAATAAAGTTCGTTTTGATTTTGTAAATAAAATATTTGGTATGTGTTGCACTGTTTCACAAACCTGCTGTTATTAGCTCTTTTTTTCAAACTTAAAACAAAAAATATTGTTATAAGGAATGGTGTATTTGAAAAGGGGGACCCAATGACATAATAGCACATAATACTGACAAATGGAAGCTAATAACAACTAGCCACACTGAGCTACAGTTCTTCTTTACAATGGGTTGCTGGGTTCCCAATATTTCCAATCCTCACACAAGTTATTGTCCATTACTGGCAGAAATTACTAGTGCCTTTTTAATTTTAAGTTGCAACTATACTAGGAATAGTAAGCACTATACCTGTCAGCAAAATGTAAGAAACCAACTTGCTTTATGCTGTGGTGATAGGAAATAGCTCTCCAACTCCAAATTGCTGGTACAGTTGAAGCTGCTTAAAAGGGACACCTCAGTAGAGAATGCTTCATCTAAGTTTGTTAGAATTTCCAACTAGTTCTGAGTTCTGGTTCTAGTCTAGAACTTCTGAAAAAGTTCTAGGGTTAATCTTTAATAGAACTTCTTCGAACTTGAACCCTGTTTTTCAATTGTACTACCAATAGTGAAAATAATAGTGAAATACAAACTAACTGGTTTAAGGCCTACCTTACTGGTAGAACCCAATCAGTTAAGATCACAGATGCCATCTTGCCACCCCTCCTGATCTGCACTGGCGTCCCTCAGGGCTCCTTGCTTGGTCCCCTTTTATTCTCCATCTTCCTTAATGACCTGCCATCTGTCTGCTCCCCCTCCTCTGCCATACACAAGTATGCTGATGATACTGTCCTGTATGCATCTGGCTCATGCCCAGCTGAGGTTACATCCAGCTGGCAGCACGACTTCAACAAGGTCCAGCTCTGGTTTGCAAACCATCAATTATTCCTCAACGCCAAGAAGACAGTCTCTATGACCTTTGGCACAAGGTAGAGACTCTCTAAGCTTCCCTCCCTGCCCACTTCCCACACTCTTGACGGGACTTTACTTGAGGACACCTCGTCCTTCAGATACCTTGGGGTTTGGTTAGACCAGCACCTCAACTTCTCTGGACACCTTGACACCATCCAGAAAAAATTGCACCCCAAGCTCTGTGCCTTGTTCAGAAACCGCAGTTGCATCCCTCCTGCTGCTAGGTGTGAGCTTGTCCAGAATATGATTCTCCCCATTTCTGACTACTGCAACGTAGTCTATGGTGCTGCTTCTAAGTCCTCTCTGATCAGATTGGACACTGCTGCTGCCACTTTGCCCTTGATGCTCCCTCTCGCACCCACCACTGTGACTTCTATCAAGCTCTTTCCTTCCCCTCCCTTACAAATAGACGCCTCTCACACTGCGCTAAATTCACCACTACACACTGGCTTGGTGAACTCCCTTCCTTCCTCTCCCACTCATATATAACACCCCCTCCTCCTGCCCACTTTCTCAGATCTACTGAAACTCACACACAAACTGTCCCCCACTGCTTCACCCTCTCCGGCCAGTCTGGGTACTCTCACAGTTTCCCTAAAATATGGAACTCTCTATCTCCCCAAATCCAACACTCCTCCTCCCTCTACTCCATCAACACTGCCCTCCTCAACTATCTTGCACTTAGCTGTTCCTGTTATGACCCACCTTAATTTCCTTCGTCTTGCTCCTTACAGTTCATCCACCTTCGGAATTTGCCAAATGCCTCTATCGACTCTACTGCCTCTATGGACCCTAGCCCCTCCTAGATGCTAGTTCTCATACCTTTCTCCCTTCTCCTACTGTCTCCCCCTTTTTTCCTAGCCTTCACACTCCCCTTGCAGGATTCTCAGCATCCTGAAGGGGTCCTATAGTGCCTAGGCTTGCCACCTTTTCTTCCCCCATCTACCTATCCTTGGCCTTCCAGGTCCCCTTGCAGGGTCCCCAGCATCCTGGAGGGTTCCTTGGATCAGGCCTCATCCCCTCCCAGGTATTATTTCTCATTCCCTCCCTCTCACTATCCCTCTATAACTACAACACCTAACCGCAGAAGGGTTTACAATCGCCTGAACTTCCCTGCCCCTTGCAGGGTTCATCACATCCTGAAGGGTTCTCTTTTTGGGTCAGGCCTTATTGCCTCTCTTAGGTGTTAATCTGTTAATGAAGTGGCAAGGGCTTTATAGAGTGCTTAGATGTACTGGCACTGTTAACTATGAGACTGAGACCCCTGACAGGAAAAATCCTACTAAGATATACTATGCTAACCTCCCGAAGAAATGTGTTGAAAAAATGCCAAAAGCTACTTTGTTAGTTTTGCCAGAAACTGATAAAGAAGATATGGATGTTGCTTATGATAGACTGGAACAAACTGTAAATGCTGATGCTATAAAGGAGACTGTTTCTTTAACCTCAGAACAAACTGCAGACACTCGTAATGCACTAAAGACATTTAACAGTACATTTACCATAGTACCGGGTTGAGCAAAAGGGCTTCAGCATGTTATAGGAACAAGGAATGCTTGTCCTATTAGGCAAAAGACATACAGGTTACCACAGCGGTTAAGGAAATACAAAAAATGAAAGAATTGGGTATCATAGAGGAGTCGAGGAGTGGTTGGTCATTTCCAATGGTAATTGTAAACAAAAAAGAAGGGGGTGTTAGAATCTGCCATGATTTTAGGAAACTTAATCAAGTGTCAGAATTTGACAGTTATCCTATGCCCAGAATATATGATTTGGTGGACAGACTGGGTAGTGCAAAGTATATCAGTACCCTTAATCTCATCAAGGGTTACTGGCAAATACCTTTAGCTAAAGAATCCAGAGATAAAACTGCATTTGCCACTCCTGTTGGATTCTGTCAGTTCACCACCATGCCATTTGGTTTACATGGTGCACCAGCTACATTCCAGAGGTACATGGATGTAATTTTATCACCTCCCACTGGTTATTGTGCTGCATACCTGGATGATGTTGTGGTGTACAGTCCAGAATAGAAAAGCCACTTGGAACACCTACGAGCAGTTATCTAAGGTATCAAAAATGCATGTCTGACTATTAAGTCTACCAAATGTGCACTGGGCATGCAGGAAACCAGATAGTTGCGCTATGTGTTGGGAAATGGAGAAGTTAAGCCAGAAATTTCTAAAATAGAAGCTGTAGCTAACAGCCCTGTTCCTAAAACAAAGAAACATGTCAGGTCATTTTTAGGACTGGCTGGATATTACTGGAGATTTGTTCCCAACTTTGCTGAGTTAGCTACTCCCCTCACTGAACTCATGAAAAAACGGTACCCAAATAATGTGAAATGGACCCCACAGTGTGATGGAGCTTTTCAAGCCATTAAGGCTACATTATGTTCAGCCCCTGTTTTAAGAAGCCCAGATTTTGAGAAACCATTTTTGTTACTAACAGATGCATCAGAGGTAGGCCTAGATGCAGTACTGAGTCAAAATATAGAAGGGACAGAACATCCTATTCTGTACATAAGTAGGAAGTTGCATGACAGAGAGAAATAGTACTCCACCATTGAAAAAGAATGTTTAGCAGCAAAGTGGGCCATGGAGTCCCTTAAGTTTTATATGCTAGGAACTGATTTTGCACTTATAACAGATTACAGTACTCACTGTTGGCTTAACCAAATGAAAGATAAAAATTCCAGAATCACAAGGTGGTACCTGGCACTACAGCCATTTAAATTCACAGTGATAAGCAAATCTGGTAAAGAGAATAGCAATGCTGATTTTCTGTCAAGATATAGAGCAGGAATTGAGGGTTCTGAAGGCTGAAAAACAAATGTATGAGTTTAAACTTTACTGTTTGCTGTACTGCTGTAGAAAAATGGATAATGCACATGTGCTTAATTTCTGAAAGTTAGCAGTAAATGTTAGTTGAGAATTGGTTAAAGTTTTTGAAACCCGGCTGATAAAACAGGTTTCCTCTTAAGGAGGTGGGTATATGGACAGGGTGGACTAGGACCCTGTTCCAGTTCTTATGGAGAAAGTGTTTAAATGCAAGTATCTGTTCTGTTTTATTACTTTCCTGTCTCTTGTCTGTCTGATTGTGTATTTTCCTGTGAGACCTAGGAAATGATCACCCCGACAGTCTCGCAATTCTTTGCCTCTCACTGTCTCTCAGCCTTCCCTTACTGTCTTTTTTTCTCCCTTGCACATCTGCTGATATAAAATATATGCAGATCATTATGTGGAAATGTAACTAATAGTGGGATCCCTTTGTTTAGAAAATATATAGTGTTACTGTTGAAATGTATATAATTATATTTTGAGATGACTGCAAAAAGCTATTTGGAACTCAAGGTGTTACCTGAGTGCAAATATTTAAGCCTTTTGCAGAAGAGCGGTGGAAAAGGGGCTGCAGCTCAGGCACACTGTGTTCTTGCAGCACCTGCCTGATGCATACAAGAACAGGATGCTTGTTAAGAATGGGGGTTGGAAGGACTTATAAGCTCTGAGGTGCAACTGCTTAAGAGAAAAGGGACACAGAGATCGAAGAAAAACTCAGATTGATCTTCTGTTTATTTGGCCTCTGTAAATAGTTATACTGAACAAGTTTATTTTTTTCATGTTACTGCTATTGTAAATAAATATTTTTGGTGAATTCTACAACTGCTCTTGGTTTTTCTATGCTTCCTGACCTGTGCTTCGATGACACTCCCCCCCCCCCCAATTTCCACTCGTGCCCTCTAGTGTTAGAGTCAGAAACTCTGTTGAACAGGTCTGAGGATGGCACATTTATTCCACTCAGGAACTTGTATGTTTCAATCATTTGTCCCTTCTCTCTCCTTGTCTCCAGTGAGAACATATTTAATGCTTCCAGATGCTCCTCGTATGAGCGCCCTTGAAGGCTCTGGATCATTCTGGTCACTCTTCTCTGAATAGCCCCCAACCTCTTATATCCTTTTTCAGATGCGGACTCTAAAACTGGACACAGTACTGAAGATGGGGCCTTACCAGGGACCTCTTGAGTGCAGCATTACCTCCTTCCTCCTGCTGTCGAATCCCCTCCCTATGTACCCCAAAATTATGTTGGCCTTGCTATAAGCTGTGTTACATTGGCTTGTCTGTTTAAGGGTGCTGCTTATGAGGACACCTAGATCTCGTTCTTCCTGTGTGGTACTGAGCTGAAGTCCATTGAGGTGGTGCTCTGTCCTTGGGTTCCCTTTACTCAAATGCATCACCTTACATTTTTTTGCATTGAACTTCAGCTGCCAGATGTTGGACCATCTTTCTTGCCTCTGTAGGTCTTTTTGTAGGTCCTTAACTGCCTCCTGTAAACCCTTCCTCCTAACTTGGTATCATCTGCGAATTCAGATTGTAAATTAAACAAAGGCACCTTTCCCCATAAAGAAACAGCGCATAATAGAAACTGAATTCCTATTACTTATGAAATGCCAAAACAGATGAGAACCCCACAAAAAGGGATTGATGTAGGTAAAATATACTCACATAAAACAACGTTTAAAACAATTTTGTTAATGCAAAGGCAGAGCACTGAAACAGAACTAAGAAGCAAGTACAAATTTCATATTGTCACAGCGACATTGCGATGTCAAAACATTAAAAGATAGACAAAACTACCTCAGAAACATGCCTCACAGAAAAAGACATTAATTTATAACTCATAACTATATGCCTAAAGTGTCAGAGATATGCAAGTTTGCAAGTTACTGATTAAGGTCAAATTAAAACAGGAAATAAAATTGCCATATTCCTGGTACATGATAAAAAGCAGTCCTGTTTTTCAACTAAAAGATCATATAAAAAATTCCATATTGGCATTCCAGTAGCAACCAATAATATAAAAGCAAAACATGTCAACGTTAGAAATTTCAATTTAAAAATGGCTTCAGAGCCACTTGGGGACAGACTGTTGAGGCGAAATATTCACCATGATTTCCACCTCAAAATTTTCTGTAGTCTGTCCCCCCCCCATATTAATCTGGGTACATATTCCAATGCCAAGAACTTCAAACATGTAGGATCTGCTTCATGGTGGAATTTATAATGGGCACCCGGGACATTCTTTTCTGAACCAATGCAAATGGCTCCAATATGCACCAATGTGAATACTTTGAACTGCTTGGAGGTCCTGCCTTCAATAAATCTTTTGGCAGGGAATACCAGGCTGCATAGACACAAAATTAAACATTTTGCAGACTGTCGAATTTCAATCAGCTGCTCGTAGTTCCCAACATAGAACCATTTACCCTGCACAACATATTTGCACACTGTGAGTCTTTTGCAAGGGAAGAAGCCAATGGGCTTGTTTCACAGCCACATTTCAGTTTTTGGCTCCATATACTGGCTCTGTGTGAGGCTGTCCCCCAAGCTGGGGCCCTTTAAAAATGACACCCTAGGTTTTGTTCCCACAATGCTGGCTAACTTAGGATCTGCAAACAGAATAGGCCAAAGTTTCATAACAGTACCCTGACCTTCATAACCAGCACATTATACTGTGTGATGAATGTCACTGGATTTTTTCTGAGCTCTGATTTTGTTTAGGGATCAATGTTGAATCTGTTGATGTGCACTCAGACATTTCACAGGCACAGTTAATAACCCTTGAAGAATATCCTCTGGCCCTGAATCAACTTCTTAATTTCACACTGTGCCTCAAATTTCTCCTCTGTGGAGCAGTTGCTCCTGATCCTTAGGAACTGCCCCATAGGGACGCTATTCACGAGGCTAGGGCAAGGTGCACTTTCAGCATGAAGCAACACATTCCCTGCAGTTGTGCTGCAAAAACTGTCCCTCTGTACACTAGTTGTTTGGCCATTTGTGCATCTTTTGCTCTTGCACTTTAAGTTGTTATTGTAATTGTGTACTGATGTATTACTGAAATCTTATTCTGTTTGTACTCCCCTTCTCCCTCTACCTTGGGTCACACCAGGAAACAAGCCTTGGCTCAGTGTGCCTGTCCCAGTTACCAATTTTCAAATAAATAAGTACTTAGCAACATGAACTAAAACATATATGTACTCAGTGCTGGTATGACTCATATTGGGCCCTATGCATGATGCCAATGCACGGCATAAACCGGGTGCTTTGGCATTGCTATGACTGCACACCATGGAGTGGGGTCCCCCGGACCCCACGTGGCATTCACAAACTAGGGTACACACCCAATCCCCCAACCAGACATTGTGCAACATGCTGGAGGTGGGCGGGGGGCATGTCAGGGTTGTGCCAGCACTACACACTATTCAATACAGCACGTACTGCTAGCCACATGGGTGCACAGATGGGTGCAGGTTACGCCAAATGAGACCCTGGCATAAGTACCCTATGCACCATGCCCCTCTCCCACAGACCACCCTCCCTGTGCCTGTGTCTGGTCAAGTGACCCCCCCCACCATTGCACATGAAACGGAACACACACACACCCATGGCAGTACACTATAGCCCTCCCCAATTTTATGGATACAGCCACCTTCGCTGGCATGGCAGGCCTGCCTGCCCACACCAGGCTGCCCTGACCCCCTGTGAGAGTTGCCCCATGCACACATCACAGGCTCGGCCTGGTGTTAGCACCTGGCGGCATCCCCCCACAGGTACACTGGTGCCGACTTGGAGCAGCTGGTGTCACTGCCCTCTTCTCACCTCCACAGCTGCCAGCCATCAGGTCATCTGCAGGGGTGCGCAGGTTCAACCCGTGCCCTGCCACCTAAAGGATAGAAACATAGAAACATAGATTTTGACGGCAGATAAGGACCGCTTGGCCCACCCAGTCTGCCCATTTCCCTACCTATTGGATAAGCTGCAGATCCTAGTTAACCAGCAGCCTACTTCTTCCTACCCCCACCCCCTAGAATTGCCTTATGACTGTCCCATGCATGCTTGAATTCCACCACTGTTTTTGACTCCACAACCTCCTCCGGAAGGCCGTTCCATGCATCCACAACCCTCTCTGTGAAAAAATACTTCCTTAAGTTACCTCTGAGCCGCCCCTTCTATCTTCAAATTGTGCCCCCTTGTTCTTGCACACCTCTTTTTTTGAAAGATGCTACCCTCTTGGACTTTGTTGATTCCTTAGAGATACTTGAAAGTTTCTATCATGCCCCCTCCTTTCCTCGAGGCTATACATATTCAGCTCCTTAAGTCTCTTCATATGTCTTCGGTGCAGGCCCTGCACCATTTTAGTGCCCTCCTCTGGACAGCCTCCATCCTGTCTATATCCTTCTGGAGATTGGGTCTCCAGAACTGCCGCAATACTCCAGATGGGGTCTCACCAACTGTCTGTACAGAGGGATAATAACTTCCTGTTTTCTGCTGGTGATGCCTCTCCCTATGCATCCCAGTATCCCCCAGCCCTCCTTGCTGCCCTCTCACATTGCTTGCCCACCTTTAGGTCATCTGATATGACTACCCCCAGGTCCCTTTCCATTTTTGTTGTTGTTAGTATCTCACCCCCCATTGTGTACTCTTCCCTGGGTTTTGTTTCCCAGGTGCATTACCTGCACTTCTTAGCATTGAATCTAAGCCGCCATACATTTGACCATTCCTCTAACCTTGCAGTCCCTTCTCATCCTTTCCACCCCACCTTGTGCATCAACTCTGTTGCAGATCTTTCGTAATCTGCAAAGAGCATACTTTCCTTCAGTCCTCTGCAATATAAACATAAAGACATTGAAGGGGACTGGTCCTATCTGAACCTCACGGTACCACTAGTAACCCCCTTTCTTCAGAGAGGACTCCATTTACTATTACTCTCTGTGTCCTATTTTCCAGCCAATTCTTTACCCAGGCTATCATCTTGGGACCCACTCCCAGGCTGGCTAACTTGTATATTAATCTTTTGTGTGGGAATGTGTCAAATGCCTTGCTAAAGTCTAGGTAGGCCATGTCCACAGCCCTCCCTGATCTACTACTTTGGTCACCCAGTCAAAGAAATCTATCAGATTTGTCTGGCATGACCTTCCCGCTGTGAATCCATGCTGCCTTGGGTCCTGAGCCCCTCTGGCCTCTAGATACTCAACACTTCTTTCCTTCAGAAGTGATTCCATCATTTTCCCTACCACTGAGGTTAAACTAACAGGTCTGTAGTCTTCTGCTTCTGCCTCCCACTTTTGTGAAGGGAATCACATCTGCCCTTCTCCAGTCCTTGGGTACCACCCCATCCTGCCATGATTTGTTAAAGAGGGTAGTCAGTGGTGTCACTAGTTCTACCCTTAGTTCTTTTAGAATTCTGGGATGAATCCCATCAGGCCCCATTGCTTTGTCCACCTTCAGTTTTAAGAGTTCTTTCAGAACCCTTTCTTTCTGTAAATGGGCTGGTATCAACTTCTGTATCCAGAGTGTTTCTACTGTTTGTTTTAGGTACCTCCCACTTCCTTTGTAAATACTGAGCAAAATATTTGTTTAGTATCTCTGCCTTTTCACAGTCACCTCTGCCCACCCTCCTCATCTTTATTAAGCCTCACTAGCCCTCCTTGATCTTCCTTCAGCTCCTGATGTACCTATAAAGGTTTTATCCCCTTCTTAACAGAGTTGGCTATCTTTTCCTCGGTTTGGGCCTTTGCTGTTCTGACTGCCTTCCCAGCTTCCTTTTGCTTTAACTGATACAGTTCCCTGGCCTGCTCCTTCTGTGATTCCTTGTACTTCCTGAATGCTTTCTTTTTCTCTTGAACCTTCACTGCCACTTCCTTTGAGAACCATAGTGGTTTCTTACATCGTTTCGTTTTGTTAATTTGCTTCACACAAAGGCTTGTTACCTCTGTGATGGCAGTTTTTATTATTCCCCATTGTTCTTCCACCCCTCCTTCCTGCCCATTTGCTAGTGCATTCCTTAGGCACTCACCCATTTTGGCAAAGTCAGCCCTCCTAAAGTCCAGTACTTTTGCCTTTGTATGGCTTGACTCAATTGCTGTGTTTATTGTGAACCATACTGTTCGATGGTCGCTAGTTCCCAGATGGCTACCCACTTCTACATCTGTGATCCTCTCTTCATGTCTATTTGAGAGAACCAGGTCTAAGATTGCTCCCTCTCGAGTGGGCTCCAATACTAGTTGTCTAAGGCATGCCCCTTGTAGGGCATCTAGAATAACCCCACTCTTTGAAGTGGCTGCTGCAACTGCATTCCAGTTAACATCTGACATATTCAGATCACCCATCAGCAATATCTCCCTTTTTCTGCCATTCTAAGTATTCTTTCTATCATTTCCTTGTCCATTTCCTCCCCTGAGAGAGGGTCTGTATCTCCAACCCTATGCGGATTGTGGTGCCATTGCCGGTCTCCAAATTTACCCACAGTGCTTCTTCTCCTCCCTGTTTTCCCTTTTTTTCTGTTGCCTTGATTCCTTCCCTTATGTAAAGAGCTACTCCTCCTCCTCTTTTACCCTCCCTGTCCCTCCTGTAGATAGTGTATCCTGGTATGTTTATGTCCCAGTCATGGTTTTGTGTGTACCATGTTTCTGTGACTGCCACGATATCCAGATGTTCCTCCTCCATCAAGGCCACTAATTCAGGAAGCTTGTTACTCAGACTACAGGCATTGGTACTCATTGCTCTCCATTTTTTGATGGCTTTACCTTCTTTTGCAGCATCCCCCACTGACCTGTCTACCTCGGTCTTTTTCTCATTTAGTACCCTGTTTTGTAGGGAGAGGCTGGGATTTTCCTGCTGTTTATCAGTGCCTCCCCCCTTGACTAGTTTAAAAGCTTGCCAATGAAGCATTTAAACCGATTGCTCAAAAGACTTGTTCCTTCCTGGACAGATGCAGACCATCCTGCCAGTATAGGCTGGTGTCCTCAGGTGGAACCCAGTCCCCAATGAAGCCAAACCCTGTGCCCATACCATTTTTTCAACCATTCATTAAACTGCATGGTGCTAAGTACCCTCGCCTCACTCATGCCATTGACAGGCAGCACCTCAGAGAAGGAGATTATGTGTGCTACTTGTCTTAGGCCCCTCCCCAATTCTACAAAGTCCTTCTGCACTGCTCTACTCTCATGATTAGCCAAGTCATTTGTCCCTAGGTGGACAATGACTTCCAGCTCAGATTCCCGTGCAGCTGTTCTCGTGATCCTGAGGATGCGCTTCCTGTCTCTCCAAGCCATGGCACCAGGCAGGCACTTACTTCAGTTTTCCCTGCTCCCCCAGTTCTATCCCCCTAATAATTGAGTCCCCCACCAGGAGCTGCTTCCTTTCCTTGTGGTGTCCTCTGACTCCTTCCTGTGGGCCTCCCTTGTGACAGTTGTCCTCAGCCTCCATAATCTCCTCTGCAGGTGCATCCATAGGGGAGCTATGCTCCCCCAGAATGGTGTATGGATTGTGGAGTGGAACAACTGACTGGGTGTGCCTCTGTTCCACCATCTTCACCCTCCCTGAGCCCACTGTGGTCCAACTGCTGTGCTTTCTTTGCAACCTCTGGGGTAGTGGTGGTGGCTCTGGTGCTCCCTGGATGGGGGAGGTTCCCTTCCTACCATCCAGTGTGGCCTGGGGGAAGGTCCCCTTACTACTGTCCAGTGTGGCTTGAAGACGGGCAACTTCCTCCCTCAGGGCAGAGAGTTGTCTGCAAATAGGGCAGCATCTCAGCCTCCAGAAAGACTCCCAGAAGACTGCTGCCCCACAGCCATTACATTGTACTACTCCCCACATTATTTTTTTTTGTGTGTGTGTGTGTGTGTGTGTGATTGGTTTGTAATATAGAAATATATATATATTTATATTATACAATGTGTATGCTTATATTGTCAGTGCAGTGTGCTAGAGAGGATATGACAGTGATATGCACCTTGCACTCTTGAGGAAATGATGTCAGAACCCCAGTTATAAGGAACTATTTCCAGGGGTGGGTGGGGTGAGGGTGGGAAGGGGTTGGGCCTAAACTGTGCCCTCACAAAACAATCAGCTAAAAGCTCTGACCCACTGCTGCAATGAGTGCCTTCCTATCAGCAAGATGCCCTACACAACAATTTGACAGAGAAAATACCCTGCTAATCAAACAGAAAAATCCACACATCCAAGTCAGACACAGGTAAACCTCCCCAGCCCCAAAACAGGCCTGGTGGTTTGTGCTCTGAAAGCTGTCAGCCCCAAAATAAGTCAACTGTGCTTTAAACTCTTCCTGCACTGAAAATGTTAAGAATTGTAACAAACAAACGTAAACCTAGATCCACCTCCCTCTGTTGCTTGAAAGACTGTCTTTACCTGTTTCACACTGCAGGTTTTTCTATGACCACTCCTTAACCACAGTAACTTTGTTAAAAATAGTTTAACTATCACAAACTCCTACGCACCAGTAAATTATTTAAAAATAGTTTCTGTCCCAAAATCCTAGTAGTCAATCCAACTACCCCCAAGGGACAACTAAAATGCAGTATTCAAACACTTATGAAGTTACTTCCAAGATAAGCAGAGTTTGCAAGTTTCTTTTTCAACTCCTCAGCCACCTGTAATTCATTTAAAAATAGTTTAACTGTCAGAAAATCCTAGTAGACAATCTAGCTACCTCCAAGGACCTACCCAAATGCAGTATTTAAATCCTTCTGAAGTTACTAACAAAGATAAACAGAGTTTGCAAGCCCCTTCTTGGTTAAACACTAAATAAATATGTGAATAAAAGCAATTACCAAGGGTAGTTAGTTTCACCTCCCACAGAATTAAGAACAAAGTGCACGTTTGTTGCAGATATCAAGTGCAATATAAGTTTCTCACACAGTTTGCAGTTGAATAAAGCAGTAGTGTCCTTCCAGCTCCAGAAAATGTGCTTTGTGTCTTTAAAAATTTCAGCCTCCAGTAACTTATAGTAATCTGATCTAGTCTGGATATCTCCACCCAGGGCAATTTGTTGCCAATGGTTATAAAGTAGTCCTTCCTGTTCCAATACAACCTGTTTGGTCTGAAAACAATGTCCTGCCCCTAAGGCTGTCCTGTGTTTCAATTCACACTGCAGGTTTTGCTATGAACACTCCTTAACCACAGTAACTTTGTTAAAATAGTTTAACTATCACAAACTCCTACGCACCAGTAAATTATTTAAAAATAGTTTCTGTCCCAAAATCTAGTAGTCAATCCAGCTACCCCAAAGGGACAACTAAAATCGGTATCCAAACACTTATGAAGTTACTTCCAAGATAAGCAGAGTTTGCAAGTTTCTTTTCAACTCCTCAGCCACCTGTAATTCATTTAAAAATAGTTTAACTGTCAGAAAATCCTAGTAGACAATCTAGCTACCTCCAAGGACCTACCCAAATGCAGTATTTAAATCCTTCTGAAGTTACTAACAAGATAAACAGAGTTTGCAAGCCCCTTCTTGGTTAAACACTAAATAAATATGTGAATAAAAAGCAATTACCAAGGGTAGTTAGTTTCACCTCCCACAGAATTAAGCAAAAGTGCAAGTTTGTTGCAGATATCAAGTGCAATATAGGATTTCTCACACAGTTTGCAGTTGAATAAAGCAGTAGTGTCCTTCCAGCTCCAGAAAATGTGCTTTGATCCACTGTGGGATCTGAGACGAGCATACAAGTGGATGCCCACCCAGGTCCACAGCTCTACCCCCATTTGCCCCGCATGACCTTGTGCACTGGGGCCACAGACAGGTGGCCGACATTAGTGAATGTCAGTATGGGCACATGTAAGTGTCTTTATTTTTCTGAATATGTTGTCCATACTGGCATTGCAGGACATTCTGCAGTTCCCTTCAGCAGTGCCCAGAGCGAAGCTGTAGCTTGTGCCAAATCTTTGAAGAATTTTGAGAGGCAGTTGAATGTACCAAATGTCGTTGTGAGCTACTTATGGGAATTTGGAGGTCACATCTTTTTCAATAGCTCTAATCTTCTTACAATCTGGCTTTAGCCCCTCATTGGTGAGTCAATATCTACAACAGATTATCTCTGTCTGACTGAGCTGTTTTTTTTATCTGGAATTAGTTTTTAAGTTCACTTGTCTGCACCTCTCTAGCTAAACCACAAGAAGGCAGTCATGCTCCTCTTTTGTAGATCAATATGCAAGGAAGTCATCAATCATCACTTCAAATACCCTAGAGTCCTTCTATGATTTCACTGGATTTCTTCTGGATCACTTGTGCCAATACTCTCCTCAAGGGCATGTGGATAAAGTGCTACATGTGTCAAATAACATGTAATACAGTACTATCTTTAACAGCACGTGGGTGAAGTGCTATGTGTTAAATAATATGCTGAAAAAAGGTCAATTGACTACTTGTGTCATCCACTTGCAGCTGCCAGTAGCCTGGCGGGGCAGGTACACAGAAATAGGTTGCCCCTCAAAGTTTATGCAAAATGCTCACACATATAATACTTTCTTGAAGTTGTAGGGGTCTATTATGCATAGAGATGTTTTTCCTGTGTTCTTTTTCTTGACTTCCACCATAGAGCTCACCCATTCTGTGGGCTCTTTAACCTTGACACCTACCCCAACTTTTCCATTCTAAGTAGTTTGTCTTTTATTTTTGACTATCATGGCTAATGGGACTCACATTGTTGCATTTATTACAGGCTTGGCTCCTGGTTGTAGGCATATTAAACAAACCCGTGGCAAACAACCTAGTCCCCAAAAACATTTGAGTACTGATCTACCACTTCCATTGTCAAGTTTTTATTCATATGCTCAACAACCATCCAACCCTGGATCAGCCCTAGGTCTATGAATGGTTTCAGCCCCAAGACTGTTGCAGCTGGTGGAGCCTCAATGTAAAATTGCATAATCAGTGTTTCTCCTTTGTGACTGCAGTGAAAATTACAACTTCCCTTTACTTTTGTTAACCAAGTAAAAAGCAGACAAAGCTGGGCACACACCAAAGCTGAGAATAATAAAGGGATTTATTTAGTTAATTGCAAATGCATGGCAGACACACTGGGCTAACACCCCTACTATCGACCCAGCCACATGGGACCACCCTCCATAACCATCCATGCAGGTATTTTTGGTTTACAGAGGGTGCATGTGTGCTAAACTTTCCTGATACACCAGGACTGGTATATAGTTGCCCTGTGCACCTGCGTCCAGCTTGAATTTGATGGCTGTTTTGGTTGAATTCATACGTAGTGTACATTAGCCTCCTCTGAGATTTGTCCTTCACTGTCCATGGAGGTTAAGAATAAAGGCTGACCTTCTGCACTGTCATCATTCCACTCAATGTGCTCCTGTACTATGTGTACTTTATGCCTGACACACAACTGCAGCCATTACCATGGTCGGACAGTTCCTGGAATTTCTTTGATATTGCAAGAGACATTCCTGACTGCCTGAAGTATTGCCTTAAAGTCAGCAGAGAGAATCTGTTTAGAAATATCGCAACGTGCACACAGGAAGATGGCTACAGTGATCACAATTGGTGCCATGATAAAATAGGGCAGACAGAGAACAGCAAAGCTGGGCAACCCAACATAAACACAATGCCCACAAAACCAAAATCTCGGTGTTGTGTTAATGAAGTAACAGGTAATTTATTGATTTACACAGCAGCACTTGCCCATATCTACCAATATAGACCAATAACAGAAAATATCTATGCCAATGGCTGCAACTGTATTTAACCAGCTGCAGGGCAGTCTGCCCTTTTGGCATGCATCTATCGGCACTGTTGGCTCAGTCTTATGCCCCATGCCAAAACCTGCCTTTCTATCTGCAGTGTTGTATGTCTTTGTGTTTGGCTTTCTAGAAATGGTGTGTACCACTTGTGCACTGCTCAGCACTTGCATGCCAACATGAGAGGCCCATATGTTTGGGCTACCTCAAGTGCACTTTCTTGCATCAGGTCATCCTCTAGAAGGAGTTTCTCATGCACTTCTTTATGTTGAGTTCCCACCAGGATGCAGTCTTTATCATGTCCTCAGTATATGCAAAGGCACATTCCTTTATCAGCAGGCACAGCTTGGTAAGCCATTTAGCCACACTCTCATCCTGTCCTTGGCTTCTTTCATAGGACCACTTCTGCTGCACTGTCAAAGTCTTGTGTGGATTACAGTATGCCTCAAGATGTTTGAACAGAACATTTGGCCTTATTGTGTCTTTAGCCATGAGGCCACCACTGGCACAGAATGCTCTGCATATATCTCTGCTGCTCTGTCTATGCATCTTAAAAAGTATGCTGCCTTTTGCTTAGCCTTCCACTTGTCTGCACCTAGGCCAACAAAAACCTGTTCTATATATTCTCTCCACCTGGACAAGTTCTCTGCTACATTACCTGAGTCCAAAAGCAATGGTAGCACTTTCTTTGTACTGGCTGCCATCCGACTTCAAGACCCTAATCCTGGTGCCATGAAATATTTTCAATTTTATGTTGGTAACAAAAATTGAAACTCAACAGTTACATGCGCACATCCAGATTTTTTTCTCTAACCTTGACTCTATAGTACCTCAGAAAACATTACCTTCTATGAGTTTCCTGGTAAACACAATTCCTATCTCCTTCTGTTGACCTCATAGCAGAGGTGGACTATCTATTCCAGTCCTCCAAAAGTATCTGATACATACATTTAATAACACAACACCTACTGAAACATAACATGCAATTCAAACTGTGTGAGATTCACCATACATTACAAAGGCAAAGGCAAGCTGCTGTTGACATTTTTTTCAACAGATGAAGAAGTAACAGGTAAAGTACCAATACCTGTAGAGTAAAAGATCTGTCCTCATAATTTGGGAAAAACTCTGATAAGAAAGCCAAGCTGTGGTATAGAAAGTGCTCACTTATCAACAGACAACCAAAAGGGGTGGGCGTTATGAGTTGACAAAGCCTCTCAAAGCCTCTAGCTGTCACCTTGAGAATTGAGCCCAGAAGGAACTTTGGGATAAAGCCTCATGTAACTGCACATAAAAACTTGTGAACATACTAATTTTGGAGAATGAAGAAAACCTGAAAACAACTGTGGCTAAAATAGAGACTGTGGAAAAGAGTTAACATGCTATCACGATGATACTGAACAATACAATGAACTTGATAAAGAACTAAATGCAAAACATGCAAAACATAAAAGTAACTAATTGAATAAAACACAGATTGGGGCTAAAGAGAGCCAGGAACATAGCTGGGATAGGAGATCCAGGTTGAACATCCATGGCTGCCAACACTACAGATCTGTCTCTAGCAGAAGAAGAGGTAATTATCGCTCAGTAAATCATAATCAACAATGCTGCACAATTTCTTTGAGCTCATGTCACTCTAGGACAGCTTCCTGTATACAGAAATTCATCTTATCCAACACCAAACAAAGGCACAAAAAGACAAGGGGGCAGTAGGGGAAGAAGACAAAAGCCCCTCTCCACCATGACACAACTTGAGAGTCAGGAAAGATCTGTTCTGAATCTATCGGGCATCAAATTCACTAACACTCAGGAATGAGTCCTTTCATTCAGCATCTTTGTCTTTACTCCACCACCAAATACAGTTACAGTCATAGACATGGTCAGATGGCCAGCCTGGTGGCTTGGAGGGCTGAGGTGATGTGCACTTCCCTTCTGTCACACCACTGATTTAGTCTTGGGAATGGACCAGAGTCATTTGGAGGTTAGCCAGCGGAAAAAAGATCAAGTATACATAAACAGTTTTGCTCCTTTGGGGGGGGGGCAACATATGCTGCTGCTTGACTGGGGAGATGAAACTCTGGGACAGGGAGAAACCTCGGAGGGAGACAACACCAACAACCAGAAAAAATAAAATTGCCCCAGGACCAGGAATCAAACCCCAATCCACCATCGCTCACCTTCCACAGCTTGTGACTCTATCCACTGAGCCACAGCAGTTGCTAGGCCAGCACACCCCACCACAGACTATCCCTCAAACAGCTACAGGGACAGTGCTAAGTATATTTTCGCTATTATTGACCTTAGCAATTAAGTCCCTGTAGCTGCTTCCTTTTTGCTATTTTGACATCACGGTTTTTAATCATGCTATTATTAATTCCACATTATGACCTGGTACCAGCAATCACTGCGGGCTCATCTCGTGGCATCCTCAGGCAATAAACCACAGATGGAGCTGATGTACAGGCCTCTAGGACAGGGGGAAAAGAGAAGAGATGGGTGAAGTTGGAAAACTTCACTCCATGAATTAATCCGCAAATTCCATGGAATTTTGCGAATTCTGCATGGTGAAGATTCTACCGCAAAGTGCAAATTTTCTTCCATGAATTGCAGAATTTTGCCACAATTTCACCATTCACTAGCGAAAGTCCGCACTTTGCAGTGGAACTTCACCATTTTGCATTTTCTGAATGTGGGGAAAACATCGCGGAGTACCACGTAGGTGAATTTTGTCTGCTTCACTGCAAATTCACACACAAATTTATACTTCGCCACATCTCTAGAAGAGAGAGATGACAGGCTGCCATTTTTGGAAATGGTAGGAGGAGTGAGGATAGGGGAGCCACTAGGGTCCAGTGAGCATAATTATATGGTTCAACCTGGTCCTTAGGACAAATAACCTCATCAAAGGCTGAAGTCCTAGATTTTCAGAAGAGCAGACTTCAACTGGATGAGGGAGCTGGTCACAGACAGCTTTGTTGGAGTGGACAGTATCAGGGATATGGAGAAAAGTTGGGGGCAATGCAGTGGTCCATTCTTAAGGCAACAAAGTCTTGCATAAGAATGGTAAGCAAAAGGAAAAGTTAGAAGAGATCAATATGGTTCTCTGGAAAGGTCAGAGAAGCAGTGAGAGCCAAATTAAGGCCCTCACCAGGCAAGGGAAGGAAGGAAGACTAGGGAGAGTACCAAATGAGAACAAGTGAAATCAGAAGGGCAGTCAGAGAAGCAAAAGCAGACACAGAGCTACACACTGCAAAGGGGTCAACAGAGGGGAAAAATAGTTCTTTAGATATATTAGTGAAAAACCAAAAAATTGTAGAGAAATTGTTAGATTAAGAGAGGGAGAAAGGGTAATTGAGCAGGACAGGCAGAAAGCAGCCAATCTTAATGAGTACTTTTGGTCTGTATTCACAAGGGAAGACAAAGGGCCTCTGTAAGAGAGTGGCATTAAGGCAGGTATAAGGGTATCCCTGAGATGAGGCAGCAAGTATTTACTAGTGAAAGGATTTGGAAGGGCTAGCAGCCCTAAAGATCGATAAGGCCCAGGGCCAGATGGGATGCATCCAAGGTTGCTCAAGGAACTGACAACTGAACTAACTGAACCCCTGATAAGACTACTCAATATCTCAATTCAGACTGAAGTAGTTCTAAAAGACTGGAGGGTAGCAGACATAGCCCCGGTCCATAACAGGGGGAAAAAGGAGTAACTGGGTAACTACAGACCTGTAGTCTTCCCTCTATTGTGGGTAAACTGATGGAGACACTAGTTAGAGGATCTCAAGAACTACCTGGAGAGCAATCGTCTCCAGGACAGTAAGCAGCATGGGTTTTTGGCAGAGAGATCTTGTCAGACCAATCTGATAGAATTCTTGGACAGGATAGCATGGGTAGTGGATAAGGACCATGCTGTGAATTTACTCTAATTTCACCAAGGCTTTTGACTCAGTGCCTCACAGAAGGTTGCTGAAGAAGCTAGAGGATCCGGGTGCAGCAAAGGACACAGATCAGTGAGAAGCTGGTTAGAAGGGAGACAGCAGAGGATTGTGGCTAACAGAGTCAAATCAGAAGAGACAGAGGTCACAAATGGGATGCCACAAGAATTGCTCCTGAGTCCATTCCTTTTCAATATGTTCATCAGCAGCATGCGAGAAGGAATCCAGGACAAGCTGTGTCTCGTTGAAGATGACAGAAAGCTCTGTGGCAGGGTAGATAATGAGAAGGGGGTTAGGGAGATGCAGAAAAACTTGCAAAGGCTACAGAGGTGATCAAAAGTTTTGCAGTTGAAATTCAATACCAAAAAGTGCAAAGTCATGCATATAGAGAACAAAAAAACAAAGACAGACCACTGGATGGGGTTGTGGGGAAGCCGTACATGGCCTTTGAGGAACCAGACCTAGGGGTCATCATCAGTGACTCTTTAAAGCAATCAAACCAATGTAACAAGACCTACAATAAGGCAAGAGAATGAATGAGCTGCACTCTAGATAACATGCCAGCAAAACCAAAAATGCAAAAAATTGGAAGTTTATTAACAGACTGTAAACACTGATGCTCCCTGAAAAAAGGCCAGCACTGACTAAAGTGCTGAAGCTCAGAGCTGTCCTTCAGGTAGCCTTCAGTATCTGCAGTCTGTTAATAAAACTCAAAATTCTTGCATTTTGAATATACTAACGTATGTTATGTAAGTGCAACTCATTCATTCTCCAGTTTGATGTTTGGTTGTACCCTCAGCTGTACCTCCAGCTGTGGCTTCTGATGTGCCACAAACAGCTTTTTCCTACAGTAAGGCAAATAGGATCCTAGGGGTGTATAGGGAGGGTACTGATAGCAGAAGAAAGCAGGTATTACTACCTGTCTCAAGGTACTGAACACGTACTCACTGAAGGCCAGATGAGAGAAGGGAAATATGACAGAGATCTTTGAGTTCCTGAAAGTATCGAACAAGGCAAACTGTGAGTAACTTTTTAGTATAAGTAGTGGATCAAGAACACAGTGGCATGAGTGGAAGCTAAGGGAAGGGGAGAAAAAAAGAGGGAAGTGAAAAAGTTTTATTTTACAGAAAGGGTGGTGGAGCCATGGAATGATTTGCCTGCTGATGTGGTGGGCACCAAAATGATCAGTTTGTTCACTGGGACATAGTGAAGGGCTTAGTGGTTGCTCAGGGTGGTAGCAGTAGGGCGGGGAGCATGGGATGGACAGTGTGGGTTAGAACCTTGTATGGACAATAGGTCTGGGTTTTTTTAGGGCTTATGGACAAACTGGATGCATCAATGTCTTTTTCTGCCATCACTGTCTATGTTTCTATGTGTCTATGATTGATTTCTTCAACTAGTGACCAGGAAAATAGATCAGGGGAGGGCAGTGGACATGACCTATTTGGACTTCAGCTAGGCCTTTAGCACTATCCTTCACAGGAGACCGATAAAGAAATTAAGCAATCTAAGGGTGGGATCCAAAGTGATAATTTGGGTAAATAACTGGTTAATGGATAGGTGACAGAGGGTGGTGGTAAAATGTACTCACTTTAAGGAGGGGAGAGTGATTTGAGGGGTGCTTCAGGGCTCAGTACTAGAATCGGCCCTCTTCAATGTCTTTATAAGTGACACTGCAGAAAAATACTGGAAGGGAAGGTATACCTTTTTGCAAATGACACCAAAATTTGTAATAGGGCGAACACCCAGGAGGAGGTGGAAAGAATGTGTAGGGACCTTGGGAAACTCGAGGAGTGGTGAAGGGCAAAGTGCAAAATCATGCACTTAGGGCATAGAAACCCAAGAGCCAAGTATAGAATGTGGGAGGTACTGATGGTTCCATGTCAATACCGTGCAAGAAATCATGTTGCGGTCAACAGTAGTGCGGTAAAGTAGCCAAAAAGAATAACCGCACTTAGCAATTTCAATGCAGTGTTAGTTTGTTGCACTTGAAGATGCCACGTTGTTGAACAGGATGCTAGTTATGTGAGTCATATCTACCTTGAAGAGCAGCATATTATTATAGTATTTCACTGCTACACAATGCTAACAGTTTCTGGTTTAACCACACCCCCATCCCCCAGGAGGACACATCCAGTTTCCCTTTAGCAATGTAAGCCAAAGAGCAATTTAATATTACCTTTTCCACCAGCATTCTCTTCACTGTTGCACTGAGACATCACTGACCAGTCACTTCTGCTATTCACTCAGGTTAAAAAATCACGATTAGCCGCACTGTTACCTCCAACTTCTCCAGGCAATGGCACAGGTCTCCCAAAGGCTTAGACAAAAATCCCAATAAAGTTGACATGGATTTTATCATGGGGGAAATCTGGTTGCACTATTAATGAACTGTGACTGAAATGGATTTATCATGTAAGAAACTGGACTAGTGTCTGCAAAGGAAAAGGTAATCATTATTGAATGTGCATTTTGAGTTTTTGTGTCTGCTTAACACTGAAACTTTATATTTTCATGTTGCTCTTTAGCCTGAGTGGGGGGAGGGGGACTAAATATCACCACTTAGCACTTAGCACCAACACTGGTAGATCTGGTAAGTAAAGTGCCCAGTAAAAGCATTTTGTGTTTGCTCTTGCTGTACATGCCCTATAGTAACCTAGGTGAACCTGTCAGAGTGTACTAAGTAAGTTCATGAGACCTGTAGGATACATTTAGGAGGTAAGCTGGGTGTCATTTGGGGGTTTTTAAACTATTAAGTGCACAGAATGAATAGCAGAAGTGACTGGCCAGCAATGCTAATCGGAAGGCTGGTGGTAAAATATTTAGATCATGCTGTACGCTGTAACCGTGTTTCCCTCAATTGTTACTTTAGCTGTAATTGCTTTACGCATATAACAATATGCAGTAATGCTCGAGCTGTAATTACTACAAGCCATTGACGTGATACTGGTACTGACAGTCACTAAGTAGGAAAGGGATCTTGAGGTAAACATACCTGATGACCACAGAGTGGCAAGGCTATGTGACAAAACAGTGAGTAGGGCCAGGGATACTGGGATGCATAGGGAGTGGTACCACTAGCAGGAGGAGGGAGGTGGTGTGTTACCTCTGTATTAGTTGTTGGTGAGACCCACCACGAAGTATTGTATCTAGTTCTGGAGGCCGCACCACAGAAAGGACATGGACAGGGTGGAGGCAGTCCAGAGGAGGGCAACTAAAAGGGTGCCAGGGTTGCATCAAAAGCCCTATGAAGAAAGATTGAGGGATCTTAACATATATGCCCTAGAAGACAGAGGAGTGAGAGGGGGACATGCTAGAGACCTACAAGTACCTCATGGGGGTGAAAAGGGTACAGGAGGGCAGTCTCTTTTTAAATGAGAAAGAGCACCAGGACCAGAGTGCATGTAATGAAGCTGTGGGGGGAGTTCAGGAGGGATGTGAGGAAGTACTGTACTTCTTCACTGAAAGAGTGGTAGACACCTGGAACAGACTGCCAGCAGAAGTGGTGGAGGTGAAAACAGTGAAGGGCTTCAAGCATGCATAGGATGGACATAGGAGAATATTAGTAAATAGGTAGGGAGTAGTCACTGGAGACCAGGTAGGGTCCACAGAAACAGACTAGGCTGAGACCATCTAAGCAGACTCGATGGGCCAAGTGATCCTTTGCTGATGACTAACTCTATATTTCTGTTTCTTTCAATAAGTTTTTTTTTTTCAGCAGACCAGTGGAGTTGCCATTGGTAATCAGATGGGTCCCCACTTTGCCTATCTGTTTGCTGGTTGGGTTGTGGAACAATTCTTTCTCTCTTTCACAGGGACTGTGCCTGATGTCTACAAATGCTACAGAGATGATTGTGTAAGGACCACCTCCTGCTCCAGGGAAACCCTGCAAATCTTCTTGGACAAGTTTACCATGGCCCATCATTCCTTTAAGTACACTGTTGAAGTTTCCGCCTCTACATTGCCTTTTTTACAATACAAAATTGTTGGTGGAGAACACTGGTTTGAAGACATCAGGTTATTACAAACCCATTGAGTCATACAGCTTTCTCCTCCACAGCTCCTTCCATCCCAAACATGTTAAGAACTGTTTGCCATATTCACAGTTTCTCAGACTTTGCAGATTATGCAGTGAAGATGATGATTTTGCTGAGCAATCTCAAATAATGCACATTTTTATCAACAGAGGTTACATAGAAAACATAGTGGGCAGAGTACTCTCCTAGGTTAGTAATATGTCCCATAACCTTGACCCTCACAGGGGGGATATTCTCATGCAGCGACAACAATGTGTGCCACTGGTATTTCCCTTCACTAGACAGGACCATCATTAGGAACTTTTCTATTCTGCAGACTGACCCTAATAGCGAAGCTTCCTTTACAGAGCCACCCATTGCCTTCTACCAAAGATCACCCAACCTTTGGAATCTCCTAGTATGTATCAGCCTCCATATTCCTAATAATAGTTTCCTACCAGGTACCAAAGCCTGCAACAGAACCCACTGTTACCTGCAAATTTATTTCTAATGTCACAAAAAACTGAAGGACCCACAAGTGTTTTTCACATCACCAAGGAGTTATTATTCATTTCCAAAAATTAGTTATATTGTATTCTTTGCAGGAAGTGTGCA
The DNA here is from genome assembly GCA_016271365.2 of Neoceratodus forsteri. Taxonomy (NCBI): domain Eukaryota; kingdom Metazoa; phylum Chordata; order Ceratodontiformes; family Ceratodontidae; genus Neoceratodus; species Neoceratodus forsteri. The sequence continues at coordinate 916,006,040 of CM057454.1, read as the reverse complement.
GTTATCTACATTGGAGAAACTGTCAGATGCCTTGCTGATCAATTCAGGGAACATCACAAGACAGCCAGGAATGGAGACACTGATAAACCCATTGTATACCATTTTACCCTCAGGGTACTATAATGTCAATGATCTTTCTGTTTGTTCCTTCAGTAGGGTGTCCAGGTTGCTGATCAAAGAAAAACACAGAAACCAAGCTTATCATTCACTCAGGCTCCAACCAGCCCTCTGGTTTAAACGGGTACCCAGAAAAAATGATGCCAGAAAAAATGACTCGGGGAATAAATGTCACATGGAATAAATGGTATGGGGGGGGATGGGCCAACTCATCACAGGGATATGATCCTGTCAAGGTCAAGTTTATTTAACAAGTATATATACACATTACATCACATGCAAACGATTACATTTAAAAAGTTCATAGTAAAACTATACAATGTTTCATTTAAGAATAATTATTACAATATATCACAAAAGTGCTTCGAAAGGGGCAATTAAAAATAGAAATACTAAGTAATATGAGTAGGAATACTAAAATCAAGGTGAATTGATTTAAACAAGACAATTTAATTGATTTCAAGTGTCAAAGACTAGCTTTAAATGAGCGTCCCATTAACACTGTTTTACTGAACCGTCTACCAATTCAACTGAACTGGAAAAGGTGTACTGATGGAAGTCATCAAATCAAAAAAAAAAGTGGTCCCAAAGTCTTTTACAAGGGTTTTACTTACACAAAGCAAACATGGAAAGGAAGGACAATACGGTGAAGGTGTGTAAGGCAAACTTGGAACTGCAAAGGTGCATTGTTGTCTGATGTTAACTATGAAAATCCTCAATTAACGACTGCTCATAACCATGCTCCAGTTGTGACTACCATCAAGACATGTAAGTGCTGAGCCACTATGAAGGAGCATGCAATTCAAATGCTAGATAAACCAGCTACCAGTTGTGAAGAGGCTTTACGTGCTTTGTAGGATGACGTTCGTGCTGTTTTTTCTTCTGCTGCATCAGTAAGGAGATCTCTTTGTGGTCACTGGTCTGCTTAGTATCCTCCAGAACCAAGTGCAGTAGGAGACATCATCACTAAAGGTGCTTAGTGTACAAATGGTGGTAAAGACCTGTGCAGTTCCTGTTCTATGACAAAGGACAGACATCAGATTCACGGATCACAGCATGCATTTCATATTAGCTTTTTGCTTTGTTTTCAACCTATACACTGACACGGCACCATATTTTTTGTTAGAAAATAGGCTTAGAAATTCCCAAGCTCTAACTGGCTGATGCAACTGGCAAGGTGGGCATATATCAGACAACAGAGCCTGGCTTAGAATTAGTGCCAGTCTCAACTGATCTGATCACGGAAATCATAGGGCAAATTGGAATGTTCAAATTTGATCTGCCACCATGTTTTTTTCTCCCGTTTAGCGGGTGAGTTGGCGGTTGGCCAACCCCCCACCACTTTCTGAATGTCTAAGTCCATTTTCTGAATAAATACTAGGCACATATTAAAAAAAAAACAAAGAAATGAAAGAAAAAAGATGGAGTCAATCCGATCGTTGAGCGGGAGACAGAGAAAGTGCTATCTCTGGTAGGCTAGCACTGCTGCTCTCTCGATCTCTCTCTCACTCTCTCTCTCCCTCTCTCTCTCTCTCTCTCTCTCTCTCTCTCTCTCTCTCGACATGCAGCCCTGCGGTCAAGTCTCTGTAACCAGAAGCAACACTACAGCATCTTGTCAGAGGGGAAAAATGACCTGAAATCTAATAAGCAAGGAGGCACAGTAAGTGGTCTGTGACTTTTGTAATTAAGTTACTAGTCACAGTGCAGCAGTTGCTGCAATGGCAGTCATTAGTTATTATGGTGTTTCAACAGGTGGGACAGGACACAGCACAAAAATTTGGGCTTGAAGGGATTGAGATGAAAAACAGAGGGCTTGACAGTATGATCGTCCTTGAGTAGAGAATTACGCTTTTTGTTATGCTCACTAATTACACCTTTCACCGCGACCGCACTGGTTTTTTGGGGGGGGGGGAACGTGACAACCAGCTACAAAGGCAGAACTAGGGAGGCTCCAGTAGGACATGAATGGCCACTCTCTGACGGCCATGTAAAACTCTTCCTGACTCCTTCAGCATTCACATTTGTAAAAGCCGCTGCTCACTCTGCTCCAGACAACACTCTCTCCCTAACACATGCACAGAAAAGACAGTTTGCAGCACTCTTCACATAGTATGGCATAATTTAAAGATTAAACTGCCTTTTTTTTATAACCTCGAATACCAAAACAACAGTCATGCATGTTGTCAAATTGCTTAAAACCCCAAACCTGCACTAAAGATGAAACTGTAGCTACATTCGCTGTCTGGCTGCATCCACAGGAAACTCAAGCACCCTCGCACCACCAATGGTACTGCAGTTATGCCAAATACAAAACAAAGGACACTGTTACAGTTTAAACTAAGTACTGTATGTTTACGCTCCTCAGGCTGATTGCTCCAGTTCTTGAGCTGTCAAAAAAGTATCCCTGCAAACTAATACAGGTCAATACTGCATAGCAAAGAAAAACGTAAATTGAAAACAAGTACTTGTTTTACACAGGCTTAATTTGTTTTTGTTTTTCTACCACCAGGCTAGAACTCCTTCTATGCACATCCCATTCCCACCAAGAAAACACAACATTTTAAAGCAGGAGGAGGACCTATTATATTACAAAATAAATTAAACAGCTAAGAGTTTTAGTATGTAAACATAAAATTATATATTTTTTTAAACATATATAATACAGTGGCCCATTGTCTAAGCACAATAATATCCTCCAGGGTGTGTGGTATGGGCAATACTGGACCTTCCAGGGGGTATAAAGCCCTCCACCTGTGGTGTTGGGCCTCGTTACTCCCCTGGGAGGTCCGGTATAGCCCAATACCACCCACCCTGTCAGGTATTATTGCTTACTTCTTACATTTTGTTGACATACCTTCTTATAGCTGTCACATCATCTGTTCTGACTTTCTATTGCTTTAATTCTCTTAGGATGCTTTCAGTGCTGATTTCTGTTGTCAGCAGTTAGTTATCCATCTCTTCACTGAGCAACTCAAGGAGACATTCCTGCAGTCTTGTCCCACTCCTTGATGAAGAGACAGTCTCGAAGCTCAGGGGCTTTTGTGTGTGATTTGAGCCTGGCATACTACTAGTGTGTTAAACATGCACTCACTTTACCAGTCAATAAACTGAATTCAGCTGCAATTTTACTATTCAGAGTGTGGTTTCCTTTGTTCTTCTGTATTACTCCAGTATTGGAGTTTGTGCCTTGCATAGGGCTGCTCTCATGGGGGCATATTAGAACTGCCACTACATAAGCATACATTACATTGCACGTGTTGGAATACATCTCACCCCCAACAATGTGCTACTTTGCATGCGCATTAAGGACTCTGCAAGTATCTCTGCACATTGTTGACTCTGATCTTGAACTGTATCAGGAAAGCCTCTTTAGAATCAAATGAAATGAGACGTATGTCATTACTATCAGCAGGAAATTCTAAGATATTCACGTAGAATGTAAAACACAACCAATGTTGGGCTAAATGAGAAAATGGAAAAAATTGCATAACCTTTTAAGATCTTCAGAGCCTCCTTTTTTCAGGAGTGGGTCCCATCAGCAGCCATAGTTGTTCTTAATATTCAGCCAACAGCTTAGGGACATAATATGGTAATTAGCATGATTAAATCAATACATGAGTCATTCAGTAACCATATGCAACAACAGAGAATTCATTCTGAGATTCTGAGTGAGAACGTAATGTGCATCACAGATATCTTTCAGGACAAAGGAGAGAAAAGGTAGCTTTTGTCAGAGTAGTAGAAAGTATTATTATTGACACACTGGTGTCCACCTGGTCTGTTAATAACAAAAATAAACACCTGCAACAAATATTATTCTCCTTCATCTTTCCCCTTGATTTCACCATTATAATCCTAACAAAAAACGTATTTCCCTAGTTACCTACTTGTTCATCTCTAGCAATCACAAGGACTGTACCTGGTTGCAGCAAGACTGCAATGCTGTGAGCTTCCTCATGGTACTCCTTCACCTAGTTGTTCACCTCTCTGCATAGCTTACACTTGGATAAAATAGTTAGGACTTCCTCAGCAGAGCTGATGCAAAGGGCAGCGGAAAAACTTTCAAGCTCCTTCCATAACTAAAACTGCAGATAACCTGTCCCACAATGTCACCATAAGACAAACAAGTGAAATAGTATTCAGTAATAATAAATAAAATCACTTGGTCTTGGCATTTTTAAACACCTGCAGTGATCTAAGATTCATGCAGACATCCAGTACTGGTCCTTAATTATCCCCATACCTGCTCAAAATTAAAATTAGAATTTACGTCCCAGGTGCCAGTCTGAGGTGCTGTGGTAACGCTTTGTACTTCCAAGAAGGAGAACTGGGATCACATTCTAGATCCAGGAATTCTTTGGTCAGCTGGTAGGGACTGAAGCAGCATCTGAGTAGACACACTCCTCCTTTGGGTGGGGATGCATTAGTGCATAACTGCACATTGGTGGGCAAGGCAAGCAATTTGACAACTGCATAGTTCTGAGCTCCTATATGCTTATGTCTTTGGGGAAATGCATAAAAGGATGAAAAATTGCACACCAGGCATGCATTAAAGGTCTGAGTCCATTGCCAACCTCCACAACAAGACCTAGCTCAGATGCAAATGTTATTCACTAGTGATTATAGCATTACATCCCAATATAAGGAGAACAATAGAGGACAACTGGGAGCAGGAGGCAGAAAGATGCCCTGAACACAGGCTGGATGGGGTAAGACAAAAGGAGAGAGAAGTAAATGAAACAAAAATCATATCCTTTATTTGCACTAAGGTTTAACTAGAAAATTAAAGGATCTTCATTTTATTCAATACTGCTGACGATGTATCACAGCTAAATGACACAGTAAATGTATGGCTAGTCACATTTCCTAATAATAAACTTGAAATACTAAAAGTGAGAAATTCTTCATAAGTTACACATCTGCCAAGTCCATATATGACTGTGAGCTTATTCACAGTGTAAGTCTCTCAGGGAAAACATTATTTTTCTAGCTCTTTAATCCACACCCCCTCAGCAGCCACTTAATGACATCTGTTCTCCAAATGGGAGGGTCAGATGAGCAACATTCTCTTTATCCAGCATCAATGACAATCCATAGTCAGATGGTAGCAGTAGGGGTTACTCACCTGTTGGTAATTCAGACATAGAGTACCTAAAATTATTTATTTATTCGAAAACTGGTAACTGATAGAGGCACACTCAGGGCACACTCAGCTGAAGCTTCTTTCCAGGTGCGAACCTGGGGGACATAGGAAAACAGCAGCATAATACATAGATGTAAAAATTGTGGGAACAACATTAGATAAAAACTGGTACAAAGTTTGAATAAATATAAAACTTACATAACCAGAGGACAAAGTGTGGTGCAGCTCAAAAAGAACACCTAACAAGTGCATATTTGGAAGTAATAACAGTATATGATGAGCATCGCACTGTTGCCAACAGGCAATTCACCTGATGGATAGGGTTATGTCTGACATCGTACTGGATGGAGGAGACTGAAGTGGTATGGTAGTGGAACAAGGCAGGATCAGGACCCAACCGGCTGTTTACCGGGATGGTTAAGGCCGGGCCCAGAGGGTGTCAGGAGGAAGGGTAACAGGAACAGGTAGGTAGGGGTTGGAGTTTCAACTGGTGCCTGAGAAAGCCAGGGAATGGGGAGAGTCAGAGGAGAGTTGATTCCAGAGTGAGGGAGGTTAATAGGTGAAGGCACACTGCCCAGCAGATAAGGAGGGGTGAGGAGTGACAAAAGAGCAATGGTCCCTTGAATGACAGGAACAGGAAATGGGGCAGTTGGGAGAGGAGAGGTAGGAGAGACAGCAACCAAACCAGTATTTGGATATGAAGGAGGTACAGTGAATCAGGTGGCAAGAGGGTGAGGGATGGAAAGGCCAAGGGAGAGGCAAAAGGAGAGGGAGAGGGAAGAATGATACGGATGACTACAGTGAACAATAGTGTGTGTGTGGGAGGGAGGGGGAGTTTGCAGCAAAGCAGAAGATGTTCTAGAGGATATCCAGTTTGGTGAGAGAAGTGGAAGAGGTAGTGCCATACAGCACATCTATGTAGTTGAAGACAGAGAGCACCATTTTGGTAACAAGCTTCCAGCAGACATGTGGAAATAAGCAGTCTTTGCTGCAGTACAATGCACCAAGCTTGAAACAGAGTTTTGCATGGATGGACTTGGCACCGATGTGGGCTGGGAAATCAAGCTTGCTGTCTAGCCACCCACCAATGTACCTGAAAGCCTGAACTGTTTCAAGAGGTGTGCCATCTAGAGTGGTGAAAACAAGAGGTGCAGAGTCTGGCCAGTTTATGACTGGTGCCAAAGGTCATGGACATTGTCTTTTTTTTAGTGTTGACTCTGAGATAGTCAGACAGACAGGGAGGAACAGGGTGCAGGAATACACTATTTTTAAGTGAAAAAGATGTTCTAGGACTAGAGGGCATGGGATGAAATTGGAGGGAGGACAATTCAGAGGAAACGTGAGGAAGAATTTCTTCACAGAACGGGTGGTGGACAAGTGGAACACCCTGCCAGAGGAAGTGGTGGGGGCTGAAACAATCACGGGATTTAAGAATGCATGGGATAGACATAAAGGAATTCTGGAGGTCAGGGGTAAGGGGCAACAGACTTCTTGGAAAACATAAACTGAACTTACAAGCTTAAATGGGCAGACTGGGTGGGCCATAGGCCCTTATCTGCCGACATTGTCTATGTAGCTATGTATCTATGTAACTCTTCAGCCCCCCAAAACTCCCGCCCAATGACATGCCACACTGGAAATGTGACGACATTACAATGATAATAGCCACACTCGCATCTCTAGCAACCTGCTGTAAACTAGGGAATGATACAAAGCAGATCATAAAATAATCCACATTATTTTATAAAAAAGGCAAACAGCCTTTATTACCAAGCTCACATATTCTACCTAGCAACAACCTGACAAAAGGAAAATAAAACCTTTTCCCATAAAAAAAAAAAGTGAAATAACCCACTACAGGGCATGGATTTTTGAGAATTAATACACTTCTTGGGTGCATTGGAAGCTCACTTGGACGTTGGCCTCATACTTTCCAGTTCACCCAGGTGTGAAATAATTTTCTATGAAACACAAGTCCTGTTGTGAGTTATTACACACACACACACACACACACACACACACACTAAATTCTTTGTAAAAAAAACTGCATTAATACACCAGTTAGGGTTAAGAGTAAAGCAACAAAAGTAGGGAAATGTGGTGTTAGGGTTTCCAACACTAACACCCCACCCCCAAAGCAGCAAAAGGAAAACACATTACTGTTCTGGCTGTCCTAGGTCTTGGCAAATCAGAGGTTGGGTCTGCCTTGGGATTCTCAACCTTAATGCTCACCTCATTCCAATTTATCTGCTCCATTATAACTGTTTTTCGTCAGGCTCACTTCAAAAAAATATATATTAAATGCACCTCTTAACTTCCAGCAGATGCTTGTATATGGGAAAAAAAATGTTTTTTGTATTTTTAAGCCATAACTCAATAAATTCAAGATTGAGGGAACACAGTGGCTACCACACCACTATAATGACGACCACTTAGAAAACAAACAGATCTGCTGGGGTACTTTGATTTCATTAATTCTGGGAGTCACAGAATATGGATGTCATTGAATGAGTTCAGATTAATTACTACCCTATTCTGAATGTTCCTTTAGCAGTTATCATATATTACTCAGAAAATAGATTAGTCAGCGTAGCCACTGGTTCTCTGTGTCACCATGGGCAAAACTGGTTTTGCTCATCGCTTCCCTAAAATCTGGATTTCCTCCCCCCCCTGAAATATGACACTATTCCTCCAACTACTCCCTTACCTCTGCCCTACACAATTACCTCTCCCTCAGCTGTTCCTGATTTAACCCTCCTTAATATCTATCCCCAGTTTCTGCCTTCCTATCCTGACTCCCCTCCCTGGCAAGGTTCTCAACATCCTGAAGGGGGAATCAGGAAATGGCTATCCCTACTCCTCTCCCCCTCTCTTCTCCACCTGCCCTTCTGGGTCACCTGTGTGCACAATCTACCCCATCCTTTTTATTCCAACAGCACTTGCGTACTACCTCGAGCCTGCTCCTGGTACACTCATGCACTATGATGGTTCTGTTATATTATTTCTGTTTTGTACATTTATATGTTCTTTTGCATGATTTTTGACATGTATTGTAATTTACCCAATGTTCCACTACTGTTTATTGTACAATACCTTGTGTTCCAACTGTTACATAATCTTAAAATGTTGTATTGTTTGTACTACCCACAAACTAATGTAACTGATCATCCTTCACAACCCTATGTAACCCCTCTCCCCAGGTCACACCGTGAGATGAGCAACTTGTTGTTCAGTGTGCCTTCCTGGTGAAACATTTCAATAAATAAATAAATAAAACATTTAACTCTGTTGTGTTTCAGTCATCCCGGATATCAAATCAGGTAGTAGCAAGGCTCTGATGTAAGGGACATTATATATATTTTGTTAGGGTTATAGTGGGTCAACAAATCCTAACTAAATAAATTAAATGTATAACTCAAATCTTACTGAAGCAGATGCAAATAAATGTTGCATTTTATTTTTCAATTCTCTTTACGTACATTGGATCCAATTAACCAACATGGGGCTTGCATAATAAGCATTTTCTTTCACTGCAGCGCAGTATCATTTTAACTGTAAGCAATACATATGAAATGGGGAGCAGAATGTTCTCAAGAGCAAAAAGATCCTAAGCATCACCCAAATTTGTACACAAGGCAGGTGTTCCAAGTGTCACATTCTGCCCCCTTCCTCCCAATCAGTGTGATACTCAGTAGCGGAGCCAGAAGAATTAAAAGGCTGCTGTGCCATCACAAGGCAAAAAGGGCAGAAAGCTATGGTGTATAATTACCCAATAATCTGTATCAGATACATTTTTGTGGCTCAACAGGGGGAAGGAGTATATTTGGCAGCCTGATGTAACTGCCAAAAATACTTGTTTACAGTTAATACAAACAGCACAATATTATCATTAATCCTTCCCCACCACCATGTCACATTCCAGCTGCACGGGAGTCTGAGCTGGACGTCATTGTCCACTTAGGAACAAATGACTTGGCTCATCATGAGATTAGGGCAGTGCAGAAGGACTTTGTAGAATTGGGGAGGGGCCTAAGACAAGTAGCACACACAGTATCCTTCTCAGAGGTACTGCCTGTCAATGGCATGAGTGAGGCGAGGGTACTTTGCACCATGCAGTTTAATGAATGGTTGAAAAAATAGTGTGGAGCACAGGGGTTTGGCTTCATTGGGGACTGGGGTTCCACCTGGAGGGACACCAGCCTATACTGGCAGGATGGTCTGCATCTGTCCAGGAAGGGAACAAGTCTTTTAAGCAATCAGTTTAAATGCTTCATTGGCAAGCTTTTAAACTAGTCAAGGGGGGAGGCACTGATAAGCAGCAGGAAAATCCCAGCCTCTCCCTACAAAACAGGGTACTAAATGAGAAAAAGACCAAGGTAGAAAGGTCAGTGGGGGATGCTGCAACAGAAGGTAAAGCCATCAAAAAATGGAGAGCAATGAGTACCAATGCCCGTAGTCTGAGTAACAAGCTTCCTGAATTAGTGGCCTTGATGGAGGAGGAACATCTGGATATCGTGGCAGTCACAGAAACATGGTACACAAAACCATGACTGGGACATAAACATACCAGGATACACTATCTACAGGAGGGACAGGGAGTAAAAAGGAGGAGGAGTAGCTCTTTACATAAGGGAAAGAATCAAAGCAACAGAACAAAAGGGTAAACAGGGAGGAGAAGAAGCACTGGGGTAAATTTGAGACTGGCAATGGCACCACAATCCGCACAGGGTTAGATATAGACTCTTCTCAGGGGAGGAAATGGACAAGGAAATGATAGAAAGTATACTTAGAATGGCAGAAAAGGGGAGATATTGCTGATGGTGATCTGAATATGCCAGATGTTAACTGAGTGCAGTTGCAGCATCCACTTCTAAGAGTGGGTTATTCTAGATGCCCTACAGGGGCATGCCTTAGACAACTAGTATTGGAGCCCACCAAGAGGGAGCAATCTAGACCTGGTTCTCTCAAATGGAGATGAAGAGAGGATCACAGATGTAGAAGTGGGTAGCCATCTGGGAACTAGCGACCATCGAACAGTATGGTTCACAATAAACACAGCAATAGAGTCAAGCCATACAAAGACAAAGGTACTGGATTTTAGGAGGGCTGACTTTGCTAAATGGGTGAGTGCTCTAAGGAATGCACTAGCAAATGGGCAGGAAGGAGGGTGGAAGAACAATGGGAATAATAAAACTGCCATCACAGAGGTAACAAGCCTTTGTGTAAAGCAAATAAACAAAACAAAAAAGGTAAGAAACCACTATGGTTCTCAAAGGAAGTGGCAGTGAAGGTTCAAGAGAAAAGAAAGCATTCAGGAAGTACAAGGAATCACAGAAGGAACAGGACAGAGAACTGTATCAGTTAAAGCAAAAGGAAGCTGGAAGGCAGTCAGAACAGCAAAGGCCCAAACCGAGGAAAAGATAGCCAACTCAGTTAAGAAGGGGATAAAACCTTTATAGGTACATCAGGAGCCAAAGGAAGACCAAGGGAGGGATAGTGAGGCTTAATAAAGGGAGGGAGGGTGGGCAGAGGGTGACTGGAAAAGGCAGAGATACTAAACAAATATTTTTGCTCAGTATTTACAAAGGAAGAGGGGTACCTAAAACAAACAGTAGAAACACTTGGATACAGAAGTTGATACCAGCCCATTTACAGAAGAAAGGGTTCTGAAAGAACTTAAAACTGAAGGTGGACAAAGCAATGGGGCCTGATGGGATTCATCCCAGAATTTAAAAGAACTAAGGTAGAACTAGTGACACCACTGACTACCCCTCTTTAACAAATCATGGGAGGATGGGGTGGTACCAGAGGACTGGAGAAGGGCAGATGTGATTCCCCTTCACAAAAGTGGGAGCAAGGCAGAAGCAGGAAACTACAGACCTGTTAATTTAACCTCAGTGGTAGGGAAAATGATGAAATCACTTCTGAAGGAAAGAATTGTCGAGTATCTAGAGGCCAGAGGGCACAGGACCCTAGGCAGCATGGATTCACAGCAGGAAGGTCATGCCAGACAAATCTGATAGATTTCTTTGACTGGGTGACCAAAGTAGTTGATCAGGGAGGGGCTGTGGACATGGTCTACCTAGACTTTGCAAGGCATTTGACACAGTCCCACAAAGATTAATATACAAGTTAGCCAGCCTGGGAGTGGTCCCAAGATGACAGCCTGGGTAAAGAAGTGGCTGGAGAATGGGACACAGAGAGTAATAGTAAATGGAGTCCACTCTGAAAAAAGGGGTTAGTAGTGGGGTACCGCGAGGTTCAGTATTAGGACAGTCCTCTTCAATGTCTTTATAAGCGACATTGCAGAGGGACTGGAAGGAAAGTATGTCTCTTTGCAGATGACACAAAGATCTGCAACAGAGTTGATGCACAAGGCGGGTGGAAAGGATGAGAAGGGACTTGGCAAGTTAGAGGAATGGTCAAATGTATGGCAGCTTAGATTCAATGCTAAGAAGTGCAAGGTAATGCACCTGGGAAACAAAACCCAGGGAAGAGTACACAATGGGGTGAGATACTAACAACAACAAAATGGAAAGGGACCTGGGGTAGTCATATCAGATGACCTAAAGGTGGGCAAGCAATGTGAGAGGGCAGCAAGGAGGGCTGGGGGATACTGGGATGCATGGGAGGCATCACAGTGAAAACAAGAAGTTATTATCCCTCTGTACAGACAGCTGGTGAGACCCCATCTGGAGTACTGTGTGCAGTTCTGGAGACCCAATCTCCATCAAATACATAGACAGGATGGAAGCTGTCCAGAGGAGGGGCAACTAAAATGGTGCAGGGTCTGCACGGAAGACATATGAAGAGAGACTTAAGAGCTTAATATGTATAGCCTCGAGGAAAGGAGGGAGAGGGGACATGATAGAAACTTTGGAACCTCAAGGAATCAACAAAGTCCAAGAGGGTAGCATCTTTCAAAAAAGAAGTGTGCAAGAACAAGGGTACAATTTGAAGATAGAAGGGGGGCAGCTCAGAGGTAATTTAAGGAAGTATTTTTCACGGAGAGGGTTGTGGATGGGGGAACGGCCTTCCAGAGGAGGTTGTGGAGTCAAAAACAGTGGTGGAATTCAAGCATGCATGGGACAGTCAGAAGGCAATTCTAGGGGGTGGAGGTAGGAAGAAGTAGGCTGCTGGTTAACTAGGATCTGCAGCTTATCCATCAGGTAGGGAAATGGGCAGACTGGGTGGGCCAAGCAGTCCTTATCTGCCGTCAAATTCTATGTTTCTATGTTTCTATGATAGAGATTTAGCATTTGCCAAGACAGCTACTGGCTTGCACTGATGCACTGTTGCTGTGTTTACATCATCACAAGGATCTACATTATTTTTAGCAATTACAGGGCCACTGAACTGTCATAAACACTTGATACAGCATGCCCCTTCTGAATCATAGATCAAAAGATCATGGCTTCTGGAGCTCTGCTTTCTAATCTACCCTACGACAGAATGTGCACAAAGTTTACAACATTTTGGCTTATAGTACTTATTTTTTATTTGTTTGTTGCATCCTCTCTAAATGAAAATGACAGGCTTCATTAAATGAATGGAGAAAGTGGTCTGTAGTATAGATGACAGAGCACTTTCTCCACTTATTAAATGGAAAAAGTGCTATGTAGTACAGATGACATAATCAAGAACTGCATTCCTGGAAATGACTACCAACAAAAAGCAACTAAAATATTTATTTTAGGCTTATGATTCAAGTCACTGAAAGGCTCTCATCTCATTTAAACATAGATATATATGTTAAAGAGAAACCAACCTCTTTTTTTAAAGTTTTGTATTTGTATGTTTTTCATTCTGTTAGCACCACTGATTCAGCTCTGCTCCATAACCTGTGTGTTACTACCACATACTATAAGGTTATGCAAGAGTGGTTTATCGTGCATTCTTAAGAGTTTGAGATCCTCTAACTGAATGTGGGTGGTTCTGACATTTTAACAATGTATGTGAGGCCACTCTTAAAACCATAAGAGTGGTCTCAAAGGGCATATTTATATATTATTGATTAAGGGAGACTTGTAGTACTGTATATTGAAAATTTAAAAAGCTTCTCACTGAGTAAGCTTGTTTCCAGGTTCACCAGGACACTCTTTACAGTACAGTATATGTATGTTTCCTGTGGGGAAAGAAGTGCTCTGATTGGTCAAGAGTACTCCCCTCAATCTAAAAATAAGGAACATAATTTAAAACTCTAACATGAGACACCATTAGCCCATTCATTGCCAAATAGGGTGGAATAATTCTGAATATACAATTATGCCATGTTAGTGTCCACCACTTTGGCACATTGGGGCTTAAATGTTGAACAGAATCAAGGACACTAGGGATCCAGTGTTAACCTAGCTAACATACTGAGACCCAGTGTCAGCCCCTTTGACATAGTAGGATACCTCCACTAGAACCTCTGTGACACATATTAGGATCCCATAGGGAATCCATCAGGCAAAACTGGACCTCAGTATCATCATTCCTGGCACAATGATATCCCAGTGACAACTTCTATGGCACACTAGAAGCCCAGTATCAGCCACTCAGGCACAATGGGGACAAGGTATCAACCATTCTGGCACTCTGTAACCAAAGCATTAATGTTTCTAGCACACAAAATCCCACTGGTACTTTCATTGGCTCACTTTCACATGAGTATGAGCAGCAGGACCAGTGGGCAGACGGTGAAATTGAATGGGGGAGTTTGAGAGAATGTGAGGAGATACTTCCTCACTGGACGGGTGGCAGATGCCTGGAACAAACTGCCAGTGAAAGTGGTGGAGGCAAAGACAGTGGGGGGCTTCAAGCATGAGTGGGATAAACACATGGGTATAATAAATAACAGTAAAAGTCCTGTGGCTCAGGACCATGTGGAGGAGCCAAATATAAAGCATGAGAATCAGCAAAACAAAGAAATTCGGCTACACTTCTGACCAACACATGCTTACTGCTAGTATATGGTAAAAAAGATATACTTTATTTAAGTGGTAGCACCCCCTCACAACTGCAGCATCTACATTTCGCGTAGCACTTGACACTTTTTCAGGACGTCATACTGCATACACAAGGCTGCTTAAATAACCCCAGAACACATGTGATTGAATTTAAAAATACAGATAAATAAAGATATACACTTGAATTTGCCATGCTTGGGGGGGATTTGAATAATTCACTGATGTGTCAGAAAACTTTCTGGCAGTTTAAACTGCATGCAGGACAGTTTCCAGGGCTGAATGGACATTTTCAGCTTGCTCCATATTTATGGAAAAGTAGATAATGCTTGTAGTAGTGCTGTAACTTAAAGTTTAAAAAATGGTGCTAAATACATGTTTTTATTAAGACAGATTGTGCAATATTTGGTAATATGTGTTGTTTGATATGAATAGTATATAGACAGGGAATGTGCAACAATTACAGTAACATATAGAGTGTGTACCTTTATTTATCCGTATTTTTAAATTCAATCATGTGTGTTTTGGGGTTATTTAAGCAGCCTTGTCTATGCAGTATGACATCTTGAAAAAGTGTCAAGTGCGATGCGAAATGTAGATGCTGCAATTGTGAGGGGGGGTGCTACCACTTAAATAAAATATATACTTTTTACCTTATGCTAGCAGTAAGCGTGTGTTGGTCGGAAGTGTAGCTGAATTTCTTTGTTTTGCTGATATGGGTATTATAGAAAATAGGCAGGGAGGACGAGGGTTGCCAGAGGCCAGTTAGGGTCTGCAGACACAGAAGACGCAGAGAACATCTAGGCAGACTGGTTGGACAAAGTGGTCCTTTGCTGCTGAGAAATTCTATGTTACTGGGTTCCCACTATTGATCTGTCTGGCACACAGCATTCCTAGTAGTAACAACTCTTACACACTTGAGCCTCAATTTCAACCTTTCTGAAACACTAGGGGCTTGATTCTCAAAGAGCCCTTAGAATGACCTAAGCTGCGGCAAATGGCAGCTTTCATCAAAGCCTGGTGCACCAGCGATCCTGCACCTGATTCTGTATTGGGCAGGGTCCTGACAGCAAAGTCCCGCAGTTTGTAGCAACCCTGGCCATGCCCTAAACGGCGGGCACATCTGGAGGGCATGCTGCAAGCTTTGGGGTGGCTGTGCACTGCTCTGTCATGTCCCTGGTGGCAAGCAGCACCTCCTCAGCCCCGATCTCCTGTTAGTTGATGTAAACACCCCCTGATCTCCGATGGGACATGATAGAAACTTTCAAATACCTCAAGGGAATCAACAAAGTCCAAGAGGGTAGCATCTTTCAGAAAAAGAGACTTGCAAGAACAAGGGGACACAATTTAAAGATAGAAGGAGGGCGGTTCAGGGGCAATGTGAGGAAGTATTATTTCACAGAGAGGGTAGTGGATGCATGGAACAGCCTTCCTGAGGAAGTTGTGGGGACTAAAACTGTGGGAGAATTCAAGAATGCATGGGACAGACATAAGGCAATTCTTGTGGGGGGCAGGAAGATATAGGCTGTTGGTTAACTAGGATCTGCGGCCTATCCTGTAGGTAGGGAAATGGGCAGACTAGATGGGCCTAGCGGTCCTTATCTGCCGTCAAAGTCTATGTTTCTATGTTTCTATGTTTCCCGCATATATAATTAGTAAAATACCCCTTCCTGGTGATGTAGTAACCCTCCTCCTCAATCCCCGATGGGAGAGTTCTGAGAATCCCGCATTAGGGGATATGGCAGCCTGTGTCTGCGACAAGCCCCCTAGCACCATGCCACAACCCATTTTTGGGTGCACAGGTGTCGCAAGCCCTGTTTGTGGCAGGCAGCCTGTGGTTGACGCAGGCTGCCATTGAGAATTGCTCCCAGTGCATCTTTTGGTGCAAGGAGCACTCTGTGCCACTCTTGTGGAAGAAGCCCCTTGCACCATTCCCAGAGCTTTGCAATACGTGCCCCTGGATTTTTATTTTCAGACTCATTGGCACACTGGAATCTCAGTGCCAGTCTCTGGCACACTGAGACCCCCCATTCAACCTCTTTAGCATGGTGGGAAACCAGTGTCAAGCTCTCTGCCCTATTCAGATTCTGCTGCCAAATTCTCTGGCATACTTCAACCCTCAGCATTAACCTCTCAGACCCAAGATCCAAGTATCAAACCTGTTATCCCAGAATCCACATCTCCAGCACTTTAAGAACTTTACATCAGGCACTGCAGGAATATAAAACCCCACGAACAACTCCTGTATCACACAGGTCTCAACCATCTCAGTGTCAACTTCTCTAGCACACCAGAACCCTCAAGGCTATCCTCTCTGACATCTGTATCCTTTCTCCTGGCAGGAACGTGGGGGAGTAGCTGCCTTCACAGCCAGCATGAAAACTACTCAGTGATAAGCTGTCAGGGAGTGTAGGAATGTGGGATGGTGCGCATGTTGTCCCTGCCCAGAATTTGTGTGCCTCACTTCTGTAGATATAAAACCCAGTCTCCCAGGAGACTGTGCAAAATGCTGTCACTCTCTACTGGGCAGCCTATGACTTCAAGTCTTAACTTTCCTAGAATTGCAGAAGACTGATTTCTGGTCTGCCTCTGGCAATGCTAATGGGTTTATAATATGGTCTGTTGCAGAAACAAATGTTAATGGAAACTTGCTTCTAGTGGGTTAAAACAAAATTGTATTAATTTTTAGAAATGGTCAAAATGTCATACTTTTTGATGTACAGCTCAACTACCTGGTTTTGCTGCTTAAATTCAACACCAAATCAAGTTTCTTTCCAGAATCAGAAGCATCACTGAGTTCACTATCCACACTGGATATTAAATCTCATGGTGTTCTCCCAGTCTGACATATAATTGAGCTTTCATAAACCAAATGGGACCAAACCCTAAAGTGCACTAGGACAGACACATAAACATCAGAAAAGTGCCCTTTTTAAGTGACTTTTCAGTAATCAGGAAAGCACTTCAAGATATAACATTTAGGTATAAAACAGCTTATATTTAATCCGTGTTGTGAATTTATTGTACTAGCTCTTTATTATTGAGGACATTTGCATGAAAACAGGATCTCAGCTCAACAGATTTCATCTCATCCTCCTGTTTTTCCCTCATAATGGTCTGTTTGTGATGTCACATCTCTTGCTGAGGACATTTTTATGATATCACAGAGTAGTATGAGGGAAAAATAGGAGAGTGAGATGAAATCTGGGGACGAAGAGATGGTTTTCTTGGAACTGTGCTCAATAATGAAGAATGAAAGAGATAAATACATTGAGGATAATGTATGGGCCACTGTGTCTAACAAAGCTATGTTGGCTTTGTCAGGTTGTCATGACAATCTCAAACCTCGAGAGCCCAGCTCAAGATGTTTGTGGCTGTCATGACAGCTTTGAAAAGCCACGTTAGTCTTCCTGTGCAAAATGGCCCATACGTTGTCTTATACAGTATATGGGCCACTTTGTACAACTTCCCCCTCATACACATCTCAAGTTATACACAACTGCCTTCCTTTATTGGCTACTCACTTGATTCACTTTTTAACAGCACATATTTGCACCCGTGGTTTTTACTGGACAACAGTTTCAATACAGTAAGGTCAACACACTCTCTGCTGTCAATGATCCAAACCAGCACTGAACCCCTCTTTCCCACTTCAAAGGGGGTTCCTCTGGCTTTACTACAGAAAAACACTGATGTCTAAATGCAGTACTCTCAGAGCATTGTGGGTATAAAATCCTTGGTTGAAAGCTTTCATCTCCGAAGCTGGGGACATAATGTTACAAGGGCATAATTCAGCCTTCAATCTCTCTTGTCAGATGACACAGTTTTTCTTTGGTTATACCGACAGCAGCTCTTATTCCCAAAGCAAATAGCACACACTATTAGCACACTGAACCAGACATCATGCTAAACTGCAAGTCCTGCACTTCAGATCCACTGACAGCATGGTCATCAGGCCACTCCTGTCCACATCAGCTAGGTGCTTTCACTGGATATCTAATCCTCTGATCAACTGGTCAACAACACACAGTCAAAAAGGAATATCCTCTGAGGAATCAAAACAGAAATTTGAATTCATAAATGCATAAGCACACGAGTTATTGCAACACCAGCTGAACATCCTGTAGTCATCCAGCATCCATTCCTCTCGAGCCAACCCAGGTGCGAAAAGAGAACCAAAACAACAAACTCCTACTACTTATGGATAGATATAGTGCATGTGATTTCATCATTCTGGGTTGTGATTATCAGAGGAGCTTGCTCCAGTGTACTTAACCCGATAACAAATAAAGATAATAAGTCCCTAAATAATGCTTACATACATACACTTATTCACTTACAAGAGAAATGTCTGCCTATTGCAGGAGTTATATAAAATTCTAAAATGTTTAGAAACTGCACTTATCACTCATCTCCACTGCTGATGGTCAACCCAGCACTGCCCCATCAATGGAATAGATAATTATTGGATCATAGATTATGCTGAAACAAGACTGCAGAACAGAGAACAACAGAATGTAATATCATCTACTGTAGATCAAGGCCACAGTCTTCCAAATAACATCAGGCAGTAGGCAGAAGGTGAACAAATTTTCCATGACATTGTTAACGTCTTTAAAGTTTTTAATCTCGGACTTTATACCAAACTGAATATTAGTGGTTTTAGCTAATGATGTTATAGGTGTTACAGCTGCTGGAGGAATTAAAGTGAACTCAGGTGAACTTATATTAAACTTCATGTTTACATCTAAAACTTTTTTTTTTCATCTGCTCTTATTTCCCCCATTACAGGAGTTTGCCAGACAGAGTTTGCTGGCAGTCCCTATACGGGCATGAAACTGGCCTTCGGGGCAGTTTGTTTTGGCACTTCAATGGTTTTAGGCTGGGCCTCTGCACAACTGACTGTTACTGACATTTCAGTGTATGCAGCGCTCTCTGGGCCTGAGTTTGCAACAGATACTTTTGTATTGGACAACTTTTTTTCACGATTTCCCAAGTCTGCAGAAGGAGAAATCTTTTCTTTCCTTTTTTGATTTTGATGACTTGATATTTCCTTAATTCATTACATAAATTAAGGAAATTACGAAAGATCTTTAGCCAAACATGGTTATTGCCTCTCAAGCAATTACTATTGTAAACACTTACGTAATTTTAAATCACTTAGCAAGTTATTTAATATTCTCATTGAAGATTCATTAGTATAATATTATAGGTTAGACAAATAGTAATATGTTAATTAAAATCAATTAATTTTAGATTAGATCATATCAAAAGTATTGAAGCCAACGTATGCAGCCTTGACTACAAATTCTCTAATCATGAGCTACTTATGCATGAATATTAATCGGCCCATTTTAAAGTACCTTCAACCAATTGAGCAATCATAATCAGGAGCCTCTTTTCTTTTTGTAGTTTGGACCACATATGAGAACAGAACTACTGTACAGCAACCTCTCCCAGAAACTCTTGGACCAAATTTCTGAGTTTATGCAAAATTCAAAAACACCCAAGATATTTTCAAAAAGAAAACAAGCAAAATGCATATCTGATTCAACTTCTAATTTTTTTCCCTCTATGTTAATTTATATATAGCCTATAAACTATATACTAAATATAATATATTAAATGCAGAACACAAAGCCTGCATATCATTGGTCACTACTGAAGTGGCGCTCTTTTTAAAACTACAATGATATTCCTTAGAACTCTCAAGCATAATACATTGACTTTTTCAAATATCACAAATTATTATGCTTTGCATCTGACTGATTTACAAACATTAAGAGGGACAGTTACTAAAGATAACAATTCAGGATTTCATTTTATTTGTTCAATAATGTTCCCATATGTGAATCAAAGTGATACTCATAAACATTTTTCAGTTTTATCTTAATCCTCTGAGAACTTATGGAGCCAGTCACATATTTTAGGAAATGATGAAACATAGTAACTCATCCTTCCCTTTAGTTAGAGCTCAGGTTTTAAAAAAACAACCTTATATTCACATCCAATATTTAAATCTAGATAGATAAATAATGCCAATATTGAAATTTCTTTCAGTACAAACAGTACAGTATGCTGTCAATACACATTTATCAAGGATCACTTTAAATAGACATACTATAGTCATGAGAAAGACTTAAGCTCTGTAGGCTCGATTTTGAAAGCCCCATGAATGCTGTAAGCCTGCTCACTTAGTGCAGGGAGCTTGCCTCATTCTCCCAGATGGAATCCGGATTTTCCATTCTGAGAATCAAATGCCACAAGTTAGACCAGCTTTCACCTGGTCTAACTTGTACCATTTGGGGGACTCATTTTATGGGGCTTGCAACAAACCTTTGGCACAAGCTGCCATAAATTTAGTAAACTTTTGCAACTCTACCTGATGTATTAAAATCGGGTGCAATTGTGTCAAAGGGGTATGGCAGAGCTGCTCTAAAATATGGGTGACACACAAAGCTTGACAAAAGCCCTGCTTCACCATTTGAAAATCACTCCCTATTTCCCCTCACCACCCTAAATGGGATGGGGATCGAGGTAGTGGACAACATCAAGTACCTGGTGATGTACCTAGACCAGGAGGTTTCTTTCAGGAAACATGTGGACCATCTCACAAAGGTAGTAAACCAAAAATTGGGCTTCCTCTACAGGCTAAACCCCTTCCTGAGCAAGGAAACCAGGAAGGTGATAGGGAATGGGACAATACTACCCACCCTATTCTACACAGCAACCTTGCTCCTGACACTGAGGCCTGTGGCAAGACAGTGCCTGGGTGCACTATACCATAGAGTCAGCCGGTTCACAGCTGGGGCGCAACAGATGGAGCACCACTGCAAGGTGCTCCACTCCTTAGGCTGGCCATCCCTCAAAGCCAGACTAGCATATCCCCCCGTGCCTGGCCTTTAAGCTACAACAACCTGGAGCTCCCCCCCAATCCTATGAGACCTGCTTGCCTCTAAAACTAACAGGAGAGAGTTCAGGTCTTCCGATCGAAAACTACTTGAAATACCCAGAGCCAAATCATACCTTGGTCTTCGGTCTGCCAGGGTAGCCCTACCCAAACTCTGGAACAATCTCCCCAGAGAGCTACAGGACAGCACATCTCCAGGGGTGGTTCAAGAAAGCACTAAAATCGCACCTGGATGTGGGGGCCCAGTGCTGCTGGCTCATTTGAGGTTGCCTAAAGACTCTCCTGAACAAGGGGATGGATGCCAAAGAATCACAGTCTAAGGAGGGAGGGTACTCTAAGGAGGATAGGATGCTATGGCTTGGGCACTTATCTATGTAGGTTATTATCAATTTATCTGTTCTCCTTATTGTCCTAACAAAAATGTCCAGGGTACTGTTCGGAATCTGTCTATGATATACTTCATGCTGCAATGTATGTTACTACTGCACCACGTAAACCTTGATTCACTGTATGTATCAAAGCATTGTTTTTTTTCTCCCTTAGGTACATGTAACTAACCCCAGGTCGCCCCTGAAAAAGGGACTGACAAGGTCTCAGTGGGCCTACCCAGTTACCAAAATTTAAATAAATAAATAAATACATTTCTTCATTGAGTATGTTTGGGTACATTGTATTTAACATAAAGATCTGGAAACTTTGATACTGGGATAGTTTTGGGTCAAATGATCTCATCTGCAACTGTCCATGACTTTTTCTATTCCCATGTATTTAACAGATTGCACTGTGCTATTTTGACTTTTTGAAAATTTCTACCCATTGCATACAATGGGTTGTTTGTTCTTATGGCTGTCTTATGTTCACTAAGGCAATCTTATAAATGTCTTTTTGTCCACCCCACATAATTTTCGACCACATGGGTAGACTTCCAATTGATAAATTGTCTAATCGTACTATTTTATCATATTGTGGATGTTTAAGCTCTTTCACAACTAGCATATCATTACAGATGTGGCACTATCCTCATCAAAAGCAGCCTGTTAAAGGACACCGAAATGGATCAGTTTTTCATGTTTCTATTACTATGTCACTACTATATGTACAACTTGATCCTTTAAACTGAGTTCTCTTTTAAAAAAGAAAAAGCAGAGGATTGGTTATACAGTATGTGGTCTAATATTTTCATCTACTTTAAATAAAATCCAGTATTTTATAAAAATGCCACTAAGTAGAGGTGTACTGTGCTATTAAAGGGTAAATCTCCAGGCCTGAATGGACTGACATTTGAGTTCTATAAACAATTTAAAGAATTAATGGTCCCATTGTTGACACAGGCAGGCCAAGATGTGCAGGGGGAAGAGAGGGCTCCACCATCATGGGCATATGCTGAGATTTTGGTGATATCTAAACAAGGTAAAGATGCCAAATTCTATGGGTTATATAGACCAAACTCTTTGCTTAACGTAGATATGAAAAATTTCACTGCAGTGCTGGCAGAGAGGCTGCATGCCATGATGGTATCCCTAGTATACCCAGACCAAACGGAGTTCATCAGAAGCCATATGTTGCCAGACAATGTCAGATGCCTCCTGAACATATTTGTGAGCAGGAAGTTCTCCCCAGATCTATCATTAGCAATATTTATGGATACTGAAAAAGCATTCAATCAGCTGAGCTGGGGATTCTTAAGCTGGGTCCTGAATGAGATGCAGTTTGGGGAAAACGTTATGCATTGTGTGTAGGCTCTTTCTGTTGCTCCACAGGTTGCAGTGAGGGTTAATGAGGCACAGTCAGCATGATTTCACCCTGTAAGAGGCATAAGGCATGGGCGCCCTCTCTTCCCTCTCCTATTCGCACTGTGCATTGAGCCCTTGACGAGTGTGTGGTATGGCAAAATAATGGCATAAGAGGGATGGGAGAAGAAGTCTATGTCTATAAAGTGTCGTTGTATGCAGATGACTCACTATTTTATATTATTCATCTGGGTACATCAACTCTAGCACTCCTAAAGGAGCTTCATTTGTATTGGGAGCTGTTGGGGTACAAAGTTAACTTTGAAAACTCAGAAGCCATATGGCTGAGCGGGATTTGTTCTCCTCAATTTAAAGCCAATTCCCCCTTTAAATACACACAAAGAATTTAACTAGGTACTTGTGGTGCAGGTAACACCAGATTTCTTTATGCTGTTCAATGTGAATATTGAGAAATTATTTACAGTAGTGCAGGAAGATATAGTTTGGTGTTACCACTGTCTGTGGCAGGGTGAATCATGCTCTAAAAATGAATGTACTCTCTCGACTCTTGTTCCACTTCCAGACCCTCCCAGTGAGTATTCCAGCAGGCTTTTGGAAACAAACTCGATATGCTGTTATTCTAAATAAATACAAGCAGTCACGGCACTCACCCTCAGTTCCTTTGTTATAATGAACTGTCCTGGAGTAATAGGTTTGGTTGTTCAAAATTTCATTTAACATTTATTGAAAGTTCATAGTGCAAGTGCAAAATCTTACATATATCCACCGTAGTGATCCTTGATAAAGCCAATTCTGGTAAAATGTCAGGTGTGTTTTTGGCTGCTCCACCACTGCAGTGGATATACATCAGATTTTGCACTTGCTCAATGCACTTTCAATAAATGTTAAATGAAATTTTGAACAACCAAACCTGTAACTCCAGGACTGTTCGATATAACAAAGGAACTGAGGTTGAGTGTCATGACTGCTTGTATCTACTCTGTGTACTGTTGTCACTGGAGCACCAAGCTCTCCCTGAGCGTCTCTGATTTGCACACTGATGCTGTTACTCAACTTTATTTGGGCAGGAAGTAAGAAGAGTATGAGCAACCAAATGCTTATGAAATCCAGAGAGCTGGGAGGGGGGGACATGCCGGACCTTAAAAAACATTACCTGGCAGCACAAACAGATTCAATTGTAGTTTGGGGCAAGCAAAAAAGAGATATTAGATGGTATGACATTGAAGCACCAGCTAACATCCCAGTACCACTCTTTGCCATCCTGGGGATCAGACTATCCCCTAAAGATGTGTGGAATATAAAAATCTGCCAGCAGAATGACTGTGGAATCACCATTCTGATTCCATGGAATTTCACTGAATTTGCACAAAAATGCTGCAGAATTTTGCCAAATTTTAAATTTCAGTTATTTTGCTCTAACTTTAAAAGTAAGCATTCAATGATATATACAGTTAATAATGGCTTACATAAGTGTACCAAATGTCAGAGTCATAGGTTGAAAGGGGGCTGAGTTCTGGGTGGTCAAACATGTAATCAAAATTAAATTTTCAGTTATTGCAATCTAATTGTATAATTTCTTATCCAAGTTTCTCTGCAGTTTCAGGAGCTATAGAAACATAAATCATGGGTATGTGCACCACGTTTGAAGTCTCAGGCTTCAAAGGGGGCTGAGTTATAGGTAGCCAAACATTTGTAAAAAATTTAGATTTATGTTATTTTATTATAATTTTGATAGCATTCAATGAAATGTTATAAAATTTTATAGGCGTACATATTATCACTACATTTATATATGTACATAGTTTCAGATTTCTAGCTTCAAATGGGACTGAGTTATAGCCTGCCAAACATGTTGCCAAAATTAAAATTCCAGTTATTTCCATCTAATTTTAAAACAACATATCCAAATTTAACCAGATTTGAAATACTTACACTATTATACCATGTGGTAATTTTGGACAACATTCATATTTACAACTTTAAATGGGACTGAATTAAGCATAATCAAATGTTTGCATACTTTTAAACTTAAATTTTGCAAGAATGTAAACTGCAAATTTATAAACCCCTGAAACTTTAAACCTAGAGACTGGAATGCCATTACATTTGGCAGGTGCTTAGACCTTACAAGGAGACTGTGTACATCAATTTTATTAAAGTTTTTCTGCCATAAAATGCAAAATAACATCTGTACTTAAAGTTAAACTCCATGAGACTTTGTGAAAATCATGGAATTTCATGAAAATTCCATAACACTGGAATTTGCTAATTTCACTCAGCCTTGCTCTGGCACATTCACATTAAAGGACAGGGGTATGAGAGGCAGGTAGTCCAGGGGGGTCACCAGGTTCAGGAGTTAGATGCATGGTTTCACCAAGAAATGGACAGCTGAGCTGGGTAGCACATCAATGGAAGGCTCCCCAGTTGGAGCAAGGAAGCACACAGTGTCAACAATTCCAACCTGAATACAGGATATACAAAGATCACACCTAGTAAAGTGACGATCCAGGGAATCTGACATACATGCAAGTCTGGGACTTAGTGGTACTCAAAAAGATGTAGTGGGGAAGACAATGTCTGGGGCACCAGGAAAGAAGAATTCTGGCTATTACAACAGGATAGGTTAATAGGAAAAGGAGTAGGTGGACTCTTGTTTTAAGGGATTTTGTCACTGTGAAGAACAAAGAAGATATCATTGGGATCAGTAGTTCTACTGGGTCAATCTCACTATGCTAAGGGGGGAGGGGGCTAAATAGTCACCGAGAGGAACAGCATGACTGCAAAAAGCTCAGTCCAGTTTCTCAAATGAAGTAACGATATGTGCATTGTGAATGTTAAATTCCTTAAAAGGAATTCTGGATGCTTCATCTATATGCTACCATAAATATTTGAGAAAATGTTACTAATATTTACTTTCCACTGTAAATTTAAAGCTGCTAAACAATTTATCCAGTTGTATTAGACACCAGGATACACTTACATTGGATATTTATTTATTTTATTTATTTAGCTTTTGTTGACCGGTTAAGTGCACTAGACAAATCCTGCCTATTCTCAGGCATGACCCAGGGAGGGGGATACAGATGAATGCCAACTGACCTTGAACCAAATTAAGCTGTTGGTGGTATTTCTACTGAAAGAGGAAAATTTGGCCAAGACACTGGGGAAATCCCCTACTCTTTTCAATAAGTGCCATGGGATCTTTAACATCCACCTGAACTACCACCAATCCAAGCAGATGGGACCTCAGTTTAACGTCTCATCCAAAAGATGGCACCTCAGAAGTGCAGCACCCCTCTCATGCTGCACTACAGTGTCAGTACTGGTATATTAACCCAAGTACCAGATGTGGGAGCTGAACCCACAGCCTCTGATCTCCTGGCCTCATAGGCGAGTGTGCTACCTACTGAGCCACTGACACTGCATGTCAAATGTTAAGTTTATGCAAGAGCAGAAAAGATACAAACATCCACATTTTTGAGAGTTTTCACAAAGTGTTGCATATATTTACAGTGACTTAAACATCTCAAATCAAATCTCTCCCTATTTAGATGATTCTATAACCATTCCAAAAAGGTTATGCATGCTAATTTATACATGTCTAACTCCAAAGGTGTCTGAGTTATATGCAGATAACATTTTTCATGAAATTTCCTGAAAAAAATAAAATGACAGATTTTGAGCACCAATAATTTTGAGATAATCCATCGTAATATCATGATGTCTGGCACAATGTTAGAACACCTATCACCACATAATAATGCCAAATTTACAATCTCTGGCCTAATAGATGGCTGAAGAATATGCAGATAAAAGCTGTCATGAAGTTTTTCACAAAACAAATTTATTTTGACACATTCCATCCTAATGCCATAAAATTTGGCACACTGTTTGAGCATATATCTTCAAGTAATAATAATAATAATAATATTTATAATGCTCCTTTCTAGATCCAAGGTGCCTAACTATTTAAAAACAGTTATATAAAAATCCAATAAAAGACAATACAACAAGAAAATCACAATCAATAAAAAAAAAAAATTCAGTTTTCCAAAAAACTTTTTGCCACAGAAAGGTTTTTAAACCCTTCCTAAATATCTCCACAGATGTGCACTCCCATAACTGATGGGGTAGAGAATTCCAAAGGGGGGGAGCTGAATAAGCAAAAGTTCTTGAGCCAGATGATTTCAAATTCACCCTTGGAATCTCTTGCAACCCTTCGTCAGCCGAGCGGAGTGATCAACCAGGGCAGTAAGGGACCAGGAGCTCTTTCAGATAGTCCGGACCCAGTCCATGCAGGGCTTTACAAGTCAGTAAACTGACTTTAAAGGTGATCCGCCACCATATTGGCAGCAGTGCAGTTCACGTGGCACGGGGGTAATATGACAGGAACGATTTGAACCAGTCAAAAGCCAGGCTGCTGCGTTCTGCACCAGCTGCAGGTGGCAGATTTCAACCCCAGAAAGCCCTAGATAAAGGGAGTTGCAGTAATTCAAATGTGAGGACACAAAGGCATGGACCAGAGTCGGAAGGTCATCAGATAGAACCAGGTGTTTCACCCTGGCGATATTCCTAAGATGGTAAAAGGAGGTCTTGATGACAGCTGACACCTGCGAATGTAGGGTCAGTCCATCATCAAAGACCACCCCCAGGTTATGCACCCATTCAGAGGTCAGGAGAGAAACGCCACCAAGATTAATTACAGAAGGTGCACCAACACCCGACCTCCTGTCTGATGACCCGGGTCCACCACCAATACCTCTGTCTTTTCTGAGTTCAACTTCAGCCAACTAGAATCCATCCACTCCTGGATTTCTGTCAGACAGTTGTTAAAGACTGAGAGAGCTCCATCCTGGTCAGGTGTACAAGAAAGGTAGAGCTGAGTATCATCTGCATAACAGTGAAACCTCAGCCCATACCTTCTTACAATGTCTCCTTAGGGGAAGCATGTACACCTCGAATAACAAGGGAGACAGAATAGAACCCTGAGGCACCCCACATGACAAAGCAGTTGAACCTGGAGAAAAGATCCCAGATACAACTCTTTGTGTTCTCCCTGTGAGAAATGATGTCAATCATCTGAGGACTGTCCCTGACATTCCACAGATATGCCTCAGGTGTCCTATCAACACCATGTGATCCACAGTGTCAAAAGCTGAAGAGAAATCCAGAAGAACTAAGATGGAACGGCTCTTCTGATCTCTTGCCATCAGGAGATCACTGAGCACCTGAACCAGTGCTGTCTTGGTGCTATGTCTCTTGCGAAAACCGGACTGGAGGGGTTCATAGATGTCATAAATGGTCAAATGGTCCTCCAGCTGTGCCACCACTACTTGCTCAATCACCTTCCCAACAAAGGGAAGGTTAGAGATAGGTCTGTAGTTTGCGAGGCAGTCTGGGTCCAAGGTAGCTTTCTTCAAGACTGGTGTCACCACCGCCTCTTTCAGGGAGTTAGGAAACTCTCCCAATTCCAAGACTAGCACCAGACTATCTGCGCCAGGACCAGACTGATGATATCACTACAACCCAAAATTAGGGAGGTTGGACCAGGGTCCAAACTACAGCACGTAGGGTGCATACCCTGGATAATCCTCATGACATCCATGAACTCCAGACGGCTGAAGGAACTCCAGGACAACTGAGGTACCGTGACTTCATACAGGTCAACAGCAACCCCCCCAGAGTGAGCTGGCTGCAATACTGCCCTGATGTCAGCCATCTTATTGAATTCTACCACTGTTTTTGACTCCACAACAGTGGTAGAATTCAAGCATGCATGGGACAGTCATAAGGCAATTCTAGGGGGTGGGGGTAGGAAGAAGTAGGCTGCTGGTTAACTAGGATCTGCAGCTTATCCATCAGGTAGGGAAATGGGCAGACTGGGTGGGCCAAGCGGTCCTTATCTGCCGTCAAATTCTATGTTTCTATGTTTCTATGTTTTGGGGATATTATTGCTTTGGGTGGGGTTTTGATTGAGTTTTTATAATTTGTTTGTCGCCGCAGAATGTGTTGGATGCCAACCCCCACAGTTGTGTGCTACACATCTTCCACCCTTCGTGCAATTCATCTTTTTTATACTCCCCCTCTCCAGTTTGAAACCTACCAGTGCTGTAGAGCACTGGGTATATTAAAGACCACAATAATAAAGCAAATTAAAATAAAGTAAAGCAAACCCCACAATTGCTCCACTAACCCACCCTATATATAAAATACAAATAAAACACCACCCTATCTCCTATTAACTAATACCATTACTCCTCTATTTAAATCTGGAGCCACCACAATCCAGTAAGCACACCAAATTTAAGATATTTGGCCCAATAGATAACTGAAGTATATGCAGATAAACATTCTTTATGAAATTTCCTACAAAAAATAAAATGTCAGGCTCTGAGCACCTAAAATTTTGAGACAATCCACCCTACTGTTATGATACTTGGCAAGTCTTTAGAACTACTCCCAGAAAGTAAGCATGCCAAACTTAAGAGCTCAAGCTCAACAGATGGCTGAGTTATGATCAAATTAATACATTTTAAAAATTCCAAAAAATTCTAACATCCTACAAATTTTCTTTGAATTCTGCAAATTTTCATTAAAATTCCATGAATCTGGAATTTTCTCTTTCTGCACAGCTCTGTTAACCCCCCAGATTTGGACACAAATAAATAATCCATGTGTTAAACACACAATACAAATTATTCAGGAGGTGAGACGAGTTACAGGTACTCCAAATAGTATAGGACCACTCATGATCATTACTGGGGACCTGGACTATGAATCCCCAAGGGATGAACTGAGCTATGAATGTTGAAACC
Source organism: Neoceratodus forsteri (assembly GCA_016271365.2). NCBI lineage: Eukaryota > Metazoa > Chordata > Ceratodontiformes > Ceratodontidae > Neoceratodus > Neoceratodus forsteri. The sequence goes on along the minus strand of CM057454.1, from coordinate 915,976,356 downwards.
ACCAATCTCTTACTCGATACAGTATATGCAGCTCATAAACCAAAACATATGTATGTCATTTGAGGACCTCAGGGCTAAATTTAAGTTACCAAGGCAGGATTTATTTAATTACCTACAGGTCCAGCACTACTTGCTTGAAGAAAATAGGTTAAGGGACCCAAGTGGATGGGAGGACATTCTTTACAGGACCATTATGATGGTGGGGAGGAGGAAATGTATCACAAGGGCCTACAAAGTGTTATAAGGGGTAAACCCTGGGGTCCTACAAAGCATTAAGGAAAAGTGCGAGGAGGATCTACAGCTGTAGTTCCAGGATAATGACTGGACTAAGGCATTGGAGATGGGGTGGAGGGTCACTGCACCCCTGGGATGGCATGAGTTTAGATGGTAAGTGCTAGTCAGGTACTTCCATACCCCAATGGTAACTAAGCACTTTGCCCTGCATATTTTGGGCAGGGGTTAGACAGGGTTTGTTGCCAAGGGGTGTCACATGCCAATATTTCCTGGGATTTTGATGGGTTCACTGCTTTCTTAATAGAGATACATCAAATCCTGTCCAGCCTATGGGAAGTTGCAATACTTTTTGCTGTTCTGAACTTAGTTCTGGTGGGCTTATCTTCATAAATGTCAGATAAAGTCAGAAACATTATTTGCTATACTGTGTATGGCAGCTCCCAAATGCATAACCACAAAGTGTCTGACCCCCTTATACTCCCTAAGTGGAGTCATGGAGCAGCAAAGTTGCAGATATAAAGTGCATGGAAATAATTATGGCTACACTCTGCTTTACTATGGAGAAGTTTACAAAAGTGGGGCAACCATGGGAGATGAGAGGTGAGGGTCATGGAGGGGAGTAAGCAGCGGGATAAAAGGATGCCATCCTAAGCACTAGATGGTCCTCTTTGTACTCCCCAGGTGGACATTCACAGGGTGCAGGGAGGATTAGGTGACATTTTCGAATAAGAATTAAAGTGTCTACCTATATGTCATGGCATACCCTTTACAAATGAGGTTATGATAATACCTAAGAAAGAATGCAGCATAACGACACAGATGTACACCACTGAGCTGAATCATTTTTTTCCATTTATTTGTTTTTCTTTCTGCTGTTTTCATTCCATGTATTGTAACTGTTGTTGATTATAGCTCAATATGTATTACATTTTAAGCAGCAACTGTGTTGACCATTGATGGTCAGGTACTTTGACACTTCAAGCATTAATTGGACTGCTGGATATGCCAACAAGGAACTATCTCACAATAGACATTTCACATTGAACATAGCATTTTATTTCAAATATGCATAGTTTGAAGCACTTTATAGTTTTAAAGCTTTTTCTTGACAATGTATCACATGTAATGGCAATGCCTGGTATGGTGTTTGTACTTTGCCACTGTCTAAATAAACTAAGTTTAAAAATAAATGTCTCTAATGGTTAGGGTATTAGTTCCATATGTTAGTGAGCAGATAATCTACTATCACATTGATAAGTACTCTCTCCTTTCTTAACTAATGCACTACAATTTAGAAATTATCCTTGAAGATAAATATGTTGAATAATTTCTTTTAAATTTTTTTACAATTTTTGACAAACTCAATATGCAACTGTGCAATATATAAAATATAACTATCTGACAGAAAATCCCCATTGCATAATGACTTGCATTAACCCTTGCAGGGCTGCAGACTGATATATCAGTCCAAAATTCCTATACATTCTAATTTTGTCAGCAGCCTAAATTAAGCTGCCATAGATAAACATGTAACCTTCAAAGTAGAGCTTTATGATTCTATATCATTAGTACAGTGCACGTTTTAGTACTTTTACATAACCTGTATACACATAAAACTGTGGGCTTTTATATAACTCTCATTAAGGTAAGTATAAATTGATATTTTTCTCAAAAAGTGGAGTATTTAATTATTAAAAAATAACAGACCGATAACACAAAAGAGAGCAGAACAGCTAGTGCAGTCTTAAAGGGGAAAGAAGAAACATAGAAACATAGAAACATAGACTTTGATGGCAGATAAGGACCGCTAGGCCCATCTAGTCTGCCCATTTCCCTACCTACAGGATAGGCCGCAGATCCTAGTTAACCAACAGCCTTTATCTTCCTGCCCCCCACAAGAATTGCCTTATGTCTGTCCCATGCATTCTTGAATTCTCCCACAGTTTTAGACCCCATAACTTCCTCAGGAAGGCTGTTCCATGCATCCACTACCCTCTCTGTGAAATAATACTTCCTCACATTGCCCTGAACCGCCCTCCTTCTATCTTTAAATTGTGTCCCTTGTTCTTGCAAGTCTCTTTTTCTGAAAGATGCTACCCTCTTGGACTTTGTTGATTCCCTTGAGGTACTTGAAAGTTTCTATCATGTTCCCCTCTCCTTCTTTCCTCAAGGGTATACATATTAAGCTCCTTTAGTCTCTCCTCATACGGCTTCTCTTGCAGACCCTGCACCATTTTAGTTGCCTCCTCTGGACTGCCTCTATCCTGTCTATGTCCTTGTGGAGATGGGGTCTCCAGAACTGGACACAGTATTCCAGATGGGGTCTCACCAACTGTCTGTACAGAGGGATAACAACTTCCTGTTTTCTGCTGCTGATGCCTCTCCCTATACATCCCAGTATACCCCCAGCCCTCCCTACTGCCTTCTCAAATTGCTTGCTAACCTTAAGGTCATCTGATATGATTACCCCCAGGTCCCTTTCCTGTTTTGTTGTTGTTACTACCTCCCCACCCATTGTGTATTCTTCCCCTGGGTTCTTGTTTCCCAGGTGCATTATTTTGCACTTTTTGCATTGAATCCTAGCTGCCATACGCTGACCATTCCTCCAACCTTGCCAAGTCCCTTTCATCCTTTCCACGCCTCCTTGTGTATCAACCCTGTTGCAGATCTTTGTGTCATCTGCAAAAGGCATACTTTTCCTTCCAGTCCCTCTGCAATGTCACTGATGAAGACATTAAAAGGACGACCCATACTGAACCCTCGGTACCCACTAGTAACCGCCTTTCTTCAGAGTGGACTCCATTTACAATTACCTTCTGTGTCCTTTTGTCCAGCCAATGTTTTACAGGCTACCACCCTGGGACCCACTCCAGGCTGGTTAATTTGACTATCAATCTTTTGCGTGGGACTGTGTCAAATGCCTTGCTAAAGTCTAGTAGGCCATGTCCACAGCCCCTCCCTGGTCTACTACTTTGGTCACCCAGTCAAAGAAATCTATTAGATTTGTCTGACATGACCTTCCCGCTGTGAACCCGTGCTGCCTTGGATCCTGTGCTCCACTGACCTCTAGGTACTCAACTATTCTTTCCTTCAGAAGTGACTCCATCACTTTCCCTACCACAGAGGTCAGACTGACAGGTCTGTAGTTTCCTGCCTCTGTCTTGGTCCCACTTTTGTGAAGGGAATCACATCCGCCTTCCTCCAGTCCTCGGGTACCACACCATACTCCCATGATTTATTAAAAAGAGCAGCCAGTGGTTTCACTAATTCCTTCCTTAATTCTTTTAGAATTCTGGGGTGAATTCCATCAGGACCCATTGCTTTGTCCACCTTCAGTTTTAGGAGTTCTTGCAGAACCCTTTCTTCTGTGAAAGGACTGGATCGACCCCCTATCAAGAGTGCTTCTGTTAATTGGATTAGGCACTTCCCCTCCTCTTTTGTGAATACTGAGCAGAAATATTCGTTCAGTATTCCTGCTTTTCACTGTCCCCTCTGCCCACCCACTGTTCATTCTATTCAGCCTCACTATCCCTCCTTTGTCTTTTGCTCGCTGATGTACCTATAAAAGGTTTATCCTCTTAACTGAGTTGGCTATCTTTTCCTCAGTTTGGGCCTTTGCTATTCTGACTTCCTCCTGCTTCTTTCTGCCTTACCTGGTACAGCTCTCTGTCCTGCTCCTTCTGTGTTTCCTTATACTTCCAGAATGCTATCTTTTTCTTCCTGAATTTCATAGCCACCTCTTTGAGAACCATAGTGGCTTTTTCTTTCATTTTGATTCCCCCCCATGTTTATTTGCTTCACACAAAGGCTTGTTGCGTCTGTGATGGCAGTTTTGATAATTCCCTATTGTTGCTCCACACCTCCTTCTAGCCTGTTTGCTAGTGCTTTTCTGAGGCACTCTCCCATCTTGCCAAAGTCAGCCCCTCTAATGTCAGTACCCTCACTTTTGTATGGCTTGACTCTGTAGCTGAGTTTAACGTGAACCACACTGTTTGATGGTCACTTGTCCCCAGATGGCAATCTACTTCTAGATCTGAGATCCTCTCACTGCCCGTTTGAGTCACGAGGTCTAAGATTGCTCCCTCACGAGTGGGTTCTGAAACTAGCTGTTCAATGCCTGCCACCTGTAGGGCCAAGAATGGCCCCTGCTCTTGATGTGGCTGCAGCAAATGTGCTCCAGTTAACATCTGGCATATTCAGGTCTCCCATCGACAGTATCTCCCCTTTCTCTGCCATTCTAAGAATGCTTTCCATCATATCCTTGTCCATTCCTTCTCCCTGACATGGGGGTCTGTACACAACCCCTGTGTGGATTGTGGTGCCCTTTCCAGTCTCCAAGGTGACCCACAGTGCCTCCTCTTCTCCCTGTTTACTCTTTTGTTCAGTTGCTTTTATCCTTCCTTTACATGAGAGCTACTCCTCCCCTCTTCTCCCCTGCCTGTCTCTTCTGTAGGTTATGTACCCTGGTATGTTAACATCCCAGTCATGGTTCTCTGTGTACCATGTTTCTGTGACTGCCTACGATATCCGACATCCCTCTTCAGTGGGCCACCAGCTCAGGAGCTTGTTGCCCAGACTACGGGCATTGGCACTCATTACCCTCCATTTCCTGATGGCCTTACCCCCTTTTGCCCCATCCCTGTCCTTCTTGCCTTTGTCACTTTCTCCATTTACCCCTGCCCTTCTCCCTATCGACACCTCCATGTTGGTGTTTGCCACACTTATTATCCGAGAAGCAGAGAATTGTTTGCAGCCATAGTGGTCCTTCTACAGAAAAGATAAACAAAGTGGGTGATTTGATACCTTTTATTGGACCAAGAAGAAATTTCTAGAACACACACTTTCAGGCTACATAGAGTCCTTTTTCAGGAAGGGAGCAACATCATTTACTTATGCCATTCGAGTTTATGCTTTTCATATAATTCACCATAGTTTATAAACAATTTCTCAACATTTAGCACCTTCAGTAAACTATTATTTCATTTACGTTTGTTAAAAGTGTCCTACTGTAAAACATTACACTTTTCTAATATTTGTCTTTTTTGTAGTCATATAAATTACTTGCACCACAATATAGTTTTCACTCAGGTCTAAATTGGAAAAACTCACTGAAAAGAAGAGAGGTAAAATAAATGTGCTGCTCACCAACTCTGTATTATAGGGCTGTTCTGCCATAAATGAATTAAATTGCCATTTTGTTTTCAGTTATGCCAAGAGTCAGTCATAGGTATTGCAATTCTGTACATTATTTTGTGGGTATAATAGGCCCCAGTTATGATCTTATATTAGATAGCCTTATTCCTTGTATAAGCATAACATTTATTAGTATTTATGTAACACTTCCTCCAGGAGAACATGTTCCCCATAAAGTGCCCTACAACCGCCAGGGCTAAATGATAAGATAGACCTTATGTCTTGCATTAGGAAATAATCTGCATATCTAAGTTAGTATGTATCTTGAGATATAGCCCTGCCTTATTGATTTTGCTGTCATATCACTAATTGTAAGCCAATATAGCCTCAGGAGAGAGTTATGAAGTTGATTTTTCAGCAATAATAGTTGAAAAGATATCTTAAAAGTACTTTAAAAATGTTTTTTCTATTTTTCAGGACTGGATGGAATTGCTTTGCTGCCACAAGTTATTTCTAAACGAAAACATCTAATAATAAGTATTGCCTTTCTTTTGGCATAACTATAGTGATAATGATTATAATACAATTGATAGTAACATTTTGTAAATGTTAGATATTACCTCTGCTGTGAAATTTCTGCTTTTCTTATATTGTGTTTTTGTGTGCTTTTTGGGTGTGTGATAGGCCATGTAATTGCTAAACTAACTGCTAATGTATTATGCACATTGTCTTAAACACATAACTTTGTTGAAGATAATAATCACTTAGTATATGTTTTAAGTATTCATTTTTATGGGTAACATTGCCACTTTAAGAGAACTTTGCCTATATAACTAGCACTGTGAGAGCTAAGAACCACCCCCTGAGGACGTATTGATTACAAAACCAGTCGGGGTTTTTTGTGAATGACCTTACATGCTCATAGCAGTTGCTGTTTTGGGTGATTTAAGCCTGAATTATTTAACTTAATAAATCAAGTTTTGTTATCTGGAGTTGAGGTGTGCGTTTATTTGTTTTTTAAATCCCCATAAAGTTTGCATCTTTCTCCAAGCAGATTTTTACTTTGTTTCTAATTTGATCTATTAAAGAACTTTGTTGATGTCAGATACCAGCAATATGCTTAGATATTGATTTCACTATATAATTTTCAAGTTTTTCATTATCATTCTTTAGTATGCCATTCCACATGAGGGTAACAGGCTGATATTTTTAGAAAACGTATTGTGTAGTATCTTCAGGAAATGATAATCCATCCAGTCTATGTTTAGGGCCAGAGATGTTCCTATTAGGTCTTCAAAGGAATACAGTCCCTGAGAGTTAAGTATATAACTCCAAGATTTAATTTCTCTTTCACAAAGCCATTTAATTAAAATGCTAATCTTAGAGGGCATTTTTAATTTTAAAGGGCTCAAACCCACCAGGAAAAAAGTTTATGGTAAAGATATTTTTCCCTCTTATATAAGGACTTCAAAATTGACACAAAATCCAACAAACAGTTTTTAGATCAATTAAAATAGTTGTTAGGGCAAACTAATAACACCATTTAGTTATAAGAACAAACCATTTTTTTCTCAAATAAACCTTCTAGTGATAATTCTTATGGACTACATGAGTTGAATCTATAATTTGCCATTTCCAGAGTATGGTTAACTTAGTGGCTCTATAATATTCATGGGTCTAGGCACCCCATACCACACACATATTGGGGTATATACACTGTAGGCCATTCAATACATGGGGACCCTCCCCTTCATAGGAAGAGTGTGATAATATGCTTAAACATCTTAAACCAGCTGTGGGAAATGGGACTAATTAAAGCCTACAAGGTATAAAATAAACGAGGCACTGCCATCATTTTCAGGGTTTCTACCCTGCTCCATAGTGAAAGGGATATGTTTTGACACCTATCTAACAAGATGAAAACTTTATTATATACACTGTATAGCTTTACCTGGATAGTGGTTCTGGAATCATTTGTTAGTAATGTGCCCAAATATGTAAAAGTCTTTGCCATATGGATATTCTGTAAAATATCTCTAGAGGATTCTGATTGTTTGTAGATAAGCAAGATAACCAATTTTTGTTTGCTTTACTTAACCTGACAGATGTGAAAATCTGGCAAACTCTCTTAGTAAGACCAGATATGAAGAACTGGAGTAAGTCATTAGGACCATAATGTCATCCGTGTAGGCAATGACCTTAAAAACTTCTTGACCAATTAGTACTCTATTTATCTCATTATCTAGCTATTCTAATATGAGCTAGCAAGGATTCTATAGCTATTATAAAAAGCTAAGGTGATAAAGATCAGTCCTGTCTAACCCTGTTTTCCATGATAAGGGGTTTTGTAATATGAAAACTGATTTTAAAGTATGCCAGTGGGGACTGTAAAAGGCTCTTATAATGTTAAACATAAATTGTGGAAAACCAGAAAGATGTAAAAAAGCAAAAAGGTGATCCCACTGAATCAGACCAAAAGCCTTAGATGCATCCATTACCAAGGCTGTAGCTTCTGTATCAGAATATTTATGGATATCTATGATAGTTTTAATTTTTCTTATTCCACTAAAATGGTATGACCCTTAATAAAGCCTGTGTTATAGGAGCTTATGGTGTCACAAGTACTTGCTTTCACCCTCTTTACTATCAGTTTAGCTATAATCTCATAGTCCAAACTGAGTAGTGCTATTGGTTTATAGCCTGCAGGCAATAACATATTTTTATTCTCCTTATATATTAGCAGTACCATAGCAACAAATATACTACCATATTAAGATTGGCAGCAAATTAGGCCTAACGGTCTATCCCGTCTGCTCGAGATCCAGCTCAGTTTCATCCCTGCAGCTGCCTCCCTTCCCCCTTTGTTTCCCATGTTCCCAGGTTCCACCCCGAACTTCCCCACTGTTCACTAGCCTCCCTTCCCACACCTTTCCCATGTATCTGTCCCAGCCCATCTTGAATCCTTCCACTGATTCTACTGTCACCACCTCCTCCAAGGTGCCACTACCCTCTCTGTGAAACAGTGTCACCTCACTTCTCCTCAATACCTCCCCCCTACTAGTTTTATACTATGGTCCCTTGTGGTTTCTTCCTCCTTCAGTTTGAGCAGACCCTCAGTGTTTACCATGTTCATCCCCCTCAAATATTTAAAGACCTCCACCAAATCCACCCTGCCTGTCTGTCCTCCACGAAGAACATGTTCAACCCCTGAAATCTCGCCTCATAGGACTTATCCCCCAGACCATGAATCATCTTTGACACTCTCCTCTGGACTCTCTCCAGAAGAGCAATGTCTCTCCTTAATTAGGGGTGCCAAAACTGCACACTGTACTCCAGGTGCGGCCTCACCAAGTAATTGTACAAGGGCAGTAGTACCTCACTTCTCCTTGATGATCTCCCCTGGCAATACACCCAAGCATCCTGTCTGCCTTAGCTGCGGCCCTCCTGCACTGCTCAGAATTATTCATTTTGGCATCTACTACCACTCTCAGATCTTTTCCCCCTTGGAGACTGCAAGGTCACCCCCTCAGTTGGTAGCTATACCCAGGATTCTTAACCCCCAAATGTAGTACGCTGCACTTCCTGGCATTAAACCTCAGCTGCCAGGTGTGTGACCACCTTTTGAGCATCTCTAAATACTCCTGCAGTGTTCTTCTCCCCTCCTCACCATCCACCACCATTCCCAGTTTAGAGTCATCAGCGAAAAGGCTCAATCTACTCCTAATACCCTCTCCAATGTCTGCTATGAACATGTTAAAAAAGGAGCGGGCCCAGCACTGAGCCTTGAGGGACCCCACTGAAGACCCCCTCCCACCACCACTACTTGCACCTGATCATTTAGCCAATTCCCAATCCACCCTGCCATTTTTTTCCCCCACCCCTGAGTGCCTTAGCTTACTTATCAGGCTCTCGTGTGGCACCAAGTCAAAAGCCTTACTGAAGTCCAGGTACAGGACATCAACCAGCCTTCCACTGTCCAGTGATCTCATTACCCATCACTTAACCTCCCCAGTGCTCCCAGGTCACTCCTGAAAACAGGCACTTGTGCCTAGTGGGCCTTACCCAGTTACCAAAGACTACAATAAATAAACATAAAATATGGTTGGTTTGACATGATCTCCCTTGGACAAACCCACGTTGGTGGTCATCTTGAAAGCCATTAGCTTCCAGGAACTCCACCACCCTCTCATTCAAGATAGTTTCCATAAGTTTCCCCACTACAGATGTCAGGCTGATCAGTCAGTAGTTTCCCAGCTCATCCCGTGGTCCACTCCTGTGGAGGGGCACCACATGTGCCGTCCTTCAGTCCCTTGGAACACATCCTGATTGGAGGGAGGAACTGAACAGATCTGCCATTGGTGCATCCAGGACATCTGCCAGTTCCTTCAGCACCCTGGGTTGGATTCCATCTGGGCCCCGAGCCATGTCAGTCTTCAGGGACTTAAGAACCTCCTTCACCCTCCCCACCAGGATCACTCGATCTGTGAGTGCCCCCCCCAGCCCTTTTTGTGCCTCCCTGTGGAATATGTTCAAACAATTTTGATTAGGCCACAGAGCTTTCTTAACACAGGAATTCAATTTCTGTAGCCCCAATGGGCTTAACCCCCCATTTTGCTTCAAACAGCCTACCTTTTACAGGTGGTGGAGCTAAATCATGTGGAGCTTATTTTTTGTATTTCTTCTTGCCCTGTTAAGACACAATTTGCATGTACTTCTTTAATTTGCTGTTTCTTTTTTCTTAAATTGCTTTTAAGCATTCTTCAAATGCTTTTAAAGCTTTTTTTTGTGTTGCTTACTTCCACAAATGCTCATTATCTCTTTTGTAACTGCACTGCAACCCAAAAATGTCAAGCGCTTCCTTCTTGGTGCTGTTTGAATCTCACCTCTTACCTGTTCTGTGAGATCCTGTGGCCCATTGTACTGTGAAATAGTGCCAAGAGTATCTTGTAAAGACAGAGCAGAAGTACTCATTTAGTACCTCCACTTGCTCCACAGCCTCATCTACCCAACCTCTTTCTTTAACCTGTTTATCTGACCCCACCCTTCCTTCTTTCCCTGACGTATCTGAAAAATCCCCCGATCCCTTGCCCCAACCACAGTTCCTTGTCTGCCTTGGCCGATCTTACTGCCCTACCCACCACTTTGGGGATCCTATGGTACTCCTCCCTGTCCTTTACCCCTTGAGAGTGCTTGTACCTATGGATAGCCAACCTTTTTTCCCTCACCCCCTCCTGCACTTCCCTGGTCCAACAACTGGGATTTCTAGCTCTAGCATTCTTGTAGTACTCCTTTGTGCAGGATTTTATGGCTTCTAGAAGACCTGTCTTCAGTATTTCCCACTTACTGTACATTCTGTGCACATGTCCAGACTGATCTTCACCAAATATCCCTCAAGGACGGCAGCCATCCCCCTGAAGTCTGCCCCCTAAAGTCCACAACTGTCATTATCGTGCAGTTCTCTTCCCTCTCCAGGTCTAGGGAGAGCCATATAGTGGCATGGCCACTTCCCGCCAATGGGTCTTCCACTACCAAGTTCTTAACCTTGTCCCCATCCACCAGAACCAAATCCAGGATGCATCACTCTCTGTTCAGCTCTACCACCAATTGAGACAGAAATTCACCCTGGAAGGCATCCAGTAGTCATTGCTGTTTAACAGATGGTGATGGTGTAGTACCCCAGTCAACTCCCCGCAGATTAAAATCCCCCATCACCACGGTCCTGCCCCTACCCCTACTACAGTGGCTTTTAAGATTGTCCACCAGTACCTCATCTAGGTCCTCTGATTGCATAGGTATCCAGTATACAACCCCTAGGTTGAACCTCCTACCCCTGGCATCATATAGAGTGACCCATATCACCTCTATACTCCCTTCAACATCCTCCTCCCTGCTACATTGAATCCCATTCCTAATAAACAGAGCCACCACCCCCTCCTGTGCCAGTTTTCCTGTCCTTCCTAAACATAGTGTATCCTGGTAGACTCAGATCCCATTTGTGATCCTTTGTGGCCCATGTATCAGTAACCACTGCCACATCACCCTTCCCTTGGTCATCACTGCCTGCAAATCAGGCATCTTGTTCACCAGACTCCTCGCATTAATCAAGACCACCTTACATCCACTACCCTTCCCCTTTTCCACCCTTCCTACCCCAGCACCTCTGGCTGATGCAAGACTGTCTTCTCATCCAGTATACCTGTTGTGGGGAGAGGCCTATGCCCTCCCATGCTGTGCTTGCCATAACTCCCATTGAATATTGCACCTGGGCACAAACCCCAGGCATACAGAAGGAGGAGGACATGGAAGTGGAACGTGGAAAACATAGAAAGAAAAATGTCTATACCATTAGATATTTCTAACACCATAAGCTGCAACCAAGGCACCACATCTTTAGCAAAAGTTACATACAGTACTGTTGCAAATCCATCCATTATTGGGGCCAGATATTCAAAACTTTGCCCAGTGGGCAAAGTGACTGCACCCTGTTTGTCTGGGGTTTGCGCCTGGGTGCAATAGTCAATGGGAGTTAAAGCAGGCTTTAAAATAGCGCACGTGCAAAGAACTGGACAAAGAGAGCAGTGGGGACATGAATCCAGCTGCAGTGCAACATTTAGCATGGTAGCACTAAGAAGAGGGAATAGCGCAGGCCACTGTGCACCGTACAGTTACCATTGAAAAGACCTACTAACTCCAGAACACCCTAGTGGGCAGGGGAGATACTGCAGCCAACAACCACATTTGCAGTTGGGGGTGCACACTTGCTCTCTGGGGGCTAGTGGCACCCCCCACCCTTTGAGCCCCATCCCGGTCAGAATCACATTCTGCCCTGGCATCTACTGCCCCCCCTTCCTCCAACCCTCATACCCACTGATATAAAAATAGTTCCTGGTGTCCAGCAGTCCCACCACCCTCCAATCACTGTCCCTGGTAAAAGTAATAATTTCCCTGGTGCCTAGTGCCTGCCCTGTCCCACTATCTCTGTCCCCAGTAAAAGCAATAATGTCCCAGGTGTCTAGTGGTCCCCCGATCCCCATCTCTGGTAAAAGCAATAATGTTCCTGGTGTCTAGTGGTCCCCTGATCCCCATCCCTGGTAAAAGCAATAATGTTCCTGGCATCTAGTGGACCCCCTGCCCTCTGACTGCTGGTCTGGTAAAATTACAGCAGTCCCTGATGTCTAGTGTCCCCCCCCTACCCTCCAATTGCCGGCCACAGTAGAATTAAAGAATTCCACCTGTAGATAGTACGCACATTCCCTCTACAGTACAGGGATGTGTGCTCCCTGTCATTGCATATGGTGGCCGGCCGAGGTGGTGAGAGGAGGGCTATGCCAGTCACCATGTGGGCTCCTGTGATGATGGTGATTCAGGTAAAAGGGGTGGCAGGGTGGGTTGGTTGGTGCCCACAGTGTCGGGGGCCACCAGATGCCAGGGGAAGCTTCCACTGATACAGGGACAGGGATTGGGGGGTGGGTAGGAGGGTGCCACTAGACACCAGGGAATATGTGACAGAATACAGGGCTTGTGATCGAATGGCAGGAGACCACTGAAGACCAGGGAATTATTTTATTCTACAGGGGTTGGTGATTGGAGGGTTGGGGGAAAAACAGACACCAAGGGCTATTGTAATTTAACCAGGGCCAGTGATCAGAGTGCAGGGAACCACTAGACACCAGGGACTACCTTTTTAAATATGGGGCTAGCGATCAAAGGATGGGGGGACCACTGGATGTCAGGGAAGTATGTCTTATTATATGGGATGACAATCGAAGGGTGGGGGCCACTGAATAAAAAGGAAATGTTTTTCATTATATGAGACAGTGATTGGAGGGTGGGGGATCCACTGGACACCAGGGAAACTTTTATTTCAATGGGGATGGGCAATCGGAGGGTGGCAGGGGACCACTGGACATCAGGGAATACTTAAATTGTACTGGGGATAGGGATTGGAGGGTGAGGGGGTTGCCGCTAGACACCAGGGAATCTGTCCACTTTTACAGGACCGGGGCAAATGGGTGGGGGTGGGGCTGGTAAGAAGAGCACAAACCTGCTGCCGCTTCCTATGGAAATGTGCCCATAATGGGCATGCAAATGGCCCTTTAGTGCCTTGCATGCCCAGTGGGCTCATTTGCATGACACCATCTGAATATTGTGCCAGGGGCTCCCAATGCTATTGGGTCTGGGGCTGCTGTTCCCTGCACCACTAGGATTCATGTTGAGGCAACGCTACTTGACTTAGCACTGTGCTGACATGCCCCTACATTTATCTGGATAGTGCCAGTGAGCTATCATTCTTGGGGTCATGGGCAATGGGCAAGTGTAGCACAAACCTCTGCACTATACTTTGCACATGTTTCAATATCTGGTACCTGGTGTTTTATTTTTTGGCATACAAATGATAACCTTTAAAATTTCCTGCCTAAAAAATAGGTCAGAGTTAGTGTTTAATTTAATGAATGGAGTTTGATCAATATAGTGTTTTATTTCTGATTCTTGACCCATTCCCTTATTACTGTAAGATTTTATAATAATGAAGAAAAACTGCTCCTATTTTGTCATCTTGAGTAACTCATTCACATTCCATATTGATATGAGAAGCAATAATAATAGTTCTTTCTTTTCCTTTTTTTTATATAAAGGTAAATTATTTGCCTGATTTATTGCCATTTAAATATACATTAATTTTAAACTTTTTATACTTGTTGATTTAGTAGATTCTGTATAAATTATTATTTTTTTTTGTTTCATGCGTTCTGCCTGTTTAGGCTTAACATATTTTGATCAAATTCTTTGATCTCCTTTTCCAATGTATTCCTTTGCTCCATCTGTGTTATTTTGTTTAATAGGATAAGAGACATTGATAGCATGAATAGAAAATTTAAATGCATCCATAGTGATGCAATGCTTTGTGAACCATTATAAGTGCATTTTTATTTTTTTTTTTTTACAAAATCTTGTGACCTCAAAAATTATCTAGTCTCCATTTCTGTGATCTAACCTTATTCCAAGTGGCAATAAATGTACATTTAACCATATCACAGTTTGAAATGGCTAAGGCATGTGTGTTAATTTCTGGACTATCATTGATTATAGAATTATTACAAATAATATAATCACATTTTGAGTATGTATCCATGGGATTAGAATGATGTGTATATTGTTCAGAATTAGGATGTTTGTTTTGCCATGTATCTGTTAATTAAAATGTGTCCAAGAATTCTGACAAGGCATTAGCAGTTTTAATATCTTTATGAGAGGGCTTTGAAGATTATCAGCAGCATGAATGAGGTATAAATTAAAACCCCTCCTAATATAATCTTACATTACTCTCATTTAATTAAGCCCCATGCTATACTTGGTCAGAAAGGTGGGATAGGCAATAAAAAGGCAATATACAGACTCTAAAATATGTAACAAACCCATGACTTGTAGTTTTATAATGACAGTCCTCCCTTCTATATCTGAATATTGTTCTGTATATTTTACATCCACCCCTTTTAGTCACTATAGCACACCCTCTACTCCAACTACTTCCTACAGAAAAATAAGTATCCTTCACCCATGACACCCTTAGTTTTCTTATTTCTTTTTCCTCTAAGTGAACTTCTTGAAGCTTCAAGATGTCCAGTTGATTTTCCATGGCAATACTTCCAAATTCATTATCTTTTGATCTGTGTGCATGTACACCACATTCCAGGTACCTAAAGACAGTGTTACCTGTGTATAAAAACTAGTCTTATTCTGAGTAAAGATCAATGTGGACAGTAGGTAACCCCAAGAAATATTTTCCTGCTTCCCCTTAAATAACTTATAAGTATGTTTATTCTGTCCATACATTTTTTTTATGTAAATGTACTCAACTACTATTAAACATTTCTGTTGAATAATTTCATTTGGATAATGTCTCTCTAAAAATCTACCACTGAGGATATGTGCCCCCTATTCAAATGCCATATACTGTATGTATCACAGTTGTGTCTAGCCCTGTGGTATTGTCACTTCAATATACTGTTAACATATGATGGATAAAAGCTAGAGGCCTCCACAACAGTGTTGCAAACTGCAGATTTCTATAAATTCTAGCATGTAGCAGGATTTCAATATCCCAAAGTGTACAGTGTGCAAGATGCAATCCACAGTAAACTCAAATTGCCATGTGGTGCTGATATATGCTAGAAAATGTATTGGATGGGATTATGTTCTTTCTGAAATGCCAAATATATAATCTACATAGTGATACCAATATTGAATTAAATTTGAATATTTACTGAACTCCTAATTAAGGCTACATTCTTTTTCCCATTTGATCACTACCAACTTGGCATACTTTGGTGCAAAACAGAAGCCCATGTTTATGCCTCCTATTTTCAAATAGAATGCAATTTTTTTAAAATACATTTAACATACCTAGTATAAATTTAGTCAGAAGTAATGTTTATCTACTGCACATGTAAGATGAAACTGCCATGAGCCCTGCCTCAACTGTCATAATCTCTGCCTCATAAGGAATGACAAAGCAGAGACGTTTTATATCTAAATGCACCTAAATGTTTCTATGTAATATTGAATTTGTGGTAACCTTTATATCTTTAGCAATGTTCAATTTGTACTGTCAGCAATACATGAAATAAATTTGAACCCCTTAAGGAAAAAATTAACATACTTCTAAATATTTTTAGCAATGTACCCTATAATAGAAATTCTTTGCAAAAAAAATGCTGTTAATGCACCAGTTAGGGTAACTTTATGCCACAAAAGCAGGGAAATGTGGTGTTAGGCTTTTCAACTCTATCCCCCCACCCCCACCCCACCTAAATGCCAAAAGGAAAAAAAAAACATTACGGTTTGGGGTCTTCAGAGTCTTGGAAAATCAGTGGTGGGGTCTTCCTTGGGGTTGTCAACCCTAATGCCCACCCCATTCCATGAGCAAACAATGTCACACATGATCTCCTTTGATCACGCTGGGCCCACAGGGCCCTGCATGAAGAAAGGTACAACAAATTGTGTTGGCAACCTGTGGCAAGACATACATCTCTACCTTTGAAGAGTGTATCATTATGAAGCAGTGGCTTGGAGCTATACCTTGTGCTTTGGATTGGAGGTCATAGACTGGGAGGAAGGGTGAGCATTAGGGTTGACAACCCCATGGAACCCCACAACTGATTCACCAAGACTCCGGAGACCTAAAACCCTACTGTTTTTGTCTTTTGCTGCTTGAGGTGTGGGAGTGGGGAGTAAGGACTGGAAACCCTAATGCCACATTTCCCACTTTTGTGGCACTAAGTTACCCTAACTGGTTCATTAACAAAGTTTTTTTTGCAAAAAAAAAGTATTTCCTTTTTTTGAGATAGTGGAATCATATCCATATTCACACAGATCCCAATAGGTGCAGAGGTGAAGGCCTATGAAAGTGCATGGCAATGATGACCCTGCCATTCTGTGTAGCGTCAGATGTCAGAAGTTACCAAACTTATGAAAGTGCATAGAAAAAAGTCAACACACCTTCATAACTGTGTTGTTTTTTTAATATTTGACCCCGAATTTTCAACATAGCCTTGTTACGAAGCCACCTCATGAAACTGGAATGTGAAAATTTTCAAATCTTCGCCGATATGTCATACTGTGGTACAGGTGTGAAAAAACATTTTGGACAGGTTTTGAAAAATGACAGTTGCTACATTCACGAGGTGATGTGAAAAAAATGGCAATGTTGAAAATCTGGGGAAAAAATATTTAAATTTACCAAAGTTATGAGTATGAATTGTAAAATTTCAATGTGTGCTCAGAACTTTGTTATTGTGTAATATTCGCACCCCAAATTTTCAACATAGATAAACAGACAGATAGATAAACTTTATTTATAAAGTGCCCCTTCCCAGGGATTCTGAGTGCTGCATAATGCAGAAAATCTAATATAACAATAAAACATTAGTCTTAACATACATAAAATCACCACATTACAGAGCATAAACATAGTTCAAATACAAATCACGATATTAATAAATAAAAGAACAGTCTATAACACATGAGTATTTTGTGTTATAGCAAGTTAAATGATTGTTCAAATAAAATCATCTTGAACCCCCTCTCAATGGCTTCCACCAAGGAGGCCGCTCTAAGATACCCTGGGAATGAGTTCCACAGGGCAAGTGCGGTCACGGAGAAAGCACGATCACCCAAAAGCCACAGCCTTACCCTGGAAACCACCAAGAGGCCACCCTTGGAGGAACGAAGAGGGTGAGCCAGGCAGTGCAGAACCAGAAGGTCTTGCAGGCAGTCTGGTCCTCGACCATATAGGGCTTTATAGGTCAGTAACCTGATATTGAAGGCAATCCTCCACCGTATAGGCAGCCAGTGCGGCCCATGGAGGACCGACTTAATATGTTCAGATCTAGATACACTGGTCAGTAGCCTGGCGCTGCATTCTGCACCAGCTGCAGATGGCAGAAGTTGCATCCCAAAAGCCCCAGGTACAAGGCATTACAGTAGTCCAAACTCGACGTGACAAAAGCATGTATCAGGGTGGCAAGGTCATCAGGCGGTACCAGAGAATGGATCCAGGTGATGTTTCTTAAATGGTAAAAAACACTTTGGACAATGGCCGACACCTGAACATCACGTGTTAGGCCTTCATCAAGTATCACACACAGATCTCTATCCTATGTAGAGGGGTCATGGATGAGTCACCCAGTCTAAGACCCAGGTCACTCCCAGCAACCCTCCACCTCACTGACAACCCAGCTCCACTACCAATATCTCCATCTTGTCCGGATTGAGTCATAACCAGTTCTGAGTCATCTAGTCCTGGATCTCAGCCAGGCAGGTATTAAACACAGAGACCACCACCTGGCTCACCAGTGCACAGGACAGGTATAGCTGGGTATAGTCAGCATAGCAATGAAAGCTCAAACCATAGTGCCTGATAACATCTCCCATGGGCAGCATGTACACCATGAACAAAAGAGGCAACAGGACTGAACCTTGCAGAACTCCACAGTGCAGGGGAATCAGGCTGGATAAGGATAACCCCATCACCACTCTTTGCACTCTGTGCATGAATTAGAACCTAAACCAACTGATGACATTGCCAGTTAGTCCACACCAGTTCCACAAGCAGTCCAACAGCACCTCATGGTCCATGGTGCCAAATGCCACAGAGAGATCAAGGAGAACAAGAACATATAACTCTCCCCATCCCTCACTCTAAGGAGAGCGTTCGACACCCTCACCAGGGCGGTCTCCATACTATGCCCAGGTCTAAATCCAGACTGGAATGACTTGAAAATGGCAGAGGAAGTGAGATGGGTCTCACGCTGACCGGTCATCACTTTCTCCAAAACCTTCCCTGAAAATGGGAGGTTTGAGACCGGCCTGTAGTGGGTGAGAAAGAATGGGTCCAACAAGGGTTTCTTCAAGAGGGGTCTCACCAGGGCCTCTTTCAAGGTTGCTGGGAAGACCCCACTCCGAGGGAACATAGGACCATCTCAGCAACCACAGATCCAATCAGGCCAATACAACCGACCAAAAGTCAGGTTGGACTTGGGTCTAGTTCACAATAGGTTGGCTATAACTTTGACATTATCTCACTCACTTCATTCACTTCAACTGGGTCAAACTCACTCCACACAAGAGGAATGCCCCTCCATGCCCCCAGTTTGACCTTGCAAGCCAATTGAGTGAGCCTGGAGGAGATATAGGATCTGATAGAGGACAACTTGTCAGCAAAGAGTAGAGTGAACTCTTCACACCTAGTGCCTAAACTGGCTTCCCCTGGACAGAGACAAGCCAGGTGTAACAAACTGTCTACTATGTGATAGAGCTGAGCCAGTCTACATAGACTTCTTATGCCCCCACCTCATTAACAAGGGTGGAAAAAATTTTCAAAACCAGCACAAAAGGCAATTTTGCACATCGACAACGTCATTCTGCATCACAGGAGTGAAAAAACAGTTTGGCCAGTATTTGAAAAATGACAACTGTCATGTTCCTGAGGAGATGTGATGGAAAGTCAGAGAAGGGGAGAGAGGGGAGCTAAACAAGTGGCTCAAGGGCTGGTGCCAGGAAAAAGGGCACAAGTTTGTAGGTAATTGGCAACAGTTTTGGGAGCGAAAGTTCTTTAAATTTGATGGACTGCATCTCACTAAGGAGGAAGTCAGTGCATTGGGCCAGAAGTTTGATGTCTTTGCAGAATATTTAAACTAGCCAATGGGGAGAGGGGTGCAGCACATGATACACTGAATGGGAAGAATACCCTTCCCCCCTCAGTTAGTGAACAAACAGGAGTTCAGCATGCTTGTAGTTCATTTGCATCACCAGGTAAGGAAAAAGTGGCTCAGTAGGTAGCACACTCACCTCTGAGGCCGGGAGATCAGAGGGCTGTGGGTTCAGTTCCCACATCTGGCACTTGGGTTAATATCCCAATACTGACACAGTAGTGCAGCATGAGAGGGGTGCTGCACTTCTGAGGTGCCGTCTTTCAGATGAGATGTTAAACTGAGGTCCCACCTGCCTGGATTGGTGGTAGTTCAGGTAGATATTAAAGATCCCATGGCACTTATTGAAAAAAGTAGGGAAATTTCCCTGGTGTCCTGGCCAAATTTCCCTCATTCACTAAAAAAATACCACCAACGGCTTAATCTGGTTCAATTTCAGTTGCTTACCATCTGTATCCCCTTCCCCGGTTGCCCCTGAAAAAGGGACTTCTAGGCCCAGTGGGCTTACCGGGTCAACAAAATTCAACAAACAAACAACACACAGGAGAAACGCCAGACCTTGCTCAACAACTAACACACTGAAATCTGGCCAATGGAAAATCATGTACACAAATGCCCGAAGTCTGAAAAACAAGATTCCAGACCTGTAGGCAACAATGACAGAGGGTAAACTGGACATAGTAGCCATTAGTGAGACATGGTTCACCAGTAACAACAATTGGGAGACTTCAACACCCAGCTATGTACTGTTCAGAAGAGACCAAGGTACAAAAGGGTGGGGTAGCTCTTTATGTCAATGAAAATTTCAAAGCTACAGAAATTCAGGATACACATAAGGAGCCAGAAGAACTGTGGGTCACCCTGGAAACAAGAAATGGGACAGCCATATGAACTGGGGTTGTCTACAGGCCTACAGACCAGGGAGAGGACATAGACATATTACTGTTAGAAGATATACAAAACATGACAGCTAAAGGGGAGGTTCTAATAATGGGAGACTTCAACATGCCAGATACAGATTGGTCAATACCAGCAGGAACATCCACCAGAACTGGACACATGGTAGATTCCCTGCTGGGGGAGGGCCTCAAACAAATGGTACAACAACCCACAAGAGACAGGGCTATCCTAGATCTAGTAATGACTAATGCAGAAACAATCACAGAACTCCAGGTAGAAGGTCACCTGGGAGCCAGTGACCATCACATGGTATGGTTCAATTTGGCCACTAGAACTAAATCATCCTATTCCAATGCAAAAATATGGGACTTCAGAGGAGCTGACTTTGATAAGATGGTCAACAGAGTTAAGTTATCTCTGGCAAGAAGAAATACAGGTGAGGGGGTACAGGCAAAGTGGGCAATCATTAAGGATGCAATACTTGAAGCAACATCCCATTGTGTTAGGGAGAAAGGCAAGAGCAAAAGAAGGAAGAAACCACTTTGGTTCTCACAAACAGTAGCAGAAAAGGTCAGAGCCAAAAGACTGGCCTTCAGGAAATATAAGGGAATGCAGTGGGACGAAGATAGGGAGGCATATCAACCTTCCCTAAGGGAAGCAGGGAAGGCAGTAAGGCAAGCAAAGGCCCAAACCAAGGAAACACTAGAATGAACAGCAAAAGAAGGGGACAAGACTGTCTACAGATACATTAGTGAAAGGAGAAAGTCCAGATGGGGTATAAGGGGGAGTGTGTGGAGGAGAACCAAGGAAAAGCTTATATCCTAAATAGATATTTCTGCTCAGTATTTACTGAAGAGAAGGTGGGGCAGGGCCCACAGCTCAGCACCATGGACATGGGGGGGTGTGCACAAGTCCCTTTACAAAAGAAAGGGTCCTACAAGAGCTCACTAAGCTCAGGGTGGGCAAGGCAATGGGACCGGATGGCATACATTTCAGGGTACTAAAGAAGCTAAGGGTGGAACTAGCACAGCCATTAGCAGAACTATTTAGTGAGTCTCTGAGCATAGGAGAGGTCCCAGAAAACTGGAGAAGGGCTCATGTGATCCCGCTCTACAAGAGTGGTAGCAGGAAGGAGGCAGAGAACTACAGACTACCTCAGTAGTGGGCAAGATTATGGAGGCGCTCCTTAAGGAAAGGATAGTGCAACACCTGGAATCCATAGGAGCACAGGATCCAAGACAGCATGGGTTTACAACAGGAAGATCCTGTCAAATTAATCTTATCAATTTCTTTGACTGGTCAACCAGAGTGGTGGACCAAGGGGGAGCAGTTGACGTCCACTACCTTGACTTCAGCAAAGCTTCTGATACTGTTCCACATAGAAGATTGATTAATAAGCTGGGTTGGCTTGGGGTGGGTCAGAACTTGATCAACTGGGTGGCAAACTGGTTGGCAGGCAGAAAACAGAGAGTGGTGGTAAACGGTTTACAAGTCAGAAGAGATGCAGGTCACAAGTGGGGTACCTCAGGGATCATTCCTGGGGCCAGTCTTCTTCAATATCTTCATCAGTGACATTGCAGATGGACTGGAGGGTAAGGTTTGTCTGTTTGCAGATGACACCAAGATCTGCAACGGAGTATATGATCCAAATGGGGTGGGCAGAATGAGAAGAGATCTGGATAAATGGGCAAAATGGGGTTTAACACAAAGAAGTGCAAGATCGTGCACATAGGGAAAACCCTGAAGCCACCTATAGGTTGGGAGGGGAGTTACTGGCAATCAAAAGGGAAGAAACAGACTAGGGCATCATCATCATAGACGACCTGAAATCATCCAAGCAGACCACTAAAGCAATAGGAAAGGCTAGGGGGATGTTGGGGTGTATTAGCAGGGGTATCACAAGTTGTAAGAGGGAGATAATAATCCCTCTTTACAAGACACTGGTTAGGCCCCATCTGGAGTACTGTGTGCAGTACTAGAGGCCAAACCTTCACAAGGACATTAACAAAATGGAGGTAGTCCAGAGAAGGGCAACCAAAATGGTGTAGGGACTGCATCAGAAAGCATATGAGGATAGATTAACGGAGCTTAATATGTATACCCTAGGGCAAAGGAGGGAGAGAGGTGATATGATTGAAACATTCAAACACCTTAAGGGTATTAACAAGGTGAAAGAGTCTAACATATTTCAATATAAGAAAAACAGGAGGACAAGAGGACACAGCATGAGATTAGAGGAAGGCTGATTAAGGGGTAATGTAAGGAAGTTCTTTTTCACAGAAAGGGTGGTGAATGAATGGCCTACCTCAGGAAGCGGTGGATATGAATACAGTGCAGGGCTTCAAACAGGCATGGGACAGGCATAAGGGAGCAATAGAGATGAGTATGAATAGATAGGCCATTGAAAGAGTAAAGGCCTATGGCACATTCATAAGGTAGAAAAAATGGGCAGACTGGATGGGCCTTGCAGTCCTTATCTGCTGTCAACTTCTATGTTTCTATGTTTCTATACAGCTATGTTGAAAATTTGGTGTCAGAATATGTAAAATTACCAACATGTTGAGTGTCTGTTGCAAAACTTCAATGTACGCTCATAACTTTACCAATATTAAATATTCTGATCACAAATTTTCAACACAGCCTTCTTATGACCCTACCTCATGAACAAAGGCACTGAAAATTTTAAAATCTTCTCCGAAAGGTGATTTTGCCAAGTGACCTTAAAATCACTTTTCAGGCCAGATTTGCATAATTCCACTGCCACTTTTCATGAGGCGTGCTTCCTCAAAGGCCATGTTGAAAATTTGGGGTCAAAATATGCAAAAAATGACAAAGTTATGCATTAAAGTTGAAAACCCCATTGAAATACTTTGAACCACACTTACCTTACTTTCTCGTATTGCAGTTGCCAATTCCAGCAGCAAGTCATGTCTTCGACTGGATAGTGGATATTTGCCCTGAGATCTGCTCAGGTGAGTGAAGGTGGGGGTGAAGTGGGGTGTTGGGTGGTAACTGCTGAGTAGAAAGTTGGGGTATCAAAGACAGATTGGTGAACAATGGTTTTCTTTTTTACAGGTTAAAAAAAAACATAGAGGGTCTTTTTATTACAGCTAAGAGCTAACAATGTGGGGATGGCAATCGGAGGGTGGGGGAGTTCCTCTAGACACCAGGGAAGCATACAATACATGATGAGATGGTGATCAAAGGGTAGGGGGGGTGCCACTCTACACCAGGGAAACATACAATATATGAAGGGATGGCAATCAGAGGGTGGGGGTGCCAATATACATCAGGGAAATGTACAGTACATGAGGGAATGATGATCAGAGGGTGGGGGTGCCACTAGACACTAGGGAAACTTAAAATACATGAGTAGATGGTGACTGGAGGTTGGGGGGCTCCACTAGACAACAGGAAAATATCCCATACATGAGGAGATGGTGACTGGAGGGTGGGGGCACCACTAGACACCAGGAAAATGTACTATACATGAAAGGATGGCAATTGGAGGGTGAGGGTGCCACTAGACACCACAGAAATGTTGTATACATGAGGGAATGGTGATCGTAGCATGGGGGTGCCACTAGACACCATAGAAATGTCATATACATGAGGGGACAGTGATCGGAGTGTGCCACTAGACACCAGGGGAAAATACTATACATGAGGGTACAGCAATTGAAGGGTGGGGGGAGCCACAAGGCCACAGGGAAATATACAAGACATGAGAGGATGGCAATGGGAGAGAGGGGGATGCTACTACACACACGGGAAATGGTGGCTCACTGCTCTCATAGAAGCCCACAGCATGAGTGCCAGCTGCAGAACTCAAGAAAGTCCTGCTGTTCCCATACAGAGAATGCAGGTGAACAGCTCCTCTTGCTAAGCTGGGCACCCTGGATTTGGGGTGCCCAGAAAAAGTATTTCTGGCAACTTAAAAAAAAAAAAAACACCAGACTCTAGCTAAACGGGTCCTGTTTAGCTAGCTCAGGTGTTTTTTTAAAGACATAACTTTTTATGTACTTTAAATGTTTGTAAGTTTAAAAAGTAAAAAGAAAATGGTAAACATCTCGACTGTTTTCCCCCACGACAAGTAAATCATACAAATAGCCACTCATGATCTGTTTTTTACCTTTCATGGTAGTTATTTTTTACCAGTTAAACTTGAACATCAACTCAAAAATTGTTATAACTTTAAAATGGGATAATATTTTTTCACCAAACCTTCCAAAGGCACACCCTTGGCATGGGCCCCTTCAACCCTGAACATTTTATGAAGAAATTCCACATGGTCTAGGGTGTAGGTGAGAGCAAAAAATACACAATGTGAAGTAAAGGGAAAGCAAACATATTTTTTTCAGTTTTTTTGATGTTCTGAATCTTGACAACTGGGCAAGATGCCATCACAAAACTTTCCATGTCTTGAGACTCTGATCGCCTGACCATGCATGCCAAATCTGAGGCTTTTTCGTCAAATGACACCAAACTAATTAAGGTGCAAAAATTGGGATTTAACATTAAACAGCCTTCTCAACCCAAACTATAGGGATGCTACCATGCCCCTATAATAATTTCTCTTCCTGGTGTCTCTGTTAAGTTCTTGTGAATGTTTAGTACACTTTAAAATTCAAGAGCCACCAGGTATTCTATAATCAGAAAATCAAATTCAACTTTCATGCTATACCTGTGCTATGACTCTAAAGCCTTACCCAACAAATGATCCACACATTTTTTAATTTTAATTGTGGCAGACAAAAACAAGCATTGAAAAACCATCTTAGTGAATTTAAAGCATCCGTAAAAACAAACAACCCACAGTATGCAATAGACATTTTACAGAAAGCCAAAATGCACAGTGCAATCCATTAAATACATGAGCGTAGAAAAAGTTACAGGTAATCACAAGGGAGGTAATTTGATCAAAAAGCTATCCCAGTGTGAAGGTTTCTGGATCGTCATATTAAATACAATGTACCCAAATACTGTAGCATCAGTGAAGAGTTTAAGTCTTTCTGATGACTATATATACTGAGGAGGATTATCATAGGGCCCTTAGAATGATGCATGGTGCATTAGACATCTGCCTTGCGTCAAATCCAGGTGTACCAAAGACTATGTGCCCTATTTAGCAAGAAATGCGTTCTCTGTGGCAAAGTCCCCCAACATGACATAAGAGGTCTGCTGTGTCAAACATATGACACATGGGGTGAAAATGACACAAGCTGAGAATGAGGCAAAGATGAGGCAACAATATGATGCAGAGTGAAAATGATGCAAGCTGAGTCAAAAAAATGAAACAAGTTGGGCCAGCTCCGTGTCACCAAACGAAGGGGTTCGCTCGGCACATTGGTGACCCAGGTTCATGCCCTGAGCCTAGTTGCCAGGAGCAGAGACCAGCTGGGAGGGAGCAATGAGCAACCATTGGATGCCTCCCTCCTGGGGGGGGTAGGCAGACCTGTGACTCCTGATGGTGGATTGGAGTTGTACTTGGAGGTGTGTGGCCTCAACGCACCTCCATACATCTCCACCACAGGACGTCCCCGATAGGTCAATTCAGAGGTGGTTGGTCAAAAAAATGGAAAAGGGCTGCCCATGCTGCCCAGATGATGGTAGCTCACCTCTCCACTGCCATGAAGTCTGGGATCAGCTCCGAGCTGTACTCTCACCACCCCCAGTGAGGATGGATGATTGTGTCTCTGGGTGCATGAAAGTCTCCCCTCACGGTGACCACGGAAGGAGTCCCCGATGAAGGGAAACGTTGGATCAGTCAGGGAAAGGCACTGATGAGGGACAGTGAATGGCACCTGGAGGAAGCAAGAAGCAGTGGCAGCAGGCTTAGGTCACCTGAAGGAAAGGGCGGCTGGATGGCAGCGGTAGGAGGTAAAAAGCATAATAATTAAAAAAAAAAGGAAATGAATCGAGTTGAGTCAAAAACTACACACATGGAGAAAAGTGACATAAATCCGAGTCTAACAATGATGCAAGCTGAGTAAAAAAATGCAGAACGTTGAGTCAAACAATGGTGCAGGGAGTAAAAATGAGGCAAGTTGAGTCAAAAATTACCAAAGACAAAATTGGCAAGTTAATGGCATATTATGCCCTAAAAACACTGTCAACTAGTCCTGCAATGGAATATTGGCTCTATAACTGACCCACTACATAATCTGCACTCGCCTTTATATGCTCCAGTGCCAGTTAGACCAGCTTGGATGATCTAACAGTAGCATACATCTTATGCGCAGTGTCAACAGAGTCCAGCTTTGAAAATACAAATAAAGGGGATGGTGCATCATTTTTATGATGCAAGCCCTGTTGCAGCAACATGGCACCCCCCATTTTTTTTTTTTTTACATAAGCCTGATGCAAGCTACTTTGGTGCAGGCAGCTCCGCATTTGACATAAGCAGTGTTAGAAAATCAGACGTGACACACATTTTGATGCAGCTTGCTCCTTGCATCATTCTTTTCTGGTGCAAGCACCTTACGTCATTCCCTGACCTTTCAAAACCTGATCCCACTGTGTTTAAGTAACTGTTGCTAACTGCCATTAATAATAAATGTACTGAAAGAGATAAGTTAATATTGGAATAATTACTATCTACCTAGGTTTTAATATTTATTCCCTTAGTGAAAGTAAGTGTTAATTTTTTTTTATCATTTAACACTTTTTACTCCTCCATTGCGGAGCGGGCCACAACGACCGCCGTCCGCCAGCACCTGAGCCCCCAGACCAGGTCTGGCATACACTGCATGCACCTGACTCACACAGGCCACGATGAAATTAATGGGACACCCCCCTCTGGGGGCCCATGATTGGGAACCAGGTGGCCACGCCTCTCGTGTCCAGGGGCTCAGCCATGAGCCACCATGGTCACCCCGCAATTTTCTGCCATTACTGCCCCAGGGAGCCAGACGTGCAATGATGTCTGATGCATCTATGTGCAGACGTCCACCGTGCTCCCTCCCCTCGGAATGCATGCCACTGACAGTGTGCCTAGCCTCCGCTAGGTGCCACTGCAGCATGCCACATACTCCACACCCACCTCAGAGGAAGGAGAGAGTGGTCATGGGATGCTCAATCCTTCCTCTCCCCTGCCAGCCCCTGGCACCCTGAGTCTGTTCCCGAACCTGGGTCGTCGGCATGATGCGAGGTGTGGCGTCCAGCACCTCAACCCTCAGCGCCACTGGGCCGGCTAGTAAGTGCTCATTTTTAAACCTATAATCTAACTTAATAGAAAATTACACTTGTTCTATACTTGTTTTATAAGACAGAAGGTGGTTATTGTCCATTTAAGATAGGCAATACCAGCACCACTCAGGCTTTAAAAAAATACCATAATCATTATTTACTATATGTAATTATCATAGTGAAAGCTTATTAAGAACGCTGTCTGGCATAAGGAAAGAATGCCCTAATTCTTAATAATTGTTCTTTTTAGCATTAATAACATCTATATATGTGGAGTTTTGAACCCAATTTGTATCTGTCTTACTTTTTCCAGATGCCTGAGGAAAACAAATTGATTTTCCTGTGCACTGAGAGTTTAATATGTAATACAGTGATTTTGGACTATAACCAGGTTAAATATAGTAAATAATGATTTTCTCTTCCTGCCGCATTTCCAAAATAATGTTTTAAGGTCTATAATGGGAATAAGATTTGTATATTTGTGTATTTAAGTATTGAATATTTATTGTACACTGAGCACTGAGCACTTTGTCTTTTCATTACACTTGTGAATCCACTGTCCCTTTAAATGTTTTGACTACTTAAGACAGTCTGTAAATTGTGAGAGATCATCCCCTGATGATGCATTAGTTGCAAAACCGGTCAGGGTTGCCATCTGCAACAGCCTGTTTTCTTTTGGAACAGCCTATATGGTATGTTTTGAAATCAATTTCTGGAAGAAAGCTTTATTGGAACTCTAGCCTGAATGGTGCTGGTATTGCCTATCTTGTATGTACTTTTATTCAGCACACTCTTTGCAGCAGATCTGTATTGCCTGACATTTTGTATTGTCCATTTAAACTGTCTTCCGGCATAGTGGGTCTATTACAATGAATCTTTGTGAATCATACAGTATGTTTGTCCAACAGTAGTTTAACATTCTCCACCATCTTAGCTTCCACAACCTCATTTGGCAGTCCTCTCCACCATCTGCTAGTTCCCTGGGTAAAAGATTTCTGTCTACTGTTCTTTTTAACTTGCTTTATTCAGTTTGGCTTTCATGTGACCTTAAGTTGATGTTGCTATTTTTAAATTCGAATCCCTATTCTTTTTGCAATCATCTCCTAGGATTTTATATAGTTATAATAAATCCAACCTTCTCCTACTGTTTTCTTATGTATACAGCCTTAATAATTCCAGTTGCGTCCTGTATAGTTTGTATCTTAACCTTGGGATAATTTTGACTGCTCTATGCTGCACCCTCTATAACAGTTCTATACCCCTTCTGAGATAGGGACTCCACACAGGACAGCAGTAGTCCAAACAGAACTGTTGTTTCATCACTGCATCAAAAATATGAATGTCCCTGTATGTCCCCAGAGGATAATGATGAAACTAAAAAATATTTAAGAGCAGCTCTGTGAGTTACAGTTGATAATGTCTAATTACTGAACAAATCTATAGGAATACTGAATTGTTACATTTCATCACTGTCCCTCTCAATACTTGTAAATCAGTCAGATGTAAAGCATAATTCTTTGTGATATCTGATGCAAAAAAATGTTGTAGGTGCAGTATTGGTCCTTTTAAGAACAGATCCAGAAACAAATGATTTGATACCTTTTATTGGACCAACATGGATGTTACAGAAAAAAGCAAAGTGCTCTCGCTTTCGAACCAACCAGGTCCTTCTTCAGAAGCTAAAAGGCTAAAAGGTATCAAATCACTTGTTTCTGGATCTGTAGTGATATTTGAGAAAGACGATGCAGTATTAGCTGATATAACCATAACTGTATGCTCTATTTGTTCAGAAAGATGCCAGCCAAGAGTGGGTGAAAGGAGGATATCTGCCAGTTGCCATTCTCCTATTCCACCAGTGAGTTTCTTACCTTTTGTTAGGTGCCAGTCAAGGGGTGGAGGGTAAAGAAGAAGATGAAGAATCAGTGTTTATATAGTGCTTTTCATACACATTGTACTCCAAAGTGCTTCACGAGCAATGCTAGACTGATAGTGAAGTGACTGAACGTGTAGTGGCAGCCATCTTGCACATTAACACAGCCTTGGACAATTGCATGAACTGGTTTTATGGAAAGAGGAATATTGGCCAGGTGGACACTGGTAAAAGTCCCCTACTCTAGCAAAAACTGCCTTGCTTTTTTTTTTTTTTTACTTCCAGCTGGACACCCCCCAGGACAGCACCAGTGACTGGTAGAAGGGACCTTGGTTTAACACCTCATCCAAAAGATGGCACACTCTGACAGTACAGCACCCCTAGTACTGCACTTGGGTAGCATTTGGGTAGGGGCCCAGTCCCGACGAGGGGCATAGAACCCATGACCTTCTGGTCTAGTGGTGGATGTTCTACCAACTGAGCCACACTGATACCCATCAATGGTAGTGGGTGCTGAGTGCCTAGTGGTGGGACAAGGGTGTATCCAGGGATGGATGCAGAGTGGGTGGGCTGGGGAGGGGGATAATATTCAAAAAAACATTTTTTGGGTGGGTAAGAAGGCAGGATGCATGGGTGCTGAGCAAGTGGGGAAGAGGGTTAGTACTTATCGAATGTCTGGCTGGGTCTTGGTGGGGGTAGAGGTTAGGCTTTGGGGTTCTACAGAGGGTGGTGAAGGGTTTTTTTAAATTAATAGACATTTTTTGTACTTCATCAGTGAATTGCTGGTAGTATTAGGGAGGCAGTATATTGCAGTGGTTTAAGGCTCTGAGCTGCAAACCTGAAGGCCTGAGTTTGAATCCGACAGCCCCCACTTGTATACTGTGTGACCCTGAGCAAGTCACTTAAGTTCCTTGTGCTCCCAGGTCACACCTGTAAACAAGCTTAAGCTTAGTGTATCTCTCCTGGTTAAAAATAAAATATGTCAACTTCACACTGCCTATGGATAGCATAATGCTTAGCATATCAACAACAATACACTGGTGAAGTAAACTTTGCAAAGCTCCTAGTATGAGACCAAATGTAGGAGGGAGATCAGAGCCAGACACAGGCCAATAAGTATGTTATTTTAAGCCAGGAGGATGGAATGAAAGAAGCAACTAGAACCTGCTTTGTTTTTTATTGGTGGAAATACAATATTCAAGGTCTGCAGCAGATCACTGAGAGTCAGCTCTTGATAGCAATGAGAAATAGAATCAAATCAAACATACTTATAGGAAAGATCAGTGTTACAACCTACACATGCTTGTTTCTAACATTGTATGTGTTTTGCTTTTTGACAATATCCAGGATGTTTTTGAATTTCACACAAATTCAGTGGTTTCAGTGGTTTGGCCTGATTGTCACTGACAGTAATTACTGCAGTGAAAAGTTCTCTCCTCAGATGTTCTCAAACTGCAAGAAGAAAAACAGCTCCCAATTACGACTGTATAGTTAATTGCAGCCACTTTGAAATGGGCCCATAAATATTAATGTGGACGTATAGACATAGAATATGTCAGCAGAAAAGAACCATTTGGCCCACCCAGTCTGCCCAGATGTGGCTGGCTCTTCAGCTCCTGCCCCATTCCCTCAACAGGCTACCATCTTCCCCGGGTCTTACCTGCCTAGTTTCCCCATGGCTAAACCACCCCATCAAGGTGGGGCCTGGGGGAAAAGCTGTTCTCCCCACCCCTAGAGTCTGGATCTGTTGGCAGGGCCCTGGGGCAACAGCACATGTCGTAGAAGGCAGGCGGGGCTTCCTTAGTGCACATCCCCCACTTTTCCCTTGTTTTTTTTTTTTTTTTGGTCCCTGTCCCCAAGGCTGGTGTGTGTGCAATGGCATGGGTGAGCGACATGAAATTACTGCACGTACTAGAACACCTGCACCAGGTTGTTAGAGACACAGCCACCTGTTGTGTCAGCCAGCCTCTGCTGGGTAGCAATCAAGCAGTAGCTCACACCATACCCCTCCCTAAAGGAGGAAAGCCATCTATGGAAGCTCAATCCTCCTTCCCCCAGCCAATCCCCGAGCAGCCTTGGTTCCTTCCCAAACCCGGGTTGCCGGCATGGCACAAGGTGAGGTGCTCAGCACCTCAGCCATCCTCACCACTGGGCTGGCAAGTCTGATAGTCTTCCAATACACCCCTATGTCTATCCACCACATGCTTGAAGATCCTCACTGTTTTTGCCTGCACCACTTCTACTGGCAGTCTACTTCAGGCCTCCGCCACCATTTCAGTGAAGAAGTATTTCCTCACATCTCACTTAACCCCCCCCCCCACACACACACACAGCTTCATCACATGTCCCCTCACCCTGGTGCTCGTTCATATTTAAAAGAGACTTCTCTCCTGCACCCTGTTCATGCCTGTGAGGTACTTGTAGGTCTCTGTCATGTCTGCAATGTAGATAGTGATTGGAGAATTTATAGTCTGGCCTGCGTACATGGGCTCCTTTGCTTTTTGAACTGTATGATCTAATGTACAATAAATTTATTTTAATTAACATTCTTCTATTTGCCTTATCTAAATTAATGTACTAATGAACCTTCAATGAGAATATCAGATAACATGCTATGTGATTTAAAATTATCTGAGTTTACGATAGTTGCATGAGAAGCTTATTAACATTTAAATTATGGTAATTATAATAACTGAAGTAGCATGTTAATTTTAATTGTGTAAAGTATGTAGAACACTTTGTTCACACAGCATTTCTTATATTCTTTGGTAAAAGTCTCTGCCTTGAAACTAGATGATTCTGGATGGGCTGGTAACTGTTTTATTTAATTTTTTTTCCTGTCGCTGATAGGAAAACGTGAACACATATGTTGCCCTTAGAAACACTAAGTGAATTTCTGTTAATGTGGCGAGTTGGACATTGTTTTACAGTATTAGGCACACAATAAGTTTATAGTTCAATTAATTAACTTATGTAAACCAGATGTAACCCCCCTGCAAATGGGGGTTCCCAAAAGACTTCCAGGAGCTTGCTTGAATGCTCCAAGCCTGAATGGTGTTTGGCATTTAAGCCATTTATCAGTGAGTGTTTTTAGAACCTCTGGTACTGTCTCTTTAAGAGCTGTCTGCTTGCAGACATAATTAGTTTGTATGGGGACTGTGTGTTTCTTTTGATTGAGTACCACTCAAGCTGCTGCTAATTCACTTCATTTTGCAGTCACTAGGGTGCAAAGGGAACCTATCTGAAAGATGTAACTGTTTGCCAGAAATTATTTAGAGTAATAATGAAATTACAGTTTGTCTAACCTGCTTTCTTTGCAGTCAGAACTGTGTCTGCTAGTTCCCCATTCTAGTTTTGAACTGCTGAACTGGACCAATCAGTGTGGGTAAGCTAGCTCTAAAATGGTGCCTTGGACGAATCAGAACTTGGACTCATAATCTGAGCCAGCCACAAGAGGATTGTATGGGCAGTGACTCTGGGAGATGTAGTTTAAACTTCAGTGCCTTTTGGACCAACAGCAGCAGTCTATTGTGAGTGACAGCCAATCCAGTCAAGAACTGGGAGGAACTCAAGGAAGTGCCTGGTTTTGTCGGTTGGAGTTTCAGTTGAGCTTTGGCAGATAGAAGGAAGGAGCCCTGTGCTTTTCAGTGTGCAGTTTAGTCAAAAAGCGTGTGTAAGGCCCAGAGTTCGGTCTGCAGCTTGTTAGGACTGAATCCGTCCTGTGAAAAGAATCAAAGGATCTCTGAAGAGTAGAAACCAGGCTCACCCTGTAGAAGACTGGAAGAATTGCTGAAAATTGCACTCGGTCTGTCAGGAACTGAATCTGCTGTGTGTTCTCCGGGTATTGTGCAGTAATTGCGATCGGGATACAGATGCAGCCTGCCTGGTATAGTGCTTTCTTTTATATGGATGTGTGAAGAGGTTTGTGTACCTCAAGTGAGCCCTGCTGCTGACATTGAAGGACCCTATCTTATTTGGAGGTCGTGTGAGTACTAATTCAGAGTCGCTCCTGTTGAATTGCACATTAAATCCAAATGGAATTACTGTACTGCTGACTGTTTTAATTCTCCTTTTCTCTGTGTGAAAGGGCCTACCAGCTGCCACGGTTTGGACTAGCCACTAGGGCTTGGGTACCCAGGGACAGTAACTGATAGGGATAGGCCTGTGCACAGAGCCATAGGTAGATTATTAGAGTGATAAGCTAATTAACCTGATTTCCCCCTGTCCTTGTTATATCCCCCTAAATAAATCAGAGCTGCTTGTTTCAGCAAAGTTATACTGCCTGAGGTATTTGTCTATGTTAAAGTACTGTACTGTGATTGTTGCACTGTATCTCATTTCACAGGAGGTCCAGTGCGGAACCAGTCCTGGGGGTAAGTGTATACTGTGAAGGTAATTCTGATATATTGTGTGGGCCACTAGTGGGAAAAAAGGGGGGTTGCAGTGTCCCAGAGGGCTGTGACCAAGTTAGTTTAACTATTGCAAACCCTGACCTCTGGGTGGAGGCACCTGCCATTGGATCCAGGCCCCTCAACCTGTTAGTGGCAAATCAGGCAGGGGTAGTAGCCCCTGGGATAGCGCCATCTAGGGGTTACACAGACAAGGACCCCCACCCTGATTCCCCCCTCACCCCGACTGCCATCCTTAAAAGCAGCAACCAGCATAGCCCTCATCTCACCTCCTTGGCTGGTCGCTGTCTGGCAGTCATGCAGCACAATCACATCACTGGACAGTTCTCTGGGTGGAAACTATGTAAAAGGCAGCCACCTGCAAAGCCAAATCAGTCCGAATTCAAAAAACGCTTCACAAAGCAAACTTCTCCGACTTTACCCTTCGCTGGATCAGACTATGAATAAACAAGTAAGTACTTCCATAACTGCATTTGAAATAGTTTAAAGCATCATAGGGTAGCTCACTGATACAATCAGTACCAAAAATGTATCACATTCAGAATTTCTCTTTCTCAGCAAACATTCCTCTACAGAATAACAAAGATGACATTACAAAGACTTGGAAGGTGATAAGTAAACAAACCAAAATAAAATACATGTTCAAACACAATTAACAAATAGTAAAGCAACCTACCCTATACAGTATGTCAACCACAAAAGGACAAAAGGGGAGTTAGAACAAACTAAGATGGAATAAAAATTAACAATCCTGTTGGTCCAGTATGAAAAACCTTTAAAAACATGCTGATTATTTGTGAATGTGTGAATAATCACATGATGGGTGAAGGTCTGTAGACTTAAGGAGAAAATTCATATGGTGCAACATGCAAACTAATTTTTGTCTCCATGAAGTGAGATAATTGCTCAATTTGCCCTCAAGTCCTCATCCAGACTAGATGGCTTAAAATGGTTTAAGTTGCTTAACCCATTTTTAAGTGCATCTAATATAGCTCGCATCCACACTGTGAGTGGGTTTAAACATGGATTCAACAACCCTGTGAAAGCCTTGATAGGAACTAGACTTTACGGTTCTCTTGCTCTCACCTGAAACAGTTTACAATAAAGAACAGTGTCACCAGCAAGTCTGGAAATGCAGGCAGGGTTCCATTTCTTCTTCAGCCCCCAGAAAGCGTATCTGGCAAGCACTATTGAGCACGATTAGAGCAGCAAGTGTGGATCCTGCAGCATGGATGTTTTATCTGTGCTGAGACATGGCTGAACTCATTCAGAATGCAACAACACGGTAAGTGATAAAGCATTTTACAAAACATTATAACTTACTATGTTGTAGACTGGACAGTTGCCTAAATCAGTTAGTTATGGGTATCCTGTGTATCCTGGCCTCACAGGCTCAGGATACTATATAGTGGATCACAGAAGAAAGGGTCAAAAAAAGGCTTTGTGAAAATTGGCTGCCTTTGGGAGGCAGTGTGGCCTGGAGGGTAGAGCACTGAACTGTGAACCAGGAAATCCCAAGGTTGGAATCCTATCATTGCCAGTGACTCATTGTATGACCCTGGGTAATTCATATGACCTCCTTGTCA
Organism: Neoceratodus forsteri; assembly: GCA_016271365.2. Taxonomy (NCBI): domain Eukaryota; kingdom Metazoa; phylum Chordata; order Ceratodontiformes; family Ceratodontidae; genus Neoceratodus; species Neoceratodus forsteri. The sequence continues at coordinate 915,940,826 of CM057454.1, read as the reverse complement.
AGAAATGTGGTGACATGGGACTGTAATAGACTCTGATGTGGTACTGGGATAAAATCACAGTTTAGAATTTTCTAGCCAATCAGATTACACCAAACTTAGTGACCATTTTATATCATGTTTGTACGTGTTTGCTGACTTAACACCTTGAGTGCATTGCTTTACGTCTATGTTGGTTTGTGTGTTCAGGGCTGTTTTAATGGTGGCTGTAAGGTCTGACAAGGTCTACACAAAACAGTTTTAGTGACCTATGGGCTGTTTTACTGTAGCTTTTCCTTGTTACATTCCATGGCATGTGGTTGTAGCAATTTTATTTCCTGATTAATGTTTGTCTTTTGGGGTGAGGCAAGCTGGTCTCATGGAGATAGGGTGACGAGTGTTTGTGAGGTGATTGGATGTCATAGTTATGTCATTTGCATAATGTTATTTTGCAATGAATATATATTCTTTGCACAAAACAAAACTAGGGTAACTTAATGCCACAAAAGTAGAAAATGTGGCTTTATGATTTCCAACCCTAACTCCCCACGCAACCCCCAAGTAGCAAAAGGAAAACATTTTAGGATTTTGGATCTCTGGTGTTTTGGTGAATCAGTGGTGTGGTTTTCATTGTGGTTTTCCAAAGACAATTATAGGCAACTACCAGATGACTAGCCAAGCTCTTAACATAAATTCTATAATATCTCTTAAATAAAGTTTGTGCTAAGACAGAAAACTCGGGACATAAACAAAAACCTCCACGTTTGAGTGTCTGATTCCAAAACCCCACTTTATTATTCAAAATGCTGGGACAGCTCAACCACACTAGACGTCAAATATTTTTGAGCACCCCTCTTGTGCTTTTTCTCAAGGGTAGGCTGTGTATACACAGCCTGCCAACAAATGAATGCTTTGAGAAAGAGCATGAGAGGGGTGCTTGAAAATGTTTGGCATCTAGTGTGGTTGAGCTGTACCAGCATTTTTAACAATAAAGTGGGGTTTTGGAACCAGACACCCAAACATGGTGTGGGGGGGAGGGGGGTGTTTATGTCCCAAGTTTTCTGCCTTAGCACAGACTTTATTTAACAGTTTTTCCTGGTGGTTGTCAACCCTAATGCTCCTCCCTCCCCACAGCCCATAGCCTCTAGTCCAAAGCACAAGGTACAGCTCCAAGCCAGTGCCTCATAGTGATACACTCTTCAAAGGTACAGAAGTATGTCTCATCATGTTGCCAACACAATTTGTTGTTACTTTCTTCATGCAGGGCCTTGTGAGTCCTGCATGAACAAAAGGAAATCATGTGTGATGTTTGTTCAGGGAATGGGGTGAACATTAAGTTTGACAACCCAGGGAAGACTCCACCACTGATTCGCTAAGACTCCGAAGACCAAAAACAATAATGTTTTTTTCCTTTTGCTGCTTGGGGGATGAGAGTGGGGAGTTAGAGTTGGAGATCCTAATGCCATATTTCCCTACTTTTGTGGCATTAAGTTACCCTAACTGGTGCATCAACAAAGTTTTTTGCAAACAATTTCTGCTCTTTTTGAGATAGTGGAATCATGTCCTCGTTCAGGCAGGTCCCTTTGGGACCTGCATCAACAGATGCAGATACTCTTCACCAAGAGAAGACTCTGTCTGCTGACAGAAGTGCAGTGCACTTGTGGGCCCTGCAGTTCCATGCAGTGACAGATGCAAAGAATTCATGAAGCTGTCTCGTGAGCCGTGGAAGCATAGGCCCCTGAAGTCCCTGAGCTTCCTACTGTATGTGGCCACAGATACAGATGCACAGGGCAAACAGTGCATCTGTCAGTCAATGCACTGGGCCCTCTGCCATCCATGGGTGAAGCGGTGCAGGGCCCTATGCCAAGAGGACAATTGTCTTCTCTATATAGTACCCGGGCCTGTGCAGACAACCCTGCACCTTTCATTCCCTATCTGAGAGGGTGTCACATAACAGCACCGTCCCTCCACCCTCACCCCATCCAGCTAGTCACTGATCTCCCCAGTGAACTCAGCCCACCGGCACGGGATAACAAAGCATGCCTGCTGGGGTCAAGAGTGGCACTGCGCACAAAATTTGTTGACAATTATATATATTTTTTTATTTTGACCCCAAATTTTCAAGATGTTCATTTTATGATTTGCCTTTTAAACATGGCATGTACCATTTATAGTATATAGGCTGAAATGTCATTTCACACCAGAGGTGTGAAAACACATCTCGTCCAGGATTTCTAAAATGACACATGTCACGTTTATGAGACGGTGTGGAAAAATTGCTATGTTGAAAGTTTGGAGTCAAAAGATTGAAAATGAGTGAAGTTGTGAGTGAACATTCAAATACTGCAAGTCTATAGTACTGCAATACTGCAAATTTTCAAGATATTCATTTTATGAAGAGCCTTATAAACATGACATGTACTATTTATAGTATATTGGACAAAATATCATTATGCAGCAGAAGTGCAACAACATGTCTCATCCCAGATTTTGAAAAGGACATGTCACGTTTATCAGATGGTGTGGAAAAATAGTAATATTGAAAGTTTGGAGTCAAAATATTGACAATTAGTGAAGTTATGAGTGAATGTTGAAATACTGCAATGTTCACTCATAACATGGGAATTTTATCATATTTGTACACCAAATGTTCAGCATAGCCTCTTTATTACCCCACCTCATGAAGCCCATAGGTGACATTTTTTGAATCACCGCTGAAAAGTCATTTCATGCCACCAAAATGTCATTCTGCTCAACAGGTGTAAAAACACATTTTGGCCATGACTTGATAAATGACAACTGTCACATTTGTGAGGTGGTGTGAAAAAATGGCTATGTTGAAAATTTGGGGTCAAAATATTTAAAATTACCAAAGTTACAAGCAAGCGTGAAAAAAATTTTAATGTACACACATATCTTTGCCATTTTTACAGATTTTGACCCCAGATTTAAACATGGCCTTCTTTCGATCCCAGCTCATGAACAAAGGTGGTGAAAATATTCAAATCCTGCTCAAAAAGTGATTTTGCCAACCTACTGCAAAATCCCTTTTGGGCCTGATTTGTACAATTCCACCACCATTGTTCATGAGTTGGGGTACCATAAAGGCCAAGTTGAAAATTTGGGATCAAAATATGCAAAAATGACAAAGTTATGCATCAGAGTTAAAAACCCAACTGAAATACATTAAACCGCACTTACCTTAGTTTCTCATATTGTAGTCAGTGGTTCCAGCAGCAAGACGTGTCTTCGATTGGAGAGTGGATCTTCACCGTGGGATATGTTCAGGTGAGTGAGGGTGTGTGGTGGGGGTATGATGAGGTGGTGGGTGCTGAATGGGAGGTCAGGGTGGGATGTGAGAATGGCGAGGGACCATTTTCCTTTTTACAGGATAAACAAACAAAAAAAACACTGAGGGACAATTTCCTTTTTTTCAAGTGACTTATCTGGCACTTGGGATTGGGCACCCTAGTGTCAGGCAACTGTTTCTCAGCAGCAGGGCTGGGCACCTGGTGCCACCACCTACAGCATGGGAACAGGGCAGGCGACCTGGAGGGGATGGGGCAAGACAAGCGGTACCAGGGGTAGACACCCTGGTCCACTTACATCATACATTATATATAAAAGGGTGACCTGAAGGGTAGGGCACAGAAAGAAGCGGTACTGGGGATGGGCACCCCAGTCCAGAAAGAAAGAAAGAAAGAAAGAAACTGGCCATACTCATTGCCCCATGGCCTTCACTACTCTGGATGGCACCCCAAACCCCCAAAGCAGTGCAGTCCCTCAAGTACCTGGGAGTGTGACTTGAGAGTAAACTTGATTTCTCAGCCCACATTGATGCCATTCACGCTAAGCTCTGTTCCATGCTTGGTGCCTATATCATAACATTAGGGCTGTCAGTATAGCCTAGAGGTTAGAGTTAACGAGCTGTGAATGAGCTTGGTATATCCAGCAGACCTGAGTTTGATTCCTATAACCTCTGCTTGTGTACTGTGTGACTCTGATGCAAGTCACTTAGTCTCCCCAGTGCTCCCAGGTTGCCCCTGAAAACAGGCACTTGTGTCTAGTGGGCCTTACATGGTTACCAAAGACTAACAAAGATCACTTATCTCTGCAGGTCCACAGGGAGCTTGTTACCAAAATGGTGCTCCCTGTCTTCGACTACATGGATGTGGTCTATAGTACACTGCCTCTTCCACTTCCCTTGCCAGACTATTCACTCTCTTCAATTCCTTCTGCTGTTTTGCTACTAACTCCCCCCTGACAACCACACCACTGCTCTCTGTATTCATCCCTAGCCATCCTTCCCATGCCCTCCCACTGCCAGACTCACTGCGCCTCCTTCATTTCCAAACACTGGTTTGGCTACCTACCTTCTTGCCTCCCCTCTCTTATATCGCAACTTCCTCTTGCTTTATGCCTCCTCCATTCCAGGGACCAATGCACTTTTGCCACCCTTCACCCTTACTCCTCTGCTGGGCAACCTGCCTTCTCCTATCACCTTTCCTCACTCTGGAACAAACTCCCTTCCTCCCTCCATTACTCCTCGTTACCTGACTCCTTCAAGTGCCAGCTGAAACTTCAACACCTCCCCATCTGTTCCTGTTTCCTTTCCTCTTGATATTTTGATGGCTGAACCTTTTTCCATCCAGGTTATTGCTCTTAATCCTATTATTGCTGCTAATTTATGCACTGATGGACATTCTCTGCACTTTATTTCACTACAGGCAAATTTGTTGTTATTTATTCCATCTTTGTATGATATTGCTGGTCTGATGTTTTTGATACTTCTATTGTCTGCTGCTTGTTCCATCTTCCTCTCCCTCAGGGTCACACCTGGAAACAAGCCCTGACTCAGTGTGCCTTTCCCGGTTATTGATTTTCAAATAAATAAACAAAATAGATAGGCAGAGAAAGAGAGATAGAGACAGATAGAACAGGAGATCAGTGTCTCTCACTGCTGTCACTGAAGAAAGCCCCAGTGTTCTCATACAGCAAACATGGGTGAACAGCTCCTCTCGCTAAGCTGGACACTCTGGATTTCGGGGTGCCCAGAATAGGTATTTCTTGTAAGTTTTCAAAGAAATCAAACACCAGAATCTATTTAAGAGGGTCACGTTTAGCTAGGTTCAGGTGTTTGTTTTTTGAAAATCTATCATTTGTATGTGTTTTCAATGTTTTTGAGTGTGAAAGAGGAAACAAGATGGTGGATGGCATGATGAGTATTTTCTTTCCACACAACTGGTATATATTTCAGCACAGCAGGTAAAGCATGAAAAGAAGGACGCGTGGCTGGCCCGGTGATACTGAGGGATGAGGCACTGCTACAGCACCTTACCTTGTACTATGCTGGTGGCCTGGGTTCTAGCGAGCCTGGGTTGCTGGGGGCTGCCTATGGGAGAGGAAGGGAGCAGGATAAAGCAAGTCGCAAGGCAGCTGTCCTTACCCAGGGAGGGTTCTCAAGTCATCCCAATCTTGGCTGACACCTAGTGAAGACTAGGTGCCAGAACACAGATGGTCGGAAGCTGATTCAATGTCAGGGAGGGTGGAAGAAGAAGTGGGCAAGGAGCACATGTATGCCTCTATGCACATGCATCTTACATTGCCATGACCTCAGGTTGGGGAGAAAAAGAGGAGGAAAAATGGTTCGGTACAGCATGGGCATATGATGTCTGCTTACCACACCTCCATCTGTCACATCACCAGCACCTGCAGTGACTACTGAATTGTGCTTTGGGGGGAGACATGACCCTTCCTCTCCTGACCCCACCCTGGTATGAGATCCATGGGGGTATCATAGTGACAGGCAAGCTGGGGAGAAACTGGATGATGGAGGGGGCAGTGGAGCCAGCTAAAGGGAGCATACCCTGCTGTGGCCCGGTGATAAACACCTATAGGGAAAAAAAGAAAATAAGGACACACAATCTTTTTTTTTTTTACTGTTTGCATAAGGACGTTAACTCTGCATGGGCTTCTTCACCCCTGAAAATTTTATATAACAATTCCACGCCATCTAGCCTGTAGGTGAGAGCTAAAAATACCCAATGCTAAGTATAGGGAAACCAAACTTTTTTTTTTTTGTTGTTGCTCTGTATCTCGAAAACCAAACATGATACCATCATGAAACTTGTGACTTCTTGAGTGTCCGACAGCTTGACTTGGCATGCCAAATTTTGGTCTGTTTCGTCAAAGGACGACAAGGTTATTAAGGTTCAATTGGGGTTTAACATGAAATTGCCCACTCAATCCTAACTATGGGGTTGCTACCGCGCCCCTATAATATGAAAATAGTATATGTCTTACATGTAGACTTTAATAAAGAAAAAGGCTTCATGACAGTCTTATCATTAGCTGGTACTGAGTGTCCTCTACAAAGAGTACGTGACCAGTGTTCCATGAATCATCAGATAAAACCTACCTGTCAGTTGCAGAATTTGCTCATAGAGCTAATTCCTTCCTCTCAGTGCCTGAGGTTCCTCACAGAATAGCTCACATTAATGATGACCATTTATTATTTTATACATGGACTGACCAAAGACTGTTCATGAATTTCTTCCACTTTTCTAATTAATTGATTCACTAGTCTGAAATCAAGATCCATATTTAGAGAGACAACAGATTACGTTCTTGGCTCGGCAGCCACTCCCCTAAACTTCAAGTACAAAGGTAATAGAGTGGCTGCTGAGCCAGAAAACTAACTGAAATTCATTGCCAAGCGAACCAGTGGCAGGGAGGTCTAAATTACATCAAATGACTGCCATATTTAGTAACATGTCATAGGTTGAAATGGAACATGCTTTTGCTAATGCAGAATAAACTATTTCAGTACACCAGTGAGAGGCAGTGGGGGTGACGACAGTGTTATTAACATAGAATGGACATGCTTATTTTTTTACAAATGTATCTTTATTTTAAATCTGTAAAACAAAATCATGGTATAAGGATTAATTACATGCCAAAGTGGAAAGTGTGGCCAGTACTGCACAACTTCTATGGCTCTCTGCCTTATTGTTTGTATGAATTTTTAAGAAATTAAAACGGGTTTCTCGAAGGTAAAGACAAATTCAGTTTTGGGTTTCGAAACATAGAACTAAGACAGTACAAGAATACCTTGGGGTTTGTCAAATCTGCCTAATGTGGAGATCCATTCACCTTAAGGGTTCAAGAATCTCCCCCTTTCCTGGCCACCCTTACCTGCCCTTTAAACTTGTCCTACCCCTTCTCAAAGCACAACAGACTTTTTATGCTTACAACCTTCTCCGGTAGCTTGTTCCATCCTTTCACCACCCTCTCCATGAAATAATCCTCTATTAGCCCTCCTGAATTTACCCCATGCCAATGTGAAGTCATTCCATTTAACGTTTTTGTTCCACTGGGCTTAACCTATTGACAATAGTCCATCCTGTTGATACGCCTCACATACTTGAACATCTCTCTCATGTCCCCCTTTCCTTCCTTCCTGGTCTCCAGTGAATACATACTCTTTTTTTTTTTATTCACAGTTTCCGCACCTTGTCTGTATTGGTTTGGCAGGTATACCTACTTTTCCCCATTTGGATACACCATCCATTCAAGGAGCTGTGGGTGGAGGAGGGTTTTTTCCTTATTTATTCGGTTTCTCCTATTCTCTTTCTGTGCCATATGCCCCCATGCCCTGCAGGTATGCTGGCACTGGGACATAGTCCCTGATGTGAGTGTGCATTTGCACACTCACATGATATGTGGCATGATGCATCCCTCCCTCCCTGTGACCCATGTGCTCTGCCACCCATGCATCTACAGATGGCAGTGGGGCATGGCACCCCCCCCGGAGGTGAAGAGTATCCCCTGGGATGCTCGATACTCCTCCATCCAGCTGGCCCATGATGACAGAGGCTCATTCCCAAACCCAGGTTGCTGGCATCACAAGTAGTAGCCCTGCTGCTGCACCGAAAGGCCAGCTCCAGCGTGTACATATTCAGGCTGTCCAACAGCTGCTCATATGTGTACATTGCTACCCCTAAGTCATCTTGGTGGCCCTTTTCCATACTGCCTTCATTTGGATTACATCCTTCCTGAGGTAGGCACTCCAGAACTGCACACAGTATTCCAGGTGTGGATGCATCAGGGTTCTTAATAGGGGTAATAAAAAACTTTCACAATCTGAAATGCTCAACACCTAGTTTTATTAAACAAAAGAGCCCAAACTGTCTTTAGTACAGTAGCTCACCATCACACAGCATCATGGTATCATCACAAAGTTCAAAGGCTACAGTTTGATCAAACATGTCTTGCCAATCTATGGCATTTTTATTACTTATTTACTTGATTTTACATTTGGTAATTAGGTGAGTGCTCTGGGTCACATGACCCCTTTACAGGCACGACCCAGACATAAAAGTAAAGACAAGACATTTTGTTGTACAGTACATAACAACTCATTGACAATACTATCTGAAAGTACAATAGTAAACTTGCCATGTTGTTAATACAGACTAATGTAGTAAAATCAGAACAACTTAAATAACGTAAAGTAAGAAAGAACAGTAAAGAAGCCAATGTCATTTCAGTTAACAATGTAGCATTCATATTTCTGAGCAGCGGCAAGTGACTGCATTAAACAAATACTGCTTCAAAAGTATAGTACCTTGAAATGTGACAGTGTTCTGACCTGTTTTGTTTCACTAGGTATGTTGTTCCAAGTTTTAGATATACTGGAGGCAAAGGATTTTTGACCCATTGTGGTCCCTAGTGCTGTGCGAAAAAAATCTTCCACTGACAGAATTTGTGTGAAAGTCGGAATTTCACTTCCAAGAAATCATTTTGGCAACATTCACTGAAATTCTGACTTAGAATGGCAGAATAAATACATAGACTGCGGATTAATGTATTAAACTGTGCAACAAAATTCCACAGAACTGATCACTGTCAAAGGTCAGTTGTGCAGAATTTCTTTTGGCAGTTTAATACATTAATCCGCAATCCACGTATTCATTCTGCAGTTCAATGAGTCACTGAACTATGGAATGAATATATGAAATGTCAGTGTGTATCACTGGCTCCATATTTATAAATATCAAATAATGATTTCCAATCCTTTTTTCTTGTGGCACCCCCCTTCCAATCGCTGGCACCCAAACAATGTAAAGTTTCCTTGGTGTCTAATAGCACCCCCCACCCTCTAATTGCTGGCCACTCCATATAATTAACAGTTTCCTGGTGTCTAATGGTACCCCCCCACCCTCTGATTACTGGCTGCCCCATACAATTAATGTTTCTCTGGTGTCTAGTGGCACCTCCCACCCTCTGATCACTGGCTGCCCCATACAATTAATGTCTCCCTGGTGTATAGTGGCACCTCTCACCTTCCAATGGTTGGTCTCATATTTCTGATGTGCGACCCTCATCTGAATCTCATCTCAAGTGAATGACAGCTCTGCATTCACTCCTGTCCAATTTCTTAGTCTTTACATTGTGTGGTAGTCATGGTGACATGGAGGATGGGGGGTGCCACTGGACACCAGGGAAAGTGTTTTTGCTATTACAGGATGGTGCAGAACTGAACTGTGGAATAATTACATGAATTGTGGGTACATGTATTAGTTCCACAATTCATGTGTATTATTCCTCAGTTCAACAAGAAAATTCCATAGGACAGGGTGAAAATTTGCCAAACAGATTCGGAAGATTTACTATTTTACCAAAGGCAGAAATTCAGAAGATTTCACAGTAGTGGGCGAACTTTCACAAAAGTTCTGCTAAAGTGGAATTCACAACTTTTGCTCAGCTCTAGTGGTCCTGAATCGGGGTAACACCCACAAGAGGGTATCAGATAAACCATAGATTTTTTTATACTAGATTGTATTTTAGCAACATCAGCCATGGATCAATTTTTCCTTTCTTGATTGTTTTGTAAGCCATTATTTCTACGCTGAGAGCATACTAATCGTTTAAGGGTAACCACTACAATTGTTGTTTTAATACACAATTGTGTTCCAGTTTCTTTGCCCTTAGAGCAAATCTGCAGACCGAATTGTACAGGGTTTTACATTTTGTTAGTGTTTTTTGTGAAATCCCACCCCATATAACATCTCCATTTTCGATTAGTGGGACCAAGCTACTTTGGGCAATAACTCTCTTGTTTCATCAGTGCGATTGTCTCTTAAGGCATAAAGTGCCTCAACTTTGTTATACAGTTGAGTTGTGATATGTGACTCATATGTTGCTCTTGAGTACAGGTTGACTCCAAGATGTTTTATGTTATCAACATCTTACAGAATTTATAATCCATTTACATTTATTTTAAAGTCATTTATGTTTGTTTTATACTTGTGTGCCATACAGAACACCATAGTCAATGTTTTTTCTTATTCAAATCAGGTTTGCACTCCTTAAAAAGTCCACTATCCACCCTAGCTCAGTCTGATGGTTTTTATAGCACATCCATATCCTTTGAGGTACCATATTGTTGGAACCTGATTTTCTCTTTTTCATGAAGAAGGAAAAACTTGATGTCCCAATGGCAGGAGATCTGCTAAGAATCATGGACACTGAAGCACAGAAAGATGCCAGTCAGCCCTTTGGGCCTATGCTGAACTCAAGATTTCAAAATCTGGTTGGCAGAAGTCCAGGAACATCATTGAGGTTGTATCTGCATTATTGAATCATTGCAGGCATTGTTAAAGCAGCACTGCCTGCAAAACTAGAATACAGATGAATGGTACCCACCAAAAATATAGTCACTGGTATTTCCACAGTCTTAGTACCTGTCCTTAAATGCTTTTTCATTAACATGCTAATGTGCATTCATGAAGAAAAAAACAACAACATTTGACCACTTTGATGAACGCATGATGGTTATGTTAATACTGCCATGAAGACAACACTTATAGCTGTAAGAGTGATCTTACATGTATTCTTAGGGTTTATAAAATGGACTTTAAGAATATCAGCAATCCAAGAAAATGAAATAGTCTAATACATCTCCTGAGCATGCATTTATTTCCCAGCAAACCCACAGTTCATAATTAACCTAGCTAATCTTCCTCACAATAGCCTAACTGTATGAAAAAAAAAGGTTTTCCCTTCAAATCAAACCGTTTTTTTTTTTCATTACATAAGCACAAAACTCACTTCATAGCATGGGTTTCTTGAGAATTAGTGCACTTCTTGGTTGTGGTAAAAGGCACTTAGCCCTTGGCCTCATTCCTTCAAATTTACCAGGGGCACACATTAATTCTCTAGAAACTCATGCCCTATTATGGGTTATTGCATACATGAGAACTGTGAATTGAACCATACAAGTGTTTTCCATAGCAGCATTTATATATGGTTGATGATGTCAATCAATAATTTAAAAACCCTCCCAAAATGAGTCAAGTTTCAAGCTTGTTTATTTGGGATTAAATCACTGAGCAAATAGCTCATTTAAAATGATGTCCCGTCTCAATAAAGTACAAGCTGCATGTAACATACATAAATAAACATACATCTTAAATAACTTAGAAGGTGTAGTCGATAGGAATCTAGCAACACACAATGTATTACACATGACAAAAATTCCACTAATTATCCCAAACTTCCATTGTGAGGAAACCACATTTCACACATACATTTTACAGAGACTGTAAGTACATTGTCCACCTAAGATCTAGAATACAATTATAACACATAGATATACCTAGGATTTGGAACACAGTGTATTACACATAAGGACATATTTCTACTTAAAGTCCCTACATAACCCCTATTGTGAGATGACTACATCTCTCACAGTGAGCAGCAGCAGACAAAAACTATGCCTTTATAGCTGTGTAAGATGCAAATATTCCATCCCTCAACCGAAATCTAGCTACAAAGAGTGCCATTCATGAGGGATCGTACAGCTAAAAAAATGATTTGCCCACACATGTATCAGACCTTGGGATTACCAGCTCCACCAAATCTGAATTCCATAAAGTGCCGCTCACACCATTAGAAAAACTCAAAACAAATGTGAGATTTAGATACAATTCTGTTGATATTTCTATATTTTCTATAATTCTTTCCCCTTTTTCTTTATTGTTGAGGACAGTTGTATAAAAGAGAATTACTGTCACTTAGACTACCTACTCTGGGTGTTTGTCTACACCTGACATCATAATCCCCTGTTTATAGCATCATAATTACTGTATCTCCACAGCAACATATTGTGATATCATAAACAGACCTGTGATGTCAGATGTAGGCAAGCAGCCAGAACAGATAGGGAAGTAATCCTGTTTACATGCACATTTCCTTAGTAATAAAGAAGTAAGGATCAGAATTATAGAAAAAAGTAATCATTTTAAGCTAAACTGTGTCTAAATATTAGATTTTTTCAGAGTTGTCACTACGGCATCAGGGGCTCTTTCAGAAGCCTTTCCATACCCTATACTCTAAATGTCCTGTCAGGTAGTCAAGGAACATCTCCCCAAAATACTTTTCAGCACAAACAATATTTTACGTAACCAGCACGTTTCATACAGAGAAGTCCAGCCTATCTGATTATATAGTATACATCTATGAGTATCATATGAACCATCAAGCACAAAATGTGCCATCCTTTTATGTAGTACATTCAACTTTATAAGCTTATCCTTCATACAGTACTCATACACAACATCTACATAGTCTAAAATTGGGAAAATTTGAGATGGCACTATCTTTAATCCAGTCTATCGACCCAAATACCCCTTATGTTGATGTAAGGCTCCTAAACATTTACAACCTTATTTATCAATTTGGCTACATGTAGACTTCCTGATCCTGTTGTATCCATCCAGTACCACCAAGTACTGGTAACCCTCTATCTGTTCCATTTTTATACCTTTCAATCTATAGATATCTAATGAACTATTAATAGGGTTATTCAATTTATCTGACAACTCAATCAACATTTCTGTTTTAGCTGAGTTCAGTTTCAAATGGGAGATATTAAAAATGTCTGAAGTTTATCAAACATCTGCTGTAGTTTCAGCTGGACCTCTTTAACTGAAGCATCGGAGGCGTAGACACAGTATTGTCAGCATATACTGTAGCTGGTCATCTATTCCTCTGATGTACCTCCCCAAACCCCTTAAATATATTGTAAAAAGAAGAGGGCCCAAAACGGATCCCTGCAGAACTCCCCTTTTAATATTTATAACCCTAGGGTGACATCCATTCATCATCGTACTTTATTGTTGCCCAATTAAATAGTTTTGAAATCAAGTTAATGCCTCCAGTCCAGACCCAAATCACCCAATTTCTCCAGCAGCATTGAATGATCCACCATGGCAAAGGCCTTGGAGAGGTCAACAAAGATGGTCCTGGCAACTTTCCCAAGTTCCATAGCTTTGTTGACGTCATCAAAGACCCTCGACATGGTGGTAACAGTACTGTGTTTTTTTAAAGAATCCAAACTTATATTTATTGGTCAAGTTTTTGCCATCTATGAAAGCTTGCAGTTGCTTAGTTACCAAACTTTTCAGAAGATTGGCTAATACTGAAATAAGAGATATGAATCAATAGTTGCTCATTTGGTCAGGGCTGACCCCCCCTTAAAAATGGTGACAACCCTGGCCTGCTTCCATCCCTTGAGTATCTCACCTGTTCTGAATGACCAGTTACGCATATAGGATAGGTGTTCCACAATTTGAAATGTTGAATACTTCAAAAATTTTGAGGTTAGACCATCTAGCCCACGGCTTTTACCTGTTTTTAAATTTAAAAGTTGGTCCCAAACCTCTTCCACAGACACATTATGAAAGATAAATTAACCTAGCCTAATCTACCTCAAAATAGCCTAAGTGTATGGGAAAAAAAGTTTTTCCATTAAATCAAATCTTTTTTCATTACATATGCACAACAGCGCACTTCATGGCATAGGTGTCTTTAAAATGGGTACATTTCTTGGTTACAGTAAAAGGCACTTAGCCCTTGGCTTCATTCCTTCAAATTTACCAGAAGCATGCATTAATTCTCGTTAGTCAGTTTCAAGGGAACTTGCACATGAGACACTTTTCACAGAATAAAAGAAAATACCAAAAAATAAGAAATATTCCAGCCTTCCCAGGTGGCCAAGACTAGTCCCATGACCCCCACCTTATTCCTCTCCTGCACTTTACCTATCCCAATTCCCCCACCCTCACACAGCTTTTTTTAATTGCTGGCCAATGCCCTCTTTTTGGTGCATTCCCATCCCAAGCCCCATCCCATCAACACAATTTCAGTGTTAAATAATCGAGCCCTTTCTGATTCCAGATTCATTATTTGGGTGTAGAGTAATAACAAGTCCAGGCTAACCTAGTCATCCCCCCCCTCCCTAATCCATAGGGCCTTTACCAGACCAGACGGTCAACAGACTGAATGTGTAATGCATGGGACTGAAAAGGATTGGGTGGAGTGATCTGTGTCACTGATTAGGCTTAGCAGACTGATCTTCCTAGCATTGCCAATGATGTGGCTCCCCCCTCACAATCATGTGTAGTGCATGCTGTCAGATCCATGATTCAGGGTGGGGGAATCTAGAGTCCAACTCTTGGCTAACTTAGCCAATGTCACCTTTACATATACAGTCATCTGATTGTGAAAGCATGTGGCACACATGCCCATAAGGACGGGGGCAGAGCAATCTGTGTCACAGATGACACAAGACAAAGGGGGTGACATGCTGTGGGTTTGGAAGGGGGCAAGACTGAGTGAGCTGTACTATGGAATTGAAATGCTCTCTCCCCTCCATTTTGTGGATTGGGGTTGGGAGGCATTATTAATTATGATGTCTGTATCTCCTATAATTTAAACTACTGATGGGGTGGAGTATGGTGTTGTGATAAACTAGGCTCTGCTTCAGATGCAGGAGGCCTAAATGACACTATCCTAACTGGTCAAGATAGATATGTCAGATAAAAGTGTGAGAAGGCAGAACATATGGATAGAAGGAAAGGGGTGAGGATGAAGGGGCGAGCAGGCCATGCCGTAGCTAGGAAAAGGGCTGAAAAACATTCCTGAAAAGCTGTCTGCCAGAGTGCCAGAAGTATCAAGACCAAAACTGAGGACTTCTAGCCAGTAGCAGAAGAAGGTGTGCCAGATACCATGGCCCTAATTAAAATATGTGTAACACCCATCTCCCATTAGGTGGAGTCAGGCTTATTAATCCTTTCAGGGGCTAGTGAATAGTTTAAGACTCTAAAGCCTTAATAACTAGAGCTTTTCTGTAGAAGGAATTTAAGTCAATAACATATACAGAACCAGTCATTTTAAATGGTTGCTCCCTGGGAGGCTCTGTGAGAGAGGATTCCACAGGGATCCAGCAGAGACCATACTAGGGCTCATTCCTTGTGGGAGGCCCTAAGTAGTGACATATACTGTAACAGAGCCTCAGAGTGAGTTGCTACTCCCAATATGAAGATAAGCTGGAGCCCAGCATCAAAGTAGAAGGTGGCTGTTCAGGGACCATGAAGGTTTTGTGTTGAGAGTCCATACCTATAGATCCATTCCAGAAGGTGGTGAGCCAGTGTTGCACTCCCTGAGGGTTCTGCCTGTCCAGCAGCAAGGTTGCTAGTGCATATTTCTAGTTGGCTGAAATAAGTGTTTTCCTTGTGGGAATATAGATGTGTGATGGGATTACATATCAAAGCCTGAGGTCCATACTGATCATGAGTCAGGTGTTGCTGCACCACAGAATCACCACAGAATGATAGAAACTTTCAAGTACCTCAAGGGAATCAACAAAGTCCAAGAGGGTAGCATCTTTCAGAAAAAGAGGTGTGCAAGAACAAGAGGGCACAATTTGAAGATAGAGGAAGGGGGCGGCTCAGAGGTAATGTGAGGAAGTACTTTTTTACAGAGAGGGTTGTGGATGCATGGAACGACCTTCCGGAGGAGGTTGTGGAGTCAAAAACAGTGGTGGAATTCAAGCATGCGTGGGACAGTCATACGGCAATTTTAGGCGGTGGGTGTAGGAAGAAGTAGACTGTTGGTTAACTAGGATCTGCAGCTTATCCATTAGGTAGGGAGATGGGCAGACTGGGTGGGCCAAGCGGTCCTTATCTGCCGTCAAATTCTATGTTTCTATGTTTCTATCATTGGTTCAGACTGAGTATTGAGACAGTTGTTGTCACACGGAATGTACTGCTTTTGAACCAGGGACAGTAAAGACCATTCATATACACAGTCATTTTGGTTGGCCTGCTCTTTGTGAGACTGAACTAAACATTGCCTGTGGGTAACAAGTTTTCCACAGTAAGGTCCGCAGTCTGGGCTCAGGGCTATCTGAATTGCAGAGACTGTCTACAGCTGGACTTGGGACAGAACACCTAACTGTGAAGGAAAGATTACATGGAAGATCTATCGAACTGAAGGCATGGATGCAGTTCAGCATTTGGTGAATCCTCCCACTTCAGATCCATAGTTTGGAAATGTAATTGTTCATAGTGCAAGAGCCATGTACCCTCACCAGAAATCCCCATCACTGGGAGGGCCAAACTGTGTAACAGAGTACCCTCCCAGTGATTGGCTATCAGTTGATCTGTAGTGACAGCCTCAGAAAACAGCTGCACTTCATTTTCTTGTCAGATGCAAAACACAAGCCCCAGAAGGTAAATATGGCAAAGAAAGTGATTTACTACTCAAGTTAGCTCTCCTGCTTGCTCTCAGCTGGCACTTCTCTCCACAGCCTGTGCACACTGAAAATGAGCTGACTGCTTGTTTTAAAGACTTAGGCGGGCTTCTTGCTTCTCCCCAATTAGTCTGCTCAAGCCACATAGACATAGAAACATAGACTTTGACGGCAGATAAGGACCACTTGGCCCACCCAGTCTGGCCATTTCCCTACCTATTGGATAAAGTGCAGATTCTAGTTAACCAACAGCCTATTTCCTGCAACCCCCCACTATAATTGCCTTATGTCTGTCCCATGCATGCTTGAATTCCCCCACTGTTTTAGATCCCACAACCTCTCCAGGAAGGCGGTTCCATGCATCCACCACTCTCTCCATGAAAAAGAATTTCCTCACATTACCCCTGAGCCGTCCCCCCTCTAACTTTAAATTGTGCCCTCTTGTTCTTACACATCTCTTTTTCTGAAAAATGCTACTCTTCTGGACTTTGTTGAGTCCCTTGAGGTACTTAAAAGTTTCTGTCATGTGCCCCCCGTCCCTCCTTTCATCAAGGGTATACATATTAAGCTCTCTCTCAGTCTCTCTTCTTATGGTTTCTGATGTAGACCCTGCACCATTTTAGTTGCCCTCCTCTGGACTGCTTCCATCCTGTCTATGTCCTTGCATAGATGAGGTCTCCAAAACTGCACGCAGTACTCCAGATGGGGTCTCACCAACTGT
This sequence comes from Neoceratodus forsteri, assembly GCA_016271365.2. Classification (NCBI taxonomy): domain Eukaryota; kingdom Metazoa; phylum Chordata; order Ceratodontiformes; family Ceratodontidae; genus Neoceratodus; species Neoceratodus forsteri. The sequence continues at coordinate 915,923,532 of CM057454.1, read as the reverse complement.
CTGTACAGAGGGATAACCACTTCCCTTTTTCTACTTGTGATGCCCCTCCCTATGCATCCCAGTATTCCCCTGGCTCTCCTTACAGACTTCTCATATTGCTTACCCACCTTTAGGTCATTTGATATGGCTACACCCAGATCCCTTTCCATTATTGTTGCTGTTAGTACCTCCCCTGCTATTGTGTACTCTTCTCCTGGATTTCTATTTCCCAGGTGCATTACTTTGCACTTCTTTGCATTGAATTTAAGTTGCCATATTTCTGACCATTCCTCCAACCTTGCCAAGTCCCTTCTCATCCTTTCTACCCACCCTTGTGTATCAACTCTGTTACAGATCTTTGTGTCATCTGCAAAAAGGCATACCTTTCCTTCCAGACCCTCTGCAATGTCACCTATAAAGACGTTAAAGAGGACTGGACCCAGTACTGAGCCCCCTGAGGTACTCCACTAGTAACCCCCCTTTCTTCAGAATGTGTTCCATTCACTATTACCTTCTGTGTCCTGTTGTGCAGCCAGTTTGCTACCCAGGCTACTACCCTGGGACCCACTCCCAGGCTGGCTAACTTGATTATTAATCTTTTGCGTAGGACTGTGTCAATTGCCTTGCTAAAGTCTAGGTAGGCCATATCCACAGCCCCTCCCTGGTCTATTACTTTGGTCACCCAGTCAAAGTAATCGATTAGATTCATCTGACATGACCTTCCTGCTGTGAATCCATGCTGCTTTGGGTCCTGAGCCCCGCTGGCCTCTAGGTACTCAACAATTCTTTCTTTCAGAAGTGATTCCATCATTTTCCTCACCACTGAGGTCAAACTAACAGGTCTGTAGTTTCCTGCTTCTGCCTTGCTCCCACTTTTTATGAAGAGGAATCACATCTGCCCTCCTCCAGTCCTCAGGTACCACCCCATCTTCCCATGATTTGTTAAAAAGTGTGGCTAGTGGTGTTCCTAGGTCCTCCCTTAGCTCTTTTAGGATTCTAGGGTAAATCCTGTCAGTCCCCATTGCTTAGTCCACCTTGAGTTTTAGGAGTTCTTTCAGGACTCTTTCTTCTGTAAATGGACTGGCGTCAACCCCACTACCCAGAGTGCTTCTATTGTTTGGTTTAGGTAATTCCTCCTCTTCTTCCTTTGTGAATACTGAGCAAAAGTATTTGTTCAGTGCCATGTGCCTTCTCCTAATGGTAATCTGAAAATGGCTGTACTTCCTTTTCCTGTCAAATACAAAACTCAAGCCCCAGAAAAAGCAAAAAAAAAAAAAACAGTGGTTTACTGGGGGATTTAGCTCCTCAACAAAAAATGGTTTATTGTGGGATTTAGCTCCTCATCTTGCTTTAAGCCAGTGCTTCTCACTGCAGCCTCTAAATACAGAAAATTGGGCTGACTGCATGTTTTAAAGGCCTGGGTTATCTTCATGTCTCTCCCTGATTGGCCTGATCATGTCATGCATCCTCCCCACCTCCGACAACCATATGGAAAATGGCTGCACCTCTTTTTCCTGCCAGATGCAAAACATAAGCCCCTGAAGGTAAATGCAGCAAAACAAGTGATTTACTTCATTCTTCTCTGACAGGATATCCTCTATTTGGGCTGAGATCTCACCAGTGGGTTTAAACCAGACCCACAGGGTGGGGGTCTGGGTGGAGCAGGTTCACTCCTATTGTCTGGACAGAGTTTTGACTAATTGGGGTGGATGAGGTCTCCAATGTGTTTTCGAAGCTCCAGCCCATTTATTGTGAACTGGACCCTGGCCTGACATGTCTCCTAGTGGGATACGTTGAGGTTATTGGTCCAGTGTTCACTGGGATAGTCGGGTGCTCACGTTTGGAAGGGGTATTCCCTGACAACTTGAAGGAGGCGCTGGTGAAGCCCTTCCTGAAAAAAACATCTCTTGACCCCCGATGTCCTAGCGAATTATAGACCAATCTGAAACCTCCCATTTTTAGGGAAGGTTGTCAAGAAGATAGTGGCTCTGCAGCTCGAGGAACACCTGGAGACCTGTGACATCTATGAGCCATTCCAGTACAGGTTTAGGGCGAGGTATAGCACACAGACGGAACTAGTCCAGGTGCATAATGACCTTCTCATGGCAAGAGAGTGAGGAGAATGATCAGTTCTCATTCTCCTTGATCTGTCATCAGCATTCAATACCGCAGAACAAATCGTGTTGTTGGATCACCTTAGACAGTACTGTGGACTCACCGGTGTTGTCATCAATTGGTTGGAGTCCTTTCTTTCTGGTAGGAGGCAGAGGGTAGTGATTAGGAATTTATCCTCCTCCCCTCTGCATCTGATCTGTGGAGTTCCTCAGAGCTCAATCCTATCACTGATGCTGTTCTTGGTGTACATGCTGCCACTGGGGAGGATCATCAGACGGTACAGTCTGAGTTTTCACTGCTATGCAGATGATACTCAGCTATACATGTCTTTTCCACCAGGGACAAGTGGTGCTGTCAAACTGCTGAATAACTGCCTTGCTGAGATCCAGGACTGGATGAACTCTAACTGGCTGAGACTTAACCTCGACAAGACAGAGGTTCTAGTGACTGAGCCTGGCTGCAGACGTGATGGGGATGCCTCCAGGACAACAACAGGTTTGGTCCTAGGGGCGACACCATTGATGGCATCCTCTAGGGTGAAAAATCTGGACGTGGTCTTCAACGATAGGTTAACATCTGAGACTCGGATGTCAGCGATCGTCAAAAGCAGCTTTTACCATCTGAGTAACATCACCAGGATTAAAACCCTAATTCCACCTGAGAATCTGCCATCACTGGTGTATGCTGTTGTGACATCAAGACTCAAGTCTCAACTACTATAATGCTCTATTCAGTACCTTGGGGTCAGTGAAGGGAACCTCCACTGGCTACGGATAGTGCAGAATGCAGCAGCTAGGCTGCTGACAGGACTATCAAGGTCCTGTCATGTGACCGTGGTCCTGAGGGGTCTGCACTGGCTGCTGGTCAGGTGACGGGTTCTCTTCAAGGTGGGCTTGCTCACTTATAAGGCCTTATATAGCTCGAACCCTGCCTACCTGTCAGACCTCCTTACTCCTACCATCCTGGCTCACTCTCTCTGCCCTTCCACCCAGGGTCTCCTGGTAGTTCTGAGGACCGGGCTGAAAACCTTAGATGATCGTTCATTTGGGGTGGCCAACCCGGTCCTCTGGAACTTGCTTCTAAGAACTTTGAGGGAGGCCCCTATGGTGAAGGTGTTCAGGAAGTGAATAAAAACCTACCTTTTTAATCTTGCTTATCCTGCAGATGTATTTAAATAGTGCCTGATATATTTAATATTTTATATTATTATTCTGCTGACTATTTAAATTGTGATTTTATAATCCTGTCTATCCTGCTGACTGTCTACTACTGTATGGTACCCAGAGCCCCTGGGATTGTGCATCTAACTAACTAAATTTTACTTTACTACTTACTGTGCTGTTCTGCTTGCTCTCAGCTAGTGTTTCTCACTGCAGGTATCCCTCACTCACACCACCTTGTGTTACTAACATCCACCCCCACCCTCCGGTATTTTCCCAATTAATTCACTTTCTTGAAAATCCCCAGGAGTACAAAAATAATGACAGGAGGCAAAGTCAAAGATAAAGTTGATGACTCAAAATGTAAGACCTTATACAAGGGTAGTTCTAGCCCACTTACAGCAGCTGCACTGTTCATATACTGTATATCTATAAGTACCTCATTTCAGCCCCTATTACAGGGGCTATGTGGTAGATATATATCTACCTCAGCAATGGCTACACGTAATACAGCTATGCAGCCCCAAGCAATTTGATACTGCAGTTCGATCCCTCTCGCAGGGACTGCACTGTACATATGAGAACAGAGTAACTCTGACAACTATGTCATCGTTCCATCCTAAAATTGCATCCAGCTTCCAAATGAAACAGACAATCGAACCTCTGCCCAATTCTCCAATCACAGAGGACAACAATGATTCCTCGTTCACACATTTGGAATGAAAAGAGTTATAGCCACATATATTAACAAAACAAGAGACTGTCAGAAGACAGACAGCTTATTTGTTATCATACAAGGCCCAAGAAAGGTTTCCAGCACCCAGACATACAGTACAATAGCCACATGGTTAAGGTGCACCATTTGGGAGGCCCACAAAGGCGAAGCCACACCTAGTCCCAAGAACTTAAAGGCACATCCTACAAGAACAGTGACCACCTTGTGGGCTGAGAAAAACATGACCATGACAGTTACTTAATTATTTATTTGAAAACTAAACTGGTGACCAGGAAAGGCACACAAAGCCAAGACTCATTTCGAGGTGCAAACCGGGAGAAGGAAGTCGAAGTCACATATTAGCACAGACACCATTTTGCAGTTACAATAAAGTACACTTAGAGACGTGGATGCAGAAGACAGTGCAAAAATAAGTGCATAATAAGCAAAGAATGCATGAGTAACAAATGAGTGTTTTAGCAAACACTTCCATCTAGTTATGAGGCAAAAGACAGAGGAGATTTTGTGTGGCAGTAACATGGATCTCAATACATTCTTTCACAAGGCATTACTCATTGGATGTTGTTCATGAGTCAAGTCTAATTTCAGACATTCTGTACTGCAGGTAGGCAATTTTCTCTACTTCCACATGCACCCTGTCTCCCACACCCAGTTACTGAGGTGTACTGCTTTTTAACACCCTACTTATAAGGAATCTGGAGTGCCTCCAATACCTAAGATGCTATTGATATTCTTAGGATACTCCTGTCTTGAGCCAAAACTAAAAGACCAATAAAGGGGAGATCAGCAAGGACAACACCGAGAAAGCTATTCAAGTTTTTATGTTTGCACGTGCATGCGTGCACAGAAAACGTGTTGTTACAATGAGAATCAGAGGTGTGTTACTGTTGTGTCCAATGCAGGTCAAGCTGCATTGGGCTGATCAGCGACAACCCAATGACCTGACAAGCTGAGTATGACACTGGTCACTGTCTGATGGGTGGAAGCTTCATGTGGTCGAAAGGACCGAAGCTCCTATGAGAGAGCGGTTCAGTCCTTTCATTTACATGAAGCTGGCTAGCAATCATCTTAATGGCTTTATGACATTGTGGTGTCATGCTGTGTCTCTTTTCTGTGTGTGTTTGGGCCCCTCCTCCCTACTGTTCTCATGGTGTGCAAGGTTTCAGTTCATATATATTTATCTTACAACCCCCAATACTCCCACCGACTCTCTGTGAACTTCCTTCTTGCTGTCTAGTGTTTGTCACTCTAACTTACCCATGCTCCCACCGATTCTCTATGAACCTCCCTTCCTCCTGCCAAGGGTTTGTCAGTCTCTCTCTCACTCTGCCTAAGATGTAAAGCAGACCTTGGGGTTTCTGGAGTGTTTGCTAACATCTTGTTACTGAGTTGTGCTCTCAGCAGCTTCTGAATAAGAGCTGCTTATAACAGCTCAGACATCAGCAGAAGCCAACAATGCCAAATAATTTTCCAAAATTTGACTGCAATTTTTTTCTCAGACTTGGATTTTTAGTAGTTTATTTCTCTATGGATGCAGTCTTCGCACTTGAATGAAGTTAGCCCTGAGGGTGTTGCTGCTGCTGAGGAAAGAGAAAATGTTTCTACTCTTTACAAGATCTGCCTGGATTTCTGAACAGTGCAATAGGAAAAGGCTTTTGGGGGGGAGAGGGGGTTAATCATTGTTTTCCTCCTGCCAGACATAGTAGCCTGGGATTCTCTAAGAAAGGTTACACGAATAATACTGTAATTATTAATTTGGGCAAAGTACATGTAGACCAAGAGATATAATCAGGTTAGTGTGCTGAGTGTGTTGGTCCACGGGATACAGACAGTTAGTCATTTTGGTTGGGATGTCGCCTCTGAATATCCTCACCTGCGGTGCTGGCGGCTAAACTGCTCATGAGCTGGCATGTTCTGCCAAGCTTATAAAGCAGCTGGCCCATGAGGAAAGGGAAAGTCTGAGTAGTGGAACATTTAAAAAGTAGGCACACCTGCTACACACTCAGTCTCCCATTCAGTTTCTGCACAATGCCATCCGCCTTGCAGTCCCTTCAGAAATGCAGTCACCTTGTGCACCTTCACCTGGATACCACTTTAGGATCACGGGACGCAGTTCAACACCAGTTACAGAGCTGGTGTGTCTTGCTCCCAAGCTGGGGGGGGGGAGTGACCACAGTGGTTGGGGTGGGGCTACCAACGCAAAAGTGGATAAAAACAGCATGACAAGGGAAGACAAAAAGTAAACAAGACTGAGGCAGCGAGCACTCACTGAGTGACTGATATATACACACACACACATACATGGCATGGTATGCACACTGCCACAGCTATACTGACACAACATAGGACAGACATGTTGGTCATAATCTATCAGGTACACTACCAAGCACATGCTGACACCATGCCCACCACATAGGTTAAACTTTAGCTTGTTGCATGCAGGGTGTTGTGTGTGCATTTGAGTTCTTTCATGATGGCAGTAACAACCTCTTACTGTCACATGAACAACTGCTTCTTTCTCCGGAGCCCGGGCATGTGGTCTTCCTATGTTCTTGTGACCCCATTTTAGCTGGACTCACTGGTGGACTGCAAAACCTGAGGTCAGTGATCACTAAAGTGAGACAGCCAGGAGGTGGGACCATGGCTGCCTGTGGCAAGAGGCAGGGCTTATGGGGTGAGAGGAGAGAAATCTGCTCTAGGCTGAAAGGAAGCAAGTCAGGCCTCTTCTTAGTCTTCTTTAGTTTTTTTTCCTGAACCACACTGCCACCTTAAAAAATTAAATAATTAAAAATCCTGAGGACAGGATTGGGCTGTCACTGAGGAGGAGAAATAGCTAGGAGGTGGGTGGGTGCTGAGGTGCAGCCTGTGGGGGAAGAGAAGCATGCACTGAATGCAAACCAGGCTACTGCAGTTGAGCAATAGCCTGAGTTATTTTTGTGTTTGATGCACTTGCGCACCAAACGTCTTGGGACAATAACAGGAAATGAGAGGTGTATCACTGCCAAGCCAATTACAGCTGAAACTGCAATGGGTTTAGCAGTGCACACCAATGACCAGGCACTCTGGTCATGACAGCAGTAAAGCTTTGCTGACATGGCGTATCCTGGACTTAAAAGAAATGAACTGCTCCAATGGGAGTGTTTCACTTCTTTCTGCAGCCCGAACTCCAGCCATGTGCATTAGAGCGCACACTAATGGGCATGGCCGCAGTTACGGCTCGTCTTCGCTCCTCTGATCCCCACCCCAAAAGCTGAAACTTTAGCCGTGGTGCAGCTTTCTCTCCCAGTGCTCATTTCTCGGCTCCTGCCTCAACAGTAGCCGCGGTGTGGCTTTCTCTCCCCTCTCCTCCCGGTGCTCGCTTCTCTGCACCCCCCTCAGCATTAGCCGTGGTATGGCTTTCTATTAAAGCCAACATCAGGGTGCCCAATCACTGTATTGGCATGTATTCCCTCCCATTAAAGTAGCACACTGGGAGCCCACCCCAGTGTGCCAACATCATTATTTTCGGTTCTGTTTCTTATGTTTCCGATACTGGGATACCCATTCGGTTTTGGATCGCCCAACACATCTATATCCTTTGCGAGATCGGGTGTCCAATCCCCATGTTGGCATGCCCACCACACACACATACACACACACACAAACACACACACACACACTATTGTGGCACACTGGGAGCCCACCCCAGTGTGCCCTAAATATATTATGTATTTTTTAACCTGTAAAATAAAGAAAACCATCCCCAGCATCTTTTACCTGTTAAAGAAAATGAGCCCTCATCATCTACACAGTCCTCCTCCCCCATCCCCACCCTCCCACTGAGAACCCACCTCCCTGCAACCCCCATACCCCATACTTACCTCCACAGGTTGGTGTTGTCATCTTCTCCTGACCGGGACCGTCTGCACTCTTCAAAGCCAACCGGCAAATTGAAGAATCAAAGGTAAGCACCTTATAATGGCAGTCAATGGGGGGTTTCAACTGATGTTGATATCTTAGCCATTGTTAGGAATTTTGGATCCAGATTTTCAATATAGGGTTCTTGGGACTCCACCTTGTGAACACTGTAATTTTGTTACTCAGTCCCGAAAGTTGATTTTTCAGTCGCTGTGCGGAATCAACTTTCGGGACAGAGTAATGAGACGATAGTGCCTCTGTTCGTGAGGTGGGGTCCCAAAAAGCAAATCTTCCTCTGCCTAAGACACAATCCCTCTGCACAGGCCATCTGGGCTCCTTGTATGTGCTGTCTCCCTGCTTCCCCTTGTCCTCACTGCCTCCTTTTCCTTCTACCCATAGCTGCTTTTCACCTGTGGTCTGGTGTACTTGGTACAACAGAGAGGTGGAGGGCATTGGGTGTTAAATCCAACCGTGCTATCATATAATATATTATATGAAAGCCAGGATTGGGGGCCCACCTCAGTATATTACTAATGTTTCCAAGATATAAATGATATACAGGTATAATTGTAGCATAAAAAATGCTAAAAAAAACTTCTGGTTATTAATTTATAAAAATGCCTTATTAATGAATTAATTTACTTGCTTCTCCTCCATCTCAGACTACTATTTCAGAGCTCTTTTCACAGACAATCATAACTGGAGCACAATATCATCACCAAAGACAAGCAGGCACCTTGGCACTATATAGTCACACTTATCCTGCGTCTGATGATTGCATGTCGCTCTCACTATGGCATCATGGGCTAGTATACCTTGGCCATCTTTGCTGACGTTTTGGTAGGGGAAAAGGGAGGCAAGTCAAGCTGGGGGTTGTGTTGAGGAGGAGGAAGGGAGTGGGCAGGTACGAAGAGGGGGCATTATGGCATATGGAACAATGGGATGTACATATGCTATTGAGGTACAGGGAACCTTTGAAAGTTAATTTGGTTAGAAGATGTGCAGTGGTAAGGTATAATGCTATGAATAGATTTAAAATTCTGTCATGTAATGTGAAAGGCCTTGGAGATTTAAATTTAAGTTAATAAGATATTAAATTATGCAGGCAAAAAAGGTGCCAGATATTAGTTACTCCAAGAAACACACTTTGATAGGGTGATTTCTTTTTTATATCTACAGCAATGACATGTCACAAAATACTGCATGCAAAAAATGCTTAATTGTCACTGAATTGCACTATTCCCTGCAGCATACTCAGGACTCTGCAGTAATACTGCAAGGCACTGCACTGCACTGCACACTGGCTGGATCAGCTGTACATAACATATGCTCAGTTTTTTAACATCAACTCACTGGAGCTGGCTGTCCATGTAAAAGGAAAAAAAAATACTTTTGGAAGAACTTCAGAAGATGGGCAGGGTAGATATGTTATAACAGAGTTAACATTTCTCTGCCTGCTCTGTAGGGCTGGGTGACAGGGCATCACCTGGCACATTGGCAACCTGGATTTGCACCCGGCAGGAGTGGAGACTGGCAGGGAGGGTTCAGAGTGTCCACTGGATGCTCTCCTTCCAAGGGGCTGGGTCTGAGCCTGCATTGCTTTAGAGTGGCTTCTGGTGACCTGCTGCAGTGGTGCACTTTGTGGCGTGGGTGACTACTAACTGCAGTACATCCTGCCAGGATGCCATGTGTGTGTGACCACTCTGTAGGCAGGGGGGTGGAGAACAACTGGGAAAAATGTCTGCCCAGTCAGCTGGATGATGATTGCCAAGTACCCTTCCCACCAGGAAGCCCTGGCAGAACATCTCTTGTGTGCTGCTCCCATGGCTCTGTGTACCAGGCCAAGGTCAAACCCCAGTCTCCCTTCTCTCTCAGGGCACAGAAGAGGGGTACTTGTCCAGGGAAGGGAATATATTGGGCACACCTGGAGGGCACAGAATCAGGGATGGCAGTGGATGGCAGGGATGGGGATGTCATAGCTGGTGTGAGGGGGTCCTAGGCAGCCCAAAGCAGTGGATGGCCGAGCAGCATGAGGGCATAAAAAAAATAAAGTAACAAAAAAAATGAATTGACATTCCAAGGACAAAAGACCTGTTTCTCTTTCCTTCCCTCACCACCCCACCCCTCCCAGGTTTCCACTTCCCCCCATCACCACCCAGGAAACCTTGCTTGTCCTTTCCCTCCCTCTACCTTTCTAAGTTCAGCCCAGACAGGGTGGACCCCAAGCTCCTCCACCTCTCAGCTCCTGCCACTACAGCTCCCCTTACTCACCAGCTCAACCTTTTCTTCTCCCTCTGTGCTGTTCCTCAGTCCTGGAAGTTGGCCAAAGTTATTCCATGTCATAAAGGTGGTGACCCCTCCTTCCCTGGCAATTTTCATTGCATATCTCTCTTCCCCTCCATCTCAAAACTGCAAGAGAAACTATCCCATTCTAGACTGCTCGATTACCTTTCATCCTCCAACTTCCACCCCCCTTTTCAGTCTGGTTTCTGGAAGCACCAGTACACTGTCTTCTCCCTGCTGCATATCACTGATTCCATCTTCTCGGGGATGGATTATGGGCCCATTATGGCCGCCATTTTCATTAATCTGGCCAGAATCTCCAATTCCACGCCCCATCCACTCCTCCTAAACAAGCTAAGCTCTGCTGGCCTCTCAGCTTGCACTGTTGATTGGTTCTGTTCTTACCTCATGAACCATCAACAATCTTTACAGGTAGGAGGCATCCTTTCGCCTCAACTACCCATCCAGGATGGGGTCCCACAGGGCTTCATCCTGGTTTCCATCCTTGTCTCCATCTTCCTGGATGACCTTTTCCCCTAGCGGTCCCTCCCAAGCCCCAAGCCCCACAGCAGTACAAAACAAGAAATCCATGGTGGTCCAGTGGTCCCTCCCATGTCCTGATCCCCACATACATAAAAAAAGAAATCCCTGGTAGTCCAGCAGTCCCTCCCATTCCCCAATCCCAACATACATAAAAAAAAAGGATGACAGAAATAGTATTCCCTGATTGTCTAGCGGTCCCCCCCTTCTATACCCTGACCTGCCTGTATCAGAGAAAACACCAACCCTGGTAGTCTAGTGGATACCCCACCCCCCAACCCAGAAGGTAGTGCCCCACCACCCAGCCCCTGTCCCAAACCCAAGAGCCGGTGATCAGCACAGCCCTCCGATAACCAACATGGCCAGCAGCAGACTGAAGTCTCATGATGTGCTTAAAGTAGGTACAATGGCGTGTCATGAGTGCTTTCAAGTCTGCGATCCTTGAGATGGTGGTGAAAGGTCTGTGCCGGTCACTAACCCTTGGGGTTGGGACAGAAAGGAATGGGTAGGGCACTATCTCTTCTAAATGTAGAGGCGGTCACTAACCTCCAGGGATGGTGTTTATCCAATACAAATAGGGGCAAATCTAGATATAGGGAGAGGGGACTGTTAGACCATGAGGGAATACTATTTCTGTCACTTGACAGAGGATCAGGGATCAGGATGGACCGCTGGACTACCAGAGAATTTTTTTCTTTTTTTATGAATGTGTGGATTGGGACATAGGAGGGACCACTGGACTACCAGGGATTTCTTTTTTTTTTTTTTATGTGGGGATTGGAGCATGGGAGGGAACGCTGGACTACCAGGGACTTCTTTTTTCCATGTATGTGGGGGACTGGGGTATGGGAGGGACCGCTGGAATTACCAGGGATTTCTTTTTTTCATGTATATGGGGACTAGGGTATGGAAGGGACTGCTGGACTACCAGGGATTTCTTTTTTTTTTTTTTATGTATGTATGTATGTGGGGATCAGGGCATGGGAAGGACCACTGGACCATCAAGGTTTTCTTGCTTTGTACTGCTGCGGGGATCGGGGCATGGGAGGGACCACTGGTCTACCAGGGATTTCTTGTTTTTTTGTGCTGCTGTGGAGTTCGAGGCCTGGGGGGATCTGGTCCGGTGCACATGGCCGATGCAATGGCATGCAGATGAGCCCATAATGGGCATGCAAATGGCCTGCTAGCGCCTTGCATGCACAATGGGCTCATCGGCATGTTTGGACTGAATATCACCCATAGCGGCTGTGGCGCTAACCTGTGTGTGCTGCACTTTAAACCTATGGGTGGTCTTCAAACCGGCGCTCTGGTAGCACGGCACACAGCATGATGACTGCTGGCTGTGCACCACACTACCATGGCCCAATATTCAGACAGATAGCACAGTCAGTTCAGATCATGGTATCTGTTTGAATATAGCACCAGAGCTGGCTGGCCCTATTTTTTTGCATGGTGCCCCGTGTGCATGTGCAGACGGTCAGCTCTGAATATGGGGCCCTTGTTGTTCTCTGCCATATATCAATCCTACCACAGAATTGAATTCTTTCTAGTCTCCCAATCTGCAACTCAGTCAAACATATACAGTGCAATCTCGATCTAATGAACCCCCATTATTCGGACATCCCTATCTAATGGACTGGTAGCATGTCTCCCAAGTGAATACTCTCCGAATGTTTTAATTCCAGTTTTACAGAGTCCCTATTATCCGATCTAATTTCATGTCTCCCAAGCAGACTGTATAATCGAGATTGTACTGTATATAACAATATATAACTCCTTCTCCACCCACTCCCTACCAACCACGCTGTCAAATTACCTCACGGTAAACTTTACCTATACTCTACTGCACCCCCCAACCCAAATCCCAACTGCCTGACCAGTGGCACCTCTCTATGCTTGGAAGCTGGCTTATATCACCAACTATGGCACTTACTGTCTTGTCTTGCTTTTCTCTGCCAATCTAAAATCAGCTGTTACGTATTAATCTGCCTCAGCAATCTGTACTCTATGTATGTATTGTATGCATGTATCCACTGGGTTACGCTTTCCCTGCTCCATGTAGTTGACTGTTAACCAACGTGTAGTCAAATGTAACCTTATTCCAATGTATACCTGTTTCATGTTGCTGTTTGATAACCTGCGTGTTATCCTCCCTTTGTATCCCTTCCCCAGGTTGCACCAGGAGACGAGCATCTTTTTGCTCAGTGTGCCTTTCCTGGTGAATCAATTCAATAAATAAATAAAATAAAAAATTAAATTGTGATAGTCAGATCATGAGCTTGTTACTATATCTTTAAATCTGGAAACCTGTAAAGTCTCAAAATTGTGGTGTACGGACCCAGGTTTATTAAACAATAAAAGAAAATCATGTAAATGTTAAAGAGATAATGGATTTTTTTTTTACAATTAATGACTCCCTGACTATTCAAAATAATACTATAAGAAATGCATTTGAAGCATACAGTACATCAGGGGGAAAAATCTAATATACAGCATGAAGTATAACGAATAATGAAGATTGACATCAACTGGAAAATAAAATGACCTTAGATTCAAAACAGAGTAGATTTGGTTCTGATGCAGTATTTAACAAATTAATACTGTCTAAAGAAGGATTTCTTTAAATCACTGCACTTAATGCTGAACACAAGGTCATATACTATTCTGGATGTGATAAACTGGATAAGAGTCTTGCTTCTCAAATAAAAAAGGACCAAGACAGAATGATTACAAACATTAAGAACTTCAATGGCACTGTTCTTGATGATTCAATGGAAATTAAATGAGGAATGTTAAAACTTTTACCAGGAATTATACACACCAAAGCATCAGAAATCTACAAATGGGATATACGAATTCCTGAGCAATATCTGATTCACTGAACTGGTAGAGGATTTCATTCTAAACCAGGAAAAATAAATATAAATACAATTAATCAGAAAGGCCATAAAGGTGTTAGCTCCAAACAAAACCCTGTAGGATAAATGGGACCTGCTGATGTATATAAAGGATGTAGTAGTTCACTGACACTTCAGCTATAGGACTTCTTTAATCAACCCCTGAGCTTGAGCTGTCTCCCAGAGTCATTCTACAATGCTAATATACTCTTATTTCTCAAAAGGACATCATCCACAGTTACTATATGTGACTCATACAGTGTCTACCAATTTCACCACTCAATTCCTTATCATAAGATACTAGCTAAAATACTGGCAACATCACTTCAGACTATGTTACCACTTGTAATCTCAGAGGAACATACTGTTTTTATTAAAGACAGAAAAATGGGGAGCAGTATTAGACATGCATTAAACATCATACAAAGCTGCACAGTACAGGGAAAAACAATATATGATTCTGGCCTTAGATACGGAAAAGACCATTGACAGGGTAAAGTGGGATTATATTTAGAGTTCTGTCTCTAATTGGGCTGCGACCTACAGCAAGTTCAGCAGTTGGATTAAACTACTATACCACTCATCACATCAACAATTACACTTCTGAGAGATTACAACTCTTCAGAAGGAACAGACAAGGGGGCTTCTTGTCCCCTCTAATCTTAGCTATGCAACTGTATTAAGCCTTTAGCCATAGCAATCAGGCAACATCAAAATATATCAGGGATAATAATATGGAACCACAAATATAAAATCAGTGTAGATTCTGATGATAACACTCCTTTACCTAGCCAACCACGATAACTCTCTCAACAAAGCTCTCTGCCTCACAGGTAAATGTAAAGGCCTCTGGATATAAGTTCAGTTTGCAGACATCAGACACATTGAAATTAAGAACACCCATAGCTATCCACTGGCCACACCAGGTGAAATCCCGAGAGGTAGAACAGATAAAATATATAGGATCACTCCATAAAATGCAGTAATGACCCTTTTAAATAAAACGTTTTGCCTCTAGTTGACAGAATCTCAAATTATTTGACTAAATTAATCATATTTGCCTGGGCTACAGGGAGAGTTAATGTTTTGTGTTTTGTTTTTACCAGGAGAGTCACACTAAGCTGAAAGCTTGTTTGCAGGTGCGACCTGGGAGCACAAGAAGTTAAGTGCCTTGCTCAGAGTCACACAGTATGTAAGTGGGGGCTGTGGGATTCAAACCCAAGTCTCCAGGTTTGCAGCTCAGAGCATTAAATTATTTATTGCAATTAAAAGGAATGTCTTTACTAAGCTTTCTTTTCCTATTTCAAACAATTCCAAATAATATTAAAGAGACGTTCTTTATCAAATTAAGTAAAATAATATCTACCTTTTTTGGAATAAATATAAACCCATGCCCTCAATACGCTTACGTAAAGCACTTAGATACTTGGCTTTCCGTTATATCAAATGTTACTAGCTAGCAGTGCAAATTAGCCAAACCAGCAATTAGTTCCTACAGGATAGCTGAATTAACAAAACAGTCACCCTGTATAGCAGATTTAGGCATGTCATCTTTGCTGGATACACAAAGAAGTAGTCTTTTAATATTTTTGAAAGTTCAAATGACGTGTGTTACTTGGGGCAAGCATATCAGATATTGCACTGGCAAACTAATTTAGCAAGTTACCCCACAATCTTTAAAACCTTTATTTTGTCCCCTCATTACTAGGTAGCATCTTTAAAGTAAGGTATGACATAATCAGTGCATACACAATTAGACCAAGGCTTTATACAGTAATGGCATACTGGGCTCTTTCAGCCACTTACAAAATGATTATAGGATCCCCTCTCTTCATTTGTACTGATACTTCAGGTTAAGCGATTTTATTTTGAAAAGCAATGACTCCATGTTACCATTCTTGTTCCCTACTGTTATCTTCTTTCAGTGGGGAAGTAGAGGAAGGTCAAAAGTGAAATGGGAAGGGGGTGCAATTCCCTTTGTAAATACACAGGGAGCTGCATAATAAAGCAGACTACAGAAACCATAAGGCTTTTATCTACAGACATGTTTGTATGTTTGCGTATTTCATTTTCTTAGATGCAGCGCATAAAGACCTAACATCTCTTAAAGGGAAACAGGAGCAGAACCTTGGGTTTAAGATTTCAGAGGAGACATGGAATATTATGATTAACTCTCTCCATACAGGGGTTGTAGCCACAAAGTTGCAGTAAATCCAATTTAATATAGTTCATCAGGGTTACTATGCCTCTGCTAAACTTAATAAAATTAATCTAAATATCATGGATCCTTGCCTAGATATCCTAGCAATCCAGGATCCCTCCTGCATAAGTTCATTAACTGCCCAAAGCTGACCGCCTGTTGGGAAAAAAATTATAATATTCTTACTTCACCAACAGGGAAAAATCTCAAAAAGACTCTATTCTTATTCTAGTTGGTATAAGTACTTTAGATCTTTCACCTGCACAGACCAATCTAGTCCACTTAGTAATGATAACTGACCTAAAATATATGTTTCTAAAATGGAATGATTAGGATCCACTGAGCCCCTGCATGTGACTAAACTTGATGCTAGACTTGATTCAAATTGAAGAAATACACTATTTTTTTTTTATTGTTACATTTTTTCCATGCCCACATGGACCCTTCAGGGGCTACAACCCATCCTTTGGATGGGTACGTCCTGCGGCCCCTGATCACCCTGCACGTCTAGGAGTGCTGGTGTGCCCCCCCCCAGGAGCAGTAATCCAGAATTGGGGACAGCCCCACAGGAGTAACTGGGCCATCATGGGTCCAGCCGGGTCCCGATTCTTCCTCCATTTTCTCCTGCACCCTACACTAGTGAAATGGGTGGGGACGCTGTCTTCACCTCTGAGGAGGCAGCCAATTGCCTGGACATGGGCCAGCCCCTTGCTTGGCTGTGTGTCTTGTGCTGATACCCAGATACTGTTGGGTGTCAGTCGACAGCACACAGTGCTAGCCCCCCTCCCCGAGGAAAGACAGCAGTCCTCTGGATACTCAGTCCTTCCTCCCTGGCTGAGCCCCGAGTGACCCGAGTCCATTCCCAAACCTGGGTCACTGGCGTGGCGTGGCGTAGCATGAATTGTGGTGTCCAGTGCCTCAAACCTCAGTGCCACTGGGCCAGTATGAAATACACCGTTGAAGGAAAAAAAAATTTCTATATTTGAAACTCTATGGCTTCCTTTCAAAGAAGCAACAGATACAGGTATATTGTAAATCCCTCATATATCTGTTGTATTAATCCTCTCCTCCACACTCCCGACCTCGCTATATTTTAAGTTGTAATTGTATAAGGATCATGTCTTATGATTATGTTTTCTGTTTAGCTTTCTACATTATGTCATGTGTAACCATGTACAGTACTTCTGCACCCCACTAAAAAAAGAGAAATAGATTTACTTAGTCACAAAACTTAATGTTGGCACAAACAGTATTTTGTAGTTTCAATTTTTTTTGCTTGCCACAGACACAGAATAGGAGAAAATGACTTGATAATAGTGTTGACTGCACAACAAAACTGAAAAAAAAATTAAAAAGTTGATGCCCTTCTAAATGGACTAATTCTTCTGAAGTACATTAGTGGCAAAACACCTGTCTCTATTGTATTTAGGAACCATTTCCTACTTAATATAGTGCAGTTGGTAAATTTGCTTGAGAAATACAGAATTCTTAGGAGTGGAAAAAAGTGATGTACAGTAATTCTATTAAACAAACTGGTAATTATCACATTATAAAAACTGGTCTAGAGCCACTAAAGGACAACACTAATTTGATAAATTTACATTTCCATATTTATGTGAATAAATTTAAAATCAGCAACCAATGTACAGTGCAAAGTGGATCTCTGTGGGCTGTGAACTTTATCCCTCTCATGAAAGAAGATAATTTGGCAAATGTAATTTTCCCAATGGAGACTATTACAGTGTAAATATGAACTTTCTGCCCCAATCACTCGAAAATCCTGAAATGTGCATAAAATTGAGTAAGAACAGACAACACTGGAGTTGAGAAAATCTTAATCTCTATCCACTGAAATATTTGCTGTGAGCATAACCAAAACATCACATATTTTCCCTGTCTCTGTCTCTGTGATCACAGAGCAGGCCATAGCTTAACTGAGACCTGCAATGTCAGGTGGATGTCTGCAAATCATATGACTTTTGTGACGGGAATGTGACCATGTTAATGTAATCTCTTACTGTTATTGTACTTAATTTCTTTTCTGCTTAGTCACATGTAAGATATTTCTATGATTGGATGACATAGGGCAAACAAAATGGAGTTCAGGTCACATGTCCCAGCAGCTATCCTGGGAAACTTACAGGGGGAAATAATTGCCAGGTGTGAGAGTTTTGCTTTTTCCCACATAGGCATCCTAAGCAAGATAGAAAATAAAATAAGAAAATAATGTGAGGAAGGTTGCAAGAAGGGAGTTCCCACACTCAGCCAATAAAAACAAGAGGATGTCATAAAACTTTAGAGATAGGTTTCGGAGGTGCGAGCATACAGTGAGGATGCTGCAGGCGGGAAATGGTAACTCGGCCTGGTAGAAGTAAACACACACACACACACAAACACAATCTCTCATGTGGATGGGGAATATTGATGAGGGCTGTCACTATAGAGAGAGAGAGGTCCCATCCCACTGCCTGAGTACATAAATAGAAGCGGGTAACCCCAACTGTCTACCTCTCTCTCACTCTCTGACATCTTGCATCCTTTGAAGAGGACCTAGAGTCTGTATCATGATGAGTGTTCCCCAGTAGGAAGGAGAACCCTGCTCCCATAGATAATCCATCTGGGCGTAGAAGGTACAGTCTTATTGAATGTCTCTTTCAAGTTAGCCGGCAGGTAAATATAGATTCTAGTGTGAGACTAGATCGTGAGTTTATTCCAAAAGTCATCTATCTGTTCAACCTGTTTTAATTTCCTTTCCTGTAAGTGAGTATGCCTTTTTTGTTTGCTGTACATATCCTGTTTGTAATTCTTGTAGCAGTAGACTAGTAAAGAATCTGTTTTTATAGTACCAGTTGCTGAGTATCCTTATTACGAAGGTAGCTTAAATTTTTCTGCAGGGCAAAGTGAACATTCCCTGTTTAAAGTCCACTATGTGAAGTGCAGTCTACCAGATATTACTGTGTTTGACTTTCCAAGTCCTGGAGCAGGATAGAGGTATTTTCCTGGGGTAACCAGTGGTTGGCAGCAGCAGAAGTGGTTAAGACGAAATTCCCTAGAAGCTGACATGTCCCAAAGGAGTTTTTGTTGTAACTTTCCATAGTGAGACAGCCATTGGTGCTTATCTGTCCTCCCGTAATGACAGTAAATTGCATATTTTAAGTCAGACCATTGCATATTCAATTTATACAACATTAATGTACAAGTTATAATATCAGTTCACAATATGTATACATATTTGTTTTTTCTTTAACTGCAGGCTATGAGGAAAAAAAGCCTACCCATGTAACGCGTAATATATATCTAACTCTATCTACTGTATCAATTTATTTATCTGTCTATGTAATTGTATACCTATCTAATCATATATAGAGGGAGAGGAGAAAGAGAGAGAGAGATTGGGATTTACATCGAGATTGGGATTTACATTAACAATAAACAGTCCTGAACAGTAAGCATTCCTGTTCAAAAGTAAATAAGTACTGCTTCCATTAAACAGAAGTTTAGTTAGGCACACTTGGACTATACTGTATATCCCAACTATGGGCACCATATCAGAGAGATGACATTGTTGGAGATGGTGCAACGAAAAGCGCCAAACATTATGTGGGGTTTGGACAAAATATTTATAAGGCAAGGCTTAGAGAAAAAGGATTAAATACTTTAGAGGTACTGAGAGTGAGAGAAGACCTAGTGCTGCTATATAATACTGACAAATTAAAATCAAAACTAAATTGAAAACATTAGAAAGAAAATAACACAATAGGCAATACCATAGAGACATATTTAAAACTAACAAACGCAAATACTTTTTTCCCCAGAGAGCAACTAAAATCTGGAACAAACTACCACAAAACATTATCAACAGTGAAAACAAAACCATATTTGAAAGGAAACTAGATACTTTCATGGGGGAACATAATATAAAGAATTATAGCCACTGAGACAGTGGGGCATAGACAAACAGAGCTCAAAGTCTTCTTCTGTCCTATCACCATAGTATTACCCATAGCACTGTATACTAAGGCCATTTCCTTCATAGAAAATGTCATAATATATTTCACAATATGCCAACTCAATTAGCCCTTATATACAGTACCAAGGAAATTCATCAATTAAGTCTAATATATCAAAATGTTTACCCTACTACCACCTTATTAACATATTGTTAACACCTTAATAACACCTTATTACAGTACCCACATTAACTGCAAAACCTTATTAACCTGTCAGTAACACTATTATTTGGCAGTCTGAATTATTTGTATTGAGTTATTTGTGGCATGAGTTTGCCCCATGATACTCTTGAATATGGATCTTAGCTTGTTTCAGTTATCAGTAAAAAAAACAAAGAAACAAACAAACAAGTAAACCCTTAAGAGCACCTTATTTCTTAACACAACCTCCAAACCATAGGTGCTCAAAAGTCTCAATGTCCACACCTCCACCTCGCCCCCCAAAAATCTTTTCCACAGTGTGAGATTTGCAACAACAACAAAAAAAACAGTATGTTTGAAAATGTTTTTCTTAAAAAGGGTTCTCATCAGTTGAAATCCCCCAATTCTTTTTCAGAATTTTACAATACAAAAACCAGCAGGAACTTTGCAAACATAAATGTTAATATAAAAAAAAAACTTTTCAGAGAGAAAGAAACAGTTTGCAAAACATACAGTATAAACTGATATATAAACACACTATTCAGAACAAAAGCAGACAGTTTTCAATAGTGTAAAGTAAATGTTAAATCAAACAAACCTTTTCCATGTTACTCCTTTCCCCCAGTCCATTTAGCACCCACACAATCACACAGTGTGTGTGTGTGTGTGTGTGTGTGTGTGTATATATATATATATATATATATATATATATATATATATATTAAAAATTTAATTAAATAAGCGAAATGAAAGAAAAGATGATGGCGGACTAAAACTCTCCTCACACCACTGTGATCATCCACTATCTGACGTCATGCAAGTCCTATAGTATATCATACATAGGACTAGGTGAAACTGCAGATTTCAACTTTTTGAACATTTTGCACATTTTGCAAAAACAAATTAGAAAATCTTTTTGAGGGCATCACACAGCTAACTGAGGGTGGTAGGGTGATACAGGAGGATGGGCAAAAGGTTGCAGTTCTGAATGACTACTTTTGCTCAGTATTCGCTGAGGAGGACTGTGGGTCCATGCCAGAGAGTGGCATCAAAGAAGCTACTATGGGAATCCCAGAAATGAGGCAGCCAATACTTACTAGTGAGAGGGTCCTGAACAGGCTAGTAGCCCTTATGACAGATAAGGCCCCAGGACCAGATGGGTTGCATCCAAGAATACTTAGAGAATTAGCAGAACTGGCTGAACCACTGGTTGGGCTGTTCAACTTCTCACTTAGGTCTGGAGAAGTTCCAAGGGATTGGAGAATGGCAGATGTTGTACCGCTTCATGGGGGGGGGATTCGGAAGCAACCAGGGAACTACAGGCCTGTCAGTCTGACCTGCATCATGGGGAAGCTGATGGAATCACTAATCAAAAAGGATCTCATGGGCAACCTAGTGAGCAACAGGTTCCAGGATAGTAAACAATATGGTTTCATGGCAGTAAGGTCTTGTCATACTAACCTGAATTTTTTCTTTGACTAGGTGACCAAAGAAGTAGACAAAGACCATGCTGTGAATCTGCTGTACTTTGACTTCAGCAAGGCTTTTAACTCAGTGCTGCACAAAAGGTTGCTCAAAAAGATAGAAGACCTGGGTGCGGCTAAAACCATAATGAACTGGGTGGGTAGTTGGCTAGAAGGGAGGCAGCAGAGGGTGGTGGTCAGTGGAGTTAAATCAGAGGAAGGGAGATTATGAGCAGGGTTCCACAGGAATATGTCCTGTGTCCAGTACTCTTCAACATGTTCATTAGCGACATTGGTGAGGGAATCCAGGGCAGGCTGTGTCTCTTCGCAGATGACATAAAACTATGTGGGAGGGTGGACAGTGATGAGGGAATAAGAGATATGCAGAGGGACCCACAAAAACTAGAGGGGTGGTCAAAGGTCTGTCAGTTAAAATTCAATGCCAAAAAGCACAAGGTAATGTACCTAGGGAAAGGGGACCCCAAGACAGAGTACTGGATGGGTGGGGTGAGACTTAGCACTAAAGAAGAGGAATGAGATCTAAGAGTTATCATCAGTAACTCCCTTAAACAAATGAGCCAGTGCAACAAGGCCTGTAGTAAGGCTAACAGGATGCTGGGATATATCAGATGGGGTAGTGATAGCAGAAGAAAAGAGGTAATACTTCCCCAATACAGATCCCTGGTGAGGCCTCACCTGGAGTACTGCATACAGTTCAAGAGTCCTCACCTCAGAAAGTAAGGGGCAGGTTGGAAACAGTTCAGTGCAGAGGAACAAAAATGATTTAGGGCCAGCAGATCAGATCCTATGAGGAGCACCTCAATACATTAAATATGTATTCACTGGAAACCAGAAGGGAGCGAGGAGATATGATAGAGAATGTCAAGTTCCTTAAAGAAGTAACAAGGTGAACTGTGGGGAATTATTTTCTCTGAATACCAACTTGAGGTCATGTTGTCATGAGTGGAAATTAATAGGAGCGATGTTTAGGAGGGACATCAGGAAAGGGTGGTGGTACGTTGGAACAGTCTGTCAGCTGAGGTGGTGGGTGCAAATACAGTCAGAAGATTCAAGAGAGTATGGGACAGAATTAAGGGAATGGTGGTGGCCTGGAGTGACAAGACCAGGGAGGAGAATGGAGATAGGATGAGGAGAGTTAACTCCCTGGAGGAACAATATGTTCCAGGGAAGGTTCCAGAGATTTTAGGGAATATGGGCAAAGTGGATAGACCTCTGGTCTTTTCCTGCCATCATGGTCTCTGTTTCTCTTCGCCATGGGAGCAAACTGGCCTAGTTCTCTGGAATTTTGCTTTGTTTGGCAGAATAATCATGTGAACATTGGAATTTCACTAATGAACTGCAGGAATCTTCTTTACCATAAAATCATTCTGCAGTTGGTAATAAAATTATGCCAACTGTAGTAGAAATTTGAGGAAACATACTGCCATCGTGTGCTAGTCTTCATTTAGGTTAATAAATGGGTCAAAGAGCTATTTGCTATAGGAAACCTCTGTCTCGGTTGAGAGAGACTGTTCCTCTTACTGTACCAAACAAGGCTCCTAGCAAGATGATATTATATTTTTAGTTATTTTAAAAATTCCAGTTTATTAAAGAATTTTGAGACAGACTGCTGAATTCTGCATACCACTCAAAAAATATTATTCTGTGAGCAATGAGATCATGATAGTCTTCTGCTGGGCAGGAATGAAAGGGTCAAAGCGTACTTGCTATAGCCACTCTCTCTTTTTACAGTTTTAAAACAAACAAGTTAAAGTTTACATAACTGAACTTTGAGTTCTACAATGAGTTTATTTTACTGAACTGTCTATATTTCTCACTAAACCCCTCTCTTATTAAAAATGCTTGACAGTAATTACAAAAAAAACAAAACATGGGTAATTGTGTGTAATATACAGATTTTATACATACCTTCAGTGTAGGATGCTTTCATAAATCTCTCAAGCTTAGCTCTTGGGATTTATATAGCATTCCACACCTTGGATATGTATAAAGTTCTGCTTAAAATACTTAAAGTACCTATGCATTCTTCTCTATATAATTCCTTAATATATTGAATTTAGTAGTTGCAGAACATTTATTTGTTTGCATAATGTGGGTGACAAGCAAGGAAAATGCCATATGGCTTTGTTAAAGCAGAAATGATGAGTGTATCATTGAACAGTGGTGGGGACAAGCACAGACCTGCTGCTAACACCATCTGTTTAATGTCAAATGTTCAAACATGGGGGTGCTGGAGCAGCCGGGGCTGACATCAGTATTGCTAGTTTTTTGGGTGGCAGGATATAACGCTAAACCAAAAGGTAGAGATGTCGATGCCAAGCATGAACATCATTCGTGGAAAACCGTGATAGATTTGACAACACTCATGCTGAATATAGGAGCTGTTGGGTGCTCGTGGAAGTGAACACAATTCAAGCAGCTGCAGTGACTAAAATATGAGTCATTACCTGAACAAGAAAAGTGAGATCTGCAGTTTTCAGGGTTTTCTGATGTTTACAGATCCCTCCTTTTTAATATCTACAGTACATCAGTGATATAGTGGACGGAGGGTGTGCCTATTTGCAGATGATATGAAAATCTGCAACAGGGTGGACACCCGGGGGGGTGGAAGCCATGAGGCAGGATCTGAAGATTCTGGAAGGGTGGTCAGAAACTTGGCAGCTGAAATTCAATGCCAAAAAATATGCTGTGATGCACATGGGGCATAAAAACCCACAAGTCATTTACACTCTGGGGGGAGGAAATCAAAACAACAGAGCAGGAGAGGGATCTGGGGATTATAATATCAAGCAACCTTGAGGTAGGTAACCAGTGCAGCAAAGCGATGGGGAAGGCAAATGGAATGTTGGCATGCATTGGAAGGGGCATAACTAGCCGAAGGAGGGAGCTACTGATGCCTCTTTATAAAGCCATGGTGAGGCCACACCTGGAATACGGGGTCCAGTTCTGGAGACCACACCTACATAAGAGCACAGATGGGATAGAGAGGTTTCAGAGAAGAGCAACCAAAATGGTGCATGGTATGAGCAGAGGTGGAGGGAATTGGACCTGTACCCATTGAAGGCTAGAAGGGAGAGGGGGGACATGATTGAAACTTTTAAGTAAGTGAAGGGAATAAATAAGGTGAAGAAGGGGCACTCATTTAAAAGGAAGGAGGGGTTTACAACTAGAGGGCATAGTCTAAGATTAAAAGGAGGAAGCTATAGAAGCAATGTGAGGGGGTGTTTCTTCACAGAGAGGGTGGTGGAAGCCTGAAATAAACTGCCAGAGGAAGTGGTGGGCGCTACAACAGTGGAGGGATTTAAGAGGGCATGGGACAGACATACGGGGCTGGTAAATAGGGGAAGGGAAGGGCCTGTGGTATAGGTGATGAGTAAGGGGGGAAGGGCAGACTCGATGGACCAGTGGGGTCCTTTTCTGCCATCAGATTTAGTTGATTCTGTGATTCATACTGACTAATGACGTTTTTTTAACGTTTTCTTTATGCCCACTTCCTGACTTCTAGCCCCTGCCTCCCTCAGGAGCTCCCAAGGTTCACCTGATCCCCTATACTCCTAGCTGTGATCACCATCCTCCATGGAGTCATGTCTTACACCCTAGGTTGTGATGGGGTAGGAAGGATTTATCTCCCTGAGTCTATCTGTTAAAAATCTACTGCTAGCAATGGTACAGGGCATTGATTTACTGGGGCCAAGTAAGTGCTGAGGACATTTTCCATGTTTTCCTAGCCCTTTAGGACACTGGCATAGTAGGGGCAGAGTGAAGGGGTATGCACAGTGGCATATCAACTATGCCCCGGCTGATGTCCTACCTCCCACTCTATTTAACACTGCCCATTCACCTGTGGTCACTCCAGTGGCAACATGCAGGGAAGGCAGTGACCCTCCCTCCCTGAAAGGAAAGCATCATCTGGGATGTTCAGCCCTCCTACCCCAGCCAGTACTCCAAATCCCAAGCTAATTCCCAAGCCCAGATCACTGGCATTATGAGTGGCAGTTCTTCTACTATGCCAATGAGTTGGCCTAGCCACTGTTTTTCTAAACCAGGAAAACATCTCCATGTGCATTTCTGCTGTATTACGGAATTCCACAAGACAGACTTCTGGCAATCTCTCCTCCTAGTCACAGTAGTTTAGTTTAGTTTAGTTTATTAGTCTAGGAATTAATACCTTTGAGCCAGGGCTCTTTTACAAAGGTTCCACGTCACAAAGAACATTTAACAAAGCACGATACACATTACAGGCAAAATGAACAGGAAGAAGTTACATCATAAATTTGCTATTAACAGTTTAAGGCAGTAACGTTTTCGTTTCATAGAAAAACAAGCTATAACAGGTTCAAGCGGTAGACAATTTCAAGGTTAAGAAACTTCCAGGAGAGGGTGATCATTAGGCAAAAGGAGGCTAGAGAGGAGGAAAGGTGGTGAGTGGGAGAGTTAGTGAGAGGACAGGAAAAAGGGGGAGTGAGTTTGGGTGGGAGACAGGAAGTAGTAGAGGTACCAGAGGGTTCATTAGTCAGGAGGAAGAGGCCTCAGATGTGAGGATGGACATGAGGAGTAGTAGTCTTTATCTAGCGCAATCACAGTTGCTAGTGGTGGTGAGGTGGGCATAGAGCATGGATTGAAAGCTTCAAGAGGTTGAGGATAGAGTAGGTGGACTAAGCACATTGAACCATGCCGGGGACCTGTATGCGAAAGATCTTTGTCCCTGTGCAGTCCGGCATCTTGGAACCAGGAAAGGTTGGCGTTCAGATCTGGTGGAGGATCGTGAGCCAGGATTCAGTCGGATTAGGTTTTGAATACATAATGGAGTCAGTCCCAAGATAAGATTTTTTTGCCATTGTGCAGGTGAGATAAATAAGACGATTTGATAGGTTCAACCAGCCTGATTCATAGTACAGATCACACGTGTGAGTCAGTCTTTGAGCCCCCGTGAGGAGCCGGCAGGCCTTATTTAGAGTGATTGAGATACGCCTTAGAGCAGTGGAGGTAGCTGAGCCATAAATAATAAGACCATAGTCAATGATTGAGATTATGGAACTCTGTATAGCTATTCTCAATGCCGCTTGATTTAGAAATTAATGATTCTGGAATAGTATTCAAGGCGTTGGTTCACTGTTTTCGCAGTGTTGTCAATGTGGGTTGCAAGGTGAGCCCTTGGTCCAAAAGTGATGCAAGGTATTTGAAAGTATTTACTTGGTCCAGTGTAATTCCTGCAGAGGTTTGTATGGTGAGTGGAGTATGCCTATTTTTGTTTTGGTGATTGGAGAAGAGCATGGCTTTTGTTTTATTGTGGTTTAGCACAAGTTTACTATCCAGGAACCACCTTTCAACACTAGAAAAGCAAGTTGCAGGCTTTTTCATAGGAGTTTGGATCCTTGTGGGAAGAGAAATTACAGCATCATCAGCGTATAGGATTATTTTCTCTGGCAGATATCTGGGAGGAGTTAAGGAACAGGCTAAAGAGGAGCGGTCCAAGAATTGATCCCTGTGGTACACCCGAGAGAACTGGTTTGAAGTCGGAGAGTTCATTAGAGATTTTACAGCCTGTGACTGATTGGACAGGTAACTTTTACCCAAGCACAAGGACCTTGGCCAGGCCTAGGCTAGAAGTAGGGAGGTAAATGAAGCCATGATGGACTGTGTTGAAAGCTTTGTAAAATCGATAAAGACTGCACCTGTTTGGCACCCTTTGTCCAGGGCTGAGTGGACTTCTCCAGAGAAATCAAGTAAGGCTGTTGTACTATGTCCTTTCCTAAAGCCGTGCTGTTGATTACAGAGTAGATTGTATTTGTCCAGGTAATCAGAGAGTTGGTCTGCCACTATTCGTTCAAGTGCTTTGGAGAGGGGAGGGAGTATTGATATTGGTCGATAGTTTCCTGTTGAGGTTTTGTCCCCCCCTTTGTGCACTGGCTTCATATGTAGTATGAACTTCATACGTAGTTCACACGGCTTCACAGTAGTGCTTCATACGAGTTATGCCAGTAACTCCATTCAGTTATTGGAATGCACCACTTTCAGGACTGTCTCCTCCCAGTTACAGAAGTTTCTTTCTCCAGTTATAACAATGTCTCAGTTACAGCAGTGACTCTTCCCAGATAATCTCATGACACCTAAATAGATTTTTATCAAAGCTGGCTGTTGGCCTCCAGGGGATATACCTCAATCACGTCACATAACTCAGTCTGGCCTGAAGTAACTCTCAACTGCAATGCAGATGGCAGCTGAAGTTTTCTTCCATTTTCCCCTTTTAATTCCCTTCCTCCACCTCCTGCTGGTGTGGAAGCAGCCTTGTGATAGTCTCGCAGACACACATACCAGGCAGCAGGAACAAATTCCATAGTCCAGCTGCAGGGCTAACTGTGGTGCCAGGGGCCACCAACAACCCTCCTTGACTGAAGTACACTGCCATGTAGCAGTTAGCCTAATGTGG
Organism: Neoceratodus forsteri; assembly: GCA_016271365.2. NCBI lineage: Eukaryota > Metazoa > Chordata > Ceratodontiformes > Ceratodontidae > Neoceratodus > Neoceratodus forsteri. The sequence goes on along the minus strand of CM057454.1, from coordinate 915,895,660 downwards.
CCTGCCTTCCCATGAAATGAAGTGTCTGATCCTAATCTTGAGTTTTCCAGATGGCAATGTGATGCACTACCACTGAACCACTGGAATGGCCAACTCTTTCCAGTTCTAGCAGCGTCTCCACTCGGTTATACTGCACCAGTATGTCAGTTACAGCAGTGTTTTCACTCAATTATAACAGTGTCTACTTCCAGTTATGGTAGGGTCTCCATTCAGTTATTGTAAAGTTTTATCCCAGTTCTACCAGTGTTTTCTTCCAGTTATTCATGTGCCAGCATCTCCACCCACTTATACCAATTCTGTCAGTGTCTACTCCCAGCTACAACGGAATCCTATCCTCCCAGTTACAGCAGTTTCTCATTCCATTTGTACCAGTGTCTTATCACAGTTCCATCAATATCTCAGTCTTCTTTCAGTTTAGAAATGTAGTGAATTTAAACTTCACCCACAACATTGCAGTGATGTGGATCATGTTTTCCTGATTTCACCCAACATCCCCCACAGTTTACTGAAAAAATGGTTTCAAATAAAAAGAAAAATACTCCACCCGTATTGTCACATTCTCCACCATTAACAAGTATTTCTTGCTGTACTGCTAACCTCAAGCACCCATACCCCCCTTACCACTATTCCACAGAAGTTACATTAGAAAAGTAAGTCAGTAACCACACATTCCCTTACCCACCCCACTCAGTGTCTGCAGTTGTTTAAAATAACCCTCCATCGCTCCACCCACCAACCCGGTATTAGAGACTGACCCCACACTACCACATTCTGGCACACCACCACCAAACCTCCCCCACTCATGTACCACAACACATAAAATAAAAAACAGGTTCCATGGCATGGTGACTGACACAGGTGTCCCTGAGCCAGCCACTAACTTCTAAATGAAACCAGCGGGGTACTAATATAATAGTTACCTGACTGGGCAGCTAAGGTGTCAGTCAGATAATTACTATAGAAGAGCACACTGAGTTTAGCTGAGAAGTCGGTGGAGAAGTGGAAGGAGGGCTGTGCCAGCTGTCACATAGTGGGACCCGGTTTATATTCCTTTTGGGGGTAAGACAGGGCAAGTGGGTGGTGAGACACTAGAGGGTGATGGGATGGGGTCTGTTCCTAACATTATGTAGGGTAAATGGAGGAGAACTGTGGGCCATTGTACAAAACCAGAAACATAGTGTGGGGGAACAGTATATATAACAACTGACTGACTTTTTCTAATACAGCTTCACCAGGAATGGAGGAAACAGTAAAAGAAGGTGACAAGACTTTCTACAGATACATTAGTGAAAGGAGAAAGTCCAGAGGGGGTACTGCTAAGATCAAAGGGGATAAGGGGGCATGTGAGGAGGAGGACCATGTAAAAGCATCTATCCTAAATAGATACTTCTGCTCGGTATTTACTGAAGAGAAGGAAGGGCAGGACCCACAGCTCAGCACCATAGACACAGGGGGAGGGAGGTGTACACTAGTCCCTTCACAAAAGAAAAGGTCCTACAAGAGCTCGATAAACTTAGTGTGGACAAGGCAATGGGACCTGATGGCATACATTCCAGGGTACTAAAGGAGCTAAGGGTGGAACTAGCAGAGCCATTATCAGAACTGTTTAATGAGGCTCTGAGCACAGGAGAGGTCCCAGAAGACTGGAGAAGGGCTCATGTGACCCTAGTCCACAAGAGTGGTAGCAGGGAGGAGGCAGGGAACTACAGACCAGTCAGTCTTACCTCAGTAGTGGGCAAGATTATGGAGGCACTCCTTAAGGAAAGGATAGTGCAACACCTGGAATCCATAGGAGCACAGGATCCAAGACAGCATGGGTTTATAAAAGGAAGGCCCTGTCAAACTAATCTCATAGATTTCTTTGACTGGGTAACCAGAGTGGTGGAGCAAGGGGAAGCAGTTGATGTTGTCTACCTTGACTTAAGCAAAGCTTTCGATGCTGTTCCACACAGAAGATTGATTAATAAGCTGGGTAGGCTTGGGGTGGGTCAGAACTTGGTAAACTGGGTGGCAAACTGGTTGACAGGCAGAAAACAGAAAGTGGTGGTAAACGGTATACAGTTAGAAGAGATGCAAGTCACAAGTGGGGTACCTCAGGGATTAGTCCTGGGGCGAGTCCTCTTCAATATCTTCATCAGTGACATTGCAGATGGACTGGAGGGTAAGGTTTGTCTGTTTGCAGATGACACCAAGATCTGCAACAGACTAGATGATCCAGATGGGGTGGGCAGAATGAGAAGAGATCTGGATAAACTAGCAAAATGGTTGGAAGAGTGGCAACTGGGGTTTAATGCAAAGAAGTGCAAGATCATGCACATAGGGAAGAGAAACCCTGAAGCCACCAATAAGCTGGGAGGGGAGTCACAAGGGAAGAAAGAGACTTGGGCATCATCATCACAGATTACCTGAAATCATCCAAGCAGACCACTAAAGCAGCAGGTAAGGCTAGGGGGATGTTGGGGTGTATTAGTAGGGGTTTCACAAGTGGGAAGAGGGAGGAAATAATCCCTCTTTACAAGACACTGGGTAGGCCCCATCTGGAGTACTGTGTGCAGTACTGGAGGCCACATCTTCACAAGGACATTAACCAAATTGAGTCAGTCCAGAGAAGGGCAACCAAAATGGTGCAGGGACTGTATCAGAAAACATATGAGGACAGATTAACAGAGATCAATATGTATACCCTAGAGCAAAGGAGGGAGAGAGATGATATGACTGAAACATTCAAACACCTTAAGGGCATTGACAAGGTGAAAGAGTCTAACATGTTTCAATATAAGAAAAATAGCAGGACAAGAAGATACAGCATGAGATTAGAGGGAGGCCGTTAAGGTGTAATGTGAGGAAGTTCTTTTTCACATAAACGGTGGTGGATGCATGGAACGGTCTACCTCACGAAGTGGTAGATATGAATACAGTTCAGGGCTTCAAACAGGCATGGGATAGGCATAAGGGAGCAATACAGATGAGTATGAATAGATAGGCCATAGACAGAGCAAAGGCCGATGGCACATTCATGAGGTGGAAAAAGAAATGGGCAGACTGGATGGGCCTTGCGGTCCTTATCTGCCATTAACTTCTATGTTGCTATGTAAGGAAGGAGGGAGTTATGAGTGCTAGAGGGTGGTTGGGTGAGAGGAAATACTCAAAAATGATCAGGAACTATAGTGGGAAATGTGCCAATGTAGGTAGTGTGTTTTTGTTTAATTCTTTTTTTTTTATATAGCTTCTTCTCTCTCGGGGCTCATTCATTGACACCTTCCACTCACTAAGTATGTATTACATCTCTGTGGGGCAGTGTAGTTGAGAGCAGAGGGCTGTTCCAGTGGCTGGCAGGGGGTTGGAATGGGGGCAACGGAATGGTGGAACTCTGGGGGTCCACCATGCCATTTCCCCCCATCCCGACCCACCACCAGCCACCGGAGCAGCCCTCCATTCTTGACTGCACTGTCCTACACAGCTGTCATAGTACCCTGTGAGCAGGAACTGGAATGTCAGTGAATGAGCACGTGCTTGTACAAGCACATGCTCATTCATTGACAGCTCAGTCAGCAGCCAGCCATGGAGGAGAAAGGAGAGCTGTGCTGGTCGCCCACTCAGGGTCGGAATTCGGGGGGCGGGGTGGGGTGGTGGTGGACTACCTTTTGAGGTGGGGGGGTCTACTAGACACCAGAGAAATGAAGACAGACTGAGTGACTTTTTTTTTAATAAGGGGATACGGGAAAGGGAGGTGGGTGCACTAGACACCAGGGAGGGAAAATTATTTTAATTATTTTTTTTTACATTGGGCCCATGATCGGCAGGTGTAGTGGTGGGGGGGCACTAGACAACAGGGAAATGAGGATGGACTGAATTTTTTTTAATAAGGGGATCGGGGATAGGGAGGGGTGTTCAAGAGACACCAGGGAAGGAAAATTATAATTTTTTTTTTTTCACATTGGGCCCACAATCGATGGTTGGGGGGAGCCACTAGACACCATAGATATTGCTACTTCAGGACGGTGATCAGCAGGTGGGGGGCACTAGACAGCAGGGGGAGTTTTATTCTACAGGGGGACGGTGATCGGCGGCGGGGCTGCATTACGAAATAATACATCAAACTGCAGATGGAATTATTTCTGCAGTTTAATATATTAATCCGTAGTTCAGTCAAAAAAAGTCCACAGAACAGGGCAAAAATCCACAAAACACGTTCAGAAGATTCCGATCTTGCCAATTGTGAAAGTGCAGTAAATTTCATGAAATTTCCAAAATTTCACAAAAGTTTCATGAAAGCGGAATTCACAACTTTCACCCATGTCTAGTTATTTTTTTGTGGCCCTTCCACTTCTCCTTCCCCTATGAACACTGAACAAAAGTATTTGTACAAGATGTCTGCCATTTCCTAGTCCCCTGTGCACAGTTCCCCCCCCCCCCCTTTCCCTTTTTAACCTTACAGTTCCACCCCTGGTCTTCCTCTTTTCACTTACATACCAAAAAAATGTCATGCCCTGTTTTGTTGCCTCCTGGGCTGTTCTCTCCTTAGTTTATGCATGTGCGTTTCTTACTGCTTTTCCTGCTTCCCTCCCCTTCCCTAGATACACCTCCGTAGCTTTATAGTCACCTCTTTCAAAAATGATAGCTGTCTTTTTCCTCTTGCTTTTGCTCACTTGTCTAATGCAAAGGTTTGTTGCTTTTACTATGCTCCATTTTATCTTTGCCCACTGTTCTTCCACCCCACAAAGGCCATCCCCCCACCAGGTTATCCCTGAGACATTCACCCATCATTACAAAATCTGCCCTCCTGAAACCCAGGACCCTTGCCCTTATGTGGTTCAATTCTGCAGCCATCTTTATATTAAACTACAATGTATGGTAATCACTGGCCCCCCAAGTAGCTTCCCACCTTGGTATCTGCAGTACTGTCCCTATTAGTGAGTACCAGGCCCAGTATTGCCCCATCACAAGTGGGTTCACTGACTAGTTGCCTGAGGAATGCCCCCTACAGAGACTCCAGGATGGCCCTGCTTCTAGCTGAAGCCACTGCTGAGAGGCTCCAATCTACACCTGGCAGGCTGAAGTCTGCCACTAGCAGCAGCTCCCCTTTTTCTGCCATCTTCTCAATGACTTCCACCACCACCTTATCTAATTCCATCCCCTGATGTGGTCCATAGATCACTCCAGTCAGTGTGAACAGTGGCTCCATTCCCGATCTCCAGGGTGACCCACAGTACCTCTGCCTCCCTCTGTATTCCTTGTATCTCCATTGCTTTTATACTTTCCCTCACATAAAGCACCACACCCCCTCCTTTTCTTCCCACAAGGTCTTTCCTAAACAGAGTATAGCCTGGTATGGCCATGCCCCAGTCATGGTTTTCAGTGTGCCATGACTCAATAATGGCCACAATGTTCAGGTCGGCCTCTGCCTTGATAGCCTGTAGGTTCAGAATCTTATTTCCTAGACTTCTTTTTTTTTGTATTGTTTCTTTTCTCCCCTACTTGCATCCATGCCAGCCTCTCCTTCCGGCGAGCCAGTGCTTCTACTGACCCATCCTGTTCTCCAAGCCTCCACTCTCAAATGACAGCCATCTCCCCGGGTAACCCGGCATATCCCTTTGCCGGAAAGGTCCCCCTCCTCCAAGAGGGAAAGCACCAGCCAGGGGGGTGCAAACCAGCACATCATCTTGGCCCGGGGAGATGCTGCTGAGGTGGAAGTCTGCGGAGGCATTGATGGGCTCGGACAGCCAGGCAGCCATCATCCGGCGTGACATGGAGCGTTTTTCATGCTTTTCTATGTACGTCCTTCCTTCACCATCGCGCAGTGCTCCTGGTCTCCACCAGAGGCCACTGCTGACCGACGACTCCCCAACCCACCCCCGGGAGAGAAGAGCAGTCCCTATGGATGCTCAATCCTCTCCCACCCCTGCCAGCCCCCAGCAACCTGAGTTCATTCCCAAATCCGGGTTGCCGGCGTGGGTCCAGGTAAGGCACCTGCACCTCAACCCTCTACGCCACCGGGCCTGGCATTTCCAAGACTTCTAGTATTCACACACGTGGCCTTCCAGATTTTGTTTCCTCTCTGTTGCCTTCCCTTTTTTTCCCTTTTGCCCTTCCCCCTCTCCTTTTAATGCTCCAGTTTCTTTCCCACTTTATTTCTACCACCCTGCTTCCTGTATTAATTGGCAACCTGGGGGATTCCTCTCCCCTCAGGTTCTCCTTAGTCTCTGTTTCAGCCTGTGTGTGTGGAGTTTCTGACTTCCCAATTCCTTCTGTCACCCCCATGGATATTTCAAATGTTCATCGAAATAACATTTAAAACATCCACTGAAGACTGAGGTTCCCCTCCTAGATGGATGCAGACCATCATCTCTGTATAGGCCCTTATCTTCGCAGGTAGGTCCCCATTCCCCAATGTAGCCAAACCCTTCCTCTCTGTACCATTACTTCAACCACAAGTTAAAGCTCCTGGTGTGGAGATCCCTCTCCTGTCCAGTAGACAGACAGCACCTCAGTGAAAGCCATTGACTGAGCTACCTGTCAAAAACTCTTCCCCAGCTCCCTAAACTCCCATTGCACTATCCCAGTCCTATTGTTAACCAGGTCATTTGTCCCCAGGTAGACAATAACATCCAGCTCTCCCTCCCATCCTGTTGCTATAGCAATTCTCAGGATCCACTTCCCATCCTTCCGGACCATGGCACCACATAGGCCCTAACCTGTCTCTCTCCCCCCTTTCCTACTCCCAAATCAATCCCCCTCACAATCGAGTTCCCCACCAGAAATTGCGTCCTTCTCCTCTGTGGTCCTCTACCACCATCCTTGTTGTCTCCACTGTAAAGGGCCCCCACAACCTCCCTGGTCATTGCCACGGGTGCCTCCACCCTGCAGTCAGGCCCCACCAGAGTGATGCAGGAATTATGTAGAGGTACTAACTGAGGAATGTGCCTCTGTCCCACTACCCTCACGCTTCCAGAGCCACAGTCCAGCTATTCCTCCTCCCTGGCATTCTCTGAGGTAATGACAGCAGACTTGGTGGCTCCTGGGTAGGGGAAAGAGGGCCACTGAATCCTAGCTAACTCAGCCTGGAGTCTAGTGACCTACTCCCTCAACCCAGAGATGTGTGTGCAAATGGGGCAGCACCGCATTCTCCAGAAGGTCTCTCTAAAAAACTGCCACCTTACAGCCACTGTACTGCAACACTCCCAGCATTCTCAGCTTCTATCCTCCATGTGTTACCTGGAAATACTTTTGTATCCTTACCCCTGACAGGGTGTTTCTAGTTCCCCCCCCTTTTTTTGTTTATTTCTATTTCTGCTCCCCCGGTCCTTGTTTAAATCTCTTGATACTCCTACCCTAGATTGGTGTTACTCCTATTCCCAGTTTTGGTCTACCTTTGACCTTCTGCTTTTCTGAGCAATGACTGTTACACAGTAGTGAACAGGTGTCTTGCCTTAGCCGACTGGCAGAGTCCCCCGCTTCTCTGCTTCCTTCTGCTGATGCTTGCCAATGCTTATGATGCCAGTCACCTGCTCTACTCTTTCACTGTTCCACTCACTTGCTGGACACGAACACGTGGGACACATTGGCAGTGGCTACTTTTATGCAGAACCTGCTCCCTTCCTGGTGGCATGCTATTGGCTGTGGGAGGTCAATTATCAACATGTTGAGACCCAAGGTCAGACAATTAGCACTCCTCCCCCAAACTACAGAGCTAGACACAGTTCTTCTAATATGGCTCCTAAATGTGTGCTGTTCTGGCTGGTCTCAGATTTACCCATAAATGTTTTAGTGCCAAAGAAAATACCTTCTGTTACAGAAGCTGTCACCCAGTAGAAGTACCTTTACAGTGAACATATTCACACATGATTTTATCTCTGTGACCTTTTTGAATTTGCTAGGATTTACATAAAATAAAGAATGCATATACTACTCTCTGTGTCTGCCTATGTTTTTGTTTACCAATATGTTATGGATGATGAGCCTCAACTTTGTGACCTCTACAAGAATCTTTCTGAGCAACTACGTTTTCAACAACCAACTTGGTGCTAGCCCCACAGCAGGTAGAGGGAGATAGTGATCCTGCTTTGTCCTCACTAGTGATGTGTCACGTCACTAGTGAGATGTGAAGAAGCACTCACAAAGTTTGACTTGAAGCCAAAAATCACTTCAAAGTTTTGTGGAGTGTGACGTCAGCCACTTTGCCACAACACTGCCTACAAAGTAACAAATCTTCAGTGACCCACTATGAGGTCTAAAAGACTGTCCCACCTGCTCTCATCCTGGTGTTGAAGGGTAGACTGACCACCATCTGCATGTTCATGGGATTTTTGTGTCTCTGGCTCATGATGATGATCAGGCATGATATGGAGTTCTATTAGTAACCTTTTGCACTGACTGTCACACAGGTTCTCAGGTAACTGATCCACTTTTAGTCAGAATCAAGGACTGTGACAAGGATGTTGTTGTTGTTGCATGTCAGCATGAAAATCAATCACCCTTCGTCACCTAATTAATCACGATGGCTACTAGCATCACTGCTGTCTAGTCTGAATGTGACACCAAACGTAATCTTAAGTTAGATCATGTTTAAGCACAGAAAGTGAACTGGCAGATCACCTGCCTATGGCTTGATCATTTGGCATACCTCTCATTGATGGCAAACTCAAAGGGTCTCAAAATAACACTGACACAGCCTATGAGATCCCAGTAGAGAGCATGTAGTGCCACACAATCTGTATCACACTGTCCTGTGTGAGTCACTGGCTGCCACCATTTGCTCAAGGATATGCTCCATCAGGCCAGCCCGTCGGGCACAGTGGTAACAATACCATTCATGATGACGGTGATCTGGGTTTGATAGCAAGACTGGGTCTTCAGGGGCTGGCCAGGAGGAGAAGAGGCAAGCACCCCAGAGGATGCTCTCCTCCTCTGGTGAGCAAGGGCTGCCAGCTCTACTGCTGTACTGCCATCTGGGTCACCACAGCTGGCAGTGCAGTCAAAGTGGTCCATGGGAAGGGGGAAGCAGTCTGGTGCCTTACTATGCATGTTCTCATGTGTGCGCGCTCACACCCATGCCACCTGTATCCCCGAGGGATGAGACTTATAGAAAAGGCAGAAATGCCCAAGCAGAAAGGCAGGATAGTTTTCCAGCTTCCTACAGGTCCTGCACCAGTGACATGGCTCTCCTCCAGTCTGGGGCCTGGTCCAAGCACTGTGATGGCCTGGCTTGCCACCCCTTTGCTGAGAGGGAGTGACAAGTGGAGGATGGTTTTGGAAGGTAAGCGCCCAAGAAGCCATGTGACAGGGATATGGAAGGAGAGCTGAAGGGAGCCTAGCTGGAGAGGGGAGTGAAAACAAAAAATGCTCCAGCACATAAAGGAGTGGAGTTCCAGTCTGTGGAAAAATCCTGAATAAGTTTGTGCTGTGTAGATGGTACAGTGTATGCAACTCAGATAACAGTCCATGTGCCTTTAACGAGTTACTGAAGTGACCGACAATTTGATTTTAAAATGCTGATCAGGGCAGCAACTGCTTCTGTTCTTTGAGAATCTTAGTCAATACAAGGTTCAATCAATGGTCAAAACATGAAATGCATCAAAATCTGCCCAGGACTATGATAATAGTCATTGCATTGTCTGACACCGTAGACCCATCTCTAACACCTTTGTAGTGAATCAACTGCCCATCTGGTTTCTCAGTTCTTCCACCAGATTGTCAGACATTACTTACTCAGGGCATGTGAGGCAGTGTTGATGCAAGTGTGTGTGCCCCAATTCACAGCTCTGATTTTTAAAAAACTCATTTAGATGGCTGACATGCTCATTTTCAAAAGTTACACACTATCAGTATCAGGATCAGGCCTTCTTTACTATCAGTTATTTATCTTATATGAACATATGAACATATGAACTTGCCAGCAGATAAAGGCCTTTCGATCTATTGAGTCTGCTCGAATGTGCAGCTAGTAGCCCTTATACTGCAGCTGCCTCCTCCCTCCCTCCCAGTGACCCTCCCTTACCTTGTCCCATCCCCTTGAAGCAGCCCACTGTACTACAGGCTACCATTTCCTCAGGTAATGTGTTCCACCCTGACACTACCCTCTCCATAAAAAAAGTCCCTCCTCATCTCCCTCCTGAACCCTTCCCCCCACCAATCTCAGCTCATGCCCTTGGGTGTCCCTCCCTCTCCTTAACTGGAAAAGGCCCTCGTGTCTGTCTTATTTATACCCTTCATGTACTTGAAGGTTTCGATCATGTCCCCCCCTTTCCCTCCTCTCCTCCAGGGAGTACATATTCAACTCCCTCAGACTGCTCTCATAGGGCAAGTCCCCTAGCCCTTAGGTCATTTTTGTTGCCCTGCACTACACTGCCTCCAGTAATCTAATGTCCTTCCTCAGGTATGGCCTCCAGAACTGCACGCAGTACTCCAGGTGTGGTCTAACCAGGGACTTATACAGTGACAGGATCACCTCCCCCCTCCTGAAGGATATGCCTCTGGCAATACAACCCAGCATCCTGTTAGCCTTTGCAGCTGCCTTTCTACACTGAGCTGAGTTGTTCATTGCTCCCGTTATGATCACCACCAGATCCTTCTCCTCCTCTGACTTGGCTAGCTGAACCTCCCCCCCAGCTGGTAGATGTTCCCTGGGTTGTTTGCCCCGAAATACAACACTTTACATTTCTTGGCATTGAAACCCAGCTGCCAAGTGTCCGACCAGGCCTCCAGTTTTGCCAGATCATCCTGCAACCCTTGCCACCCCTCTACGTCATCCCATCTTGGTGTCATCTGTAAACAGACTGATCTTACTCTTGATGCCTATTGAGACGTCTGCTATGAAGATCCCAAACAACATCGGTACCAGTACAGAGCCCTGTGGCACAATGCTTATCACTGCCCTGGGTGACGTGAGCTCCCCTCCCACAACTACCCTCTGTTGTCTACCCCTTAGCCAGTTCACTACCCATCCCACCATCTTTGCCCCTGCCCCTGTGCCTTCCAGCTTACTACCTAGCCTCCCATGTGACACCGAATGGAATGCCTTACTGAAGTCCAGGTACAGGACATCCACTGCATGGCCCCTGTCTAACTGCCTGGTTACCCAATCATAGTACTCCACCAGGTTGGTCCGACAGGATCTGCTGGAGACAAACCCATGCTGCCTGCTGTCCTGCAGACCATTAATCTATAGGAGGGAAACCAGTCTCTCCTTCAGGATAGTCTCCATCAGCTTTCCCATGATAGAAGTGAGGCTTACTGGTCTGCAGTTCCCTGGCTCATCCTCGGGACCACTCTTGTGGAGTGGCACCAGGTGTGCCATCCTCCAGTCCTGTGGTACACTACCCAAGGCCAGGGATGCACTGAATAGGTCTGCCAGGGGTTCTGCCAGGACCTCTGCTAGCTCCCTTAGCAACCTGGGGTGTATGCAATCTGGCCCTGGTGCTTTGTCCACACTCAGTGCCTTCAACCCCTCCAGTACCCTGCCCACTGGGATTCCCCCATCTGTCATCTCTTCCCTTCCCGTGCCCACTCCTCCAGCCCGCTTTGGTACTGCTCCCCCTTTCTCCTCAGTAAATACTGAGCAGAAGTACTCATTTAATGCTTCTGCCTGTTCTGCCTTATTATTCACCCACCTTCCCTTTTGATCCTCACTATTTGGTCTTTGCAGCTCCTTTTCTCCCTGATGTACCTGAAGAAGTCCTTCCCTCTTTCCTTGATGCACTGTGCCAGCCTGAGTTCCCAGGATGCCTTGGCTGCCCTGACTGCCTTTGTCACCTCCCTTGATTCCTTCAGGTATTCCTCCCTCTCCCTCCCTCCCTATTCTTTTGCACCTTCTAAAGGCTGCTCTTTTCTGCCTTACTTTTCCCATGACCTCTGTGTTCACCCAGCTAGACTTCTAGGCCCTAGCCCTCTTACTCTGGACCTTTGTACGTGTTGCAGTTGCCTCCACTATACCTTGTTTAATGATCTCCCACCACTGATTGGTGTCCATATCTGGACTGATCTTGGTCAGATAGCTTTACTGTTTCCCTCATCCTCCCAAAGTCAGCCCTTCTGAAATCTAACACCCTTGGGCCTGATTTTTCTCCCCCTTTCCCTATGTCTGTCTTGAACCACACTGAGTGGTGGTCACTCCATGCCAGTGGTTTCTCCACTTTCAGCTCCCTCACAAACTCACCATTAGCTAGCATGAGGTCAAGGGTATTCCCTAACCTGCTTGGCTCATTGATCACCTGCAGTAGAAGCTGTCCTGGAAGGCATCGAGAAGTACCTGCTCCCTCCCACTTGTGGTGGCTGGGGTGTCCCAATCCACTCCCGGGAGTCTGAAGTCCCCCACAATCACTGTACTGCCCTTTCTGCAGGTCTTTCTGATCTGTCCTGCCAGGACCCTAACTCCTCAGTCTGAGAGGGTGGCCTGTATACCACTCCCATCCTGAGGGTCTTATTTCTGGAGTCCTGGAGTTGCACCCATAATGACTCTGTATTGCCCTCCTCCCTTTCTTCCCTGATACATTTCAGACCTTCCCTCACATACAGCGCCACCCCCTCCACCTCTCCCTTTTACCCTGTCCCTTCAAAATATCCTATAACCTGGCACTGCAAGGTTCCAGTCATGGTAATGAGCGGCCCATGTCTCTGTTATGGCTGCCACATCCATCTCCCCAACTGCCATGAGAGCCTGTAACTCAGCTGTTTTGTTCCCTAGACACTTAGAATTTAAGGTTACTCCCCTCCACCCCGCTTCTTTCCTCCCCACTCGCTCTCCCATTATAACACCACCTCTTGACCGCTCTCCGAGTCCCCTACAGCCAGCATGGACTTCAACCTCCTGAAAGTGGATTGGGACACCCCAGCCATCACAAGTGGGAGGGAGCAGGTAGAGACCAGTAAGCTTATTTGGCTTCCCTGCTTGAGGATCCAGCCAGACTCCTGCCCACTTGCCACCCCTCCCCCACACTAGTTCAAATTCCCCTTGTTGGCTAAGTACTCCTCCAGTTTATGCTTCAAGACCCCTCCTTCCCTCCCTTCCCACTTAAGTGAAACCCGTCCTTGGCATATAGGTCCTTGCCCTCCCAAGTCCTTTTCCACCCCCCCACCAGCTCATACCCTTTGGATTTATACCATTCCCTTAGCCATGTGTTAAATTCCTGTATCCTCAGCTTCCTAGCTGTACTCGCTCTGGGTATGGGACGCACCTCTGAGCAGGTAACTGATCTCCCTACCTCCTCACAAATCAACCCCAGCTCCTCAAACCTCCCCTGGACTACATCTACCATACTACCTGCAGGTCATTAGTACCTAAGTGCAGAATTATGTGAGGTTTCTCCCTCCCCTTCCTAGCATATTTCAGAATGGATTGCCCCACCCTTTCTGCTGTCATATCTGGCATGGCCTCCACCCATATCTGACTACATCTCTCCCCCTTGCTCCCCCATTTGATCACCTTCAGAATTGAATCCCGCCGCACTAGACTCCCACCCTCATTTCCCTGTTCTGCTCACATTTTCCATTCCTCATCCCCTCCTTCCAGGTCTTCTGATCCCAGGTGCACAACCGCTATTCCCCCTTCCTCCCCTGTCTTTGCCCTGCACCCTCCTTCCCCATTCTCCCGTTTTCACCACCCTTCTCCCCTGGTCTCCTTCCCACCCCTTCCCACTGGAACATCCCTCCCCCAGTCTCCTCATACCTCCCCTCCTCGCTCTCCTTAGCTACTGTCCCCTGTCCAGTCTTCTCATTCCCGCCCCCTTTATCCTTACCTATTGATGCCCTGCCCCCTTTAGTCACCCTACTTATGCCCTCTTGGTTGAGAATGATCACTTCCTCAGCCTTATCAATAAGGTTCTCCTTCTTCATCTCCTCCAATATAGCCAGCACTGAGAATCCATTATGTGTCACCTCTCCCCTGCTCTGAGCCCTCCCTGGCATACCATTGAGAGGCCCACATTTGGTATCTGCTCCAGGGCCTCCCTTGCCCCTGTTCCCTAGCCTCTTCCACCCCCTTCATGTGTACCCTACACTTTAAGGCCTTACATGGGTTGGGCCCTGGATACTTTTTAGACCTTCTGATGCCTGCTGCCTCCGTCCATTCCCTCTGCGCTTCCTCTAGGGGCCTTCTTGTGATTCCCAGGATGCGGCTTAAAACCACCGGTGACAGAGCATTTAGTGTTGCCAGCCCTGTCCAGTGGAATTTGCTGCCTCCTTCTGTAAGGGAGGCCCCTTCAGTTGAAGTAGTCAGGCCTTCTCGGACACCGTTTAGTATATTTCTTCGGGATAGCCTTATTAATGATTGCTGCTATTTTTAACTGTATTTTAGATGCTTTGGTTATTTATTAGTGTTTTATTTATGTATATGTTTTATTTAAATGAATAGTTTGCATTTTATGTACGGTGCCCACAGCCTCTGAGATTGGGCACCCGAAAAATAAAACTTGCCTTGCCTTGCCTTACCCAGTGCTTCCTGAGGTGGCAATATTGGTCCATTTGCTCCTTCCCTCCTCACCCACCTAGGCTGGGGTCACCTGGTAACTTCTGGGGTACTGTCATGTGCCCTCCTTCCTGGACTGATCCGCCAATCTGTACCCTTCCCTCGTGTTATCTCTGCCCTGAACCACCTAATCTCTTCCTCACTAAGTTGCCTACACACCAGGCATTCCCCTGCTCTCCATCCAACCCCTAAAAAGATAGCTGACCCACAGCTGTTGCAGCCTACTGTCCTTCCCATGCCCCTACCTGACCACCTACCACCTTTTCACATTGCCCCTGCTCCATACTGCTTGCCCCTTCCCCCGGGGCTGTCCCCATTACTAGGGCTAACCATGGTATTATCAGACCCTTGTCCTCCCTTTGGATTTGTCTACAGTGATCAATTAGTGATGAGGTTGCCCCACTGGGTATGGACTACCAATCCTGATCCAGCACCTCCCCCATAAAGTACAATAAACACGGGAGGGTGGGATGGGCCTATCTGACTCTCCCATAAGAGTCAATCAGTCCTGTTTGGTTCCCTTTCCTCAGCACTTCCCAGTAGCAACAACAATTTAAATATTTTAACAGCAGATATACTACCTTTCAGCCCCCCCACTCCAGGAGAACAGTTGTTTGCTTGCCAGAATCTTAATTTCAAGAAACAGTAAAAAAAGAAAAGAAATAAACCTCCCTCTGGGTGTTCTTCACCGAATCCCTCCTGGTCCCCGCTACTCCATCTCTCTCCTTGTGCTTGCTGCACCTCGTGTCCGCCATGAATTCTGAATGCTTATCCCTGCTGGTAGCTACAGTACACCCCCGCACCACTCCAAAACCATTCCCATCACCCCCTCCTTCACCCTTGGCTCCGCTCTGCTCATGCCAGTCAAAAGTATATAACTCATGCACGCACGAGTTTACCAGCAGATCACGGCCATAATGTGAAGGGTACATCCACTTTCAGAGCAGGCACGTGCAAAGGCATCTGGCAGATAATCATCCGGAGGGGTAAGAAAAAGTATTTATTGAAAATTTATCAACATAAAATGAAAAGGGGAATTTAGGGATTAAGATGCCATCAGCAGGCATGTGTGGTTACTGGCAAAGTGGTCCCTAGGGACCAAACATTACTACATAAAGCTGACAGTGCCCCTTCAAAATCTCTTTCTTTCCCACCCTGTTCCCCTGTTTCTCCCCATGATGCTTCAACCAGGTAAAACTCACAACAATTAATTTATGACTGCAATAGGCTTAGTATGTCTTTCTTGGTAAAACTTTTGAAATAACTACATAAACATGTTGACTTGACTCCAAGCTTTCATTTAAAATATTTATACTTCTTGTAATATTAGTTCCAAAGTGGGCTCTTTCTAAAGATAGTTTCATTGAAATGGCCTAACTATGAAATGTTACTGAATGCTTGGCATCAGGCTGTTGTGGTTACAGCATATTGATACACTGAATGTACAGATGTACTTGAAATGCAATTTTGCTATATCAATGTACTAATATTAATGATATTCCACTATACTGACAGAAAAAAGTAGATTCAGTACATTGATATATTGAAAGAAAGCAGTAGATTTAGTATATCAATATAGTGGAAATATAATATTGATATAGTAATTACAGCAACAAAAAAAGATGCTCTTTGAAATAAAGATAATTATTAAACATTTTCAGATTTTGTTATACTAATTACTGCTATCAAATATTTTTTATGTTATGTGCACATATTACATTCACTCATGCGAATGGACATATCTAGGGAGAAAAAAATCAGCAGGCCATTGATACACTGTATAAACAGTAGGAATTTAACCTCACATAAAGACAGTGTATTGATACTGTACACTACTCAGCAGAAGATATTAGTGCTAATCTGTCAAGGAGAACCACCACCTTTTTTCTACTTTTCTCTGTTTTTACCTACTCTATAGATGTCAAATACTTCTAAAATGTAGTTAACCAATGCTCTGCGTCAGTGTGTATGAATCAGATTTACATAGAAATGCCAAGCCTTACGTATGCTCTATAGGTAATATACTTTAGGTACCGTAGATGTAACATAAACCTACATCAATGCAAAATGCATGTAAACATTCTAAAAGTTGTGCCGTCCCACTGGCGCAATAGTAGCACTACTGCCTGCGGCGCTGACAACCCACATTTGGGAACGAGTGTGGTGCTTCAGAGGGTTGGCCAGGGGGAAGGTAGGAAGAGCATCCCACAGACAGCTCTCCTCCTCTAGGGGGAGGGTTGTGGCTTCCCGGCATGCAAGTGACACCCAGTGGAGGCTGGGAGTGCACAGCTGGGAGCACTCTTCAATGGGGAGGTGACTGTGGACATCTGTAGGTCGGGTGTGGGAGCACACCTGACCCCCGCTGATGTCACTGCATGTCTGCACCTCTGAGAGAAACCCACGGAAAAAGCCCTTGGGCCCGGCTATACTGTGAAGCCCCTGGATCCCTGCCTGAATAATGCCCCGGGTGTAGCCTCAGCTGGAGCTTCCCACCGGGAAGGCCCACCGTAGAGAGCAAGCTGTGGTCCTCCCAGTCTGGGCAGCCTGGAGGGGATGCTGGATGTGAGGTTCGGGTGCTGAAGAGGGGGGACATCTCCTGCCCCATACCAGGAGATAAAACAGAATTCAAATTTTTTTTTTAAAGTCTCTAACACATAAACATCAATGTCAGAGTAAGGTGTAGATGTAAAGAAATATCAAGACTTTAAAAATAAAAGCCAGCCCGTGATCAGGGTTTGAGTGCAAAGCCAGGGTTGTCAGAGGGCTGGCCAGAAGAAGAAGGCTGTGGATCCAATGAACTGCTCACCTTCTACAGGGAGGGATGTATCTAATGCCTGGCAACATATTAACACCTAATGACAGCTAGGGGATGGTGAGCCAGGGATCTGTGCTGAGGCCGGGATTGGTGGAGGCAGCAGACATCTGCATATCGGGGGTCGGAGTGCACCTGACCATGGGCTGACATCATTACACATCTGCCTCCATCAGGGAAGCAACTGCAGCCAGAAAAACCCTTAGGATGAGCAGCATGATGTCCAGGATCCCTGCCAGCACCATGTCCGCTGCCTCATGAGCTGCTTCAACCCTCTGGATCAGCATCTCAGTCCTTCATTCCCATTCATGCCATGGGGATCCCCACCGTGGAGGCCAAGCCAAAGTCTCCGGGGGGTGGGGGGGGAGGACAGGACAGACAGGTAAGGTCCCAGTGGAGTCAGCAATGGTGGTGAACCTGAATGGGACCCAGCAACAGACAGATGTGGGGCACATCCCCAGCAGTTCCAAGGTGCATAAATAGAACTGATGACAAAAAATACTTTCAAAATAAGATTACCCATTTTTTTACTTTTCTAAATTTTTTTGTTCAAGGTCCATCCTAAGTAATATGTTTTACATAGAAATAAAAAGCAAGTCATTTATTACAGAACTGTAATCACATTATTAAGAAATAAGTACCTCATTTAATAAAAAAGGCACGCTGAATATAATGTATTGACAAGGTAAAAAAACATTTAACTAGTAAACCTCTATTAAGAAGTACAGTGCTTGTCAGAAATGATTGGCCTGCTACTCTTTAACTTGACTTTTCCTTGTTTTGTGATGAAGATTATTACCACATAAAATGTTGACTGTCATTTATCTTGTTTACTTCCCCAACTGTATCTAGTTCTGTTTTGACTGACAGTACTTAAAGTACTACAATAACATCCCTGAATTAAAAAAAAAAATTCCAATCCTTAAGTATCAAAAAGTGAAAAAACTTTTTTAACTCTTACCAGTCTTGCACTGCAGTAAAGGATTCCTCGTTTGTGATGTCATACATTAAAATAAAGCCCATAGCACCTCGATAGTATGCTGTAGTAATTGTCCTGTACCGCTCCTGGCCTGCTGTGTCCTATAGAAAAAAAAGAAAACTGATATTCTTCTCATATGCATACCATATAGTAGTAAAACAAGCATAGTTTATTCAAACACCTGTGGGCGAAAGGGAAATAATGCAGAAGTAATGCAATTTTATTTTTCTTCTTGTGCCGCAGATCCTTAGCTGCACACATAGCATAATGCCAAGCACCACTAGCAACAGCATATTGGTCTACATTCACGAACACTGATTCCAGTGTTAACAGCACTTTACTTTGCCCTTACTAAACCAATCCAGCAATGTGCCAGTGAAAAACATGGGAGGTTGACGAATCAGGTTAGCAAAGAAACAAAGCACTGCGAACACAAGAGGTTTGATCATAAATAGAGGTCTGTGCATCTCAGCTGGACTACCCTGGGTAATCAAACAGTAAATAAAGAGCAATAAAATTGTACTAAACATGAAACAAATTCAGTGGGATGACATTGTATTGTTATAATGTGATCTAGTTTACATTTAAATTTTTTTCTAATTGTGTGATGAACTTACACAACTTTTGTTCATGCCACTGAACACTGAAGTCCCTCTTGACAGATAAATTACAGCTGTACTAGAACCAAAAGAAATTCAGTTAGATACTATTTTGTTTTTTTATAATGTGGTATAGTTTGCATGTAAACTTTTTTTTCTACATTGAATGAAGAAATTACAACATTTTGCTTGATCATGTCACTGGAACCGAAAATCCCTCCACTTACTGTATGAAGAGGTCAGATATACAACAGATGTGCACTTAAGAGGCCTCTCCATACCACTCCACCAATTCACCTCACTTGGAGGGGCCACCTTTGTGTGGGGATCCAGTCTCTTGCCACTCCAGGAATCTTATGATATAAGCACATATTACAGGGTGGTATTATTCGCCGCCCAGGGGTGTATGAGGTCCGGACTTCAGGCGGAGGGCCTTAGCCCCTGGAAGGTCCGTAGCTAATACCACCCTGGTGGTATATTGCGCTTAGGAAATGGGCACTTGTAAAAAATTAGTTTAATTAAAAAGCATTAAAAAATACATTTAAAATAACTTTGAAATAAAATAGTTCCTCCACTGTAGCCTCCATACTTGTGACTGGAGTTGGTTGTCATGGTTATCCTCTCCCACACAGAGGTACACATACAGGAGAAAGTTGACTGGTCCCCACCCCCCAATCCAGCACACTTAAGACATACAGGCTGTAATTTAATTTTTTTTTTTTTTAATACTGGTACTGGTGTTTTCCCTCCCCACACACACACAGACACACAGGTGGCTGTGCATTCATTGCCAACAACCAAAGAAATTATGAGGACAAGACAGAGAAAGTGAAGCCGGTATGTTTTTTTCCTTTTCATTTTCTTTATGAGCAGGGAAAGCAGCAAGAGAAAGGCGGTAATAGCGTGAAGCAAGGGCTATGAGAAATGGCCGAGAAGCAAGAAAGAGAGAGAGAGACAGTGTGAGCATGGTTTACAGAGTAAAATAGAAGCGCGTTCCTCTGAGCGCTGTCACAGTATTCCCCGCTTTACCCTCGCAGATGCTGTAAGAATGAAAAAATGTGGTTCATTGTTCTAAGGTGTCTTTTTTTTTTTTAAATTAAAAGCAACCCATTTTGTGCCCTTTATTCTGTATTGCTACTACCAGCGCTCATGCAGGGTGAATCTGGGAATACTGTGACAGCGCTAAATCAGGAAAATCAAGCTGAGGAGTGGTGTTAACCCTTCCGCCCCCACACACGGCTTAAAACTATAAAACGAAAGAAAGACGGCAAAAAAATACATTTCTACTTCTTCTGTGGTTTTGCCTTTTCCGCTCTTACATGGGGTACTGAGCAGGCTATCGATCACTTGGAGAATCCAGTTGAGGAGCGTGGTATGGGACAGGCGGCTGCACTATGGAGCTCTCGTGGAGGTACAGAAGGTCTCTACAGTCACATGGAGGGAGGTCAAATGAGCTGACAAGAAACGCAAAACAGCTTACACAAATGTAGGTAGATTGATGTGTTTTTGTGTGTGTCTTTAAGCTTGGGTATTGTGGCAGGTATAATTTAAAAGTAAATTCATCCAGAGAATTGGGCTGACAAGCGATGGCGGTGGCAGGCAGCTATGCCTGTGGGCACTGACCAGGACTGGCGGCTGAAGGTCTGTACATTTTCTTACTGAGGATTAGTGAGCTGGGTGGAAAAGAAACTATTCCTACTAAAAGCACATAGATTTAGGTGTTTTTGCAGGCTTTCTACGTTTTCAGCTGGGAGAATGAGCCTGAGGAGTGGTAAAGGGGCTTTCCTAAGTTCCGCTCCATACGTGGAGACGCACAGCCGGCTTACAGGTGCGAAATCATTGGCCGGCCTTTGGGGGTGCATGGGACGCAGCAATGGTTGTGTCATTTCTGCACTTGCCTGTCAATAAAAAAAAAACATTAATTTTAAATAACTTAGCTGTTTTTCTTGCTGAACAGATGCTTTTTGAGTGACAATGGGGGAGGCTGCTCTGAGCGGCCGGATATCAGTTGCTTGGGAAATCACGCTTAGCGAGGAAAAAAAATGGAGAGTCTTCAATTTGAAACTAGCAGTGCTCATTGATACTGGTGATGGGGTTCATTGGGACTGGCACTTTTTCTAACCCAGGCTCTGTTGTCTGATAGATGCCCTCCTTTGCAGGGCTATCGGCCAATCAGAGCCGTGCAATTTCTAAGCCCATTTTCTAAGCCAGCACATTGTTATAGATGGTGCTGAGTGGTGGTTCTGTAATATGGAAACAGACAACCAAACATATTTCAACTGTAGCTGGCTGCCTTGAGTCTAGAAGAAAATCTGTTTCCAGTAATGAAAACCTCATGACTGTCCATACAGTACATATTAGTTTTTGAGCCATTCTGAAAGAGTACCTTTTTAAACATTTACCTACTGCACAGGCCAAGGGTGGGATTCTTAAAAGCCATAAAAAGAACGAAACTCTCAGCTCTGTCAGATGGGCTTTTTTTTAAATCATAACATGGGGCTATTTTCAAAAGTTTGACTTCACTGCAGAATTTCTAGCTGTTTTATGCTACTTGACATCCAGTTTTTGGATTACAAAAATGCCAGATATGGATGTAAATAATAGACTAGTTTACACCTAGTCTGAACATTGTGTCCAGGCACATTTTAACCTGAACTTTCGAAACTGGACATAACTAAGTCAGAGGTTTGAAAATTGGAAATAGCAATGTTCTTTGCATACTGTGTGATCCTGAGTAAGTCACTTAACTTCCTTGTATTCCCAGGTCACACCTAGAAACAAGCTTTGGCTTAGTGTGTCTTTCCGGGTTAAACAATCTCCCCTTTCCCTTTCCTTTCTTGCTTAGAAAACTGGACACACAGGGCATTTGAGCTTATGTCCAAAGTTGTATTTAATAGAATGCTGCATCTAGATGTAGACTTTGCAGATCACTGCCCCCCCCCCCAAACATCTCTTTATTTTATTTTATTTATTTATAATTTGAAAACACCTTTGAGCACAAGTGCTGTTTTGCAAAGGTTTCACATCTGACAAATACAATGAACGGAAAATACAACGTGCAATCACCTGCTCAAGAAGAGCCTGGTCAGGTACAAGCAACAGTAAATTATCAGTCAGGAAAATATATACACTCTAGTGTAGGAGTCCCAAGGGGTCAGAGTTTGCAAAACTATCTTCACCTCTTCTACAGCACAATGGGTTAAGGCTCTGAGCTGCAGATCTGGAGACCTGGGTTCTAATCCCACACCGTCAAGATTCATACTGTGTGATCCTGAGCAGGTCACTTAACTCCCTTGTGCTCTCAGGTTGCATCTGGAAACAAGCTTTGGCTTAGTGTGCTACTTCTGGTTAAACTATATTCCCATTCCCTTTCCCTTTCCTTTCCCTTTTCTGGTTTTAAGAAAAACACATTAATAGCCAGGCCACTGGTGTGGTGGGGTGAAGCCCTGGCTGCCTCCTCACCTGCCGTGCCAGAAACCAGGGTACGGGAATGGATGTAGGTTGCTCAGAGGCTGGCTAAGGAAGGGCAGAATGAGCATCCTTAAGATAGCTCTCCTTCCTTGGGGAGGTGGGGGGATATGCATGTCCCACTTTGTGGCTGCCTTTTAAAGGAAGCTGGGTTGCAGCACAGGAGGATGCAAGGAAACAGGTACCACCTGCAGGATGCTAGGGGTGTCTCAATGGAGGCAAAGTATGCAAAAACTATCACGGCACATGCTGTGGGCCAAGGGAGAAAAATGGTGGAAACAAACCCTGACCATAGCTAGATGATGGCCAGGTTCCCCCACAGACCCCAAACCAGTTACTGGGCACCACCTTAGTCTTGTGAAAGAGGATGAAAGAGCCAGAGGAAGCTCCCGGGATGATGAATGAAAGGGCTGGGGTGACCAGTCCAGGTGGGGGCAGGTCAGAAGGCTGGAAATACAAGAGAAATTGAAAGAAAAAGCACTTATGAAGGAGCCCACAATGAATGGGGGGGTGGACCTTTGTCTGTGGGCACATCCCCCGAGTGACACCTGGGAGGGCAATAAGGTACCTCCCAGAAGGGGCACGAGGGGAATAGGGGATGGGAGGAGTGTTCCCAGGGGCAGGGGCATGTGAAGGCCAAGAGATAATCCAAGCCCTATGTAAGACTGGGGCAAGAGAAGCTTCCCTTCTTTGGCTCCTCTCTCCTCGGATATGTAAGGCTGGGGCACAAGGAGCTTTCCCTCTTTGGCTCCTCTCTCTTTGAATAAACTCACCCTGACCCACCCTCATAAAAAGCAGAGGGGAACGGCAGGCAGGTAGGGGCTCCATTAGGGGTGATCACCTTAGGGATTGAGAAGGAATTTTCCCATGTTTTTCCCCCACTGGGTTTTCCAAGATTTTCGCCTTCTCCAGTGTGATTTAGATGAGGTTAGGTAGAAAAGTTAGGCTGTCACATTCATGGAATAGAAGCCATGGGGGTCCTGCAAGGTGCAAATCATTGGCCTTGGTTGGTTGATGCCGAGGGAGTAACGGGAGGTTATGGTCTCATGCAGACAGACCACCTGGAGGCTGACAGGAGTGCTTGGCCCATCCGGCTGGGGCTCACCAAATTTACAAGCAGGGGGCAGCCTATCTGTGTGAAGGACCACAGCATAGGGGCATCCCTAAATGGGGGGAGGGGGGCATCTGGGCAGCCGGTCAAGAGCCATTCCTCATGCCCCAGAGGCTGGTGTCCCTAGCGTTGGTTTGCAGTATCAGACAGCTTCCCTCAAGTTAAGGAAGGCCGGTGTTTGGATAGACAGTATACCAACCAAGACCACCTGACAGCGCACATCTGTAGGATGACTGGTTTGATTAATAAACTCATGGCTGTGGCTATTCATCTTCATTGCTTGCTGTGTGTCTCTATTTGTTCAGGTGGAATGGGGGGACTGTGCACTATAAGACAAATAAGTGTTAACCTGATGATTTTTTCCAAGAACCTACTGCAAATCTCACTCAACTTTATAAAACTAATAGAGCTATACTTATAAGCTGTCACCAGGAGGAACACTCCAAAGGAGCTTTCAACTCTTTTGATATACTGGTTGCTATATAACTCACACATTCTCTCTGTCTTGCTCTCTGTCAAATTGATCATAACAAACAGGTGGTTATCTTGTCACACACAACAGCACTTAAAATGGATGTTCTTTTATGGGGCAGACCATAAAAAACTACCAACAATAGAGGATGTATTAAGATTAACCTTTTGGGAGCTTAATCTATAAAGGAATGAGTGACAGCTTTATACAAACCAAATAGGAAAACCAATTAGATTTAGAAAGCTGGTGAGCATCTATTTTTAGAAAGCACATTGACAGGCAGTTCAGGAATCTTAGCACCAAATGAAGATAGGTCAGAAATAGTACTATATAAGATAGGGGAAAATCATGTCATCTGATTGGCTATGCAAGTTCTGAGCAGTGGAAATACCCAGAATGTCCTTACTCATCACTGTAGTGAGCCTCTAGGGTGTAAGGTACATGGACAAATCTTATCACCACATGAATAACTTTAATCCAGTAAATAATTACTTATTATACCTCACCTTCATCTTCACACTTTGGGTACATAAATAACATAGTAAAACAATTGTGAAATTATACATTGTTGAAAGGCGCAAGCGTATCACAGTAATTAAAAGACTCATCACATTTGCAAGACCCCAACACTAGCAGCAGTACCATCACTGCTCCATCTAGCATATCTCAGCTAACAAAAGGAAAGTTTAGATAAAAAAATCTTTGCACATATTTTTTTTTCTTTTACTTTTTCTACAAATAAACTCTTCTTTAAAGACTGCTTATAGGTTGCTGGTGGAGCTACAGTTAATGACTTGCAAGTACAGCTGGGAGGCTGCAGCCACCAGTATGGTTGACTTACACACTGTGTGGAGGATGCTTTAAGGATACTACCTCCTAGCACTGCACTTAACTTCTGACAGAAAATGAAACTAAATACTTGTATGATTCCTTATACTATGAGTCTCTCACATAAATGTAAGGAGTTTTCCCTCTAGCCATTTATCTTTAAATGAATAGAAGCATTTTTTGTAGGAATACTCCTACACAGTTCCTCCCATCCCAAACTGAAATGAAATGACACACAACAGACTCAGGGTTAGAAAGGGCTGGAAATGGAAAGAAATCAATGAGGGAATGCACCACCTTTAATGTAGGAGTTCATGTACCTGACTTCAGTCTGGAGACATGATTCCTCAATCTATTTTGCATGCCTACACTCAGTTTAGTCAATTTTAGCCATTTAGATGCCTATATTTTACACAGGAGAAATCCTTCCATATTGTGGGGGGATAACTAATGCCTCACCCAACATGGCTGCCAGAAGTGATGCTGGGAGGGTCATTCCCAATGGCGGAAGGCAGAAATCTGCATTGATTGTGAGAGGGCACTCCTCAGGGCAGGAGCTGATGTGTGTCGGAAGATTTATTGGTGAGGGGGTTGCATGGCATGGTTCTAGAATCACTGCTGCA
This sequence comes from Neoceratodus forsteri, assembly GCA_016271365.2. Classification (NCBI taxonomy): domain Eukaryota; kingdom Metazoa; phylum Chordata; order Ceratodontiformes; family Ceratodontidae; genus Neoceratodus; species Neoceratodus forsteri. The sequence goes on along the minus strand of CM057454.1, from coordinate 915,870,307 downwards.
GCAGTCTGAGCCATTGTAGTGTCGGCTGCTTGACCGAGATAGTGCTGATGGTATTGTGCATGCGCGGCTAACCAGACATCCAATGTATGACCAGCACAGGAATGGGGGTTCACTTTTATAGAAGGACTTTGCATTTGTGCACATACCTGGGAGTGTTTAACAGTAGCACAGCACAGGTGTTCCACTATGTGGAACAAAGGTCAGCACCAAAGTAAGCAATGGATGTAAATATGTCTTGTGTACAAACGTTTTAATTTGTGTATCACAAAGACATTAAAAACATGGCTAGCTCACCCACATACTGTATACAGCAAAAGGGCTACAGTCATAAAGACTCTCCCTGCATAGTAACAAAACAGTAGTACTGGTATGCTCACCTAATGAGAGGCAGCTTGTTCATTCTACATAGCCATAAAAACATAGACACATACAAATTTGCTGGCAGAAAAGGACTCTTCGGCCCATCCAGTCTGTCCCAATACCTCCCCTTGTCCTTTTAACTTACCCCCTCACCTCCATGCCATTTTTGTTTCTATTTAGCCCCACGTATTTGTCCCAAGCCTTCTTGAATTTATTTTCTGAATATACCCCCACCACCCAATCTGGCAGCCTATTCCAGGGACTCATCACTCTCTCAGTGAAGAACTTCCTCCTCATGTTTCCTCCCAAACTTCCCCCTTCCAGCTTGAGTGCATACTCACTTGTTGATTTGCTTTCACACATCCTAAATATACTACCCTCTCTCACCTGTTTATTCCCTTTAGATATTTGAAGGTTTCTACCATATCCCCACTTTACTTACTCATCTCCAGTATGTATAAATTTAGTTCCTCTAATCGCTCCTCATATGATTTCCAGTGCACCCCTTGAACCATCTTGGTTGCCCCTCTCTGAACCCTTCAACCTGTCTCTATCCCCCCTGTAAGTGTGGCCTCTAAAACTGGACCCCGTATTCCAGATATGGTCTGACCATCGTTTTGTATAATGGCATGATCACCTCCTTCCTCCTGCTCATGAAGCCCCTCCCTATGCATGCCAACATTCCGCTAGCCTTCCCCATTGCCTTGTTGCATTGGTTCCTCACCTTCAGGTTATCCGAAATGATGTTCCCCAGGTCTCTTTCCTGTTCTGTTATTTCTAATTCCAACCCCAGCCAGTATTTTGCCCTTGGGTTCCTATTCCCTATGTGCATCATTTTGCATTGAATTGTAATTGCCACTTCCCTGACTACTCCTCTAATCTGACCACGTCCTCCCTCATTTTCTCCACCCCTCCGATTGAGTCCAACGTTACAAATCTTTGTGTTCTCTGTGGACAGACACACATTCCCATTTAGGCCCTCTGAAATGTCTCCAATGTAAATGTTTAATAGTATGGGACCTAACACCGACCCCTGAGGTACACCATTCATCACCCCTCCCTCCCTGGAGTGCACCCCATTTACCACCATCCTCTGCATTCTTCACTCCAGCCAGTTTTCTACCCAGTTCACTAACCTGCTTCCTACCCCTAAGATACCCAACTTGCTTATTAGTCTCCTGTGAGGGATGGTGTCAAAGCCCTTTCTGAAGTCCAGATAGGCCACATCCACCACCCCTCCCTGGTCACACAACTCTGCTACTCCATCAAAGAGTTCAATCAGATTGGTCTGACATGACCTACCCCTTGTGAATCCATGCCCATTTTCATCTATGAGCCCCTCCTCCCCTAGATATTGTGTCAGAATTTCCTTTATAAATGCCTCTATCATCAAACCCACCACAGAGGTCAGGCTAACCAGATGATAGTTGTCCAATTCCTCCTTCCCTCCCTCTTTGTGCAACGGCACCACATCAGCCCTCTTCCAATCCCCCAGAGCTCTCCCTTTGTCGAGAGAAAGATTAAATAACTTTACTAGTGGTGTAGCTGGCTCCTCTCTTAACTCCTTGAGCACCCTGGGGTGGATTTCATTAGAACTCATAGCCTTATCTGTCCACAGTTTTCCTAACTCCTCCAACACCCTGCCCTCTGAAAAGGGACTAGTATTCATCTCCCTACCCACTATTCCCCTGTTGTTTATTTTTTGGCCATATGTGTGTGTGAGCTAGCCATGCTCATTCTTCCCCTATTGTTTTTTTTTTTTGGCCATATAAGTGGGTGAGCTAGTCATGCTTTTTAATTACTTCTGATAACACAAATGAAAGCTTTTGTAAACAAAACATATTTCTGCCCACTAACTTTGATGCTGACGTTTGTTCCACATAGTGGAACACCTGTGCTATCCAATGTATGATGTCAGACATGTGAAGCACGTGCATGGCACAGCAAGAGTGAGGAACAGGGCTAAACAGAGCTCTGAGAAGAAAGACAATTAAGGGCTCAGCATGGCATGGTTGCTATGATAGGGTATAAGCCATGCCTGCATGGTGAATTGCTTAGCCGCAGTACTGTAGTACATGAATTTCCACAAACAGATCACATTAAAATCACCCCTGAAACCACTAGCAGGGGTTTCTGAGTGCCAGTAAGGGACCTGCCTAAAACTGAATGTGTCATCATGATCCTGTTTTGAGGTTAGAATGTAAGAGTAGGCTGTGAAAGTGGTTGCTTATGGAATTGCTAGCAGGGGTTCCAAGTCACCACAGGCACTGAAAAGGAGTGAAAGTCCTGCCAGCAGGGGGACATTCAACTATATTTAGCAGCACAGCATGTTGCATGACCACTGTAACAGCACACTTAGGAGGCATCTGCATGCACTGGGATGAATCCGGGCAGTGCATTCAAATATGTAGTCATCTCATGGCAGATCATAAAGCAATGTCCACACTGTATAATGTTGACTGATAGCTGCATCTTTGATACATAAATGCGACACCAGCCTTGTTAGAGACAGTGGCTAGCTCCCCATAGAAACCCATGCTAGGTAGAGATATTTAAGAGAAAAGGCCTTCCTGATAGGAACATACTTATCCATGGTTAGTCACAAGCTTAGACAAAAAAGGCATACAGTACCTGTTTGAGGTGGAACAATGGATGTGTGGGTCATGAAATAATGTGCTGTAAATTGAAGCTGTGATCCTGAGCTGCAGCCCTAGTTAGACACGCATTCGAAACTGAGCCAGTCTGGCAAAACCTCTCTACTAGTGGGTTCAATTTCATCTTTGAAGCCACAGGTGCATCTGCCACCTTACCAGGTGAACACAAAACCCAAGTTGTAGGGAACTGTGAGTACCTCAGACTAAGATATATTCCCCACAATCACCTTTACCAGGTGAGTAAACTACCATTTTCCTCTTGGTACTGTCAGACTTTCATTTTCACTCCAGAACTTAGCTCCCCACCCTTCCCCCACAGAAAACATTTCCACCACTGGGTAGAATTCTGGTGAGGCAGTTTGCAAGAACAGCAGTACACAGTATCCATATAAATGATATAGGGAATGTAGTATCCTTACAAAGGGTATAGGGAGAGCAAAAAATATCCAAATGGTTCAGATTCTGGAAGTCTTTATCTCTCTATCTCTCTTTTACTGTCATGTCTCAAAGGTGTCAGTATTTTTTTGTGTAGAGCTGGCTGACAAGGCTTTAACAGGAGTAAAGGTTTCACCAAAATAGGGTTTTGCAATTGTTTCAATACAGACTGAAAGCTACACACACATTTTCGAAAATTTCTTGAGAAGAGCTGCTTCAAAGGATCCCGGTGCTCCTCACTGGACAACAGCCATCACATGACCCAGCATTAAAATACTAACAGTGCACGGTCACAAACTGGATCTCATCAAGATAACTGGAAAACCTCATTAGCTACAGTGAGACATTTTAGAAGTGCAATAAGCCACTCCGGGGTGAGTATTAAAGGATTAATCATGCACTTCCCATGGGTTAAGGACTCTCGACATTTGGCCTCATGCTTTACTACACCCCTGGGACATGCACTGTTAACCCTTTAGAAAATGGACTGGAGATTTTCAGTTGTCTTACTGAATGACAACCATGCCAGTGAGGTAAATTAAGTACCAGTATAGCCCTGCAAAGTACAAGTGTCAGCCCAATGCGCCACTGCATCGCAGAGATCACTGTGCCCAAGAAGAAACTGGAAAAAAACAGCAGTCAAGTTTTTTTTTCCTTGCTTAGTGAGTGTCCTCCACTAGCACCACCAAGTACAGTAAGAAATCATCCAAATAGCTCAAACTCTAGTTATTTAGAAATAAATACTTTACTTTAGTCCAAATTTATGACAGTGCCATTCCCATCCTACAGCCACCAACCCGCTCACCCATCTGATGCAGCTCCATGAATGGTGTCTCCATTCCTTGGCTGCCCACCCACTCTGCCTTGTGCCACAAGCTGGCAGTATGCAGCCATCTGCAGAGATGGAAACTGACAAAGTACTTCAGGTCTCATCCTTGAGTTAGTGGTACAAAACAGACAGTGGAGCTCATTAACCAGTGAGGCTGATGACGAACCTACGAGGTGCTTCAACGAAGAAGTGCATTTAGGATGCAGGGACGCATTGTTTGCTTTCTGACTGCCAGTTACTTAAGGTGGTGCTGCAGTCTGCACTTGAAGTTCTAAATTGGGAGAAAAATACCTAACAAACAGTGCAGTGGCCTCTACTGGCAGACATACCAGTAGAGGGGCTACTTAACCCCCCCAAAAATGACTAAAAATAGTTTTTTACTATTTTTTTAGCATTATTTTATTTTTAAAATGCTATAAAAAACAAAACATGTAGCCCATTTTCTAAACACTCTAATTCTCTCCAGGGTGGTTGGTGTGGGCAATACAGGACGTTCCAGTGGCCTGTGGTTTCAGGCCTCATTAAACCCCCGATCCATCAGGTATTGCTCAATACTGCCCACATTGTTGGGTATTACTGCTTGTTTAATGCAAACACAGTCATAGCTTATTGCTTACTTGGTACTCGTCAGTGTAGTGCAGGAATAACATACAACATCAGATATTCTCAGCACAGCTGTCACACCTGCTCTTTTGACATGACATGTCCACTCCTGAAGCAGAGTGACATTTTCTGAAATGTCAGCCTTTTTTTTTTCTGCTGCTGGAGGATGCAGGGCTATTATTTTTTAATCCTCATGATTCATATTACTGCTGTCCTTGTTGCTACAGACTAAGTGGTTAGTACTGTAATGATATCTTTTATTGGACTAGTATAGCTGGATGTAATAATGCAGATCCTTTCAACATCGCACATCTCTTCATTAGGGGGTTTTGCAGTATGAGCAGAAGGAGCAGTTTATGCACTCAGAGATGCAATGCTTTGCATAAATCATGCCAAATCAGTGCTGATGGAGTGCATTTAGCACAGTGAATTTTAATTGGGAGGAGAAGAATATGATATAAATAGCTTTAGATTAGAAATATATAATTGAAAAGCAAAAAAAGCAGGGAAGGACACAGCAGTGCAAACCTCAAAAGGTTCAAAGAAGCAAAATGGTCTTTTTTATCATTTATTTACCCAGAATAATCCAAGTGAGTGGCAATATTTTGTTTTCAGTGGGGTCCAGCTGCTAAACCATTTCACAGTTGTGCGAACTAAAGCACAGGGAGGTTAAGTGATTTGCTGAATGACATGCAGTAACTAGCTCTAGAGGAATATGAACCGGTGCTCTTCTGCAGCAGGATTTTCAAACTAGGCTGTAGTTTGAAAAACAGGGAGGGTAATGAGCAGCTACTCGAGTGGGGAACAACAGGACCGGAAGAAATTGACACAATGCTGGAGGGGGAATGTCAATAGACTGAATGGCTATGAGGCTGTGAAATCAGGGGACCAGATACATAGAAAACAGGTTTGGGTGGGGGGCAACAAACACAAACAGGGGCTGGACTGCAAACAGAGTATCTAATCAGGGTTTAGAAAACTGAAACACAAGAGTGGGAACAGCTGACCTCTTGGCACCCTGCATTCCAGATGAAAGCATTTGTCACCTTCTAAAGTGTGAATGTGCAGTTAATTAGGTGAGAAACCCTCCCAGCAGGAAGGCAGTATGTGCATTAAAGTGGGTGTGCACTTACACAGCAGGTATAGGGAAAACAAAATCAAGAAACTGGCAATGCGCTTAACCAGGCTGTGCACTTATCTGATATATTGCAGGACACAAATACCCATGTGGCTTGCAACCAAAATTGGGATTTTCCATTCCTGCATCCAAGAGATGGTCACTAGATCACTTTCCCTGGACTAAGGTACAACTGATATTAAGCCACTTGTCATACCTCTCAACCTTTTGTCACCCAAATGAGGAACATTGTCTCTCAAAATGTGGAACAAATTAGCAAAATGTGGAACACTTCATCAAATCTTTTCCTAAGAAGCTCAGAACACTGTTAAAATGTTTGTATGTATGCTTAGAAAGTCTGTTATTAATTGAATTATATTTTTTGCATCATTTACTATAGATTTTTGCTTTAAAATGTTAATACTGAATGTGGGACAAGTTCTCACAATGTGAAACAGGGAGCTTTTGTGAATTAAAATGAGGAACTTTCCCCGTAATGTGGTATAGCCGAGAGGTATGCCACTTGTGTCTAAAGCTACCATAAAACATTTCCAGTTGCTAGAAATGTAAAGCTGTGCACAGATGTGCTTGATGAACAACATACACTGTAGTGTCTAAGTCCCTGGGTGCTGGCACGTATTTGAAAACCAGGGCACCTTGGTTTACAGTTCTGTGCTCTAACCACTGAGCTGCACTACTATACCTTTGATTTGAACTGGAAAAAGTCTAAACCTGTTTCATACTAGTGTTGCTCAGATGGATCCAGACAAATACTGATCCACAGATATCTGCCCTTTTGCAGCAGGATACTGGATTTACCAGATACATCCACTGTCTGCCGGTGAATCTTGCTGTTGGATCCCTGGTCGGATCCCGCGCTATGTGACGGCCAGATCCAGGAATCCAGTGCTGGATCCAGGCATCTGACACCAGATCCCTGGATCTGGCACCAGATAACACAGGATCCAACCTCTGTATACAGCTGGGTCCCAGGGTAGATTCAACTCCAATAGTGCCGCCATCCACCAGATCACTAGCGGATCCACGACTGCACTATCCGAGCAACACTACTTCAAACTGATTTGTAATGACATGTTGCAGTTTGGGATACACAGTAATAATGATTCAATTATTTTGTGAGAATGCAAAACCAATACTCTGTTCAAATCTATATTCCTAAGTGTTTGGCAAATTAACCCCTCAAGAAAGCTGAATGAGACTTTTATTTCAGTGCTGTTGGAAATGGAAGTTGTTAGGGAAGCAAGTAGACTTCAGTTAATGTGAGAAAGCTACGACTGATAGAGCAGCCTAATAAATATTAGAGACAGGAAGAACCTGCAAGATATATTTCTGTACTGAACTGTATGCAATATGAAGCAGGCTGGCAGTCAGGTGGCAGTATAGTCTAGTGGTCAGAGTGCAGAATCATGACCTTAGAAATCACAGTTAGCATCCTGCCATCCTCACATACTACTTACAGTGCGTGTGTTCTTCAGCAAGTCATATAGCCTCTCTCTGCTTAACTTCCTCTCTTTCTCTCCCTATGTGCCAAGCATATGGTCCTCTAAGCCCTCTGCATCTCAGGAGGGCTGGCCATGACCAGTGAGTGCTCCCTCCACACTTGCTGAGCACTCCACAGTATCCAGGAACACTGCAAATGCTGCACCTAGCCTCTTTCCTGATCCAATCCCATCTTGCCAACTATGGAGCCACATGGGTGGTCTAGTTGAGGAATGGAGCAGCAATCTGTGTGACCCACAGCGCACAATGCCCTCTGCAGGAGTCTGTGGAATGGCACGGAGGCTACACCTGGATGACCACAGCAATATAGCCTTCTTATCGCCTCAGGCCTGCCACTTTGAACTGTTTGTGTGACCAACTGGCCCACAGCAGATGTTGCCCAAAGCCCCTGAATCTGAATGGAGGGCTGGGAGGAACAGGACAGGTTACATGTTATGACAAACACATAAATTATTGTATTGTAGATATGACAGTACATGTGCCTGCTAAATCCCACAAGGCCCTACTCTCGTGGAGCAGAGAACTGACTCACCTTCCAACCCAGGCTTCCTAGTGGAAGCCTGGTATCCAGCCTAATCCCAGCCCAATTCATGTGAAGAGCTCTGCAGCAGCAGATGGGGCAGCTGGTAGGTCAAGATGCTAACAGCATAAAAATGGCAGTTCCAGGTGCATTGAGGCCTCGGGAAAAATCCAGTCCTTTGCACACAAACCTGAGCTCACTCACCTCACCCTTCCTTAAAGAACTAAGATAACAAAAATAGAGGTGCAAAAATCCATTTATTGTAAGGCATATAGCACACTTTAAAAGAGAGGTACTTGCAGAGTAATGGCAATGGTGTACTAGCCAAAGTTTCACACCCACAGAGGCTTGGCCACAAGATAAATACAGATGCTACCTGTGAGCTCAGTCTGTGGATCATCATTGAGTGCTGATGTGTTGTCAATCAGCAATGCAGAAACTGCATGCACAACCAGTTCCTCTCTAAATATGGCCCTTAACACCCCTGTGTGCCTCCATCAGCAACCTTTCGGCTGCTACAACTATACATGGATGGTAAAGCTCTTTGGGATACAGTACTCTGTGTAAAAGGGGCACTATAATAACCAAATGTGAGGACAACCTGAATCTCGACAAAAGCTGATAGTAACACACTGCAGACAAATTTCATTTACTTCTCAGTTAAGCTTCAATCATGAGAGTTGTTAACTTCTGAGTCTGATAAGTTAATGGAGTTTATGTTTATTTGAATACTGTCGTGTTAAGAGAACATAATGTGCAGTAAGTACACACTGCCAATTATAAGCACATTAAAGTTAATGTAAGATGTAATTGCTTTGCCTGACTCTGCCCCCGTTCTTCTATATCTCGCTAAGCCTTGTGAAAGATCAACACAAGGTGAAACATCTTTCAGAATTTGCTATCTTAGCAAGTTTGATATTGTCTGTTCATGTGGGTGTCTATGGAAAATTGTTTGCATGGCAATTATATTTGTCTGTGAAAAGAATGATTACATATGGCGGAGTCAGCCAGAATACAATGCACTTATGCACTCATTATAGTTTCGACCAGTGAAGTGTTGCAGAATACTGCAGGAACACAATGTAATCCAATGGCATTTACTCCAATTTGTCATGCAGGAAAGTGTGACATGCTTATCACAGAGTGTTGCATTCTTGTTGACTTCTCCACACATGCAGTGTCAGTGCTACTATGGCAGCAGTGCAATGTCAGTTCTTTGTATTCGCTGTGTACGCAAGCGCAAGCAAACACGTTGGTATGAGAGTGCCTTTTGAGGGCTCTGACACTGTCCACTTAATGCAGAGCAGTATTGTAGAGGCGTGACAGTCCCAGACCAATCAGCACCCAGGCAGAATATGACAGAGTTTCTGGCTTGCTGGTTGGGGACAGTCACCAACTTCAAAAGAAGTTGCCATCCCTTTGATCTGCGTAACCCTGCAAGCCTGGTTGATCTGTCTGGAATGCATGGAATGTGTGCCTGCAACACTGAAAACTGACCATTTTCATTTCAGTCACGCAACAACACACACACACACACACACACCTCATATGCACAGTAATCGCAAATAAAGCATGTAATATGAATAAATACAGAGTTTTGAAAAGCCTGGTGTGATACCATATAATAATTCAGAGAGAGTCTGCTCTGTTTATAGTCCTTGGACCTGAGTATAACTTTCATCTACCAATACTGCACATCTTCACAGACAAACTTTTCTTCTCTCTATATCTGACAGGGATCAGCAGCTGCTGTAAAGTCTGATTTCCCTGTGCAGGTTGGAACTGTACAGCAGCCCACCCCCACACACAGTGCAGTTCCATGTACCTGCTTCCTTGACATTACCATGTCTTTCATTTTTTTCATTGCAGAGGAGGATGAGACGAAGAAGGAGTGATCACCTCTCTTTAAACCAGCTACTTGCAATCAGAGGACTAAATTGGGATTTAAATAGAAGCTGAGATGTGTTACACAGCGGCTGTGATGGTGGCTGATCCAATTAGCTGTGAGAGTCAATGAGACCTGCGATTAGCAGCCTCCCTTCACCTGCGCAGGACTTGGACTCGAACACCTAGTACTGACTTTTTTGGGAAGGGGGTCCTGAATCAGAGACCCACAGCTATATCTCTTTTTATTTTTAATTTTTTTAACATTTCTGTTTATTGCGTGCTGCAGTGTGTTACCGGCAGGGGCATCCAGCCACCGGCTCTGCCTGCCTGGAAAGCAGCAGGCTCACTCGCATGATGAGGGATCCAGTGCGGCCATCCATTGACCTGCCGGAGGGCCCCCTCATGCCACTCTGAGCCTGGACAACTCCAGACCCCCCAGTGCGATTCCACAACAGGCCTCTGGGCAGAGCAGAGTGAGGCCATCAAGCTGCATGCTCGCACCTCGCCATTTTCCTCCCTTAGATCTCCTGGAGTATGGACATGCAAAGACATCCTGAAGCACACTGTGCCGCCGTCTGCTACACTCCACCCTTTGTTGTGCCAGCCCTGTAGTGCCCCCTGGTCATCACCAGGGGCCACTGCTGAGCAGTGGAAGCCCTCAACCCTCCCCGGGATAGGAAAGCAGTCCTCCAGACGCTCGATCCTATCCCTCCCCTGCCAACCCCTAATGACCTGGGCACGTTTCCGAACCCAGGTCGCCAGCATGGTGCGAGGTGTGGCATCCAGCACCTCAACCCTCAGTGCCACTAGGTCGGCATATATCTCTTTTTATTCTGAGAGTATTTAGAAGATGACTGCGTGCCAGTCAGTAATCCCAACTCTGGCACTTTTGTCAGCGCTGCTACTGCTAATCAGTCCTTCATCCAAGGAGTCCTTTCCTATGGCTGCGACATAAGTGGCAAAGCCTGTTTGATTTTATGCTAAAAGAACTGCGGTTTTATGTGGTGTAGAATACTATATGTTGCAGCCAAAAATACAGAAAGAAGTGACAATTGTATTGAGTTTCTCAGGAGCTCTAAGCTGTGGTCAAAGTGTTGCACAGAGCCCAGCTGGTGAAACTGGAATAAAAATAGGCAGGCTAGCTTTATAGGGGTTGCAGTATGCGGTCGGGATCATAATAAAAAGTCTTGTCATTATAGGCATGTAGTGTTCCAAATCAAATTGTTCAGGCAGATTGCCAGGCTGTACTTGAAAATGGTTCAGAGTCTGAGATCGAAGGTGCCCTCTTCGAATTAAAGGATGGGCATACTTAAAGGAAAACTACACTCTCATACCATTTGAATTTTATTTTGTTTCCATGCCAACACATAACTCCTTTCCTAGCTGTTAGGGCTACATGTGTTACCTTTAGTTTGTTTTCACTGCTCACAGGAGCCCCTGTGACTGCCCTGGGTTCTCCATTTCATGGTTGTTGAAATTTGTTTGTCCATGAGAACTGTATCAGCATATGAGAACATGATCTCAGATCAACCATTTGCATCATGTATCTCTATGCTGAAAGAACAAATATTCTGCAAAAACTCTCTAGAAACAAATAAACTGAATGAAGTTTAAAAGAAAAACCCTGCATTACAACTCAGATAGTTTGCAAAGCTCACTGAAGGTAAAAGTGGTATTTCATACCTTCTTGCAGCTTTTTTCTTTGAAGACTAATTAAGCAGACAAGCATACTGGGAACTTTAAAGGTTAATTACACATCATGTTCTCATATGCTAATGCAGTTCTCAGGGACAATGAGATTTCAACAACCACCAAATGAAGCCTCTCAGAACAGTTACAGGGCCTAGTACGAAGTGTGAAAAAAGACTAAGAAAGTTGCCTGCATCTCTAACAGCTACATGAAAAGAGCTGTGTGTTGACAAGGAAACAAAATTTAAAAGATATTAGGGTGTAGTTTTCCTTTAAAAAGCCTAGGCACTAGGGACCTATCAACTCGTTTAGCTTTACTTCTAAAGCCAGTGCAGCAGCTTGGTATGCAAGTTTTAGAGAAAGCTATAACTGGTGAGATTTCTGTTTTTTAGCCTCCATCCCTTTTTGCTCTAATTTATTTATGTACTGAACATGTGTATCTGATTTAAAATGTATTCATTATTTATGCCATCTGTCTGCCCATGGCCCTGTATTGCAGCAGCCTTCATTTTTATGGCTGTGGCTGGAGCCTACAGCCATTTTGCTATCTGTAGCTTGAAAATGGAGTTTCATGGAACACATTTTTTGGACTTTTCAATGTATCCTTCCACATCTACAAATCACTATGACAACTAAAATAAAATAATCCCTTCTTTCTATTTAGAATGTTGGAGACATAACTCCAAGCTGCTTATCTGATGGCCATTAGGAAAGTGAAACAGCTTATTAAATATTGGTTGCCTATTAAACTGGATATTTGTTCACCCCTTCAAAATGCAACAGCTTGCACATTTAAATGATTAACATTTAAAAGATTTTTGCTACTAACTTCAGTTGGGGATGAATATCTTTCAAGAAAGATTCATACCTCATAAATGTTACCCCTTTCCAGCAAATTTTGTAGATTTACACTGTTTTTAACCTTTCAAGACCTATCTGATAAAATGATAGGTCTTCAGTGAACTACCCAGACTAAATTTCTTTTTGACAGAAAGGACTGTGACCTGCTTTCCAAACATAACAGATAAGAACCATTGAGTGTGTGTGTGTGTGTGTGTGTGTGTGTGTGTGTGTTTGGGGAAGGGGTGAAGAAACAGTCAAACCCCTGGCATGGGAGACCTCATACAATGAATTAACTGCTGACAAACCATGAGTGATAGAGAAGCAAATGATTTGATACCTTTTATTGGACCAACATAGATGTAACAAAAATAACTTAATTCCTGATCAAACAACTGCAAACAGAAGACTGTTTTTTGTCATTTTACAATATGATATACTGAGTGTGTATTTACTGATTTGCTGGATCAGGGCCTTGATAAAATAATAACATTTACTTAACTCATTCAAGATTCCATCAGGTGGACAGAAAAAAGTCTATGATAATTTGTCTGAACATCAACAACTATAAGATGCAAAAATATAATTTGTGTGTGTGTGTTTGTGTATATATATATATATATATATATATATATAATGTATATGTATATATATATATATATATATATATGTGTATCTATTTGCAATACATTTGTTTACAGGCATTACTAGTATCTTTTGAAAGATTGTCTGACTTGTGATTACTAATTTTGAGTATAGTTCATGAAATAATGAGCTTGATATTTATTTAATATAGTCCCCCATTATGCCTTATGCATAGCATATAAAACCAAATCATTCCAAGGCCATCGTGACATATAATATTAATACTGAGCAGCAAGTCATAGCTCTTTTCCTAATGAAAGGATGCTGATATAATAAATAAAGAACAAAGTCATAAATAAGGAACCAGTGGCTTATGGAAAAATCTACAGGAATTTATACAGGGATTTCATTCTGCCTTTGTGGGGAAAACACAGGGGAAATGAGGGCTTCTTACAGAGTAATGGTTATTTGGATCTGGGAGCACTGAATATTTCTTATCCTGTATTTTGTATCTTGGATAGGGAAGGGATATGCTACATCTCATTGTCACAGGGATGTTCATTTATGCATTTTTGCACTGTATTTACTCAGACTGTCCCAGATTAGATGCAATATCTTGTTTTCAGTGGGGTCATGATTTCACCATTTTTATAATGTATTTATTCAGGCTATCTAGTCCAGGGCCCCCATATTCAAAGGAGATACACAAAGCATCCTGGTGGAGAATGGAGATGTGCTGCACAACTCCAACAATGCGCAGCAGCGCAATATTCAAACGTGCAGGATGCACCGGCCACAAGAGAATGGGCCAGGGCACACACAAGTGGTATGCCGTTCAAGTCAAGGGGGCAATCCCATGCATATGCCATGTTGCAGCATATTCAATGTGAATGTGCCCTCATGCCAGCCCAGTGGTGCTGAGGGTTGAGGCACTGGATGCCACATCTCGTGCCATGCTGGTAACCCAAGTTCGGGAATGAGCTCAGGCGCCGGGGGGTTGGCTGGGAAGGGAGAGGATTGAGCATCTGACAACTGCTCTCCTCACCCTGGGGAGGGATTGAGAGCATCTCCACTACACTGGGGACCCCCGGTGGAGACTGGAGGCACAGCATGCAGGGAGTGAAATAAAGGGGAGGTGCGTGGCAGATGTCTATGGCTCCTCCGTGCAGACGTCATGGCATGTCCCCACTCTAGGGGGAAATAAAAACAAGAAACTCTCCCTTCTAGAGGATAGGTGAAGGCTCCTCCTTCCTGTTCCACACTCCCAATGCTGGGCTCTCTGCTCTTTCTCTTCCGGCGACTCTGCACAGCATTCTATACTTAGATAGAGTGCCCTGGAGGATAGGGTGGCCCTTCCCCAAAGAGGTGCAGATCCAGGGGTCTCACCAGGTGGAGTAGGGAGAGGAAAGTTACAGAGTCACAGCGGGAGGTAGATAGCAGGATTTGGTGGATGCTGGAGAGAGTTCCTCTGGCTAAGGGGTGCATAAATAGACTTTAAAGAAAGGGGGCCCCTCACAGTCCAGAGCACTATGGCCCACAGTTAGGCCATGAATGGCCTAACCTGGTCAGCCACCCACAGGCAGGCTGCAGATGTGCACCCAGGTGCATAGCTGTCTGGCAGCCCTGGTGGACTAGAGGTACCTCCTTTCCATCCCCAATCTAGCCAACTCCATCCCTGAAGAGCTCCATAGTGTAGGGACCCCCCAGACCTGATTGCACCAGAGGAAACCATGGCCCATATCCATAGTCTAGAGGACTCCCATCCACATCCCCTGTACACAGACACCCTCACTACCCCATACCCAACCTGTTGCAAAGACTGGCACTGCCCTCCACACCCAGCCATGGCCAGCCATTGACGGCACTGAACCCAGGCTGGGGACCTGAACTCTGGAATGACCCAATTGGCTGTACTGTGCATTGGAGCACCATGTCAGCTGCAGATCCACCAGTGTATGCAGCTGTGTGTAAGTCCCTGGCAAACTGAAAAGGGAATTTACATACCTCCAATGCATGACTTCCCAATGTTGTATCCTCCTGCTGTCATACACCACTGCACGTCCACACTCTCCCCTGTGTAACGTGCCACCCTCTGAACTGTTGAAGTATCCCAGGTGCCATGGGGTACGGTATCCTGTAATGCCATTTGCAGTGTATACTTCAGGCTATAGATAGTTCACCCACAGTTCCCCAGTTGTACAAATGAATGGAAGGTCGGCTGTAACATGCTTGTTTTGGCACCTATGTGAGTGGGTACAGCACTGGCCATCACCCACACTAAGCAGTGTAATGGCACCGGGATGATGGATCTGCATGCGAGTACCTGAGAAGTATGGCCTCTGGGTATTATCACCCACACACAGCTCATGCCACGTACAACACATTCCAGCATCCTACTTCGAGTGCTCCATCACCCACTGATAGAGTGGTACGATCCCCTTACAGAGCCAGTCATTGCAATGGGATGGGCTGGGGGGCAGTAAGGGGGTTGTCTATGCACCACTAAGGGGGAGTGAGGGCCACTACACTATGAACATGGACTGTAGGTGTATTCAGGTGCAATAAGTGATGGCATTGGGGTCCCTACAATATGGAATCAATAAAGCCTGGACTCTGGTATGATCAGGGCTGGTGGAATGGGTGGGGGGGTGCTACTATACCACCAGAGACTTCAGGGCCTGTCCCACATGGGAGCGATCAGGGTTGGGGCTTGGGGGCGAGAGCTGCTCCGGTGCATTCATCCCCATGCCAACATGCAAATGGGCTGGTAATGAGCATGCATAAAGCTCCTTTGCATCAATTAGTTCATTTGCATTCCTGGGCTGAATATCGACCACGGGGGCTGCAGTGCATACCAGTATGTGCCACACATTCCCACTGGAAGGTATTCAGTCGAGGTCATCATGGATGCACCTGACTTGGCAGCCACCTACACTGTGACTCCCATCCAGAGTCACATTTTCAACAGGAATGATGAAACCCACCAGGATGAAGCGCAGCGTCACAGGTTTACTGCATGACTAAAGGGATTAACTTCCTTTGAAACTGCATTTCTTGCTGCAGTAACTCTACTATAGAATTCCGCAGTGCTCCACTTCATCCTGGTGGGCTTCACTGTATGCACACCCTGTACTGGTGGCGCATTCTCTTTGAATATTGTATCAGTGCCAACGGGGCGCACCCTCTTTGTGCAATTCATCTTTCTGCTTGTGCATCGATCTGGCACTTAATATGTCCCTCAGATGTAAAATATTGTTTTGAGTGCATTCTGATTTTACACAATGCAGCATAATATTGTGTAAATGTACAGCCCCGCTGAAAATAAGATGCCATTTCTTCTGTGAACTATCCAGGCTAAATATATAGTAATCAGCAGGCATATTCTAGGAAAACACATTGCAAAAATGTGTGAAATGAAGACCACATTGAAACTGTCTCTCCACAGATCTGCATTGTGCAAATTCATTAGACATAATGGGTAAAAGCACCCCAAAAGCAATCCACAGGCTTATCAGCTCCGACCAGAGTTTGTTCATTATTGCTGCCATACTGCAAACAGCAAAATCAGTTACTAACCTCCTATGATGTGTATCGCAGTTGTCCTTAAAAGACAGCTGCACTTGCCAAAATCAGTGTCTATTACTTGATGTCAGATAATGGTGTAATATACAGTATGGGGAACTATGCCATCTGTATACTTTCGTTATCAGGTGGGGTTGGGGCAGCACTTGTTTAAATACTGTATACTACAGCGACCTTTATTGGCACTTACTAAATCCATTAATATTCCTCCTACTGGGGACCTTCTGCTTTGGTTTGTGCAGCACTGAAAATAGCATTTGTACTCCTTAATAACAGGTGAGTCACACCTCCCGATATAAACATCCACAGACCAAAGAAACAAAGCAGCATGCTTGGCTGGGGAATACTAAAAAACTAAAAGTTATGTCCGAAAATATTATCCAACTAAGTAAATTCTGGGAACCTATATCCCCCCCCCCCCAATGCATATGGTTTAATATGTTGCATGTTACCCTGATTTTCAGTTTGTACAAAACTTGACCCTTGGTTGACACCAGTGCACACGGCAAACATTCGGAATTGACAAATGCTTTTTAAAGCTAGTTGCTGGCTCAAATATATAAAAGCTGTTAACTTTTTATTTTTTCTGGTCACTTTGTTTCTGTAGGTTTTCATCATCACAATCAACCCAGCCTCCCCTACAATGCAACACAAATGTTTGTTAGTCAGGTTTTGCTGAATACAATTGTAATCTTTTGCATGCATCTTGTGTGCATAGCCACAAGTGCATTTCTGCTGCTTCTCTTCTTCTCCCCTACAATCCATCCTGACTGGATCACCACTTCTCATGTCTCCTGCTGTGCAGTTCTCACAATCCTGGCACTCCTTGATCACAGCCCAGAATGCCCCAGTGGCTTGCTCCCTGGTGTGGGTATCCCTTGGGTGGTAGCAGACCCAGAAAGATTGATAAAGAAACTCACAGACATAGGAACATAGAAAACTACTTTGTAGTGCTCACCCAGATAGTGTGTAGCTTTAAAGAGCAACTCTCAATTATAATAAAACGCTTAAAAATACTAGATTTACATTAATAATGTTTTAACTGTATTGTTTTTTAGTTGTTTATTCTTTTTTTTTTACTTTCCCATGCTGTATGTCTACTAAATATTGTAGATAATGCAGCAGTTATTTCACTAAGTCTGTCAACATGTACCTGACTCTACCCTGCTAACCACACACTTGCTTTGTGACATCACAGTCAGTTGTCATGGTGAGCACTATGATGCCATAAACAAAGGCACTGTGAGGTTAACAGGGGAGAGGCAAGTGTTTTCAAATGTTTTCTATACAGACCTTTTAGACAGACTACCAAGAGGTGCTCTCAATCTTGGAAAGGAACCTTGAAAATGAAAAAAAATATATATTTTCTAGTAAATTGTAAGAGCTGAAACATCTTATTTATGAAAACACATGCTGAAGTGCAGAGTTGCTCTCTAAGCCTTAGCTACTGTGTAACACAAAAATCATCTAGCAACTAACATCTATATTAGCTATAAGCACAACTGTGTGCTAAAGCAAATTATAAGCAACATTTACTTTTTAAGGCCTACAAAACACTTTTATTTTAAAATCGTATTCCTGGTATTCTACAACTCAGTGGACTGAGTGAAATCTGTGAATTCAGTATTCAGACAGACAGGCATAACAACTATAACTTGCACTGCAGGCTACTGAATCTCCCACTGATCCAGCCCTCCTCTGATGTCAGCTGCAGGGGATTCTGGGATTTGTAGTTACGGAAAATATCAGTTTGCAAACCAATAGAATTAGTCTGATACAGTCTACTAGACTGCAGTAAACAGTAAGTAAAAATAATGTTTTTGCACACAAAGTGCATATTAAAACTAGCCCAACTCTTGTGCATGGGGCTCTTAGTGCTGGCTGTTCCCTTTAATTCTGCTTCACTGCCATGCCATTATGGCATTTCTAAGCCGGTTTGGGTCATGCACGGCAGGAGTGATGTCTGAACAGCACTGCCCTGACATGCACACTATGTGGGCTGAGCTGATGTCAACCAACTGAGGAGACAGTCGGACTGAGAATGATAAACAAAACAGGAACAAGTCATAAGTTTTGCTTAAGAAAACTTTATTTAAAACATCTAAATAAACATTCAATTGTTGGTAGAAATTAAGGACAACACAAGTCAGTGTCTGTACTCTTTTGTCACAAAAAAAAAAAGATACAGTCAGATCTCTTTCCATTCACTGCTGCTTTACAGTGTGATTGTATTGATTCCATCTTTTCTGATTTCAATGGTTCAGTCTTCATAAGCACAGTGTAATACTAAAACTACAAAACTTGTGACACATAATGAGATTTACTGGTTTACTGCAAAATGGTGACTGTTGGTGCCTACAGAACTTTATTACAAAATATCCCCCCAAACTGTGAATTTCAAGACCTTTCAGGACCTTCTATTTTTCTTACTTAGGATATTTTCATTAAAACAGGACTTTTATCCCCCTAGACATTATCTGCTCAAGTTTCTTACAGCTGCTGTGAAGTCATACTGCCCATCTTATGAAATTACAGCATGCTGCAATGGGATTAATTCTAATGTCATAGATGTGACTTCAGAACAGGAAAAAAAAAACTGCAGGAAGTGATGGGGTACAGAAACAGGTTTCATGTTAATATCTTAAATGATAAAGAATAGAATGCCTAGAAATGTAATTGTTTGGGAAATGTTATAAGGTTTTTGTCCTGCTGATGCCAGCCGTCAGTGTTTGCAGGAAACTGGAACATCAATTTAAGTACCCTGCATTTACAGCACAAGCAATTATTACAAGGGTCAGATTTTTCTTTGAAAATATAAATAAATGCCCTTTTGCTCTTTTTCGCTTGGCAATATTGATGTCTGTTTTCTTTATTGACATCCATTTCTAGACAGAATCTAATAAAAATAAACCTGAGGCAAAATGATAAAGACAGACCTATTGTTCCACCAGAGTGTTACCATGGCAATGTATCTCTTTCCTCTGAGAGTACAGCAGCCAGCAGCATCTATACTGTTACTGTACATCTTCTCAGTTCTCTGAATTAAGACAATCATATGCTGTATATTTGCAAAACAAAAACCATTCACATATAAAAAGGCTTCTGAAAATATACAGTGCACTGTCACAGCAATAGCTACTACTAATGTAAGGCTCTGCGTTTCAGCAATCTCTGCTTACACAATAAAATGAGACATCTATGAAATATAAAACATGTACGACAAACTAAATAAAAACCTTCTTTCTACTTTCAAATGCAGCAAAAGTTGAATAACTGCCACATTTTGTGGATACTATCAGAATGTCTTCAGATAGTTTCAATTGTCACTAACCTGGTGTGGATACTCCACATCCAAATAATATCTCAGCAGAGGTTGCTTCAGATGTATTGATAATGTGTATTCAACCATATTATTCAATTCACTGATTAGACAAGTTGGCAACTGCAACCATTAAAGAACCTAATCCTCCTATATGCTGTATTTAGGGACACTACAACTGCAACCTAGCAAAGCAAGACACTTACTCATTTATTTATTTCAAACGTTTTACCAGAAAAGTCATACTGAACTGGTACCAGCTTGTTTCCAAATGCATCCTGGGGGAGGTGGAAGAATAGAGAGGAGAACAGACACAAAGTACAATGTAGAAAATAATACAGTGATATGGAAATAAGTATATAAAAATATACAATTTCATTAATGCTTACAAAATAAATTCCCAAACTGTAAATTACCATACAGCAAATTATGGAATGGACAAAAGGGCACAAAACAGTGAGCAACACAACAAAATAAGGAAAAGAGCAACATGACTGATACTAGAGGAGAAGGACAGTGCTGGTGTCAGTGCTGAGTAGAAGACAGGTGAAAAAGAGTCTACCGCAATATAAAGAGCAACTGCAGGTGTGAATAGAGAAATCCTGGAGGAGAGATTTCAGAGTGGGAAAGGAAGGAGCAGAGCAATGAATGGGGGAAGAGACTCCCACTTGGCCGAGACATTAGCCCTGTTTACACTGCAGTCCTTGCAGCACCATCAACTTGTTCACACCGATTGATGCACCCCAAAGATGGCAGTGTAGACACTTACCAGAGTGCGTTAAGAGCACTGCAGATTCATTTTTGGCTGACTCAGGAGTGAGGATCTCAATCGGATCAAGAGCATTAAGCTGCATTGTAAACTCCTAATGTGTTTGATCTGCTGCCAAGCCCCTTGTCTCCCTGCCAACGAAACCCTGCCCCCAGAATGCCCAGCCTCCTCCATAGCATGACCAGCAGCACAGCAACAGCTGGCGGTATAAACTCTACTTGCTCTGAGAGCATCTGTGCAGCGGGAAAGGAGCAGCAGAAAATTACAAATGGTGCCACTGTGTAAACATAGCTATTGAGATCACCAGCCATGCCCCTTATTGCAGATATCCAGTAATGGAGTGTATGGGAATATGTCCTTCCCCTTGGAAGTAATAATCAAGCATTGCCTGATATCTACCTTTCAATGCTGAGTTGTTTTGGAGAGCCACAAAATGTGAAGATTGTCTTTCCTCCTGCCAACTGAGTTAAGAATTGGGCCTGCATCCTCACAGTCCAGCAGCAATAACTGAGGAGTACTAACAAAGCCAGCATGTCCTCAACCAAAGAGGGAGGTGTCATACTTTTGTAGCCACAGCTGTAAGGGGAAATGGAACACAATGGGGCACCTGGCCTTCCACCAGGCAGCAATAATCAAGCGTTATCCAATATCTACTGGCCAGTGCTGAGTTGTTTTGGAGGCCTATGAAATGTGAAGATTGCTTTTCCTCCTGTATATTTATGCATAAAAGTATATTCTTCAAAAACTACCTGGCAGAATGTTATATGGTAAACAGGAACTCAAGTCCTTGCTTTGGTTTAAAAGGGTCTGTAGATGTGCTGCATGATGGATCAGTGGCAGCGCATCACACTACTATGTAGACGGATTGGATTATGAAGTGGGCTGGTGTTCTCACAATCAGGCGGCAATAACTGAGGAGTACTAACAAAGACAAAATGTCCTTGACCAGGAAGGAAGGTGTCATGCTTCAGAAGTCACAGCGTTTTCTGCAGCAGTGCCATGAAGGGATCACCCTCTACCACAGAGGTGCTCTGTGACTGTGAGGCCATTGCGACAAAGTGTTGGGCAGCCAAGGAAGGGGTGTAGTACGGAAGGTGGACAAGGAATATCATGGGGTAAGAACACCAAGTCTGTCAGGATAATAGGCAGTATTCTTGAGCACTGCACTAACATTGGTCCCACATGGTTGAGGTTCAGTAGTTACAGGCCTCAAAAGGGAACTACGGCAGCCTGTGGCCAGGGCAAAAAAAACTTTGTGGAAAAATTTGCATGTTTCCCTAATTTCCAACAGTACAAAGAAGCATGTGTAACAGCCCCTCTTGTCTCACTCACCTGGGCTGCCCTGGAGCCCTTGGGATCCTCAACGAACTTCCCCAAGGGGGTGGCTCCTGAGTCCTGGCTGGATCGCCATTGGTGACTTGGTGCCTCCACCTGGAGCAATGGTATGGCCTCCTGTGGGCAAGACAGGTTAAAACCCCCAGTAACAATGATATGCCCCCTCAGTGACCGACCCCTCTTGCACAGTTAGATCAACACTCCCACCCCACAACAACAATAACAAAGCACAAAGCAAAAACACTTACATAAGATGGCAAACAATAATCCATCTTTATTTAAAATGATCTAAGACAGAAGAGATGAGGGCTACTCCCTCGAGACTCCACATAATCAGGCAAGCAACCCAGTATGAGCTCTCCCCCTTCCCCTGGGTGCACCCAGAACAATCCCAGATGGTGGGTACCTCACTATTCTCAGTTGCAGGCCTGAAGTCTCTCACTGGGGCCCTTGCAGAGCAACAGAGGTTCAAGGAAACTCAGTCTGTCATTGGGGGTGGGGTTCTACCCCAACTCTCTCAGCTGATGCAAACAAAAAAACACTAGAGCTGCAGCTCAGGGTACTCACAGCTTCCCCAGGAGGAGGATGATGGTCTCCCTGATTCAAGGATATGCACGGAGGGTGGAGGAGGCACTGTTCTTCACCTGCCTGGCCTTTCCAGCTTTGCCCAAGGGCCTTTGTATACAGTATTCACCAGGCAGGCCTGTTTGTCCTTCCATCTCTCTGGTTTCTATTGCAGCAGTGGATTCACACTGAAGACACAGGGTGGATCAGCTTCCCCTCAGCCAGACCTGGGCTAGTGGCCACTCAGCTTGCAAGTCTCTCCTCCTGGCTGGAATTCAAGGGCCCCTTTGCGAAGCAGTCCCCAAAGCCAGATGCTCACTTTAACTGTCCCTTCCAGTCTAGTCCCTTAGCCCCCAGTCCCCTCTGGGAAAACCTCTTGCTCTCCCTCTCCCACCAGCTCTGCCTCTGTTCTCACTCTTTCCTCCTGCCGCAAGAGAGGGGGGTAGCCTCAGAGCCTCCCTACCAGCAGGCAATCTTCCTCCTCTCTTGCTTTTTGGAGGGGGGAGGGGTAGAGCTGCCTTTTCTCTTTGTCCCAGCAGTTAAGCCTATTTCTGGGGGCTTACTCATATTACACTACCCTGCTGTTAACACAAGTTCACTACATTAAACCAGATCTCCATACTTGGGTGGCCAAGCGTGCATGTACTGCCTCAGGCAGTGCTCTTTATGTCAGACAAGGGATGTACATCGTTGCCCCAGCAGCAAGCCCTGCAGTAGGACCAGGAGGTGTCTTGACACATTAGGTGTTGGTGCATCTGTCACCTAGGTGGATGCTAGCTCAGCAATGATGCAGTGGGAGTTGGGCAGGGACCCAGAGATGGTTGCCGGAGACCAGGCACGAGAATATGAGCATGGTGGGGGGTGAAGAATTCTTGGAAAACAGCTCTGACAGCCCACTGCAGCTCTAATGCAACACCTGCAGATACAGTAATTACCAAATCCTGCCTAGCTGTCTTCATAGATTGTCCCAGCCACCACAAGATTCTAGGTGGTTCCAGCTGTTAGAGTTGTGTCTCTAAGGGCCCAAAGAAGGGAAAGGACCAAGGTGAAGCAAAACAGACAGGAGGAAAAAAGAGAAAGTGAAAAAAGTGACTGCTGACAGCGACACTGTTATGGACACTAACACCCAGGAGAGCAGAAAGTGTCCTTTATAATCAGAAAATTGCCTCTTAGTTCAGCACATTATTCTTCTACATCCATTTTATGATCTCAGGTTGTAAAGGACTTTTGACAGCTGCACTTTCACTTGTTACAATGTCAGACAGATATTATTTTTATTGATAACTATAGTACTGAATAGACGGCAGTCAGTGTCAGATTAACTGGTTCTATCATTTGTTCAGTAGTATTAAACTAGGAGAGGGTTTGGTCTAACGGCAGAAGCACAGGCTTGAGAATCAATACTGTGATATTGTATACTCTATGTATTTAATACTGTGTATTTTGACAATGCCTGACTGCTGCATATGTTTCCAACTGTCTTGCCCCCCCCCCTTTTTATTGTATGACAAGGATCTTTCATTAAGGTGCTTTTAGCTCAATGGTTGTACTTCTGACTCTCCTAATAAATAAATAAAATAAACAAAAATCAAGAGGCCCTGGTTTAGAGCCTATTACAACCACTTACTGTGTGACACTTAGCAAGTCACTTAACCTATCAGTAGCTCTGTTTCACCCAGCTGTAGACATTAGTAGAAACAGGAACCCACTGGAAAAGAGATATGGCACCGCATCTGGACTGTACTAGGTAAATAAATTTGATGAGGTACAAAAGTGGAAATCTATTTATTTTAAAAGTTTTAGCAGGAAAGACAGGTTGAGCTAGTAACACCTCATTTACAGATATGTTCTTGGTGGAGGGGAAGACGAGAGAACATTGCAAACAAAAAGTACAATGTAAAAAAAAATGCAATAATGGAAATAAGTATAACAAAATAAGCAATTACAGACTATTTTTTCTGAGCATGAATTATACAATACAATACATTACAGAGGTAGAAAAATAAGAACAATAATTGTACTCTATGTCAAGAAGAAACTGACATCCTTACTTGACTCTGTCCAAAGCAACTGAATTTGAATGTATTGCAGTTACTATAACGGTTCTATTTCAAAAAGTGACTCAATCAATGTGATGAACTGCTATATGCCCCCTACTGCTGGGCTGGATATCCTAAACTATGTATTCAAGTTTGCTAGTGATAATAACAAAGAAACCCTTATACATAGATACATAGACAGTGTTGGCAGATAAGGGTCTATGGCCCACCCAGTCTGCCCATTTGAGCTTGTAAGTTCAGTTTATGTTTTCCTAGAAGTCTGTTGTCCCTTACCCCTGACCTCCAGAATTCCTTTATGTCTATCCCATGCATTCTTAAATCCCGTGATTGTTTCAGCCCCCACCACTTCCTCTGGCAGGGTGTTCCACTTGTCCACCACCCGTTCTGTGAAGAAATTCTTCCTCATGTTTCCTCTGAATTGTCCTCCCTCAAACTTCATCCCATGCCTTCTAGTCCTGGAACATCTTTTTCGCTTAAAAATAGTGTATTCCTGCACCCTGTTCCTCCCTGTAAGATACTTGTATGTCTCTATCATGTCCGCTCTCTCCCTCCTCTCCTCCAGGGAGTACATATTCAGTTCCTTCAGCCTGTCCTCATAGGATTTGTGATGCAATCCATGTGCCGTCTTTGTTGCCTTCCTCTGAACCTTCTCTACCCTGTCTATGTCCTTATGTGGGGGACCCGAACTTTGACTTGCTAACACCAAAGTCACATAAGTTAAAAATATGTGATGAATTTGGTTGTGCAAAACTTGTCTCGGAATCCGCCATACCAACTCCCCCAAAAACCTGTAACTTGTCCATTTTAGATATTACTCTAAGTAGCAGACCCAAGAAGATTATAGTCAGTGCTGTCTTTTATTATAGAATTACTAATGTTTGCTGCCAACAAACCTTCGCTATGTTCGCAGTCAGCTAGCCGACCACGAATAATAAAATATAGTGAAACAAGCCTGACAGTCTAATATACTTTATTAATTACAAAGAACTCGCAGTTCCATCTCGGGGCAAGGCAATAAGACGGCAATGTGGCGAGGGGGTAAGTTGCTTCCTTCTTATACTGTATCACCCTGCCAGGTTGCAAATCAGGTTCAAGCCTTTATGGGTTTAGTCTCTAGTAGTCTGTCTCTTCCTATGGTCATTATCTCCCTCCCTTCCCCTGTGGATGACTGGGCTCACAGAAAAGTCCCCCAACACCAGCACTACCTTGCCTCTGCTCGAGTCCTCGCTTCTCCAGAACTGTAATCAATATTTTAGGTCCATGGGCCAGAGCAGCAAAACACAAAATATCACAAATGACCATTTTTCAACTTGAATCTGGTGCCAGGGTACTTTTTGTCCATAGCATCGTTGTGTCAGCTCGAAGTGGATAACCGCGAACATTAATTCCTGCGAATAGATAGACAGAAACTGGAACGCTAAATTAAACAGCCACGATACTAAGTAATTCTACAGTATATTATTCTTAGGGATCATAAAGTGGTGGCTTGTGCCAGAGGACTCAAAAAGTCATATAATAAGCCCTCATTCATTTATAAGCACTCATTCACTCATTTTGTGGCATAAAAATATCTTTACCACCTGGCTGCTATAAACTGTCAGGATCTTTATTTAGCACCTTCAGTGCATGCTGCACACAAATTTTTAATTCAACAAGTATTAAAGGCTGGTTTGCTGGCTTAAGTGAGAAGGCTTACCGCTAAGGCCACTAAACAAGTTCAGGAATGAGCTCGGAGCTGCTTGGAACATCAGCTGGGGGGAGGCGGATTAAGCATCCCGAAGACTTCTCTCCTTCTCTTAGGGGGAGTGGACTTCTGGTGCATAAGTAACACGAGCTGGAGACATGGGTGTACACCAGACCAGGACCACATACTGATGGGCGGAGGTGACAGCGGATGTCTGCTGGACATGTGTGGGAGTATGCATGTTCTGTACTAATGCCATTGCACATCTGCTCATCCAGGGAAAACAGGAAGATGAAAACCCTCCGGCTATCTACAAGATGACCCCCCCCCCGAATGATATCCCAAGTGTAAGCCTTAGCTGGGACCTCAAAGTGGATCTCAGTCTCTCCCTTTGGGGAGCACCACCATAGGTGGTAAGCAGCAGGCCTCCCAATATAGGTAACCTAGGGGTGATGCTGGGTGGGGTGGTCCAGGCCATGAAAGAGGGGTTACATCCCTGCCTTCACCCAAGTGCCAAAAAGGAAATGAGGGAAAAAAAAGTATTAAAAATTATGAACCACACTACCTGTTACTAAACACAGAAAAAAAAAGTGACACTTCCCCTGGTTTTCTTGTGAGTTAAAACAAGCTCTGGGGGATGGAGATTTGCATTGGTTAAAGTTAGAACTATCAAGGCTGCACAGGACTGGACTACCTTTAGACAAAAAAGAAATCAGTGTACCAAATTACTGTAATCTGCTTGACCATGGTTTACTACTATCTAATCTTGCTGGATAAAGCAAGTCTGATCCCTCCACAGTTTGGAAAGCTATAAAGGACACTGTCGGAGGGTCTACCACATCAAGTCTGCCAAGGCAACCTAATATTGGAAACAAATTAGTTACAGACAAACATAATAATGAAGGAATTAAATTTACACATTTCTTCTGCTGGGAAGGCTTTCAATAACTCTCCCTTAGCCAATAATTACCTGACCAAAAATTACCCAATTTAACAACCACCAGTTTAAAACTATTCCAGCTCCAGCCATTATTCTTGCAGGTGAAGCATCCTCTTCAGAATTTGGACCACGGAAATTGTCCTAATGCTGATAATATTAAGCCTATATTCTTAAAAATGGGTTATTTGATCCTCACTGCTCTTATAACTCATTTTTTCAATTTGTTGATGTCAAAATAAGAACTCCCACATCTGTGGAAAACTGCTCATATTATTCCATTATTTAAGTCTGGAGATAAGGACTCAGTATGCAATTATCAGCCTATTTCCATTCTTCCGATCATGGCTAAAATGCTCGAAAATTAGTGAATAAGCAAATTAGAGAATATTGTGATGAATTCAATATTATTTCCCCCACAGGTTTTTGATCTCAACACAGTACATCTACTGCCTTAATTAAAGTCACTAATGACCAGTTTATTGCTCTTGATCCAAAACACACCAATGTTGCAATCCTCCTAGACCTCAGTAAAGCATCTGACACTGTGGATTTCAATATTCTCTTGAGTACACTTACAGATATTAGCGTAGGCTTAAATGCAGTAGTGTGGTGCAAGGAGTATCTTTTTGGAACACAATAGCACTAAAGATGGAAGGTTTGTCATCCACCTTTGCCCAAATTTGCAAAGGAGTGCTGCAATGGTCTATATTAGGACCACTTTTATTCATGATTTACACTATCTAATGATCTTGGTTTTAACATTGTAAAGACAAAGCTATACTTACACGTTGATGACATGGTTTTGTATATTTCTAGTCCTACCCCAATTATGGGTAGAAATGTATTACAAGATGTGTTTCATAAATTACAGATTAGTCTGTGCACATCAAAGCTCCTCTTAAATGCTTCAAAACCAAGTAGATAGTATTCTCATCTAAACCTTTCCTGTCTTCCTCATGAGCAGGCCTTACAACTTTAACAGGTGACAGTCTAGAACTGGTAGACTCCCTCAAGTATCTAGGCATGTGGCAGGATAGCAAGCTGTCCTTCAGTATCTACATTGAGAGTCTCAGTAACAAGTTGTGTCAGAGACTTGGGTTCTATTATCAGAACAAATTATGTTTTAGCCCTGAGACTAAAAAAAGGATCAGGCAACTTTCCTACCCCTACTAGATTATGGTGATATATAAAGAAGCACCTCAGTTTCTCACCTATCCAAACTAGATGTACTGTACCACAGAGCACTCTGGTTTATCTCTGTCCTGCATGCCAGAGCACATCACTGTGACCTCTGCACAGTAATTGGTTGGACCTTGTTCAGAATTAGAAGGCTACGAAATTTACATTGAGGGTCCCTCAAAGTAATGAGGAACTGGCTGCCATTTAATTTATTAAATCTCCTTCGGAAATCTACAGGATTGTATAATCTAAGAAAACATAACATTATCCTACTTGATGTCCCAAGACACCATTCAAAATTTGGTAAAATGGCCTTCGGCTGGGCTGTCCCCACTTAATGGAATGGCTTGCAAAATTCTCTCAAACTCCATTTGCCCACTAGCCCCTCTTATTTCATGGTATTTCTTGGTCAATTTAGTGTCAATAAATGTGAATGCCATTATTAAACACCCACGTATATTATGTATTACTGAATGTTTAGTACTGTACTTGATAGTACCTCTCTGTAACAACTCTGCAATAAGCTGTATATATTAATACTCCTGCTATTTCTTGTCATTCTGTTAGATTATATCCATTAGCCTATGTTTAAAAATTGTTTCTTAATTTCTTACATTATGTGAATTTGCCTTGTTACCCATTGTATGTTATCTGTCCTAACCTAACCAGGACCTCCTTGTAAATGAGCATTGCTCAATGGAGCTTTTTGCTGGTAAAATAATAATAAATTCAGTGAGCAACAATGCAATGATAAGAGGGGTTCAGGTATTAGCTGAAAACTAGGGGAGATGGGGCTGTACTAGTGGCAGAAAAAGGGTGGAGGGCAGCAGACAAAAGTCCAAGACCCAGTGCCAGGAGTAGCTACAGAAGTCACTAGTGGAATCATGGAGGAAAGATTAAAATGCAAATTACTTTCAGAATGTTATAGTTCAGTGTTGGCTAATTCTTCAATTTGCTGTAAAAAAAATGTTCAAACCTGAAAAAAAAAAAAGAGTTCCCCACTAGCTCTATCAATTATTGAGAATTGGCAACAGGAAAAGGCACACTGAGCTAGGGCTCATTTCCAGGTGTGACCCTGGAAGGGGTACAGGATGACAATATATACAGCAAAAATGATACAGGCAAAACAAATGAATAAACAAATAAATATTGTGTATTGTTTTTCACATGGGTCCCCCTTTTGCTTGGAATAATTTGTCCCCCCCAGCTTAGAAATTCACCCACTATTGGTATCTTTAAACATGGTTTGAAAAAATTGCTACTGTAGGAACAATCTGTTTGTAATTGTTATTAGCTGATTTGTGTATGTTTGTTTTTGTTGTTTTGTTATTTTTATTAGTTGGAACATTCTGTAAATGAGACTTCTATCTCATAGAACATATCCTGTATTTTATGCAACTTTTAAACAAAAATAAAATAAAAACCGTTAGATATTAAGTATAAATAATGGAAGGGTACAAGAATTAAAATATAGATAAAATATAAAATAGGTACAGATTATGTGATTAAACACTGTATTGTACAAATAAACAGTGCAAACTGTTAAGTCTGAAGTACAAAAAATGTACAAGAAAATGAATAAAACATGGAGATGAAAGGACGTACAAAAGCAGCAGTCTTTGATACATGCCCAGAACCAATTCCCACAGTTTGTTTACTTAACCATTTCTTCATTTGTTTATTAGAAATTGCATCCTACAGATGGCAGGATTGGCCCATGAGATGCAATATCTTGTTTTCATGGAGGTCCCTTGGCTCTGTCCAAGTCCTCGACTGGGACCAATCAGCAGAGCCGACAGAAGAGGCACACTTTTTTACATCTGCTGCAGCAATGACCCGACCAGCTTAAAAGCCGGCTTTTGACTCGGAACTTTATCACTGGACTTGCTGAGCTGTTGAGAGTCAGAGAGTGTCACCACTTGTCCCTGCTGTGACTCCCCCCCACCCCCGATTGCTATTCGATATGGCCACCATACCCCTCCAGCACCAAGAGCACTAATCTCAATGGCAGGCAGCCCCACCTAACGCCTCAACTGAGAACAATCAGCAGAGCCACCAGAAGCGGTGAGCTTTTTTAAATCTGCTACAGACAAAGACACAATTGGCTTAAAAGCTAACTTTTGACTCTGAACCTTATCACTGAACTTGCTAAGCTGTTGGGGGTCGGAGAGAGTCACTACTTGTCCCTGCTGTGATTCCCCCCCACCAAATCCCCCTTTGATACGACCACCATACCCCTCCAGTACCAGGAGCACTGATCTTAATGGTGGGCAGCCCCCAACTAACTCCTCGACAGGGACTAATCAGCAGAGCCACCAGAAGAGGCCTGCTTTTTTAAATCTGCTGCAGACAAAAACCTGATCAGCTTAAAGGCTGACTTTTGACTCTGAACCTTTATCACTGAACTTGCTGAGCTGTTGGGAGTCAGAGAGTCACCCTCTCCCCCATGATCGCCATTTGATACAACCACCACACCCCTCCAGCACTGGGAACACTGATCTCAGTGCCAGGCAGCCCTGCCCTAATCCATGACAGAAAACAATCAGCAGAGCCTCCAGAAGAGATGCGATCTTTTAGTTCATTGTGGTGCACAAGAACAGACAAACTCATTGACATAAGAGGTGTTATACAGGGGTGTGAGGGGTTGCGCCCAATGGAGAGCTCCGTAGCAAGTGGCAGGCCAATGAGTCAGCAGGCTGGGGATGAGTCATTTTCTGTTGTTGGGGTGGAGTTAGCCAACATTTCAAAGGACAGAGCCGCACCAATAGTGACACAGCACAGTCCTTTGATGTGTTAGGTTGACTTCCTGGTTGCGCATTCACACTGCAGTAGCACTATGGTAGCACTTACAGTCGCAGAGCCTGCCCACTGCTACTGTCTTCCCGTTTGAGCCCTCCCACTTCCTCCCACTGCTGCTGTCCTCCCCACACCCACATTCTGTTTAGATCCTAGAGCTGCCGTCAAAATTATGGGCTACAATTCAAGAGTTCATATCCAAACCCCCCTCTCACCCCCAATGGCACCAGTATACACGATGACCATTCAGCATTGACAAATGCTTGTTTAGATCTGCTGCAGACAAAAACCCCAATAGGCTTAAAAGCTGGCTTTTAACTCCAAACTTTATCACTGGGCTTGCTGAACTGTTGGGGTCGAAGAGAGTCACCACTTGTAAAATAGAACAATCTGAATGAACTCCACTCCAAAAATAGGTTTCAGCCAGCCCAGTGGTGCTGAGGGTTGAGGCGCTGGATGCCACACCTCATGCCATGCTGGCAACCTGGGTTCGGGAATGGACTCAGGTCACTCAGGGGCTGGTGGTGGAGGCAAGAATTGAGCATCACAGCTCTCCTTCCTCGGGTTGGGGGGATCTGTGCTGCAAATGGCACAGCTAGGGGGGCTCGCCTGCACTCAGGGTGCTTGATTGCCTCCGTGGAGGTGGAGACAGCTGCTGCACCCACTGTGCATGGGCGCAAAAGGGTCAAAAAGAAGAAAAATCCCTGGCGGCAGGATTATGCCCAACTCCCTGCAGGCACCACTCCCCGGGCGGGCATAAGGTAAGCCCCAGTAATTCCGGGGACAGAGCTGGGAGGGTCAAGCAGAAGGGAGCTGCTGGGGGGGGCATAAACAGCAGTAGTGTTAAAAAAAAATAGGTGGGTTACGTTTCATGGAAAACCACTTCCTCAGGCCTTTGTGTTTCACTATATAAAAACATATTTACATAAAATCATTATCACAGAAATATAATTCATCTTATAACATATACCACAAATATGTGCCACCAAACTCAGAGATAAAGTGCAGTTTATATAATGTTTTCCTAATATTGTCAACATATGCTTCTCGCATGTCCATCCTATAAAAGGTCTTCTAATATTGTATATTTTCATATATGAAACTCCTCCCCCTTGGACTGCATTCACATACCAGTGCTTATACTTGTTCTACTAGGACTCATTTCCCACTAGAAATACCATTATTTCCACTATGTGGTATCTTCTATATTGTTACCCCATAAATCATATACACGTCAAAGCAACTGCAGTATATTCTTAATGTTCCTAATGGTTAAAAGCATAATCCACCTTAAACTCACATGGTCCTAAGAACCATTTCCATCCACTTAGTACATCATTAAATGTCTCAAGGCTTTTAAATATATCATGTATCTTCATTATACATAGTAACCTATGTTATAGCAATTAATATTTATTTACTTCAAACAATTTCTCTTTGATCAGACACATACTCTGCTCACCTCCTATAGAGTGTCAGTTCCCTTAATGTATTGACTTCTTATGGACTCCACTATTTTCTATTATTAGTTGAACTCCACACAGATCCTAAATTTTAGAAAAGTTTAATTTCCCTCTCTCCAAATCTTGCAATGCTAAAAATAAATCTGCTTCATTTCCCTCTGTCCACCTTAAATCATAATCAAGAGAAAATATTTTTCTCTGAACTTATTCTTTTATACTGTATGCACTTTATACCACACATGTGTATTTCCTGAATTTTCGCCGCAAAGGATAAACACAAACGTTTATTTAAACAGCTCACTTTATGTATTATATCATTAGCACTAACTTTTTACACTCGTTTTAGACACCACTTATGTTTAAGGTTTTCCTCTCATGTAAAGTTCCTAGGCAAAGAAACAACAAAAATGTTCTAAGACAGTGCCTCACTACATAAAAAGTATTTCTATTCACCATAAGTAAATACTTACTTGCAAGAGAAGTAGCAAAGCTGTCAGACAACTCCAGCAGTGTTGGAGCCACTGCTGCTCACGCCTGACCAATTTAAATATTGCAGTGCGGTGGGGGGAGGACCCGATGTCATGGGCGATGTCTCGCTCTGTTTCTGCCCACAGAGGGAGCCACCTGAGTCTGTAAATGGCAGGCTGAAAGACAGACTACGTAGCGCTGAGGGTAGGATGCCAAACTGGAGCTCCAGTGCAAGATAACTGGCCCAGATGGTGGTTCTTCCCCAACCCTAGACTAGTTGCCTACTGTTAACATGTTAATTCATTATATGGATGAATGGTAGCAGTTACCAAATCATTAAGTTTACAGCCAATGCTTAGAGATAATTTTAAAGTCACTACCCCCCCCCCCCGATCGCTGTTTGATATGGCCACCACACCCCTCTGGCACCAGGAGCACTAATCTTAATGGTGGGTAGCCCCACCCAAGTCCTTGACCGGGACCAATCGGCTTCACCTATCCAGCAGGTAATCAACTGCCCTTCTAGCAGTCCTCTGCACTTGTAGTTTGGAGCGCTAAGGGCCAGAGGGCCAAGGGTGTCACAGTGTGGTGGTCGGCCGTTAGCTAGCTGCCCTACGTGACACCTGGATCACTTTACTTGACAACTGACATACAGTAACCAAAGTCTGCAATCTATAGTATGTGAGGGGCTATGCAAACACAACTCACTATACTAAGTCTGCAATAATTAATGTTAAATATGCCAGTCAAACAGATATATTATCACAATGTATACACAAAAGTATTAGAGTGCAGTTAGTATTTTAATGTTCACAAATAGATTGTATCCTCATTTGCACCACTCTTAATCATTGCTTAGCCTGTTCACTTTTTACCACAAGTGCCAGGTTGCTGAAGTGTGGCTGAAAACCCAATTTAAGGTAGGACTGCTTTGCAAAATTTTAGCTTTCAGAGTCTAAGAAAATACTAACAGTCTGTTGATAACCCAGTTCAGAACAGAACTGGACTGCAAGGTTAAAGCTCTTTCAAGTGTCTAAAACATTACTAAAGCATGCTCACAATCCCCTGAATGCTTACAGGGATATTGTGAGAGTCTGATTGCTCAGTTGTTCTAACCTGCTGCCTGCCCTCATCTGCACATACTAGTTTTACTCATTTCATTGCTAGGCAATTAACCCCACCTGACTTCTTTTCCCATGAGTTGCATCACCCCTCTCCTCCCCTCTTTCAGTGCTGTGGTCTCTATTCTTTATTCAGGATCCACCTACCCCAACATTGGAACCAACACCCTATCTAGGATAGGTCCGCTTACTAATTAGCACACTGGTATTTCAGACTTGCTCCAATTTACACTGCGGTTTATAATATTAGCTTCCTATAATATAAGTAACTGCCTATATATACTGCCTTTAGTGCTGAATGTAGCTAGCACCCTACTTTGGGTAGGTCAGTTTTCCACTTCCCAGTGTCCCACATACTGGGTCTGTTAAGTATATAATTCTACTCCCAGATAAAACTCCCTTTATAGAGTCTGGTAATATTGCTGATAGCAGGCCTCAATTATCTGACTATAAACTCTCACTCATTTCCATTTGCTGCACCTCTAAGGGCCAGCCATATAAGTATGACCACTACCCTCCTGCCTGCAACCATGGGGACGATGCCCCTCTGCATGCTATGTCTCTGTTACGCACTCCCTCTGACTATACCACATAGGAGCAACAATGTTCACTTTACTCATTAGACTACTCCCTCTCAAACATGTTATTTGCCTCAACCAACTCACCTGACAGCTTTGGTCTGCTGCTTGCTAACAAAAACTTCTACTACCTGGTCACTGCTTCCCACCATAGTCTTGCTGGACATCCCCCCAAGACCTGCTTCAGTCTCTTCTCTCTCTTATCATGCTTAACTTGCTGTTATCGGGAGATGTTGAGATGAATCCTGCCCTCCCCCCTCCCAATCATGGTCTTCAACCAACAGTATTAAATTGGCTCATATGAATATTCAAATTCTTCTGGCCAACAAAGCTGAACTCGAAGCTTGGGTCAGCACAAACAACCCTGACATTCTAGGTCTCACAGAGACATGGCTGAAATCTGCCATACCTGACACTGCATGTACCATCCTTGGTTACAACCTCATACATGAGGACAGGAGCTCCCAAAAAAGGGGAAGTGGAGTCCTGATCTATTTTAAAAACCATCTAAACATTTCCTGTCACCCAGGAATGCCTCATCTCCCCACACCGCCAGAATGCCTCCAGCTGTTGCTCACACTCGGCAATGCTAAAAACCTCCATCTTGTATGCAAATACAATCCCCCTCAGCAGGGCTTACCAGGTCCCTAATGCACTACCTCATACCCCTAACTAGAACCAAAGAAATCCTTATCTTTGGTGACCTAAACTTCAACTGCCTGGGTCCCAAAACTAAATCCTTCGATAAGTGTTTTAAAAAACTAAACGTTACCCAGATTATTGCTGCCCCTACCAGGTCCTCCCCACAAAACTCTAAGCACACCCTACTAGACTGGTTCCTCACAAACAAGTGTGAGAGGATAGCTACATCTGGCATCCTATCTAGTGCTATCTCAGACCATGCACCTATCTATGCAATCTAGCAGTCTCGTACCCCAAAGACCCCACCCTGTCTGCGATTTCTCCACATTAAACCCCAATAATTTCCTAAATGATGTAGCCAACATTGACTGGCCTCACTTTACCCCCTTAACTTGTGTCAGTGCACCCCTAGTAAATTTCACTGCCATCTCCTCTGTGCTCCAGCAGGAACATGCTCCTCTCCCTAGGCACAGGCTGTGGGGTTCTGCAACAAGATGGCTTTCTAGTGATCTTTTGGACCAAATGAAGTACAGGGACAATCTCTGGCACAAATACAAACAATCCAGCCCAGCCTCTAACTGGACTGAATATAAAAAGTGGAGTAACATCTACAAATCCAGTGTCAGGTCCAGCAAGAGCTCCTACTGTAAAAACAATTTTGCATTCTCTGCTGGCAACCGTTGTAAATTTTGGGATGGCATAAAAAGCCTCCTGGATACTAAATCCAAACCACCCCTAACTGACATGCTGATAAATGGCATAAACTGCAACAACCCCACTACTGTCACAAATGCCTTAAAAACCAAATTCTCAGACCTGTGTCCCCTCACCAGTACTTTAGATGCCAAACCCAAATGCCCTGACATCTAGCAAGATTCCTCCACCCTTCAATGCTGACCCAAGCACCCTGGCATCTGCCTTGGTCCTCCACCAAATGACTTACCCCCCATTTCTACTTCCAAGCTGTGAAAACAATGAAAGTAAAAAAGTTACTTCTCACTATCACCCTGATAACAATTCAGGATCAGATGACTTAGAACTGAAACTGCTAAGGATCGCCGCCAGAGTTCCCTATCTTAAAAATCATAAATCTCTCCAACTCTACAGCTGTCATCCCTGATATCTAGAAAATTGCCCCAATCAACCCCATTTTTAAATCAGGTGATCCCAGACTCATGAATAACTACCGCCCCATTGCCATTCTATTAGTGCTTTCCATAATTCTTGAAAAGATCATTGCCAATCAACTAAATGATTATATTGCCAAACGCAATCTCCTCTCCCCAGCTCAGCATGGTTTTAGGAAAAACCATGGCACCTCTATTGCCCTGGCCAAACTGGTGAATGACATTAGTCTGTTGACGGATGCTGGACTCTTAACTGGTGCAGTGTTCATTGACTTTGCAAAGACATTTGACCTCATGAACCACTCACTTCTCAAATCCAAGCTGTCCACCCTAGGTGTCTCCCCCTTGTGAACTCCTGGTTCTCCAACTAGTTAGTGAACAGAAGGCAGCATGTTCACCTGCACTCAGTTTCTTCCAGTCTTACCCCCATAACCACCAGAGTTCACCAGGGCTCTATTCTACTGTAGGTCTGCTCCTCTTTTCTATCTTCATAAACGATCTCCCTGCTGCCACCCCTGGCTGTAACTCACTACTCCACGCAGATGATCTTGTCTTGTACTGCAGCGGCTAGTCCACTCCAGGCATACAAAAATCCCTCTACCATACTTTCTCAGCAACCCAGTCTTGGCTGTTAACAAACAGACTCCTCTTAAACAGTAGGAAAACCAGGTCCATGCTCTTCGGCTTAAAACCAACACTCTCTGCCACCGCCTCAAAGCTTGCCATAACCTGCAAAGATGGTTCACTACTTGAGGATGTCAGTAGCTTCAGATACCTAGGAGTATGGCTGGAACCCTCCCTTGATTTCTCCCTCCACATCACCTCTATCTGCAAATCTGTAAACTCTAGACTGGGCCTGGCCCACAGGGTCAAACACTGCCTATTGCCTGCTGCCAAGTTATCCACAGCCCAAGGTATCCTCCTACCTAGCCTCACCTATGACCTCCTGGCTTCCATGGGTACAAACAAAACCACCCTCTCTAGGTGGGACACTACATACAATAATGTGTGTCATTTTGCACTGGCCTCCAGTAAGCTTATGCTCCACTACTTCCTCTACACTGGTCTAGCCTGGCCCTCCCCCTCTGGCCAGCGAATCCCTGTCCTAGGGTGTTTTTGTAGACAAACTATTAAGAACAGGCTCTCCAGCATCCCTAGCATGCTATCTATAGCATACGTCCCCCAGAATACTTCCTACGGTTTGTGTACTCCCAGCCTCTCACTGTGCGTAGGTACTCAAGCAATCTGGGTAAGTTGGCATTTGCTGTCTATGCCTCCACCTTTTGGAACTCCCTTCCCCAAAACTTCTGCCTATCTCCCAGCCACTCCAGTTTCTACAAGGCCCTGAAGGACTTCCCCTGTTCCCTGGCCCCCGCTCTTGCTCATAGAACTTGGACATACCTGCACAAAAGCCCTAGGACATTCTGCTCAACACTAACCACTGCCCCAACCCCTGGTTTTGTGTACTACCTACATGATAATTGTACTTAAACTATTATATTATGCTCCTTAGTCTGTTGTATGGGACCCTTACTTTATTGTTACCCTGTTGTTGTTGTCTCAGTCATACCAAGCTATTGTATTCTGCTCCTTAGTCTGTTATATGGGACCCTTACTTTATTGTTACAGTGTTGTTGCTGTCTTAATCATACCTTTCTTGCTCATTAGAATATCTTCTTTTATAACCAAAACATAATCTGTAATCAACGTATGTACTATTGATGTTTGCTGTCCAATTATGTACACTACTACTGGTACTTTTCTTAGCTGATTGATGCCTCATTTCTGATTGTGTTATCCGATCTACTGTATGTCATTCTCCT
This sequence comes from Neoceratodus forsteri, assembly GCA_016271365.2. Lineage (NCBI taxonomy): Eukaryota > Metazoa > Chordata > Ceratodontiformes > Ceratodontidae > Neoceratodus > Neoceratodus forsteri. The sequence goes on along the minus strand of CM057454.1, from coordinate 915,831,817 downwards.
GTAGGTCGCCCATTCTAGATTGTAACTCTCCCAGGTCATTCCTGAATATAGGTGTACTTATATAAATAAGTAAATAAATAAATAAAGTAGATCACAAAGTGCTTATTCTACACGTACTGCACTGAGGTAGATTAACACAGGTCACTGTGGAGAACAGTTATGCATACTGAAGGGATACATTATTTTAGTAGCAAATATAGACATTTCCATAGTCACAGTTATAGAAGAGGGGGAGGAGGAACAGTTGCCTTGGGTGAATCCTCTAGGGTTTAGTGGGCCAAGGGTAGGATGAGAGGAGTAAGGATGCTGATCACCCTGGAAGAGAGGGAGGGAAGTATGGATAGGCTAGTTGGTATTGTTACTTAGCCACCTACTGGGGATCTTGAGCTGCTCCAGCAACAATACATTGGCAGGCTTTTATGATCAGCTTCAGGGAAGGAATGAACCAGATCTGTGTTTATCTGATAGTGGTTACTCACCAGTAGCACCCCTATAAAACAAAGGACTTAGAAGTGTGATTAAAGAGAAGTTCCCCATATAACAGGATGTGAAGATTCTCACCCGGAAGTATCTCAGGGACCCATCCTGGCTGGTTATGCAGCCCTGTGATTAAAACTAAGCGAATCAGCCAGGGTTGAGCTTCCTATGCCCTTAATCGCTAAATGATTAGGAGAGGTGCTGTTCTCTTTTTAGTATGGTCCCACTGGTCACCCCTGAGCCTCTTATGGTTCAGAACTCTATATACTCTAAAAGAGAGTACTAGAAGCTAAGAGATTGACCTACCCAGACAGACAGAGAAGCAAAGAGACCACAGCTTATATAAGCATGTTAAAATAAAGATTAGGTACCTCGAACATTGAATGTGTCACCTTGTCAATTGCCTGCCCTAATCACATCTCAGTTGCTTTATGAAACCTTAAATGTACATGGGCTACCTGTCATTCCATATGATGACCAGCACAGCCCTCCTCTCACCTCCTCAGCCGGCCACCATATGGGATGACAGGGAGCATGCACACATACTGTGATCAGTATGAAACAGGTGATTGGTATAAGACCTGTGAGACAGTGTTGCCTAGTGATTAGAGCACAGATCTGTTAACTTGGGGACCTAGGTCTGAATTCCACAAATGTCACTTACAGTGTGACCTTAAGCAAGTCACTTAACCTTCCTGGGCATAGCCTCTCTGCAATCTCTAACTAATGAACTGTACCTCATGGGGGTAAACAAGGTAGAGGAGGTCAAGGAGAAGAGCACTTTTCAGAAGAAATGATGCATGTGAACAAAAGAATGTACAATGAAGCTGGAAGGGGGTAAATTCAAGGGAGTTGTAAGGAAGTACTTCTTCACTGAAAGAGTGATAGATGGCTGAAGCAGTCTTCCCATGAATGTGGTGGGGGTGAGAACAGTGGTAGAATTCAAGCAAGCTTGGGATAGGCACAAGGTAATCATAGTGGGAAACAAGGGGGGGGGTTGCAGAGACCAAGTAGTGTATGCTGTGACAGTACAGGCAGGAATAAAAATGGGCAGACTGAGTGGGCCAAGCGGTCCTTATCTGTTGTCAAATTCTATGTATTTTTGTGCTTTCTGAACCATCCTTTGTGATGGAAACAGCTGTAAAATTTGCTCAACTCATTCTTCTGGATGGTTAAGCACTTTGGGAAGCAGTTGGTATGAAAGAAGCTACTGAATATAAAGCAACTTCCTTTCCATTGCTCATTTGCCTTCCTAGGTTACAAAAAAATAGAGCACTGTTTGACGTGGAAACTAGATCCCCAGAGACATCGCACCTTTTTATAGCTGCCTAGCAATAGCTACACAACATAATGCTAAAAAGAGAAGAGGAAGCAGGGCAGACAGGAACTGATGTATATTACCATCTACTTCCACATGGGAGATTCATCACCTCATTGGTATGCATGAGATCCCTGCTCTTCTATGTCTTTCTGTGCCTCCATCCCCTCCCACTCCTTATCCTTTATCTAGATCTACTTTATTCATGAATCTATGGTTGTGGCCCTTTTTCTATTTTCTGTGCCACCTCTGCAGCTGGAAAAATGCTGCTGAGTACACAAAATACTTAGCCTAGCAGCCAGGGAGTGTTAATGACTGAAGAACAGTCATGTCATCAATTAATGTAGATATGACATAGTAAAACAGCTTTTTACCTCCATAGTCTGTACTGCACAGAGAGAACAGACAAAAAGTGGAGACTAGAGAATGAGATGACTAATTTGTCATTAAGCTGCTAATGACTCCAGTTTACATAGATATGCAGTGAGTGACAGTGTAAACTGAAATCTGAACTCTGGTTTGACTGTTCCTCTGCTGTCTATCTAATCACCAAGAAACTATACCAATCCAAGATCATAATGCAAGTTAATTACACTGCTTTGCATCTGAATGCAGTAGATGAAAAAATACATAGTATATTACAGGCAGGAGATACCTTTTATTGATCTTTTAACTGTTAAAATCTAGTCTCAAAAGGGCAGCATCTGCCTCATCTAGAGGCCACCTAGTTTTCTGCCACTTCCTCAAAAGATGCCAGCAAGAAGGCAGAGAAGCTGGACCTTGGTGGGCTCTTGAAGGGAGGGAAGGAGAAAAGGGAAGGAAGGAAGGAGAACACCCCTCAGACTTTACTGCTGTGCAGTACCTTCACCATTCTGGTGGGAAAGGGAAGTCAAGAGGAGGCACTGAGAGAGGTGGGGGCCCTGAAGGGGTCAGCCCCAAGGGGGTGGGAGAGTCCCACGGCCAAAGAGGAGGCAGTTGCTGGTGGGGGACTCCACAATCAGGGGGACTGAATTGGGACAGGACAAGGAAGGGACAGGGTAGTACAGTGCATTCCAGGCATTTCAAGGGGAGGACTGGAGGGTGGATCTTGGAGATCACCAGGGAAGAGATGGTAGGGAGAAAGAGAGAGAGAGAGATGGATGTTATTGTCCACCTGGGGATGAATGATCTGGCAAGGGAAGCTGTGGGACTAGTGCAGGATAGGCTTAGGGAGCTGGGGAGGGGCCTGATGCAGGTAGCTCACACAGTTGCTTTCACTGAGGTGATACACATGCAGGGTCAGGAGAACACTAGGGAACTCAGCACCAGGTCCTTCAATGAGTGGTTGAAAGCATAGTGCAGGGACAGGGCTTTGGCTACATCTGGGACTGGGCTCGCACCATTAGATTTTTTTTTAGTTTTAGTTAGCTTCAGTTTATTACATTCAGAGGCCCTTTGAGCTAAAATAGCCCTTTTCAAAGGTGTCCACATCATTTACAGACAGTACAGACAATTCAAAATCATAGAATAAAACAATTTCATTTATAATTACAGACCAACTTATTTGAAAATGAATTTAATACATGATTTTTTGAAAGCATTAAAGACATTCCCTGATGTTTTTCCAACTCCATGTGAAATTAATAATTTTTTGCCCAGTACATGGTGGCCCTCTAAGCATTTAAAACCAGCAATAAAAAACATGGGTTACCATGCTTGTTTTTAAGTTATACTGGGAGACGTATTCCCTCCTTATGGGAAAAATCCATAAGGGGTCAGATTATTTCATATAGTTATAGCGTCATTGTTTTAGGTGTCAACATGGGTGCAAAAGATAAAGTGAAACAAGGATACTTCATTTGTCATGATGTTTGCTTCATTTTCTTCCACAGATGCAAAAATAAATAGTAAATTATCAATAAGATGACAACCTCTTGAACTAAAAGAGCAAAAAATGTCAGAAAAAATTATGTTTTTATGCATAAAACCATCAAAGTCCATGTCATTTTCATAAAACCTTTTTGATAGAATTAGAAAGTGGTTGTGAATGCAGCAAAATAAACAAATATAGGGGGTCAACATGCTGTTTTTTGGTTACATCTGCTTTTGAAGTATCCGTTTAACAGCCAGTCAGCTCAGGACAAAAAATAATTAAAAATCTCAATAAAAAATAAAACTTGCCAGAAATCTAGTCAAATAATTCAAAAATATTTGCAGAATGACAAGAATTATAATATAAGTGAAATAGAATAACCAAGGACAGAAAGACATGTATGTAAATTGCCTGGAATGATGCCACTGGCTGCAATTGTGGGAGAAAATTTCTTTGCAACCATCCTGTATACATTTGTAGCTGGACTTGACAGAATAGGATAAATCATTATTCTAATAATGCTTTCATATATTTAAGAATGTACTTGTGCCAGTAAACAGCATTGAAAAGGTTTTCAGTTATGTCTAAAAATTGGGAATTTGAAACACCAGGGAATGCCCTTAAAACAATTTAAACCACAGATCTCAGATCTCAGATTGAGGCAAATTCCAAACCTTTGCAGTTCTAACAGAAAAAAAGACATTTGTCCTAAGTTAGGTTTCCTACTGGGAATTTGAAATCTTTGACATACCACATTCCTAGTAAAGAAACCTGATTAAAAAGTGACTGAACTCCAATTGGGGTATGACCCAGAAGTGACTTTTTACAAGTAATAGCAAGATTGTAATCAATTCAAAAATGAAGTAGTAGCCAATTTAGTGCAATGTATAAGTAACACATATGACTGTCCCTTTTATAATTTAAAACAAATCTACAGGCATTATTTATAGCAACATTAATTTTCTCCAAGATGGTATTACAAGCTGCAGAACAGACAATTAATCCGTAATCAACAATTGAAAAAATCAAGCTATTCATCAGCATTTTTAACTTCACCAGCAAAACTATTCTTATTTCGACAAAGAAGAACAATCCTTTTATGTATACTCTTTACAAGGAGGCAGTATAGCACAGTGGTCTAAGGCTCTGAGCTGCAAATCGGGTGACATCCAGCAGACCAGACCTGGGTTTGAATCCCACAGCTTCCACTTGTGTACTGTGTGACCCTGAGCAAATCACTTAACTTCCTTGTGCTCCCAGGTCGCACCTGGAAACAAGCTCTGGCTTAGTGTGCCTTTCCTGGTTAAACAATTTCCCCTTTCCCTTTCCCTTACAACATGGTCAACATGGCATGTAAAAGACCCCAGACAGTTGAACAATTGAGCCACCTCAATAACTTCACCACTTGAAGTACTAATAGTCAGAATTGGACATTTATCAAGACTGCACCTGCTCCCAAATAACATAGTATTGTTTTTTCATTAATAACCAAATCATTTTGTTTAAACCAATCACAAACTGGATTAAAATCAGATTGCAAACACTTCTTCATTTTGTCAAAATTTACCTCAGAAGTGAACAGTGTCATCAACATATAAAATTGCTCAGGAGTACTTGGCAACCTTAGATACTGTATTAATAAAAAGACTAAACAACAGGGGTTCCAGAATGGACACCTGTGGAACCCATGTTCCCAAAGGCAAGATGGAGGAAAACCAATGATATTTTACCCTTTGGGTTTGATTAGTCAAATAGTTGGAGAACCATGTCATTGTATCAGTCAACAGTCCCATCTTCCTGAATTTTATTACCAATAATTTATAATCAACAAGACTGAAGGCCTTTGATAGATCCAAGAAGACTGTTCCAGCATATTCACCCCTATCCAAGGCTCCATGAAGAGCCTCAGTTAACTCAATCAAAGCAGTAATCGTATTATGCATCTTCCGAAAGCTGTGCTGTTCAGTAGCAAGCAGATCATACTTAGAGATGTATTCCTGCAGCTGGTCACTTACAGTCTTCTCCTGGATCTTGGACAGGGGGGACAAGTTGGATATGGGCATGTAATTCGAAACAATGGCATGGTCCCCAGACTTAAAGACTGGTGTAACACTGGGGGATGGAGACCTGTCCAAGGAGACAGCGCCATCCATCCAGGAGAAGAACAGCAGTCCTGGGTGGAAGGTTCAAATGCGACTTTGACTAGCATTTAGACTAGCAATGGGGGAAGACAGAAAGACTGAGGGAGACAGTGATTGCCCCCATACACTACTGCAACAGGTAAGGTTAACCCAGTGAGAAGAAATTCCTCAGATGTTGATGGAAGCAAACAGAAAGGCAGGGCAGGCAAGCCTGGAGGAGGAACATTATCTGGATGAGAGGGGAAGGAGAGAAAGCAGGAAGAGAACATAACAGGGGAAGGCAGGACTGAGGTAACAGGGGGGCAAGGGGGGGAAGCAGGTTAGAGGGACAGACGTTCGAAGAGAATGAAAAAGCATGTGTGCCAATGCAAGGAGTCTGGGAATCAAAATTCCTAACCTTGAGGAAATCATTGCAGAGGCAACCATTAACCTGGTGGCCATAACAAAATTATGGTGCATGGACAACAGCAGGTAGGAAGTGGCCATCCCAGGCTATACCATGTTCTGGAAGGACAGGTCAGAGAGAAAATGTAGAAGAGTTGCTTTATATGTGAAGTAGTGTATAAGGGCCACTAAGATACAGTGGAAACAGGGGGACAGTGAAGAACTGGAGGTACTATGAGTCAGCCTAAAGAAGGAGTTAGAACCATTATTCACACAGGGGTGGTGTACAGGCCACCAACATAGGCAGATGATTTAGACAGAGCCCTGTGGGAAGCTGTTAGCAAAATGAACAGGAAGAGGGAATTTTTAATTATGGGGGACTTTAATTTGCTGGGTGTAGATTGGGGCATTCTTGCTGCAGTCACATCAAGAAGCAGGGCCATCCTTGGCTCCATATTTGAGGCATTTCTCAGGCAGACAGTTTGGGAATTCACTAGTGATGGGGCAGTGCTAGACCTGGTACTTACAAACAGAGACAGCATTGCTAATGTCACTGTGAGTAGTCACCTGGGTGTAAGTGATCACCATACTGTGTAGTTTGGCATATCAATAGGACAGGAAAAAATACACACCCTAAGATGAGGATCTGGACTTCAGGAGGGCAGATTTTAAAGAAACAGGAAACAGCCTCAGAGAATGCCTTCTGGGAGGACAGAGAGGGAATGGAGGTTCAATGGAGGGGGAATGGAGAAAGATTAAGGAGAGTATAGCACAGGCAACGGCATGCTGTCTGAAGGAAGTGAGCATGGGAATAGAGGAGGAAGAGGCAGCTATGGTTCTCTAAAGAAGTGGCAAAAGCAGTAAAGGAGAAGAAAACAGCATTTAGAAAGCACAAGGAGACAATGGGAGACAGGAAGGAGGGTGAGAGCAGCTAAAGCACTGACAGAGAACTCCTAAAACAGAAAGTGGACAAAAGTAATGTGGCCTGACGGAATTCACCCCAGAATTCTAAAAGAATTAAGGTGAGAACTAGTGACACTACTCACTACCCTTTTTAACAAATCATGGGAGGATGGTGTTGTACCTGAGAACTGGATGAAGGAGGATGTGAGTCTCCTTCACAAAAGTGGGAGCAAGACAGAGACAGGAAATTACAGACCTGTCAGTTTGATCTCTGTGGTAGGGAAAGTGATGGAATCGCTCCTGAAGGAAAGAATTGTTGAGTACCTAGAGGCCAGTGGGGCACAGGACCCAAGGCAGCATGGGTTCACAGTGGGAATGTCATGTCAGATGAATCTAATCAATTTCTTTGACTGGGTGACCAAAGCAGTAGATCAGGGAGAGGCTGTGGACACGGCCTACCTAGACTTAAGCAAGGCATTTGACACGGTCCCACACAAAAGATTAATAAACAAATTAACCAGCCTGGGAGTGGGTCCCAGGGTGGTAACCTAGGTAAAACAGTGGCTAGACAACAGGACACAGAAGGCAATTTTAAACAGAGTTCACTCTGAAGAAAGGGGGGTTACTAGTGGGGTACCGCAGGGTTCGGTACTGGGTCCAGTCCTTTTCAATGTCTTTATAAGTGACATTGCAGAGGTTCTGGAAGGAAAAGTATGCCTTTTTGCAGATGACACAAAGATCTGCAACAGGGTTGATAAACAAGGAGGCGTGGAAAGGATGAGAAGGGACTTGGCAAGGTTGGAGGAATGGTCAGATGTTTGACAGCTTGGATTCAGCGCAAAGAAGTGCAAAATAATGCAGCTGGGAAACAAAAGCCAAGGGGAACAGCACACAATGGGAGGGAGGTAGTGACAATAACAAAAATGGAACGGGACCTGGGGGTAATCATTTCAGATGACCTTAAGGCTGGCAAGCAATGTGAGAAAGCAGTAGGGAGGGCTGGGGGATACTGGGATGTATAGGGAGAGGCATCACCAGCAGAAAACAGAAAGTTGTTATCCCTCTATATAGACAGTTGGTGAAACCCCATCTGGAGTACTGTGTCCAGTTCTGGAGACCCCATCACCGCAAAAACATAGACAGGATAGAGACAGTCCAGAGGAGGGCAGCTAAAATGGTGCAGGGTCTGCAAGAGAAGCCATACGAGGAGAGACTAAAGGAGCTTAATATGTATACCCTTGAGGAAAGGGGGGAGAAGGGGGACATGATAGAAACTTTTAAGTACCTCAGTGGAATCAACAAAGTCCAAGAGGGTAGCATCTTTCAGAAAAAGAGATGTGCAAGAACAAGGGGGCACAATTTGAAGATAGAGGGGGATGGCTCAGGGGCAATGTGAGAAAGTATTTTTTCACAGAGAGGGTGATGGATGCATGGAACAGCCTTCCTGAGGAGGTTGTGGGGTCTAAAACTGTGGAAAAATTCAAGAATGCATGGGACAGACATAAGGCAATTCTTGAGGGGGGTAGGAAGAAATAGGTTGTTGGTTAACTAGGATCTGCAGCTTATTCTGTAGGTAGGGAAATGGGTAGACTTGGTGGACCAAGCAGTCCTTATCTGCCATCAAAGTCTATGTTTCTATGATTAGATAAGGAGGTCATAAAAGGGGATAAGGCATTCTTCGGGAGTGTGGGGAAAAAGAGGAAGACAAGGGGAAGGATACTGAGAATCAGAAGGGCAGGGGGTACTGTGCAGAGGAAGATCAAGAGAAAGCGGAAATACTAAACAATTACTTCTGCTTGATCTTCACAGTACAGGGTGTGGGGATGGACCAGCATGCTGCAGTAAGCACTGGGGAAGGGTGGACATAAGCCCATTCTTGGTGGACAGGGTCCAGAAGGAACTAGAAGCCTTAAAGGAGGGCCAGATGTGAGTCATCCAAAGGTCCTAAAGAAACTGAGCACGGTGCTGGCCGTCCCTCTAGCAGTGGTTTTGAGCACCTAATTGGAGACAGGGAAAGTTCTAGAGGACTGGAGGATGATGTGTTCCCTCTGCACAAAAGTGGCAGTAGGGAGGATGCTAGCAACTACAGGCCAATGAGTCTAACATCAGTGATGGGGAAGTTAATGGAGACACTACTGAAGGAGAGGACCACAGGGCACCTGGAGGAAAGAGGGCTGCAGGACCACCGGCAGCACAGTTTTAAAATGGAGAGGTCATGTCAAACAAATCTCATAGATTTTTTTGACTGAGTTACCAGGGAGGTGGATAAAGGGAGAGCAGTGGATGTGGCCTATTTGGACTTCATTAAGGCTTTTGACACTATGCATAGTAGGCTAGCTAAGAAACTAAGCAGCCTGGGGGTGGGAAAGAAAATGCAAGTTGGGCATCAAACTGGTTAAGCGATAGGAGGCAAAGTGCGGTGGTAAATGGAAGCCACTCAGGTGACAGCAGTGTGACTAGTAGAGTGCCACAGGTTTGGTGCTGGGACCAGTGCTCATCAATGTCTTCATAAGCAAGACTGCAGAGAAGCTTGAGTGGAAGGTGTGTCTCTTTGTGGATGATACAAAAATCTGCAACAGGGTTGATATGCAGGAAGGGTTGGAGAGAATGCAAAGGGAACTGAAGAAACTAGAGGAATGATCTGAGGGTGGCAGCTTGGTTTCAATGCCACAATATGCAAGGTTATGTACTTAGGGCTACGGAACCCACGGGCTGTGTATAAGATGGAGGGAGTCAAGCTTCCACTCACCAAGCAAGAAAGAGATCTAGGAGTCATCATATCTGATGGTCTCAATGTAGCTGGTCAGTGTGACAAAGCACCGGGAAAGGCTATCAGGATGGTGGGGTGCATTGGGAGAGGGATTTCTAGCAGGAGGGAGGTGATAGTCATTGTATCACTCACTGGTGAGGCCACAACTGGAGTGCTGTGACCAGTTCTGGAGGCCATGGCTCCATAAGGACACTGAAAGGGTGGAGGTGGTACAAAAGAAGGCAAGCAAAATGGTGAAGGGGTTGCACAAGAAGACATATGAATAAAGGTTGCAGGAACTTAACAGGTACTCCCCGGAAGAGAGGAGAGTGAGAGGGAACATGACTGAAATCTGTAAGTACCTTACAGGAGTGAGCACGGTGCAAGTAGAGAGTCTATTTCAGAGAAAAGAAGACACTAGGACAAGGGGCCATGAAATGAAGCTAAAGTGGTGAAGTTTAAGAGAGATGTGTGGAAATTCTTCTTCACAGAAAGGATGATGGGTGACTGGAATAGCCTGCCAGAGGAGGTAATGGGAGCATAGACTGTGGGGAGCTTCAATGATGTGTGGGATACACACAGGGGCATATTACACACAGGCACAGGGGAAGGAAGTGACACTTATGACCAGTTAGGGTCAGTGGGGATGCAATAGGCAGGGACAAGAGGCAGACTGGGTGGACCCATGGGTCCTTTTCTGGAAACATAATCTATGTTTCTAAAAACAATTTTGTTATCCCAAGAAAGGTTATCACCTGCCACATATTTTTTTGTTCTACATCTGACTGGACTAACATGGCTGCCACATTTCTCCATCAGAATAGACAAACTAGATCCACACTGATATGCAAAATGTTGTCTACAGAAATCAGTGGCAGTGGGACACGGGCAAAGAAAGAATAAAAAAATGAATGCAACAGTTTTGTTGAACAAGTGAACTTTAATAGCCGCTTCATAACAGAAGCAGACCAAACCCCAGTTTAACCTGTTGCAAGACACCTTACTGATTCCAGATATTTCAGAACTTTGTCTTACACTTAGCTGCTGCAGCTTGCTTAGGATAAGTGTGTGTAACTGGCTCTGGTGGGATTTGAACCTGAATAAAACAGTTACATAAGAACTTATCTTGTAGATCTTCGAGGGTATCTCACTCATCAGGTCACACATATGGAACTTCACCATCAGTGAAGCAGAATCGACACACATTTTCAGAAGTACAGCTTGGGCCGTCGACGTCATCTGCCGAAATCACCAACCCTATAAAGCTGTGAGTGGCCCCACTCCCTCCTCAGTTCTTTCCCGCCAGAGACTAAGGGAGAAAGGCTTGAGCCATGGGGGACTGAGGAGAGACAGAGGTGCCCAGGCCTAAATAAAAGGCTGGATACACCAGATAGCCAGATCTGAGAAACAGCCCCATAAAAGGGCGATGGTGGGAGGAAAGGCAGACCTGATGACTGAGATCCCCTCCAAGATCTACTGTTACGGCAAGTTCTTACATTGACTGTCCTATCTTCATTGGAGGTATCTCAGTCATCAGGTCACACATTTGAAATGAGTCCCAAGCAGTTACAGATGCACATAAACAGTCTAGGAGGAAGGCCATCCCAAAACTTAAGACAAAAGGCCCTGCAGCACAGCCTTGCCAAAACCTGCATGGGCTCTGTCCAGACTGTACTGCTTTGTGAAGATATGGATGGTACTCCAGGAGGAAGCAGTGCAAATGTCAATGGATGAGACCTCTTTGAGACAGGCCACAGAGGTAGCCATGCCGCTTGTGGAGTGGGCTTCCACCACTCCTGGCAACTCTTTGCCATGCTTTTTGTAGCAGAACACAATACAATGTGCCAACCATTTGGACAAACATTGTTTAGAAACCTGAAAGCCCTCCACCTGGGGTGAAAGAAACAAAACACTGCTTTGACTTTCTGCACTCCTTATTTCAGAGCAGGTAATACTTCAGAATTCTGTACACGTCTAACGTATGGAGCAGTGCTTCCCCTGGACTGGCACACTCAGGGAAATAAACAGGTAGGTGGATAGATTGCCTCAGGATAAACTCAGACACCACCTTAGGGAAAAACATAGGATTCATGCGCAAAGACACCCTGTCTTTGTGAAGAATCAAACAAGGCTCATCACACAAGAGGGCTTAAAGCTCGGAAATTCTCCTAGCAGAAGTAATAGCAACCAAAAATAATGCTTTCCATGAAAGAAAGCATAGCTCGCAAGTTGCAGCTGGCTCAAAAGGAGACATGGTCAACTTCTCCAAAACAAAATTCAGATCCCAAGCTGGGACAGGGGAACAGACTGGAGGTTTCATAGGCAAAACGCCTCTAGGAAAAATATGGGAGACATCCAATTGAGCCATCGTATGGCCACCCACAGGCTCATGAAAAGCCAAGACAGCCGAAAGGTGCACCTTGAGGGAAGAGTACTGGAGACCTGAGTCTGACAGTGATATCAGGTAGTCCAGGATCTGAGACATGTGACATGTGAAAGGGCCCAGACAATGCTTGGCAGCTCAGGTGGCACTTCCGAACAGCCACAAGGACAATCGCCACCCTCTGGGATACCCCAAACAAGGTGATGGCTATGTCCTCAGGAGTCAGGCATGCAGACAAAGGGACTTCAGGTTGCAATGGACCAGGGTCCACAGAGCCTGTGTCAACAGATCCCTGAACAGGGCAGAGGGACCGGAGGTTCCTCTGCTAACTGTTGCATTAATGGAAACCATTTTTGCTGTGGCCAGATTGAAGCTACCAGGATCATGCTGGCTCCCTCCATCTGCAGCTTGATAAGCACCCTCTGAATCAGAGGAAATGGAGGGAAGATGTAAAGGAACTTCCTGCTCCAGGAAGGGAACATGTTGTCTCACCTGAAAACTCCAGGCCCAGGATCTAGCGAGCAGAAACTGGGCAGTTTTGTGTTGAATGGGAGCGCAAAAAGGTCCAACTCTGAATGATCCCATCTGGTGAGCAGATCTTCTGTGATGGATGAGAAAAGTTCCCATTCATGCATACTGGACTGTGTCTGGCTGAGGCTGTCTGCTAGGGTATTTGGCACACCTGAGACTTGAACCGCTAAGAGAACCAGACTGTGGTCTAGCGCCCAGTACCACACTCTCATGGCCTCCCTGCATAGGGTGTATGAATGCATCCCCCCCCCTGCTTGTTGATATAGTATACAACGCTGAGATTGTAAGACTGGACCAACAGCTGATCCAGAAGAAGATGGTTCTGAAAAGCTTGCATGGCATACAGGACCGCCTGCATCTCCAGAACACTGATTTGCAGGGACAGTTTGATCTGGGACCATGTCCCTTGCATCTGAAAGGGACCAAGATGCAGCTCCCCAGCCCGATCCTGAAGCATCTATGGTGAGGCTTTGCTGGGGGGAAGAGATCTGGAATGGAACCCCTTGCAACAGGTTCAGTGGGTCCACCCACCATTGAAGCATCTTGCAGACTGGGGAGGAGAACAACATTAACTGATATAATTTTTCTGTGAGTTGGTCCATTGCATGTCCACTGGAGGATGTGCATGTGCAGCCTGGCCAACAGAACCATTGGAATGGCCATGACCATCAACCCCAATAGCCTCAAATATACCCTTGCAGGGATATTACAGCTCTGTGTGACCTCCTGAGCCTGGGCAATAAGGCCCTCTGCTTTGTTCTGAGGCAGGAAGGCCTCCCCTGCACCGAGTCCAGAACCGCCCCTATATATTGCAGCCTCTGGGATAGGGTTAGGACCAACTTGGGCAAGTTGACAGTGATGCGTAGAAAGAGAAACAGCAGAAGGGTTCTCTCCAGAGTCCAAACAAGGTGTTCTCTGGGTGAGGCCTTTAGGAGCCACTCATCTAGATAAGGAAAAATATATAGCTCCTCCCTTCTAAGAGCTGCAATTACTGCTGCTAACCACTTGGCAAAGACCCACGGTACAGAAAATAAGCCAAAGGGCAATACTATGAATTGGTAGTGCTTGCCCTGAAAAAGAAATCAGAGGAATCTCCTGAGTGTTGGAAACACTGAGATATGCAAGTAAGCATCTTGCATATCCAGGGAGCACAGCTTGAGAAGTGGCATCAGGCCTGGCAGGGTTACTATTTTAAATTTTTTGTATAGGACATACAGAATGAGGTCCTTAAGATCTAATATTGGCCTCAGATATCTGGTACTTTTGGGAACCAGGAAGAACCTGGAATAAAATCCCCTGTTACTTTGATGCCTGGGCACTAGCTCGATGGCCTTTTTGTGCAGAAGGGACTGTATCTCCTCCCAGAGAATGGACATATAAGCTGGGGGTAGGTGGAGGGTACCGGAGGAGTCTCTGGGGGCATCTCAAAGAGTTCCAGAATGTGACCCCTCTCTATGATCTGAAGATTCCAGGCATCTGACATAATGATGATGATGAAAACTTTATTTTTATACAGGAAATTCTAATCATTAGGATTATACAATCCTGTTCTCAAGATAGTCCTGTTTATATTTCACTTAGTTACATCTAAACATATAACATTAATCAAATAAATACAAAATGTACACAATACACAACATTTCAATATCCAACAATACATTAAGACACAAATACAAAACAAAAAATACAAGGTTTCACAATAAGGATTTCCCATACATAATCATATACAACTACATTCTATTTTATGAAGTTTCAAAATTTCATTTTAAAAATCATGTGGTCTTGAGAGATCTTATTGGAGGGGTAGAATATTCCATACTTTAGCTGCCTGACATGAAATGGAACCATTGCCATATTTATTATGAATTTTATGGGACAAACTCTATGTCTATGCACAGATCTTAAAAACTCATGCCTACCTTTACTAACTTTAGGAAAAGTATTTGTGTAATATAATGTTCGGTAAGATATCTTATATTTATGTATCAGTATTAACCAGTTTTTTGAAAAATCATTTCTAAAGACTGCCAGTTCAACTTTATGAACATATTACAATGATGAGTTCGATAGGAACACTGCAAAACATATCTAGCTATTCTATGTTGCACCTATCTAATCTAATCAACTGATGTTTACTTGCTGTTCTATAAATTAAATCCCCATACGTCAGGGTTGGCATAATCAGCTGTTCGGCCACTTTTTTCCTATCCTTAATTTGTAAACATTTAGTAGTTCGTCTCAAGGCTCCTAATTTCTTGGTCACCTTTTTTATATTATTATTTATGTGGGTATCAAAGGTATCAAAGGTCAACAAATAATCGAAAGTCACCCCCAAATAACAATAACTATCCACCTGTTCTATAAGTTTATTTGTGTGTGTTACAATATGAATCTGTGGTTTAGGCTTCTTATTTGAAAAATAAACTAATTTTGTTTTTTTAACATTCATCAAAAGCCTCGACCTGGTTCTCCATTGATTGAGATGAAAGGAGAACTGACCTCAGACCACCACCACTTGGTTAGGGACCAGAAGAGGGGGTCTGGCAAGGAGTCAAGCAGAGATGGATACAGCTGCTGGAACTGATCTGTCACCCCAGCACACTTTGCTGCGGTGCCAGAATAGGAGGGAGCGGGCAAGGTGGCAGGGGCTGGGAGGCTGCTCTGGATTTGTGGGACACATTGTGAAAAGGAGGGTGCTGTCTGCTCTTGGGCTGAGTTTAGTGCAGCGAGTGGATAGACTTAATAAACCTACCAGATGCCTGTAGCTCATTTACGATGTCCTGCACATGTGGCACAAACAGCTTGGAGCCATTAAAAGGGGCATTGAGCACCTTTTACTGGACATAAGCTGGGAGACTAGAGACCCACAGCTAGGATTGCCTAGGAAGGCACATGACGGGAGTAGCAGCCCTGGCACCTGTATCTGAAATATCGTAGATGGCTTTCAGGCGGTGCTTGCTAATATCCTCAGCATTCTGCAAGCATTTGAGATCTTCCTTTTCCTAGGAACAATCAGGAAGGGCCTGGGCCATGGCCTTTCCCTTCTTCCAAATAGTATTCTGGTACTTCACCAAGAGGGAGAGGCAGTTTGCAATCCTCAGCCCAAGAATGGAAGAGGCATATACCCTTTTGCCCCAGAGGTCAATCCTATGGAATTCCCTTTCAGGAGGGAGAAAACTGAGGTGCTTGGGCACCTTTGACCTATATACAGCTGCCTTTATAACTACAGAATCAGTTTCCTGTTGGACAGCGTAATGTTAAAGACCCTGGGGGGCATGATACAACTTAGTAGCCCTGCAGGGCATGGCTGGCTCCATGTCATGCCTGTGCCAGGCGGCAGCAGTGGAATTCTTTAGGGCTGGAAGGATAGGTGGAATGACTCTGGGAGGAGACTCTTAATTTCCTGGCAGTCCACCAGCTCTCTTCTGGTGGCATCCTCCTCCTCTTCTGTATGGCAGGCCATGGCTGAGGACAGCTGCTTCATGACACTGAAAAAGGTAGGGTTCCCCAGGGGAGGCATGGAAGTATGTTTGAGTTCTCACTCAGTGAAGAGGCAGTGGACCTGTCAGAGGAAGGAGGCTTTTCCTCTTCTTCCTCAGGTAAGATGAGATCAGGATGGTACTCCTCCTCGACGTCGAACTGGCCCAGCTCTAGGTCCGATGAACGAGGGACTGACAATGGCCCGTGGGGAGCAGCCCACGGTGGCAAAAGCAGTGTCAATGCTGACAGTGCCATTGATGACGTGGGTAATGAAGGTCTATACATGCCCAACTGATGGACCAAGACTGTAGTGAACTTGGTCAAAATGTTGTTAAAGTCAACAACTGTACACTGCTGCATTAATGGTGGGGGTCGATGGCAGATGGTGGGATGACCCATTCAACAGGCCTTGAGAGCTCAAGGAACCCAAAGCCCAAAGATCTGGAGACTTCAGGTCTTGACAGGAGGGCTGTCCAATGACAAACCTGGCATCAACAAAGTGGGGACCAATGACCTGAGGGTCAATGACCGGCCACCCTGCGCAGTGGGCAGCAGCGCTGTCAGTAGGAGTCTGGTAGGAACAGAAACCTGAACTGCAGCAGGTGTCAGTGCAGCCACAGCTGACAGTGTACCCTCGGATAAAGAGGAGGAGGCTGTCAGGGAGCGGGAACACTGCCAGTGGGAACGATCCCAATTTTGGTCGTTTTTGTGACTTTTCTCCGAGGATTTTTCTCAGGCCTTAGAGGCCTGGGAGCTAGACAAACCCACCAGCGACTGGGAAGAAGGTACCCCAGAGGAAACCAGCCCAGAACGGACTACCTGCAGTTCCATTAGGAATTTCCTGAGAGCCTTTTTCAGAGTCCAATGGTGGTTTGGTTAAACTTAGGGCAGAGCTCACAGTTCGAGATGTTGTGGCCAGGCAAAGACAGCAAACACAGAAGGAATGTTAGTCTGTAGAGGCAATTTTCTTTCTGCAGTGGCAGTGATGAAAGAGAGAAGTAGAAGGATTAACTCTTGACATAAACAAGGTAAAGGAATCTCTTTGGAAAAAGAGATTCTAAAAAAACTTAATAAAATACAGCCATAGGCAAAAATGGCACAAAATTGTGTCAGAGCTTCTGTGGAGACCCATGTGAACAGAATCTATAGCAGGAAAGAATTAAAGCGG
This sequence comes from Neoceratodus forsteri, assembly GCA_016271365.2. Taxonomy (NCBI): domain Eukaryota; kingdom Metazoa; phylum Chordata; order Ceratodontiformes; family Ceratodontidae; genus Neoceratodus; species Neoceratodus forsteri. The sequence continues at coordinate 915,814,431 of CM057454.1, read as the reverse complement.
GAGCAGGGTCGTTCATGCCTCATGCCTTTATAGGGCTGGTGACATCAGTGTGGGTGGCCCCAGTTTTACTGCTGAAAATGTTCTGTATGGATCCTGCTTCACCAATGGTAAAGCTCCATGTGTGTGACCTAATGACTGAGAGACCCCCAATGAAGATTCACTGGTTTCCAAGCCTGTGATCTAACCACTAGACCACAATACCATCTCCATGTCACATTTTTAAGGCTGCTTAGTGAAGCTTAAAGCAAACAGTAGTAGAAATGGGAGGGAACATAGTGGAACTCAGTTGTAGGAGTAAAATTAAAAGTCTAAGTCAGCTCCAGTAGTTTAATGAGGAAGGACTGTCACCCTAAGACAAGGGTCCTGGACTTCAGAAGGGTTGATTTTAAGAAAATGCAAGACTTCCTCAGACACACCCTAACAGGGACAGAGAAACTGGAGGAAGTTGAGGAACAATAGGCAAAATAAAGGGGGACATTGAAAAGGCAAAAAATCTCTGTGTCAGGCAGGTAAACAAAGCCAAATGAAAAAGGAGATTGCTATGGTTCTCTAGAGAACTAGAGGAGAAAGGAAGGGCTAAAAAGCTAGCATTTATTAAATACTGGAGGGCACAGAAGGAGGAGGAGGAGGAAAGGGAGAATTACCAGGAGAAATAAAGACAGGCAGGGAGAGCAGTTAGTGCAAAGGCACAAATAGAGGTGAGTACTGCCCAGTCAGTAAAAAAAGGGGATAAAACATTCTTCCAATATATAAGAGAGAAGAGAAAGACCAAAGGAGGGATAGTAAGGCTTAAAGAGGAAGAAGGGGTTTGTGAGGAAGGGGACCAGAAAAAAGCAGACATATTGAACAATTACTTTTGTTCAGTATTTAAGGAGGAAGGGGTAGGTGAAAGGCCAAAGATAAGAGACAAGGGCATTGAAGAAAGGAATGAAGGTGGACACTTGTCCTTTAACAGAAGAGATAGTCCTCAAGAAATTGGCACAATTAAAAGAAGACAAGGCAATGGGACCTGAGGGGGGCACCCAAGGATACTGAGGGAGCTATAGAAACAAAGACTTTGACAGCAGATAAGGACCGCTTGGCCCACCTTGTCTGCCCATTTACCTACCTACTGGATAAGCTGCAGATCCTGGTTAACCAACAGCCTATTTCTTCCTACCCCCCACAAGAACTGCCTTATGTCTGTCCCATGCATTCTTGAATTCTCCCACAGTTTTAGACCCCACAACCTCCACAGGAAGGCAGTTCCATGCATCCACCGCCCTCTCTGTGAAAAAATACTTCCTCACATTGCCCCTGAGCCATCCCCCCTCTATCTTCAAATTGTGTCCCCTTGTTCTTGCACATCTCTTTTTCTGAAAGATGTTACCCTCTTGGACTTTGTTGATTCAAGGAGGTGCTGGCTGCACCTCTGTCAACTCTGTTCAACCTATCATTAGAAACAGGGGAGGTTCCAGGGGACTGGAGGAGGGCAGATGTTGTCCCACTACACAAAAGGGATAATAGGGAGGAGGTAGGAAATTACAGACAAGGCAGCTTGACTTCAATAGTAGGTAAGGTAATGGAATCACTACTGAAGGAAAGGATTGGGGAATACCTTGTAACCAGTTAGATTACAGGGTATGAGACAACATGGTTTCACGGTGGGGTGAGGTCATGCCAGACAAAAATGATCAAGTTCTTCAACTGGTTGACCAGGGAAGAGCATCAGGGAGGAGCGGTAGATGTGGCCTACCTGTATTTCAGTAAGGCCTTTTACACCGTTCCAAATAGAAGATTGGTGAGCAAGCTGGGCAACTTAGGAATGGGTCCAAAGTAGTAAAATGGGTAGGAAATTGGCTAAGCAATAGGAGTCAGAAGGTGGTGGTAAATGGGGTTTGCACTGGAGAAAGCAGGGTGACCAACAGGTTGCCACAAATGTCAATACTAGGACCAGTCCTCTTCCATGTCTTCATTAGCGACATTGTGGAAGGGCTAGAGCGGAAATTATGCCTGTTTGCTGATGACACAAAAATCTGCAACAGAGTGGACACATTGGGGGGGGTCTCTTTTGTATTGCTTGTCTTGAATTATACTGACTCAGATGCACTGTTTTCTCGGGGAGATCCATTTCTGCAACATTTTTCAATTGTGCCTAATTATGCAGATCTCATAAACCGCATCCAGATGAGGGCATCAATTTGTCTCATATGGCACAATAGTGGCAAAAAGGCACAGCAGTAGGTACAGCACTTTCATGCAAGATCTGAGAATCCCAGAAGTTGGACTTTGTAGCATTTTTCAGGAGGTGGGTGGTGGCCAACAAGCCTTTTGGAAAACCCAGTATCAAGTATCCAGTAATTAAGTGTCAAAGTGAACTAAGAGCAGCTCAAGCTCATTGAAAAAAATGCATTAGAGCGCACCATTCTGCCTTCAACATTTGACGACCTATAAAAGGAGTGTGCCCCCAGACCTTCCACTCCCTACAAAGCTTGCTTAACATGCCCAAGTCCATTCTATGTCTTAAGTCCATATAGTTAGTAAGAATCTGATGTCTTAGCAATAGCTTCTGTGTTTTGAATGTGTTAACATTTTATAAAAGATGAAAATGTTTTGTAACACTGTAAAAGTCATGTGCAATTTTCCTTTGAAAGTAGCTGGTTTAATGGGCTTACACAACCACAATGTGGAGTAATGCTTGTGCAATCTGTCAGTAGCCAAAGGCCAGTTGTATGTTTGGATGTTGTCTGTTATATGTAGTTACTTTTGTTATCCACTTTCTGTCTCCTGAGGGACTACCACCCAGTTGAGGTACCAGGAAGGCAAGGGAACACTCTTGAGGAGCGTTCCATCCAAAGATGCCACAGGAATGTTCATCCTTTGGCTTAAGGTACAGTACCTTAGGAAGGAGCCCAAGAAGAGAAGAGAGCTGCTGGAAGAGGAGGGGGTAGATGGTGGGAACAAAAAAAGGGGCCTTTGAATGAGGCTGAAGGAAGCTGGTTTATATAGCCTAGGAAGGAAGTGTGGCTGTTTGCTGCTGACCATCAAACCACAGGTTTTGCCTTTTAATTTAATGGGCATATGCAGCTACAAAGTGCAGTAATGCTTGAGCAACTTGCCAATAGCCAAAAGTTAGCTGTATGTTTTGATGCTGACTGTCATTTGTAGTTACTTTAGCCATTCACACTCTCTGTCCCCTGAGGGACTACCAACCTATCAGTGTACCAGGAAGGCAAAGGAACACTCTTGAGGAGGGTTTCACCCCTAGCTGTGCCATGGAAATGTGATTCCTTTGGCTAAAGGTACCTTAGGAAGGAGTTTCATCAAGGAATAGGTCAGGAAACATAGGAAAACCAGGAGCAGTTACAGAATTCGCAAGTAGCATTTTATTACTTTCAATAACAATAAAATAAAAAAAGGTAGCATTTTTCAGGACAGCTCTTCACAAATGCAGTACAAACAGAGAAAACAAAGTCCTTCATCTGAGGGTTTCTTTTCAATTTCAGTTCTCAGTCTCTCTCTAACAAAAGACTGCTCTCTTTTTATAAGAAGTCTTTGCCTGGAAATTAACGTCTGCATCCATCATGAACCTGGGCAGAAAAAATGGGAAAGCGGAATACAGATTGGGGACAAGGCACTGGCAGTGACCAAGGAGGACAGGGACCCTGGGCTTTATCATCTCACAGGATTTGAAGGTAGCTGGGCAGTGCAGGAGAGCAGTGGTAAAAGCCAGAGTTTGTTGGGTTGTATTGGGAGGGGAATCACTAGCAGGAGGAAAGAGGTCCTGATACCCTTGTACACCCAGCTGGTCAGGCCTCATCTGGAATATGGGGTCCAGTTCTGGAGGCCTTACTAAAAAAAGGATGTGGAGAGGGTGGAGTGGGCACAAAGGAAGGCAACCAAGATGGTGAATGGGCTTGACCACTTGCCATATGAGGAGAGACTGGGTGCCGTTTACATGTATTCCCTGGAACACAGGAGGGAGACGGGGGACATGATAGAGACTTTTCAGTACCTAAAAGGGATCAACAAAGTGCCTACAGAGAATCTATTCCAATTGAAGGGGTGTTCCAAGAAAAGGGGTCATGATCTCCAACTCGAGGGGGTAAGTTAAGGGGTAACATCAAGAAATATTTTTGTATCAAGAGGGCGGAAGATACCTGAAATGGGTTGCCTAAAGAAGTGGTGGGCGAGAATACAGTGGGGGTGTTCAAGAGGGCTTGGGACAGACACAGAGGGCTGTTGAAGGGAGGGGGAGGGAAATCAGAGTAAGCCTAGAAGATGCTAGGCAAATGGGCAGACTAGGTGGGCCTGGAGGACCTTTTCTGCCATCACTTTACTATGTTCCTATGTTCCTGTCCTAATCTCATTAAGAGACATCCTGTTTCTCACAAAATGTATCAGAGTTCTTGTCAGTTTCTTTCCTTCCAAGTGCAACAAAACAGAACATTGTGTCCCAGAACTAATCTCCTGTTGACAACTCTGCAAGAGTTCATGGAGGCTAAACTGCATCTCAAAGTTAAGCTTCCGAGTTCCAAACATCTTTTTGCAATCATGTCAGCAATATAACCATACAGATTTGCAAACTAAGGGATCCAAGTTTCATCCAAAGATTCACATACATTTTTATAACCACAGATAAGCAAGGAGGAGGAAAAGACAAAAACAGCAAGTGAAGTCAGGGAGATAGCGTGGGGGGGGGGGATTGCGAGACCGTTACAGTGATCAGTTCCTAGGTCTCACAAGAAAATTTGATTATGCAATGAGACAGACAAGAGACAGAAACAGAGAGGATAGAACTGATCCTTGCTTTTAACTCTTTTTGCATAACAAATTGGATAGGGTTTTATTCAACCTTGTCACACACCTCCATCTTTAAGAGGGAACCTGTTAAAAATAAAAATAGGTTTCCAAAACTTTCTTTTAATTCTCTTCTAACATTACCTCATAACTTTTGCAGTCCTGTGCATGTGCAGTATCATTTTTTCCACAGCAACAGTACAGCAAACAGTTAAGTTTAAACCCACACATTTTTGTTCAGTCTTCAGAATTCTCAATTCCTGATCCACATCCTGACAGAAAATCAGTATTTACATTCTCTTTTCCAGATTTATGCATCACTTTGAATTTAATAGCTGTAGTGCAGATACCATCTTGTGATTCTGTAATATTTATTCTTTATTTGGTTAAACCAACAGAGAGGATTATGATCTGTTATAAAAATTAAGTCAGCTCCTAGGAAATAAAAATTAGGGCTCCATGGCACACTTTGCCAGAAGTCATTTCTTTTCAATGGTGAAGTAACTTTTTTCTCTGTCATGCAATGTACTGCTGATATACAGAATAGTATGTTCCTTCCCATTTATACTTTGACTCAAGACTGCACCTAGGCCTTCCTCTGATGCATCTGTCTATAACAAAAATTGTTTCTCAGAGTCTGGGCTTCTTAAAACAGGGGCTGAACATGATGCAGCTTTGATGGCCCAAAAAGACTCATCACACTGTGGGGACAATTTCACATTATTCAGGCACTGTTTCTTCATGAGTTCAGTGAAGCGGTAGTTAATTGGGCACTGTTGGGAACAAATCTCTGACAGTAACAGCCAGCCCTAAAAATGACATGACATGTTTCTTTGTTTTAGGTACAGGACTGTTAGCTATAGCTTCTATCTTAGAAATCTCTCACTTTCCTTCTCCATTTCCCAAAACATAGCCCAAACATCTGGTTTCCTGCATGCCCAATGTGCATTTGGTAGCATTAATGTCAGACCTACTGTATTTTTGTGATAGATTGGATAACTGCTCATAGGTGTTCCAGGTGGCTTTTCCAGTCAGGACTTTACACCACAACATCATCCAGGTAAGCCCTCCCTCCCACCCTTGCTTCAAATCATCCATATGGAACTTCCTAAAACCGCATCTACCTGCCTGTGTTCAGCATAAACCAGCATCTCCCCCGTCCCTGGGGACCCCCGTGTCCAGTTTCTCCTAGCACTGCCTCCTCTGCTGATTACCCTCCTTAGGCACTTACCCCAGGTGGAGTTGTGTTAGTGCTCTTAATCATTATCTGCTCCCGGTTTAGCACTGAGTCCCCTCTCTCACTACAGGCGTCTAGGTCAGGCTAGAGCATACATATGTACTCCTAACAATTTTGATGTTTTGCTCCTGCTTGTGTTGTTCTTGACGTGAATTCCTAGTTGTTATTTGATGTTATTGCTGTATTACCCACTGTCGGAGCATGTTGCTCCTGTAAGTAACCTCTACTGTATTACCCACTGTCAGAGCACGTGGCTCCTGTATGTAACATATGGCTCCTGTATGTAACCTCTACCCTGTATCTTGTTTTCATGGATACCTTGTAACTCTCCCGGGTCGCACCTGAAAATACACACTTTGCTGTCTACTGTGCTTACCTGGCTAACAAAAGCAAATAAATAAATAAGCAGCACAATAACCAGTATGAGTAGCTAAAATTACATCCTTGTACTGCTGGAATGTAGCAGGTGCACCATGCAAACCAAACAGCATGGTAGTGAACTGATAGACTCCAATAGGAGTGGCAAATGCAGTTTTGTCTCTGGATTCTTTAGCTAGGGGAAATTTGCCAGTAACCTTTAGTGAGATAGAGGGTACTGGTGTACTTCGCACTTCCCACTCTGTCCACCAAATCATCTATCCTGGTCATAGGATAACTGAAAAATTTGGACACTTGATTTAAGTTTCCTAAAATCAAGATAGATTCTTACAATCCCCCTCTTTTTATTTACAGTCTCCATTGGTGATGACTAAGCACTTCTTGACTCTTCTATGGTACCCAATTCTTTAATTTTTTTCTATTTCCTTAGCCACATCTGCTCTCAACCACTCTGGTAACCTATGTCTTTTGTCTAATTGGGTGAACATTCCCTGTCACTATTACATGCTCAACCCCTTTTGCTTGGCATGGCGCTGTGGTACAAGTATGGTTAAATATCTTAAGCAAGTTACACATTTCTGTGGTTTGTTCGGTGATTAAAGAAACATTCACCTTTACAGCATTACCAGTTACAGTTTATTCCAGTCTCTCATAAGCTCTATCAATATCTCCTACAGAAGTTTCTGATAAGACTAACAACGCAGCCTTTTGTGTTTTTCAACCCATTTATTCAGGAGATTTGCATGGCATGTCTTGGTAGGACATTTTCCTATCAGGGGGTCTCAATCTCATAGATAACTGTGCCAGCATGTCTAAGCACTTTATAAGGCCCTTGCCACTTCATCACCAGTTTATTTTCTGTAGTGGGTAACAGCAGCAAGACCTTTTCAACTGATCCAAAAACTTTTTCTTTCACCCAGTAGTCATAATACACCTTCTGCTGATTTTGAGCTTCCTCCTGATTACTGTGGGCAATTTCAACATATTTTGCTGGTTTATTTCTCATGACACACGTATAAGATGCAATAGATTTTTTTTTGAGCTGGGTTATCTTCCCATGTTTCTTTTATCACATCTAGTGGCCCTCTAGGTTGTCTACCATACAACATTTAAAATGGTGAAAAACCTGTTGAGGCTTGTGGCACTTCACTGTATGCAAAAAGCAGGTAAGATAAGTACTGGTTTCAATCTTTTCCTTCCCCCTTTACAACATTTTTTAACATGCATTTTAGTGTTTGATTAAAATGCACAACAAGTCCGTCTGTCTGACGGTGATATGGAGAGGTTCTTATGGTAGTGATACCTAGCAGTCAGTACAGCTACTTCAGTAATGCAGCACCAAAATTAATAAAATGGTTATATTAAATGCACGCTAAAAATAGAAAATAGAGTTAAAAATCTACGTTTCGACCTTAGGTCTTCTTCAGGAAATATCTAAAAGAGAAAAAAAAACAAGTTAGTGTAGAGGAGAGGTAAAATGAGAGAGATATATATGTGGAGAAAGAAGAAGGGAGGCAAAGGGAGAAGAAGTGATAAATGATAAGATTAAGAGAGAATTCAGAAACAAAAGGTGATGATGGGAAAGATAAAACATAATGAGAGAAAGAGCTGGGAAGATCCAGGTAGAGACTGATTAACAGGGCCTTGTAAGAAGGCTGAAAGGTGACAAATGTGTGAGAAGGAGACAGAAATGGAGACATATGGTGAAAATGAAAAATAAATCAGTACAAAACAAATTGACTTTAGGGAAAAAAAGGGAGGCTGAAAGATGTTAGTGGAAAATAAGTCTATCATTTAAACCAGAGGGCTGCTGGAGCCAAGGCAGATGATCAGCTTGCTTCCATGTTTTTCTATTAGGATCCGAAGCCTGCTGAAGGACACAAACAGAAAGGTCATTGACATTGTGGTCCCTGGAGATAAAGTGGGATACAATGGGTTTAGCAGTTTCACCATTCCTGGCTGCTCTGTAATGTTCCTGAAACGGTCAGCAAGGCGCCTACCAGTTTCTCCGATGTAATACTGAACACCTCCTGCAAAGAATACAGTACACTACATTAGTGGAGGTGCATGAGAACTCCTTGGTGATGTGAAAAAACACCTGTAGGCCCCAGATCTCAGTTACACTGGAAATAAATTTGCAGGTGTAGCAGCGAGCCCTGTTGCAAGGTTTGGTACCTGGGGGAGGAACTGTTAGGAGTGGGTAGGCTGCTTTTACTAGGAGATGCATGGGTTAGGTGGCCGGCGGTAGAGGCAATAGGTGGTTCTGTAAAGGAAGCACCAATGTTAGGGCCAGTTTGCAAAATGGGAAAGTTACTAGTGATGATCCTGTGAAGAGAAGGTGTGCTCTGATGGAAAGGAAGAACTAGTGGAATGCATCGTTGTTCTTGTGTGACAGTATCCCTCTCACGGGGGTCCAGGTTACGGGGCATGTTTGACCGGGAGAGTGCTCTGTCCACTGTGCTTTTAGGGTATCCCTGTTGATAAAAAATATGCATTATTTGGGTCTGCTCAGCAAAATCATCCTCTTCACTGCATAACCTGCGAAGTCTAAGAAACTGTGAATAAGGCAGACCATTCTTGACATGTTTAGGATGGAAGGAGCTATGGAGAAGGAAACTGTGAGAGTCAGTGGGTTTGTAATAGACTGATGTCTTCAGACCAGTGTTCTGGACTGAGAGCTGGATATCCAGGAAAGGCAGTGTAGAGGAGGATACTTCAACCGTGTACTGAAGGGAAGGATGAGCCGTGGTGAACTTGTCAAGGAAGACTTGGAGGGTCTCCCTGGAGCAGGAGGTGGCCCCCACACAGTCATCAATGTAGCGTTTGTAGAGTTCAGGCACAGTCCCTGTGAATGAGAGAAAAAAACATTCCTCCACCCAACCCACAAACAGATTAGCAAAGCTGGGACCCATCTTGGTACCCATGGCAACTCCACTGACCACTGACCCATTCACAGGGACTGTGCCTGAACTCTACAAATGCTACATTGATGACTGTGTGGGGGCCACCTTCTGCTCCAGGGAGACCCTCCAAGTCTTCCTTGACAAGTTCACCACGGCTCATCCTTCCCTTCAGTACACGGTTGAAGTATCCTCCTCTACACTGCCTTTCCTGGATATCCAGCTCTCAGTCCAGAACACTGGTCTGAAGACATGAGTCTATTCAAACCCACTGACTCTCACAGTTTCCTCCTCCATAGCTCCTTCCATCCTAAACACGTCAAGAATGGCCTGCCTTATTCACAGTTTCTTAGACTTCGTGGTTATGCAGTGAAGAGGATGATTTTGCTGAGCAGACCCAAATAATGCATAGTTTTTTTATCAACAGGGATACCCTAAAAGCACAGTGGACAGAGCACTCTCGGTCAGTAACATGCCCCGTAACCTTGACCACCGCAGGAGGGATACTGTCACACAAGAACAACGCGAATTCCACTAGTTCTTCCTTTCCATCAGAGCACACTTTCTCTTCACAGGATCATCACTAGTAACTTTCCCATTTTGCAAACTGACCCTAACATTGGTGCTTCCTTTACAGAACCACCTATTGCCTCCTACCGCCGGCCACTGCACCTGCAATCTCCAGTAAAAGCAGCCTACCCACTCCTAACAGTTCCTCCCCAGGTACCAAACCTTGCAACAGGGCTCGCTTACACCTGCAAATTTATTTCCAGTGTAACTGAGATTCGGGGCCTACAGGTGTTTTTCACATCACCAAGGAGTTCTCATGCACCTCCACTAATGTAGTGTACTGTATTCTTTGCAGGAGGTGTTCAGCTATTTACATCGGAGAAACTGGTAGGCGCCTTGCTGACCGCTTCAGGGAACATTACAGAGCAGTCAGGAATGGTGAAACTGCTAAACCCATTGTATCCCACTTTATCTCCAGGGACCACAATGTCAATGACCTTTCTGTTTGTGTCCTTCAGCAGGGCTTCCGGGATCCTAACCATAGAAAAAACATGGAAGCCAAGCTGATCATCCACCTTGGCTCCCAGCAGCCCTCTGGTTTAAATGATAGACTTATTTTCCACTAACATCTTTCAGCCTCCCCTTTTTTTCTTTAAAGTCAATTTGTTTTTGTACTGATTTATTTTTTATTTTCACCATATGTCCCATTTCTGTCTCCTTCTCACACATTTGTCACCTTTCAGCCTTCTTACAAGGCCCTGTTAATCAGTCTCTACCTGGGATCTTCCCCAGCTCTTTCTCTCCCATTATGTTTTATCTTCCATCATCACCTTTTTGTTTCACAGATTCTCTCTTAATCTTATCATTTATCACTCTTCTCCCTTTGCCTCCCTCTTCTTTTCTCCATATATATCTCTCTCATTTTACGCTCTCTACACTAACTTGTTTTTTTTCTCTTTAGATATTTCCTGAAGAAGACCTAAGGTCGAAACGTAGATTTTAACTCTATTTTCTATTTTCAGCGGCATTTAATATAACCATTTTGTTTTGCTTTTAGACCACATGCTGACACAGCGCCTTGTCTTGGTTTTTTTACCAAAATTAATACCCTGATAAGTAATAATCTCTTTAGTTATGCCCACCCTGTTTGAAATTTTCACAAGCTCTGCTGCCACTTTTGGGGCTGTGACAGTATGCATTGAAACTGCCTCTGGGTATCGAGTAGCATACGCACATACTACCAAAATGAATCGATTACCCTTTTTACTTTTGTCTGAGCAGCCAACCACATCCATTGCAATTCTCTCAAAAGACACATCTATCAAGGGTAGGGGCACCTTGTCTTTTTTAGTCATTGGAGCTACTTGCTGACATTCAGCACAAGAACTGCAATAGGTAGCAACATCTTCATGAATTCCAGATCAGTAAAATTTGTACAGCAATCTTATAAGGGTATGATTCCTTCCCGAGTGACCAGCCATTGAACTACCATGGGCTATCTGTAGCAACTCAGTTCTATACTTTTTTGGTATGACCAATTGTATTTATTTATTTACTTGAAAAGATTCACCAGGAGAGCACACTCAGCAGCAATTGCTCATATCAAGGTGTGTCCTGGGGAAGGGGGGGAAGAGGGAACAAGCAATATATAATTACACAAGATCAATAGTGAAGACAAACAAATGTGGAAAGCAATAAGATAACAGTAGTTACAACACAACAGATCGGTATTACATAGTTTAGTGTACAATTGTTGGGAAGACAAATGCAGAGAGCAGCTTGATAAACAATTATTTGCAACATTTTAATAAGTAGTACAGCTTTAGTGCAAAGGTTGTTGGAAAGACTAACACAACTGAGTTAGGAAGTTAAAGGCAGTTACAAGTGGTGGAGAAGACATTTTGGAGGGGCGAGAAGAGAGCAGGTGAGGAAGTGGCATGGCAGATGGAGGCATGAAGGGAATTCCACAGTTTAAGAAAGCGGTGTGAAAATGCAGCCTGGCCAGCAGCAGAGGATCTATGAGGAACAGCCAAAATTTGAGAGTCATAGCTTCAGAGGGAATGGGAGGAAAAGTGAAAGGGAAAGAGAGGAGGAGCGGTAGGAGGGATGAGAGCCAAACCAGAATTTAGATAAGAAATTGGCACAGTGGGAATGGCATCTGTTATTAAGAGAGGGAACAGAAAGAGATTGATAGAGAATACAGTAGTGGGTGCAAGGATCGCAGTCAAGGGCGAAATGACAGAAGGAATGGAGAGTTTCCAGTCTGGCTAGGGAAGACATGGGAGTGGCACTTTAGACTACATCACCATAGTCAAAAACTGGTAGGATCATTTTCTGGACTATGGCTCAACGAGCAGGCAGTTCAATTCAATTACGAGTTCTATACAGTGCACCTAGCTTGGGGGTGCAGTTTCTTGAGTATGGTATCCACATGTCCAGAAACGTCAAAGTGCTGGTCAAGCCAGACTCTGAGGTATCTAAAGGAGGTGGTGTTCTCCAGTGGAGACCCATCTAGGGTGTAGAAAAAGGGAAGGAAGGGGAGCTGAGAGAGTCTCTGCCTTGTGCCAAAGGTCATGGAGACAGTCTTTTTGGCATTAAGGAACAACTGATTTGTACATAACCAGAGCAGAACCTTATCAAAGTCATGCTGTAGTCTGGATGCCACATCAGGAGGGGAGGAACAAGAGGTATACAGGATGGTATTGTCTGCATACATGTGGATAGAGGAAGAGGAGCAGACACTGGGAAGCTCATTGAGGAAGACAAAGAATAGAAGGGAGCCTTGTACAGAACCCTGGGGGACACTAGTGTTCATGAGGAGAGGGTAGGATAGAGAGTCAGCAATCCAAATGGACTGAGTCCTTCCCATTAGGTAGGCATGGAACCCGCTCATGGCTGTGACTGAGAGCCCAGCTGCAGAAAGCTTGGCTAGAAGGAGGGGATGGGAAACAGTGTTGAAGGCCTTACTGAGGATGACAAAGATGGAAGATGAGATGTGGCCAGAGTCCATTCCAGTTAGAATGGACTTGGTGAGCCTGAGGAGGGAGGTAGAAGTGGAGTAGTGCTTCCTGAACCCAGACTGGGAAAGGGGTGAAGAAGCAGGAGGAATTTAGGTAGGAGGAGAGGTGGTATAATACCATGTGTTTCTGGAGCTTAGCAAGGGTGGGAGGAAGGGAAATGGGCTGGTAGTTATCTGGAGTAGATGCATCACCACCATTAGGAAGGGGGAGGACAGTGGCATGCTTCCAGGCAAATGGGACTGAAGCAAGTGAGAAGGAGAGGTTCTGGAGAAAGGCAAGGGGGGAGGAGATAGCAGAGGCGGACAGAAAAAGCAGCTTGGAATCAAGGTCATCGGGAGAGTTACCCTTAGTGGGTTTAGGGCAAGGAGAGCCTTCAGCATGGCAGAGGGTGACACAGGGAAGAAGGACAAGGAGGAGAAGGAGAGAAGAGGCTTGTATAACCCATTACATTTTTTAAACACAGGTACACCTTGCTTTTGTTTCACCCCCAGCTGCTTGAAATAACCTTGGAGAGAAGCATTGTTAGTTTGCTGTTCTGAAACAAAATAACAATCGGTTATCAGTTTAGTGTTAGCATTTTCATATATTAACCCCTTATGTCCATCAGTCTTTTGTTGCCACTGTTTTTTTCAGGCATCTTCTCTCTTTCCTGAATTTCTGGCTCTTGGAGCTGTGCTCAATCAAGTTTGAATTAAAATCACCAAAAGGAAGAGTGTCCCCCCCACCTGAAATTATATTTACCTGTGCTCTTGTCATCACAGCTGCTGAAACTATAGGTTTTGCTCCCTCTGCGATTAACTCAGTAAATCCTGGAAAGTCACTTCCAATAATCACAGGCACAGGTAGCTTAGATACTACCCCCACTTTCATTTAGTGTGACACCTCATTAATATTCAGAGTCATGTGGGTGGTGGGATAGTATTACGTCCTTGTGGATGCAGATGACACCAGTACAGTGACTGGTCCTTTTGCACAGTTTTTCCCCAGAACTTCAGCATGAACCAGGGTCTGTCTGCTTTCCAAATCTGTAAGTCCCTTCACAGTTTTATCTCTCACCTTGACATATGTTAAATACTTGCCCTAATTTACTAAGGTCAAATATGCTCCAGTGTTACCCTAATTTTATAGCAGTTTCTTACAATATGGCCTGGCTTATTGCAGTTATATCAAGTAAAGTCTTTGGGTGCAGATTTGTTACCCCCACTAGAGTTCTTATCTGATCTGGAGTTAAACCGGGAAAAAGAGGGTCTTACTGGTCCTTGGCTGTTAATTCACTGCTGCAGTGTCTATCTTGCCATCTGATAGTCCTTAGCCAAATAAATGGCCTTTTTCACACTTGTGGGTCAATGTTCTTTTACCCAAACTTGCTCATCTGTAGGAAGGATGCTGATGAATTGCTCCATTACAAATTTGTTGATGATCTGTGGGACTGTTTTGCCCTCTGCTTGGAGCCATTTAATAAGGAGTTTTCTGAGTTGGGCAAAGGCTTCTCAAGGATTGTTGACTTAGTGATACTTCAGGGATCAGAATCTCTGCCTGTAGGTCTTTCCTGAGCTATCATATCTTTTCAGGATTTCTCTTTTCACAAGGTCATAGTTTTCTGATGTGCAGTGTCTATGTTGCTGTAGGCAAGTTGGGCTTTACCTGTCAGGTAAGGTACCAGCCTGATTGCCCATTGCTGCTTTGGCCACTGGCAGACTGCAGCAATTCTTTCAAAAGTTGTCAGGTATGTTTTGATATCATCCAAGGGACACAACTTTGTAAGTATAATGTCTTTTAACTTGTTTGTGTGTTCCTGCTCTTCTGGACCAGTGGCAGATCCTCCAGCTTTGACAGCTTGCAAAGCTTCCAGTCATCACTACATCTCTTCTCTTCTCTGCTGCTCCTGTCACTGCATCTCTTCTTTTTCTCTGCTTCTCTGTCTCTCTTTGTTGTATAGCCCACCATTTTTAAGAAGGCAGACATGCTTTCTGGTTCTGTATCTGCCAGTTCTTCTTCCATCACTGGTGCCATCTGTACATTCTCAGTTTGGAATTTTGTCTCTGCTAGTCTGTCTGCCACTCTTCTGGTAATCACTCCTGGGCTTGCTGTTGCAGGATCCATACCTTTACTTTATGCTTCCCTGGAACCAGTTCTAGTACCCATGTAAAAAAACCCTGGCTTACGATATGCATGGTGTAACTCCCATTTAGGCTGACACCGTTTGTCATCAAGGCATAGATCAGGAAGCATAGGAAAACCAGGGAGAAGTTATAAAATTCACAAGTAGTGTTTTATTACTTTCAGTAACAATAAATTATATATATATATATATATATATATATATATATAGTCATTCAGAATAGCAATTAACAAAGGCAGACAAATAGAGAAAACAAAGTCCTTCATCTGAGGATGCCTAATTCTAAATTTCACACTCTCTCTAACAAAAGATTGCTCTCTTTTTGTAAGAAGTCTTTGCCTGGGAATTAACTTTTCCATCCGGATCTCATTAAATGACATCCTGTTTCTCCCAATATGTATCACAGTTCTTGTCAGTTTATTTCCTCGTAGGTGCAACAAAATAGAACATTGTGTCCCAGAAATAATCTCCTGTTGACAACTCTGCAAAAGAGTTTGTGGAGGCCAAACTGCATCTCAGAGAACCCCCCTGAGTTCCAAATAGCTTTCTGAAATCATTTCAACAAGATTACTATACACATGCTCAAACCAAGGGATCCCAGTTTCAAATATAGATTGACATATATTTTGTAGCCACATACAAGCAAGGGGAAAGAAAAGATAGAAACAGCAAACGAAAGGAGGGAGATGGGGGGGATCACGAGACCATCAGAGTGATCAGTTCCTAGATCTCACAAGAACATCTGATTGCACAATCAGACAGACAAGAGACAAAAAAGGAGAGGATAGCATGGGTCATTGCTTTTAACTCTTTCTGCATAACAAATGGGACAGGGTCTTATTCAACCCTGTCACAAGAAGCCCAAAAGAGCAGTGAATCAAGAGCTGCAAACACAAGCAATGGGATGACATGGACATCTGAGAGCTAATGTCGAGCGATAGTAGACTGGGACATGACTTCAAGAGGAGATAGGGAGTGGTAGAAGTATAGGAGAAGGCAGGCCAGAATCTGTCCCCAACTCATAACAGAAATTATAATATTGGGTAAAATGGTACCGAACAACTTCTTTATCACCTCTGGCACACAGGAGAGAAAAAAAAACCCTGGTGAAAATAATCTCAGGGGATCCATTGCCTTTGCCACAATCCCTCCTGCCATATTATTGAGCTCACTGCTAATTTGGAATTTGAGTTTAGGGGGAACTTCTGGAAGGATACCTCTCACTCTATTCCTCCAATTGGATAACATTGTGGAAGTGCTGCGAGTAGATCTTGAAGCCAAAGGATGCACCTCAGGGAAGGAGGCCCCCCAAAAAACGTGGACCGAGGAGACAGCGACTCCTGAAAGGTTAGCACCCACATTCAAGACTGTTAGAAGGCCTAGCATTGGCTGGAAACTAAAGGAAGGTAATACAGAATGAGACTAGGTGGACCTTAGGCAAATGCATGGAGGATAGTATTTGGAGGTGCTGCTGACATTGTCTGCACAGGTAAAGGAACCCTTAGAAGGATCAGGGTTCAACTCTATGGCAGCTGAAGTCTTAAATACCACACAGTGAGTTGCTGCTGACTGTGGGTCTGCATGGCTGAAGCTTCCCCTGAGTGCTTGGCTCTCTCATCACCCAGTGGCACTGCTGAGAGGCACCACAGGAGACAAGTGGTCTGAAAAGGACCCCACCTAGTAAGGGACTCACCCTCAAGACGTGGACATCCTAGGGAGCAACTGAGCA
The DNA here is from genome assembly GCA_016271365.2 of Neoceratodus forsteri. Taxonomy (NCBI): domain Eukaryota; kingdom Metazoa; phylum Chordata; order Ceratodontiformes; family Ceratodontidae; genus Neoceratodus; species Neoceratodus forsteri. The sequence goes on along the minus strand of CM057454.1, from coordinate 915,797,756 downwards.
GCGAAGAGGAATATAATAATTGCAGGTAGAAATGCATTAGTAGGGTCTGATGACATGGAGGCAGAAATGGACTATTTATAATTTCTTATTTCTCAGAGGCTTAATGTTCCACTAGCCATTAAGACCTTTCTATTGATATATACATTGCCCATTAACTCCAAAGATTAACAGAGTTATAGCTTGTTAAAGTTGCAATTTTATCCTATGAGAACTGTAATATTTTAAATGTTTATTTATTCATATGGCCCCTATATTTTGTGGGGTGGGGTTGTTATGTGTTAGTATTGTAATATTCATTAAGACCTTTATTTTTATATGTAGATTGTCCCAAAACTGCATATAATCATTACTTTGTTGCCTAGTACCTGATACAGGATAAAAATAGGTTATTTCAACACACAAGAGAGACTAATATTATAGTAAAGCTGATCTGGATGGACATTTTTCTTATGATATTATACTGTAAGTGTTTTTACTTAAGATGCTTATAACTAATCTGCAGAGAATTTTTTTAACATATATATATATATATATATATATATATATATATATTATATATATAAATATATATATATATATACACACGAATATATATGGGTACATATTTGTTAATGTGTTTTGGAAAGTTCCATTTGAAACACTGTATGTATGTATATATGCATGGGACCTCATTGAAAATGAGCTTAGCTGAATTGAGTATCCGATTTACGTAAGGAATAAAATATTTTTCTGCTGCTTTCTACATTTGTTGATGGACTTATGGCTTGTTAAAGTTGAAATGTGGAAAAAAAAAACTAAGTCCAAATTCTTTTTTCATACGAAGCGACCTTTTTTGTGAGGTTGTGTCATTCATATGAAATAAAATATGTAAACAAAATCCAAATTCCTTTTTCATATGAAGGGATATTTTTTCATGCAGTAGTGACGTTCATATGAAAAAAAACTGCATCATATGAGAAAAAGAATGAAAAAAAAAACCACTATGTTCAAATTCTTTTTTCATATGAAGGGATCTTTTTTCGTGAGGTTGTGTTATTTCTATAAAGATTCTTCATATGAAAAGAATCTGAACAAAAATAAGTCCCAATTCTTTTTTCTATGAAGGAATCTTTTATGTATGGCCCTATTCTTTTTTGGGTGATTTTTTTCCAAAACCTAACTGCAGAATCCACTTAAGGGGGGTCCCAATTAGCCAGATACACGTGTTGCTGTTTCTGCAGGATATCATTTTTATGACGTTTAAAAAAAATATAAATGAAAACAAGGTGGCAGCCATACGAAAAAATATTTTTTTCTCACAAAAACAAAATTACCCTGATATGAAACAGAATCATTTTTCTTATGCGTCAAATTCTTCTCATATGAAACAGCTATCCAAGAGACCACACTGAGCATGCTCAGAAATTAAATTTTAAATCCTTACAACTCTAGAATGGATTAATATTTCTCACAAAACCAGTGTAAGGCACCACTGGGGCCCATGCCTTTTCTACCCTGAAAATTTCAGAACAAAATTCCAAACTGTCTGAGAGCTAGGTGATGACTAAACATCACTTTTTTTCATTATCCAAATGTCCATATCTGCACATCTGACCAGAATTAAACATGGCAAGTTAAGAGACCTTGGCACTGAAACTGCATGCAAACTTTCATGCAAAGGTGTTGAATGGTGGTGAAGCTATTAAAATGCAAAGCTAGTGGTTAAAATTAAGCCTACTCACCCCTAACCATAATGTATTCCTCTTATCATATTGATATTTCTGCCTCTGAAAGTTGTACTTCTTTTAATGCTCTAGATGGGCATTTTACAAATTAAATCTACCTACTTCCCTACCTACCTAACCAAATCTGAAAAGGTTAAAAAAAGGGCCTACCGTAAGAGCTATACTTTAACAGTGTAGTTTTATCTGCTCTATAGCAGGAAAGGAATCAATAAACAGTCAGCTTGGGCCGTGGTCTTTCTTCAGACACAAAATTCAATCTTTATTAAGGATATTATCCTAGTTTATGTTGTTTTTTTTATATTCATTTGGACTTTATCCACAACAAGCTCCCTGATGACCCAATTTCTAGAATGCCTGACCCCAAACACATTATTACCACAAATATTTCCTCAGTCAATGCTCTGCAGCTTTGTTGGAACTGCTCTCATTTAGACATGCCAGAACACTGACCTGATGCCAGCAGTGTCAGCAATCAGCCCCCACCTTCATCTTCTAAATTAATTTACTTCCACTGTTTTCTCTGTAGTTGCCTGGCCACTGCCCAACATCTAATCACTTAAAAATCTTCTGGCTCAGTGATGCATGTTCTCACTGGCTAGCAGCAATGCAATGAACTGGCACAAGAACTTCTCATGCTATTGGTTGTTGCTGTAGCATACAGCTCCTTTGCAGATCGCCTGCCAGCATCAGCTCAGATGTTTGCATTATGCTCACCTTTGCCCACAGCATAGCAGCCCTTCCTGCTCATTAGATAAAAGAGAGACTGGATTCACTTGTAAGGGTTCCCACAGCTATATATGTCTGAATCATACTGCCCAATACTATATACAGCAGCTGCCAAGGGATGGATGGAACTGAAGACTACAGGGAATAAAAACATAATGTAAGACGTAAATTCCACATGCTGATATGCTTTTTTCCTCAATTCAGCCTCCTGCCCAACTCCAAAATGGCCATACGACACTAATTTTTCACATGTTTTATTCTGTTAATCTCTCTATAAAAGTATGTTAGCATCTCAAAGCATTAACAACAGTAACACTGATAAAACAGGTAGCAGCAATACACCTACTGCCTATTTATACTGTGATGAATTCTGTCATTATTAACCCAATTTATTATAATAAGGTGTGAAAACTAATGATTATACATTTGTATCACCACTAGATGCCATTGTACAGAACATCTACATGAAAAAGCACATACTGTACCTGAGATGTGTAAACTAGGGATATGCACTAAGCAATCCTTCTGTTTTGGACTTGGATAATAGAAGCTTTGTTATTGTGCTTCAGCCAGGCTGTATGCTGTGCTGGGACTGGTGCATACAACCATTTGCCCTTCCTCCAGGAAAGGTAGACTGGTATCATGACAGTACATATGCATGGGTACCAATCACATCATATGCCATTCATTTGCAGGCAAGCTTCAGCCTCCAGCTCCTGACATTGACTCCTCCTGGCACATGCCCTACACACACAGCAACCAGGGCTGTGCACAAGCCCATGAGTTGTTTCAGTCAGACGTATCTCAGTCTACTCACCTCATGGCTCTTCCTCTATTTGTTTCCCCTCTGCATGGTAATCACCAGTGCTGTTTACTATTGTGAGCCTGTCTTTCTCCAGGTAGTCCACTAGGTCTTCTATGATTAGTGTCTCCATCAGTTTACCCACAATGGAGGTAAGACTGACAAGTCTGTAGTTACCTGGCTGCTCTTTGTTTCCACCCTAGTGCAGTGGAACTATGTCCACTATCCTCCAGTCTTTGTCTGAATAGAGCTACTGAATAGCTTCACCAGGGACTTAACTAATTCAAATGCCAGTTCCCTGAGCACTCTTGGATGCATCCTATCCAGCCCCAGGACATATGTTTTCAGGGTTGCTAGCCCATTTCTGACCATTTCACTAATTAAATACATACTGTATCATTTCTGGGATCTCCTTTTAGCAGCCTTTATGCCAATCTCCAGAAAAGGACTGCTGTCCTCCCTAGCAAAAACTGAGCAAAGGTAGTCATTCAGAAGACCTGCTTTCTGCTCATTCTCCTCTCTTACCCTGCCTCCCTGTGTTAACTTAATAATTCCCCACCAGTCTTTCTTTTTTTCCCTTGTATACCATAAAAACTGTTTTCCCTGCCCTTGACCCCTGTGCAATCTGCAGTTCTGTGTCTGCTTTTGCATCCCTGACTACCTGTTGGCCTTCTGAGTTCTTACTTAGTACCCCACTATTCTTCTTCCTCGTGCTTGTCTTTGTACCTGATGAAGGTCTTTATTTTGGCTTTCACTGCCTCACTGATCTTTTCAGAAAACCATATTGGTCTCTTGTACCTGTTTCTCTTGGTAACTATTCTAATGCATGCTACTGTCTTACAAAAGTCCCTTTTTTATTTTCCCCATCTTTCTTCCACTCCCTTGATATTGTCCACTCCAATTAACCTGCCCCAAACTAATTCCCTCATCTGGTTGAAGTCTGCCCTTCTGAAATCCAGAACTTTAGCCTTTGATGAGGGGTTACTGGTACCATGGGCCAGCTCAAACCATGTGATGTTATAGTCCATGGATCCCAGTGAATCCCCAACCTGCACCCCACCTACCCACTCCAAGTTTGTGGGTACCACATCAAGAATGGCAGCCTGCCTTGCCGGTTCGCTGACCTGGTTCACCAGCATTATGTTCTGCAATGTATCTAGCAGGGCTTGATTTCTGGTGCTCTTACCTGCTGGAATGTCTCAATCAATGTCTGGGAGGTTGAGATCCATCACTACTACTGCCTCTCCCTTTGCAACCCCTTCTTTACTTCTGCCCCAGCTCTCTGTCACTGTCATGCCCCTGTCCTGATGTTCTATAGACCTCACTTACCTGTATATGCTGTTTCTTACCTAATGCTACTGTGAGCTGGACACAGAGTGATTCTATTTCCCTATTTCCTCCTCAATGGATCCATCCTCTACTGCCTCAGTGCCATCCCTGATATAAAGGACTACTCCTTCTCCTTTACTTTCCCCAATCTGGCTTATATATGGTGTAGCCTGGGACTGTAAGGTCCAAATCATTCTCTGTGACCCAGGTTTCTGTAATGCCTGTGCAGACCTGTCTAGCATCTGCTACCAATGCCTGGAGCTCAGTGATTTTGTTTCCCAGGCCCTTGCATTAAGGCAGACTGCTTTCCATCTTCTGCCCAAACCCCTTTCTTTTTTTTTTTTTTTACAGGTCCTCCCCCTTCAGTTTCCCCTAGCTTCATTAATTTCTTTGTGTAGGCTTAGTAAGCACCCCCTTCCGTAACATCATTCTCTATCCTTTTATGAACTTATGCCTTGCTGCTCCCCTACCACCAAAGTGTCTAGCCTTCAGTTTAGGGGGGACCCTAGATAGGTTCCCCACCTCTTGACCTTCTTCTTTTTTTTATATTTGTTTATTGAAGGTTCAACACAGGTCTCAAAATATAGCCTTTCCAGATTTCCGTGGAAAGGTAGTTTTCAGTCTGGAAATGTGCATTTAAGGGCAGTATTTCCAGCTGGAAATGCATTTGCTGGCTTGGCCAAAGTGGTGTAGACAGCCTCTCTGCATGTGTCATGACCTGAGGCAGCTGGGTGAAGGAGGGCTGTTGAGAAATAAAAAAAAAAAAAAAAAAAAACAGAAGAGCAGGAGCATGTTGTTCACTGAAGCACAGTGGGAGAAGAAGTTGAGAGCCCTCTAGTTGTGTGCATTTATGTGCTGATGCAGAGGGGGAGGAGTAGCTGCAGACTACCAGAACATGTCCTGTACTGAAGGGGAAGGGAGGGTCATAGTGCTGAAGCAAGGCAGGGAGGGGCGTCATATATATGTATGTATATATATATATATATATATATATATACACACACACATACATACTGTTACAAAAATCCTCATATTCATAAAGAAGGTAATTTCAGGTTACAGGGTTCTGGCACTACAAAGTACCTATTTGGCATCTGCTGGACAAAGGTTGGAATCAAGACTGAGTGCCAACAACTGTGAGTATTTACCAAACACAGTGGCAGTATTTTTCAGTGTCTTTTTTTCAACTGGTCTCCGCAGTGTGAAAAACAGCTGTGCTTCAAAAACATCATTGCCCAGCACTATGGCACTGGGAGTGGACCGGGTGGGGTGGGGAGGTAACTGGTTGATACATGACTGTTGGATTCATGAATGGCTCCCCTCTAATAAACCAGCCCAAGGGCATGCTGTACAGGATGTGTTTAGACTCTGGGGGAGGGTTGGAGGGCACTCATAGCAGCAGCATCCTGTAGAGCATCTGGTGTTGTGACACTCTGGGTGTGGGGTGGGGGGGACCATACACTAGTTGAGCAGTCAGGCCACATCCCTAGGATGTGGAAAAGTAACATTTTATCCAGAAATGTATGCTGGAACACTTGCATTTCTGGAGGAAATGTGCCAAGAAGGTCATTATTTCAAGCCCTGCAACAACATGGTACAGGTTAAAATGCATTAACATATACAGTACATTTTTTAGTTGGTCATGCACTTTATAGTTGATACTGTATTGAGCCAGAGTAAATAAGGAGCACAGAAACGTTTAATATGACAGAACTAGAAATTAAAAACACACAGTCAAACCGGTCATGGTCACAGAGTGAGGTCATCAAAATATGTTATAACTGAATCCAGGTGAATGATTTGTAACTAGGCCTGTCTTTGCATCTTTTCAGAGACATAGAAACATAGAATTTGATGGCAGATAAGGACTGCTTTGCCCACCTAGTCTGCCCATTTCCCTTACTAACAGATAAGCTGCAAATCCTAGTTAACCAACAGCCTACTTCCTCCTACCCCCCCACTAGAATTGTCTTATATCAGTCCCATGCATTCTTGAATTCCTCCACTCTTTTTGACTCTATGACCTCCTCAGGAAGGCTGTTCCATGTATCCACAACCCTCTCTGTGAAAAAATACTTCCTCACATTACCTCTGAGCCATCCCCCCTCTATCTTCAAATTGTGCCCCCTTGTTTTTGCACATCTCTTTTTCTGAAAGATGCTACCCCCTTGGACTTTGTTGATTCCCTTGAGGTATTTGAAAGTTTCTATCATGTCCCCACTCTCCCTCCTTTCCTCGAGGCTATACATCTTTAGTTCCTTTAGTCTTTCTTCATATGTCTTCTGACGTAGACCCTGCATCATTTTGGTTGCCCTCCTCTGGACAGCCTTCACCCTGTCTATGTCTTTGCAGAGATGGGGTCTCCAGAACTGTACACAGTACTCCACATGTGGTCTTACCAACTGTCTGTACAGAGGGCCAACAACTTCCTTTTTTCTACTGGTGATGCCTCTCCCTATGCATCCCAGTATCCCCCCAGTCCTCCTTACTGCCTTCTCGCATTGCTGGCCCACCTTTAGGTTGTCTGATATGACTACCCCCAGGTCTCTTTCCATTTTTGTTGTTGTCATTATCTCATCCCCCACTGTGTCTTATTCCCCTGGGTTTTTTGTTTCCCATGTGCATTACTTTGCACTTCTCTGCATTGAATCTAAGCTGCCACATATTTGACCATTCCTCCAACCTTGCCAAGTCCCTTTTCATCCTTTCCACCCCACCTTGTGTGTCAACCCTGTTGCAGATCTTTGTGTCATCCGCAAAGAGACATACTTTCCCTTCCAGTCCCTCTGCAATGTCATTTATAAAGACATTAAAAAGGACCGGCCCCAGTACTGAACCCTGCGGTACCCCACTAGTAACCCTCCTTTCTTCACTGTGGACTCCATTTACTATCACCCGCTGTGTCCTGTTGTCTAACCAGTGTTTTACCCAGGCTACCACCCTAGGACCCACTCCCAGGCTGGCGAATTTGTTTATTAATCTTTGTGGGACTGTCAAATGCCTTACAAAGTCTAGGTAGGCCATGTCCACAGCCCCTCCCTGGTCTACTGCTTTGGTCATCCAGTCAAAGAAATCAATTAGATTTATCTGACTTGACCTTCCCACTGTGAATCCATGCTGCCTTGGGTCCTGTGCCCCACTGGCCTCTAGGTACTCAACAATTCTTTCCTTCAGAAGTGATTCCATCATTTCCCTACCACTGAGGTCAAACTGACAGGTCTGTAGTTTCCTGCCTCTGTCTTGCTCCCACTTTTGTGAAGGGGAATCACATTCACCCTCCTCCAGTCCTCAGGTGCCACCCCATCTTCCCATGATTTATTAAAAAGGGTAGTCAATGGTGCTACTAGTTCTTTCCTTAGTTCTTTTAGAATTCTGGGGTGAATCCCATCAGACCCCATTGCTTTATCCACCTTCAGTTTTAAGAGTTCTTTCAGAACCCTTTCTTCTGTGAAAGGACTAATATCAACCCCCCTATCCAGAGTGCTTCTATTGACCAGATTAGGTATTTCCCCCTACTTTTCCACTGTGAATGCTGAGCAGAAGTATTCATTCAGTATCCCTGCCTTTTCAGTGTCGCTCTCTGCCCAACCACCTTCCTCTTTGATCAGCCTCAGTATCCCTGCCTTAGTCTTTCTTTGCTCCCTAAAGTACCTATAAAAGGTTTTATCCCCCTTCTTAACTGAGTTGGCTATCTTTTCCTCAGTTTGGGCCTTTGCTATTTTGACTGCCTTACCCACTTCCTTCTGCTTTAACTGGTACAGTTCTCTGTCCTGCTCCTTCTGTGTTTCCGTATACTTGCTGAATGCTATCTTTTTTTCCCCTTACCTTCCCCGCCACTTCTTTTGAGAACCATAGTGGTTTTTTCTTTTATTTTGATTTGTTTATATGCTTCACACAAAGACTTATTGCCTCTGTGATGGCAGTTTTGATGTTTCCCCATTGTTACTCCACCCCACCTTCTTGCCTGTTTGCTAATGCTTTTCTGAGGCACTCTCCCATTTTTTCAAAATCAGCCCTCCTGAAATCCAGTGCCTTCACTTTTGTGTGGCTTGACTCTACAGCTAAGTTTATCATGAACCACACTGTTTGGTCGTCGCTTGTTTCCAGATGGCTACCCACTTAAAGATCAGAGATCCTCTCTACATCCCCATTTGAGAGTACCAGGTCTAAGATTGCTCTCTCCCGAGTGGGTTCAAAAGCTAGCTGTCTGAGGCATGCCACCTGTAGGGTATCGAGAATGGCCCTGATCTTGGATGTGGCTGCAGCAAAGGTGCTCCAGTCAACATCTGGCATATTCAGGTCCCCCCTCAGCAATATCTCTCCTTTCTCTGCCATCCCAAGGATGCCTTCTATCATTTCCTTGTCCATTTCCTCCCCCTGAGACTGGTGTCTGTATAAAGCCCCTGTGCAGATTGTGGAGCCATTTCTAGTCTCCAGGGTGACCCACAGTGCCTCCTCTCCTCCCTGTTTACCCCTTTAGTTCTGTTGATTTTATCCCTTCCTTTACACAGAGAGCTACTCCTCCTCCTCCTCCTCCTCTTCTTCCCTCCCTGTCCCTCCTGTAGATTGTGTACCCTGGTATGTTGACATCCCAGTCATGGTTCTCTTTGTACCATGTTTCTGTGACTGCCACAATATCCAATCATCCCTCTTCCATCAAGACTGCAATTAATAGATAGTAGAGATCCTTACTTGGTGACAATGCAATAATCATAAAGGGAGGATACAGATCCTATCCCCAGCAACGAACTTACCAGCCCTGAATTAATCTGAGTCATCTTCAAATCTGAACATTTTCCTCCTCATCCAGTGATTTATAAATGCTGGGAATCAATGCTGCGCAGTAACAGTTGTTCTTTCTAAGCTTCGCATGTAAGTGATTACTTCAAACTAATCTGTCAAAGTTCATGGGTCTACTTCTAACCATTTTCTTGTCACTGCCTTTGCTGCAGCAGCTGTTAAAATGTGCCTTAAGAAGATACCCTCTCGCCCCTTCAAAGATTTAGGTTGCATTCCCAAAGGCAGATTTTCACTACCTAGTGGCTCCTGCAATGCTAGAATCCAGGTGATACTCTGTTTCACTCCTCCCCAGAATCCCTTGATTTTAGGGCAAAGCCAAAATATGTGTGCATCAGAGGCCCCCAACCACCACCCCACACTATCTCCAATAGGTAAACTTGCTGCCTGGATCCCAATTACTTTGAGTCCTAGGAACTAGAAAATACTTAATTCTCAGTTTCCATACAAATTCCTTCCATCTCAGCGATGATGATGTATGCCACACAGCTACCCACTCTTTACCTAATAAGTATTTGAGATGATAATATGCAAATCCTGTTCCCACTTGACCCAAATGTACTCTGAGGAGTATCCCAGATCTTTCAGGTAATTAGCATAAAGAATAGTTATGGCTCCTTTCCCACTACTAGAGTCCCATACCATAGACAGTGCTGCTACTGAGGAAGGGGCATTATAGTCTCTTGAATGAGCCCTGAGAGCTGTAAGTATATGATCTCTTAACTGAAAACATCTAAAATGGCTCATGGGTCTCCAACCATGGCTTTGCAAACAGTACTCAAAGGGTCTTACTGTCCCACCCTGTAAGAGCTGCCAAGTGGACCGGATGCCCTTCTGGGCCTGTGTACAGAACCAGTGGTCTATAGTTGCCAGGAGGAATGTGTCATCCCAGGCACACCATTGGTATAGTTACAAGGAGTCTCTAGTATGCTGTCCTTTCATTCCTCTTTTCCAACCTTCCAATACTATAACTATGCCTCATAGGGTATTTCTAGGGGCAGATTTCAAACTTTTGGGGGAGAATAACATCACCTGTAGAGGGACAGGGAACTCTTATATTAAGTCAACTGCTTTCCAATGAGATGTGTAGTTCTTATTACCTCACACTAAAGCTGTCCTCATCTGTGCTCTAATCCAGTACCCTGATAGCAATGGAACTGCCAACCCCCTCCATGTCTGGGGAGGCCTCTTGGAGTCTGTCTTACTTGAGGGCATGCTCCCTGCCATATAACCCTGTGTATCTGTTTCTGCCAACTATGAAGCTCCTTTTGTGGTATGACACAGGGGACACATTAGCCCTGTCCACACTCACCACTCGGTACCATTACTGCAGATCGTAATCGTTACAGAAGTTTACAAAAACGGTTTACATCCGCATTGGTAATGGTATATGATGCGTTTTTGCTACCAATCTCAAGACCTGTTGGAAGGTAGTCTCGAGATCGGTAGCAGGAACGTTTGCCACTTGAAAACTCTCATGAATCAGAATACTCACCAGTGCGGATGGGTGAGTGTTTGATCGCGGTCCTCCCGATCCTCAATGGCCATGCCAGGCATCCCAGGAGGGAGTGCGGTGCACTTTGCTGTTTCCCTCTGGGAGGGCTAAAGGCAGTTTGCATTGACAGAGGAAGAAATGGTGGAATCTTGACTTATTCCAGCATAACGTCTTTATGCTGTGACAGCTCATTCCACCATTTCTTCATCTGCCAATTCAAACTGCCTCTAACCGAAAGGAACACAGGCACATTCCTTGCAGTTAGTGCTTGCTGGGTCCTGAGGGGAGCTTGGTGCAGCAACACAGGGGCCAATAAGAGAGACTGCCTGTTGGGAATCCCAAGCCATGCTGCCACGCTCGTCTCCGTTTACTGTGGTTATGGAAACGAGAAGCGGCATACTGGGAAACATTGTGAAGTGAAGCACAGCACTCTGGAATTGTGTGTGTCACTTCAATACTATCGGGTAATAGCAGCTGTAGGGAAACATGCGAGGAGTGCAGCAGTGTGGACGCAAGGTTGGTGAGAACACAGAATGGGGAGCATGGTTGCGGCAGAGTGTGGATGAACTGTAACAATACCGCTTAAATCGTTACCGATACCATTATGCTGCTGCTAGCACAAGTGTGGACAGGACCATTGAAAAAGGTATAAATATCTAAATAATAAATATGGCAGTCAGTTTCCACACCTGACACACCACTGTGACCTCTACTCTGCCCTATCCCCCCAGTCCCTCTTACAAAGATGCTTGTCCCACTGTTCCTCCCTCATCTCTAATTACTTTTTTGGGACTCTTCCCTCTTATCTCTCCTCACTCCTTAATCTGGCCACTCCCTCCCCCTACAATTCACGTATAAATTGCACCCACTCCTTCACCCTCCCAAGAGTGTGTACATCTATGGGTAAATGTGCCTTCTCTTACAGACTTCTGTCCCTTTGGAACAACCTCCCTTCCCATACCCTTTTCACCCCCTCCTTTCTGTCACTAAAACACCTTCTTGGGCCCCCCCTTTAATATCCTGTGACTGCTCCCTGCTGTAATTCTTTCTTTTTTTTTCTCTTTCACATCTCTACTCCTCTCTTCCTCGCTCACTTTCTACTCCTGCATAGTTTTGTGCCCTCATGTTCGTGCTTTGCTGTCCCTCTCAACTTAAAACTTCTACCAGAACACCTTATTATAATTATAGTATAGTCATACTTAAATTATTTCCTATTGTTGTCACCTGTTTCAAATGTATATATTTATTTGAATTGTGCATTGCCTTATTTTGTATCTGCATGCATCATCACTTTGTTGTATTTGTACCCTTTGTCCCCGGGTCACATCTGGAAATGAGCTCTGCTCTTTTGTGCCTTTTCCGGTTACCACCATTTTAAATAAATAAATAAAATAAATACATTTTAATTCTCAACCCTTTTCAGTGGTTTTCCTATCTGCAGCCTCCCCAGAGTAAGTCTAATACTCCACCAATGTAGACATCAAGGGCGCAATTTTCAATTGGGTTAGAATAATGCAAGGGACTTGCATCAAAAGAGTTTGACACAAGTGGTGATTTGTGTCACAGCGTGCATCAAATGGAATTTTCTAATGTGGCCTGGAGGTGGTCTAAGTGGTTGCGCCATTTGGACTTGGCAAGGTGTGAACAGCGGTGTGCAGTATGGGCAGGGGAGGAGCCCTGGGAGGCATTGGGGCACAGCTGTGTGCAGCTGTTGGGACATGGCACCCAGTGGGGTTGTGCTGCAGTGAAATTTTGACAAGCATGCTGGTAATTTATCACACAAGTTCCCCCATTCCCAACTCTTAGGTATCAGCCCAGATGGTATAGTGGGTAACCCCACCCCATGAGCCCCATCTCCCCAGAATAATAATAATAATACTTTTATTTATAGGATGCCTAATAATGCAGGCAGTGGCCCTATGGTATACAGCCCCCATCCCTGATCTCCTGAGAAAGAATAAAAACTACTGGTCATACTCCATGGTGGTCTAGTGGCCCTCCTTCCCACCTCTGCAGGCAGTGGTCATCAACCCCTCCCCATCACAGTGACTGGCAACGTCCCTCTTCACACCACCACAGCCAGCTGCAGAATGCGATGGCATGGACTGCGTAAGTGAACAGTATGCTTATGAGGTCCATGTGATCACATTCTGTGACTGGCCGTGGTGGTGTGCAGAGGAGAATGCCAGTCGCAGAAGCTGACCACCGCCAGTTGGGATGGGGAGGGTGGGAGGCCACTAGACCACCCGGTGCTGAACAGGGTATGTGTGTGGGCACATCATGGGTTCAGGGGAGAAGGACTCAGCCCGAGGCCTCTTGTTTGTGTGCACCGCAAAAAAGATCAGGCTGGATGGGGGTTGTGGAGGCACTATTCCACCACTGCACGATTGGGGATTGTCGGGTGTTCAGCTTAGTCTGGCAAGGCAGGAACAACACCGTGATGGCACAGGAGCACCCAGTATATACAGGGGCACTGCCCTATGGTGGAAAAACACCCTAAGCCATGGCCTTGCGGTGGCCAACCCTTTTGTACCTGGGTTCCGGGCATGGTGCTCATTGGGGCACCTCAGCTGCCCCCTACGCTTTTGTCCGGGGATGCATACTGGCCCTGCTCCACAGCCTCTCACTGCACCACTTTTCCTGGCACATGGCTGCATATTGTGGCTATTCAAGAATGTCTGCCTCAAGTGACAAACTTTCTGGAATACAGACTTTTGCATTTGCAGCAACTGCATTGGTCGTTGCCCCCTGCTTGGCCACATTTTGCATCTGACGCAGGCTGCTTCTAAACTTTGGCCCCAAATGTCTGCCCAGCCCAGTTGTCCCCTCTCTTGTAAAGTGAAGGTTATCACCCTTGAAAAGCATCCTGTCGCAAAAGAAACCATTACTATTTTTATCTAATAGTATGTTTCTATCTGTACCACTGAGTGCACTCATTTTTGCTGGAAAGGATTAGTTTTAAGGGTATTTTTTATCGACTCCTGTTAGTGCACCACCCCTTGCACTGTTTGCATCTACCCTCTTTCCTTGGAAAATCTATAGTTAGTGAAGACTAGCTGTTTCCTTTCCAAATAGCCCACTCAATTATTCTTCAGGTGTTTGCCACCTGTGAAAGTAGAATTTATTGATGCTCACTGTATGAGGAGAGTTACTTAAAATCAAGCTCTACTGCTATAAACTTGACACTAAACCAGCATTTGCTGTATCACTGCTCACAAATACACCATTGCTGTACGGAACAGGAGATAACTGCAGGAAAAGGAAGAAGAATAAAAATTTAGCATGGAAATTCCCAGCGGCCATACAACTAGTACACAAATTTAGAAAAAAACTCCTAACATCAAACAAAGAGAAGCACACATTATGACTAAACCCACAAATCAAAACACTCTGCCCAGCATATTTTTTGAAAACTGTGAATATAGTTCCCCATTAATTACGGAGCAAACTGCACAATTTTTTTCTTGTTGCCTTCTAAGCTGTTTTTTGTGTTTTGCAGTTTTAAACATTTTGCTTGTGTAGCACTTGGTACATTTTTTAACAGTTTCTACAATTCCCCAAGAAACTCATGAAATTCTGAAGAAACTATCTATGTTTCTGTTTTTGGCTGTGTTCTCAACTATGTTTATCTTTGTTTTTTTGTCATGTCTTGCTAAGCACACACACTATCTGCTATGCATGCAGCGAGTTTGTGAAAGCCCATCTCAATGGTTTTTCAATGCAATCACAAATATTTTTTTCTAATTAAAATACTACAGTAACTAGTTAGTTTTTAAAATCAACTCCAACATCTCATTAGATGGTCTTCTGAAAAAAAAAAACAAAGAACTATCAAACATTAGAGTTCTTTTTTATGCTTTTACTATAGCTATTAAAGTTTGTGTTCATGTCCAGCTTTAACTGGGAAAACACATTACAGTTTTCTGCTATATTTTCAGTGGTCTGTACATGTACAATATTTTAAAACTTTAAAAACATATAACTTAAAATGTAGCTGATAGTTTGCTCTGAAACTCCCAGAGGGCCTTATGCTGGGATAAGCTCTAATGAACCCTCTCCACTGAGCTTTTCTCTGTGGGGAGGTGTGTACAATATATTACCCGAGTGGCTGCTAGTTAAGTGTTCCCTGAGAGAACTGTGTTATCGGAACAGTCGGGCAGCCTGTTTAATCTTTCAGCAAATGACTGTGAGTGCAGCATATGTGTGACTTAGTAACTGAAACTGCTTTGAGTTTTCATCTTGCTGCTCTGCTGAACTGAGGAGAACTACCCAGGTGTGTGCAAGAGGCCAATGACCTGCACGTAAATTCGGGGCTCAGGGGTGAGCCAATAACTGAGCAGGTTTGCCTCTGTGGGAGGGGTTGCTTCTGCATTTAAACATCGCGCTCACGCACAGCGCGAGCGTGAGTGGCGCAAGCACCACTCGGAGAAGATTTTTTACAGGAATTTGATTTTATAAACGATAGGGATTTTATTTTAAATAGGTTTTTACTGTTTATTTGGTTTTATATTTTTCAGCTTTGAAGCGGTGGGACTGGTTGTTCACGGGCGGTGGGCTTTCTATAAATATAAGGAGCGATTCCTTTGGAAGATCTTTTTACCTAGACAGCTCCCACCTGACTCTGATTCCAGTTCCACTTTTCAAACTCGTATTTATTAGTTTATAAATTTGTTGTTTTTAGATATTTTATTTTGTTTAGGGTTAGAATTTGATTTTCAGGAGACCTTTTTTTTTCATGTAAACTCGTAGTGGTAAGATGGTTAATACAATAGTTAAGGGGGAAAATAAAGGGAAACA
This sequence comes from Neoceratodus forsteri, assembly GCA_016271365.2. Taxonomy (NCBI): domain Eukaryota; kingdom Metazoa; phylum Chordata; order Ceratodontiformes; family Ceratodontidae; genus Neoceratodus; species Neoceratodus forsteri. The sequence goes on along the minus strand of CM057454.1, from coordinate 915,782,086 downwards.
AAGGTTAAATCCCAAAAAGAATAAAAAAGGTAACTGTTGTGTTTTTACTCAGGAACTGGTTATCACGGCTTCGACCCCTAAGGAATTAGTAGAGAACCTCCAATTATCTTACCCACCTCATCCTTTTGGGGAGTATACGAATGAGGAGTATAGATCAGATTCAGGTGGAGATAATTTAGAGTCTAACAGAAGAAATCAAAACTTGATGGTTAAGAGCTGGGATAAGAATGTTTTGGATAACACAAATCAAGATATTTCGGTTAAATTATTGGAAAACCAATATAGTGGTAGCGAAAGGAATATAGGGGAACTTAAGGAATTCAACCAATTAACCTCTTTTGATAGTAAAATTACAAATTCTGATTTGGAAGTAATCAGTAGTCCAGTTATTGGTGCTAAAGTAGTGTCTCAAGGGAAAATTACTGACTTTTAAAAAAAAAAAAACCTTTTAATACAGTCCCTAATAATAATTTTCAGGACTCTCTGTATAATACGGGCGGTCGTGATTGCACCATTTTGAGGGAGAAAGTAAATTCAGCGGATTATTCTAAGGTTTTTAGACAAGATGAGTGGATGGGGGAAATAGAATCTAGCAAGCAAAGCAAGTTAGGGCAAGGGGATCATATAGATAAGAATGGTAGTATTTCATGTTTTCCCTCTGGAATAAAGTTGTTCAGTCCATTAGAGATTTTAAGTGAGGTAGGGAGTTGCAGTATGGATAAAGAGGTTCAGGATATTCATTTAGACAAAGATTTTTTGGCCCAATGTCCGGATACTATATCGAAATATACTATTAAGGCCCTTGCCCACCCGGTAATGTCTAATGTTGTCTTACTGGAGGCATATAATGGCATTAAGACAGCTGTGGAAAATCTTTCTGGTTTTTTGTGCTGCAAAAGAACTGGAAGGGGACAGGATCAGTTGTGTTCCGGACAGTAGCTGCTGCTTGTTGTTTTCACAGGGTTCTTGTGGATTTTACTTGGTAGAAGGTTAGTTCTTTTCTTTCTTACTTCTAAGGGGCTAGCAGGGTATTGTTTTGGGGGCTGCTGGAAGTTTGAAAACTGATTTGGTGGCTGTAAGTGGATTCATTTTGTGGATGTTTCACTGTGTAACAGGCTGCGCTGGTAGAGGCCTATTTCATCTGATTTAAAACCTATTTGGTGGGATTTGCTTGGGCCTGGTTCTTTGGCTGCTGGGCCTGGAGGGGAGACAGAGGGCTGATCCGATCTCTCTCGAGTCAGGTGTCTGCCCAATACCCGCCCTCCTCCCAGAAGTCTGCTAATTTATAGGGGAACACCTGCCCTGCAATTGGCGGAAAGGCTGCAGGTGCAGCTCATGTAATTCTAGCCACTGGGGTTGGATTTAAAGGCTGGGAGAGAGGAGCTTAGGGAGTTGTTCATTTCCCTTATAAGTTTAATGTGTTGTACTGCACCTAGTAACAGGGTTACTGGTGTACAGTGGGACTGTCTCTAAGATTAGTGGGAGACCTGATTAGGCAGTAGGGTGTATCTTGGACTGGGGGGAACCTGATGGCTCACCCAAGGAAACCTATTTGAAAGGGGATGGAACCACACATCATTAGGGCCGGCATCTTTGTGAGGGTGGGTGGGGTGCAGGGGTGTGGAGCAGCCATGATACTGGACTGGGCTTGGAAGTTCGGTGGTTGCCCAGTGTGCTACCAGCTGGCACAGCTTAGGAGGAGGTTGGGGATTAGGAGAAAGCTGGGGAAGGGGGTGGTATGGTTGGGGAAGGGGCTGGGAATCTCCCAGGGGTGGCACAAGCACTGGGGTGGGGGCATGGGGAAAGGAGTACAGGAGAATACTCAGGGGGTCACATGGGACCTGGCAGAGGATCCAAAGGACACTACCAAGAAGCAGGCAGGTAACTGGGGACCCTCACAAAGGAGAGACGGAGGACAACATTCTCAGGGAAGTAGGCAGATGGCCAGGGCTGGACAGAAGGAAGCAAGGCGGGAGGTGGATCAGACCTTACACTCAATAACGCTTCAATTCTCTTCTTCTGCTCGAGGATGAGGGGGTGATGTAGCCACCTAGGGGTGGTTAGAGACGAAAGGGAGTGGGAGGCAGGAGGCAGGGGCCAGATAGCAGGAAGAACAGGGGGGACCTGAATGCAGAAATGGGGAGCAGTGAATCAGAGCAGGAGGGGCAGGGGAAGAGGGAGGAAAGCGCAAGAAGAAGGACCAGTTGGGAGGAAAGGTAAAGAAGGACCAGAAGTACAAGGAGGATTCAGTAAGGGAGCTGAGGGTTTAGGCCAGGGGAGCACGACAAGCAAGGAGGAACTAAATGGAGACAGGAAGGAAGGAGGGCCAGGCAGGCTAGTTTAGCAGATGGGGGAAGGACCAGTCGCGAGCAGTGAGGGGGGAATTAGCAAGGTACAGAAGGATACTCAGGAGGAGGAGAGGCATAGGATTGGAGGGAAGGGGGTGGCCATGGTAAATAAGGAGAGGGTGGCATGTGGCACCCAGATAGGGGGAGGAACAAGGAGCCGGCTGGGTGGAGGGGCCAGTAGAAAGGATGAGGGACATGGAAGGTGGGAAATGGAGGAAAAGGAGCGGTCAGAGTGCTCCTGTTGGGGGATTCTATGATCAGGGGTATCAAATGGGATAGGGAGGGAGAAACCTGGCCAGTTAGAACAAGATGCTTCCCTGGACTGGGGTGGTACCCGAGGACTGGAGGAGGGCAGATGTGATTCCCCTTCACAAAAGTGGGAGCAAGGCAGAAGCAGGAAACTATAGACCTGTTAGTTTAACCTCAGTGATAGGGAAAATGATGGAATCACTTCTAAAGGAAAGAATTGTCGCGTATCTGGAGGCCAGAAGGGCACAGGACCCTAGGCAGCATGGATTCACAGCGGGAAGGTCATGCCAGACGAATCTGATAGATTTCTTTGACTGGGAGACCAAAGTAGTAGATCAGGGAGGGGCTGTGGACATGGCCTACCTAGACTTTAGCAAGGCATTTGACACAGTCCCACACAAAGATTAATATATAAGTTAGCCAGCCTGGGAGTGGGTCCCAAGATGACAGCCTGGGTAAAGAATTGGCTGGAGAATAGGACACAGAGAGTAATAGTAAATGGAGTCCACTCAGAAGAAAGGAGGGTTACTAGGGGTGCAGGGTTCAGTATTAGGACCAGTCCTCTTCAATGTCTTTATAAGCGACATTGCAGAAGGACTGGAAGGAAAAGATGTCTCTTTGCAGATGACACTAAGATCTACAACAGAGTTGATGCACAGGGTGGGGTGGAAAGGATGAGAAGGACTTGGCAAGGTTAGAGGAATGGTCAAATGTATGGCAGCTTAGATTCAATGCTAAAAGTGCAGGTAATGCACCTGGGAAACGAAACCCAGGGAAGAGTACACAATGGGAGGTGAGATACTAACAACAACAAAATGGAAAGGTACCTGGGGTAGTCATATCAGATGACCTAAAGGTGGGCAAGCAATGTGAGAAGGCAGCAAGGAGGGTTGGGGGATACTGGATGCATAAGGAGAGGCATCACCAGTAGAAAACAGGAAGTTATTATCCTCTGTACAGACAGCTGGTGAGACCCCATCTGAGTACTGTGTGCAGTTCTGGAGACCCAATCTCCTCAAAGACATAGACAGGATGGAAGCTGTCCAGAGGAGGGCAACTAAAATGGTGCAGGGTCTGCACCGGAGGACATGAAGAGAGAGACTTAAGGAGCTTAATATGTATAGCCTCGAGGAAAGGAGGGAGAGGGGGACATGATAGAAACTTTCAAGTACCTCAAGGAATCAACAAAGTCCAAGAGGGTAGCATCTTTCAAAAAGAGGTGCAAGAACAAGAGGGCACAATTTGAAGATAGAAGGGGGCGGCTCAGAGGTAATTTAAGGAAGTATTTTTCACAGAGAGGGTTGTGGATGCATGGAATGGCCTTCCGGAGGAGGTTGTGGAGTCAAAATCAGTGGTGGAATTCAAGCATGCATGGGATAGTCATAAGGCAATTCTGGGGGTTGGGGGTAGGAAGAAGTAGGCTGCTGGTTAACTAGGATCTGCAGCTTATCCAGTAGGTAGGGAAATGGGCAGACTGGGTGGGCCAAGCGGTCCTTATCTGCCGTCACATTCTATGTTTCTATGTTTCTATGTTTCTATTGGACTAACGGTGCACAGGGCTAAGCACGAGGTATATCAGCTGGCAAAGGACTGTGGGGGTTCCCCAAACATACTGGTCCACCTGGGTATAAATGACATGGAGGGAAATAGCGAGCTAGAGATACAGGCAAGATTCAGGGAGCTCGCCAGGGTCTGTCATGACATAGGATGCACAGTTTCCTTCTCAGAAATCCTGCCAGTGCCAAGGGCTAGTGGGGAACACAAAAGGAAGATTAGGGAGATAAACCAGTGGCTCAGGGAGTGGTGTGAGGCCAGAGGGTATGGGTTGATGGGGGATTGGGGGGAGACCTGGGAGGATAAGGAGCTGTATGCTAGAGATAGACTCCATCTCAATTTGGAGGGAAGGGGAATCCTTAAGTTGAAAATAGAGGGGTTCAATGGCGAAAAGTGGGGTTTAAACTTGTGAAGTGGGGCGGGATGGGAGAAAAGGCTGTCAAGGGGGTGCCGATAAAGGAGGGACTCTGTCTCCACCCCCCTGGGGACCAGGAGGTTTGCAGGAAAAGGCCGACTGGCAAAGTGCAGAGCAGGGGAAAACAGAATCCCCATGGGAACATGAGCAGGGGAAATGGAACTATAGGGAAAGGGTGGAAGGTAGTCTGCTAAATGCCAGGAGCTTGGGCAATAAAATGCCTGAGCTCCAGGCGATGCTAACTGAGGAGCAGGGATGGAAGCGGTCACTGAGACTTGGGCCACTGCAGGACATGACTGGGACCTGAACCTGAAGGGTTACACTATGTTCAGGAAGGACAGGGGAGGGAAGGGAGGAGGGTTAGCAATGATAGTCAAAAACTGCATTAGCATAGGGGAGTAGAGGAGGCGGAGGAACCGTGGAGGCGATTTGGGTCACCTTGATAACAAGGGGAGCAAGAGAGTAAAATAGAGTGGTGATAGACCCCTGCCCTGGCGGAGGAGCTGGAGGACAGTCTGGTGGCAGATGTTGGGAGACACTGCAGACTGGGCAGAGGAACTGTGGTGGTGTTGGGGACTTAAACATGCCAGGAACAGACTGGGAGACTATGACATCCTCTGTGACCAGGAACAGAGGTTGTTGGATGTCTTTCAAGACGCGCTCCTAACTCAGGCAGGTGAAGGAACCGAATTAGGAGGTGCGGGTACTAGATGTGGTCCTGGCAGACAGTGACCAGATTGGGGCCTGGAGTAAGGGACCCATTAGAGGAGTGACCATGCCACGGTCTGGTTCTCTGGACCTAGAAGAGAGTGAAGGCTGCACAAAGACAAGTAACCGAATTCAGGGGTGGATTTTAAGGAAATGGGAAGGATCCTTAAGGAGCATTTGGATGGGATTGGGTCAGACATGGACACCGATAGTAGGTGGAAATCATCAGAGAGGGGTGCAGGATGCTACCAGCACCTGTGCAAGAGTAAGACGAAAATGCGGTAGGCCCAAAAACCCTGCTGGTGGACCAGGGAGGTCCAGGAGGTGTGCAGGAAAGAAGGCAGCCTATAAGCAGTTCAAGTGCTCAAGGAGTGAAAGGGATCAAGGGAGTACGCAGCTGATGGCTAGAAGGGCCACTAGGGTGGTGAGGCGGCTAAGGCAAGGAAGACAGAACCTGGCCAGGGAAATTAGGAGAGGGAACAAGGGTTCTTAGATACATTGGGGAAAAATGAAGGGTGAAGGGGCAGATTAGCAGGATTAAATCAGGGAGAGATGGGCACAAGACCCGGGGAGCAGGCTGGTACTAAATGAGTACTTCACCTCATTTTCACCAAGGAAAATGGGAGTGCTGCATCATACATGGGAGGAGACAGAGATACTGAGGAGGGGGACCCCACCGATCGGGCGGGTCTGGGAGAGGGGAGGCATCACTGGCAGCTGGGGGAGGCTAAGCAGGGAGAAGAGGCACCGGAGTGGAAATCACAGAGAGGTGAGGAAGCCTCAGCTCCCTTAAGATGGAGAAAGCACGGGCCGGATAAATTACATCCCAGAGTGCTGAAGGAACTGCGGATGTCCTGGCAAAACCCCTGCAGGAGCTTTTCACCATCTCTCTGAGGACAGGGTGGGTGCCCCAAGACTGGAAGGTGGCGCATATAGTGCCTATCCACAAGGGGGGATCAAGGAGGTGTGGGAACTACAGGCCTGTCAGCCTGACATCGGTGGTGGGCAAGGTGATGGAGGATTGTCAAGGAGAGGCTAGGGAGGGACCTGGATAAGTCAGGGTGCCTGGACGATGAGACAGCATGGATTCATCCCGGAAATCGTGTCAGACAAACCTGGTGGAGTTCTATGACTGGGTGACTAGTGCCTTGGACCTGGGTAGACCAGTGGACGCCCTCTTTCTAGACTTCAGCAAGTCATTTGACTCTGTTCCTCACGTGGGCCTGTTGGATAAGCTGGGAGAAATGGGGTGGGGAACAGATGATCAGATGGATAGGCAATTGGCTCCAGGACCGGACCCAGAGGGTCATAGTTGGCGGATAGTCTCATCCCCAAGGAGGGTCATTAGTGGGGTCCCACAGGGATCAGTCCTGGGCCCTTCTGTTCAACGCCCACGCCTCTGACATAAGGACAGGAATCAGGAGTGAGATGAGTCTCTTTTGGGATGACTCAAACTGGGGTGGTGGTGGATGGGGAGGAGGGAGGGTGGCCCTACAGGGGACCTGGAGGCTCTGAAAGATGGTCTAGAAAGTGGAAGCTGAGATTCAATGCAGGAAATGCAAGATACTCCACCTGGGACCAGAAACCCAGGCCAAGTGTACACCCTGGGGAATGCTACAAGTCTCGATGGCTGAGAGGGACCTGTGGGTGGTGGTGGATGTCAAGATGAACAACTCTGAGACTTGTAGGAGGGCAGCAGCCAAGGCCAACAGGATACTGGGATGCATTGCTAGGGGGATCACCTCCAGAAGGAGGGAAGTGATACTCCCTCTGTATAACTGCTTGGTGAGGCAGCACCTTGAGTACTGCATGCAGTTTTGGAGGCCACACTTAAAGAGGGACATTAAACCCTGGAGAGGTCCAGAGGAGGGCAACCAAAATGATTTGGGGCTTGGGGACAGGACCTATGAGGAGAGGCTCAAGAGCTAAATATGTACACATTGGAAGAGAGAAGGGACCGGGGACATGATAAAGATCTTCAGGTACATGAAGAGGGTAAATAGGGAGGAACAGTCAGGGTGCTTCAAGGAAGGGAGGAGGGGCCACTAGAGGCATGGGTGGAAGCTGAAGGGGGGAAGATTCAGGGGAGAAAGGAGGAGGTGCTACTTCACTGAGAGGGTGGGAGCCATGGAATGCAATGCCTAGGGGGCTGGTGGAGGCAGAGACAGTGGAGAGGTTCAAGAGGGGGTGGAACAGATACAGGGGAAGGGTTCTGGAAGCAAAATCCAATGCAGCAAGAATATCCGGAACTGGGAAGGGAGAAGCCAGAGAAGGCGAGGGGGACAGCAAGGTCAGCACCCAGGGTGGGGGCTGACCAAACGAGCAGACACGAAAGACCGTTAGGCCTATTCTGCTGGCATTTTAGTATGTTAGTATGAAGTTTGCTGCACTTGAACAACAAATTTCACAATTATCGGGGGGAAAAGGAACTTTATAAACTTGGGCATAATTTGTCATTCTCTCCCTTAAATGTCCATGTGCCCCTAAAAGGCAAAAAGGGTAAAAAGAGGGTTGGGGTTAGTAAGAAAAAAGGGGGGAATAAAAAGAATGGGCCTGTTGGACCTATTTAGATTTATGAATCAGGAAAACAGAAATATGAAATAAAACTAAGGAAGAAAAGAGCAATAAAGTTGGGATTATAGGTGCCATTATGGCAGGAGAGACTCAGAGAGATAAAAAAAGAATTCTGATGAAAAAAACAAATCTACACTTGTGGATTGGATATCCATAAAAGAACAGGGAAAAGGGGAGAGTGATCTCACTGTGAATCAAAAACAAACTCTAAGGAGAATTTAACTAATATACTGTAGATAAGTTTAGTAGAGGTCTTCGCCCAAATCCTTTGTTGGCCAAGGAGGACAGTAATCCCAATGGAAATGATTTGGAAGCATATAACTTAATATGCACAGGGAAGGAAGTAGTTTTTAAATTAGATAAGATGTATCTTAAACATTATGAATCTACAGTATCATTGACTAACATGACAGCCCATATGCTGAAAGCAGAATTGGGGTTACCAACTGTTGCAGATGCTCTTATTATGGTGGTTAGGGATACTTCCAATCTCTCTCTAATTCAGTTTATTTTATGCTTCCCAATATGGATATGGCAAAACTAGTCTGGGCCAAGCAAGGCTTGATAAACTCTTTGGGATTACTGTTATCAACACCAGTGACTTGGTCAACAATTTGGAAAAATGTTTATAATGTGTCGAAAATAGGGAAAATGTTAACATATAATATATTTTAAACTACTCTTGCAATATTGAATTGGGAGTTTGGAGTCTCCCCTGAAACCTCAGTGATCTCTATTTTGGGTTAGAAATATTGGAGGGAGAAACTGCTGCTAACTTGCCTACACTTTTGTGGATGATTCTATCAACTATTATTAAAATTCATATACTCCCTGAAGAATTTGTGGAGGTGAATAGAGTCTGGAATGATAAAGAGGGCACCCAGATTAACTGTATTATTGGTTCTGCACAATTGTTAGCATTACTTTCCAAAAATAGACATGTGTTTTTCAATTCAATTCAATTCAATTCATCTTTATTTTTAAAAGGCGCTTTTCTTAAAATCAAAGCGCCTGTACAAATTCACAAAACAATAAATACAATAAAATTTAAAACTAATATAAGTCCTTAAAAGCTATACTAAAAAGGTGGGTTTTCAAAGCTCCTTTAAAACTAAGGACGGTCGGGCAATCTCGCACCTGACGAGGTAGAGAATTCCACAGGGTAGGTGCCATAAAACTAAACGATCTAGCACCTGATGTTTTCAAACGAACCCTGGGAATCTCTAGCAATCCCTCATCAGTGGATCGGAGGGAGCGGGAGGGATTGTAGGAGCAAAGGAGCTCTTTCAGGTAGGTAGGTCCCAGATCATGTAGGGCTTTATAGGTCAGTAAACCGACAGCTTGAAGGTGGTTCTACTAAACAATACTGGCAGCCAGTGCAGTCCGCAAGCACAGGCATTATATGGTTGATCTAGAAGATCCAGTCAACAACCTGGCTGCCGATTCTGCACTAGCTGCAGACGCGGGTTCAACCCCGATAGCCCTAGGTATAAGGAATTACAGTAGTCAAGACGGGAGGTTAAGGCGTGGATCAATGTTGGAAGGTCTCTGGAGGAACCAGGTGCTTCACCCTGGCAATATTCCTCAGATGAAAAGTTTGACGACCGCTGACACCTGAGATTTAAGTGTCAGGCGGTCAATTGTCACGCCAAGATTCCGCACCTGGATCTGAGGTCAGCCAGTTGAACACTCTGCCATAAGCCTGAGGGTGATCCCTCCGGCAGACCCGCCTCACAGCGACCTTTGTCCACAACCATCACCTCAGTTTTCTCCGGGTTTAACCTCAGCCAACTCCCATTCATCCAGTCTTGGATTTCTTCAAGGCAGTTATTAAATACCGACAAGGCAGCGTCCTGGCCGGGCACAAAAGACATATACAGCTGGGTTGGATGAGGTGGGTATTTACCTGGTGGAACTGAATGAGTGGGAGACACCAGTTCAGTTCAGAACTGTACAACATTGACTAAATTTTTCAGAAATGCAAAGTAATGACACCTTATTAGACCAGGAATGGGGGTTATAAAGTAACCCTGGTTATAACGTTCTTAATTGGAATATAGCAGGACTTTATAATAAGTTTGCGGACCCACAGTGGGTTACTTTTATTTCTCGACATGAAGTTATTATTTTCCAGGTGACATGGGCTTTAACATCTCCCCACTTGAATGGATATGAAACTAGTTTTGTTCCAGCAATTAAAGGAAAAAAGCATGGGAGAAATAAAGGAGGTTTGGTTACTATGATTAAAATTAGGGAGGGTTTAAGGGTAATAAAAACCTATTCCCCCACTCCTGTGATCCTTATGGTAGTAGTTAATTGGGATCTTTGTATAATTCTGATTGGAAATATTTATATTCCACCAGGTTTCCATACTTATTCAACATATGATTTTTGGTCTAAACTATCGGTGGAAATAGATTTAATGACACAGTTGAACTGGATAGATACTGTCCTTGTAGCAGGGGACTTTAACGCTAGGATAGCAGAGTTTGACAATTTATCAACGCTACAAGAATTATTATATATGGCAGATTTGGAAAAAGAAATACAACTGATATGACTGTTAATGAGGCAGGGAGACGTTTTCGAACCTTTATTACAGATAATAATCTCCTGATTCTTAATGGGAGATTAGAAGGGGATCGATGGGGAGAAAGTACTTTTTTTTCCCCAGTTGGTAAGAGTGTAATTGATTTCATATTATGCTCTCCCCTTAGTTATCTTTTCAGGAGATTACATGTGGTTATGAGAACAGAAAGTGATCATGCAGCAATTTTGTTGGACTTTAGGATCTCTGATAGTAATATTCCCTCTTCAAAGAAGCCCTTGGCAGATATTGAGATCAGTGGGAAAAAGAGGTTAAGATTGAATAATAAGACGATGTATGGAGTCTTGAACCTCTTACACTCTTCTATTTTTGTTAATTTATATCAGCTGGTACATATTGGTTCTAAAGGTGAAAGGATTAGTGAGCTACTGAATTTAGGGTATCAACAAATTAAGACACTGATTTATTCAACTAATAGTGTTAAGCCTCGTTAGCATCTTGGTTTGATGAGCATTGCAGGAGAGAGAAAAGAAATTTGATGAGGGCCATTAGGCAGACAAAAAAAATCTGAGTAAGATGGTGATTATAAATTTAAACAAAATGCGAAGGGAGTATAAAGAATTTCTTCTCCCCAAAAGAAAAGAATTTACTGAAAAACAATGGGGAGTAATGTATCGAGTTATTAAGGAGGGTGATACTAGGCTTTTTTGGGCTTTAGTGTCCAAGGGGACTGCTGATCAGAATTTTAGACCCCCTATATACATTCCTAAGGAAACCTGGATATCTTATTACAGTTCATTACTCAATAGACATCTTACCAATAGTGATGATGTGATAGATAACTTTAATATTGAGGGGGAACACACACCGTTAGTGTTTTCATTTGGAGAGGTGGAAGATGTCACTGTGAATTTATCAAATAATAAAGCACCTGGACCTGACTCGATACCGGAAGAAGTTTATAAAGGGCTTTTGAATTATTGGGTAGTTTTTTTTACAAATTTTTTTAACATTTGTTTAAAAGAGAGATTTATTCCATCATCTTAGACAAGAAATATAATAGACAAAGAACCTCTGTGCATAAACACTGAGGCAAGGGTTACCCAAAGGGCATTTGGCTGGGAAGCCAAGTTTCAAGAAAATACAAAATCACACATGCCCCCACAATGCAAAGCATCATGGGCCGCATATGCAAATCACCACAGAATGTTATGCTGGTCCAACTTTAAGCAGAATTGCATGGTGCCAAAAGGCCTCTCACACAGTTTGCAAAGGGTGCTAACAGAAGACATAGACACGTGTTTCGTCCTACCAGGACTTATCAGTATGCCTCATCTGTTTGACACCCCAGTGCAATGGACCAGCTACCCCTAAGGCAGTGTGCCTGGGATATATTGTGGTGAACCCATTAAAATAAAAAACTATTTAAAAGACAAAGAACCTCTGTGCATAAACACTGAGGCAAGGGTTACCCCAAAGGGCATTTGGCTGGGAAGCCAAGTTTCAAGAAAATACAAAATCACACATGCCCCACAATGCAAAGCATCATGGGCTGCATATGCAAATCACCACAGAATGTTATGCTGGTCCAACTTTAAGCAGAATTGCATGGTGCCAAAGGCCTCTCACACAGTTTGCAAAGGGTGCTAACAGAAGACATAGACACGTGTTTCGTCCTACCAGGACTCATCAGTATGCCTCGTCTGTTTGACACCCCAGTGGAATGGACCAGCTACCCCTAAGGCAGTGACGGCCACTAGTACTGCCATGACCCGACTAGGAGCTCCTCTCTTTAGCTAGACTTGAGTGGGCTATCTGCCTCTTGAGGTGGCTGCTGTGGTTCATAAGCCCACCAGCTACTCCTGCTGCCATGACCCAACCAGGAGCTCCTCTCTTCAGCTATCCTTGAGCAGGCAATCTGCCTCCTGAGGCGGTTGCAGCAGTTCGGAAGCCCGCCGGCAACCCCTACTGCCACAACCTGACAAGGAACTCTTCTCTTCAGCTAGCCTTGAGTGGGCTATCTGCCTCCCGAGGCGACTGCGGCAGTTTGGAAGTCCGCCTCATGCCGCCCACCCCTACTGTCATGACCCGAACAGAAGCTCCTCTCTTCAGCTAGCCTTGAGCAGGCTATCTGCCTCCCGAAGCAGCTGCAGCAGTTTGGAAGCCCATCAGCCATTCCTCCTGCCACAACCTGACTAGGAGCTCCTCTCTTCAGCTAGCCTTGAGCAGGCTATCTGCCTCCAGAGGTAGCTGCAGTGGTTCAGAAGTCTGCCGGCCACTCCTACTGCCATGACCCCACTAGGAGCTCCTCTCTTCAGCTAGCCTTGAGCAGGCTATCTGCCTCCCGAGGTGGCTGCAGTGGTTCAGAAGCCTGATGGCCACTCCTACTGCCATGACCCGACTAGGAGCTCCTCTCTTTAGCTAGACTTGAGTGGGCTATCTGCCTCTTGAGGCGGCTGCTATGGTTCATAAACCCACCAGCTACTCCTGCTGCCATGACCCAACCAGGAGCTCCCCTCTTCAGCTGTCCTTGAGCAGGCTAGCCGCCTCCTGAGGCAGTTGCAGCAGTTTAGAAGCCCGCCGGCAACCCCTACTGCCACAATCTGACAAGGAACTCTTCTCTTCAGCTAGCCTTGAGTGGGCTATCTGCCTCCCAAGGCGGCTGCGGCAGTTTGGAAGCCCACCTCATGCCGCCCGCCCCTACTGTCATGACCCGAACAGAAGCTCCTCTCTTCAGCTAGCCTTGAGCAGGCTATCTGCCTCCCGAAGCAGCTGCTGCAGTTCGGAAGCCCATCAGCCATTCCTACTGCCACAACCCAACTAGGAGCTCCTCTCTTCAGCTAGCCTTGAGCAGGCTATCTGCCTCCCGAGGTGGCTGCAGTGGTTCAGAAGTCTGCCGGCCACTCCTACTGCCATGACCCCACTAGGAACTCCTCTCTTCAGCTAGCCTTGAGCAGGCTATCTGCCTCCCAAGGTGGCTGCTGTGGTTCAGAATCCCACTGGCTACTCCTACTGCCACGACCCAACCAGGAGCTCCTCTCTTCAGCTATCCTTGAGCAGGCTATCTGTCTCCCGAGGCAGCTGTGACAGTTTGTAAGCAAGCCAGCCACTCCTACTGCCATGACCCAAACAGGAGCTCCTGTCTTCAGCAAGCCTTGAGCGGGCTGTCTGCCTCCCGAGGCAGCTGCAGTGGTTCGGAAACCCGTCGGCCACTCCTACTGCCAAAACCCGACTAGGAGCTCCTCTCTTCAGGTACACTCACTGCCTAAGTCCAGGACTGCTAACCGAGAAGCTAATTGGTCGTGGCCTCTCGGCGCTAGCTCCCGATTGGACACCTTGAATTCCTGCCTACCACAATTGGCTGCCACACTCCTTTGGTGCCAAAGCTGGAAAACTACTTGTTTTTTTTCATCTGAGGCTTTCTCTAGCCTAGTTGTCATGTATGTTGAATGCCTGTCTTGAAAAGAACTGTTTTTACTGTTATGCAATTGTGGTTTGTGTGAGCTGTTTCTCTGGTGCAGCATATTTTAAATCTTGAATCCTATTGCCAAAGTGTATTGCAACCGTATTCTCTGTACTGAAAACCCTGTACTGCCTCCTAACCCTCCTATCTTCTCCTCACTGCCTGGCCTGTTTTCCCTCGCTCACTTTTAGCTAGCCATTTCTATTTGTTTTTTATCCTTCTTCTCTTCTCTCCTTGTACTCTGGTCCCTGCATATCATGCCAGACTGCTGGGTGCCTAGCTAAGTGTGCCACATTGCCCCTGGCTCTCACTGCCTGCTCCCCTCCCTCTCTCTAAATTTTTCTCTTTTGTCTTCTCCCCACCCCTCGATTTAGTGTGCACCTCCTTAGTGAATCTGTATTTAATTTCCCTAACCTCTTCCTTCTCCTCCTCCCCACAGCTAGCCTTGAGTGGGCTATCTGCCTCCTGAGGTGACTGTTGTGGTTCAGAAGTCCGCTGGCCGCTCCTACTGCCATGACCCGACCAGGAGCATCTCTCTTCAGGTACGCTTACTGCCTAAGTCTGGGGCTGCTAACCAAGAAGCTAACTGATCGCAGCTTCTCGGCACTAGCTCCTGATTGGACGCCTTGAATTCCTACCTGCCCATTATTGGCTGCTGTGCTCCTTCAGTGCCAAAGCCAGAATACTGCTTGTTTTTCTCCATCCATGGCTTTCTCTAGCCTAGTATTTTGGCCCTCCCCCCACCCCCACCTCCTACCTTAATTAAATACATGTGTGCCAACTATGTATCTCTCATTGGCTGGAAACCTTTCAGCATCCTCCCCTCAGGTCCCCTGATCCTGGTTGCTCAGGAACTATTCCCCTTATCAACCAGGTACTTTCTTAAGCCTGTACTATATTCTCTGTAGTGCTTCTACACCTAATAGTGGTGTGCACTGGAACTGTTCCTCTTGACAACAGGGTACTTCCTTATGCCTGTAGTTTCTTCTCTACAGTACTAGTACACTTAATAGTGGTGTGCATTTTTTAAGCCGGAAGCAACTTCCCGGTAGACCGATTTAAGTCCTGTTTGATGTTTCCCACCACTGGGAGTCACCTTTCTAAACTGCAACTCTGTGCTACCTACTAGCACTGCATACTCCTCGCATCCCCTTCCCCCCCCCGCTGTCTTACAGTAACACCCTCAACATGCCTGCCTCACTCACACTCCTTCTCTTTCTCATTCCACTTTGCTGTGATGGCATAGCTACCACTGCCACCCGTAAGCACAGCTTCGCAGCTAGAGATGCTCCCTGGAGTACTGCATTTTGCAATACATCACACACCTGCTCACCCGAGCATCACAACTTAGGTAGTAACCCTAATAATCCCAGGCTGGAGTAGCCCCTCCTCCTCCAGTTTCTTGCACCTTGCAGTAATCTCCCTACTGGTAAATCTGCTTACAGGAGACAGCATAAGGCAACTAAACTTCTTGCAAACTACCTTGCAATAACTGTCTTTCTCCTACTACTTCTTTCTGGGAATTTTCACCCAAACCCCTGACCCCCTGTACTATCCTTCAAGCAGCCATGCAAACTAAAGTTCTTAGTGATTGTCGCTATTAACATACGCAGCCTGCTGCCCAAGCTTGATGACCTGCACATCTGAGTGACACAGCATAAACCTGACATCATACTGCAGCTCTTAATGAAACCTGGCTCTCCCCCAAAATCCCTGACAATGCAGTATCCATCCCTGGCTTTCTCCTTTTCAGACTAGAGTGGATAGGTAAATGAGGCAGTGGGTGTGCCATCTATCGGGGGGATTTCTTCAAAGGACAAGTCTGCCCCATATCTTCCCCCAATAAGAACTCTCAAATGTTGGCAGTCAAAATAATCCTGGGCCAGCAAGGTAAGACACTCACCATTATATCTGTATATATTCCCCCTCGTGAACAAGCATCAAGTTTTAAAATGGTTACTGATTTCCTTGACAAACACCCACACCACAATTGTCATGGGTGACTTTAATGTGAACTGGCTGGCCCCTGAAGCCTGCACATACAAAGATGCCATTGCAGCAACTGATGTGACACAAATGGTCACATCCACCACAAGATGCAACTGTTGAACTGGTTGCAGCACTCTGCTTGACCTGATCCTCACTACCCCCCCCCCAGCAGAATCGCAAACACTCAAGTACTCCCAGACTCCCTAAGCAACCACTCCTCTGTTATCTGCCAATGGACAAACAAGGCACCCAAGACAAAGCCCACCTTTTGCCACCAGCATATACCAAAAAAGGAAAGCTTCCCCAACTCATTGCTGCATGCTCACAAATTGACTGGTCACCCCTTGACTCCATGAGCTGCATCACCCATGCCCTCAACTTCTTTATGACCCGTTTTAACAATGACTGCGATAACTTTGCCTTCCCCCTAAAAAAAGAAAAATCAGATCCTTTAACAATCCCGGGATTATCCCTGAACTACTTACCATGATGAAGCACCAAGATATCCTCTGGTACCGTGCGATGGCATCTGGGCAAAAACCTGATATACAACAGCCAGGAATCAGTGCACATAGGCAATACAGAGAACCAAGCGTGACTATTACAAGCAGGAGCTGACACTTGGGGAAACAGCAAGTCCTTCTGGTATAACATAAAAAGCCTTATGGGAAAACCAAATTGATCCTCCCCCTCCATGCTCCATGACAATGAAACTGTTCTACAGGATCATAGCGAAACTGCCGATACATTTAATCGTGTTTTACTGATCTTAGCAGTATACTTCCCCTGGACTTTTTGATTACTCCCCAGGTCCCAATGAGAAGTCCAATCCACCCAAGACTACCCCCATTTCAGGAGACTATACCTCTCTGAATCTAGGAAATACATCCAATAAATTCTTGGTAAAACTAGATTCAGTAGTGATACCTTGGGTATTAAACTCCTCTTACTTTCCCTTGATGCCGTCCTACTCTCTCTTACTAAAGTTCTAAATATATCACTCTCCCCCAGGCAGTTTCCCCAGCTTTGGAAATCGGCCATTGTCACTTCTGTCCATAAAACTGGTGACAGCTCCCTGCACTCCAACTACCGGCCCATCTCTATCTTGCCACCTCTTTCTAAAGTGCTAGCTCATACTGTGGCAGACCAGCTGGATGAATACCTTGAGAAACATGAGCTACAGTGTCCACAGCAACATGGCTTTTGCAAGGCACATAGCCCTGCCACTGCTCTGGATTCAGGTAACCTATTGGGTGCGGTGTATATTGACTTAACAAAGGCCTTTGACACCTTGAATCACCGGCTTCTAGTGGATTCCATTATCTGCACTTGGCCTCTCAAATGTGGTCACCATGTGGTTTGAAAACTACCTCACTGACAGGAGTCAACAAGTCAAGATCGCTGACACTCTTTCCAGTAGCCTCCCAGTGCACTACGGTGTTCCCCAAGGATCCATACTTGGCCCTCTTTTATTTAGCCTCTTCATTAACAACCTTCCCGCAACTTGTGATAATAAAACGCTACTCTATGCTGACGATGTTGGCTTTTTTCTACCCACTCTGACCCTGCTCTCCTCTCTCTTGGCCTAGAGAAAAACTTCAGTCGCGCGGAGTCCTGGTTCACTCAGCATAAGCTGCTGACAAATTATAAAAAAAAAACCAAGACCATGCTTTTCCATGGGTCCCATAGCAAGTTCAGATCAGCTGGCCTTGTCATCCACAACACACAGCAACAACCACTTGACCAAGTGCAGGAATTTAAATATCTTGACTGTGTACTCTCCTACAGCATGCATATCCACCAAATCTCTAAAGCCATTAACTCAAGAATTGGAATCCTCTACTGCCATTGCAATTGTCTGACCAATGAAGCAATGAAAACAGCAGTAACTAGCTCCATTCTGTCCATAACTGATTATGGGCTAGTATTCTATGGTGCTGCCTCTGAAACCACACTGAAAGGAATTAGGACCTCTCTAAATAAGTGCTGCAGGCTTGTCACAGGAGCCAACAAGTGCTCACATATCTACGACCTTTACAAACATTCCAACTGGCTCAACCTTGATGGCAGACTAGCCTACCAGACCTGCCTCCTGGCCAAGAAGATTTGCCTACACCTCACCTCTCCTGCCTCACATACCCTCATGCAATCTTTTTGTAACCCACGTTTAACATGCAGCTCACTCAAATCCATGTACCTTGTCCCCTTCTGTAGCACCTCTTAGACCCAGCACGCCTTCTACTTCAGGGCTCCATCCCTTATGAATGGTCTCCCTTCTGAAGTTAGTGATGAAAACAAGCTCAGCCCTTTCAAGTAAATACTGTGCCACTGCCTAACTAACCTTGCAAAGTGCGATTGTACCTACTATGCCGGCATTACGGCCCTTCTATATCCAACCCTTTATGCCTATCCCAGCCCCCGCCTACCTTCTCCCCACCTCCTCCCCCTACCTTGGCCTTAATCCCCATCATCTCCTTCTCCCTTCCTCTCTCCTATTCACCATCAAATTCATCTCCCCACCTCTCCCCTATCCACTCCTCCTCTGCAACCCCTTATGATCCTCCTCTCCTCTCCTCCCTCTCTCCCCTCCATTCTTTCTTCCTCTTTCCCTAGCCATATCTCAACTCCACCCTTCCCCTACCTTGCCCCTCTCCTCTCCAACTCCTCACTCCGTTACTCCTTCCTGACTCTCTCCCCCGTCCTGTGACCTCTCCCTTCTCCTCCTCCTCTACTGTTTCTCCTCAGCTCCCCTTAGTACCCCACAGCACCTCATGTGAATGCACTTTATGACAATGTCTTAGCTCTGACAGCTACTTACCATTCTCATCTCTTTCTTCAATGTTCATCTTCTGCAACCCTGCCTAACAAAACTCCTCCTTGTAGTGCAACTTGTAGTTCATACTCCATGTAATCTGTTGTTAGCGCCTCCTGTACCAAGGTGCTCCTACTCTTATTGCTCTATGATGTTTATACTTACCTCATTATGTTATACCTTTGTCTGTGTACTACCTGCATCCCTGAATTATGTAACCTAGATTGCCTATCCTCCTTTATTACTGTATGATTCTATTGCTCTGTGTTCTCATTTTTTGTTGTTTAAATTCATGCTGATGTGGAACCTTTGCAAAAGA
Organism: Neoceratodus forsteri; assembly: GCA_016271365.2. Classification (NCBI taxonomy): domain Eukaryota; kingdom Metazoa; phylum Chordata; order Ceratodontiformes; family Ceratodontidae; genus Neoceratodus; species Neoceratodus forsteri. Next base: position 915,763,107 of record CM057454.1, on the reverse strand, counting down.
ACCTATGGTTCAAAGACATTGTAATCCTAGTATTCAATAAATGAAAAAAATAAATAAATAGAATCCGTAAGTTTCATAATTTGAATCTTTGTATTTGTTCACTATTTGTCACCAAAATAGTCTTAATTGGGGGGATTGTTACATAATTTCACAAATTAATTACTTTTATAACATGGGTTATAAAATACTGTCTTCTGATTGGTCCAAACAAGTCACCTGACTGTGGATTACTGTCTGAAATACCCATAGTTGCATGGTCACATGGCTTTATTTCACTGTTTTTTTAGGTAACACTCAAAACATTGCCCATGTTGTAAAAGGATTAACCCACTCCAGGGTACGGGTTTACTGAGCATTAACCCACACCTGGGTGGCTGAAATCACTTGGCTTCACCTCGTAATTCCAGCCCCCCCAGGTGTGGATTAATGCTCAGTAAACTCATACCCTGCTGTGGGTTAATACCTCCTTGAACCACCAAACCCATTTTCACCAAATTTAGAAAAAAAATTATTTCCTAGGATTAAGACTGTACACACTAAATTTCACAGTTTTATGGGTTAAGTCTGCCAAGATACAAGCTGTCAAAAACCCTGTTTTTGACACAAACACTAACCCAACCCCAGCATGCAGGCACTTCCGTACCTAATATTTATTCATTACATAAACAACTGTGTAAATGCATCATTAGGGTTCCAAAGAAGAAATGGAGGGAAATGTTGCATTAGGGGTTTTTTCAACTGTAACACCAACTCTCACTCCAGCCCTTAACCTCTTGACCCAAGGTTGAGTGCTAGGTCCAAGGTCATGCCCCATTGGTCTGCTGTTTCAATGTACATGTCTTGAGCCATGACCCCCGAGTCTGCTGCTTCATGTAGTGCCCACAGAATCCGTCATAACTTTCTTTGTGTAGGGTCCTGCATGAAGCAGGTCAGTCATAATTTTCTTCATGCAGGGCACTGCATGCCCAACCCAAAGCAGAAGATGAGTCTTAACTTTCTGCAAACAAGGCCTCAGACCTAGAGTTTAAAACAGCAGGCAAGTGGGAAATGACTTCAGACCTGTAGGTTAGCCTTGGATCACGAGGCTAGGGGCTGTTTTTTGCAATTAATTTTCTTACTTTTTTTTGAAAAGTAAAGTTCTAGCATGTTTCTTGCAGGGCCCTTTCTCTACCATATCATGTGAGGGGCCAGGACTATAATAACTCACTTGTGGCTTTGCAATACATGGGTTATGGTCCTGCCACTCACTCCTGAAGATAAACTGTATATTTTGAGTTAGGCTAGTGTGTATACTCTATTTATACAACTAGAGCCTGTATGCTGTAAAGAGAGGCAAATAACTCATATGATCTAGACTTGCAGGTAGACAAATATGAAAATAAAGATTTATTTTCATGCCCGTCCAGAAAAATAAATGTTTATCGTCATGAATCTGTGTCAACAACTATTAAGCCCATCAAGAGGTACTGTTTACTTATATAAGTAACACATCTTTGTGTTATATAAGCCAATTATTACATTTGCCCTAATTGCATAATCAGATTAACTTCTTACTTGTATCTTCATGCCTAATTATACACTTATGGCTAAGCAACTAATGAGTAAAGAGGCTTGGAGGTACTCATGAAAAAAAAAATTATACAATCAGGGCAAGTATAACAATCCCTATTTAATTCCACAGTTTGTATGTCACAATGGGGATAACTTCAAATAAAAAAAAAATATGTAGGCAACATTTCTACTGGTGTGGTATATGTAATGCACACGTGAAGAGTTCCACCAAAATGTTTACCTAAAAACAGAAATGTTCTTTATAAATGAATAGCTTCCTGTAATTACACAGCCATAAAATGTGTACACGATTACCTTTTCATGTTTACCACAGAGTGTTGCAGCTCATCTTTTTATCTTTTCTTCACACCACTGCAAGAATGGAACATAAAGAACACAAAAAGCTGTTTCCGCTTATACCTGTAGTTGTTACAATGCAGTTGCCTGGACTGTTTTTGCATATACAATATCTTGCTGGTGCTATAAAACAGCAGGTGATATTTCCCTTCATTAATGCTTAAAAAGCAGTTGATGCCTGCAGGAGAACTTTAAAAAACACAATAGTTAGACACGATTCAGCTTACATTTCCCAGTTAGTTTTATATTTCTCACAGTTTATTCTTTAATATTAAAGCAGAATTGTATGAACCTGTAGACCATTTTTCTCTGTAGAAACTGATTTTTAAACACTGGTTCCAGTTCTTTTACTGTTCCATTTCTATCAGCATTTTAGTTATCTTAGTGGATGTTTCTGATTTACAGACATGTAATAAGCACCATTTTAGAACTGTATGATGTAGTTACTGTATGTTCTTGTTCATAGCTTCCATTGTTGACCCAATGCATCCAGGTTCTGCTATAGAAATTAGTGGTTGAGAGGGACATAAACTACATCACACTGTTCTAAAATGATACTTAACACCAGTGGAAATCAGAAACACCTACTGAGGTTACACATGGGTCTATATAGATGGAGGAATAACAAAATTGGAACCAGTATTTAAACACTAGCTCCTACTGGGAAAACAACTTTCAGGTTCAGCACAGTTCTCCTTTAAGGATATTTTTAAGAAAACATGATATTTGTTCCTGAAGAATTCATCTGTTTCTGCTGAATATTCCCCACCTGAGGTCATACTAATCTATTTGTGACATCTCTGTAATTCCCTTGGCAACAGACTGTGATGTCACAACAGAAGGTTATAACTTCAGTTTGGGAATAAGCATCTGAAGATGATGAACATTAAGTTATAAAGCTCTTGTTTTCATATTAATGCCCTCGGCAGCAAAGAATGGGGAAAAGAGAACTAGAAAAGATGTACAAAACATAAGCCAGGTTGTGTCTAACTGGTATATAATAACTGGTCTGGTATGATTACAATCTAAAACCAGTGTGTGAAAATCTTCATTATACAATGTGGTAAATCCAATGTCCCAAATACTGCATCCTGATTGGTTGGCTGGCACCTTTCCCAGCATAGTAAATCCTCCAGTGTACCCATGGGAAAAAGTGCCAGCCAACCTAATCTCGTGCCAGTCTGGTCGCTTTCACTTTAATTGAAACTACCGCCATTTGCCCTGTCGCCGCTTCGCTAAAACATTGTGGTAAATATTAAAAAAAAAACATCCTCCTTCCAACCATCCAGACCTCAGTTAGTTACAAAATACATAAAAAAAATAAATAAAACAACATTTGCCATTGTATAATATCAATTTAACCCTCCAGGGTGTGGGTATACTGGAGGACTTAACACGACTGGTGTGGTTCGGTCCTTCGGCTCTCCTGGGCGAATCACACCAACCATAAATCCTCCGTATACCACACTCCTAAGAGATAAATTACTTAATTACACGGCCCCCCCCATTTTACATATGTACATGTGTAATGGAGATTACCTCTTGCGTCACCTCAGCTGTTTTGAAGCATACTGTAAGCTATTCATATTTCACTGCATGAGGAAACACAGAACCAATACATACAATATATATAAAATAAAATATCGGCAAAAGAAGTTTTATTTTTTGAAACACCTTCGGCGTGTGATGCCTAAGAAGACTACCATAACTTCAGCCTCTTTGTTTATGTGGTATCCCTCACCTCAGTTGTGTAAAAAAAGTACATATTATTGCTCACATATTATTCTCTGTGTTATTCAAACTTCTCTCTGAGATGTCAACAATACGCTATGTAGATTCACTCTATGAATCTGACTACTACTGTAACCCCTAGATGGCGCTATCCCAGGGGCTACTACCCCTGCCTGATTTGCCACTAACAGGTTGAGGGGCCTGGATCCAATGGCGGGTGCCTCCACCCAGAGGTCAGGGTTTGCAATAGTTAAACTAACTTGGTCACAGCCCTCTGGGACACTGCAACCCTTTCTTCCCACTAGTGGCCCACACAATATATCAGAATTACCTTCACAGTATACACTTACCCCCAGGTCTGGTTCCGCACTGGGACCTCCTGTGAAATGAGATACAGTGCAACAATCACAGTCAGTACTTTAACATGAGACAAATATCTCAGGCAGTATAACTTTGCCTGAAACAAGCAGCTCTGATTTATTTAGGGGATATAGGGACAGGGAAATCAGGTTAATTAGCTTATCACTCTAATAATCTACCTATGGCTCTGTGCACAGGCCTATCCCTATCAGTTACTGTCCCTGGGTACCCCAAGCCCTAGTGGCTAGTCAAACCGTGGCAGCTAGTAGGGGCCTTTCACCACAAGAGAAAAGGAGAATTAAACAGTCAGCAGTACAGTAATTCCATTTGGATTTAATGTGGCAATTCAACGAGGAGCGACCCTGAATTAGTACTCACGACCTCCAAATAAGATGGGTCCTTCAATGTCAGCAGGGCTCACTTGAGGTACACAACCTCTTCACACATCCATATAAAAGAAAGCACTATACCAGGCAGGCTGCATCTGTATCCCGATCGCAATTACTGCACAATACCCGGGAGAACACACAGCAGATTCAGTTCCTGACAGACAGAGTGCAATTTTCAGCATCCTCCAGTCTTCTACAGGGTGAGCCTGGTTTCTACTCTTCAGAGATCCTTTGATTCTTTTCACAGGACGGATTCAGTCCTAACAAGCTGCAGACCGAACTCTGGGCCTTACACACGCTTTTTGACTAAAACTGCACACTGAAAAAGCACAGGGCTCCTTCCTTCTTCACTGCCAAAGCTCAACTCAAACTCCAACCGACAAAACCGGGCACTTCCTTTGAGTTCCTCCCAGTTCTTGACTGGATTGGCTGTCACTCACAATAGACTGCTGCTGTTGGTCCAAAAAGGCACTGAAGTCTAAACTACATCTCCCAGAGTCACTGCCCATACAATCCTCTTGTGGCTGGCTCAAATTATGAGTCCAAGTTCTGATTCGTCCAAGGCACCATTTTAGAGCTAGCTTACCCCACACTGATTGGTCCAGTTCAGCAGTTCAAAACTAGAATGGGGAACTAGCAGACACAGTTCTGACTGCAAAGAAAGCAGGTTAGACAAACTGTAATTTCATTATTACTCTAAATAATTTCTGGCAAACAGTTACATCTTTCAGATAGGTTCCTTTGCACTCTAGTGACTGCAAAAATGAAGTGAATTGGCAGCAGCTCGAGTGGTACTCAATCAAAGAAACACACAGTCCCCCCATATAAACTAATTATGTCTGCAAGCAGACAGCTCTTAAAGAGACAGTACCAGAGGCTCTAAAAACACTCACTGATAAATGGCTTAAATGCCAAACACCATTCAGGCTTGGAGCATTCAAGCAAGCTCCTGGAAGTCTTTTGGGAACCCCCATTTGCAGGGGGGTTACACTACAGTAACACATAGGAGGTACCATTCATGGATTTTACATTGCCATTTAAGGATACTCTATTCCTGCAGTCATTTCCTGCAACAGGAAATGTGAACATTTTAAGAAGATTAAGACTGCATGCTTTTATAGTAAAGTTGTAATATAGTGCTATGCATATTTATTTTGTTTTACTTGTTTTAGTGTATATTCATTTTGTCTGCATGCAAACTAAGCATGATGAAATGACTGCCCTGATCTCTTCCCTTCTAAATTACTCCTTCTACGTTGGCAAAGTACCTGGGGCATGGAAGGAAGCCATAGTCCCTTCCCCCACTTCACCTCATCTCACTGGGAAACTACCACCTTATCTCAGTTCCCTACTCTAGCAACAATTACAGGAAAAACATGTGTTCTCCCAGCTCTCTTCCTTTCTTGACCACTGTCCTCATGTTTTTTTGTCTATTCCACTTCACATTCTGGCAATCGTGTCTGCCACGCCCTGACCCCTGCCACTAGAATCTCCATGGCCCAAGGACTTCTGCTCCCTGGTTTTTGCTATGCACTGCTGGTCTTTGCACAAATGCAGGCAAACATCCTTCAAGCATGGGATGTTGCCTATAACAATGTTTTCAGATTTGCCTTGTCTGCCCATCAGCATAAACACCACTACACACTTTTACTCTGACCTCCACTGGTTATCCCCCTCCTCCCAGCATTTATATTCCATAGGCTGCCTGACCAACAATATAATTTGTTCTTCTCTTCCCTCCTCTCTTGCAGCCATCTTCACCCCAGTTGACTGCCCTCAACTCCTCCAGTCCTTGACTTCAGCTCTGGTCACTGTCCTTAATTGCTCCACCAAAATGGGTGAACTTGCCTTCTCTGTCTGCGCTCCCAAATTCTGGAACTCTCTTCCGTTTTCCCTTAGAAGCTCCAGTCCTCACCCTGCCTTCAAGCATGTACTCTTTAATTACCTCACTTCCCTAAACACACGTGAATGTCTTTAGTTCATGTATTACACCTGTTTACTTGCTCTAGTTCATGGAACATACCTCTTTACTTGCCGTTGCACTACTATCCCCTTCCCTGTCTCATACCCTCATCCTATGCCACCCGCACTGCTGTTATGCACTTATGTTACTCATCTCTGCAAGCTGTTTTTATCTCTTTTGTACTGTAATGCTTAAGCTATGTATGCCATCACTTTCGTGCTAAGTAATTCTACTGTCAGGTAGGGTTGTTGATCTCTTTATGTACTGCATTACATCATCTCTTCCCCGTACTATTGTTTGTAACTTGTTTGAACTGTAATCTCCCGGGTCATGCCTGAAAATAGGCAATACTGTCTAGTGCACTCATACCTCTCCAGTGTTCCTGATTTTCAGGGATGTCCCTGATTTTGCCTCAAAATTTTACTCTGTCCCTCCTAAAATTTGTGTTTTTGTGGCTAAACAGTGGGGACTGTAAGCACAAAACAATGTCAAGCATTAAAGTTACAGACTTGTTCTTGTTTAGAAAATGCATTTAGCACTAAGCCCCATATTCTACCAGCTTTCTGGGTGGATAGCTCTAATTTTGAAGATGTGTCCCTGATTTTTGTCCTTTGTCCCTGATTTTTTTAAGCTTTGTCCCTGATTTACGAGGCAGGAGGTTAAGAAGTATGAGTGCACTTACCCTGTTACCAAAAGCAAATAAATAAATAAATCCTACTATCCTTCTCAACACTACTGTGGCAAATTGATGCTGTCCTGAAAAGTGGCTGTTCACTTCTGCATTCTTTGTTAACCTTGCTAAGGAATTTAAAACAGTTTTCCCTTCCACTCCACTAATAGTGACAGTGGGTCGATCCGACCTGTTGGTCAGCTGTTTACATTTCTATTTGGTTGACAGGTACCAGTCAGTGAGCCTTGGCCCCCAAGTTAGAAATGATTTTGCAGTCAATCAGTGAGCCTTGGCCCCCAAGTTAGAAATGATTTTGCAGTTTGACTTGGACAATATTCCATTCAAACAAATCCCACTCAGTTCCCCAAAAATTGCAGTCTATGTGGCCTCTAGTAGTAAAACACATCTTGCTAGGCAGTACAACCCCCATCTTCATGATACCAGATTGCCTTGTCCCACTTCAAATATCTTGGAGTGTGGCTAGATACAACTCTATGGCCATATATAAACAGCTTCTTAATGCCTTCTGCTCAGACCCTGTTTGATGTAAATTAGCATCACTTAGCCTGTTTTAGCCCTAATGTTTTACATATCTCAGTAGTTTTTAATCTGTATAACTTTAACAAAAAAAAAAAGTTCCTGTACTGTCATAAACAGCTAGGATGTAAATAGTGATATCATTCCTACTGCTTTGGTGTTAATCAGCACTTCAAAATTTATTCAAACCTTTTTCCTTTTTTTCCTGCATTTCTAGTCATTAAAAAAACAGCAATACAGGAGGACATTTCCTTAACAAAAGCCTATGTGTAAATAGTTTCTTAACACCTTCTGCTAATCTTTTGTTTGATGTAAACTAGTATTATACAAAGCTTGTTTTAGCTATTATGGGACAAAACATTAACATCTGCTTATAAAAGACACCTTCTTGTTTATACTGTGACAACCACTAGAATGTAAATAGCAGTTTCATAGCAGTTTAATGCCAACTCCTTTGATATTATCAGTACTTCAACGTTCCTGCAGATTTGTACTTGCATTTGTAAAAGACTCATATCCTTACATAAGGTGATATAACCTTCTTTGTGTAATATACCTGAAGAAGATGCTGTACTACAGGCCTCGAAAGATTGTATCTTTAAAGGTGACCTGCAACATTAGCTGCAGCCTGCTCCTATCCTCACATACTTTGTCATACTGCTACAGGAGTCAAAGGCTGGTATGAGCAACATTATAGGAGCCACATTTCTATTTTAAATCCCTGCCAAAGTAAATTGCCGAATGCAGTAGTGCTGTGTGGGTCCCAATTGAGTGTGCGCAAGGTCTCATGGGTATTCCACCCATTTAGTGGAATACCATTGATCACAAAGATCATGGCCACGCTGGGCTAGCCATTTTGTTTCGCTTACTTGTTTCGCCTTTTTGCCATCTAATGTTTTGTTTATCTTTCGCTGCTTTTGTTTTATTAATCTATTTGGGTTTTATGTTTCCCATTTCTTGTTACTGTCGCCACCATTTACCCACCTTTGCTTAGTGTTACTGTGTCCCCGTTCTCCGTTTTGGCTCGGTTTGAATCAGCTATTAGGTCTAGGACCCAGTGTGCTGAAAGAGACTAGGAAGAGCCGTGAAGAGCTGTGGCATTTTGATGTGGAGACGTTCAGACATTTAGTGAAATCCTGCGTACTGACTTTGAGTTTTTTCTTATCAATCCTTGTGTTGGATCGAGCTTCCGGGTTCAGACTGAGTTTTTGGAACTGTCATTGCTTTCCGCTTATTTATATTTGTGCAGGGAGTGGTATGGTCACTAGTCGAACTTAAGCAAGTCTACGGATTGGAATCTGGTATCCTGCGTGTGGATTAGAACTACTGGCTGCGTCTTTGGAGTGCCCCTAGATTATATGGCCATTGAATTACTGGGAGTGGCGACCTAGTGAAATGATCTGGAAGAACCTCTAAGATAAGTGGGACACGAAGTGTTAGTGACATCTTTTGGTGTATTGTATGGTTTTTCCTGAGACTGGTATTTTGGGCCTTAACAGCTGGGCTTGCAGGGTTCCTGAGGGACCTCGGGGTCAGTGTCACACACAGAGGTGGGGAGTGGGGTAGGCTGGAGGGCCTGTTCTTTATTCCCCTTCCTCTAGACTCCTGGGGTAGCCAGCTAGGGGGCCGACTCCTCCCGGAGTCGGAGTTATGGGCCACTGACTTTCTGGGGTAAATTTTTCCCCTTGGCAGGCTGATTGGAACCTGTGACCTGCTAGTGGCCTTTTTGTGTCCTGAACTGGAGAAGGAATTTGAAGGCTCCTTGGAGGTGGGGAGTGGGGTAGGCTGGAGGGCCTGTTCTTTATTCCCCTTCCTCTAGACTCCTGGGGTAGCCAGCTAGGGGATGCTGGGAACCTTCACAAAGGAGACCCTCAGGAGGGTGGCATGGGACCCCACAGGGGAAGGAAACAACTCCTGGTGGGGGACTCAATCATTAGGGGGGTAGAAATGGGGGAGGAAGGGGAGAGGGAGGTAAGGTGCCTTTCTGGCGCCATGGCTTGGAGGGACAGGAAGCGAATCCTCAGGATCGTGGGAGGAGCTGCATGAGGGAGGGAGCTGGATGTCATTGTCCACCTACGGACAAATGACCTGGATAGGAATGGGATCAGAGCAGTGCAAGAGGAGTTTGTAGAGTTTGGAAGGGGCCTTAGACAAGTAGCGCATACGGTAACCTTCTCAGAGGTGCTGCCTGTCTATGGCAAAGGAGATGCTAGGGCACTTCTCACCAGGGAATTCAATGAGTGGTTGAAAAACTGGTGTGGAGCTCAGAATTTTGGCTTCATTGGGGACTGGGGAGCCACCTGGAGGGATGCAGACCTATACTGGTGCGATGGTCTGCATCTGTCCAGGAGTGGAACCAGGATCCTAGAGTGAAAGGTTTAAATGCTTCATTGTGCAAGCATTTAAACTAGCCAAGGGGTGGTACTGAAAAGGAGCAGGGAAATCCAAGCCTCCCCCCACAAAACATGGTGATTAGCGAGGTAAACACCAAGGTACAAAAGTTATTAGGGAGCAGAGCAGATTTAAATGTAAAAAAATGCAAAGGAAGTAAGGACAGAAATGGGGATAAAAGGGGTAAAGCTATCAAAAAGTGGAGGGTGATGAGTACCAATGCCCGTAGTCTGTGTAACAAGCTCCCTGAACTAGTGGCCTTAATGGAAGAGGGTTGCCTGGATATTGTGGCAGTCACAGAAACATGGTACACAGAGAACCATGACTGGGATGTCAACATACCAGGATACACAAATCTACAGGAGGGACAGGGAGGGTAAAAGAGGAGGAGGAGTAGCTCTCTATGTAAAGGAAGGGATCAAAGCAACAGAACTAAAGAGTAAACAGGGAGCAGATGAGGCACTTTGGGTCACCCTTGAGACAGGAAATGGCACTACAATCCGCATGGGGGTTGTATACAGACCCCCATCTCAGGGGGAGGGAACGGACAAGGAAATTATAGAAAGCTTTCTTAAAATGGCAGAAAAAGGGGAGATATTTTTGATGGGGGACCTGAATATGCCAGATGTTAACTGGGCGCCTTTGCTGCAGGCAATCAAGAGTAGATTCTTGATGCCTACAGGGCATGCCTCAGACAGCTAGTATTGGAACCCACTCGGGAGGAGCAATCTTAGACCTGGTACTCTCAAATGGGATGGAGAAAGAATCTCAGATTTAGAAGTGGATAACCATCTGGGAACAAGCGACCACCAAACAGTGTGGTTCACGATAAACACAACCATACAATCAAGCCATACAAAAGCAAGAGTACTGGACTTTAGGAGGGCTGACTTTGGGAAAATGAGAGTGCCTCAGAAAGCACTAGCAAAAGACAAGAAGGAGGGTGGAGGAACAATGGGGAGTGATCAAACAGCCATCACCGAGGCAACAAGCCTTTGTGTAAAGCAAATCAATAAAACACAACGAAGGAAAAACGCTATGGTTCTCAAAAGAGGTGGCAGGAAGGTTAAGGAGAAAAGGACAGCATTCAGGAAATATAAGGAAACACAGAAGGAGCAGGACAGAGAATTTTATCAGTTAAAGCAGAAAGAGGCTGGGAAGGCAGTCAGAATAGCAAAGACCCAAACCGAGGAAAGGATAGCCAATTCTGTTAAGAAGGGGATAAGACCTTTATAGGTACATTAGAGAAGCGAAGAAACACCAAAGGAGGATACTGAAGCTTAAAAAGGGAGGAATGTGGGTAGGGGTGACAGTGAAAAAGCAGGGATACTGAACGAATATTTCTGCTCAGTATTCACAAAGGAAGAGGAAGGGGAGTTACCTAAACCAAACAAGAGAAACACTCTGAAGATGGGGGTCGATACCAGTCCATTTACAGAAGAAAGGGTTCTGAAAGAACTAATAAAATTGGAGGTGGACAAAGCAATGGGGCCTGATGGGATTCACCCAAGAATTCTAAAAGAACTAAGGGTAGAACAAATGACACCGCTGACTACTCTCTTTAACAAATCATGGGAGGATGGGGTGGCACCCGAGGACTGGAGGAGGGCAGATGTGATTCCTCTTCACAAAAGTGGGAGCAGGACAGAGACAGGAAACTACAGACCAGTTAGTTTGACCTCAGTGGTAGGGAAAATGATGGAATCACTTCTGAAGTAAGAATTGTTGAATACCTAGAGGCCAGTGGGGCTGGGACCCAAGGCAGCATGGATTCACGATGGGAAGGTCGTGTCAGACAGAATCTAATAGATTTCTTTGACTGGGTGACCAAAGTAGTAGACCAGTGAGGGCTGTGGACATGGCCTACCTAGATTTTAGCAAGGCATTTGATACAGTCCACAAAAGATTAATACACAAGATAGCCAGCCTTGGTGGTCCCAAGGTGGTAGCCTGGACAAAAATTGGCTAGACAACAGGAGCAAAGGGTAGTAGTAAATGGAGTCACAGTGAAGAAAGGAGGGTTACTAGCGGGGTACCGCAGGGTTCAGTACTGGGACGGTCCTTTTTAATGTCTTTATAAGTGACATTGCAGAGGAACTGGAAGGAAAAGTATGTCTCTTTGCAGATGACACAAAGATCTGCAACGAGTTGATACACAAGATGGAGTGGAAAGGATGAGAAGGGACTTGGCAAGGTTGGAGGAATGGTCAAATGTATGGCAGCTCAGATTCAATGCAAAGAAGTGCAAGGTAATGCACCTGGGAAACAAAAACCAAGGGGAAGCATACACAATGGGGGGTGAGATACTGACAACAGTAAAAATAGAAAGGGACCTGGGGGTAATTATATCAGATGACATAAAGGTGGGCAAGCAATGTGAGAAGGCAGTAAGGAAGGCTGGGGGATACTGGGATGCATAAGAAGAGGCATCAATAGTAGAAAACAGGAAGTTGTTATCCCTCTGTACAGACAGTTGGTGAGACCCCATCTGCAGTACTGTGTGCAGTTCTGGAGACCCCATCTCCGCAAAGACATAGAGTGGAGGCTGTCCAGAGGAAGGCAACAAAATGGTGCAGGGTCTGCACCAGAAGACATATGAAGAAAGACTAAAGGAGCTTAATATGTATACCCTTGAGGAAACAAGGGAGAGGGACATGATAGAAACTTTCAAGTACCTCAAGGGAATTAACAAAGTCCAAGAAGGTAGCATCTTCCAGAAAAAGAGATGTGCAAGAACAAGGGCACAATTTGAAGATAGAGGGGGGACGGCTCAGAGGTAATGTGAGGAAGTATTTTTTCACTGAGAGGGTTGTGGATGCATGGAACAGCCTCCCTGAGGAGGTCGTGGAGTCAATAACAGTGGGGGACTACAAGAATGCATGGGACAGGCATAAGGTTGTCCTAGCGGGGGGTAGGAGGAAGTAAGCTGTTGGTTAACTAGGATCTGCAGCTTATCTGTTAGGTAGGAAAAGGGGCAGACTAGGTGGGCCAAGCGGTCCTTATCTGCCGTCAAATTCTATGTTTCTATGTTTCTAAGACTGGATTTATATTGTTCGCTGCTTGCTTCTATTGACATTTGTGTGGGTATTTTGACTTTTGTATCCTGTATTTACGCAGTACCTGTGTTCGGAAATATTCACAGCTAGACGGGACCTCTGCTGACTGCAATTATTATTTTTTTCTTTTTTTGTTTGTTTAGTGGAAATAATGTGAGCAGTGAGAGTGCCTTATAACATCCTGATTCCACCTGTTTCCCGATAAAGTAAGAGATTCCCCAAGAGTGGTTTCTAAATTATTTCCTTTGTTTATTATTATTATTATGTAATTTTATTATTTTTCATTGTTTATTTATTTCTTAATTTAGTTATGATAGTGTTTAATTTGTTTTTGTAGGTACCAGGTAGTGAGAGGACCTGGGAGTAACTTAAAATTGTTTTTGATTAAGTTTTGGTTGACCCCCAGGCTGTGAGAGGACCTCTGGGTCTAATCAATAAATAATTACGTGTTAGGGAGTTGGTTTAGTTTAATTTTAATTTTTAGTTCTTTTCATAATTTGATATAATTTTGTTGTAGGAAGCTTGAGAGAAGTCTAGGATCAGTGATCGTTTTTGTGATTTTACTATACTTATTGTTTTATAATTCAAGCAGCTAGATGTGCCTGCTTGCCCCTCCTGTCCTGTGCTATTCGGCCCCCGCTCTCCATGACCTCGGCCCCTTCTCTTCACCCCCCCCCCGCCTGCTTATGTTTACCATCATTGTTGGGCACTGGGGATTGCTCGGGGTGTCGGGAGTGGGGGGTTGCGGACAGCGGAGTGAGCGGAGCCTTCCCACAGGGGTGGTTAGGCCCAGAAGACGCCCTGGGGTGAAATGGTATCTAGAACATGGTGATTCTGTTCTGGTTCCCATACCAAGGGGCACCTCCAGTTTGGGAGGGCAAGTGGTAGGGACAACTCGCCAACCTCGTCCTACTCGGGCGTTGTTATGGAATTCTAGATCTGTCTGCAACAAGACTGGTATTGTTTCACACTTTGTTGCAAGGGCAAATCTGGTTTGCATTACCGAGACGTGGCTGGATGGGAATGCGGCCCCTTTTTTAAGGTCCGCTGTTCCCACCGGGTACTCGGTTATACACCGCCCGAGACTGGATCTCGGGGGGGGGGGGTCACAGTCTGTTTCAAGACCGAATTGGGCCTAACTGGTGTACCAGTTGAAGAGGCCAGGTCATTTGAGTGTACTGTGGTAGCTGGTGTAGGGTGCAGGATTGCCCTCATCCATCGTCTACCAGGTGATGAGAAGCTCTTTCTGCAGGAAATAGCAGATTTCGCCGCCGACATGGCCTTGGAGTTGCCCAGACTGATGGTTTTGGGTGACTTCAATGCTTGGGTCGACGATGAATCTTTGCTTTTTGGTCAACATTTCTTCCAGGAGATGACATCTCTGGGCTTTACACAGGTTGTTTCCCCAGCTACACACAAGGGAGGTCACTCTCTTGACCTGGTCTTCCTCCTGGGGATCGATGTCTCCGATTTGGTGGTGGAACCAGTCGGTTGGTCCGATCATTACTCAGTTGGGTTAAATTTTGAGGCCCCCCTGGGTAGGTCAGCTCCTGTGGAGTTGGTCAGATACCGCCCATTGCGGGACGTGGTCCCTGAAGACCTGATGGCGGTTATTGACCTCTTGTTGTTGGACGAGTTTTGCACTGATCCTGAGCAGCTGGTAGTGGCCTATAATAGGGCCATATCAGTAGCCCTCGATCAGATTGCGCCTGTCCATGTTCCCCCCCTTCTGCATCATCCCAGCACTCCATGGTTTGATGGAGCTCTGAGAGGGTTGTGGAGGATGGGGCATAGGTTAGAGCGTCATTGGAGGAAGACGACCACTGATGCCGACCACCTTATTTTGTTAGAGCATTATAAACTCTACCAAACAGAAATTTCCCGTAAGAAGGCAGAATTGCTGTCCAGGGAAATTTCTGTCACACGGAATCGACTGGCCCAGCTCTTCAGAACTGTTGACAGACTGTGCAACCCAGACTGTCAGCAGATCCGTCGAGTTTTTACTCAAACTGACTGTGAGGAGATCACGCGATTCTTTGTGAATAAGGTTGAAGACATCAAGAGGGAGTGCCTCCAACTTCATTCTAAGGGTGTTGCTCTTGATCGGTGCCGTGTCGCAGAGCCTGGAGTTTCCTAGAGGGCCTTTGACTTGCTGGATCTCATAGATACTATGAGGATTGTACAGGAGATGCGTCCCACATGCTGTAGTTTACACCCTGGCCCTACTTCCCTGTTTTTGGGTTGTAGTGAGATCATCTGCCCGGTCTTAGCTCAGATTATCCAGTGCTCTTTAGATATGGGAGTATTTCCTAGCTCCCTGAAGGAGGGGGTGGTGATCCCCCTTCTGAAGAAAGCTTCTCTAGACCCAGATAACCTAGCAAATTACAGACCAATCTCTAACCTCCCTTTCGTGGGGAAGGTTATTGAGAAAGCTGTGGCTGCTCAATTGGATAACCATTTGACCATCCATAGTTTATACGAACCTCTCCAGTCTGGTTTTCATAAGAGGCATAGTACTGAGACTGCTCTGGTTTGGGTGCTCAATGATCTCCTGATGGCAAGAGATCGGAGACACCATTCTATATTGGTTGTCCTTGATCTATCATCAGTTTTTGATACTGTGGATCATGTGGTTCTGCTTGAATGCCTGAGGTCCATTTGTGGGCTGTCGGGTGCAATCCTCAGATGGTTTTCATCTTTCCTTGGAGGGAGAATGCAGAGAGTGGTCTCGGGTGTGTTTTCGTCTGGGGCCTTCTCTCTGCCATGTGCGGTGCCTCAGGGCTCGGTGCTGTCCCCCATGTTATTCGCAGTATATATGCTACCTCTCAGAGACACTGTAAGACAATATGAGCTGAGGTTTCACTGCTGTGCTGATGATACCCAGCTCTACCTGTCTTTCGCACCTGACCAGGTTGGTGCTATCTCAATACTGAACAACTGCCTTGCAGAAATCCAAGACTGGATGAATTCCAGCGGTCTAAGGTTAAACCCAGGAAAGACTGAGGTTATGGTTGTGGACCCGGGTCATAGGGTAAAGGGATTGAGGACTGGGCTTCCCTACAGTTTAATCATGGGGAAGGACCAGATCCTCACCTCTGAACAGGTGCGTAACCTGGGAGTGGAGCTTGACGTCGGTTTGACCCTTCGACATCAGGTGTCTGCAGTCGTCAAGCTGGCCTTTTTCCATCTTAGGAACATTGCCAGGATTAGGCACTTTGTTTCACCCAGTGACCTGCCAGTTTTGGTCCATGCCTTTGTGACATCGTGCCTTGATTACTGTAACTCCCTTTACCTAGGGTTTCCCGGGGTTGATATCTGCCGCTTGCAGCTAGTGCAGAATGCGGCAGCACATTTGTTGACTGGGGCTTCTAGAAGATCTCACATCACCCCTGTGCTGCGCGCTCTGCACTGGCTGCCAATACAGTGGTGGATCACTTTTAAAGTGGGTCTTTTGACCTTCAAAGCCCTACACGGTTTGGGTCCAGACTACCTGAAAGAGCTCCTGGTGCCCTACACCCCTCTGCGACAGCTCCGCTCGGCTGATGAGGGGTTGCTGGAGATTCTGATGGTAAATTTGAAGTCATCTGGTGCTTGTGCTTTTGGTTTTGCTGCACCTACCCTCTGGAATTCTCTGCCCCGTCAGCTCTGGGAGTGCAGGGCAGTGGGGAGTTTTAAGCAGGCACTAAATTCTTCTTTATGGGAAAAGGCGTTTCGAAACATACGAAACATACGAAATTTGCCAGCAGATAAAGGCCTAGAGGTCTATCAAGTCTGCTCGAATGTGCAGCTAGCACCCCTTATTCTGCAGCTGCCCCTCCCTTCCACCCTTCCCCTTCATTAACCCTCCCCCTTGTCCTGTCCCATCCTCGTTTGAAGCAGTCCACTGTTCTACTGCATACCACTTCTGCAGGTAATGCATTCCACCCAGCCACCACCCTCTCTGTAAAAAAGTGTCTCCTCATCTCCCTCCTGAACCTTCCTCGCTCCAGTCTCATATCATGGCCCCTGGTGGCCTCCCTCCTTACTTTGAACAGCCCCTCTGTACCTGTCTTGTTTATTCCTTTCATGTATTTAAGGTTTCAATCATGTCCCCCTGTCTCTCCTCTCCTCCAGTGAGTACATGTTCAACTCCTTCAACCTCCTCTCATATGATAAGTCCCCAGACCCTTGATCATCTTTGTCGCCCTGCGCTGCACTCCCTCCAGTAACTAATGTCCCTTTTCAGATCACAGACAGCCAGAACTACTGCGCAGTACTCCAGGTGTGGTCTAACTACCATGACCTATACAGTGGCAGAATCACCTCCTCCTCCTTGAGGATATACCCTTGCAACACAACCCAGCATTTGTTGGCCTTGCAGCTGCCTTCCTACACTGTGCCGAGTTGTTCATTGACCCTGTGATGAGCACACTCAGATCCTTCTCCTCCTCTGTCTGGGCTAGCTGCACTCCCCTAGCTGGTAAGTCCTCCTTGGGTTCTTCATCCCCAAATGCATCACCTTGCACTTTTGGCATTAAAGCCCAGTTGCCAGGTGTCTGACCAGGTTCCAAGCTTTGCCAGATCATCCTGCAACCCCTGCCATCCCCTAGGTCATCCACCACCGCCCAACCTTGGTATCATCAGCAAACAGACTGATCTTGCTCTTGATGTCCCATGATATGTCTGCAATGAATATCCCAAACAACACTGGTCCCAACACGAGCCCTGTGGGACACCACTCGTCACTGCCCTTGGGTGAGAGCTCCCACCCACCACCACCCTCTGTTGCCTTCCTGCAGCCAGTTTCCTACCCATCTCACCAGCATTGCACCTGCCCTGTGCCTACTAACTTCCTTCCCAGCCTTCCATGTGGCACTGGTCAGATGCCTTACTGAAGTCCAGGATACAGGACATCCACTGCATGTCCCCTGCCCAGCTGCCTAGTTACCCAGTCATAGAACCCGACCAGGTTGGTTTGGCAGATCGCCACGTATGAAGCCATGCTGCCTGCTGTCCTGTAGTCCTTGGCCTCTAAGAGGGCCACCAGCCTCCTTCAGGATAGTCTCCATTAGCTTACCCACGATGGATGTGGAGGCTCACTGGTCTGTAGTTTCCGGTTCATCCTTGGGGCCACTCTTGTGGAGGGGCACCACATGAGCCATCCTCCAGTCCTGAGGTACACACCCGAATGTAGTGAGGCATTAAATAGGTCTGCAAAGGTCCTGCAGGACCTCTGCCAGCTCCTTCAGTACCCTGGGTGGATGCCATCTGGGCCTGGTGCCTTGTCCACCCTCAGTGCCTTCAAACCCTCTCGAACTCTGTCCTCCATGATTTCCATCTGTCACCTTCCCCCTCGTCTGCCATTTCACCCATCTTGGTGTCACCCCCTCTTCTCTTTAGTAAATACTGAGCATAATTATTTAGTGCTTCCGCCTTTATCATACTCCTGCTTCCACCCAACCCCCCTCCTTCCTAATCCTTACTATGTGGTCCTTACAGCTCCTTTTCTCCCTGATGTACTTAAAGAAGTCCTTCTCCCCCTTCTTAATGCCTTGTGCCAGCCTGAGTTCCGTAGATGCTTTGGCTCCCCTTACTGCCCTTGTCACCTCCTTCGATTCTGTCAAGTACTCCTCTCTGTCCTCCCCCCTCCCTGTTTTCTTGTATTTCCTATTTTAATCTGATTTTATATTGAATGCATTTGATTATGTGTTTGTATTTGATTTTATATTGAATGTATTTGAATATGTTTTTGCGTTTGTATCTGCTGTACAGTGCCTTGAAATTTTGAAAGGCGCTCAGTTAAATACATTTTATTATTATTATTATTTTAGTGATGTACATAACACCACTGCTGTGAACACTGCAGCAGTGGCTCGAGCTTAATATTCTTATTTTATTGCTTCCATGGGGATCTTGATGACTAAAATAATATTTACAGCAACACTTGAACAGAACGTTGCTGAAAGTATTATTTTAGGCATCAAGACCCCTCACCCATGGAAGCAATAAAGAAAGTATATTAAGCTCTAGCCACTGCTGATGCATTCACAGCAGTGGTGTTATATACATCACTAAATGGGTGGAATACCCATGAGACCTTGGAACTCCACTGGGTCCTGCTTGACACCACCGGGTTCAGTGATTTACTTTGGCAATGATTTAAAATAGAAATATAACTCCAGTCATGTTGCTTATACCAGCCACTGACACCCGTAGCAGTATGACAAGGTGTGTGGGGTAGGAGGAATGGGCAGCAGCTAACGCTGCAGGTCACTTTTAGCTTTTCATTAGTCTATTTTTTTTTTATTTATTTAGTGATTCGGAAAAAAAACCTTTTAGCACAAGCTCTTTTACATAGGTTCCACAACACAGATTGCAAAACAACGTAAAGTAGGAGAAAGCAAAGGTATATTACAATGAACGATACAGCTTGGATTCAGAACTTAGAGAATAACTCAAACCATAGGTACAAGTTAAATAACAAGAAAAAACACTTTATGGGGGGGGGGGGATAAGCAGCCACAAATTGTCAAAGGAATATCTTTACCCAGCAAAAATATTCTCTTTTTATTTCTCTCTAGCTATTTTCTGTCATTTCTAAAGAGATTCTCTCTGGTAGTCCTTTAGTGGTACTACAGGCAGGCAGAGAACTTCTCTAAAGACATCATAGAAATATTAAGAAATATGTGGCCATGTTTTTGGCTACAACAGTACAGAGTGTGAGGATGGCTGCTCTAATGATAAAACTGGGCAAAAGCTCAAAACAAAAATGAACCTCCACAGAATCACAATTACTCACAAAGATGAAAGTACACTGCATGGGGAACATTTCTCAAGACTAAGTCACTCCATCAGTGAAATAAATGTCAGATTAGCAAAAGATAATTTCAAATGTACTCAGGGATGATGGAAATTTTAATCGAAAAGATCCAACTGTTTCACACTAAAGAGGAATTAACAACGATATTGGCTTTCTGGCACATTGCCAGATATCAAGTCATATCCAATCATAAAAAGGCAAACAAAAAATGTTTGGATATTATTTTTTCCTCTCTCTTTGAACCTTCAACTATCTCATCAGCACCTCTCCCCAAACTCAGTCTGAAATAAAGACGTGCCAAAGTTTAAATTCGCTAGCGAAGTTGCCACAAAGTGGATGAAATTTGCATTTGTGGAATTTTGTGAACGTTTCCCTGCCCTCAGCAACTTCCACTATGCAATGTTTTCAACATCAAGTGCAGTACTTCAGCTGTGAAGTGTGAAATTTCGCCATTCGTGGGTGAAATTCTGCACTTTGTGGGCAAAACTTGACACTTTGCATGAACCGTCAGACTTTGTGGATTGATCCGCACTCTGCAAATTGTGCCAAAGTTGCGAATTAATTCATGGTACAAATTTACTAACTTCACCCACCTCTAATCTGAACTGACTCTGAAGTGTTTTGATGTTTAAACAGGCTGTGCTGTGTCTCATTTGAATCAACATCCAACTTGTATACCTGATAAGTAATTAGGCTCTGCTTCAATTTGACCTACTGAAAAGAGAATAACTCTCAAAAGCTAGTCTCAAAAACAGTTTTGTTTGTCCAAAAAGGTGTCACCTGCAATATATTCATTATTGCGCTGCCACGCTTGTGCGGCCAACATCTTCTTGATAGTGCAGCTTTGGAAGCACGGTCGCTGTTGGGTGAATGCAGGGCATGCACCAGTAGGTGCGTCCCTCATTCCCCAATCAGCCTGCATGCCGGCGCCACACCATGCACACATAATGTGGCAAGCACATCTAAGAAAAGATCCACTGCAATCCGAGCAAAGCTCATCAGATGCAGTGGACCTTCCCTGGATGTGCTCGCCGATATTGTGTATGTGGCGGCCACCCAACTGCCAACTTCGATGGTGCCCAATCCCCCTGCCAGCTTCCCATGCCCCAATGTATGTGCCAATGGGGGAGCCCACTCCCCATCGGCATAAAGCACTGTCCCTCCCATTTGTTATATGCTGATGGGGTGCCCAATCCCTCAGCTCCCCCTACTTTCCCTTGTGTGCCGACGGGGTGCCCAATCCCGTCTGCATAATTAACCCCCCTGCGTTTGTGTGCTGCGAGGTGCCCAATCCCGTCGGCCACAGCAACCCTCCCAAAACAGGTGGCATGCTGGGAGCCACCCAGCGTGCCAAATACCCTGTAAAGAAAAAACCTGTCCCGCAATATTTTTTTTTCTCTCACCCTGTAACACAAAAACGGTCCCTCGTAGTCTCCCCACCCGCACCCACCGACTGCGCACTCTGCCTCCCCACACCCCCCTCACCCCATACTTACCTCTGGAGTATGGTGTGATGATCTTCGGTGGACTGGGAACACGTCTGCACTCTTCAAAGCTGACCACAAACTGAGGAAATGCCGGTAAGCTATATAATGAAATAAATAGGGTTTTTTCGACTTTGATGCATATCTCGGGCATTTTTCGGAATATTTGCACCAAATTTTCAACATGAGGTTTTTGGGACCCCTCCTCATGACTTCTGTCACTGTTATGACATTAATCAGTCCCAAAAGGTGATTTCGCAGTCACTGCACGGACTCACCTTTCGGGACCAATTAACACAAGGACAGTGGCAGTGTTCATGAGGTGGGCTCTCAAAAAGTCTATGTTGCAACTCTGGTGGAAGAAATCCAAATAATGGCTGTTTAACAAGAGTGCATTTCGCAGTTGCTACACACACTCATAACTTCGCAAATTCGCAATATTTTCAAGCCAGATTTTCAGCACTGTCATTTTTCTACACCTCTTTGTGAACAGTACAGCTGTCATTTTTCATATTCTGGCCGAAATGTGTTTCCACTCTTCCAGCACACAATAGCGCTGTCGGAGTGGAAAGTCAGTGTTCGGGCAGATTACAAAAATAACAGTGACACTGTTCATAAGCAGAGGTCATAAAATGCCTATGTTGAAGATCTGGTGACGATATTCCATAAAATGACTGTGTTACAAGCATGCGTTGCGCAGTTTACATGCACACTCATAACGTGCATTTGTAATATTTTAACTGTGGATTTTCACCATTGGCATTTTTCCACAGCTCTTGATGAACAGTACAGCTGTCATTTTACATATCCTGCCCGAAATATGTTTTCGCAAGTCCGATGCAGAATAGTACGGTCGCTGTGCAAAATCTCTTTTTGGGACAGTTTGAGGAAATGACAGTCGCACTGTACATGAGCAGAGGTGCTAAAATGCCTGTGTTGAAAATTTGGTCCCAAAAGTCCATAAAATGAGTGTATTACAAGCATGTGTACTCTTGTAACTTCGCAAATTTGCAATATTTACATGCCACATTTTCAACACTGCCATTTTTTCACACCTGCTTATGAACAGTACAGCTGTCATTTTTCACATCCTACCCAAAATGTGTTTCTGCACTGCACTACAAAGCCAATGCCAGCACAACATTCAGCACTGACAAATACTTGTTTTTTTTCTTGCACCCCTACTGTCTGAAACAGTCTCCCCTTGCCCTCTCTCCCTCTCTTGATCTCACTGATTCACCTATATCCTCTTAAATTCAGTCTCAAAGCCCACCTCTTTTCTTTGATTATGAGCTCTGTGCTCTAAATCAGTTTCCTCAACTTTGCTGTTCAACAGTTCCTTACAACTTTACTTCATTTATTGACAAACATGCTGCCATCTGTTTTTGATTTTGTTCATTCTCTCACTCAGCCAGTCTCCCAGTCTGTAGTAATAATAGTCCTACTTATTCATTTAACATTTTACATTCTCTGTTATCCTTATAGTCAAGCATTTCTTTGTTGTACATTTTCTTTTTTTTTTGTAAGTTTTTGTTGACCAGGACAGGAGGGCTACACAACACTGATTATTTTCAGCCTCGTCTTGAGGGGGTGATACAGATGCAAACCAACTGAAACTGAACCAGATTAAGCTGTTTGTGGTATTTTAGTGAATTGAAGAAATTTGGCAAAGTCATTGGGGAAATTTCTCTGCTCTTCTTCAGAGGTGCCATAAGTTCTTTAACATCCATGTGACCTCAGTTTAACATGTAATTTGAAGGACAGCACATCCTAACAGAACAGCATCCCTCCTAGCACTGCACCCAGGTGTCACTGTTTATGGTATTATAATCCATAACCTTCTAAACCTCAGGTGGATGTACTACCAGCTGAGCCATATGGACACATGTTTTGTTTCTGACAGTACTGCATCTTTTTTAAATGTAAAGCATTCTGGATACATTTGTTTGAAACATTCTATGTAAAATAAAATTGTATTGTTCTATATTGTCTACTCAAACCACAAAACACATACAGTAAAATATATTATTTCTCATTGACAGAGATGGCTCTTCAAATAACTACTGGCTCACACATTGCAGATATTAGAATGCCAGATAATGCACACATCTTTGGACATAAAAAACTGAAAATGAAAATGAATAAAAGTAGACAGAATGCATCTTTGCTGAATTTTTATTTAAAATTTGATAACCAGGAAAAGCACACTGAGCTAAGGCTCATTTCCAGGTGTGACCAAGGGGAAGGGGAAGGTGGAGTAATAATTCAATACAGTACGGGACTAATGAGCAATACAATGTGCGGCATACAAAGAGTAAAAACTCCCATGCAGTAGCATTAGAAAAGGAGTGACCAGACATTACAAAGTGGAAAAGCAAATCACAGTAGCAACAAAATGAAAAGCTGATAAAATGCATCATACAAAGCAATATGTTTGCATGGAAATAAAACCAGATACAGGTGACCAGTCATAGCAGTGCTTTGAAACAGGTTACAGCAATGACGAAATGAGAGGATGTGAAACAAGGTAAACAATAGAAATGCCAGAAAGTGAAATCCAAGTCTTGAAATTGTAGGTGGGGAGATAGGAGAACAGAAAACCCAGGTGGATGAACAATAGGATTTAGGCGAGAGAGCAGAAGGAGCTATAAATGGGAAGAGGAGAAAGAAGGTTAGTACAGTGGGAGACTGGAGTGGTGGGGGGGCATGGGTATATCTCAACTAGCATCTGAAGGCATGGAGGGAAGGGAAGAGGCTGAGGGAAGAGGGGAGCTGGTTCCAGAGATAGGGGAGGTGGTAAGAGGAGGCTGCTTGCCCTGCGCATGAGTGAAGGTAGGGAATAGCGAAAGTTCTGGTGTCTCTGGTGCATAGAGAGTAAGAGGAGGAATGGGTTTGGGAGAGGAGTGAGGAAAGGTAGGATGGGAGGGTGCCAAACCAGTATTTGGCAATAAAGGAGGTGCAGTGGGATAGGCGACATTGAATGGTAAGGAATTTAGCTTCAACTAATTAAAAGAAATATAGTGCAAATAAATTAAATAATGGAGAGGCAATTTCATTAGCAGCTGTCTAGGAGGTTCTAAAACTGTAAACTGGAGAAAAAGCGGATTTCACATGCATTCTAAATGCAACACTCTAAAAGAACAGGACAAGAAGTTACACAAAGCTGTTTTTATTTTATCATTCCATTTCTATTATGCTTCACCTAGTCTCACCATCAGACCCACCCCTGCCCTACCACTCCTACATGTAACAGCTGAGACCCTGCCATGGCTGGCGAGGCCATGCATCCTGTATGCCGTCTGTGTGTCTGTGCTACACATACAGTAGGAGAAGCAGGATGAGATCCAGGAACAGAGAGGTGGTGCTAACAGCAAACCAAGACACATGGAAGCAGAGGGCACAGCATCCACTAACAGGCCACTCAACTAAGGACTGATGTCAGAAAAGTTTTAATGCAACGGAAGTGCAATACAAACCAAGTGCAGCATCAAATAAAAGTCATATCAGCATACCGTCATTTACTGAATGACATTTTGCCTAGTAATGTTAGGCTCCTTCTAACAATTACAATTTTGCATGCACTTAAATACTATTCATTTAATTAAAAACACTTGTGTCAGTCACCCTAGTGTCAACTGAAAAAAAAAAAAACAACATGAACAGCCTAGGACAAATTACATTTCAATTCCATTTTTATTTTACCTGGAATAAAACAATTGAGAAGGCTCATATAAAAGGTGGTCCTGGATGGGCACGACAAAGCTAGAGGCATTACAATACATACATTGAATAAGTGCAATACAGTAAACATTACAATTTATACAAGGTGGTCCTGGATGTGCAAAACAGGGCAAAGGCATTACAATTCATACAATAGGTGGTTGTGATACGGTAAACATTTCTGCAAGACAGGAGAAGGCATTACAATGCATACATTAATTGGTTGCGATACAGTAAACATATCTGACAAGGATTTAGGTACACAATGAAAATGGCCAGTACAGTAAGGTATATACATCAACATTCTTAAAGTATAGTTTTTAGGAGCAAAGGAAAATAGAAAAGGGAAAAATGAAAGCACATATACTGCAACAGACTGGTTACAGGGCATTAAGTGCTAGATCGCCAGTGCAACACAGGGCAGACATCCCTCAGGGAAATTTGGTAGAATTTTAAGAGTAACAAATACAATTTTCCTGCAATGAGCATTTCAGCAGGGATCTGAAGGTCTGCAAATCAATAATTTTTGTAAGTTTTAAGGATTTTTGGAGGGTATTCCACGTGGTTAGGAGAGTGCGATTGAGTGCTGATTTGCCATAACGAGATCTTATCATAGGTATGTCAAACAATATATATGTATGTCTTCTAAGTGAGTATGCACCTAGTGTATACTTAAACAGTTCTGAGATATAGGGAGGGAGTTTATCTGTGATGGTTCTGTAAGCCCACAAAGAGACATCTTTTAACCTCCTATTGTGAAGTGAGTACCAACTAAGCTAGGTATAAAGAGAGCAATGGTGAGTTCTGAAGGGGGCATTGGTGATGGATTTTAATGCTCTATGGTACAGTGTATCCAGTTTAGCAAAGGGCTGTTTTGGAACAGTGACTGTATAGAAAGTCAGCATAACCAACAAGGGGAAGAAATGTGGTCTGGACCAGCCTTATTTTTGCTTCCTGGTTAAGCAAATGCTTGATTCTAAAGAATAAGCCTAGCTTCTGCATTAGTTTTAGGGTCAGTTTCTCAATAAGTATAATGAATGAAAGCCAGCAATCAAGCCAGAACCCCAAGTATTTAAATTTGACCACTACCACAAGCAGGTCACCAATAAGGGCCATTATCTGGTATCTGTAGTCATGTTTGCAGCTTGGACTTTGGGGAGGGGGAGAAGCATGACTTTTGTTGTTTTTTTCACATTAAGCAACAATTTCAGGTGAAAGAGGTTTTGTTGAAGCAGGTTAAAATCCTGTTGCAGATTTGAACAGGCAAGTTCAAGGGTAGGTCTGACGACATGTAATACTGTATCGTCAGCAAAGAGGTGGACACTTACCATTCTGATATTAGAATCAATATCATTGATATAAATTACAAATAATAGGGACCCCAATATAGATCATTGGGGTGCTCCTCTCAGCAAGGTTTTAAGGGGAGAGAGGTCACCTTGGGCTTTAACTTGTTGCTGCCTACCTGTAAGGTAGCAAGAAAACCATTGCATGGCTGTGGCATCGAGACTGATGTCATTTAATTTATGTAATAGTATTTTGTGATCCACTGTGTCAAACGCTTTGCTTGAGTCCAAGAAGACTGCACTGACATGTTTTTCAGTGTCAAGCACAGTTTGCCAATCATTGGTCACCTCAGCCAAAGTGGATACTATGCTATATTTTGATCTAAATCCAGATTGTAAGGGATTGAGGATGTTGGAGGTTTCCAAATGCTCTCTTAGCTATGTGTAAACTAGCTTTTCGAGTAATTTAGATAAAACATTTGATTATTTCCAAGGACTGTCAGGCACATACTTAATTGTAAACATGATTCTAAAAAAATCTTTCGGACAGAGCAAAACCCCTATTTGCAACTAGTTAAAATATTTTATGTATGTACATTCCATAATCATATTTAATGTATGTATATGAAAGATTAATATACAAGTTAGCCAGCCTGGGAGTGGGTCCCAAGATGACAGCCTGGGTAAAGAATTGACTGGAGAATAGGGCACAGAGAGTAATAGTAAATGGAGTCCACTCTGAAAAAAGGGGAGTTAGTAGTGGGGTACTGCAGGGTTCAGTATTAGGACCAGTCCTCTTCAATGTCTTTATAAGCGACATTGCAGAGGGACTGGAAGGAAAAGTATGTCTCTTTGCAGATGACACAAAGATCTGCAACAGAGTTGGTGCACAAGGTGGAGTGGAAAGGATGAGAATGGACTTGGCAAGGTTAGAGGAATGGTCAAATGTATGGCAGCTTAGATTCAATGCTAAGAAGTGCAAGGTAATGCACCTGGGAAACAAAACCCAGGGAAGAGTACACAATGGGGTGAGATAACTAACAACAAAAATGGAAAGGGACCTGGGGTAGTCATATCAGATGACCTAAAGGTGGGCAAGCAATGTGAGAGGGCAGCAAGGAGGGCTGGGGGGGATACTGGGATGCATAGGGAGAGGCATCACCAGTAGAAAACAGGAAGTTATTATCCCTCTGTACAGACAGCTAGTGAGACCCCATCTGGAGTACTGCGTGCAGTTCTGGAGACCCAATCTCCGCAAAGACATAGACAGGATGGAAGCTGTTCAGAGGAGGGTAACTAAAATAGTGTAGGGTCTGCACTGGAAGACTTATGAAGAGAGACTTGAGGAGCTTAATATGTATAGCCTCGAGGAAAGGAGGGAGAGGGGGGACATGATAGAAACTTTCAAGTACCTCAAGGGAATCAACAAAGTCAAGAGGTAGCATCTTTCAAAAAAGAGGTGTGCAAGAACAAGGGGCATAATTTGAAGATAGAAGGGGGGCGGCTCAGAGGTAATTTAAGGAAGTATTTTTTCACAGAGAGGTTGTGGATGTATGGAGGCGGCCTTCCAGAGGAGGTTGTGGAGCCAAAAACAGTGGTGGAATTCAAGCATGCATGGGATAGTCATAAGGCAATTCTAGGGGTTGGGGGTAGGAAGAAGTAGGCTGCTGGTTAACTAGGATCTGCAGCTTATCCATCAGGTAGGGAAATGGGCAGACTGGGTGGGCCAAGCGGTCTTTATCTGCCGTCAAATTCTATGTTTCTATGTATATTCACATTTGTATGCCTCTGTACCATTCTCAACTGTAATTTTCTGTTGCTGTCATTGTCCTACTCTATACTTGACGTGGAGCCTTTGGAAATTAGTCTATTACTCAAAGGGTTGTAATTCATATGTCATAAATAAATAAATAAATTTAACTTAATACATATTCCACATATATTATTAGAATAACATAGTGAATCAAGGCTCAACAGCAGTAATTTAAATTTATTTCTCTAATATGCAGAGTTATCCTACTTTTTTTGTTTTGTAAGAATAGGCTGCCAGATCAGTACTGTCACTGAGCTCCTGATCACCTCTCTCGCTCCGAGCAAGTAAATCCACAGGCTTTCTTGTTGGCCAATTTTCTGTTCCAGGCCCCCCCCCCCACCACCACCACCACAACTCACTTTTTCAATGCCAACGAACTGTATTTCATGATGAACTAGAGGATTTTGTGCAACATGTTAAGCTATTGCATCACTCATATCGTCACGTTGTATTGCTCTGATGTGTTTACCCACCCTCACTTTAAAAGAATGGCAGGTGTGACCCGCATAAAAATTCCCACAGCTGCAGCTAAGAAAATATACTACCCCTACGGTACAACATGTGATAAAATCTGTTATCTTAATTTCCTGACCTGTAGTTGGATTAGCAAAAAACTTACACTGCTTTTTGTATGCACAGTACCTTCATTTATCACATTTCAACGTACCCATGGAGTACGGGGGCAACCAAGCAGATGTTAGCCTGTTATCAAAGGGGGGGCACTTGGGGATACAAAATCTTTGATGGTTCTGGATCATCTGAAAACAAATGAAGGTCCTGATTTTACTAATGGGCATAGTTTTGGTTCCACTGCTAGCATCTGACAATTACTGCATATAATGTCAGTTACACATTTAGATCTGACAGAATATTTGGTTACAAACAGGCAGACAGTAGATACACTATGATCATCCCCTTTGGGAATAAGGGTGTTTGCCCTTGCAATACCATCCACTTCCCTCACTGCTTTCATAATACATGAATCACTGTACCCTCTCTGTTTGAATCATAAAATCTGCTCTTTCTTTTTGTTCTCAAACTCATTCTGTTCAGTACAATTACGTAAAATTTGTATAAGTTGCCCTCTTGGAATGTTTCGGGCAACATGAGATGGGTAGCAACTGTTAGCCAACAGTAAACTGTTTCTGTCAGTCTCTTTTGGGAGCAGGGTTGTGCGTACCTCCCCTGCATCACTTTTACATATTTTCAAATCTAGGAAATCTATATCAGTTTGCTGGATGTTGTACTTAAGCTTGAGACAGGTGTTCATACTTTCTAACCAGCAAACAAAATTGTTAAACTGTTCTACCATACCCTTCCAGATAATGAGGATGTCCTCTATATAGCGCCATCACATGTCCAAACAGTGAATGTAAGGATTAGTGGCAGCACTATACAGAAGACACTCCTCCCATCTGCCCACAAATAAATTGGCATAACTTGAAGCAACTGTTGTTCCCATGGACGTCCAACAAATTTGTCTATAGTATGTAGTTTTAAAAAGAAACACATTTTTAGTGACAACCATATTGAGCAGATTTAACAAATACCAGGTGGGTAGTTGTACACAGTCCCACTCACATCTCTGTTCCAGGAACCACTGTACAGCTGTTAATCCTTCCTGATGTGGAATCACTGTGTATAGTGTTTCCACATCTAAGGTGGCAAAAAAAAAAAACGGTGCATTTCAAGATTTTCAACCAGATTAATCACCTCCATAGAATCATGCAGATATGAACACTGCATTTTGACAAATTGTTATAGAATGTGGTCAAGATACATGGAGATTGGTCCTGGAACCCATCCCCATGCAGAAAGAATAGGCCTTCCAGGGGTCTTTGGGGGGGGGGGTCTTCATGAATTTTGGGGAGTATGTAAATGATGGGTACTACAGGGTGTGCTACCATTAGAGCTCAACATATTTCTTCAGTTATGTACCCTATAATGAAACTGTCACTCAAAAGCACATCAGTTTCTGCCATCACCCAGGTTATTAGTGACATGGCCTTGGGCCAGTCCCTCCAGTCTGTGCCATATTAAGTTTTTGCATGGAATGGCATCATACCACAGGCTGATGGAACATACTGTTCCATGGTTAAGTTATTGAGAGTGAGAGACACTGTCATCAGGGGGTATGCATGCCCAAGATCTGTGACTGTGCCTAAGTTGAGGTGTGTCTGGTGTTGGCACCTCCACGCCCTGTCACCAGTGGGCTCCCCTATTAGTTTTGATATAGGAGATGGGGTGGAACAAGAAGCATTCCACACTGAATGGACTTCCAGCACCCTGGATCACCAGAGGGGCAGCCATTCAGCAAAGGATGGAGGGACATCTGTGCAGGGCTGAGTGAGCATCATGCAGAAAGATCCACCAGTCCCTATCACTGTTGATTAGGATTGTGGGTCCAGGACAGAAACCTGTGGTCCTTTAAGTGGAAGGCAGATGCTTTAACTGCTAGATCATGGGGCACCAAAAAAGTTAAATTAATTACAGCAAGAACAGAAAACTAAACAAATTGTGGCCTGTCTGAGAGCCCTTAATGGAGTTAGGACCCAGCTGCTTAATCTACTCAGAGATAAAATAGAAAAGAAACAAATTAACATGGATACCATGACCCTGGTCCAAAAGCTGCGAAGCTACTGGTTTACAGGCTAAAAACAAAAGTATACTCAAAGTCAGTAGTTCACAGTGTGAGACATTCCCATACTCAAGATCATAAAACAGATTCTCCAGATGTAGATGGTTCTTTAACAGTTTATTACAAAACCCTCTATTCAGATCATGAGGAAGAAATCGGGATCTAGAGAGGTGAATCCTTTTGCTCTGCCCCTCTGAAGAGCAAAAGCATAATTATACTTAGCAGTTATACAATCTGAGATTCAGGGCAGCATTTAAAACAATACAAAAGAATCACATCCTTGGAGTAGATGGAGTTTTGCAGAAACATTTGGTGGAACACACAGTGGATCCAGCCAGGATGCAACGTAATAGCTTACAGTAAAATAATGTAACAAAGTACTTCATGACAAATGGGATTAATTGCCATTGAATTACACTGTTCTCTGCAGTATGCTGCAGCATTTTGCAGTATTATTTCAGAGCTGGCACCACTGCACTAGTAGTAGAAGAAGGGAGGTGATCCTATCCAAGTTTCACAAGTTTCACGTTTATTGATCAACCATGGTGTTATTACCACCACAGTTATTACAAGTAAAAACAGTAAAATATAAAAAATATGCAAAGATAGACAGACATACATATATAAATGACAGGTACAGCTGTATTGTAGTATTAAAATCCAGGTATTTAGACCTCTTTGGTGCAAGTAGGCATCATTTGTGCTTTTACATTTCATATTGAACAAGACCCTTAAAGTATGACTCAGCATGGAACTTTGGAACCGATGGAGCATATCTGAGTAATCTTATTTTAAAATGTTTTCTTCTGAAATGCTTTTTTATATTTTAATTACTGAGGCTATACATTGAGCTATCATTATTGCATCTTCTGAAAATTTAGGATGCATGAAAATAAATACTTTGTCATAATTTCTATTGGCATATATTAAAGGCCCTGGAAGCTTGTGCATAATTCCATCCTTGTACAAGACACTTGTTGGTCCAATAAAAGGTATCAATCAAACCTTCCATCATTTCGTATATTTTAAGAAATTTAAGAAGGAATAGGTTTCTTGTCTTCATATATAATGGACAGATGTTAATTATGTGTGCAAGTGTTTTCCTATGTCCTTTATTACATCTACATTGGGTATTAACTTCATTTCTCTCATTTATTGCTATATTATTATAGTATGTATATTTTGAGGTAATAGTTTCAAAGCGGGCCCATGTGATTAATTTTTATCCCTTGCAGAACTAGGAAAGGTCAGATATTCTTCCAGTGAGTGGTCTATTTTGTTTTCTTTAATCCATTCAGAGCATTTTGGTTTTTTTAATTTTCTCCATCTCAGAATCCTTTGATTTTTTTAAATAATTTTCTTTTAATAGTAGATCTATACTGTATTAAAGTGTTGATTTTCTTTTTAAAATCTGTCCATAGGTGTGTCATTTTTATTTAAGTAAGGATACTTTCCAAGGTCATTAACCATTTTGATTTGTGTTTCTCTTGGATCCATTTATTTTTTCCTTTAGACACTGAAGGGGAAGATCACTATTCTTGTTATTAATTAATCTTAATCAATATGTCATCAGGTAGAGTTCTTTCATTGCATTTATTGAAATTCTGCCTAGTTCTGCCCTTACCATTGCATCTGAAGTTGAATTAGGCACCCCTAAAAGGGCTCTGTAAAAAATATAACAAAGCTCTTTCCAAATTATCTGAGTTATATGAACCCCATACTTCGTAAAATGGGGTTTATTTTAGCTTCTCCAGCCTTGAGAGCTGGAATGATTATATCCCCTCCCAATAATTATAATTACATTTTAAAAGAGCTTTGGCAGTAAGTTTTGCCTTTATATTTTTTTTCCTTTTGATGAGTAACCCAGCTGCTGGAGGATGTAAATTTTATTCCCAAATATTGATATTCCTTAACTATACCTAACTTGTTATTTCCTAAATATAATTTAGGTTGTTTAGACTGAGGTCCCATTTTTCCAAATGTCATTACCTTCATTTTCTCTAAAGTTTATTTATAATTCTAACTGTATACATTTCCTTTGAAATATGTTTATTTTGTGTTGCAATCCAGATTCAGAAAGGGCAAAAATAACAATATCATCAGTGCAAGCCAGTGTATGTAAGACGTTCGATCCTACCCTATATAGATCCCTGATGTGATTACACCTGGAGTACTGTGTGCAGTTCTGGAATCTGCACCTGAAGAAAAACAGAGAAAGAGTGGAAGCTGTGTAGGGGCATTAACCAAGATGATTCAGAGGCAGCCAGGGAGGCCCTATATGAAGAGGCTAAAAAGACCACAACACAAATGTGCACCCCAGAATCCAGTATGTGGAGGGGGGTATAACAGACGTACAAGTTTCTACATGAGATGAACATAGGGGAAATCAGGGAATTGTTCACAATTAGTAAGAATACGGGCATAAGTGGGAACTCTAAGAAGCTGGAGGGAAAGAGGGAGGGAGGGAGATTCAGAGAGGATGTTAGGAAGCATCAATTTAAGGAAACTGCAGTACAGAAGTGGAACAAACTACTAAGAGAAGTGATCAGTGTCAAATCAGCAGTGGGATTTAAACACAATTGGGATAAATGCATGGGGCTGATGAAGGCAGGTGTAGAGGGTACAGTAGCATGGGGAGATACTGTAAATGATCACTACAGTACTGCAACATACCACAGAAGGAACTGCAGACCAAACAAGAGAAACTGACAGCTCAGGACTCACAAAGATGGAGCCAAAAGCAGAACACTGAAAAGTACACGTGAGATCACTGTCTCCCAGAAGGGGGCGGAGCAGCAAGATGGCCACACTGCTGCTTCGCTCCGCAGACCTCCTCCTCTTAGTTCTGCTTTATATTTTGATACTCTGCAGAGGTTAAATATTTTTTTTATTCCTCTTACTCAACTCAGTGTCTCTAGTGTCGTTTTTTGCCTTTGCCAGTTTTTTCTGGGGGAATGTTTGTTATCTGGAATAGAACAAACACAGTAAGGCAAGATAAGTTGACAGGTTTGGCAACATTAAAAATGGAGACACCTGTGGAGTTCAGGAAGAAAGAGAACTCACAGAACTGAGGTAAAAAAACTTTAAACTAAGACCTCATGAATGGAACTCCTCTTATTTTAACTAATAGTCTTTTGATAAAAGTTTCCTTTTTTTTGTAGCTCAAAAAGTTGAAAGTAGCTGGAAGCAGAGTATTGCAGAGTATTGTCCTGAATGGGCATGCTAGTCTACCATCGTTTTTTGGTGTCCTGACAGATATTTGTCGAATAGGAGTGAGAGAGAATAAGTACTGAATAATCTCTCCTCTAAAAATTATTATACTGCCATTTTTAAGTTTTAATTTAACAGCAG
Organism: Neoceratodus forsteri; assembly: GCA_016271365.2. Taxonomy (NCBI): domain Eukaryota; kingdom Metazoa; phylum Chordata; order Ceratodontiformes; family Ceratodontidae; genus Neoceratodus; species Neoceratodus forsteri. The sequence continues at coordinate 915,729,011 of CM057454.1, read as the reverse complement.
AGCTGATGACACTAAGGAGTTTTTCCACTGAAAATCAGACGGGGTGTCGATGAACAGTGAGGTGGACGTCTGAAACGGAATCACTTTAGTGCTTATAAGCTCACATAGCCTTTTTTAAAGATATGCCATGGTTGCCAGGGGGTTCAGGATGATTATGTTCATCTGAGTTAACTTGAATTTACTGCGCTTAGTGGAGCTCTTTTTTCTGTATTTGAATTAACAGATTGCAGGAAGCCATTCTGCCCCACCTGGTAAAGGAAAGGAGAGAAGATTGATGAAGGAGTGCCCCAGGCAGTGAAAAGGAGCTGTAAAAACTGCAACACAGGATATTTTTGAGTAAAGCCAATAGAGATCTGTGAGGATGGTGAATCAGATTTGGTTACCGAGATGCAGGAGTAATACACAGTTTGGACATTTGAATGGATGTCTTGGACAGGAGTATTTCACAATGCCAGAATGGGAGACTGCGAAGCTGGAAAGCTGAATAATAGAGTGCAGCTGCTGGTGCTGGCCACAGTTGTCTTGGGGAGAATGGCAGATGGCTCTTCAGTATGGGAGACACAAGCCAGGATTTAAGTTTGGTCTCCTTTTACTAGCTGCACAAGAACGCTGCATAAGTGACTATGGGGTAAAATTCCCTGGAACGGTAATCCATTAAACTTTTTCTTCCATGGATGGCAATTGATAATGGTCAAAGGACTCCTGAATATGGAGCCAGCTGTTATTTTGTTTCTGGTTGCTTGAGGTTGAAAATATTTGTTTGAGTGGAATGTGAATGTTCTGAATGAAGTTTGGACTCTGGGCTCCAGTCTGAGAAAAAGGGAGCCAGGTCTGGGTTCTATTTCTGATGGTCCCCTCCTCACAGAGCCCCATATAAATGCTGAGTAGCAACATGAGGAGAGTTGTTAGGAGGTAGTTTCCATGAGGCAATGATTTACTCCCTCTCCCATCTGATGTCCGATGTTTAATCTAAAGATTAAGGGCAACAGGGCTGAAATGCCTAAACATGTATAATGATTTTTATGTTGTCTTGCACATGAGCAAGCAACATCTTGTAGTAGTATGACAGTGAGAGGTGTGTCAGTGTTGCAAATGCAGGACACACTTTAGTAGGTGCATCCCTCATGCCCCAATTAGCCATCATGCTAGTGCTGACACAAAAATTATGTAAAGTGCCACCAACTTGAAAGATATCTGCCGCTGCAATCAGAGACAAGCTTTTCATGCAGTGGCAGAGACGACACGCCTTCCGTATGTGCCTTTCCTGGTGAAACATTCAATAAACATGGCGGCAGCTCCTGCCGCCACCACACAATCCCCAAACAAAGTCGACATTGCGGGTGCAATCCCCATGTCAGCATGTCCCCCACCCCCCTTCACATTGTGTGGCACTCTGGGAGCCCACCACAGTGTGCCACCACTTACACAAAGCTGACCATGTTGGCATGTTCCTCCTCCCTCACCCCCATTGTGTGGCACATGGGGAGCCCATTCCAGTGTGCCCAACATTTCCCCCCCCAGAAAGTCATGGGGCACACAGGGAGTCCACTCCAGTGTGCCCAACATTTGTTTTATTTCACCTGTAAAGAAAGAAAACTGTCCCACAATGTCTGGGTTTTTTTTGTACCTGAAAAAATAAAATGATCCCATCGTTGTCTGCAGTGCCCCCTCCCCCGCACCCACACTCTGTGCCCACCTCCCACACCCCTTCACCCTATACTTACCTCCGGAGGTCCAGCACTGTTATCTTCGGTGGAGCAGGAACACATCTGGACTCTTCAAAGCCGAACTGCAAAATGAAGAAATGCCGGTAAGCTGTATAATGGCATCAGTGGGAGGGGGGGTCAACTTAGGTGGATATCTCAGCCATTTGTTTCAATTCTGGCTCCAAATTTTCAATATGCGGTCCTTGGGACCCCACCTCATGAACACATGCACTGTCTTCTCGTTATCCAGTCCCAAAAGGTGATTTCAGGGTCACTGCTGGGAATCACCTTTCAGGACCAATTAACATAATGACAGTGCCACTGTTAATAAGGTGGGGTTCCAAAAAGCCTATGTTGTAAATCAGGTGAAAAAATTCCAAAAAATGACTGTGTCATGAGCGTCCATTGCGCAGTTTCCATGCACGTTCGTAACTGCGACAATTTTTAATATTTTAACATACTAACATACTAATTGCCAGCAGATTCGGCCTTACGGTCTATCGAGCCTGCTTGAACCTCAGATCCCTAGTTGGGTGCTGAGGCTCTCCCCCACCTTGTGTTCCAGAACCCCTATCATCTATCCCCACCCCCCTGGGCCAGGCCATCATCTGATACATCCACTTTCTGTGTCTGTCCCACCCTCTCTTGAAGCCCTCCACTGTGGATCTCTGAACCAGCTCGCCAGGCAGTGCATTCCAAGGGTCCACCACCTTCTCAGTGAAAAACCTCCTCCTCTTTTCCCCCCTCACCCTTCTGCCTTCCAACTCCAAACCATGCCCTCTGGTGATACCTCCCTGCTTTAGTCTAAAGATCCCCTCCATGTTTACCCTATTTATTCCCTTGAGGTACTTGAAGACCTCAATCATGTCCCCCCATCTCTCCTCTCCTCCAATGAAAACAGGCAGAGCTCCTCAGGTCTGTCCTCATACGTCAAATCCCCTAGTCCTCGTATCATCTTAGTTGCCCTCCACTGTACCCTCTCCAGGAGCTGTATGTCCCTCTTCAAGTGTGGTCTCCAGTACTGTACACAGTACTCAAGGTGTGGTCTAACCAGTCCATTGTACAGCAGCAGAATCACTTCCCTGCTCCTAGAAGTGATCCCCCTTACGATGCATCCCAATGTCCTGTTTGCCTTGCTAGCCGCTCTCCTCACTGCTCAGAGTTATTCATACATGCATCCACCATGACCCCTAGGTCTTTTTCCCCTACTGAGGCCTCCAGCGCCTCCCCTCCCCTCCCACAGTGTACCTGTGTTTAGGGTTTCCCCGTCCAAGATGTAACACCTTGCACTTGGTGATATTGAAATTTAATTTCCATGTGTGAGCCATGCTTTCCAGGGTGTCCAGGTCCCCTTGCATGGCCAACCTCCCCTCTTCCCCCTCAACTACTGCTCCCAGAGCACTGGGCAGAAATCACATTGCGTCAACACCCATCTCGGGCCTTCGTGATGCTTTGTTTTAATTAAACAGTCAGATTTCCCTGGTCTGCACCAGTTCTAAGTTAGCCACTAGCTGCCGGATGATGCGGGATGCCGGTCGAGACCGGCACCCGCCAGAGCCAGGGCGATCCAGAGGAAGAGGCCTGGCGAGCGTCAAAATCGCCACCGCCCGTGGCGATGCCGCGTCCAGCCATGGCGCGTGCCCAGCCCCGCTTCATGCCCAAGCCCGACCAACCCAACCCTTAGAGCCAATCCTTATCCCGAAGTTACAGATCTATTTTCACTCCAGATTTTCAACATTGCCAGTTTTTCACACTTCCTTATGAACACATTACAGCTGGCATTTTTCACATCCTGCCCAAAATGTGTTTTTGTACATCTGGCGCACAATGGCGTGGCCGCTGTGGGAAATAAACTTTTGTGACAGAGTAACAAAATCACAGTGCTACTTTTCATGAGTGGAGGTCCCAAAATGCCTATGTTGAAAATCTGGTTAAAAAATATCCCCAAAATAATTGCATTACAGGCGTGCATTGCACAGTTTCTACGCACGCTCGTAACTTCACCAATTTTTCATATTTTCACTCCAGATTTTCAACATTGCCATTTTTTTACATCTTCTCAAGAACAGTACAGCTGACATTTTTCACATCCTTCCCAAAATGTGTTTTCGCACCTGTGGTGCCAAATGGCACAGTCGCTGTGCAAAATCACCTTTCGGCTAATGAACTGATAGTAGCTAATATTATAAAATATAGTTGTTCGAATATGGTCAAATATGCTGATGACATTAAAATAAGTGGACAATGTGCTAATTTAGATCAAATTGCCTCTATTCAAAATGACCTTGACCAATTGTCTAAATGGATTTTCACGTGGGGGGTGAAACTAAATCATAAAAAATACAGAATCATTCATTTTGGTGCTAGTAATCCTAGGCATATATATACTTTACATAAACAGGTGTTAGTTACCTCAGATGTTGAAAAGGATTTGGGAGTTTTGATAACTGATGATTTTCTTCCAAGCACTCAAATTAATGAGGTTATCCTTAGAGCAAATTGGCTCATTTGGTCCATTAAAAGGAACATCAAATCTAGGGATAGTACGGTCTTGATGCCTCCCTATAGAGCCTATGTCATCCCCACCTAAACTTTTCATCCCAATTGTGGTGTCCGTTTAAAAAACAGGACATCGCACAACTGGAAAAAGTTCAAAGGAGATATACAAAGATGGTAAGAGGTTTTGTAAATGTCCCATATGAAACCAGATTAACCATACTGAATTTGATGCCTCTCTACATTAGGCGTTTAAGAGGTGACCTACTCCTTATGTATGATATCATAAATGATCCATATTTAATGACTATCCTAGGTTTCTGTTTCAAGGAAGATACCTATAATCTTAGAGGACATCCTCTTCAACTGCAGTTAAAAAAATGTCATTATCTTCCTCGGAAGTTTTTCAATACACTTCGTGTAATCAAACCATGGAATAGTCTACCAATAGGTGTGATTGTTAGCAGTTCCAAACCCAATTTTAAAACAAGGCTTGATAAATTTATTTTATCTGGATCACTGTGTTTGTTATTACTTGTAACACGAGCAATCATGGGCCTTACTGGCTCTCTAGCTCTGTAACGATCTTAGTATGACACTGTTCATGAGGTGGGGTCACAAAAAGCCCATGTTTAAAATGTGAAGTGAAAATACCAACAAATGCCCGGGGCATTAGGGTTTCCAACCATAAAACCCTACCCTGTAGAAACTGACAGGTGTGGCTTGGGATTGTCGGCTGTAATGCTCACGCCATTCCACCCCCACCCTACAGTCAGTGAAAGGCATTGAGGTGGGCCTTGGACTCTTAGGCCCAAAAGTTCACCCTCATTCTCCTGTACTGCACCCATCTCAGCACATTTCCTTATGGAATAGGGTGAGCATAATGCCCAAAGACCCCAAGGCACACAACACTTTTTGGTGTTTGTAGGGTAGGGTGAGGTGAAATCGTGTGAATGTTATGACTGATGACCCAAAGGCACACCCCAATGCCTATCAGTCTCTGCAGGGTGGGGGTGGGGGTGGCGTCAGTTCAATACTTCACTGCAATTCCTATTATGCATCTCTCTAACTCATAGAAACATAGAAACATAGAATTGGATGGCAGATAAGGACCGCTTGGCCCACCCAGTCTGCCTATTTCCCTACCTGATGGATAAGCTGCAGATCCTAGTTAACCAGCAGCCTACTTCTTCCTACCCCCACCCCCTAGAATTGCCTTATGACTGTCCCATGCATGCTTGAATTCCACCACTGTTTTTGACTCCACAACCTCCTCTGGAAGGCCGTTCCATGCATCCACAACCCTCTCTGTGAAAAAATACTTCCTTAAATTACCTCTGAGCCGCCTCCCCTTCTATCTTCAAATTGTGCCCCCTTGTTCTTGCACACCTCTTTTTTTGAAAGATGCTACCCTCTTGGACTTTGTTGATTCCCTTGAGGTACTTGAAAGTTTCTATCATGTCCCACCTCTCCCTTCTTTCCTCGAGGCTATACATATTAAGCTCCTTAAGTCTCTCTTCATATGTCTTCTGGTGCAGACCCTGCACCATTTTAGATGCCCTCCTCTAGACAGCTTCCATCCTGTCCATGTCTTTCCGGAGATTGGGTCTCCAGAACTGCACGCAGTACTCCAGATGGGGTCTCACCAGCTGTCTGTACAGAGGGATAACTTCTTGTTTTCTACTGGTGATGCCTCTCCCTATGCATCCCAGTATTCCCCCAGCCCTCCTTGCTGCCCTCTCACATTGCTTGCCCACCTTTAGGTCATCTGATATGACTACCCCCAGGTCCCTTTCCATTTTGTTGTTGTTAGTATCTCACCCCCATTGTGTACTCTTCCCCTGGGTTTTGTTTCCCAGGTGCATTACCTGCACTTCTTAGCATTGAATCTAAGCTGCCATACATTTGACCATTCCTCTAACCTTGCCAAGTCCCTTCTCATCCTTTCCACCCACCTTGTGCATCAACTCTGTTGCAGATCTTTGTGTCATCTGCAAGAGACATACTTTCCTTCAGTCCCTCTGCAATGTAAACATAAAGACATTGAGAGGACAGTCTAATACTGAACCCTGCGGTACCCCACTGCTAACCCCCCTTTTTTCAGAGTGGACTCCATTTACTATTACTCTCTGTGTCCTATTCTCCAGCCAATTCTTTACCCAGGCTGTCATCTTGGGACCCACTCCCAGGCTGGCTAACTTGTATATTAATCTTTTGTGTGGGACTGTGTCAAATGCCTTGCTAAAGTCTAGGTAGGCCATGTCCACAGCCCCTCCCTGATCTACTACTTTGGTCACCCAGTCAAAGAAATCTATCAGATTTATCTGGCATGACCTTCCCGCTGTGAATCCATGCTGCCTTGGGTCCTGTGCCCCTCTGGCCTCTAGATACTCAACAATTCTTTCCTTCAGAAGTGATTCCATCATTTTCCCTACCACTGAGGTTAAACTAACAGGTCTGTAGTTTCCTGCTTCTGCCTTGCTCCCACTTTTGTGAAGGGGAATCACATCTGCCCTCCTCCAGTCCTCGGGTACCACCCCATCCTCCCATGATTTGTTAAAGAAGGTAGTCAGTGGTGTCACTAGTTCTACCCTTAGTTCTTTTAGAATTCTGGGATGAATCCCATCAGGCCCCATTGCTTTGTCCACCTTCAGTTTTAAGAGTTCTTTCAGAACCCTTTCTTCTGTAAATGGGCTGGTATCAACTTCTGTATCCAGAGTGTTTCTACTGTTTGTTTTAGGTACCTCCCCCTCTTCCTTTGCAAATACTGAGCAAAAATGTTTGTTTAGTATCTCTGCCTTTTCACAGTCACCCTCTGCCCACCCTCCCTCCCCTTTATTAAGCCTCACTATCCCTCCCTTGGTCTTCCTTCGCTCCCTGATGTACCTATAAAGTGTTTTATCCCCCTTCTTAACTGAGTTGGCTATCTTTTCCTTGGTTTGGGCCTTTGCTGTTCTGACTGCCTTCCCAGCTTCCTTTTGCTTTAACTGATACAGTTCTCTGTCCTGCTCCTTCTGTGATTCCTTGTACTTTCTGAATGCTTTCTTTTTCTCTTGAACCTTCACTGCCACTTCCTTTGAGAACCATAGTGATTTCTTACCTCGTTTCGTTTTGTTTATTTGCTTTACACAAAGGCTTGTTACCTCTGTGATGGCAGTTTTATTATTCCCCATTGTTCTTCCACCTCCTTCCTGCCCATTTGCTAGTGCATTCCTTAGGCACTCACCCATTTTGTCAAAGTCAGCCCTCCTAAAATCCAGTACCTTTGTCTTTGTATGGCTTGACTCTACTGCTGTGTTTATTGTGAACCATACTGTTCGATGGTCGCTAGTTCCCAGATGGCTACCCACTTCTACATCTGTGATCCTCTCTTCATCTCCATTTGAGAGAACCAGGTCCAAGATTGCTCCCACTCAAGTGGGCTCCAATACTAGTTGTCTAAGCCATGCCCCCTGTAGGGCATCTAGAATAACCCCACTCTTAGAAGTGGCTGCTGCAACTGCCTCCAGTTAACATCTGGCATATTCAGATCACCCATCAGCAATATCTCCCTTTTTCTGCCATTCTAAGTATACTTTCTATCATTTCCTTGTCCATTTCCTCCCCCTGAGAAGGGGGTCTGTATAAAACCCCTGTGCAGATTGTGGTGCCATTGCTGGTCTCCAAATTTACCCACAGTGCTTCTTCTCCTCCCTGTTTACCCTTTTGTTCTGTTGCTTTGATTCCTTCCCTTATGTAAAGAGCTACTCCTCCTCCTCTTTTACCCTCCCTGTCCCTCTTGTAGATAATGTATCCTGGTATGTTTACGTCCCAGTCATGGTTTTGTGTGTACCATGCTCCTGCACTACCAATGCCAATGCCAGCAAGACAACATTTGGCATTGACAAATGCTTGTTTTTTAAGCTATGATATAACTTCTGTAACATGTTTATAACTGCCAAATTATAAATAAATAATGGCCTCCTTATGCAGTAACCTCTTGAAACAATTTTATAAAAACCTTTTAACAAGTCGTAGTGTCTGGCTGCAGGTATCTTTCCTTCACAGAATCTGCAAAAGGAGAAAAAGTTAGGACTGCATGTGCCTAGATCCATAGGTGACTTCTATCTAACCTTAAAAGATACAGTTGAGGTCTGTGTACATAAAGTTCTCTTAGAATTTCTTTATCTTAAACATCTCCATTAAATCGCTTTATTATGAAGTTGGTTTGGCTAAGCTATACTGCAGCAACCATATGGTCACTTTTGCTATTTCTGAAAAAAGTCTGGCGTGTGAGTCGACAAGTAATGTATTAATGGTGCTTATGATGCAAGGACTCTTGAAACTGACTAGCAGGCTATTTCTAAAGGAACTGATGGTTGTGTGAATAAATGGAGCTTAAAAAACATTATTGATGGATTCCCAAGAGCAAATGGAGCTTCTTAATCCCTCTTGTAAAGTGTTGTCATCACACGGGGCTATTAGTCTGGGGTGGGCCATGAAGTCCTTGTTAGGAGTCTCGGTAACAGGTGCCTTTGGTTATATAGAGTGCTATGGAAAGAACTGCTGATAAACACTGATCCTGAACCTTGGACCACTGGCAGGCTTTTGTTTTAATATCGTAATATATAAATGTCTGCTAGAGCCATTCAGCCCTGTAACCAACAAACTCCAGAACATGAATGGAGCCTTTAGCTCAGATACTAATTGATGGATTCCTGAGCTAATGAAGTCTGAACGTTTGACTCAAAATGGATGGACTCCAGAGTTTAATGGAGCCACAAGTCTGTTCTAGCTGGAACTTATTTGTAAATATTTTAAGTTATACTTATGCTTATATGCCTGCTCAGCATGTTATAAATTACCTGTGTGCTCATGTTTTAGTGCTTGAAAATGAACACCATTTACTATTGCATCTAAATCTATGAGACAAAGGGGTTTAAATTATTAAACCCTTAGCAGAGATAGATTAGATTGTTTAAGACTGATTGATTATTGCAGTCTTAGTGATAACTCACATTTAATTAGCTTAATTGTGCATATTAAGTAGAATTACTAGCTGATAGTTTGGCTACATTTTTAATGTGTTGCTCACTAATTATTGAATACGAATAACAATTTTTAGGATACTTATATTAGTACCTGGAGTCATGTACTGTTCTGTCAGAAATGTTTTGTTTTTATTGTGTACTGTTCTTAATTTGTAATGACCTGATCGGTCGAACAAATAAACTTGAAACTGAAACTACACGCAAAAGTAAATGGCTGCACGTCAATGACACAGTTCCACATGACTGCTTGGAGACAATAAAAAGTATTTAGTCTTGACAAAGCATCAATGTGATGTGAAACAATGTTTTCTGGGGGGGGGGCTACCAGCTTGATTGTACTGAATAAATACTCTTTGTAATCTCCTATCAGTGGAGTGGAACTGTGTCATTGTTGTGCAGCCATTTACCTTTGTGTATACCACAGAAGAACTGGGCAGACTGGATGGGCTGTGGAGCATTTTTTCTTGCCACTACTGTCTACGCGTCGGTGTTCCTATACTAAAATCACTACAAAATACCTACAACCATATATTAAATACAGTAGCTATGCCAAAGGAAGAAACTCCAGCTATCACACTGCACCTCAAGATAGAAGAGTCCCAAACAAAAAACATGTCTGCCTAGGGTTCATTTTGCACCATTACAGTGCTCCACCTAGGTACTCAGACCTATCAGTTTCCTAATGGTTCTCCAGAGCAGCAACACCTCAAAAATTAATGAGGAAAATACAAGCACCAAATCTTCAGCACATTAAAATATAAGAGTTCCACACATATACTGTACACAGAGTACCATTACCACCTGTCTGATGCCACCTGCCTCAGTCTGCTCTGGTAAAAGATGGTAGAGCAGAAGGAAGTATGGGCACAGGCAGGAGAACCAGTGTCAATGGGTGCCAGTGGGTGGGGGACTGTCAACATTTTTTTGGCAGATGACTTGGGTTGGACTTCAATTCTAAAAGTACTAGTGGATGGTTTGGGGCAGAGAATAGATCTAGGGCAGCTGGATGTGAACTGGAATGAGGTAAATAAGCCCTAAGAGGGATATGTTTAAGAAAAACTAATTTAGACAGCTGGCATTTCCAGGAGATCAATGACCTGTTGAAAGAGTTAAAGGCTCAAGCAGTGAAACTAAGAACCATCAACTTAGATGGTCACTAAACTGTACAGGAAGCACCATGGGTCCAGGCAGTATGCCGATGTTTCCTAGACAACTTTACAGCGACTGACACTACAGCAACAACAGCACCAAGTTGCTGTAGTGTTGGTGCCAGATCCCTGGCACTGCTTTCTGGGGGTATTGCAGCCCCTCTCCGAAGCAACTCTGACTCAGAGTTGATTATTTAAGTAGTGGGGGTGTTTGGGGGTGATGTCCCCTGAAGAAAACAAAGTTTGATGTGACTCCCTTTATGCCAACCACAAATGCGGTTGACATAAAGAAGTCGCTTTAATGTCGGTGGACAACGCAATTGTCACCCGACTGTCATAGATCCAGTCCAGGCCATTGTGTATCTACTAAGACTATTTAGACAGTGTAACTCTGACATGCTGTGTGACTGGTTTAATGCATGAAGCCTTAAACTCAATACATCTAAATGTAAGGTGCTACATTTGAGGAGAAAAAAACACAACTAGAACATGTACAGTATGTGTGGGGCTCTTCTTACTGTCATCAGGGAGGAAAAGGACATGGGGGTCATAAAAGATGAGGGACTGAAGCCGGGCAAGCAGTGCATGACCACTCTCAATAGGGCCAGCAGAATGCTGGGCACATCAAAAGGGGGCGACCAGCAGAGCACTGAAGGAATCCTGCCACACATGAAGTTTAGTTCTCCTGAATGCAAAGAAGACATTGAGGTAGACAAGAGGATGCAACACAGGGCAACCAGACTGATCAACAGTATGGGGTACAAAAGCTATGAGAAGAGGCTATAGGCCTTTTATGTGTTTACACAACAGAAAGGAGGCTGAGAGGGCACAGGATCTCATTCTTTCACAAACTCAAGGATACTGACAAAATAGAACAGTCAAGAGATGTTTGATATGTGTCCTACAGCAGGATGTGGGGGCACACCTTGAAGCTCAGCTGTGGTAAATTCAGGGGTAATGCTGCTGATAAATAGCTAAATTGAAGTCTACTAAAAAGATTTTCCATAGATTGGACACTTCTCATGTATATCGCCACCCCCCAACTCTGAATTGCTCAGATATTGATTGGATCTTCCTCAACAACAATGCCCCCCCGCATCCCCTCTCTTGCTACATCTCCATGTTAATTTAGGTTTCACCATGTTATTGCTTTATTCCCTATTGCCATCTAGCCTACAGCCTCCTAACTACCTCTAACTGTCCTTCCTGTGAGGGACCCTCGGTCAGCTCACTGTTTCACCTGTTCTAAACATATGTTCCTGATACCCATAGACAAAATCAATGACAAAATAAAAAAAATATAGAACTATGTATATATAATATTAAAAAACAAACAGCAATTATGAACCTGGTCATGAAACACCATGCACATGGAACAGGAATGGGTTAGGAATGGTATCTATATGATTCTGAAAATTCATTTAAACACAAAGTGCGATGTGTGGTATCTTGTTATTAAAATCAGCTCTATATTTATGTGAAGCCCACTAAATATAACCAGTAAGATGAAATGAACCCCATAATCAATAATGGATACCCACACCACCCCTTAGCACATTATCCTGCCAGAGTGCTGTTTTCAAAAATGCTGCAAGTTCTTGGAGGGGCGAGTAGCATGAATACTCTGACCAGAACTCTGCTTCTGGCCAGGATGACACATACTGTAACCAACCGAAGGTGCTCCTCTAAGGCATGATGCCAGGATGTGCAACATCATATAATGTGCACTCTGGCATGCCATGCATTGGTCAAGTTAATCCACCCTTCCAACTCGCTCTACACTTAAGCACAGAGCTTTAGAATGACCATGCAGTCTGTACTGAAAGACCACCAGGAACGGTCACAGAAAACTGAGAGGTGAGTGTACTTTTGGAGTTCCGAGCTCGCATCAGCTTTAGAAAAACTTATAGAATCATAGAAAATGTGACGGCAGAAAAGGACCCTCTTGGCCCATCAAGTCTGCCCCATCACTCCCACCCTACCTGCCCCTCTCGCCCTGAGATCCCCTCCTCCACCCCATGGACAGCCCCTTGTGCCTGTCCCATGCCCTCTTGAATCCCTCCACCATTTCAGCCCCCATCACCTCCTCCAGCAGCCTGTTCCATGGCTCCGCCACTCTCTTAGTGAAGTAACACCCCCTCACATGCCCCCTAAACCTCCCTGTCACCCAGAGATCATGACCCCTAGTTCTTGCACCTACCTTCGCTGTGAATAATCTCTCCCCTACTTTATTGATCCCCTTCACAAACTTAACATTTCTATCATGTCCCCCCTTGTCTTCTGATCTCCAGCGGGTACAAAATCAACACCTTCAACCTCTCCTCATAGGGCTTCCCATTCAGCTCATTCACCATCTTAGTGGCCCTTCTCTGAACCCTTTCAATCCCATCTATGTCCTTCTGTAGATGAGGTCTACAGAACTGAACCCCGTACTTCAGGTGAGGCCTCGCCATGGATTTGTAGAGTGGCAGCAGCACTTCCCTCCTTCTACTCATTATACCTCTCCCTAAGCACACCAGAATTCTATTTGCTTTGCCCACCATCTTGCTGCATTGGGTCTCTACCTTAAAGTGCATGAAATTATGATCCCCAGATCCCTCTCCTGCTCAGTTGCTTTCATTTCATCCCCCCGTGTGTACTTTGCTTGTGGGTTGTTCCTTCCCATGTGCATCACTGTGCATTTTTGGGCATTGAATTTCAGCTGCCATGTTTCTGACCACCCCTCCAGCAACCTTAGATCTTCCCTCATAGCCTCCACTCCCTCTGGGGTGTCCACCCTATTGCAGATCTTCATCCCAGCTGAACAGAACTGAACTCTGCAGGGTTTTTCCCCTGGCCGCATCGGCGGCAGGATTTTCATCAGCTGCTGCTGCTCTAATTCGAGGGCGGCCATTGCCGCGGACCTAGAGGTTGAGCTAGTCGGGATACAGCGCATATCCGTGGTTGAGGACTGATGTCGGTGGGCTCCCGCAGCAGCCAATCAGTGCCAGGTTGTTGGGCATGAAAATCAAAGCTCCTCAGTTGGGCTATTTAAACACAGCCCAGCCGAACAGAACTGAACTCTGCAGGGTTTTTCATCACACCCACCCACCCCACACCCCCTCCTTAACTAAATGGTCTTGTGTAGCCACTTCCAGCAGGACTCTCCCATCTGGAGGGGGCAGAAGCTGGAAGAAACAAGTTAAAGGGAACTATTTTATGCCAAGTGTTTTGTTTCTTCTGGGGGACAATGTGGAATAATAATTCTTTTATAGATGGGACAGTATAGGAACTTTTAGGGGCTATTGCTATGATTGTTATGAGTCTTGCTAGTTTACAGCCTCTAGACTTCTCCCCCGTGCCACCTGAGGGCTTTAATTTGTGCTGCCTCTCCGCCTCCTTCCTACCAGGCAATAGCATTGCTGTTTCAATCTGTTTGTCTGGGGCTCAAATTGCTCAATTCTAAGCATCTGTTACTCCCTCCAAGCCCCTTCCATACATTAACTGCCTGCCATACTAGATGGAAAATGTTTCTGGGTATGTTTCTGAGGAGTGGTTATATCCTGTTTACTCTATGCACTGACCAACTGATGATGAACTCTCGGGTGGAAAATAATTGGCCACCTGATCTCACACTAGCCCATTATCCATGTGTCTACCCCCAACTAGTCTCCTACCCCAGCCTACTTACTTTGAATATTCTCAGGAAAGGAGGAAATTGCTATGTGTGTACTGTATACCTGAGACTACACAAACACTAATTTTTTCATGTCCCACACCAGTCATTCCAGAAGGCATGGGTCTTTCTAAAGCTTTTGCTAGCGGGGATATTGAAACTAACCCGGGTCCTCCCTGCACCAATATCCCAAATGTAACTTCCTTCTTGCCCAGCTGGGCCAATACAAAAAGAATGAAACTGGTTCATATCAATGTAAATTGCCTCAGACCCAAACTACAAGAACTTGAGGCCTGGGTTGACCAGTACTCCCCTGATGTATTAGCCATCTCTAAAACATGGCTTAAACCTAGCATCTTAGCGCACGAGATTGAGATCCCTGGATTCAAAACTAGGTTTGCTGGCCAAGGCACCTATCTTCACCTGAGCTATTTCCTTCTAGCTTGCTTGAAAGGACAGAACAAAGAACCTTACTAGAGTAAGGGAAAGGATTAAGACTTTTGGCTAGGCAGATTTACTGTGTGTTGTTTTTATTTTGTACTCACAAGGAGTGTTACTGTTTGTTGCCAACATGTTATTGCTTTCTTTTTCCTGATTCAAATTGCTGTTGCTGGGTATACCTACAGGTGTGTGCTAACAGATTACTGCTGTACTCTTCTGATTCAAATTGTCTTTTGCAAGGTATATGTTCTGTTACTGCTTTATTTTTCTCTGTAGCAAAGTGTTTCTTACAGGGTATATCTTCTGTAAAATTATTACAGGTAGTGCTTAATTTTTTGTGACTTTTTATCATTAGCTAATTTATTTTTTGCTGAAAAGATTTTTTGTCTCAGAGGTGTTGCAGTCTCCTTCTCACATTGAAGACAGGGAGAGTGAGAAAGCAGCCACAGCTTCCTTGAATCAAGGAGGTTATTTTTTAGACTACACTGAACTGAATTATTACTTTTTTGGACCTGTATAAGTAACTAGTATTGATTCTGTTTTTGAGGTGGACTTTTCTTAGTTTTAACTTTAATTTGCCAGGGAGGAACTGTAGCTGGGAGATATTTGCAGTCAGTTGTGACTAGACCTGTTACTTAGCCTTTGTGAAATAGGTGTCTGAAAGGAAGGAAGACACTCCCCGTGGTGCAGGGTAAGAGTTGTAGGTGATTGTTTCTGGACAGTATAGGATCCTAGGTGATAGGTTTAAATGCTACAGTGGCAAGCATTTAAACTAGCCAAGGGGGGAGGCACTGAAGAGCAGATGGGAAATCCTAGCCCCCCCCCCAAAAAAATTAGGGTAATTAGTGAGGTAAACACCAAAATAGAGCAGTCGATGGGGAGACGGGCAGGGGTAAATGGAGAAAAAGACAAAGGCAGTAGGGACAGGGATGGGGCAAAAAGAAATAAAGCCAAATAAAAATAGAGGGTAATGAGTACCAATGCCTGTAGTCTAGGCAAAAAGCTCCCTGAAATGGTGGCCTTGATGGAAGAGGGATGCCTGGATATTGTGGCAGTCACAGAAACATGGTACACAGAGAACCATGACTGGGATGTCAACATACAAGGGTACACAATCCACAGGAGGGACAGGGAGGGAAGAAGAGGAGGAGGAGTAGCTCTCTATGTTAGGAAAGGGATAAAAGCAACAGAACAAAAGGGTAAACAGGAAGGAGAGGAGGCACTGTGGGTCACCCTGGAGACTGGAAATGGCTCCACAATCTGCCCGGGGGTTGTATACAGACCCCCATCTCAGGAGGAGGAAATGGACAAGGAAATGATAGAAGGCATCCTTGGGATGGCAGAGAAAGGTGAGATATTGCTGATGGGGGATGTGAATATGCCAGATGTTGACTGGAGCACCTTTGCTGCAGCCACATCCAAGAGCAGGGCCATTCTCGATGCCCTACAGGGGGCATGCCTCAAACAGCTAGTTTTGGAACCCACTCGGGAGAGAGCAATCTTAGACCTGGTACTCTCAAATAGGGATGGAGAGAGAGGATCTCTGATTTTGAAGTGGGTAGCCATATGGGAACAAGCGACCACCAAACAGTGTAGTTCACGATAAACTTAGCTGTAGAGTCAAGCCACACAAAAGTGAAGGTACTGGACTTCAGGAGGGCTGATTTTGTCAAAATGGGAGAGTGCCTCAGAAAAGCACTAGCAAACAGGCAAGAAGGTGGGGTGGAGCAACAATGGGGAAACATTAAAATCGTCATCACAGAGGCAACAAGCCTTTGTGTGAAGCAAATAAACAAATCAAAACAAAAGAAAAAAACTCTATGGTTCTCAAAAGAAGTGGCGGGGTAGGTAAGGGAGAAAAAGATAGCATTCAGGAAGTATAAGGAAACACAGAAGGAGCAGGACAGAGAACTGTACCAGTTAAAGCAGAAGGAAGCGGATAAAGTAGTCAGAATAGCAAAGGCCCAAACTGAGGAAAAGATAGCCAACTCGGTTAAGAAGGGGATAAAACCTTTTATAGGTACATTAGGGAGCAAAGAAAGACTAAGGCAGGGATACTGAGGTTGAACAAAGAGGAAGGTGATTGGGCAGAGAGCGACAGTGAAAAAGCAGGGATACTGAACGAATACTTCTGCTCAGTATTCACAATGGAAAAGCAGGGGGAACTACCTAATCCAGTCAATAGAAGCACTCTGGATAGGGGGGTTGATATTAGTCCTTTCACAGAAGAAAGGGTTCTGAAAGAACTCTTAAAACTGAAGGTGGATAAAGCAATGGGGCCTGATGGGATTCACCCCAGAATTCTAAAAGAACTAAGGGAAGAACTAGTAACACCACTGACTATAATTTTAATAAATCATGGGAGGATGGGGTGGTACTTGAGGACTGGAGGAGGGTGGATGTGATTCCCCTTCACAAAAGTGGGAGCAAGACAGAGACAGGAAACTACAGACCTGTAAGTTTGACCTCAGTGGTAGGGAAAATTATGGAATCACTTCTGAAGGAAAGAACTGTTGAGTACCAAGAGGCCAGTGGGGCAGAGGACCCAAGGCAGCATGGATTCACAGCAGGAAGGTCATGTCAGACAAATCTAATTGATTTCTTTGACTGGGTGACCAAAACAGTAGACCAGGGAGGGGCTGTGGACATGGCCTACCTAGACTTTAGCAAGGCATTTGACACAGTCCCGCACAAAATATTAATATACAAATTAGCCAGCCTGGGAGTGGGTCCCAGGGTGGCAACCTGGGTAAAACACTGGTTGGACAACAGGACACAGTGGGTAATAGTAAATGGAGTCCACAGTGAAGAAAGGAGGGTTACTAGTGGGCTACCGCAGGGTTCAGTACTGAGGCCGGTCCTTTTTAATGTCTTACATTGCAGAGGGACTGGAAGGGAAAGTATGTCTCTTTGCAGATGACACAAAGATCTGCAACAGGGTTGATACACAGGGTGGGGTGGAAAGGATGAAAAGGGACTTGGCAAGGTTGGAGGAATGGTCAAATGTATGGCAGCTTAGATTCAGTGCAAAGAAGTGCAAAGTAATGCACCTGGGAAACAAAAACCCAGGGGAAGTGTACACAATGGGAGGGTGAGATACTGACAACAACAAAAATGGAAAGGGACTTGGGGGCAGTCATATCAGGCGACCTAAAGGTGGGCCAGCAATGTGAGAAGGCAGTAAGGAGGGCTGGAGGGATACTGGGATGCACAAGGAGAGGCATCACCAGTAGAAAACAGGAAGTTGTTGGCCCTCTGTACAGACAATTGGTAAGACCACATCTGGAGTACTGTGTACAGTTCTGGAGACCCCATCTCCACAAAGATATAGACAGGGTGGAGGATGTCCAAAGGAGGGCAAACAAAGTGGTGCAGGGTCTGCATCAGAAGACACATGAAGAAAGACTAAAGGAGCTAAAGATGTATAGCCTCGAGGAAAGGAGGGAGAGGGGGGACATGATAGAAACTTTCAAATACCTCAAGGGAATCAACAAAGTCCAAGAGGGTAGCATCTTTCAGAAAAAGAGATGTGCAAAAACAAGGGGTCACAATTTGAAGATAATGGGGGACGGCTCAGAGGTAATGTGAGGAAGTATTTCTTCACAGAGACGGTTGTGGATACATGGAACAGCCTTCCTGAGGAGGTCATAGAGTCAAAACAGTGGGGGAATTCAAGAATGCATGGGACAGACATAAGGCAATTCTAGTGGGGGTAGGAGGAAGTAGGCTGTTGGTTAACTAGGATCTGCAGCTTATCCGTTAGGTAGGGAAATGGGCAGACTAGGTGGGCCAAGCGGTCCTTATCTGCCGTCAAATTCTATGTTTCTATGTTTCGGCAGGACAGAATTTGGAAAAGAGGTGGAAGGGTCATCATATATGCCAAGGCGTCACTAGCAGTTTCTATAGTAGCAACCCCACCCCTGGTTGATGTGGGTTGTGAAGCACTATTTGTTAAACTCCTGTTGGGCGGTACTAAGCCTTTACTAATAGGTTGTGTATACAACCCCCCCAAGACTACAGTGGAAGCACTAAAGGCCCTTACAAAACTTATCCCTGACCTACCTTCCTGCGAGAAAATAATCCTGGGTGACTTTAACCTCCACTGGGGCCCCATGACTAAAAGTGACATCAAGTTCAGTTTGCAAGAGGTCAACCTGACCCAGCTTATCCAGGAACCTACCAGACTGAATTTGAAATCCAGTAACCACACCACTCTGGATTGGATCCTGGTGTCCAACCCCAGTAAATTCAAGGTGGCCGGCACTTTTGCTTACTCCTTAAGTGACCATGCCCCATCTTTGGTATATGGAAAAATGATTATCCAACCCCACCCCCCAGAATCTTTATGGCATGCAACTACTCTAAATTTGATGGCAATTTCTTCCATAGTACCTTAACGGCAGTGGATTGGAATCAGATAAAATTCACCCCTAGTCTAGACATAGCCCTGGACCTTTTCACCAAGAATTTCCTTTCTGCTGCCAATAAGCACGCCCTCCCCTCTTAAGCAAATGAGGGTCAAAGGACAACAGTCTAGATGGCTGACACGTGATCTAAAAAAGCTAATGAAGGAAAGAGACAGGGCCTGGGGCAAGTACAAATCCACAAACTGACCAATGATTGGGTCCTGTACTGAGTGCTCAGGAACAAATGCAAAAGAGACTTAAAACAAGCCAAGCGACAGTACCTCAAGAACTTGCAAACAAAAAATCTCTCTGACGCCAGAAAATTCTGGTCTCAAATGAATACGCTTCTAAAGGGACATTACATGCAAAATGTCTGTGACATTGTTGCGGGCGGTGTATGCCACACGAACCCACAAGAAGTTGCTAATGCTTTTAATGTATTTCTCACTGATCTTGACAAATATAAGATTCACCCCTGCAGCTCTAGCCAGACATCCCTTGATGACACAGAGGATCCTCCCTCATCACCGAACTTCCACCTTAAGTTGGTATCTAAAACTGAGGTCCTAAAGCTGATCAAGAACATTAAGGTCACTGGTTCTGCAGGGTGCGACAGGCTAGAACCCAGATTACTCAGATTAGCAGCACAAGAAATTGCCATACCAATGATGTGGTTATTCAACAGGTCGCTCGTGGAAGGTAAAGTTCCCACAGCCTGGAAAACTGCCCTGGTTACCCCATCCCCAAAGGGGGGCCAAATGAGCTGGTTG
Source organism: Neoceratodus forsteri (assembly GCA_016271365.2). Taxonomy (NCBI): domain Eukaryota; kingdom Metazoa; phylum Chordata; order Ceratodontiformes; family Ceratodontidae; genus Neoceratodus; species Neoceratodus forsteri. The sequence goes on along the minus strand of CM057454.1, from coordinate 915,709,359 downwards.
AGAATTACAGACCAATTTCCATACTCTGCACACTAAGCAAAATGCTTGGGAGAATTGTATACCAACAAGTCCAGGAATATGTTGAACAACATAACCTCCATACTCCCCGACAACACAGATTTAGAAAACTACATGGCACAGATACCACCTTACCTCTGACATCCTCGCAGCCCAAGATACTGGCCAACTAACTGGTGCGATCTTTACAGACCTTACCAAGGCCTTTGATCTGGTGGACCACCAGCTGCTCATCTCGCAGCTCAGATCCCTTGGATTGGACAACCACTCAGTGCAGTGGTTCATAGATTACCTGGATGGCAGATCTCAAATAGTCAGATGGCAGGGGCGAAGTCCGACAAACGCTCCATCTCTGAAGGGTTCCCCCAAGGTTCAATATTGGGGCCTCTATTCTCCCTATTCATCAATACCTTGCCTAAGCACTGTGGAGGTGCCAAGGTGACCCTTTATGCCGATGATGCCGTGTTGTACAGGGCAGCTCCGGATGCAGCACAGCTAAATCAGCTTCTGAACCAGGCCCTCTCCATATTGGAAAACTGGTTCCTGACTAATCGGCTAGTCCTCAATGTGAAAAAAAACAAAGCCATCCTATTTGGACCCAAAAGACTAGGCCCTTATAGATCATGCCTATTGTCCCACTGCCTGTCCAGTGGTTCTCCTATAGAGTTTGTGGGTTGCATTAAATACCTGGGCATCTATATTGAACAAGACTGTTCCTTCAAGGTTCATGTTGATCTACTAACCAAGACGCTAAACCAGAAGCTTGGTCTCCTATATCGTCTGAGACCTTTTCTCACCCAGACATCTAAGCTAAGGGTAGCCACCGGCATTCTTCTGCCCACCCTGTTCTATGGGGCCCCAGTGCTACACTCACTGCGAAACACGGAGATGCAAAAACTGAAAATATTGTATCACAGAGTCGGGCGCTTTGCCCTGGGTGCTCCACCCCTAGAACACCACTGTAAAGTACTGCACTCACTAAACTGGCCTTCTCTTGAGGGCAGACTAATATATCCTTCCCTATGTCTGGCCTTCAAGCTTCTACAAACTAATGCCCCTCCCCCCAGTCTGAGTTGCACCTTAACGCTTAAATGGCCTGAAAGAACCTTAAGGTACTCTGATCAGTAACTCCTCCATGTCCCCAGAGTCCAGACAGGTCAAGGTCTTCGGTCTTTCATGTCATACATTCCATCCCTCTGGAATGGCCTTCCTAATAATCTCCAAGACTGCAGCTCCCTTGGTGGCTTTAAAAAAGGCCTCAAGACCTACTTGTTGGGGCTAAGCCTCTGTGTTTGCTACCGCTGAGGATCGGAACACTCCATAGGGCTACCTCTGTAGCTACTATCAGCTGCCTGGCATGCCTTTACTCCCATACTGGGACCTTTAATGCTTGATGAGCCATTTGTAACTGTACTTTTCGTGAAACTGTTCCATTTCAATGAACAATGTGTGACTGTCATTCTTGTGAAACTGTTTTACTCCTCATGATCTTCAATTGTACCTAACCTGCCTGTGAATCGGACAACATGTCCTGACTGTAATGTCTGTTTTACTCTATTTACCTTGAGTTATTCCCACTGTTTATTCTCCTGTAACCTGTAATTAATCCCGGGTCGCCCCTGAAAAAGGGACTGTAATGGTCTCAGTGGGCCTACCCGGTCACCAAAATTTTAAATAAATAAACTGGCAGACCTTCCTCTGCAGCCCCTCCACTATATCACTGACATATATGTTAAACAGGATGGGCCCCCCGACCTCCCCTGAATGTACACCATTTACCACCACCTTCTGGCTTCTACCCATCAGCCAGTTCTCCACCCAGCTTATTTTCTGTCCCACTCCCAAACTCTCCAGTTCATTTACCAGCCATCTGTGGGGAACAGCGTCGAAGGCCTTTCCAAAGTCCTGATAGACCACGTCCACTGCCCCTCCCTGATCAACCACCCTCATCACCCAATCGAACAACTCAATCAGGTTCATCTGATATGACCGCTCCATTGTGAAGCCATGCTGACAGATGTCTTGCAGCCCACTATCCACCAAGTAGCTGACCAACCTTTCTTTCAATATTGCCTCCGTTACCTTACCCACCTTACCCACCACTGAGGTAAGGCTGGAAATGGCACTAATAATTTTTTTCACTTCATTTTACAGATCCGTACTTCTGAAGTGAAGAAAACAACACAACTGAGCTTGTCTCAATAAAATAAACAACAGGTACTGTATGAATCTTTGATAGCCGGGTAAACTGCAGAGCTGTTCCATTTTTCAAAAGAATTTTAACATTGAGGCAGAAACAAAATGAGTCAGGAACACATACCTTTGTTTAGAAAGATATTCAGTATTACAAGGCAACTAAAACATTTTCAAAAATCATGGCAGTGGACATATAAAATATATTTGTTGATACGTAACAGCTTTAATACCCTTTACAGAAAATTCTGAAAATCAGGATAGTGAGCCTTTAAAGCACAGAGTTGATCAGCAAATAAGAAAATAATGATGTGCTTTGGCACAAATCAGTTTCACTATAGCTGAATTAATTTCTTGTCCACACCAAAGATGTGGAATACAGATTAAAATACAGGTGTGAATCTATGTTACCCAAAATGGATTAGTTTTCTACAGTTTAATGTTTTGATACATAAATAAGATATTTATTAACTTGGGCATGTTAAACTAATTGATAATTGCGCAACTGCTACAGAATGCAAACAGCTCTGATGTAGTATGACCACACCTCCCTTTCAGTTGTCAGACAGTAGGGGGCACCACAGTATTCAGAATATTAATATGAGGTGAGGTGAAAGAAGCACACTGTAATGGAAATGTATAGAACATTACAGAAGTATGACAATAGAGAATAATTGAAATGTTATGGGGTAGTTTGAGATGCAGACTGTTCTTTGAGTGTAATGGACTAAGAAAGACTTTGAAAATTCATGTACAGTATTGAAAACACTTTTTAATTTCTTTGTACAGAAATTCTTAAAATTATTTTTAATTGTTTTAACAATAGATCCTCTTCCCCGAAGAAGCCTTCAAGGTGAAACGTTGGGTTTATGGGGGTCTAGAATTGATGTTCCTGAAATACATGTAAAGCTGTAAGTGAAGCTGGAAGAGTTTCAGTGGCTCAGCATGTTGCACACTCACCTCTGAGGCCAGAAGATTGAAAGTTTGCAGGTTCTAGACCCACACCAGGCACTTGGGGTAAATCCCAATACAGACACTTTAGTGCATCATGAGGGAGCTGCTACACTCCTGAGGTGCTGTCTTTCAGATGAGACATTAAACCGAGGTTCTGTTTGCCTGTTCTGGTGGTTGCTCAGATGGAAGTTAAAGATCCCACAGCACTTCTCGAAAAGAGTAGGGGAATTTTTATTTTTTTAACTTCAAAAACAAAATAACATATAATACAAAATAATCACCATATAGTTCAAAAGAAAAACAACATAGTTATTTTAAGCATACCTTTGAAAATAACATCCTAATACTATGTAACCCCTTCCCCCCCTTCCAAACATATGAAGTGGAGAATTATTTCCATAAAACTGTATTACTTCATACAGAAAACCCAACAAAGAAATAAAAACATAACTGATATTTCTTTATACAAAACCTAGTAGAAGGAGAAGAAAAAACTAAAATTAGAATTCACATCTCCAAACATCCTCTGTTAATACTTCCTTCAATACCCATTACCCCCTCCCTTTATAAAATAAAAGACTATAAATTGCCTCCATAGGTAATTTTTACCTAATCTAAAAGATACTAGTAATTACACAAGCAGCATCGTTATCTAGAAATTCTGCCAATATCACTCCCAAATACCCCTTTTCAGTGCCACAAATTCTTGATCCCTTAATGTAGTGATTGCAGAAGATACAGAATAATTCAGTTCTAATACTGTTATTTGTTGCTGTTGAAAAATAAATCTACACTGTAATTACCAAATCCAATACAAAAGAATTACAGTAATCACATTCAGGGTACTATAACTATAGTTCTTCCAACTAGAAGGTAAAATTCCAAGATAAAATTGCTGATTCATAAAAGTTTTAAAAGGATATTGTCCCCAGTGAGCTCCCCATAACACCCAAAAACCCTGAATAAAAGGACAGGCAAAATATAGATGATCCATAGATTCCTCTTGCATAATGCAGGTATTTCTTAAACAAAATCTATCAGTCAACACTTTGTGTTTCTGATTCCCTCAGGTATTAATCCTCCCATGAACCCCCAACCACATAATGTCCCACATCTGTTTTGGAAATTGTTTATCTATCAATTGAGCTGTAATCGATTGCCGTTCAGAGTCTTGGAACTTCTCAAAGGGTGATTCAGAGAAATGTTTAACCTAAATTTCCCTATATACATTTTTCTTAGACAACATAACAACATCCTGAAAGGAGACCGACCAATACTTAATATGGTCAAAGATCAAAACACATCCTAGCGACAAGACAGATTTCCTTTTGTTTTTATGAATAAAGCAAGAGTTCTCCCATTCTCTCAACATTTCTTTTAAAATTGTAACTATGTATAATTGCCATAGTTTTGAAGTCCTTGTAATAACCAGTTTCAAATTAGTAGTTAAAAATAACGTAAAGAAAAATACTACTGGATTAATCATCCGTACCCCCCCCCCTTGTGAGATATCCAAATATAAACAATTCCTCTTAATGGGGTTCAACCGGCTCCCCCAAAATCCTGTAAAAAAAACGGCCATCAAAGCTGTTTCAAGTCATTTTGGTAAAGGAAAGATATGTCCCACATAAAGAAATAGTGGAAGCAAAAAATATTTTATCATAAAAATTTGTTTTTGTTTACTCATTTTCTATTTCCCCATTTACTTATTCTTTCCTTCCCCCTATTAATACTAAGTTCCCAATTATGACCTGCTGGGTCCTTTCCCCCAAAATAAATCCCTAGGATTTTCCCATAGGAATCTAACACTGGAACCCTTCCAATTTTAGCAACATAACTCATTTGTCCCGAGAGATTTAAACAAATGCTTTTTATCAGGATTCACCTGAGCCCATATTACTCTTAATAAAGACTGTAACACCTTAATTATCAATTCTCCACACTGAGAATCAGGAAACATCACACAAAGATCATCCGCATAATTAATGTTTTAAAATTCCTCTGCACTAAACCCCCAAACCCCATACAACAACGGTGATTTATTTAAAATTCTAATAATCGGGTCAAGAGCTAATACATATAAAAGAGGACTTGCTGTACTCCCCTGCTGATATAACACTTTTTTCCTACCCAGCCGTTCACCACCAGTGAAACATAAGCTAAAGCATAACATAGTTGTAACCAATTAATAAATGTTGCAGGGATCCCATACTTCCCTAATGCACGCCAAATGAATTCTTGTGATAAAAAATCAAAAGCCTTAGCTTGGTCCATACTAAGAATATATCCTATCGAATTTGTTTCAAACAATTCCCTTATTAATATTAGAGCACCCTGAATTGATCTCCCTGGCACCGAGCAAAATTGAAAAGGATATAATAACTGAGCCAGAACAGCCTGTAATCTATTGCACAATAATTTGGAAAAACATTTAAAATCCACATTTAAAAGGGTGATGGATCTCCAGTTATGAATAGAAGTCCGATCTCCCTTTTTATACAGAAAAATCATAAGCCCATGATACACTGTCTCCGTAATCCTATCTTCATTCAGAAAGGCATTATACACCTGTAATAATTCTGGTGCCATCATATTCCACAGAACTTTATAGAGTTCTCCTGGCAAACCATCAGAACCAGGCATTGTGTTTTCAGTTAAATCTTTTACCACTGTTTCCAAGTCTTCCTTTGAAAAATCTCATATCATACCATCTGTTATATTTTGTTCTAGCCGAGGGAGGTCAGCTGCATCAAGTAAAAGTGACATATCCTCTAAATTTTCAGAAAAGGGTTGAAATTGTGATGTGATAAAATTTTCCACTACCCACAAAATCCCAACATTATCTATCACCAATTGGCCAGAATCATCCTTAAGCGTCATCATGTGTCTCTTTTTAGCTCTACCCTTACAATTCTCATAAGGTGTTGTCTGCTCTTTTTTCCCCTTGGGTTCCAAACCTTTGCTCCCTCTCCAACGATTTTTTGTCTCTCATATTGGAGCTGCATCAAGGCCCGTTTCAATAAAGCAATTTCTTCTACATAGGAATCCCCTCCTTCTACTACCTGAGACATTAAATCCTGTAATTCCTGTCGATGTTTCAAATAGTCCTGATTTTTAGAAAGAGCTCGAAACCGCTGATGTTGTTTAAAAAAAAGCAATAATGCAGGACTTTGTATCTTCCCATCAACAAATCAGTGAATCATACAAATCAAAGACCGATAATCTATCTGCCACAATCTCTTTTAAAACAACCAATGTATCAGATTCATTCAATATATTCGCATTGAGCCACCATACCTCTTTCCCCTGGAGCATAGCCGGATGCGAGGACACTGTAACCACCACTAAACAATGATCTGATGTTTCCACCAAAAGGACCTGTGAGGCAGTTGTAGGCACCATCTCAGTAAGAAAACAATAATCAGTTCTTGAGGAAAGAGACTCTAAAAAAAGTCGGCCTTACATTTCCAGCCATCACATCCCACAATGCAGCCTGTTTCAAAACTGCTCTTAAGGCCATATTATCACAATATATCTTACCCCCTTCAACCTTTTGTTGTAATACCATAGTAAAGTCACCCCCCCCAAAACACTAACCAACCCGTGCATAAATAAGGAAGAATTTTATTAAATAAAACAACCCTCTGGGCCTTCTGTTGCAGAGCATAAATGTTAATTAATCTGCAAAAAATATCTTTAATCTGCACATCCAACATCATTGCCCTCCCTGGATCAATATCAACCATCTTTTATAGAAAAATCTCAGAAGCGGTGAGAGAGAAACCTAATCCTGAACACAAGTCCTGCCCTGTAGACCAAAAAGATTGTCCCACAAACCAATCCTGTGTTGCCACCTGCACTTCCTGGGCAGTGTACAGCCTTGTGTCCTGTAAGAAAAAAATGTCAAAAGACAAAGATTGTAATAATGCATATGTAGCTTTCCATTTTTACTCTGAATGAATACTCACATTTAGACTAGTTAAATGAAGTGTAGGGATAATCATCCTAAAATGTTAATGTGCATCATGACATTTTCTTCTTATTTGCCCTGGTGACCCTCCTAGTGACTGTCAACTGGGGTGTAGATGGATCCAGTCTTCGTGGTTCTACTGGGGGATCCTCATGAGTCGAGAAAATAGAAACATCTGAATCAGCATCATCCATTATGCCACCCCAACTTTGCAATGGTTCATAAGTATTTGAAATTTCAACTACTGGCTGATTTCTGCTTTTCACAGCCCTTTTGAGCAATGAATATTTCCGGGACACAGCAAAAACCCAGATGTTTCTTCTGGAGTCTTGTGTGCATGCGAGATCTCCTCTGCTGAAACTACAACCTTTGGGGGGGGGGGGCATCCTACTAGTTCCTGGAGATACAGGGTGTATTGTTGCCTCTGTGCTTATCTCTGTTCTATCTGAATTCTCTGGAGAAGGCCAAGGTGCCTTCCTCTGTTTTGCCCTTTGTGGAGAATGAGAAGTGTGGCTATTCCTGGTAGCCGATCTCTGCTGACCAGGAGCCTCTACGTGTGTTTTGTGCTGCTTAGAGGATTTATTAATATAAAAATCATGTTCAGTGTAGTCAGTGTTATTATGTGCTGCCCTGGGGCAGAAAAAAAAAACATGATCCTCAGACCCACAAAGATTACAAGTGGGTGGAACCACACAAGTTGTAGTAGAGTGGCCCAAAGCCCCACACACGAACACTTCATTTGATCAAAGTCTGAATTTAAATGTCGAGTAGAGCCACGCCTATAACATGAGCATGGCTGCCCAGGACAGAATAGTATCCCCCTATCTCTCCCTAGGAAAAAACAATTTGGCAGGTGTTGAATGCCATCTTGTGATATTGGAAGTTGCACATGAAAATTCCATCCCCCCATCCAAAATCCATTATCGTCAATTATTGCATCTGGCAAACCATTCACCGTGCACCGTTTCCCCAACCAATAAAGAATGTCTAAAACGTTCACCCCATCATTCCAGAATAGCACAGTTATCACTTTTGCTGTAGGCCTAGTTATGGGTATCGCTACAAGTGGCTTCCATAGAGCAGTATTCTTAACCCCATAATAGGCAGTCCAAAATCGGTCTACTAGGCCTGCTGTTTGGAAACATATATCGAAGTTATGGTCTCCAGATGCGTGAATCAAAGCATACACTTCAGCAGATGAAAAATTTAATGAGTCAATCAATAACTGTTTCCCCACATAGTTCCTATATGGCGGATAGTCTATTCCCATTTTGTAATAAAATCTGACCACAAATCTCTATCTTGTAGCCTCCTCTGGCTTTTTAAATAAACTAGCATTGCTACCAGGTTTAGTCCCTGGCTCAGGACAATTACTGTCCCTGGGATGATTATTCAACAACATAGGAGCATTCTGCTCGAAAGAAGTACCTGAAGTTGAAGGCTGTTGTTGCGTTTGAGTATGTTGATGGGGCTCTCCCGACTGTTGCTGTCCATTAGACCCCCGCTCCCCCGACATTGACTCATTCAGAACTTCTGAGTCAGCGTCTGATGCAGGAGTATCAAAGGGCTGAGCTGCACTCTGTAAATCACCTGTCAGTCTTTTGAAGGCTTGCTGACTGCCTTTTTGTTCAGACACAGAGTGAGAAACAATGTTAGTTGATAAAAAAATTAAGACTCATGGCTTTTGGAGATCCAGGTAACAGAATGTTAGGATCGGGGACATGAATATCACTAAATAAAATCCATCCTGCTTTCTGTAAGGCTAATTCTGTTTTCCATGTCATCTCTTCAGCTGTGAATGTAAGAAGAATCAAGTCTGAACCCAGGGACACAGTCTCTGCCTGTTCGATCTCCACAGCGACTGGCAAAGACGACCTGCCTAGAAAAAGCCTTTTTTTGTGTTGGTTCTGTAGGACTATGTTCCACTCACTTTCTTTTTTCTCCTCTTCAATTATAGTCTCCTTTTCTGTTTCAGACTCAGTCAACATAGACAATAAATTCATAGTCTCCAATGCCATCTCCGTAGTCAGCCTTTTTTCTTCTGCTACCTCTTCTCTTGCCACTTCCATTTGCAGCAATTGTACCTCAGGCATTGCTTGTTCTTGCTCCATTACAATCTAAACTGCACCCCCTTCCCCTTCCACCATATGTGACATACTGAGGGAATCAATATCTGGAACCAGCTAAGGGTCCCCCTACAGGATAGTAGGGGAGTTTCACCGGTTTCCTGGCCAAATTTCCCTTATTCACTAAAAATACCACCAACAGCTTAATCTGGTTCAGTTTCAGTTGGTTACCATCTGTATCCCCCACCGGTTGCCCTTAAAAAAGGAACTTCTAGTCTCAGTGGCCTACCAGGTCAACAAAATTAAATAAATAAATACACATAAAAGCTTGTGGCTGGTTTCTTTGCTATTTTCTGTAATGCTAGGAGGCACTTTTTCTTCCAGAAGACAGTGAACCTATGGCACAGCCTACCAGTGGAAACAGCCTGTATGAAGGCAGTACAGGCTTTTAAGGTAAGCCTGGACGGATTTTGACTTACTAATGGGATCATAGGATACCCAAGGTGGTACAGCGGGTAAGAAAATCTTAGCAATTGACATGTGTTTGCCTAGCATTCTTATTTCATCCCTTGTGAAGTGGGGGGGGGCAGACATGATGGACCAACAGTCCCTTCTGACCTTTAACTACTATGTTACTATGTAACTAATGTAGCTGAAGTGGTTTGTAAGGCCTGAAGCTAGACTATCATATGGCATTCTATTACAATGGAAATAGTCACTGATCTTTTTATAAACTGTGTATTCTATAAATGTAGCTACAACATGAAGGATGAATATAGGCCTACAGTTGTTAGGATCTTCATAGAAGAAGGGTGACTAGATGCATTACAGGTGCATAAACCATCCTGGACATGGATAGGATAGGGAGAATGGTACAGAAGGGGAGAAGGGAGCTTGGGGTGCTGGCACATTTGGGTACCAACAATTTTGCAAACCAGCCTACTGAGGCAGTGAAGAACAACTTTCAAGGCTGGCGGGGAAGACTGAAGGAACACTTGACTTCTCTGGCATTTTCTCTTGTCCTCCCTGTGTAGGGTAGGGGGAAGGGGAAGGAGAAAATAAGGAATGTGAAGGATGAGGAGTTTAATTGTCAGTTGAAGGGATGGTGTCAGGATGAGGGGTACCATTTTGAGGAAGACAGGTGGATCTTCTGGGACAGGAGGCTCTTCAAGAGTGAAACCTTTCACCTAACAAGAGATGGGGCTAATGTACTTGTGCAGAAGTTTGACGTCTACATTAGTGGACATTTAAACTGAATGATGGAGAGACTGAAGCTGGGGGAACCACAGAGGACAGACAGCAAAGGCAGAACTTTGCTAGGATTCCCCCAGAAATGGGGCTAGGAGCAGTAGAGATAGAAGCAACAAGGCAGGGGTTCATAACAAGTTATGAAACACTGCCAGGCAGCTGGAAATTAAGGAGGGAAGGAGTGGACGAATGGAGAAGAGCTGACAAGAAACACATTTTTTTATAAGAAACTTTAAGTATTCTTCAACAAAATATACCTATCTACAAAAGCTCTTTTAAAAATTGGGCTGTGATGCCTGCACATCTCACATTCCAGCGTCAATCAATCAATCAACCTTCATTTTTATAGCGCAGTTTTCTGCATGACATCCATCACAACACATTATTGAGTGAATCTGAAAATACATATCATATTTCATGTTAACAACTAGGGATTTACATTTAATTTGGTGATACTTATTACTCCAAAAATATGCAAATTGGGCTTGATTCATGAATGGGCAGGATGTCTGCATGAAATATGCGTAACCCGCCTGCACAGCTCCATACCCCCGCACAGCCATGCACCGGTTCGCATTCATGACTGCGATCTGCCCATCCATGCTCCTGCCCTCCTGGGGTGCAGCCGTGAACTGTGGCAGTACAGGGGTGGAGTGCAGGCCGCTTGTGGGCATCCAATAGGATACCTATACCGGTTCCCCTTTATGAATTCCTTATGTTAGTGGCTTAGCAGGTAGCACGCTCACCTTTGAGGCTGGAAGATTAGAAAGTTATGGGTTCTAGCCCCACACTGGGAACTTGGGATACACCCCAATATTGACACTGTAGTGCATCATGGGGGGTTGCTGCATTGCTGAGGTGCCATCTTCCAGACGAGACATTAAAACCGAGGTCCCATCTGCCTGTTGTGGTGGTTGTTCAGGTGGACATTAAAGATCCCATGGCACTTCTTGAAATGAGATGGGGAAATATTTAATGAAAAGAAACAAACATGTCACAGCACAATATTATTATCATACATGTTCGACATGAGACAGCAACTCAAAAAAATACAGAAAAAACTGAAAGGAGGAAAAAATTAATGAAACACAGGAAAAGTACAGTTACGTAAGAACTTACCGTAACAGTAGATCTTCGAGAACAGCTCTTGCAGCAGGTTACACCATTAGGACTGAAGCTGGCAGGCATCAGGACCCCACGAATTCTTCTAGCTAGCTATCTTCAGCGGGACTGCCCCGGCGTCGAGCGTGAGTACATAAGGGGCGATCCATAGTCCAGTTCTCCGCGACTCCAGCGCAGAATGACATCAGAATGGGAGACCGAGGATCCATCATCAAAAGACAAAGGGCATAAGCCCCTGCCCAAGGCTCGGTAGGCCATGCCTCCTCCAAGGGGGAATGGTGGGCGGGAAGGTACCTGCTGCAAGAGCTGTTCTCGAAGATCTACTGTTACAGTAAGTTCTTATGTAACTGTACCATCTTACTCCGAGAAACAGCTCTTGCAGTAGGTTACACCATTAGGACTGATTTCCAAGCAATAGCGCCTGTAAGCATTCTGGGAGGAGGAAACTAGGAAAGATCTTTGACAAGTCCTGACTCTAGGACAGGAGACCCTGTAGCACGCGGCCAGGCCGAAACCGGCTCTCCGCCGTGATGCAATATCCAGGCTATAGTGCCTAATGAATGTGTGCACAGAGCTCCAAGTAGCTGCGGCACAAATGGCAGAGGTGGAGACGTTACGAAGTGCTGCAAACGAGGTAGCCACCCCCCTTGTCGAATGGCCCCGGACTGTACCCGGGAGGGGCTTCTGTTTGCTGTCGTAGCAAAATGAGATACACTGGACAAGCCAGCGAGAAAGAGACTGCTTTGAGACTGGTTGGCCCAGCATCCTCTCAGCAAAGGAAACGAATAGTTGCTCCGACTTGCGAAGCTGTTTAGTTCTGTTCAGGTAATACCTTAGACAGCGGTGAACATCCAAGGTGTGAAGCAATGCCTCTCCTCTATTGTAATATTTAGGAAAATATACAGGTAAATCGATGTCCTGGTTGAGAGGGCAGAGACCACCTTAGGCAAAAACTTAGGATTCGTCCTCAGAGATACTCTGTCCTGGTGGAAAATTAAATAAGGCTCCTTACACATGAGAGCGTGGAGCTCGGAAACTCTCCTTGCTGATGTGACAGCAACCAAAAATAACGTTTTCCACGACAGAAAATGCAGCTCGCAATCTGCAGCAGGTTCAAAGGGGGGGGGAAGCATGAGTTGTTCCAGGACAAAGAGTAAGTCCCATGAAGGAACTGGATCCTTAATGGTGGCCTAAGGTGTAACACCCCTCTCAGGAAATCTCGAGTGGCATCAAGCTGTGCCACTGTGCGCTGTCCCACCGGGACATGGTAAGCAGAAATCGCACAGAGGTGCACCTTAATAGAGGAGTAAGCGAGACCCGAATGGAATAGGGAAAGCAGGTATTCCAGCACCACTTTCACCGGGCATCCTAGAGGGGAAAGGCCGCGTGCTTGCGACCACAAGCAAAAGCGGTGCCATTTCATGGCGTATGTCGCATGCGTTGCCGGCTTTCTGGCCGCGGAAAGAACTTCCGCCACCTCTTGCGAGACCCTGTGTCGCAAAATGGCTATGTCTCTAGGAGCCATGCATGCAGGTTCAGTGAGCGTAAGTCCGGGTGGACTAGAGAACCTTCCTCCTGAGACAAGAGATGGGAGCTGAAAGGCAACGGGATTGGAGGTTCCCGGGACAGCTGCGTTAGCAAGGGGAACCAGATCTGTCCAGGCCAGAATGGGGCTACCAGGATCATTGTTGCATGCTTCCTGCGCAGTTTGAGAAGAACTCTCTGGATCAACGGGAAGGGAGGGAAGGCATAGAGGAATCTGTCCGCCCAGGAGAGGGACAACGCGTCTCGCCAGAAAACACCAGGCCCTGGATCTAGCGAGCAAAAATTGGGCAGTTTTGTGTTGGATGGGGAAGCGAATAAGTCCAGTTCTGGAGTGCCCCATCAAAGAAACAGATCCTCTGCTACCCCTTGAAGAAGTTCCCACTCGTGGACCTTGGCCTGGGAACGACTCAGGCCGTCTGTGATTGTGTTGTCCACTCCGGGAACGTGAACTGCAATCAGGCTCGCTCTGTGTCGGATGACCCAATCCCACACTCTCATCGCTTCCCTGCAAAGGGGGTAAGAGTGTGCACCTCCTTGTTTGTTGAGGTAATACATCACCGCCGTATTGTCTGTTTGAAGCATGAGAGTATTCGGCGGGATCTCTGACTGAAAGGCCTGCAGGGCATAAAGGACCGCCCTCATCTCCAGAATGTTAATGTGGAGATGAGCTTCTTGAGGGGTCCACGTTCCCTGGGACCTCACCCCGTTCAGGTGTGCTCCCCACCCCAGCCCTGAGGCGTCTGTGGAAAGAATCACCTCCGGGGACGGCTGTGAACGGAACACCCGAGAAGTGTTCCTGGGTCTAGCCACCACTGCCAGTCTCAAATCACGGCATTCGTGATTCTGACCGGCTGCTGCATGTGTCTTGCCTTTGGTCCCTGCACCTTGAGCATCCACTGAGTTACCCGCATGTGGAGCCTTGCCGAAGGGACGGTTGGAATGGCGCAGCCATGTGTCCGAGCAAACGAAAGACCAGCCTGGCAGGAGCAGTCTTTCGGAGAGGTCCCTGATGAGGGATCTGATGCTTTCCGCTCTTTCGTCAGGAAGAAATGCTTTCCCTTGGACGGTGTCCAGAACTGCGCCTATGAACTGCAGCTTCTGTGACGGTACGAGGAGAGACTTCTCGTAATTGATGAAGATGCCCAGAGACTGGAACAGAGCCTGGGTGCTCTGGATAGCCAGCAACAATGCCTCTCTGGAGGCAGCCATGAGAAGCCAATCGTCCAAGTACAGGAACACATAGTGGCCCTGTCTCCTTAAAGACACTGCCACGACTGCCATGCACTTGCTAAAGACCCTGGGGGCCGATGACAGTCCGAACGGAAGAGCTCGGAACTGAAAATGGTGGCCGAGAAACTCGAAGCGCAGGAACCTCCTGTGCGCTTGAGCCACAGGAATATGCAGGTAGGCGTCCTGCATGTCTAGGGACGCTAAAAAGGCATCCTGCCTTAGCATGGGAATGAGACCCTGAAGGGTCACCATGCAAAATCGTTTGTAGGCGACCGATGTATTTAAGTCGCTGAGGTCCAAGATTGGACGGAGGTCCCATGTTTTCTTCAGAACCAGAAAGAAGTGGGAATAGTATCCGGATCCTATCTGGTTCTCTGGAACATACTCCACCACTCCCTTCTGCAGGAGCGCGAGTATTTCTTGCCTGATAAGCAATTTGTGCTGACCCGAGTAACGGGAGAGCAGAGGAGGTCTCGATGGTGGCTTGTCTGCGAATTCTATAAAGTGGCCTCTTTCAACCAACTGAAGGACCCACCTGTCGGTGGTTATGGACTGCCACCCTGGCAGGTAGTCCGCAATGCGACCCCCGACCTTGATGTCCCGTTAATCCTGAGGGGTGGGGGCCGGGAAGGAGTCATGCTGTGGCGGCGGAGGGGTCCGTGGGCTGAGCCGCTTAGCTGGGGCTGACTTGACCCCCGGGCAACTTTCCTGGGCTCTGCGAGAACGGAGCCCTCTGTTGTGGTCTGGTGCGGGACTGCTGTCTCTGCGTCTGCCACAGCAACGGCTTTGGTTCCTAAGAAAGGAACTAAGCCTGGGTCGGTACATTGCCTGGACCGACCTCACCGCCTTCCCGGCCTCTTGGAGTTTGGTGAGGACCTTCTCAGAGGATTCACCAAAAAGAACTTCTCCGTCAAAAGAGGCATCCAGGATTTTCTTCTGGACATCCATGGTGAATCCGGAGACACGGAGCCATGAGTGTCTCTGGAGGCATACACCCGTAGCTGCCGCCCTGGCTGAGGAGTCCGCGGAATCGTACGCGGCTCGCAGCACCTGGGTTCCCACGTCCGAACCCATATGGAGGAGTTGCAACATCTCCTCCTTCTGCTCACTGTCTGGCAATTTGTCTGCCAGGTCCAGTCCCTGCTCCCACAAGGCATTTTGGAACTGTACCATGTAGGTTAAGTAGTTCAGGGATCTGATGGCGCAAGTAGCAGAAGCATACGTGCGCCTGCCCATAGTGTCCAGCTGTTTGGACTCCGGGTCCGGTGGCAGGGTGCTCAAATGTTGCAGTCTCTGGGACCGGTCATGAGAGGCTGTGATGACCAGAGAGTTGGCCAGAGGATGTGAAGCCAGATACTGGTCCTCCCTAGGGGCCTTGTACAGGCGGTCAGCTTTCCTCGGCATCGCCAAGAGCGAGTGTGGATGCTTCCACGCTGCCTTGGTGACGTCCACGAAAGTGTCCACCAAGGGTGGTACCATCACAGACTTAGGATCTTTCTGCTGAAGATACCTGGTGAGGCGTAGTCTCTCTGGGTCTAATTCTTCCGCATCCCAGCCCATGTTCTCTTGGATATGCCTCATGATCTCTGAGAACGATGGGTCATCCGGAGGAGATCTAGGGAGTTCACATGGGTCCAGAGAAGGGATGTGGATCAGAGAGAGGGATCTGGATCCTTCCGAGAATTCCGATCCCGTGTCCTCCGTCGAAGGCGAACGGTGGCATCTTCTGGGTCTCTTAGGGCTGGGTGACCCTGAAGAAGATCTGGACGGAGGTCTCCTTTTGTCTGGTCTCCCCCTAGGAGGATCCGCCGGCTCCTGGGGGGAAGGTACTCAGCCTGCCGCCCCAGACGGAGTAGGGGGCGCAGGGGCCGGTGGGGTCGCAGGTGGAGGAGGAAGAGGAGGAGGGTGGGAACCACATCCCTTTTTATGGTGTCCCACCAGTAAGTGAACAACTCCTTGACCTCGGATATGGAGAGGCCCGACGACGGACCGGGCGCCGATGGCCGCTCGTCGGGTTCCGGCGTCGGCTCCCCAGGGGTCTCAGGTTCCGGAGAGGGCTCCCTGGGGGGTGCGACAGGACCGGTTCACCCGCCTGGTCCTCGGCTGGGTCAGCTCCTCCTCCGTAATCGTCTCCTGACCGATGTCGGTGGGAGGCGTCGGGGTCCTCTTCTCAATGGGTACGGGTACGGACGTCAGTCCCCCGGCCGACGACCGAAAAGGCGTAGGCCTGACCGGCGATGGGCATCTGACAGTTCCTGGGACCAATGGTGTAGGGCCGGCGTCGGACGGGCCGGCGCTGGGTCCGATGACTTCTTCAAGGAGGTAAGCTCTTTGGTCTTCCTCTGGGGAGGAGGAGGCAAGGAGGCAGACCTGATGTCAGGTTCGGAACGGCAGAAACCAGACTTATGGTGGTGATGATGATCCCCCGACCTAGCCAGGGCCTTAGAAGAGGAAGATGAGGAAGGCCTGGAGGTCTTGGCCTGTGAGACAGAAGAGGAGCCCGAAGGGGTCTTCACCGCTGCGGGGGGAGGCTGAGAGCGGGCCCGGGAAGGAGAGCGGTCAGACCGGGAGCCGGAGCTACAGGAGTCAGAGGCCCTAGACGGGGACTTGGATCTAACTCTCTCCCTGTGCGTCTCAGGGTGTCTCCGGGCCTTCTCTGAGGATTCCCCCTTGGAGGTTGCGTCCATGGCCCTGATTTTTCTTGTCGAGCAGGAACTCAAGGGCTCGGTTTATGACGGATCCGGTCCGCTGTTGAACCCCTGGCAAATGAGCAGGACCGGTGTCGGGTCCGGCCCAGGCACCAGACGAGGCCGACGCGGATCCTTAAACGGGATTTGCTTCCCACAGGCGCATCAAGGATGGCCTTAAACGGAGGTTGAGAGGACATCAGACAGCAAAGAGCCGAAAATGAACTTTTTCCTGAAGGAAGAACTTAACCAGCGTCGCTGCCAGAAACAAGTCAAGAGTCAAGACATGCAAGTCGTACGGCGGAAAGAACTGGGAATCTGGCGGACCACCCTTATGTACTACGCCTGACGTCGGG
Organism: Neoceratodus forsteri; assembly: GCA_016271365.2. Classification (NCBI taxonomy): domain Eukaryota; kingdom Metazoa; phylum Chordata; order Ceratodontiformes; family Ceratodontidae; genus Neoceratodus; species Neoceratodus forsteri. The sequence continues at coordinate 915,691,970 of CM057454.1, read as the reverse complement.
GGCAGGACCAATGTCGGGGGCGGTCCCCGCTGAACATAGCTAGCTAGAAGAATCCCGTGGGGTCCTGACGCCTGCCGGCTTCAGTCCTAATGGTGTAACCTGCTGCAAGAGCTGTTTCTCGAAGTAAGATCACAACTTTAACCAACAGGGATAACCATGGACTATGAAAAACAACATACACCTGGAAAGGCACGGGTTCGGTGAGTCCGCTAAGGAAACAGAAAGAAAACACTCAGCATTCCTAACCCACCCACAACCCTGGTTTCCTGAGGCTAGCACAGCATTGCATAAGTCATTACACCGGAGTCCCTGTTAGAGATCCACTTGGGTGAACATGGGAGGGTAGGAGCCAAATGAGTCAGCAACAGTAACCCAGACCTCCTGCTCAGCTACAGCACTAAGGCCAGATACAGGGAACTGCCTCACAGACATAAGAGGGCATGACAACCCAATCATACCAGTCCCAATAGGGCCACATACGTCCACCAGTGGGTGGCCAGTAAGGCCAGCGCGGTATTTTTACACTCGGTCCAATATTGATGAAGAAGATCCCTCGTAATTAAGTCAATCAGTATCTGGAGTACAATTTCCTATTGGTGGACAAATAAAGCACAATGAGAATGCCATAAATAATATTTAATCGTAGTGAGTACAAGATGCCTGCCTCATAAGTATTACCCCTGGACAGCGTTCCCAGAATCACCTGGTCATACGTCTGAGACATCCAGAGCTGGTCCTACCAGGTGGATGCCAGTGTTGTCCAAAAGGCGGCTGCATATGGACAGTCCAAATACAAAAGGGTCATTGTCTCCAGGAGCAAGACACACCCTGGGACAGAACCTCTCAACCTGGCTTTTATGTTTGGCATTCACTTTTCCCATCAGCTTCCCATGGAAACTCAGCCATACAACATCCCACATTTTGTGGGGTGTCCTCCCATCTGTCAAAGTCTTCTTAATTTCCACGATCCGTGTTGAGGACTGTCTGACATAAAAAGAGTCCACCTGAAAATGTGTCATCATAATCATCATATAAATAAACTTGGGGTGTGGGAGCTATACAGTAGTATACTGCAGTTTCCATCGCTTGATTTTCTCCACACAAACTCTGCCATAAATAGGCGACCCACTCTGGTAACGATGCAGCATAGAAGCACCACACCATTGTATCAAAAATGGATTCAGCCAAAATAACATCCATTCTTTCCACACTATTGTCTGATCTGAAACATATGGCAACAAATTCCATTTCAAAAACCGACTAAAAGTAAAAACCAACTGGTAGTGCTGTGTGGAATGCAGAATTCCGTCATCCAAATTAGTGCAGAATGACCATTCCGCTGGCACAATTTCCACCGGAATGTCACTGGTTCTCCTGCAGAATTCTTCCTATAGTGATCCTCAGAATAGTATTCTGTGGAACAGCATTTTTTTCCATGGAAAATTATTCTGCAACAATTTCAGTGGAAAACACTGAGATCCACAGAGAACAGCATTTTTACCGCAGAAATCATTCCGCAATTATTTTCTGCTGCAAAATTCCACCATTCCGTTTCTGGTGAAATTCAGCTGATTTTTTTGGCAGAATTTTGAAAATTCTGCAGAATTTCGTTTTGACAGAGTTTGAAAATTCCACACAGCACTACCAACAGGTTTATCATGCGCAGATCACCCTGTTCAATCTGGAGGTAAAGCACATTTTGTTTGATTGGGTTCAGGCAGCTATCCCAGACTAACTGAAAAAAACTGCTATATAGACACTTCCAGAGCCTTCGGAATAGGGAACACCATGCTGAGGTACATCAACATGAGCAAGAGAAACATCTTTGAAATAGCCACCCTTTTCAGCTTAGTTTGTTGCCATGTCTTCCAGATTAGTACCTTAGCTAGACACTCTGGCACCTTAATATCCCAATTATAATAAGCCATATCCCCCATGCCATAAAAAATATCCAAAATCTTAAGTGGGTCTTTAGTAAGTGACACTTCACCAATATCTGGGACAAGCCATGCCCATACATTTTCATTGTGGAAAATTACTGAAACACCTCAACAGTCAGACAACCATATACCTAATCCTTCACCAACAGTGTTACATTGCCCACATATGCCAGGACTTTTAGCCCTGTGTCACTACCTGGATGGGAAATACCATATACTGTATATTAGGGTGAGCCTGTAGTTTCTGCAGAATTGGGTCTATACAAAATGTATACAACAGCAGGCTCATAGGACAGCTCTGTCTGACTCAGATTTCAACAAAATCCACCTGCTTATATGTCCATTGATAAGAGGCACAAGGCTTGCTGAGTCGTGCAAGAGCTTCAGCCAGTCACAGAAGCATTTGTGGGATGCCATAGCACTGAAGGACCTGAAATGAATACTCATGGGAGACCCGGTCAAATGCCTTTTCTTGGTGCAGGAAGAGGAGATATTCCACTTCCCTATCCCAAGGACCCAAGTCAACCACCTCCAGCAGGGCTATCAGGAGGTCTGCAATATGTCTCTCAGGGATCAAGCAATACTGGGAGTCTATTAAAACCAGAGAAGAGATCTGTGCTAATCTGCTAGCCAGTATATTCATTAAAATTTTCAAATCAGTATTTAGGAGGCACAATGGTCTCCAGTAATTCAAGTCATCTCCTCATCCTTTTTTGAACAGGAGAATCTGAAGAGCGTCAGTAAATAACCATGTGACAGCATTGTGCTGTAATATCCAATTGAAGACTTCTACCAAGATCACCACCAGATCTACCTGGAATGCCTTATAAAATTCTGATGTCAAACCATCCCTCCCTGGGGCCACATTGATCTTCAAGTCCCCAATAGCTTTCTGCACTTCTATTGCCTCAATCAGCTTCTGGAGCAACAGTCCGGTTACTGCAGTAATGGGGAGACAGAGATATTGCTTAAAAAGGAACTGGGGGGACTTGAGGGGCACCAAAGACTATAAATGGGATTGTACTGCCGACAATGTACCCTTCACATCCGTATGTCAGACTCCACTAGGAGTTACCATCCCCTTCAGAATCTATTTCTAAAGTTAAGCTTTGCAGCCCTCAAAAGGGTTCCCCCCACTGGAAGAGCCCTAAGTTCCACATTTATGCTCCAACAGCAAGGATATGGCCCTATCATATTGTAGCACTTTCATCTGTGATTTCAAATTGTCCACCAGGAGAAGACTAGCCACATCCCCCTCATGTAATTTAGTCAGTGCTGCATTAATTTAAAGTGTAAATCCAAACAGGAAATATAATTCTGTCATCCTGGCTGCCTAGAAGCATGAATGAAGGATCCCTTCAAAGCTTTCTTCATATCATCCCACCATGACCTCAAATCATCTCCCAAGCATGCAACAGATTGCCAAGCATACAAACATTCTCAAATATTTGAGGCCAGATCAGGTTTCTGCAACATGAAGTTATTCAGCTGCCAGTAACCCTTGCCCATTGGAGAAGCACCGTCATGCAAAGGCTCCACCCAAAAGAAGGTGGTCCGATAACTCCATGGGAAGCAGGTCAATCTGTAGGGAACAGAGACTTTTAGAGACAAATAAAAAGTCTATGCAAGTAGCCAGCTGAGCCTTATAATAGGTACCCCCCCCCTCCGTCTAGTGATATTCCCTATAGACATCCAGCAAATCAGCCGCTTTTAACATACAGAGGAGAAAATTTGTGTCTGGAAACAATTTGGGAGTCTTAGCACCCCGATCCTGTCTTGCCAGACTACAATTAAAATCCCCCCCAAGACCACACAGCGGGCCGTGAATAGGTAGGGCTGGGTCAGGGTGAACAAATCCACCCTCGCCTTCTTGGAGAGCGGGGCATAGAAACATAGAAACATAGAATTTGACGGCAGATAAGGACCGCTTGGCCCACCCAGTCTGCCCATTTCCCTACCTACTGGATAAGCTGCAGATCCTAGTTAACCAGCAGCCTACTGCTTCCTACCCCACCCCTAGAATTGCCTATGACTGTCCCATGCATGCTTGAATTCCACCACTGTTTTGACTCCACAACCTTCCTCCGAAGGCCGCTCCATGCATCCACAACCCTCTCTGTGAAAAAATACTTCATTAAATTACCTCTGAGCCCCCCATCTTCAAATTGTGCCCTCTTGTTCTTGCACACCTCTTTTTTTGAAAGATGCTACCCTCTTGGACTTTGTTGATTCCTTGAGGTACTTGAACGTTTCTATCATGTCCCCCTCTCCCTCCTTTCTCGAGGCTATACATATTAAGCTCCTAAGTCTCTCTTCATATGTCTTCCGGTGCAGACCCTGCACCATTTTAGTTGCCCTCCTCTGGACAGCTTCCATCCTGTCTATGTCTTTATGGAGATTGGGTCTCCAGAACTGCACACAGTACCAGATGGGGTCTCACCAGCTGTCTGTACAGAGGATAATAACTTCCTGTTTTTCTACCGGGTGATGCCTCTCCCTATGCATCCCAGTATCCCTCAGCCCTCCTTGCTGCCCTCTCACATTGCTTGCCCACCTTTAGGTCATCTGATATGACTACCCCCAGGTCCCTTTCCATTTTTGTTGTTAGTATCTCACCCCCAATTGTGTACTCTTCCCTTGGGTTTTTGTTTCCCAGGTGCATTACCTTGCACTTCTTAGCATTGAATCTAAGCTGCCATACATTTGACCATTCCTCTAACCTTGCCAAGTCCCTTCTCATCCTTTCCACCCCACCCTGTGCATCAACTCTGTTGCAGATCTTTGTGTCATCTGCAAAAGACATACTTTTCTTCCAGTCCTTCTGTAATGTAACTATAAAGACATTGAAGAGGACTGGTCCTAACTACTGAACCCTCATGTGCCCACTAGTAACCCTCCTTTCTTCTGAGTGGACTCCATTTACTATTACTCTCTGTGTCCTATTCTCCAGCCAATTCTTTACCCAGGCTGTCATCTTGGGACCCACTCCCAGGCTGGCTAACTTGTATATTGATCTTTGTGTGGGACTGTGTCAAATGCCTTACTAAAGTCTAGGTAGGCCATGTCCACAGCCCCTCCCTGATCTACTACTTTGGTCACCCAGTCAAAGAAATCTATCAGATTTGTCTGGCATGACCTTCCTGCTGTGAATCCATGCTGCCTTGGGTCCTGTGCCCCTCTGGCCTCTAGATACTCGACAATTCTTTCCTTCAGAAGTGATTCCATCATTTTCCCTATCACTGAGGTTAAACTAACAGGTCTGTAGTTTCCTGCTTCTGCCTTGCTCCCACTTTTGTGAAGGGGAATCACATCTGGCCTCCTCCAGTCCTCGGGTACCACCCCATCCTCCCATGATTTGTTAAAAGGGTAGTCAGTGGTGTCACTAGTTCTACCCTTAGTTCTTTTAGAATTCTGGGATGAATCCCATCAGGCCCCATTGCTTTGTCCACCTTCAGTTTTAAGAGTTCTTTCAGAACCTTTCTTCTGTAAATGGGCTGGTATCAACTTCTGTATCCAGAGTGTTTCTACTGTTTGTTTTATGTACCTCCCTCTTCATTTGTAAATACTGAGCAAAATATTTGTTTAGTATCTCTGCCTTTTCACAGTCTCCTCTGCCCACCCTCCCTCCCTTTTTAAGCCTCACTATCCCTCCCTTGGTCTTCCTTCGCCCTGATGTACCTATAAAAGGTTTTATCCCTTCTTAACTGAGTTGGCTATCTTTCCTTGGTTTGGGCCTTTGCTGTTCTGACTGCCTTCCCAGCCTCCTTTTGCTTTAACTGATACAGTTCTCTGTCCTTCTCCTTCTGCGATTCCTTGTACTTCCTGAATGCTTTCTTTTTCTCTTGAACCTTCACTGCCACTTTCTTTGAGAACCATAGTGGTTTCTTACATCATTTTGTTTTGTTTATTTGCTTCACACAAAGGCTTGTTACCTCAGTGATGGCAGTTTTTATTATTCCCCATTGTTCTTCCACCCCTCCTTCCTGCCCATTTGCTAGTGCATAAACATTAGTAAAATGATAAAGTCCTAAAAGGAGACATCCAACATCAGTGCTCTACCAGGGTCAATGTCCACCAGTTTGGTAATGGTGAACAAAGATCCTTTAAGGAGGATTCCCACACCATCACACATATCCTGACCCATGGATCAAAAGAGGGTCCCCAACACCAGGCTTGACTAGCCATCGCACATCCCTACGTGAGGTATGGTGGGTTTCCTGTAAAAAAATTACATCATTACTTAAAGCCTTCAAAATGAAAAAAAAAGACAGCCCTCCTAGAAACCACCTTAATGCTATTAACATTAAGGGTGGCTATACACAGAGATGGATCCATAAAGAAAAGACATGGAGCACAAAACTGGGGTCTTAAGGATCATTCTTCTGTCTCCAAGCCTCAGCACTTCTTGCAGTTACTTTAAGTTTTTTACGGATTTTGGACTTCTGGGCCATGTCCTCATCCATGTCCATGGAAACAGGTGGCTTAGATGATTGATGTGAGGAAGCCACAGATGCTTCACTCACATCAGAGTCCAGTTGTTCATCTTCCAACTGGTCAAATCTGTTGTGCAAAATAATTGGGGGACCTTTTGGTAGTAAGTTCAAGAAAGGTCCTGGCTGTTTACTGGATTGAAGCGATCATTTGCAACTCATCACCACCAACTCAGGGGGTGGCATGCCCTAAGTTTCCATTAGTTCCAGTGTATCAAGATGGGCCTGGTGACCTAGAGCCACCAGAGGCAACAGTGCTGGGGGCACTGGAATAATCTCTGTGGTAGGTAGTACCGTGGACACAGGCTTCTCTGGACTGCCAAAGACCATGTGAAGCGCAGTATCAGGTGTTTGGTTCTCACGGGGATCCTCCTAGTCCAAGGCATGGGCCAAGGAAGCTGCCACCTCCTTTTGTAGCCTCTGCTGTTGGACCTGGTGCACTCTGTGAACAAAAGCTTCCTGCTGATCCCCCTCCTGCTGATTGTGTGTAGCCCATGGACACATGCGATAGGAATGTCCTTACTCTTCGCACAAATGTCAACATAGGGCGTTTGTGCAATGGGCTCCAATATGCCCCAAAGACAAGCAGAGATTTCAACGGACCTTATCACAGGTGTTACTCAGATGACTGTCAGATCCACATCTAAAACAAGTCTTTGGCTGCCCAGGGTAAAAGCATTGGGCATGGCCCCTCCCCCAAAAAAACACACTTGGCAGATGTTGCAGGCCAGATTCCGTGTGTCTAAGGGTAACTCGACAATGCCAGTTTCCTGTCCAAAACAGTTCTTGATCAAGGATTGGTTCTGGATCTCAGTTACCTCACATCTCTGGGCCAGCCAATATTTAACATTCTGTACACTAACGCTCTCATTCCTCAACAGAATCATTACTGTCCTGACTGTGGGCTTAGTCAAAGGGATAGCATGGAATGGTTGCCACAAGGAAGTATCCTTCAGGGCCTTGTACTGGACCCAAAATCTGTCCCTGTAGACTGTAGTTCGAAAACTCAAATCAGAGTAAGATACATTCAATTGGTGAATCAGGGCATATAGTTCATTCGGTGTGATCTGAAGGGTATTTTTCAAAAGGATCTGTCTCACACAGGACCTATCTGGAGGCATAGGCAAACCCCTCGTATAGAGCAGCCTCACCACATTCCTTCATTGGGCTGGGGTCGGTGCATTGGAAAACACATCTGCTTTCCAAAAGGAAGTCCACCTTTGGGATAATGTAGTGGCTAACTGTGGTTCCAGTACGGGGACAGAGGTAACAGATGAGGTCTGTTCCACCTCATCCACCCTGTCTGCCCAAGACTGTACCGGAGCTGGAGTCAAAGGTTTTGGAATGGGCATCCCCACATTGGCCATCCCAGATGGAAGTTGGGAAACACCAGCCCCCTCTGTGGCCAGCTGTACAGCGTCAAGGGACCCCACAGGCACTTTCACCTTCGACAACCCAACCTTGTTCCTGGCTGATCCTTCAGCAAAGCTGCAGCCACACCAGTCACAGTGGTAGCAGTCAAATCAAGCAAGTCACTGGGTATAACTGCTGTCTGCAAGATAGAAGTTAGTGCAGTTTCAATCAGGACATCAAGTGGCATTCCCTCATCAGTAAAGAGTGCAGCCGTGGTCACCTCTGGGGTGCAGCAATACCATTGTCCTATGGCATCCCAGGACCACCCAGCTCCTGTCAGAGCCTGCACTGATGACCATGCCTTCAGCGGGTAATGTGCTGCTATCTGATCAGGTCCCTCATTCTGGGGCCCAAAGTCAGAGAGGACCTGCTCAGTAACTGGAGCTGGGACCAAGCGAGGAGACGTCCTCCCTGCACTAGGCTGCAAGTCAGACAGGATCGGAGCAACCAGCATTGCAGGGAAAGGAGAAATACTTCTGGGCATGGTTGAAATCTCCCTATCACTTGCATCAACCAGTTCATGCACAAAGATGAAGCTGAAATAGGAAGTATGCCAGGATGTTCCTGTGTGAAAGGTTCCAGTAGAGCAGGAGCATCTGACTGAACCGCCAAGTCTGGAGACACTGATGAAAGTCCCAGAACAGTGTCCACCATTCCTGCAGCCGGTCCCAGAGCTGTACCTTGTAGTAACACCACTGTTGGAAGCATAGGAGCAGGTAAATCCATCAAAGTTTCTTCAGGGATGCTTCTGTGTAACATAGGCTGCCACTGCTGCAGTGCAAAAGGTCTTTCTTTTTCCATAGCATAACGGGCATCTTCTACCTCCCTTAACAAAATAAAATGTTGCTTCTTATCCCATAGAGCGTCCTGTAGGTGTTTACCTGCTCCCTCAAAAGTCCCCACCATACCAGTACTAGCAGCATCATGTGAACCAAGAAGAGCAGGCAGTGATTCTTCCATAGTCGAGTTATCCATAGCCATATAAAAAAAATCCTCAGCTGCGCTTGAAGAGCCTTTGGGAGAAGGAGCCAGTACGCCCCATACCAAAACTCCTGCTGTACCATCACACACATCCTCCACCATCTTGGATCGTGTCAGTAGCGTCCCCTACCATCAGAGTAGGGGAATGTTTTATTGAAAAGAAAAAAAAACAGAAAAAAGGAAAAGGTTACATTACATATCTCATGAATATAAACAGAAAAATATGAAAATCCAAAGGAAAAAGGAAACTTACAGTCCATCATTAATATAAAATACATTAAGAAAGGAGAAATCAAACCCGTAGTTACTGTACTACAAAAAAACCTAAAAAACAATATTCATCTCAACCTGAAAGGAACAAAAAACATATACAAGAGAAAACCCCAGAGGAGAGCCAGAAAAATACATCCTCTTGTTCTGATAAATTTAGCTCAAATCAGTATTCCATTAAAGGAGTTATGTGGAATCAGTCCTTCAAGATCCAATCACAAGAAGCTCAAAGTTTATCATGTTGTGTTTGAGAGATAGAATTCTGTTCTAAATAGTAAATGGTCCTTAAATCTAACATGATGTGGTTCACCACTTGAGTTCCAGTATAAATTTTCTGCTGCAACAACTGAGCACATCTGGCTTGCCACAAAAAATATATGCATAGAGCAATAAGAAGCCTCAATGTGCTAGCATGGTAATGAGACATTGCCACGGGAAAAATAGCACAAATAAGCATTTCATATGTAAAATATGTAAGATACTTACCTTTCCATTTGTGCAATAACAAGGTCCAAACCTCTACACTAAACGGGCATTCTAAAAAGAAGTGCTACATTGTCTCAAACTGCATATTACAAGAACCCCTGAAGCACATTCTTTCTTCTATACATTTATGTTTTAAATTGCCCCTTAATGGGGGAAAGAAATTAGAGAGGAGAATTTTGAAAAGACCCATAGGGAAATCACCTATGTGGAAACCGGGCTCCCTGTTTCTGGCCTACTTGAGAATTTTCTCTGCCTGATTCCGAGGAAAAATCCATTTTAGAAGAAGATGCCCTAGATGAATCTGAGTCAGCATCTTCTCCCTCAGTATCACCCCATTGTCTCCTCTTTGCTAGGGCCTGAAACTTGTTCCTGGTAAGGAAAATCTAAGTGGATATACGAGAATCAGATTTTCATTTCCCTTTGCCCTTTCTGGATGCAGAGACCAGGATAAAGGGTTCCTCAGTTCGGTGGAGGGGAGCATTATTTATTTATTTTATTTTGCAATCAGTTTACAATCTTTGTGCCAGAGGCTCATTTCCAAAGGTACCTCGTCAGGTGTGGTAGAAAGAGAAGAGAACATAATACATAAAGATGCAGGCATACATGGATCCAGGGTATAGGTTACACAGTTTGCATTACAAGGTGCAGATTCAGGTATTGTAGACAAAAAGGAAGGTTACAGAGTTTAGCAGCATAAGTGAATGATATTTGCAAAAAGAAACATGCATAACAAGTTCTATGGTACAGGTTACAGAGTTAGCAGAGCATGTGACCAGGCCAACACAGCAGATAGTTTGATTTGGATACAGTAGTGCATTCTAGTAGGACAATTTAACAAGCAGTATATTAGGATTCTAGCATACATGGTACATTCTTGAAAACTGAGAGAAGGTAGGCAGTCGGATATGGTAGTAATGTCGAGGAGGTAGGATTAAGGCGGTACGGCGAGGGTGCAGCCCAGTGGGCTTTGTCACGGCAAAGGGTGTTGTATACCCGTTATGTACAGGTGCAGCAGCGCGTGTTGATTAGCTCACTTTTGAGCGCAGTTTTGAACTTGGACATAGTGGGGATTTCCGAGATGGAGAGAGGGAGCATGTTGTACCAAGAACGGGGCTCTATGGCGGAAAGACATCTGTCCATGCGAGGTCCTAGATCGAAGAACCAGGAAGGTGGCCTTGCAGGAGGTCCGAGTACTGACTAGGGGTTGGGCTAGGAGGAGGGAGGCTGTCAGCCCAGGTGGTGACAGTCCTAGCAGGGTTTTTTTAGCTATAAGGCAAGTTTGATATTGCATCCGTTCGTCAAGGTTTAGTACTGTTGCCATGTCATAAAGCTGACACGTATGTGTGAGCCTAGGGGCCCCTGTGATTAGCCTGCATGCCTTATTTAGGACGAGGTGGATTTTGTTTAGGGCAGTCGTGTTGGCAGCACCATAGACAGGTAGCCCATAGTCAACTAGGGATAATATGGAGGATGTAACTGCAAGCCGGAGGGCATCGGGGGAGACAGTTTTTGTAGCGGTATAAGATGCAGGCGTATATTGGTAAGCGGAGGCAAGTGCATCGATGTGGGTGTGATAGGTGAGGGCTGAGTCAAAGGAGATCCCTAGGTACTTATAGGAGTGGACTTGCTCCAGTTGCTGCTTGGAGTAGGAGAGGATACGGAGAGGGAATTTTAATGCTTTTTTGGGGTGGGCAAAGAGCATGGTTTTAGTTTTTTTAAGATTTACGACCAGTCTATGCTCTTTAAACCAGGTTTCAGCGTCATTATAGGAACGTTGCAGGGAATCCTGGAGGGAGGAGGGGTTACGGTCAGTGGCGAAGATGACAGCGTCATCTGCATACAGCAGAATTTTCCCAGTGCATGCACTGGGCAGGGTATTAAGGTATAGCGAGAAGAGTAGGGGTCCCAGGATGGAGCCCTGTGGAACCCCAGAGAGGATAGGACATGGATTGGAAAGTGTCCCACCAATATTGACATGTTGGGAGGCGTGCAGATAGGTAGCTGGAGCACCAGGCAAGTGGCCCAGTGGCGAAGCCTGGTGAGAAGGGCTTCCAGCAGGAGGGGTGTGAGACCGTGTCAAGGCCTTTGAGGAGGTCGAGGAACACGGCCCCGGCTAGGGAGCCTGTGTCCATGGAGGAGTGTAGGAATGATGAGAATTCAACAAGAGCTGTGCTAGTACTGTGTCCTGCACAGTATCCGTGCTGTTCAGGGCAGAGGATGTTGTGTTTGGTCAGGTATTCAGTGATTTGCGTGGCAACCAGTTTTTCAAGGGCTTTGGAGAGGGGTGGGAGTATGGAGATAGGTCGGTAGTTCCCAGCTAAGGACCTGTCACCCCCTTTATGGATAGGAGTACCAGTGGCGGTTTTCCATGTAGTAGGGAATTGTCCCAGGCAGAGGGATTTGTTGAGAAGGCTGATGAGTGAGGTAAGGACCTGATCCAGTACCAGCCTGAGAATTCTGTGGTCCAGGAAGTTGTCACCGGTACTGTTGCCTTTTAGTGCACGGGTCAGGTGTGGTCTGACTTCCTGGGCAGTAACCCTACGCAGGTAGAAGCTAGGGCGTTGGAGGGCAGGGGCAGGTTTGGAGGGTGGTTGGTCAAAGAAGTTACTGGGGAGGATAGGGCTAAGGTCAGTAAAGGAGGTGTTTAGGAGGTTTGCAATGTCTGCAGGGTCTGTTATGGTGGTGTTGCCAGTAATAATCTGGGATGGGGAAGGGGAGCGAGTGTTCCCACTCAATTGTTTGACGTTATTCCAGAAAGTACGGGAGCACACCCAGGAGGCGGTGAGGGTGGCCTGATAGTGGTTGGCCTTGGCTTTCTTGATTGCCCATGTGCACTTATTCCACGCAGCGTTGTAGGCCTGTCTGTCTGCTTGTCGCCCAGTTTCTATGGCAAGGTGCCATAAATTATTCCTATGCCTGAGCAGCTGTAAAAAGGGCAGGAGTAATCCAGGGCAGGTTATGTTTTTGGTTCGGATGGCTGAAAGGGGAGCAAAGAGGTCACAGGCTTTACTAAAGGTTTGGATAAAGAAGGCAAGGGCAGTGTCTATATCAGGAGTGCGGTGAATGGGGGACCAGTCTTGTTGGGCAAGATATTGTTTAAGGTTTTTCAAACCACACGGTTATATCTTGCTGGACACCCTCCGGAGTCCAAGGAGAAATCCCCTGAATGTGGGAACCTCCGGGAGTAATATTTTGTTCCATTTGTAAGATATTTGGGGGACGGGAAGTTGCTATGGTGTCTGAGATCACTGTACCCTGGGAGTCTATGAGACCTGAAGTTTCAGCAAGGGCAGGAAAGGCTGCAAGGAGAGAAACCTCCTCACGTCTTTTGAGTGCTTGGGCCTGGGATTCTGAAATTAAATTAGTGTGGTCTTGTGGAATCCGATCTACCCTATTATGCTTTGCCCAAGGGCACTGAGGATAGGTGTGTCCTTCTTCGTCACACAAGTTGCAGAGACTGGGGTTGGGACAATCTAGGCTCACATGTCCATAAGAAAGGCATAACGTGCATCTAGGCTGATCACATGTATAACTGAGGTGGGTTCTGGAACCACATTTATGATAGGTGCGAGTCTGCTCTGGGTAAAAACAAATACCTCTGTCCCTCCCAATATGGAAGCTACCTGGGAGATGTACAACTCCCTGTTCAGTTTGTCTAAGCTGGACCTTAATTTTCCACCTTCCTGTCCAGACTAGATCTTCATCAAGAATAGGGCATGGGGTATCTAAAAGTTCACAGCGCTGCTTGAGCCAGTATTGTATGTCATTTATATTTACTTCCTCACTCCTGAAAAGCAAAGTAATAATTTTGACTAAAGGTTTTGTAGTGGGATCAACTTAAGAGGGGCCCATAATGGTGAGTTCTTAATCTACTCATACTGAATCCAAAATTTCTTAACAGTGCATATATTTTTAAAACTGAGATCATAAATTAGTTCTCCTTTGATGTGAATAAAGGCAAAAAGTTCTGAAGGACTAATTTCTAATGTGTCTTTCAACATATTACGGAGCACAGTCCTGTAAGATGGAGCAGTGGCTGCACTGCCAATGTACCTGAGGCAGACAGCGTTCCAACGTTGTGCCGGCTCTCCCACAGATTTGAAAAGATCACTCATCTTAAAGTTAGTATTAGTTTTATCCTGCACAGAGGAATGAGAAAAAGTGTCCTTACTTTGGTTAGAAAGTGTCTCATTGGGGCCCATAGTTTCAGAAATGCCAGGCTGCCTGTTAACATCCTCGCTAGTGACTGGTGGAGCTTGCGGTGTAAACCGAGGTTCTGTGTTCGGTGCAGAATCCTGTATATTGGGTTGTGAGTTGTTTAGAGAATCTTGAGTTGCAGTTTCTATGATTTCAGCTGCTGAAACAGGTCCTGGAGAGGACCAAGGCATTCCATTTGCCGATTGCTGACAGCTGGCAGCTCGTAGAGCGGCTTCAGAAGACCAAGCACCATCCATTTCTGTAGCAGTCCTGGATGTAGGTCACAAATGAAGCTGAGATCTTACTGGGTTAGTCTGAGAGGTAGGAGCAACAGTGATACCTACAGGATGCCCCTCATGAGCAATTTGACCATCAGAAAATTCAGCCTCTGGTATATCGTCTTGTGATGCAGTATCATTCTGAATCAGTGTTAATATAAATTGCTTGTGCTGAAGAAACATTTGACATAGTTGGGGTTTAGAGATCACATCCTGGCCTGTATCAGTCTGTGGACTAATATCAGTGTTAAAGTCTGATCTCATTTTAAGTCTTTAGAAGTACCTTGATCGTTTTCAGGATGTTTTAAGCCTTCTGTGGTCTTCTGTTATACTGTTGAGTCAGTTTTCAAATAATCCTCCATCTTAGAAAGTGGAAATGCAGAGCCAGTAGGTAGAGCAGCATTTCCACCTTCTCCTTCTCCATCTTGGAAGTCGGCCATCTTGGTCGGTGGGGCAAGAATTCCCCCTGCTGACCAAGTGGGGGACTTTTTCATTAAAACTTCAAAATCAAATCCATACATAACGGTGTTAACTCACACAAAATTAATATACAAATCATAATAAGATCAAATAAGTATTACAATCATACATGTTCTATTATACTTCCAAATACAAATGAAAAACCCAAAACATCCTAATACTGAAAGAACCCCCCACCCCACTGTAAGAGTAGGATTTTCTCCTAGCTCAAAGACATACAATCAACTCAATTGTTCTACCTTCAATAAAAAGCAGAACAAAACTCTGAAGGGTAGTGCTCCATACTGTAAAACCTAAGGAAAAAAAATAAGTATACTGTACGATGCAATTGAGAAAATCTGAAAACAATAATTAAGTTAAACAGACTTAGTCCCTAAACAGGATACAGTATTGAATTTACTCCCCCCCCCCCCAAATGAGTTGGGGAATTTGTATCATAACATCTTAATCAAATTACCTACAATACAATGGTAGTTCATACAATTAAAATAATACCAAGTGGAACAAAAATCAAAACTGTATGACCAGCAAGCTTTCCCTTAGCAATTTACAAGAACGTGAGTGGAGATCCAGATTAGCACAACTAAACTTCAATAACCCCTCCTTCCCTCAAGATATGGGGAAATTTTCTGTCTGTAAGGCCTTAGCTTCAAAATCTAGTAAATACAATATGGTGATTGCTCCCATTAACTTAATGTGTAAATCATTACCTAAGAACCTCCATACTGCTCCTAGGCTACTGTTACATTGAAAAGAACCAGAACAACCCTTCTTTTAGCTTACTGCCGCCCTCTCCTCCCCCGCCCCACAATGAGAAAGGGAGAATGTTCAGTTCACACTGAGATGGCATTAAAAGAGCTTAAATATAATCAAAATTAGACCACCACTGATCCCATTTCCAGTGTTCAAATTGGGACTTTTCTGAGTTTTTCAATTGTCTCAGATCGGTACTGATTATATGAAACAGATCCAAGACCAGTATGGTCTGCTGTTGTAGTGTAAACCTTCATCTACTAATCCAAAGCCAATACAAAAAATGTACTAGTACCACTCGAAGTGTACTATGGTGCAGATGTCCTAACCTATTTGAAATAATGCCATAATGCAACAATTCATATCCTGGTGGTTTAAAGCCCACCTTCCTCCATCGATTTTTAACGACATCCCAAAGCTGTGCTGCATATGGACACTGAAAATACATGTGATTCATAGTTTCAATTTTTATCAGACCGGTATCTCTTGGACAATACCAGTCCCATAGGGACTTATGTTTTTTTGGTTCCCCTTGACATTTATCCTGCCATGAATCCCTAACCAAGCTATGTTCCACATGCTTTCTGGTATCCTACCATCTGTTACAGTATATACTCAGAAATGTTTTCCTGATGTAATACAGAAAACCCTGCAAATGGATGTTAGTTAAAGCAGGCCATCCTTACCTCTAAATAGAGTGCTTTTCGGGGAAGTCTGAGCACTGACTCATAACTTACATCCCAAGTTTTTGTTTTGTCAAAAAACCCTTCCCACCGCTGCACTAAACATGGCCAATTTTTATGTAAAAATGTATTTCCTTTCCATTCTTCCAATACCCCGTCAGCCTAGCATACCCCCATTTCCCCAAAAGTTGTGAGCACCCCTTAATAAATGATAAGAGATTATTGTATAGAAAGAGTGTAAAAAAAAAAAATCGGATTCAACAAGTTTACACCCCTTCCTTAATTCCCTTATATAAAACATTCTGTTTAATCAGATTTAGCCTGCTTCCCCAAAAACAACTAAAAGAACATCCTAACACTTTTGTTTCTAACCATTGGGGTACTGGAAAAATTGTACCAATAAATAAAAATACCTGAACCAAAAAGGTTCTAATATAGTAAATACATTTCTTTTGTTGAAACTTTCCACCTATTCCATTGGGCAACTAGCCATTCCTATCTGCAAGGCCCTCTCCCATTTATAACCTGCCATAACATCCCCTCCATAATAAATCCCTAGTACCCAACACGGAGACATTGCTACTCGAATACCCCCTACTTCTCAGGTGTTTGCAGAAATCCCTGTAAACGTAAACATTGTGTTTTAGTAATATTAATACTGGTTCCCATCACCTTACCTATCTCCTGGATCAAATTACAGGCAATGCTAAGGGAACTCCCATCCTGCAACACTAAACAAAGATTGTCGGTATAAGCCATTACTTTATTTATTCTCCTGAGCTACATCACCCCTATACCAAATATTCAGGGAGATTTATGTAGTAGCCATAACACCGGATCAATTGAAAACACATACAGCAGGGGGCTTAACGGGCAACCTTGTCTTACCCCTTTACAAACCCTATGCTTCACTCCCAGCCAACCATTCTCATATGGTTTAACATATGCAAGGGAATAACATAATTGTAGCCATTGCAAAAACTCTTCCGGGATTCCATAGGAACCAAGGCATTCCCATAAAAAGGAGTGGGATATCTTGTCAAAGGCTTTCGCCTGATCCAGACTGACTAAATAGCCAGTTGACATTTTTTTCCCCACTACCTACCCCATCCCTCTCCATTTATTCTCTTAGTAGTGGCAAAGCATCTGTCATTCGTCTCCTAGGTATTGAACAAAACTGGGTAGGAAATATCAATTCAGCCATAACTAAGGATACTCTATTCCCTAAAAGTTTTGCAAATAATTTAAAGTCTACATTTAATAATGTAATTGGCCTCCAATTACAAATATCTGTATGAACTCCAGATTTAAAAAGAAAAATCAACAACCCTCCGTACATTTGCGTAGGCAAATAATGCTCAGTCAGAAAAAAAATGATATACCTGTAACAGGACCTTTGGCAGAATAGTCCATAATAGCTGATAAAACTCTCCTGGAAGTCCATCTGAGCCTGGAGAGATATTTTTCCTAAACCTATGGATGGCCCTTTCCATTTCTACTGCCATAAAGGGAGTTGCCATTGCATCAGCCAACTCTGGAGCCAATTTCTCAAGTGTTGCTGCCTTCAATATTTGTGATGTAAACTGTGATTCCACTACTGGGTCCCCAAAAGCTTGTTCTACATGTCCGTACAAGATTTCCATTATTCCCGCACTGTCCCACACCTCGTGACCTCAAGATGAAAGCAAAGATGACATAACTTTTTTTCCCTTCTCAACTGACTAGCCATATCTGGGTTTACTTGTTCTGCTGTACCCTGGGTTCCAAAGGTTTGTTCTCTATTCAAGGAACGTAGCCTGCATTTTGAAATTTTGCCATATTGTCTCTTACTACCCCAATCTCTTCTGCTAAGTCCTCCCCTTCCGTGCATTGTCTAGATAACAATTCTCCCAATTCATTTCTAAGCTTTTGACACTTCCCATAAGCTGTCTCTGCCTGTAAGCAAACATGGGACTGAAAAAATCCTATCACACAGAGCTTCATATCCTCCCACCATTGACTTACGTCATCATATAAAATTATGGAAGTACATTTATCATTCACTATGGAAGTCAATTGCTGCACCACGACTTCCTCATTTTAAACTGAAGTGTTCAGTCTCCAAAACCCTCTCCCTGCAATTCTTCATTGGGGTATAGCTATGATGAGACCAATTAATGTGTGGTCCGAGGTTTCCACTGGCACATTCATCACAGTCTCTATCAGCAAATCCTTCTTTACAAAAATAAAATCTATATGGGAAGAAAGCTTCCCTTTATAAAAGGTAGATTTGGCCCAGCGTTTCTTAACCGTGTGAGCATTTTGTAATCCTGCCATCCGGACTATAGAGTTTAACATGTTTTTGTCACAATATTGCTTACCCAGTGCTGTGTGCTCCTGCAAATTAATATTAAAATTCCCCCCAAAATATTTGCCTACTAGTATGTAAAAAGGGTTGAATTTTCTTTAATAATTCAATACGTAACACTTTAGTTTGTGACCCATAGATATTAATGAATCTACAATTAACTGAATTAATCTCAACATCCATCAGGAGAGCTTGCCCCGGTTCTACATCCACTATTCAAAAAACTTTTAAGGCTGGGGTAGCAAAACAAAAACCCACTCCACAGCATGCATCTAACCCCATGGACCAATATGAGGCTCCCCCATTTCCAATCAGTAGAAGCTTGGTCCATTTCCCTCAAGGAATGAAGCCTGGTGTCTTGCATAAAAATTACATCAAATTCTAAGTGTTGCAGGACACCAAATGTAGTAATCCATTTTATCACAGATTTAATACTGTTTACATTCAAACTAGCCAACCTTAAGAATGTAGGCTCAGGAATGAAGTTTAAACACCTTCCCACTAGACCTTGTCACTCATCTATGGGGCTCCTGGAGTTTTGAGTGTCTTATTAAGGGTCCCTTATCTCCCTTAGCATTAGGCAATAAGCTGCTTTCCTCAGCCTCCATTGGGAGTTCTAAGTCCACCTGTTCACCCCATGTTGAAAAGCTTCAAACCTGTTTTTAAGGAGCAAGGGCGATAGGGGTATTCCAGTACTCCCCGAAGGTTCACTCTCAACAGGGGGTAGGTAAGGAACAGAAGTGGGCGTCTCCCCCTCTAAGACTACAGTCTCAATACCCAAAGGGTTAGAAGTTTGTATACCCTCATCGTCAACTTCTACAGGTACTTGGGCAGGAGGTTCCCCGTCTGAAGGGGCCGAATGGGTAAGCAAAACTGAGGCAGCATCTCTCCTTTGAGGGGAGCTCTGAGGTGTCACATATGGAGTTTCCTTATCCTCTGGCCATGCTACAGGCCTAGACTTTACAAGTTTAACATGTCCATTATCCTGAGATGATGCCAGTTTCCCAACCATGGGGGAATGTGACCTGGGAAACATGGCTCTAGCCCTACCCCCTGGTCCCCCTCCTCTACCTCTTCCCCTCCTCTGTCCTTGGAGGGCCACTTCAGACTGGCTAAAGGGGCACCATGCTTGTGACAAGAAATATTCATGGTCTGAAGCTTCATCTGAATTATGCTCTGCCCATGGGCACTCTGCAAAACAATGGTCAACATCTCCACACAAATTACATATCAGGGGGCCATACACAGTGCGGCTGTGTGGCCCAGAACCCCACAGTGAAAACATTTAATTTAGGAACAGTCATTGTTCAAATGAGTCAAGGAAACACACTTGTAACAACTCTTCGGTTGTCCAGCATAAAATAAAATGCCTCTATCTTGGCCCAAAAAGAAAGAACTTGGTAAATGTTGTATTCCAGACTCAGTTTGATTCAGTTGGACCCAAATGGTCCACCCCCCAGTCCAAAACCCTTTCTCATCCATAAAGAGTTTGGGATTATCGAAAATTGTACGTTTTTCCAGCCAGAAGGTGATATTGTGATGTTCACCCACTCATTGTAAAAAAGAAGTGTCATAGAAACATAGAATTTGATGGCAGACAAGGATCACTTGGCCCACCTAGTCTGCCCATTTTTCTACCTGATGGATAAGCTGCAGATTCTAGTTAATCAACAGCTTACTTCCTCTTACCCTCACTAGAATTGCCTTATGCCTGTCCCATGCATTCTTGAATTCTCCCACTGTTCCTGACTCCACAACCTCCTCAGGAAGACTGTTCCATGCATCCACAACCCTCTCTGTGAAAAAATACTTCCTAACAGAAGAAGCCAGAAGGGGAAGGAAACATATTCAATTCAGTGCTTTACAGTAACTGGTATTTGCTATTTTTCTTTTAAACTTAGATTGTGGGCTTTTAGTGACACTGTACTTTCTTTGCTGTCTTTACTTAGAATTGTTTTTGGGCTGTTGAAAATTTAAAACGTAGTGGTGGTGTATTTCTTTGCTGTCTTTAATTGCTGCAAATTTTCGCCTCCCCTTCCCCAACTCTTAATTATATGCCTGTTAAATCTGATTGACAGGAGCTAAACACAGGGTATAGTAAGGGGTGTGGAGTAGGAGGGGCATAAGGGTGAAGAAGCCCACTCTCAGCACAACAAGTGTTTTGATTCATTTATTTATTTCTTGGTTTATTTTCTTTTTTTAAAAAGAAAAGTGTCTGAGGATCAGTGGCAGGATTTTTAGGACAGTAAATTAATAAAAAGGGAACTAGGAGAGCTTCAGTAGCAGACAAGTAGTGAAATAGCAGTATAATTGCAGTATAATGTGGGAAGTGGTGCAACGCAGTGGCTGTGGGGCAGCCATATTCAGGCAGACCTTCTGGACACTGAGGTGCTGCCATATCTGCATGCATCTCTCTCTGGACTGCGGGATGAGGTAGCCAGACTCAGAGTGGAAGTAAACTGGGTCAGGAGTACCATCAGCCCTATCCAGAGACCACCTAGTCCAATGCAACTGCCTCAAAGGATGCCGAGAACGAGGAGCACTTGGATGACAGTGGGCTCAAGATGGGTTAGAGCGGTCAGGCAGAGGCACATCCCAGATCCTATTCCACTCAAGAACTCATATGCCACACTGGCAAACAGGACAACCAAATAGAGGTACCCAGAGAAGTGGAAGGAAAGGATGTGGAGGTTAGCCAAGGAGGTGACCTCAGCGGGGAAAGCAGTGGACCACAGAGGAGAGGAGGAAGCGAATCCTGGTGGGGGACTCCATCATAAGAGGGATCCAGCTAGGAACACAGGAGGGGAGGACAGGGAGGTGAGGTGCCTACCAGGTGCCACGGCATGGAGAGATGGAAGGAAGATCCTGGGGATCACTGGGAAGGCAAGACGGAGGGTGAGCTGGATGTCATTATCCACCTAGGTACTAATGACCTGGCAAATGGGGAGCCAAAGGAAGTTCAGGAAGAGTTTAGGAAATTGGGGAGGGGTCTCAAGCAAGTAGCTACTTCTGTCACTTTCTCAGAAGTACTACCTGCGAGAGGCAAGGAGAACATAGGGGTGCATGCACAGGAACTTTAACTCATGGTTGAAAAACTGGTGCTGTGAGGAAGGGTTTGGATTCATTGGTGACTGGGAACCCACCTGGAGGGATGGAGGTTTGTTCAAGCCTGACGGCCTGCATCCATCCTGGAGGGGAATCCAAGCACTCAATGATAAGTTTAAATGCTACATTGACAAGCATTTAAACTAGCAAAGGGGGGTGGCAGGCCAGCAAGGAGGGTACCTACTTGCTCACCCCCCACAGCTAGCAGTGGAACCAGTGAACCAGAGGAGTGGCTATCTCTACAAAGCAGTGTGCAAAAGATGAAGATTAGCACCCAAGAGGTGGATAGGCAGAAAAGAGGCAAAATTCAGCAGAAGGGCAGACAGCAAGGAGAACCAGGGATAAAGGACAACCAAGAAAGGGGATGGAGTAGAACAGCGAAACAGTCTAGGGAGGTCAAATCATGGAAAGCCATGTGTGCAAATGCCAGGAGCCTTAGCAACAAGATGGAAGGTCTGGAGGCTGTCATGGTGCAGTCAGACCTGGACATTGTGGCCATCACTGAAACCTGGTGTAATGATAACCACAACTGGGAGATGGCCATACCTGGCTACAACATATTCAGAAGAGACAGAGCAGGCAGGAAGGGAGGAGGAGTGGCACTGTATGTGAAAAATGACATAAGGGCCACAGAGATCCAGGAGGAACAAAATGGGGGTGAGATGCTGTGGGTTAAGCTGGAAAGGAAAATGGGGCCAGCCATCCGCACAGGTGTGGTCTATAGATCACCAGCCCAGGAGGAAGAGACAGATAGGGAGCTGATGCTAGCCATCCAAAGGATGGCAGACAAGGGTGAGGTAGTACTGGTTGGAGACTTCAATATTCCAGACGTGGACTGGAGCATCCCAGCAGCAGCATCAACTAGGAGCAGATTTATACTGGACTCCCTTCAGGGTGCCTTCCTCAAGCAACTGGTCATGGAACCAACTCGGCAGAAGGCAATACTGGACCTTGTGCTCACAAACAGGGACAGTGTGATGGGGTAACAGTGGGGAGCACCTGGGGAACAGTGACCACCAGTCATTGTGGTTTGAAATCACAGAAAGAGCAGAACCAAACCACACAAAACACGTATCCTGGATTTTAGGGGGCAGACTTTGGGAAAATGGGGAGATACTTGAAAGAGGCATTAGGGAATGGGGCAGGAATCAGGGGTTGAGGAACAGTGGGCAGTATTTAAAATGGGGATTACAAGAGCAACATAATTATGCATTAAGCAGGTTAGCAAGAGGAAAAGGAAGAGAGACCATTATGGTTTCCAAAGAGGTGGCAAAAGTGAAAGCCAAAAGATTGCATTCAGGCAATACAAAAAGACACAGGCAGAAGGGGATAGGGAGAAGTACCAGGAGAAGCAAGGGAGGCAGGAGGTCAGTAAGGAAGCCAAAGCTCAAACAGAAGAACACATTGCAAAATCAGTGGGTAGAGGACAAAACCTTTACAGGTACATAAGTGAAAAAGAAAGGCAAAGGGAGGGATAGTGAGACTGAAGGGGGAGGATGGGGGCCGCGTGGAGGATGACAACAGTAAAGTTGACATATTGAACAGGTATTTCTGCTCAGTCTTTACTGAGGAAGGGGAGGGTAATGGGTCTGAAGGGAGTACAAGGGTTGAGAATGGTGCAGAAATGGATACAAGTCCCGTTACATGAGAAAGGGTCCTGAAGGAACTGAAAGTAATAAGAGTTGATAAAGCAATGGGGCCAGTGGGGTGCACCCCAGGGTCCTTAAAGAACTAAGAGAGGTGGTGGCTGAACCTCTGGTTATCCTGTTTAGCCGATCACTGGAAACAGGGGAGGTACCCAAAGACTGGAGGATAGCAGATGTAGTCCCCTTATACAAAAGTGGGAACAAAGAGGAAGCAGGGAACTACAGACCAGTCAGCCTGACCTCGGTAGTGGGGAAGATCATGGAAGCACTGCTGAAGGAGAGATTGGTGGAACATCTGGTTGTCAATGGTCTACAGGACCCAAGGCAGCATGGTTTCACCAGGGAGAGGTCATGTCAGACCAACCTCGTTGAATTTTTTGACAGGGTGACTAGGGAGGTAGATCTGGGGAGGGCAGTGGACATGGCCTATCTGGACTTCAGCAAAGCCTTTGACACTGTGCCACATAGAAGACTATTACACAAACTGGGGAATATGGGTGTGGGCAGGACAGCAGTGTGGTGGGTAGGTAACTGGCTGGGCAGCAGGACACAGAGGGTAGTGGTAAATGGCTGTCACTCCACAGAGGGAAGAATGACCAGTGGGGTACCACAGGGATCAGTGCTGGGACCGGTCCTATTCAACATCTTCATCAGTGACATTGCGCAGGACCTAGAAGGCAGAATTTCACTGTTCGCTGATGACACAAAGCTCTGTAACAGAGTAGACACACTAGAGGATGTAGACAGAATGAGAAGGGACCTGCAGAAACTTGAAGAATGGTCAGGGTTTGGCAGTTGAAATTCAATGCAAATAAGTGCAAGATAATGCATATGGGGCACAAAACCCTGGCACAATATATCAGTTGGGGGTGAGGATATAGCATGCACCAAGCAGGAAAGGGATCTTGGGGTTATCATCTCTGATGACCTCAAGGTGAGGAAACAGTGTGACAAGGCAGCAGGTAAAGCAAATAGGATGCTGGGATGCATAGGCAGGGGCATCACCAGCAGGAAAAGGGAGGTCATAATTCCACTATACAAGACACTAGTGAGGCCCCACCTGGAGTACACTGTACAGTTCTGGAGACCATACCTACGTAAGGACATAGACAGGGTAGAGAAGGTTCAGAGGAGGGCAACAAAGATGGTGCATGGATTGCATCACAAGTCCTATGAGGACAGGTTGAAGGAACTGAACATGTACTCCCTGGAGGAGAGGAGGGAGAGAGGGGATATGATAGAGACATACAAGTATCTTACAGGGAGGAACAGGGTGCAGGAATACACTATTTTTAAGCGAAAATGATGTTCCAGGACTAGAGGGCATGGGATGAAGTTGGAGGGAGGACGATTCAGAGGAAACATGAGGAAGAATTTCTTCACAGAACGGGTGGTGGACAAGTGGAACACCCTTCCAGAGGAAGTGGTGGGGGCTGAAACAATCAAGGGAATTAAAAATGCATGGGATAGACATAAAGGAATTCTGGAGGTCAGGGATAAGGGGCAACTGACTTCTAGGAAAACATAAACTGAACTTACAAGATCAAAGGGGCAGACTGGGTGGGCCATAGGCCCATATCTGCTGACACTGTCTATGTATCTATGTAACATTACCTCTGAGCCATCCCCCCTCTATCTTCGAATTGTGCCCCCTTGTTCTTGCACATCTCTTCTTCTGAAAGATACTACCCTCTTGTACTTTGTTAATTCCCTTGAGATACTTTGAAAGTTTCTATCATGTCCTCCTTCTCCCTCCTTTCCTCAAGGGTATACATATTAAGCTGCTTTAGTCTCTCCTCGTATGTCTTCTGGTGCAGACCCTGCACCATTTTGGTTGCCCTCCTCTGAACAGCCTCCACACTGTCTATATCTTTGCGGAGATGGGGTCTCCAGAATTGCACCCAGTACTCCAGATGAGGTCTCACTAACTGTCTGTACAGAGGGATAACAACTTCCTGTTTTCTACTGTTGATGCCTCTCCCTATGCATCCCAGTATCCCCCCCAGCCCTCCTTACTGCCTTCTCACATTGCTTGCCCACCTTTACGTCATCTGATATAATTACTCCTAGGTCTCTTTCGATTTTTGTTGTTGCTATTAACTCACCCCTCATTGTGTACTCTTCCCCTGAGTTTTTGTTTCCCAGATGCATTACCTTGCACTTCTTTGCATTTAATCTGAGCTGCCACATATTTGACCATTCCTCCAACTTTGCAAGTCCCTTTTCATTCTTTCCTCTCCACCTTGTGTATCAACCCTGTTGCAGATTTTTGTGTCATCTGCAAAAAGACATACCTTTCCTTCCAGGTGCTCTCCAATGTCATTTATAAAAACATTAAAGAGGACCGGTCCCAGTACCGAACCCTTCGGTACCCCGCTAGTTACCTTCCTTTCTTCACTGTGGACTCCGTTTACTATTACCCTTTGTGTCCTGTTGTCCAGCCAGTTTTTTATTCAGGCTACCACCTTGGGACCTACTCCAAGGCTGGTTAACTTGTATGTTAATCTTTTGTGTGAGACTGTGTCAAATGCCTTGCTAAAATCTAGGTAGGCCATATCCACAGCACCTCCCTGGTCTACTACTTTGGTCACCCAGTCAAAGAAATCTATTAGGTTCGTCTGACCTGACCTTCCTGCTGTGAAACCATTTTGCCTTGGGTCCTGTGCTACACTGGCCTCTAGGTACTCAACAATTCTTTCCTTCAGAAGTGATTCCATCATATTCTCTACCACTGAAGTCAAACTAACTGGTCCATAGTTTCCTGCCTCTGCCCTGCTCCCATTTTTGTGAAGTGGAATCACATTTGCCCTCCTCCAGTCCTCAGGTACCACCCCATCCTCCCATGATTTGTTAAAGAGAGTAGTCAGTGGTGTTACTAGTTCTACCCTTAGTTCTTTTAGAATTCTTGGGTGAATTCTATCAAGCCCCATTGCTTTGTCCACCCTCAGTTTAAAGAGTTTTTTCAAAACCCTTTCTTCTGTGAATAGACTGGTATCAACACCCATATTCAGTGTTTCTCCCTTGTTTGGTTTAGGTACCTCCTCCTCCTCCTCTTCTGCTGTGAATACTGAGCAGAAATATTCATTCAGTATCCCTGCTTTTCACTGTCACCCTCTGCCCACATTCACTTCCCTTTATTAAGTCTCTGTATCCCTCCCTTGGTATTTCTTCGCTCCCTGATGTACCTATAAAAGGTTTTATCCCCCTTCTTAACAGAGTTGGCTATCTTTTCCTCAGTTTGTGCCTTTGCTACTCTGACTGCCATCCCTGCCTCCTTCTGCTTTAACTGGTAAAGTTCTCTGTCCTGCTCCTTCTGTGTTTCCTTATATTTCCTGAATGCTATCCTTTTCTCCTTAACCATCCTTGCCACCTCTTTTGAGAACCATAGTGTTTTTTTCCTTCGTTTTGTTGATTTGCTTCACACAAAGGCTTGTTGCCTCTGCGATGGCTGTTTTGATTATCCCCCATTGTTCCTCCACCCCTCCTTGTTGCCCGTTTGCCAGTGCTTTTCTGAGACACTCTCTCATTTTCCCAAAGTCAGCCTTCCTAAAGTCCAGTACTCTTGTTTTTGTATGGCTTGACTCTATGGCTGTGTTTATTGTGAACAACACTGTTTGGTGGTCACTTGTTCCCAGATGGCTACCTACTTCTAAATCTGAGATCCTTTCTCCTTCCCCATTTGAGAGTACCAAGTCTAAGATTGCTCCCTCCCGAGTGGGTTCCAACACTAGCTGTCTGAGGCATGCCCCCTGTAGGGCATCAAGAATGACCCTACTCTTGGATGTGCCTGCAGCAAAGGTACTCCAGTTAACATCTGGCATATTCAGGTCCCCCACCAACAATATCTCCCCTTTTTCTGCCATTTTAAGGATGCACTGTCTTAATGGTAGGTTTTGTAATTGGGATGGCAATAAAATCTTTCCAGTTGTCAATGTCTTTTATTTCATAATATGAGCACCAGAATTTATCTAAAGATGCCATGGTACAAAAACTTACATCATAAGTCTTATCCTCAGGGGCATGCATATACCTCCACTGGGGAAAACAACAACAAATCTTTGATTAAAGTTTTCCCCACCCATAACTTGTCAGGGACCACTGGGGCTTTACCTTTATAGTGAAGTCATACCAAAAATCTTCTCTTTGCTGCTTCAGCTGGTTTCCGAAAAAGACCAGCATAAGACTGTGAACCATGCTGTCCCACTCGTGGGTGCTCCCTTCCCCCATTCTGGAAACTCTCCAAAGGAGGTGGCCTGACTGTACCTGAATCAGAACCAATGTCGTCCATCAATAAATCCTCCTGGTCTATGGTTAAGTTAATTCCCCAATGAAGCATCAGAAAAGTTCCGTGACTGCGTTGAACTTGGCATAGAAAAATCTGCTTGATGCGCATCTGGCACAGCGTCTAAACCCACTGCCTCTCCTTCACCCTACACAGCTACAGCAGCTGATTATGGGGACTTAGGTTCTGCTATAGCTGTGCTTCTTACTGGAATAGATGGCAATGTTTCAGTTTCATGCATAATCATACCCAGCTGGTCCAGCTATCCAGGAATCGGAATAAAAGGGTCGGGTACCCATGTATAATTTTGAAAAATCCATCCCACTTTATGAAGTGCTCCTCCAGGAGTCCAGTCTGTAGATGTTCCACTAAAGTCCACCTCTGCTTCGTCAAGCTGCTGGGACCCATTCTGCTCTTCAGCTTCCATGGGATGCCCTGCTGCCTGATCTAGGTTCAAACCCACCGGTAGGCACTTATTTCCTTCTTGCATAGGACTCGCTACTGATCTTTTCCTTTTTTTCCGTTCATCCTCTAGTTTTGTTTATGAAGTTGGAAATCAGTTTCAGCAGCTGATAACATGTCCAACAAATATTTTTTTTCTTTTTTTCAAGTTCAAGCTGTAACATCTCTTCCAAACCAGTCACTTCTTCCATTTGCATAGCTAGTGTTTCATGGTCATTCTCATGCTGCAGAGCTTCTACTCCCAATTCCATCATCACTGTTGATTCGAATACTGTCTCAGCAGCCGCTACTACACAACCTTCCCCCACTGCAGTCAAACCTGGACTGGAGTCCTCCATCTCTCCTGCCATGCTACAGTATCTCCTGCAGGAAAGAGATGGGGAATTTCCTGGTGTCCTGGCCAAATTTCCCCCCATTCACTAAAATACCACCAACAGCTTAATCTGTTTCTGCATGTCACTTTGCATCTGTATCTTCCCCCTCTTCCCCAGTACAAGGCTGAAAATAGGCAGAATTGCCTAGTCCTCCTTTCCCGGTAAACAAAAATTAAATAAATAAATAAATAAACAAATGTGCCGGGTCTAGGAAGCCAGGAACGGCATGCAGCCCATATGGAATAGACAACAGGCATTTGCCTGAATGGCCAACACATGCTTTCTCGAGTAGCCCAGTGGGCTGTAGCAGCCATGTGTGTGGTGGTCCCCGCAGCCACTGCACCCCACTGTCAACCATTGGGGGAGTGCATAGTGACTTAAAGCAGGGTCCCTCATTGTGTAGAATTTCCATACCAGCGCAGCAAGCAAGTGGCATCGTACATACGCACGGCATGGGCACCCCCCCAGGTATGACCCTGTCTGCCCCCAGCATGGAACGCCATGTTCTACATGGGGATCCCTCGCACAAGGCAGCAGTGTGCCTTTGTTGACTGCCACTAGGGGTGCACAGGGCACTGCTGTGTGACATTCGGACTTTGGACTGCCTATGCACTGCCCTTGCATGGTGTGTAGGCATTCATGAATAGGGCCCATTATGCATTTGGGGAGGCCATGAAACTGACGTGAAAATGATGCAGTGAATGTGGATAAATCTGAGATATCCTGTTTGGGTACCACTGGCCCATAGGTGCTGCCTCCTTTTCTCAAAGTGACTTCCATTAAAAATCACAAATGGACGCCAGACGTGTCTGAAACCTGGAGTGCACTTGAAGAAAAAATACTAAGGCCAAAAGTGCAAAACAACAATATGTAGCATTCAGTTCAAACAATGTTCCAACCTTGAAAGTCCCAGCAGCATTAACCCTGGAAGTCCTGTGTGGTAGGCAGTACGTTAAAAAGCTCATGTAGCAGAAAAGGCTTACTGGTGCTGCTGTAAAATCTTTACAGCTGCAGGAGAGCTGTTATACAGCAGGTAAAGCAATAGCACTCAATATCCCAACAGAACACAAATAATGCAAAATGCCACCAGACAAACTCCAGCCAAGACTGTGCCCACCCAGATCTCATGCACTTAGTTTTGGCAAACCATTTTTCTCAGAGTTTGTTGAAATCTATTCCTATGATATCTCTGTGAGCACTAACTTGGCTGAAGTTTTGCACTGTTTGTGGTCTGTTAAGACTGAGTCTGCCATTGCCCAGCATTCATTTGTGATTCCTGCTGACTCCTTGATCTGGTAGTAAGCACCCATTTCTTCAGGTTAGCTGAGGATATACTTGTGATTGTGTGACTTCCTTTAAAAACTGCTTTTGGGGATAGTTTTTTTAGGCATGTATGAAACTGGCAGTTCGGCTTGGCCTTTAGCACCTCTAAGGCCCTGTGTCTTGCCAAAGTACCACATCATTTCTATTCTGTGCCCTGGCTGAGAGCTAACTTCTGGGCCCATTTATATCCTAGGCCCTAAACAATGGACTCCTAAAACCCTATATTTTCGTAAGGCTAATTTGGTGCCCTTTCTAACAATGTATTACATTTTGGAAAGTATTGTATGTTATTTGTCTGACACAGGGGTCCCAGAATTCATAGTGGAGAGTGTCCATTTTATTTTTAAATTTAATTTTGTTTTAGGATGTAGGGCCCCTAGTCTCAATGTGAGTCCATTCAAGTTTAAAGTGTCTTCAATTGGAAGTAGACCTGTTCAACAGCTTTTCAGGAATGTATCACACTGATGGGTTGGATCTGGTATTTGATGACTTCAAGGCCCCGTAGCTCACCAGTGTGACTCATAATTCCCATTTCAGGCCCTATTCTAGTTTTTTTTTTTCATTTACAGTCATATTTGAATGAAACTGGGCATGTTGTCTGTGTCTATTACATATCTGCTTTATTACTTATCTACACATGAAGTCGCGATCTTCTGCTTGTGACACTACATCTTGTTGCAGTATAATGATTATGATGTCATAACTACCAAATTGTGATTTCAGGTGTGGGCAAGCACAAGCAGCAGGAGAAGATGAGATTAGTTCTAAATAAAATAGTGTCTATAAAAGGAAGGAAGGGAGGAAGGAAGAGAGAGAAAGAAAGAAAGAAAGAAAGAAAGAAAGAAAGAAAGAAAGAAAGAAAGAAAGAAAGAAAGAAAGAAAGAAAGAAAGAAAGAAAGGCACTAGATTCCTAGAAAGAAATGGAAACAGAATAAATACTATGCTTTTCCCTTTCTCCCTGAGGGGCCAGTAGCTCTTTAATCTTATAGTTTAGATTTGCTTGATCTGTTTGTAATATATATTTGTTCTCCTTCATAAAGTTAACCATAACCCCCAGTCACTCATAGCATTCTCTTATCAGCCCTCCACCCTTGCCTTAAAGTTGTATAAAATGCTTGCTCCTCTTATCAGCAAGACCAGCAGGTGAGCTAGCAGTTGATGGGATACAAATAAATTGTATGAAACAGCAAAGCAGAAGCCAATTAAAGAAGGGATGCCATGGTTCTGCAGTGTCAGTAATTAGATCGCACGCAGGCAGGCCTGTTTCCTCTGTGGCCACTAAAGCTGACAATTTTCCCTCAGGAAAAATCTAAGGATATCTTGCTGCAGAATACAGAAATAATCATTTTAAGATCTCTTGGACTCTTAGTGTCTAAAACCACAAAGAATGTTTTTTGGAATACAAATTTAAACAGACAACCTTAAAAGCTGCATCACCACCAAAACCATATTAATATGTACCAAGAGATAAGCTTATTTATCAGGAATTATCACTCCAGAAGGTTTAGGGCATAAGGTTTCTACTTGAAAAAAAAGGTGCTAATGCTGTATGTAAAGGCAAATATACTTTTGTTGTTCTTGTTTCTTTTTTTTTCCCCATTTTTTCTCCCCAACCCTGTACCCCGGGCATGTGCACGGGTGTGGAGGCACATACCCGCCAGGCCTTGAGGCACCCTCCTGCTATACTGCAACCCTGTCCCGCCTCTGCTACCCACCAGACCTCCTCCTGGTAGGAGCGGAACTACGGGTTGGGGGAACGACCACCCCAGGAGAGGAGAGCTGCCTTTTGGCTGCTCAGTCCTGCTCCCCGGCCCCCCATGCTGGCTCGCTGACAAGCCAAGATCATTATGAACCTCGACTGCTGGCGTGGCATGAGGTAAGGTGTCCAGCACCTCAACCCTCAATGCCACCGGCTGGCATTGTTCTTTTTTCTGACACAGCATCACAGATGATGGTTTCCCTTCTACAGTTTTTATGACATTGGAAAAAATCCCTTCTATTTTCAAAGTTTTGGAAGTTTAACCATGCAAATGTTTGTGATCCTGCTCATTTTCTAATCCAAGAATTTCCTTTTATTATATTCTTCTCAGCCATACCCTCTAGCTGGAGACACTGCATGTGTACCATGTCAGATGCTAACTACAACAGCACTCATATTTGGGATGGAACTAAGATATTTGGAGGAAAATTATTCAGAAACAAAAATGACCATCTGAATACGCAAGGCATGTGAACAATCTCCTTTGAACGTTTACAATCTATATTCATGTGAGTATGGGTCAGAAATGACACTTTTTAAAAGAAAAACTGGTCAGATTATCTTAACTGTGGCCCAAGAGGGACAGCCAGTGTCAACTGATTACTCCAGAATTAACTGTTCAGCTGGTGAAGCATGTAATGCCTGTGTCTGTATTGATGTGTGTGGGATGGCCTACAGGCTTACATACAAATACAGCATCAAAATGAGTACAGCATGGCTTTGCATTCACTATGGGGCCTATTCACAAAGGTGCAGAGTGGGCTACCCGCCACGCAACTTGGGCGTATAACCCATCCACACCTGCCCGGCCCCTGTACGCATTCACGGTGAACATATGCCCCCCTATGCACCCGATCCCCTGGCCAATCACAGAGCTTCACACAGGGGTAGGCCTGGTGGCGGTGCAGGGGTGTGAGCCAGCACTCCATGCATTCACTACAGTGCAGAGTGCTGTGCACAGGGGCTGCTGGTTCCATGTTTAAAAGGCAGTCGTAAACCACCGGGGCCAGTTATGCGCTCCCCGGGGGAGCTGCTGCTGGATGCGGTGGACACAGCGGGGGGCACTGTCCCCCACAAATAATGTAGCTTCTACCGTCGGGGCACACTGGGAGGTCAGGAGTTGGGTGGCCAGGGTACTCCCCTACAATGGCACAGTTGGCACTCTGTGCACTGACCAACAACATGGCACCCCATGGGCACAATGGATCCACTGCAGGACCCTGCCAGAGCAGCCAACTGGCTATCCACCCGGATTTGCTGCTACGCACCTGCCCCCCCAGACCTGCCGCGGGGTGGGCCCAGTATGGAGCAGGAGGGGGCCAGTGTTTGTGAATGTGGCTTCGCATTGGAAATCCCAAGGGTGCAGACTGCGTGCACACATACGTACCTTCAGGGTGCAGGTGCATGAATCGGGCCCATTGTAAATAGAATTTTTTTGGGGGCGGGGGTTCATGGCAAATAGAAATGCTACTGCGATGATGCATACCAGTACTAATTACCAACAGGTATGTACAGTACTTCAAAAGTATCTAAATCCCATTTTACCTCTCCTATTCCCTTAAGGCTCTGAGTATCTACAGTAAAGGATAAAGAAACAAAGGCTTATGCCCACTGAGTTGGTGTAGGGAACAAACTTGATGGAACAGATGTCTTCCTTCCTTCCTTCCTTCCCTCCCTCCCACTCCCATCCCTTCCTTCTTTTCTTTTCTTTCTTTCTTTTTTTCTTTCTTTCTTTCTTTCTTTCTTTCTTATGTACCGCACTTAAAGAACTATGTCATGTAGTAAAGGCTCCATATAAGACACAGTTCTAGTCTAATACACACAATAAGCTAATTGGGAGCTCTTTTACATCACAAGTAGAGTGTTATTCACATTTGCCATTTGAGGATATCACTTTGATCACTCTTCTTTCTGCTGCTGCTCTATTTGTGCTGCTGTCTCCCATACTCTCCCCATGGGGATGTGCAGGTGTTCTAGCAGCTTTCAACAGCCTCAGTTGTTGGGTGTTCTCTATGCAATAAGGGGAACTCCCAATCCCTTTCTTGCCCCACCCTTCCCCACTCCCAGAAGATAAAGTTGCAACAGTGTTTGCTACAGCAAAATCAGTGTAAGACAACTCTGTAGTACTGAAATATTCAACCCTCTCATCTTCTAATTGTACCCCATCCCACAGCCAACTGCTCCAAGAAGTGACCCTCATGACTGAGATCTAAAAACTTGTCAAATATTACAACATAAATTAGTGAAACTTTGCTTATAATCAACCTTATAACATTTATGGGCATTTCTAGTGTTTTTTTAGGGGGAGAACACAAATGCCGACACGGAGAGTTAGCAAGTGAAGTGAAGAATTGAGAAGGGAGAGATGAACAGATTCATTTTCTTACAAAATAATTTTCCACAAGCAGATGAAACTATCTTTAGTTTTTTAAATGAACTAGAAAAAGATATTACATTTCAGTGAAATACTGTAACAATTAATTTTGTTCTTACTGTACTGGAACCTCAAGAGCTAGACACTAGATTCATGATTTTCTTATTACATGCTTACAGGAATAAACATTCTTATAAAAAGTGTTGTTCCTGACAGAAAAAATGATATGAAATAAACACATGGACTAAAAAAAACTAACATATTTGCTAGGAAGTATTTAGACACAGTTCAGCTTCCATTTCGCTTCTCTAGTATTTATTACTGAGAGCATCTGCATGAAAACATGATCTTTGTTCCTGAAGAGTTCATCTATTCCTGTTGCTTATTCCCTACCTGAGGTCATGATACACTGCCTGTGACATCACAGTTACTCCCACTGCAACAGATTGCGATGTTACAACAGAGGATTATGACTTGAAGTAAGGAATAAGCTATAGAGGCAGATGAACTCTAAGGGATAAAGACCAGCTATTCATGCAAATTTCCTCAGTAATAAATAAGGGGATGGAGAAATCTATAGAATATATATGGAATGCAAGTTGAATTGCCCTTAAATATTAAGTTTTTTAACACAATTTTTGAGGCACTATCAGCTGTTTAACACCTGTTAAGGATGATTTTTTGAACTTTCTGTTTATTGTTTTCACATAAAAACAATACAGCAAGTAGCCTCATGCAAGAGAATCAATACAGCATTACAACATCACAATTTTTGCTAGCCACTTCATGGCAAAAAAAAAAAAAGTATTACTTTTTCACCCCATATCTGTCAATCAAGTCAAGAAAGGAGTTAAGAATAACACTTTAAATATGTTAATCAAAACTTTCATTACAGAACAAATGCACATAGCTGCCATTTTAAAACACAACTGAAAATGGGGGTTTTATGACATAATGAGCTCTCAAGCTTCGCTCTCAGGCTCACATGATGTCACAGATCCAACTCAGGGTTAAGAATCAGCCTGTTCTTAATACTTGGGGATTTATTAGTTTAGTTTAGCTTAGTTCATGCTTATTAATCAAGTAAGTCCACTGCAATACGAAGATCCCATTTTCAGGGATGACCCCGACTTCCTAATGAAGTACATAAACAACAATAACATACAGAACATATATATATATATATATATAATACGATATGAAAATTCTTAAGAATATATAATATTACAAAAGTAAAGAAAAACTATTTAATACAACATACATGAATAAAAATGCAAAAGCAGTCATAGTTTCCACATATCATAATGTAAGAAACCTGATTTCAAACATATTCATTTCAGTTATTAATATAATTAATATTTATTAGGAGGAAGGAGTGTACTGCTGTGTCAGTCAAAACAGAGTTGATGCAAAAAAAGTAGGTCATTATAACTTTTGTTTGACTAGCACAAACTTATTATACCCACTTTCGAAGGCACATCTATGGCCTCTTTGTCAGGCACTATGATTACAGTCACATGTGGGAGATTATACAGAAGACTCAGTGAATAATTAATTTAAGCACGTCAGATGTAAAACAGTTACACATGAGTGTGACAGTTCTGTTGACAAGGAAGTATTATAGCAAGAGAACTATATACAGTAGTTTATTTCTCTTTCTTTCTTTCTTTCTTTCTTTCTTTCTTTCTTTCTTTCTTTCTTTCTTTCCTTCCTTCCTTCCTTCCTGCCTTCCTCCCTTCCTTCTCTTTCTTTCTACATTTCAGCAGGAAATACAAACTGGTAACAGCTAATTTTCAAGTGTGCCCTGGGTAAGGTGGAATGGGAGGACAGTGAATAACCCTAAGAACAACAATAGGTGACCGAACATCATAAATACCAATTGTGCAAAGACCAGGATTGGGAGCAGTAAAATACATAATGCACCAGTCTAAGCTGGCGCTGAGAATTGAGGAGCAGGATACCACACCTCGCGTCATGCTGGTGACCCAGATTCGGGAATGAGCCGAGGTTGTTGGGGGTCAGCTGGGGGTTGGGAGCTGGATCAAGCAGCCCTGAGGCAGCTCTCCTCTTCCAAGGAGGGTCCCTGTCGCTCCCACTAAATGGCCGCCACTGGGTGTAGGTCTGGTGATGGTGCAGGATGGGATACAGCAGCACTGGGAGGGTGTTGCTGGTCTGTGACATGTGCGTGCTGATTGGGAGATAGGGAGAAAAACAGGTGGAAAATGGTGCCGACCGGCAGGATGACTCCGGTCCCCTACAGGTTCCACACATGGCCAGCTGGGCACCTCTGTGTCATCAAGGTAAGTCCCAGTGGACATTGGGGTGATGGGGCTGGGAGGACCCATAGAAGGGGACCGATCAGCACAGGGTGGAAAAAATGTAAATAAAAATAAATAAATAAATAAATAAATAATACACTGGCCCACTGGTGTGGAGGGCAGAGGCATTGAATGCTTCATCTCCTGCCACACCAGTGACCCATATCTGGGAACGAGCTTGCGTTGTCCGGGTCAGCTGGAGGGAGGGGAGAGGACTGAGTGTCAAGCTGAGTGCTCTCCTATCCCAGGATGGGGTGGTGTGTAAATTTGGCTCTTCACTGCCACTAGGTGGAGGCCTGAGGGAAGTGCCATGCTCAAGTGGCAAAGGAAAGAGGGTGCCACAGTTCCATGGTGTGTGTGCACCTCTATGCGCACACCCACTGAACGTGCTGCTGCAGCTGGGCAAATGAGGGGAGAAAATGAAAAATTGGTCTCCACAGGCTAAATGAAGTCCTGCCCACAGCTCTCCATCCCACACAACTGCCTGGACCACCAAATCATCACTGTATATGAGACTCCAGGTGGGAGGAGAACAGCCCTCGCCCATCTGGCTCCAACATACAGTGCAATCTGAGGGGGTCTCTGGGTCTGGTGGTACTGGGTTGAGGTGATTGCAGAGGGGATGGGGACAAGACTGAAAGCCTACTCATTCCTGAACATCAGGAAAAAAGCTATAAGAAAAAAAAATGCATACCAATATAATAAAGTGCTGAAGAATAACAACATTTTCAAAGTGCAGAGGCAGTACTGAGTTCAGGGTGGGAGCAAAGGTCATCAATTGCAGACGGTGGAACAGGGACTGCATCAGTGTGGGTGTAGAGGCAGGAGGGTGGTGGGTAGCAGCACAGGGACCAGAATCAGGGGCAACTGCAGGAGTGAGTAGTGAAGTCAATGAGGATGAAGAAAAGCGAATGGTGGGAGGAGGCAGAGTGGGTAGTAAAAGGGAGAGAACCCTACAGTTTGCAGAATCAGAATCAGAAAGAGAAGACAGCTTGACTAGCAATGGATTTCCTTGAAGGGAAGTGCAAGAGAGCGACAGCCGGAATTATGTAGGGAATAAGAAATAAAGTTGGTGAAGGGAGGAGGGAAGCATGGTAGGACAGGAGGGAGCTAAGCCATTATTTGGAGATGAATAAGGCACAGTGGGTAAGACATCAGGCCTCAAGGAAGGGGAAGGAGAAGGAGAGAAAGGAGTACAGGGAGCAGTGGTAGGTGTGGTTCTATGTGATGTGGTGATTGCAGAATGGCAATAAACCATTTATGTGGTGAACATCGCGAAAATGAATTACATTTATGCTCTGAGGCTATGCCCCGCATCCAAGGACTGCATGTTGGGGAGGTGAAATTCTTAAAACAAAAACAAAAAGCGCCTGTGGCACAAAAATAAACGCGACTGCGCCAGACCCGAACCCTGCACACCCCAACTGACCACTATCCCCACCATGCTAGCTGACCAGCATGCACTGCCTGCCTCACCCCTCCCACCTCCCCTTCCTCTCCCCATGCTGTGTACTGCGGTACATACGCCAGAGGCTCTCGTCAGTCTCACTCTTGCCCACCTGTTATCCGTCGCTACCCCTGCCAGGTAGCCTTGAACACAGGCACCATGACTGAGTTACCTTGAAAGCGCTCACTGTGGTAGCTGTGTTCACTGATACCGTAGGGTGTGGGGAGGACAGTCCAGAGCAAAGTGCCAAAAGGAGTAAAAAAAGGGGTCCATTCTGGTTGGGGGGACTTGGTAATAGCACTGTATATCATGTCACCATAGTCAAAGATGGGATGTGTCATCTTCAAGATGATCTCTCAATGTGCAGGAAGTGGGATACACCCTTTATTCCTGTAGAGCACTCCAAGTTTGGGGTGCAGCTTTTTGTGGATGGCATCCACATACACTGAGAAATTGAGATGCTGGTCCAGCTAGACTCTGAGGTACTTGAAAGAGGGGGAATCCTCAATTTCTGCACCATCAACGGTAAGGAAGGAAGGGAAAAATGAGCCTCTGCCTAGTGCCAAAGGTCATAGAGACAGTTTTCTTGGCACGGAGGAGCAACTGATAAGCCAGGAACCAGTGCTGGATGTTAGTAAAGTCAAGCTGGAGCCTGGCTATGAGGTCAGAGGAGCTGGAGGCAAAGAGTATCATGTCATCAGCATACATATGGATGGATGCTGAGGAGCAGGCTGGAGGGAGGTCATTAAGGAAGATAAGAACAGTAATGGGCCAAGGATGGACAGAACAGTAATGGGCCAAGGATGGACCCTTGGGGGATGCCTGATCTAACAGAGAATTGAGGGGATACGGATTCTTCAATCAATCATTCAATCAATTCTTTATTTTACCAGGTGAACACCATTGAGCATACTCATTTCTAAGGTGGATCTGGGAACAATTCACAGAAACAGTTTTACACAGAAACAAGTCATA
Organism: Neoceratodus forsteri; assembly: GCA_016271365.2. Lineage (NCBI taxonomy): Eukaryota > Metazoa > Chordata > Ceratodontiformes > Ceratodontidae > Neoceratodus > Neoceratodus forsteri. Next base: position 915,653,587 of record CM057454.1, on the reverse strand, counting down.
CGTATGTGAATCCAGACACCTTAAGACCTGCTCTCAAGGTAGAAGCAGAACCACCCAACTGATAAGACAGAGAGCCCTGCTGCCTTCAGCCTGTCCAGAAGGAGGGAGGTGGGCAACAATGTTTAAGCTTTCAGCAAGTTGACAAAAATGATGGAGATCAACAAGCCCTTATTCATTCCAGGTGGTGGTGGAATGAGACTTCTGAAAGCCAGACTAGAAAGGGGTGAAGAAGGAGGATGGATTAAGGATGGTGGATAGCTGAGATAGCACAAGGTGTTCCTGGATGTTAACCATGGTGGGATTCAGGGAGATAGACCAGTAGTTGCCAGGAGAGGTGGCATCACTCACCTCGGGAAGGGGATGACTGTTGACTTTTTCAAGTAACAGGGATGCAGGTTAAAGAGAAGGAGAGGTTGAGAAGGGAGATAATAGGTACAGCACTGGCATGGCAGACAGATGAAGTAGTTTATGGTCAAGTCCATCATGGCTCACACCCTTGTGAGGGGGTTAGCATAAAGAAGGCCTTAAATGAAGCAGTGGGAGAGGTGGGACAGAAAAAGAAAGGTGGTTTTGGGTGCTTGGGAGGGAGAGAAGGAAGTGGGTGCAACAGGTGAAAATGAGTTGTAAACTGAGGTGACAGAAGAGTGGTCAGAAGTAGGAGTGTCACCAATCTTGAGGACAAGGGGAGGGGAATGGGTTTGGGGGAGAAGAGGGCATGGATAACCTTCCAGAACTCAGAGGGGTGATTAAAGTGATTAAGGTTGTTCTGGAGCATGGATGCATAGTACAGTATTCAGACTAGTATTCAGACTTGGCAAGCCTGGTATCTCTGGTGCAGGTATTTCAAAGGGGCTCTTCCTTGATTAGGTCACCAATGGAGCCAGAGGACTTGTGGGTCTGCCAGGCAAGCTCATGTCCATGGAGGCAGGCCAACAACTCAGCTGAAATCAAAGAGACACGGGAACTTCTGACCCTGTTTTTTCTAAGGGGGGCATGGAGATCCCAGGCTGACATAAAGTTGGTATTAAAATACTGGAGGGCAGTATTTATGTTGCGAGCAGCAAAGATGGGCAAACAGTCAGTAGCCAAAAGGTCAGCATGGAGGAAGGGCAAGCCCAGTGACCTGAAGGACCAGATCTGAATGAATTTAGCGTGGTTTTGGGATGGTAAATTTTGCGCATTCAGTAGACCATACGGAGGTCATTGAGGGTGTCATGCACAGTACCAGCATCCATGATACTGTGGGGGTGGGGTAACTTAAAGGAACTTAATGTTGTGGCACAATTTATCTAGAGAGGGGGAAGGCCAATTGAGGTTAAAATCACTGAGGATGAGCAGTTCAACAGAGGAGGCATGGGAGGAGATAGTGGTGCAGAGCTCGCGATTGAAGGTGATTGAAAGTGAGGACATGACAGGACAGTACTAGGCACCAGCTACAAATATAAGGACAGAGATGAGGAGGAAGGACTTGAGGAGGAACAACTCAAAACACAAAAGGAGGTGACGGAAGGTACAGTCTCAGTCTGGATGCTAGGGGAGAGGTGGATTACAACTCTACCACTCCTCTTAGTGTGATACTGCCAGATATATTTTTATTTATTTATTGAGAAATCAGAATCACACCCCTTTGAGTCAAAGACTCTTTTGCAAAGGCTCCTTGTCAGTTAACTTGGTATACAAATGAAAACACAAAGGGTGAGTTAAATAAAGGTACAACACTAACAATAAATTTAAGAAAATCACATCCGGCAAGGGGAAAGTAACATATCAGCTATGTCTTATCTACCTTATGGAATATGATGCAGAAGACCCTGAAAGTGAACAGTTACATATCAGTTACATCCTTTAAACATCTGTATTTGAGGCTTATCCAAGAAAAATGCAATTGTTTCCACAAACAGTAGAGTATTCCTAATCTTATTCATCCCCCTCTCCAGACAGCCAACTCACGGAATGTATCCACTTTATCAAGAGCCTCCACCCCTCACACTCCTTGCATCCCTCTTTCCTTCCGCCTCCCCTTATTCCCTGTCATATACCATAGCCCTATACCCCTGTTATTCAAACCCACCAGTGCCGGCCCCCGGCCCTCTCATAGGCCACAATTATCCGTTCCTCATTATAAGCACCTACCACCTTCCTCCACCCCTACCAGCTAGGCACTCCACTTCCCGGTCCCCCTCCACTCTTCCCTTATTACTCTACAATTGAATTATTGTAAATTATGTTTAGGATGTATGCTAAGACAGTGTGTATACTGAAATTTGTATGTAGTATCTTAGAGTGTATGTATATTGTATACTTGTATGTAGCTATGTAAATTAAACCTTGACCTTACCAGGTCCATCTTGCAAATGAGCAGTGCTCAATGATGTTCGCCTGGATAAATAAAGATTTGATTGCTTGATTGATTGATTGATTGATAACAAAATTAAATGATTACATACTGAGGGCAGAGACAGCCCAGTGTCGGGTGTAGCAAATAAAGGAATAAAGCAAATGTAAAAACATAGAAATTAATACAGGGCAGATACAGGTACACCTGGAAGATAAAAATTGAGTCAGGGAGATTTAGTGATATAGTGCACATAATACAATGAAGTAAATATATAGCAGATAAAACATTGTACTAAGGACAATCATGGGTGGAGTTATTAGTGAGAAAAACTTTGAGGGAGTATTTGAAAGGACCTATCTTAGTGCAGGTACATACAGCAACTGGTAGGCTATTTAGCCAGGAGGGGGCTCTGTAATAAAAGGTTCTTAGTCCCAGGGAGGTCCTGCAGCGGAGGACCAGGTAGGGGGCATTAGAGGTACTCCTAGAGACTCCCTGGGGAGGGAGGGCTGGATAAGACAATGCAGGCTAGGCGAGGTGAGTTTCCACTTAATTTTGTTCACAAGGAGGCAAGTATGATATTTAAGGCAACATTCAAAGTTTAGCCAGTCTGAGTGACTTTAGAGGTCACAGGTGTGGGTCATTCTGTCGCAACCAGTCACCAAACGACAGGCTTTGTTAAAAGCTGTCCTTATGTGACCAAGAGCAGTGTTGTCCGCTGAGCTGTAGAACACAATCCCATAATCCATCACAGAGAGGACTGAGGCTGACACAGTAAGGCGGAGCGCTTGAGGGAAGACAGTGTTTGAGCCGAAAAAGGAGGCCGATTCTAGAGTTGATAGTAGAACAGAGGAGGTGGATTTGGGAATGATAGGTGAGGGAGGAGTTGAGGATGATGCTCAGGTATTTAAAAGAGTTGACTTGTTCAAGATGGAACCTTGGAAGGTGTGGAATAATAATGAAGAGCCATTGTATGAGTTTTGGCAGTGGGTGAAAATCATAGTTTTCATATTTTTATAGTTTAATACGAGCCTGAGGTCTGTAAACTAGGCTTCGGCTTCAGTGAAAGACTTCTGGAGGGCATCTTGCAGGGGTAGAGGCTGAGGGTTACTACAGTAAATGACAGCATTGTTGGCATAAAGAAGTAACTGACCGGAACAGGCCCTGGGCAAGGAGTTTAGAAAAAGGCTGAAAAGAAGAGAACCCAGGATGGAGCCTTGAGGGACCCCGGACCAAACTGGGAGGCAGGAGGAGAGGGTGGAATAAATTTTAACCTGCTGTGACCTGTTAGTTAAATAGCTTTCAAACCAGGATATGGTCTTGTATGACAGCCCCACAGAGAGTAGGGATTTAAGGAGAAGGGCACGATGAACAGTATCAAAGGCCTTAGTTAGGTCGATGTAGACCAACCCAACTAAGTGCCCCTGGTCAAGGGCCTTGTGGATATAGAAGGTATATTCAACTAGAGCTGAGGCTGTGCTGTGGCCCCTATGAAACCCATACTGCTCGGGACACAGGCGGTCATATTTTGATAGGTGTTCAGTGAGTTGGTCGGCTACTATTTTTTCAAGTGCCTTGGAGAGAGGGGGCAAAATAGAAATGGGCTGGTAGTTAGAGGAGGAAGTGCGTTCACTGCCCTTTAGAAGAAGGGTGATGACAGCATGCTTCCAAAGGGTGGGGAACTCCCCCGAACAGAGGGAGCAGTTAAGGATTTTAGTGAGGGGACTATGACAACAGCGAGGGAGAGGTGGAAGAGCTTTAAATCCAGGGAGTCTCCACTGTGGCGGCTCTTACCCAGGACATTGGTGATGTAGGTTTTGGCCTCTCTGGGTGATATAGCTCGAAACCTGAAAGGCGGTGAATTTGCATGGGGGGGGGAGGCAGACCAGGACGAGGAACATGAAGGGGGTGGGGGTTAAAAAAAGTGTGGGGGCAGCACACTGCTGAGGTCAGAGAAAGACGAGTTTAAGGTATTGGTAATTCGCAGCAGTTCCTGGGTAATGGCCCCATTTACTAAGAGCTGGAAGGGTCAGGAAGACAAAGATTTATCATTTAGTTCTTTGATGGTGTAACACCCTACCAGCCCCCTTATTTAACTAGAAGGGCACACCTCTCAGCATACCAAACACAAAGGCTCTAGGGGCATGACAAAGAGAGAGGGGTGGAAGTTACATACGAAACATTACCATTTGCAGGAAGAGAAGGTACACAAAAAGTATCAGAATAACTGTGTCTGATTGCCCACCGTAGACAAGATGGGACCAATGCAGACCACAACCAGCTGTGGCACAAAATACCTGGCACACACCTGGTGGGACCAATGCATAGCCAATAACCCAGGTCCCGTGGAGAAAACATTTGCTCAGGGCTATGCTAGGTTTGCACTTCTGGACAGGGATACCCAAAGTAATTCCACATGGGAAGCAATAACAAGAATATCCATACCAGGCTGGGATTCTAGAGTGTGGCTTTATCCCAAACACATGTAGGAACAACACAAAGCAATGATGGACCCCCAAGGGTTATACACAGGGTATCTTCAGACATTTAGGGTACAGAACATCATGAATTCCCATTTATCACAGGACAAGAAATTGAACTGTGGACTAGCCACCAGAAGAACACACTTTTCCATCGACTAGTCACATCTGGCCAGTACTAGGACACTTTCCCATTGACTAGGCACATCCGGCCAGTACTAGGACACTTCCCATATTGCATAGGATGGTCTTGGTACACAGACCACACCGAGCACTAAAGGCTCAACACTGTAGGACCCACATACAAGGGGTAACTGGAGAAAATACCACTCACTGGGGAAGAACTGTTTCTTCAGGCATTGGCCACATGCACTACCAGAAAACATGCGTGCCCTTCAGAACCCGTAGAGGTAAACTGGTTATTCCAGATGGGGGGGGTCTCCCACCTTTTGCTTCCATGTTTATACTCTGCCATTCATCTGGTAAAATACACCTCACACACTGTAAAACTGTAGCTGCTGTCTTGAAATGTATATCACACTTAACATACTACAAGGGACACCACAGGGAGTGTCAAAGTTAAAAGTTCTGTACATGGATGGTCACATACTGGACTCCACTGTAGGCAGACAACTTTTAAGGAAAGACTAAGGTGACAGTGTCCCTTTTCAGAGAATCCACCTTTAAAACTACAGGTACTCATGGGCAAACTTCAAACAAAAACCATTTTACTCACAGAAAGTTGTCATACAAAGGCAGCTTCCAAAGCCCTGGGAGGATCAGGGGATTTTTCCCAAATCCTGCAGTCCTGCTCCATCCCTCCTGGGATGAAGCACAGGAAAACCCAAAGAAACAGGTTTCCACCACTTCCACTGGCTGGTAAAGCAGTTCTCCACTAGGGTGAGAAACAAAATGGGACAAGAAAAACTGCAACTCTCAGAGCTGCTTGAGGAGCTGCAGCTGCACTCTGCAGCCTCCTCTATGCACTCCACTACTAGACTGCTGTGAACATTCTATCTCCCTCATTCACAGCACAAAGGAGTGTGGATTATGCAGCTGCAAGAGTTCCGAATGACATCACCCTGTCAGCACTCAGCTGTGACTGACAGCAGAGAGGGAGAGAGAGTGAAACCCATTTAACTGGCATTTCATAGCTGCCTTCCCCGCCTACCACTAATTCTAACTGGGATTCTAGCAACCCCTGGGAACAAGGGGGTTACAATGGTATCCCAGAATTTTTTCCCTGAGAAACCAGCAGAGGTGAGACCATTCCTATAATAGGAGGCCTTGGCCAGTCGTAGGGCACTGGTACATTTGTTCCTTGCTTCCGTATACCATTGTCTATCATGAGGCAACCTTGAAACAAGGGCACGATGCCAGAGACTATCCCGATGGCGCATGAGGTCTAAGACAGCTTGAGATAACCAGGGGGTAACACAGTTTTTTACAACCTGTTCTGAGACAGGTGCAAAGATGTCACATGCAGAATTTAATGTGGTTATGAAATAGGCAAGGGCACTATTTGTGCAGCCGGCTGTATCTATGGGTGACCAGTCGCAGTTAGAGAGGTGGTTTATAAACTGGGCTAGCGTGCCTCACCTTAATCACCAACAGAAAATAGTTTTGGGTGGTGGGTTGGGAGCCTTACAGGACCACCAGCACAGTACAGGGGAGTGGTCACTGATGACATCAGAGAACTCTAAGACCTCTGAGATTCTTTTAGGGCAGTTAGTCAAAACTAGGTCCAGCAATGTTGCGGTCAAAGTCTTGTGGTTAAGTCTTGTAGGGGACTGGATGACTTGAGTCAGATCCATAGCCAAGGTGGCATCTTTAAAGGGGTCAGTTGGTGGAGATGGACAATTTGTGTTAAAGTTGCCCATAACTAGGATCTCACTATTAGGGGGGAGAAATGAGAGGCAGTTGATGACCTCAGAGAAGGCTGATTTCTGATTATGTGGGAGAATATAGACCACCATGACATAGAGGGTTTTGCCAGGGTTAGCCAGGGAGAGCTATACTGTGAGTACCTGGGCCCCAAATGCAGTGGGGGGAGTTTGGACGATCAAGGCCTGGAGGGAGTTCCGAATACAGAGTGCGCAACCACCACCCTGTTTACCCAGCTGATACGCCCAAATAATAGAGTATCCGTTCAGGGCCACAAGGGAATCCCCAGTGGCAGAGGAGAGCCAGATTTCAGTTAAAGCAAGGATGTCAGGTTTATGTTGCGCAATCCATCCCTGAAGGGAGCCAAACTTTTTTAGCAAGCTACAGATATTTAGGGAGGCGAAAAGGAGGCCCCTCTTTTTTACAGCTAGCAAGGGTGGTAGCGGGGATGGCCCTGGGATAGGGTGAACATTCCCAGATAACAGAAGGAGGAGGAGGATGTGACAGGTTAGGGCTGTCTTGAGAAGTTTGGGTTCCCGAGCAGCAGCAGAGGGAGAGGTAGTACATTTGGGTCCGTGAACCGGGATAGGAAGTGCAAGGGTGAGAGGCGCCATGAGGAGTGTAGCAGAGAGGTTGTCTGAGGGGTGGTGTAAGGTGTTACAATGAGGCAGGTTCATGTGTGGACACCCGGAGAAGCAGGTACTGTTAATCTGATTAGCAGAGAGAGAGGTGGGAGAGAGGAAGTGGAGGGCCACCATAGGGGAGAGCACAGATCTGGGGGCGGGGTGATGATGGGCAAAAGTCCCATAAAGAGTAGGTAAATGAGGGGAGCCATCATGGAGGGGGGAATGAGTGCAGCAACAATGGATGACTACTGGGTCAAACGTATGGACAGGCTCCGGGGTAGAAATGAGGTAAAGTGAGAGAAAGAGAGCAGCTAAAGGGATGGAGAGAATTAGGATACAATGGGAAAGAAAGAGCGTACACAGAGGTCAGAAGATAGCATAGTGCAGCGGTAGGGTGTCCGACTATAGTGCGGGGGGTCGCAGGTTCACACCAGATGGGGGGAAGCAATAGAGGAACCAGAAAGCAGGCAGAGAGTGGGAGATGAACTAAGATAGGAGGGTGGTTTAGAGGGAGAAATCATGAGGAAAAAGTGAGGAGGAATAGGAGAGGTAACAGATCCTGGAAGCACAAGCCTGACTCGTGGTGGTCAGAGAGGATAATTTGTAGAGGGGAAAATGGGCACTTAGTAATCTGAATCATGTGACCAGTGACATCAATAAAAGGAGGGTCAGCCTTGGGTGGGGGACTGCTGGAGCAGCTAGGACAAGTGGGGAGTCGAAACAAAGCATCGACTGGTAAACACCTTAGTAGGTGGTGCAGAGGAGGGAGTCCTGTATTACCTTTGCTGTGTGGCCCAATGCTGTCCACTCTCTGTGTGGTCGCTCCAATGGCGGGGAAACGAGTGAGGCATGGAGGGTTCCAGTGGTCCTAGAAATATGGGAGACAAACAGAATCCAATTACAGGGGCACTGGCGGGAAGCCTGAAGAAAGAGGGTCACACTGTGCATGTGTGGTGTGCAATTCTCAGTCGGGACAATCAGGAGAGAAAACACAGCAGTGAACACAAATACAGGTAGGTCTAAAACAAATACAAATTGTATCCTGCAAGCCAGTGAAACACAATACCCAGCAACAAGTTCCCCCGTGAGAAGCTCGTGTTATCCCAAACCTCAGGTCCCACCCCACACAGTATAGTAGTACGCCTTAAAGTACCATTCAGAAAAGTTCCCAAACCCCAACAAATCTGCACAAAATGGCCTTGCAAATAGTCAGTCAGTTGCCCATACCTCTCAACCTCCTGCCTCGTAAATCAGGGACAAGGCTTAAAAAAATCAGGGACAAAGGACAAAAATCAGGGACATATCTTCAAAATTAGTGCTATCCACCCAGAAAGCTGGTAGAATACGGGGCTTAGTGCTAAATGCATTTTCTAAAGAAGAACAAGTCTGTAACTTTAATGCATGACATTGTTTTGTGCTTACAGTCCCCACTGTTCAGCCACAAAAACACAAATTTTAGGAGGGACAGAGTAAAATTTTGAGGCAAAATCAGGGACATCCCTGAAAATCAGGGACACTTGAGAGGTATGCAGTTGCCCTATGACAATTAAGGCTCCGCCAAAGAACACCTTAGTAGGTGGTGCACAGGAGGGAGTCCTGTATTACCTTTGCTGTGTGGCCCAATGCTGTCCGTTCCCTGTGCAGTTGCTCCAGCGGTGGGTAAATGAGTGAGGCATGGGGGGGTTCCAGTGGGCCTTTGCTGTGTGGCCCAATGCTGTCCGTTCCCTGTGCAGTTGCTCCGCGATGGGGAAATGAGTATAATGTTGTCCATATTTATTTGTTTATTTATTTAAGAGTTTTACCAGGAAGGCATACTGAGCGGATTACCACTCGATTCCAGATGTGCCCTGGGGGAAGGGGGATAGGCAGGATACAGTAATAGAAGCATTTACACACATATACATGTTCAGTTACAGTATAAATTAGAGTAGTCAGAATCCTATATACAAATAGCATTATACAGCCAGGTAGAAGGTAGTGGAACGGCATGCACTGATTTACAGATATGTCCCGCAACACACGGTGAGCATACATAAATGAACGTTGTCCTCCTCTCCTTGTGCACCCCCCCAGTTCCCCAAATCCCCATGTTCATAATAACAGCCACAAGTACGGACAGGGTTGTAACACTATTGCCAGCCTCCTTATAGCAGTTCCTTGTCTGTCAGCCTTGTGGGTAGACTTTTCGTATATATAGTTTGTACTCAGTTGATCTCTCCTCCATCTGGCTATTCCCTCAAGATCTCCTCCTTTCTGACACAATGAGATCTAGAACTTTACTGCAAATTACTGAAGTAAATGAATTCTGAATTTTAGGAAATCAGACATAAACTCAGGATCACTGCATGAACCACAATACAAGGGGGAGAGAGCATTATTATATCTAAATCAATGAACACAATAATGTACCTGGATTTTCTGTTGAAGGCTTTTCTGCCAGTTTATAGAAAAATGTAAACCTTTTTATCTGTTTTCTTTTTGTTTTCCCTGCAACAGACAGAACAGAAGGGATGCCAGCCAGAGCATTTTCTGCAGGGATGAAATCTTGTCCCAAAGAGCAGAGCAGACAGGCTGAAAAATTCTAGACATGTCTCATTTTTCAGGATTGTCAGACCTATAAGCAGCTATGGTTGGTTCACCATGGCAACAAAACGTGGTTTCAGGATGGCATTTCAGGGATGTACTGTACCTGGACTAACCTCTTCTGTCAGCAAGTAAACACAGTAGCCTTTGAAATACACTGCCATCGGCTTTTAGTGAAAGTATTTCTCTAATTAATTAACGCTTAATTAATTTGGTAAACTTAGAGAAATCAATGAACTAATGATGAAGATATGCTCCTCTCCTGACTTGATTACTTTTTAAAGAACATTTTGACTTGAAGGTTATTCTGTTAGCATATATACATACCATAGTAACAGAAACATAGTATTGTGAAGACAGCAGGGACTAATGGTCTGTTTTGTCCACCTCTGCTGCAGCACAGCTGTGACCATACCCAACAGATATCAGCCCTTACCCATGTTTATCAGCTGAATAGTACCTCTGTTTCTATAGCAGTGATGAACTGGATTATGTGGGACTTAGTACAATGAAGAAAGGAGAAATGGGGTTAGACTTCTAAACACAATTAAGAAACCGAATGGTATTGGACTCAACTGAAGGAGATAGAAACAAAGAAATTAAAACATGGCAAGGCCATTTTGATGACTGTCAGGTCCATAGCAAATAAACTCAGCTGTATTCAGGATTTGAAAGGCTTAGGTCTGTGGTTCAAGGGTCTGAAGCAACAGCCACCCCCCGCCTGACCTATTTAAACTCTGCCTTCCTGCTTCATTCAAAAGTATTTTTTCTTTGTGGCCGGAGGCTCTGCCTGACCTGTCCCTGGGGTCTGTCTCCACCTCACCCCCTTTCTGCTGTGTTTGTCTACTACCTTCCCTCGTGCTTTGATTTATCCTGGCTTATGATGGACTCTGCTTGGTTTGTGCTTCTCCTGCTTCTAGATCAGTATTCGTCTCTGGATGCAGTCTGTCTGTGCTTCTCTCTCAGCTGTTTGTTTCTGCTCCCTCCAGCTCCTCTGCTCGTGCTTACTTTTGTTTGTTTCTTTTGTGCTTTTCTCATTTTTCTAGTGTCCCATTTATTTTTATACTTTTAACAATCCCTCAGTTCACCTGCAATTGTTATCTGTATGCTTCAGCTCAAACCTCTGTTTTACTGCCTCTGCTGTCTCCTGTGCTTTTCCACTGTAATTGTTTGCACCTGGTCCAGGCATCATCCTGTTCCCGCTAGCTGCCACTCCCTGCTGTGCTGTTTGTTGCTCAGCAACTCTGCTCTTAATTCATTCAGCACTAGTTCCACTCAGACAACTACAACTCCCTACTTTTCAGTTCTTTTGTGCTGCTTCTAGCATATTCCTTGTGCTCTGCTGGATGTCTATAGAAACATTTTCAGCTCTTACATTGGCATTTCATACTTTTACTGAACCATACTTTACCTAAACTTCAGCAGTCCATTTCTGACTTCTATCTTTACTGAAAAAACTAGTGGGAAAAGATAGCACCTCTACAATTTTGGGGGTTTCCTGCCCTACCATCTGAATTACACTGTATCATAAAATCTATGTCCCAGTTCTACGTGCTGGACTCGTATGCATTTGTAATCATAAATCAAACTCCCATTACCTTTGCCTATGTATTCAATCCAAGGTATGTCAGCCCGGCTTACAGCTTATGGCACTTAAACAGTACATTTCTAATTTCTAGCTGTACTGAAATTTGTAGTCATTAAATTAGCTGTTTGGTCTCATGTTACTCAGCTTGGGCTTCATTGTTATCCCCATGATGGCGGACTGTGATGTCACAGTGGGGCATCGTAGCTCCAAGTAGCAGGAGCATACTTTTATGTAAGTTAAATGAATCTTGCTCTGCTCCTTTGCCATATTCCTGTGTACTCCTCATCAATTTCATTACCGGCTCTAACCTGCGGCCGCTGGCTTCATGCAGACTCTTACTACTTATCCTGTGCAGACCAAATGGCATGCATAAACCATATCAGTTCAATTACCTAAACTTCATTGATTCAATTACTGGCATTCACAGTCTCCTTTTACCTAACAAACAGCCACTGGCTTCACCCAGTCTCCTACTACCTACCCACATCAGTATTACCTACTGACATTGAGTATTTCCAGTGTCGTCCATATTAAACTTCCTTAATGGAATTGGTTGGCTTGCTTTCCACTGGCTTTGCTCCTGCTTCTAACCTATGGCCAATGGTTTTGCCCAGCCTCCTCCTCACAAACCACTACCTAAGCTCTGGCTATTTGCTTTGCCTGGCCTCCTCCCATCTACCACTTTACAGTTGACTGTATGCTCTCACTCATAAATCAGAGGCATGCCATCTATGACCATTACTTTCTATGACTCAGGGCCTGCCTGCAGCCAATGGTCTCACACTGTACCCATGAGGTCCGCATCTTGAGCATGCGAAACTCGGGACAGGGTCCTTCTCATCTGGCACATAGTGGGAATGTCCTCGCTCCAGGTGGAGCTTTAGCTGTGCAGATGTATCAACGGCACCTCCTGATGTAGAATTTAAGACTTTAGCTATGAGGGATGTTGCCCTTACACCCAAAAGGGCTCCATAAGCTAGACGAATCAGGTTTGGTGGCTACTTCTATGCTATTCTCCCCATGACCGCCTATGGTTCACCTGGTCTGTTTTTAGTTGGTAGGCCAGCTGAATGCCTCGGCGGTCACTGCTCTCCTCCTCCCACCTTGGGGATCCCACTCTCATTTCAGAGTATCCAATGTTGAATAGTGTGCTCGCAGCCCTTCACTGCATTCCCATTAGAGGGATTGTGATAACTTTCTACCAAATTGGAATATTTTCCTTCCGTTGGATTAGGTTTTTAAATTGCAGCAGCAGAGCTGTCACTAAATAAAACATCCCAAGCCTGAAGAGAAGGCAGCCTAAGCCTTGGATCCCCAGAGGTTTCCTCCTCAAAGGGGGTTTTGCCCCTCCTCAGTGCCAAAGGTCATAATATCTAGTTACTTTAAGTGTATTTCCCAAGGTTACTTAGGTAGGTTTCTGCAATTATTTAGGTGGGTTTCCGCTGTTGGATGGAGATGGATGGTGACCCTCCTTTGCCATTCCCTCTCTCCTTGGGAAGTCATGCCCTCTCATTATAATTCATTTGACCTATATTAGGTCGTTACATGTTTCAGTTATCTGCTGACCATTACCATTTTCTCTGCTGACCTACAGTATGTGAAGGTCCAAATATTCAATTTACCTCTGCAATGCTTCAGATCTACACTCTTTTTGGGCTTTTACCTAAGCTATCTTTAGCCTATGGGAATCCTTCCCATGACACCTCTAAGGGTTGGAACCTGCTTCCAGGGTTCCTTGCTTTTGGCATCCCTACAAGGTGGTATTCCAGAGGCACAGAGAGGTGAACCACCACAACAAAGTTTATTCAACAAGTTTCATAAGCACAACACTAAGTTGTGTAAGCACATTGAATTGAATGGCATAAACCTGTGGTTTCAAGGGGCTGAAGCAACAGTCACGTCCCCCCTGCCTGACCTATTTAAAGCCTGCCTTCCTGCTTCATTCAGAAGCATTTTAACTTGACCCCACCTTCCTCCCCTCCTCCTACAGTGGCTAGCCTCTCTCCTTGGGGCTTTTTCCTAAGCTACCTTTAGCCTAAGGGAGTCCTTCCCACAGCAACTCTGGGGTGGAACCCTCTGCCAGGGTTCCTTGCTTTGGCATCCCTACAAGGTGGTATTCCCGAGGCACAAAGAGGCGAATGACCATAACATAATTTATTCAACAAGTTGCATAAGCACATTGAACTATTTTTAGACTCCAGTGCAAATCTCTTCTGTGTTTTTGATACATGGCTGGGGGATACTGCAACCACAATGTTAGTGGATGCTGTTCCACAGAGATTTGCATTTATTTATTTTTATTTAGTGTGCTTTTTGTCCTGCAGCCAGCATCAGAACCATCTGCCTGGTCACAGATCTCACCGCCCCCCACTCCCACATGAGCCGCAACTCCCCCCATGCCCCCTGGCTTGCCCCCCAGGGTGGGGCCACGGCAACAGCCAAGGTGTCACGAACGTCAGTTCGGTTCAGGGGAACCGGCCAGGGAGTTGATTAGAGGTGATGAGGCAGGTGGTATCTAGGCACTGGCTGCGGTGGATTTTGTCCCCTAGAGGATGCTTCATGGAGGCAGGGACGTGCAATGATGTCCCGCATCTGCCCCTTCCCCTGGACATCTAGATGCCGGCTGCTGTGGTACCCCTGGCCTCTGCCAGAGGTCCATCATGCACCAGATGTTCTCCCCACCTTCCCCTCAGAGAAGGAGAGCAGTCCATGGGATGCTCCATCCTTCTCCCCCCAGCCGGTCATCCAACGACCCGGGTCTGTTCCCGAACCCAAGTCGCCAGTGTCACAAACGGAAATCCAACTGCTGCACCGACGGGCCAGCGTGTTCCACTGGGATTTTAAAAGCTATGTGCTACACAGTCCAAGAGTGGGTCAATGTATGGAGGAGTAGTCATATGCAACTAGGAAAACCAGAAATGTGTCCTGAGCCACTTAGGCCTGGTTAAGCCTTTTGAGGGGCTATCTCTCCAGTGTGCTTTGGACGATGGCTCTTATGGATTGTGGTGCTTTAGTGGCCTCCCCAGTATGCTGCAGAGATCATGGATGAATTTATTGAGTGCATGAGTAGTGTGGTAGTGAAGTCCTCAAAACTTCAAGTATTAAGAGACTTTAATCTTCATGTAGATGACACTGCTAAAACATCTGACACACGCATTGTTGGATTCGATGTCAGCCATGAATTTCACACAGCACCTCAACCGAAGGGCCACTTGCTAAATTTGGTATGTACCACTGGAACAGAGCTTCGTGGGTGCAGGGTTTGCCTCTGTCTTGGTCAGACAATCACATAGCAAAATTCAGCATGGGACACATTAATGTAGCAGACCTTTTCTCTTCTGCCATACCATTGTCCCTACAGTGGTGAGGAGGGGAAGACACTGGTCTCAGGCGACTCCTCTGTCTAGGCCTCTAGGGTATAGAATAGTACAGTCTCACTGGAAGTCCTGCCCCCATATCATTTGTACAGTTTTCCAGGCCTGGCATTTAGATCTCAACCCTGAAGGCAGCACCTGAATGGATGTAGCTATAAATGTCCCTGCAGAACGGTAAGGCTTGTGCTTGCCCATCCTGAATCTGTGGCTATGACAAGGAGAGAGGACCACATACCTTTCTTCTGTTTGGCGTCCCTCACACTTCAGCATGGAGGAGAGGACATGGTTACCTTGCCACCTGGCTTGTCAGTATGGCCTGGGATCATGCATGAGGGCCTCTTTTTCTCCTCTGTCTCAAGTAGAACACTTGTTGGCACACCAACAGGGGCTCCACCTGAAAGGGTGCCTACCTGCTCTTCATGCTTTTCATCACTGTCTTCTTTGTCATCCTTTTGGCCATGGGGTAAAATGGGGTCACCTTTTGGTGATCAAAAAATATATATTATTTTGCATCCCACTCTATACACTTTATGGTACCCAACAAGGCAATATTAACGTAGATGAACTGTGAGCTGCTGCACTTCACTTTTGCTTTTGCACAAGCAGCTAATTTGTATTTTAACTGAACACATGGCTTTACTTTCAGTTTGAAGAAAAGTAGGTAGTCACTTTACAGCTTAAACACAGTTCCCTTTGAAGGAATCACAAGGACACAAGGCAGACACTTTAGACTTTTAGTTGCTTGCAAAAACACCATTTATTTACAGAAACGTGCGCACAGCTTGAGGAAGTGGGCAACTGCCGTCACAGCTCCCAATTATGGCTCAGTCCAAATCTGCATTTATCACAGTTATCTTTCAGCATAATCACAACTGGCAATAATTACTAGTTACTGTCCACTGTTCCTAAACCAGCCAGTCAGCGGTTCAATTCTCATTAGCAGTTTATTTCCCTTTGGGCATATTTACAGTTCAACATTCCATCTCCAGCCCATTATTTTACTGCACAATTCCCCGATTACTAACATTGATTTTCAGGGTTGAAGCAGTTACATTTACAGTGCTCCTCTCATACCATAAGCAGAACTAAGGTATCAGGCTATGCCCAGCCCTGCACAGCAAAGAGAGGAGTGAAGCTGCCTGGCACAAGGAACCAAAAAGAGATATACCCCCCAACACACATTCACACAGAATAGTAGGTAGTTTGATGGCTACCTCAGTGACTCGCAACAAATCACCCCCATGCATATATAGGGAGGTGGAGAAAGAACCTAAATATTGCCACAGACAACGACTTACCAACCAATCAAGTCCCTCCCTGTCCCTGAGGTTCTGAACCTCAGCACCAGCTGCTTCAATATTCTGCCATTCACATATACAAGCTTCTTGCTCCGGGTCAAATGTTCCTCACCAGCACAGGACTTTTTCCGCTACACCTACACCACTCCTACGGGACACAAGACAGGCTAGATGCACTCAGGAGGGCCTTTCTGAGGATATCCCCAACAGGCCCCTGCTGTCCCCAACAACAGACCTGGGCCACAGCCCAAGTTTCTAAAGACCAGCACTGGAGGAGACCAGTGCCATCCTAGCCCAGGGATACTACTACCACCCCAGCCCCTCAGGCTCCCTCAGCCAATCACAGATGGAGAAGCTGGAACTACAACTTTAGACTGCCACCAAGCAGGCTACTTTTGGTGAGCAAGAACCCCTATTTACATGCCACTAGCAGCTGGGAAACATTGTCAGAGAACCTACGAACCAATGGGCAATTAAGGTGCAAATCCAGGCACCTAGACATAAAGTCAGCATATATAAACACACTGCATTACAGGGAAACAGGATGTACCTTGTTAACATTTCAGAACACATTGTACAAACACATTTCAGAACCTGTAAGTGCACATTATTCAACTGGCACCCTAATACATTACTAACCATAAACCATAACTCTTATTCATTGGAATACATTACCTTAGCCCTGGTATCCTGCTATGCTAAGAGCCCAGTTACATAAATACTACGTCCTATGCCACTGAGACCAGGAGGATAACACCCAGGAGGATTTTGAAACAACACAGGCTCTAGGACCATGTACTCCAGGAGCAAGTAAATGTGGCAGACTTACTACAGCAATATACCAGGGGCTGAGTTAGCAGTGAAGATGTATAACACAGCCATTTCCACTCCTCTTGATAGGACTGCTCCAGTGCAATTTTAAGCCTGTGCTCCAATAAGAGAAGGCTGCCATGGTACTCACTGGAGATTCAGAAACATAAGAGGAAAGTAAGGGTATTAGAGCAAAATGGTGTTGTACTCATTTAAAGGAGTACTATGGTCAAAATCTGCAAGAACATATATTGTGCAGAGTGTTTTGATTTGTGTGTTCAGTCCTGGTGTGTCCTTCCCTTTGTCTGCTATTAGAAGTTTTTTTCTAAATTTGCCTATTTGTTTTACGGCCTCTGGGGATCTCCATGTTAACATGGTTTATTGCTCTTCTTTTTCCTACAGTGCCCCCTGTCTCATGTGACAGTGATGTTTCTGGGACCACTGATTCACTGAGGGAAAGTACAACGGCAGTAATCTGAAGATAGAGGCCTGATGTTCTGGCCTAAACTAAATAACTCTAATTCACTATTTTTGTTTTCTACATGTTTGTGTAAGTCTAGCCATCAAGAGTAAATAATTTGCCTTGAAAGCTTTTAATTTCGCCAAACTTAACCCAGCCATAAAAAAGTACACAATTACCCTATGTCATCAACGTTATAATTAGTAAAAACACTAGCTAATTTTTCATAGAATGCCCACTCAATTAGACCTTAAGTGATTGCTAAGTGGTAAATGTAAACTTTGGTGCCTACTGGATAAAGAAAGTGACTTAAAATCATACAGTAGCTGTACTGCTGTATAATTGACTGTAAACCAGTACTTGCTGAATCTGTGGTCCTGGATGCATCTCTGACACATGGAACAGGAGGCATTGTAGCAAAAAAAACAATACACCATGGTTCAATGTTTGTGGAATAGCAATAAGGAGAGATGGAGAATATAGTGCTTGTGTAACTTGTAGTACTTTTTTGTGGCTTTACTCTATTCCCACCCTTGATTAGTAGGTAGTTAGATAAGTAGTCATTTGTAGGGAACAGAAAACCCCGGAGCAAGGGAGAGAAGAGCGCCAGAGAAGGAGGAGGAGGGGATGGTAGTGGATGAAAACACTCCCTAAGCAAGGGAGGTGTGTTACAGGGGGGGCTTATGTTGAGGTTTTGGGAGGAGCTATTCCCCACATTGAACCTCGGGCAAGCCCTCCCATTCAATGTTTGTGGAATAGCAATAAGGAGAGATGGAGTATATAGTGCTTGTGTAACTTGCAGTACGTTTTTGTGGCTTTACTTTATTCCCACCCTTGAGTGGTAGGTAGATAGGTAGTAATTTGTAGGGAATAGAAGGCCCAAAAAGAAACATCCTCCAACTCACAGAGAGTATGACCCCCTGGCACTCAGGAGAGGAAACCCCCCCAGCTGGAGGAAATCTCTGAGGACCCATGGCCGGAGAGCTGCCCATCCTTCTGGGCATACTACATGGAGAAGGATCTAGGTTCTAGTAACCATAGCTAATTGAAGGTTGGTGAGTTGCTTGGAGTGACAATAATCCATCTTCGATCCATAGATGATGCTGATTGCATGATGATCCTGAGGCTGAAGAGTGATCTGTTCTGAATGAGCAATATAATCCTAAGTATAAAGTAAATCTGCATGAAGGAGGATGAAAGAAGTCCAAGTATCCAAGATGATGAATGATGCTTGTCCAACGGAATAGTAATGGACAGAGGGATCATGACTGGATCAATAAGGTACTAAACTGGGAATGGTGGAACTGCAATGGTAGAAGAAGTCATTGGTGAATGATCCAACTTTGTGAGAGGCTCGAATATAAGGGTATGGTCTAAAGGCAAGGAATTTTGTATTGAACAAGGAGTCACTAAGGAAACATCCATAGAGTAGAATTTGTGGAAGAGTCTTTACGAGCCATGGAGATGATGGTTCATTCTCAATCCAAGGATGATACAGCTTGAATGATGATCCTGAGGATGAAGGGTACATCTTTCCGTAGCAATGGTAAAATCCTATGTGTAAAGCAGATCCAGTTAAGGAAGGGCAAATGTAGACCATATTTCCAAAGTGACAAAGGATAGAAGTCCAAGGGATTGTATGGAGGTTATGAGGTGGGAGAGCAAGATGAGGTTGAGATAAGACCAGACAGTATACTGTGGTAGTTGTGATAATTGGTAAACTTATAAGTGACTGCTCCAATTCTTATAAGTTTGATATTCGAGGTAGTCTGAAGGTAAGGTATTGATTAGTGAGTGAAAGTCACTAGGTAAGCTTCCCAGAGTAAAATGAGTAGAGGAGTTTGAGTGTCTGATGAGAGTAAAGCCATAAGTGATAAGTAAAACCCTGAAGATGATTTGTAGAGCCATCCAAATGGTAACCTAGTGTATATGAGAAATGGTTGGAAATACAGTATAAGGAACAGATGGCTTCTTTGGTCATGATGTTCATGGCTTTATGCTTAATCCTTTGCTGGTACGCTGCCTGAAGTACATGCAAGTAGTCCTGTGGTATGATCATTTAGGAGATGCACTGTGGTGGCATAGGTGTTAAGTTTACAGATAATCCTGACACTGAAGTACATGGGAAAAGCTTGAGATGGATGAGCGGAAGAGTTTGTAGGCTGGAATGGTAATAAAATCGATAAATGCAGAATGCCATCTGATTTTGTGCTACAGCAGATAATTACCGATTGGGATGCAAGGCTGAGTTGGTGAATTTGTCTTGGCTGTTACGGATCGTCAGATAGAATTCAGGAGAGCCAGTTCTCGGAGATGGTCTTTACTGTAGAGATTAACAAAAGTACTTTCAGAAAAGGAGGCTGTATGATCTGCTGGAAGAACAGTTAACCCAGCAGAAGTTCTAGGTAAACAGGTGCGAATACTAGCATAAGGAATAATGATGTTCAAGAGGGAAATCTAAGGTGTGGATAGTGTGGAGTCAGGAATCAGCTAGGTGATGGAGATCCCACAATGAATATTCTGGACAATATCTGTGCAATTTCTAAATCTAGCAATGACTTTTGGGAAGTAGGAGTCAAGTAACTTGGTCATCAGAGTCATTGTTGAAATAAGAGGCGGCATAAGGTAAAATGGATGAAGTCCATAAGTGAATGGGTTATCTTGCGATTCCCGGTATCTGTAGAAGCGATGCTGATTGTGAATTCTGAATAGAACAGAAGGATTTAGGTCCTGTCCATGTATAAAGATGGCCAATGAGATGAGGTAACCGAGGAGACGTAGAGATTGGATGGAGGGGAATCGGAGGGACTATCCAATAGAGAAGAAGGAGATCTTCCTAATGTCCAGGCGAATGAGATTCCATGAATGATTACAAAGAACTGAATGGGCAAGTGTGAGACTTCTATGATAACATAAAAGTCTATGTGGCATTAGAGCCAAGTAATATTTGCTGGCAGAAGTATTACTCCACAGTAATTAATAAATGATCAAATGAATGGTGGAATGTACTGTTAGAAGGGCAGGAGTAGAAGTTGGGGATGAATCGTATGGAAAGGCAGATGACTTCTTAGGAGTACTGGCTGGAAATAAGGTACAAGGCCCAAAAGAGCCACAGCAAACAGTACGAAGCCCCAAGCCAGCCAGGCGAAGGGGAGAAGGCAGCTATTCAAATGGGAAGGAAGTGCAGAGTGGATCCTGAGGAATAGAAGGAACAGCAGAGGAAGCCAAGGGCCGGGTGAAGCCGGATAATATCCAGAGCAGAAAGGAGCAGGACGATGTCAGGTCCACGGAGAACAGCAGCGAAGTGCAGAAAAGCTGAAGCTAGGTATAGGACGATGATCCACAGAAGGCCAAGGAGCCAAGCCATGCACTATAAGCAACAGGAGTCCTACATCTGACGAAGGCAGAAAGCAACCAGATAAATGATAGATTGTGTTGGAGCGACAAAGGTCAAGGTTCCAAATCTGCAAAAGAAAAAAGTCCACACAGCAGTTGGACGGGGACCCACAGCAATGAAGTCCATGAGGCAGTTGACCTGGAGGAGAGAGGGATCAAACAAGGCAGCAGGATCCATAGGATGAGCTAGAGCATGAAGGTCCATGGAAGAACGGGCTGGCGAGTGGAATCAAGCAAAGCAGAAGGGTCCTGCGATGGACAGGAGTAACAAACCACAGGATGGAGTCAGACCAATCAATGGGGACCTGGATCCACAGGTGAAGTCACAGGCAGAGCTGAGAAGTGGAAGGCTGGAGGAGTGAAAATGCCCCGGTTCTGAAAGGAAGCAGCAACCTGCATTAGGGAGAGAAGCAGACACCGGACACTGTGAAGTGAGCTAGGGCCATGGATCAGGCATAGTGGTCTCTGAAGTGCTTAATAGTGAGGCCGGAGGAACAGCTGCAGCAAGGAGAATTGACATACTTCCAGAAGGGATGAGTGAAGCATGAATATCCAGACTGGAGGCAGTGAGGAAATGCAGGACGGTGAGAACGAGGTTTAAGATCCTTACTTGAATAGCAATCCACAGCAGTGGAGCTGCAATGGTGGAGACAGTAGATATCAGTGTCAAGCTCCTGGCTGTGGAAGGCAGCAGATAGGACAATGAGTCTAGGCTGCAAACAAGGTAAGATGGAGAAGTAAGTAGGGCACAGTCCTGATCCTGAAGGGAGAGGCAGCCAGGCATCGGGCTAAGAAGTAGTAACCTGAAGAAGCATGAGTTGCATGATTATGGTATGTAGAGCGTGAGAATTCCATTCCTGAAGGGAGGCGGCAACCGGTATAAGGTAGAAAATGTATGGTAGAAATTTGTAGACTGGAGACACAGCTCCCATCCCTGGTAGCCGGGGCAGGCTAACCTTCACTTGATGCTATTCAGCAGAGTTAGGGATGGAGAATGTCGAAGTGGTAAGTAGGATGAAGTTCCATTCCCGAAGGGAAGTAGTAACTGGTATGGTTAGAGAAGGTATGGTAATAGTCCGTAGATGATAGACATGACTCCCATCCCCGGTCGTCAGGGCAAGCGATCCTTCACTCGATGCAGTTCAGCAGAGTTAGGGATGGAGGATGTCAGGCTGGTAGTAGTAGGATGTAATGATTGAAATGGACTCCTATCCCCAGTAGACAGGGGAAGCCTACCCTCACTCAGCACCTCAGAAGGGGCAAGTTAGAGATAGAGACCACAGTACTGCTGGTATGGGCTGGCTGGAGGTACAGAATGCTGCTGAGAAAGGGAGTAGAGTAGGGGACTGAAACAAGAGAAATGCTACACAGTATGGTAAGACACAGGTACAACATGATAGGAATAGGTAGCACATATGCATGATGTAGAGGAAGGGAGCGAAGGGGACGAAGCATTTCACTAAATATGTAAAGAGAGATATGAATAATGAATGACAGGGAAGGTATGATAGTTTGAATGGTGGAATAAGTGAGATGTAGGTAGAAATATCGGGTCCAAAACATATCCAAATCGAAGTATGGGACTCCATGTAAATATAATCGGGAGGCGGAGATAAGAATAGCACTGTGGCTGATGGAGGTGGAGGTAGGAGTGCCAAGCATGGAGAGCATATGAATATTCGCTATGTAGTGAAAGGATAGCCAGCAAATGAATGGTAATGTGAGGAGAGTATGACAAAAGTATGTGGGTAGCCTGAAATAAAACCAGTAGTAGATAAAAGAAACAATAACTTTAACAAAATGATGCCAAATCTGACAATGTAGCTTTAGGATAATCAGTCAGTGTAGGAAAAGTGCTGTAAGTTTTGCTCAATGAGATTAGGGAGTCCCGTAGAAGGAGTGTGGTAATTTATTAGAAATGCTTCTCGGAGAGAAAATACCTCACGCAGAAATCAGTACAGATACTAATGTGTTTCGGATATAGATTGAAATTTGTTCAAGTCTGAGCGCTCAATACTTTAGGTAAAAGTATATGTATGTAATCAGTTCAATGTATGGTGGAGAGGATGGACAGGAAGTGTGCAGTACTGGAAGGAGCAGTAGGGCAGTCAGGTAACATGCGGAGGCTGCGTAGAACCTGAGCACTGGGCGACGAGGGGAAGCTTGCAGGCACACATGGACGACTGATCCATGGAAGTGGGTCTTTTTTGCTGCCTGAATGGTTTTGGAAAGTGGAGCATTGTCATTAAGTAGAGCAAACTGTAACTCGGTCTCCCTTTACTTTACATCACACACACCCTAGTGCATTTGGAAGGATCCCGAGAAAGTTACGTGGGGACTGGAGCTGGCCGCTGGAGCAAGCTAGGAGACACAGTAGTGGCACCACAGAGGGAATGAGGGAGTCCAACCAGCCGCCTGTTTTAGTCCTTAAGTGAGCCTAGAAAGTGTCAAGGAAAAGAAAAGATAACTGAAGGAGGGGGTAGCTAATTCCTGGAGGTAATCCAATGAATGTTCCCGGACTGTTTGCACTTATGCTTATATTTATACTTCCCCTATAGACTAGCTCTTAAATAGGGGTGACTGGTTCCTATGTGTTCACCCTGCTGCATATTGCATCACTGTGTACTGCCTGTAATTTATGCATTGTCAACTTTGTATCCTATTGCTCGTTAACTGTACTGATTTTATTTTGTATGCTGCTCCTAAGAACTGCCTGCACAGTAACTCTACAACAACCTATGTCTAACGTGCCATGTTCCTGTTTTATAACTGTATGTATAATTACACCATCTGTAGGTATTTATCTGAACTCGTACTCTGTATATCCCTTTCCCCCAGGATGTACCGTGAGATGAGCATTAAGTTGCTCAGTGTATCTTTCCTGGTGAAATAATTCAATGAATAAATAAAGAAATAAGAAGCAGCGCCAGAAGTACCGTGCCCTCTGTCTGACTGTCTACGCATTGAGCAGCCTTTCATGTTGGGTCAATAACGTGGAATAGCGAGGTCGGGGGAGAGACGTGGGGCAAGGCCCAAAAGAAACAAAAACAGAGAAAGGAACCTAGGAACGGGGGTGGGCGGGTGGAAAGCAGGAGAGAAACAAAGAAGACAAATAAGAGAAAATGATGTGAGGGCACGGGGAGGAGGCACAGCAAAGGAGGAAAGAAAAGAAAAACAGCAAAAGGAGCAAAGACAGCACAGCCACACGAGCCACGCAGGGAGCACAGGGAATGAAAACACTCCCTAACCAAGGGAGGTATGTTAGAGGAGGGCTTATGTAGAGGTTGTGGGAGGAGCTATTCCCCACATTGAACCTCAGGCAAGCTTTCCCATAATATGAAAATCCCTGGAGACTGTAAAACTAGTAGGAGAGGCCATAAAACTAGTAGGGAAACTGAGAAAAAACTCCCAATAGCAAATATAGGGAAGGACACTCCAGGGCTAAACACACAAATCTCTGTACAACTTATGTTTTTGCAAATTTTGACTGTAGTTCTCCTTTAAGCATCAATAAGCAGAACTACAAAGCAAGTATGGAAGAACAGTTCCAGAGGCTAAATCTAAATACCGATGAGGGGTAACTAGCTGCTAAAAACTGACAGAGGCAGCTGTTTAATGTGATGGAAAGATTCTTAAATCCAGGTTGCCTACAGATTAGAACTGAATCCTCCCATGAACACTGTAAGAAGTTTCAAAAAACATTTCTGGAAAAGTATAGATAAGGGGGAATAGGGGATCACTGGGTGCACAATTTCTGATCCTGTGGGCAGAGTTTGAGTATGTGATAGCAGTGAGGCTAGTCAAACTGTTAAAAGAGATACCTTGTTTCTTGCTGTGGTGCTGGCGGGAATGTACCCTGACTCAGTTCTAGACCCCCCCAACCAGCATAATCCAACAGCTGCCTGAGACAAAGACCCATAACTTATGGTAGGGCTTCTGAGGGACAGACTGAGAGCCACCAAGTTTACCCAGCCCAAGACTTGCACTGCAGCATCATTCCACATGGGGCAAAGGTCATCACACTGCTGCCGTACAGGGGTTTCCCTTGTGTAAATTCCCCTATGGCGTGGACGTGCAGTGACAACAGCGGGCAGGCACAGATTCGTCCACACATGCCCCACAGACGTCTGCCACTGTCTTCCTCTCTGTAGCAAGGCTGCTGGTTTGGTGCTGCTGCTAGGTATCATCCGAGTGCTGGATGCCACCGACCCTCCCCACTGGAGGTGGAGAGTTGTACTTGGGATACTCATCCAACTTCCCCCCAGCTGGCCCTCTGATGCTCCGGGCTTGCTCCCTAACCCAGGTAATCAGAGTTGTGAGCAGAATTTCTGCTACTGAGCCAGCAGGCCGACTTGTGAACATCACCTTGAGGGAGGGGCTTGTTCCAGCATCCCTGCGGAAAGTTTTGGTGAAACTGTTTTAAAGAAACCCTCCATGGATCCTGGGGGTTTCATTAACTTCAACCCAGTCTCCAATCTGTCCTTCCTGAGGAAACAACTTGAAAGGGTGGTGGAGCTGCAGCTCTAGAAGCATCTAAAGCATTTTAGTATCTGAGATGTTGCCCAATACGAGTTCAGGAAAGGATGTTGCACAGACTGCCCTGGTAGAGGCTGCAAATTACCTTTTATTAGAGATTAACAAGTGCAAGTTATCTATGCTGATTTGCCTGTATTGTTCAGCAGCATTTAAAATAGTGGGTCATGATGTACTATTGGATCACCTCCACTCTGACCAGAATTTCAGGAGCAGTTCTTGCCTGGTTCCACTCCTTTTTGTCAGGAAGATTTCAAGCTGTGAAATGGGTGTCTATGCTTTGTTTTTGACCCCTGCCCCTAACGAATGCTGCAGGGGTGTGGGTTGGCTCCCATGCTGTTCAACATGTACTTAGCCACTCTTGGGGATATTGCCAAGGAATTTGGCTTTCGTGTACAGGCACATGTCACATGTGGAGAGCACTCAGCTTTAGTTCTCATTTTCTATAAGACAAGCAAGACCCTCTGTACGACGTCAATAGTTGTCTGTCGGAAATTGCTCACTGGTTGCGAATGAGCCGCTTAAAGCTTAGTCTTATGAAAACTGAGGTTCTTGTGGTAGGGAGGGAAAAGCAACTAACAAGCTTGAAAGAGCATGTGCCAGCTCCATCACTCGATGGAGAAGCGGTTTGTTTAGTGGACATACTGTACAACACACAGTCTGGGGAATTGCACTGGATCAATTACTGTTGCTCAACGGCAAGTCACAACTGCTGTCCAAAGAGGATTCTATTAACTGCGTAATAGTCATAGAATACAAAAACTGCTCCCTCTTTCTGATTTGGTTACTATAATACATGCCTTAACCACATTTAGACTTGATTATAGTTGCACACTATACACAAGGCTTCCACTAAAACTTGCAAGCCAGCTTCAGACAGTGCAAATTGCTGCTGGCAGGTTATTAACCAGGGTGTGTTATAAAGATTTTGTTTCTCTAGTTCTGTGATACAGTATTTGTACTGGCTGCCAATAATGTTTATGCTGTTGTGCCAGTAAAGAAAACAGCAACAACAATGGCAAAACACTTAGGAGCATAACAAAGGGGAAAATATAGAAATATATCAGTATTTAAAGGAAGTACAGAGTTCCAAACTCTGACATGGTCATATTCATAAGTGTTGTTTGTTCACAGTGTACTACAAACCATGGTGATGGCTCAGACAGACAGCAGCATTAGCAGGCGTTGCTGCAGCATGAACATCAGGTGAGGCTGTGTATGAAGGGAAAGTACCTGTTTTGTTTGTTTCTATTTAAAATGTTTACAGCGATTCCCCTTGGATTTTTTCTAGTTGGGTTGGTCAAGTTAGAATTTTATTTTGCACCTTACAGAGCAGGCAGTCGTTGCACTTAAAACCCTTGGGGTTATTAAATGCTAGCATCACCCCCAACAACTTAGTTTACTGGAACAGGACTTATTTGTTTAATTATCGGCTCCAGCAGAGCTAAAGCTTAAATAAAAGTAAAGTGCTAATGGCTCATAACCAAGACAGATATAACCACTGTAGGGAAGGGGTACCTTATTCAGGGCATAGACTGCATATAAACTCTGTAGCAGCCTTTAATAAACAAATACAGATTTTCATATTCTGAAACGGAATATATAAGTATCTTACTTTACCTTCTTCCTAGTGCAACTTTTAAATTCCCTTGCATTTGCAAAGCCCATATTGTTTACCACGTGCACACTGGTATACTATATCAGTCACAAACTAATTTATGCTTGTCTATCCACAAATGGAATGCTTCATCCATGGCATACCATTATCTATGTTTGCTTCAGATACTTTACCCGAGAAGGTACTGTGATGCTATATTTTACATTTTATACTGCATATCTATTGAATATTCACAAACATTGACTCTATGTCCTCGATGAATCAATTTGCACACAAGTCCTTTTATTTTTATCCTCTGCCCCCCCCCACCCCCGGTCGCAACTGGAAAACAAGCCTACCTGGAAAATTTGTTTAGAACAAATCAATACTTAAGAGTAGTACAGTGTAGGTAGGTAGTCACACATGACATGAAGTTTTATTAACCCATCCCCGGGTGGGTACAGTCAAGTGCTTTCAGCCTCACAGAAGTACGTACCGATAGATAAATACCCTTGTACCTGTTATTGTACTTATAAAATGGGTGTGCAGTAAAATACATGTTTTCACTAAAGGAAGTGCTTTATTTATGCAAAATTGTAATTTATGGTTGTAATGGAAGAATCAGTTTTTTGCTTCCTGCCTCCTCATGTGCCATAATGCAAAGCTGGATCTCTGTTGGGTTTTGGTGCAGCACTGCACCCCCACTTCCCTCCTGTTGTGCTGTCTATAGTTGTTTTGCACCCCCACTCTTCTTCCATTGTGCTGTGTATTATTGCTGTTTAATTTGCAGAAACAAGCTAATGTATTGTGTCTCCTCCACCTCTCAGTAGAAAGTTTAGAACTTTTTTACTGAAAAAAAATCTGTTATAACCAAAACCAGGCCAGGAAATGACAATGGCAAGTGGGTAGGGGTGCGAATTTGGCAGCTAGGTGTGATTACTGAGCATTTAGTAGTAGCAGCAGTAGTAGTAAATGTAAATGCCTGCACATCTTCATGTGTACATATGTACGCAGACAATACTGTGATATTCTTCTCCTCCAGGAACTCCTCCTCCGAGGTGGCAACCAGCCTTCAGCTGGATTTTAACAACGTCCATCACTGGTTTAATGCAAACCAGCTCTCCATGAATGTTGAAAAACAGTATTTATGACCTCCAGCTCCAGACAAAAACTGGCCAGACTTGATTCCACTCCTACATTCCACACCCTCTCTGGATCAACACTCGACGATGTAGCGTCATTTAAGTACCTTGGAATATGGGCGGCTAGAAAATAATCTAGACTTCGGGGTACATATCAACGCCATACACAAAAAATTACTCCCTAGTCTCTCTGCTCTGTACAGACACTGCAGTTGCCTCTCACAGCACACCAGAAGAGAAATCATCCAAAAGATGATTCTCTCTGTCCTGGATTTTGAGGACATAGTCTATAGCTCCATCCCCAAAACCACCCTATCCAGACTGGACACTCTCTTCAATTCCTTCTGCCACCACATTCTCGGCTGCCCCCCATGTATTCATCACTGTGAACTTTATTCCTCACTCTCCTTTCCCTCCCTCCAAGTCAGGCGCATGTGACACATCACTAATTTTGCTGGGAAGTTCTGGCTCAGTTCTCTGCTACCCTACTTGCCCTCCCTCTTATCAACATCCCTCCTGTCAAGCTATATCCTCCACACCTCCACCCACAGAGCCCTTGCTCTCCCACTCCGTCACACCTCATCGGGCTGCTCTGCCTTCTCATATAAATTTCCTGATATCTAGAACTCCCTCCCTCTTGAAATTCGCTTTGCACAATCCCACCAATGACTCTCACTCCTCCTCCGCAAGCACACTGCTCATGTCTGTAACTGCACCTAAATACTTCTCCACTAATCAACTTCCTATTGCCTCACCCTCTCCACCTTCTCCCTCCCCCCTTTGCCATCCCTCCCCCAAATGTCCACCTTCTCTATCCTTAGGCTACTACTAGCTGGGGCCTCCTGCCCCATGCCCCCGCCCCCTCTATTCCCCTCCTCCCCTTCTCCCTTTCTCCTTTGCTGCTGGGTCCTGTCCCTTGCAGGGTTCTCAGCATCCTGAAGGGGCACAGTTCTTGGCTCACCCTTCCACTGCCCCTGTCGCCTCATTTTCAGTCAGGTCCTGCCCCTTCTGGGTTCTCAGCACTCTGGAAAGGACTAGCTCCTGGATTCCCACCTCTCCCCTCCTACCTCCCTCCCCCTCCCTTCTTCCTCTTGCTGGGTCCTATCCTTTGCAGGGTTCACAGCATCCTGAGAGGTATAGTTCTTGGCTGGCCCTCTTCTCACCCTCCCCTGGCTTACACCCCTCTTCCCCTTCTTACGGGTCCTGACCCTTGCTGTGTTCTCAGCATGCTGATAGTATATAGTTCTTGGTTTGTCCCTCCACATTTCCTCCTCCCTTGCTTCCCCTTTTCTTTCTACTCCTTATGTGCCTGGCTCTGTCCCTTGCAGGGTTCTCAGCATCCTGATGAGGTTTTATCTTGGCTTACCCCTCCACCCCCTCCCACACCCCCCCTCTCTCTCTGCTCTCTTTCCTCTTCTGCCAGGTCCTGTCCCCTTGCAGGGTTTCAGCATCCTGAAGGTGAATAGCTCCTTGCGTGCCCATCCTCTCTTCCTCCTACTCTTACTCCCTCCCCTGTCCCTTCCACCACTTGTGTTACATTCTTCCTTTCCTCTAAATCCATATAGCACCTTTGTACCCTTTTTAAACTAAATAGCACTTATTAATCCCTGCACTCAGCCTGCTACTCCTTGCTCTCCATCTGGCCTATAACTTATGAGTCACCTTTTCCTGGATTGGTACTATATATGCTATATCTGCATACAGTACTATTTACCCTGCTATATCTCACCCATTGTTCCTGATCATTACTTTGTATCTGCACTATCTGTTATGTTACTGTCTGTTGTCTAGGTTTGATATGCACTGTATTAACGTTCTCTCTTTTTGTATTTGATTTACACTGTATAAATAGTATTGTATCATGTTTTGCACTGTATTTTATTATGTTTTTGCTTGACCCCCATTATGTAACCCTTTCCCCAGGATGCTTCTGAAAATGAGCTGTTCTCAGCCCATGTTGTCTCTTCTGGTTAAACCTTTTCAAAAATAAATACCCCCTTCCCCAGAGGCTCAGGGCACCTTACAAGTATGTACAGGCAGATAAAAGAGCAATACAATAAATAAACAAAAAAGAAATAATTAAAAACAGCTTAAGAACCATAATACAAATAAAAAAGCTGAATACCATCATTATAGTTAAAACAGCAGGTGCATTGTCATTAATACCAGAGACTAATCCTGGTTCCCAAAAGCCTGTCTAAAAAGGTAAGCCTTTAACTCCCTCTTAAAGGCCTCAACTGAGGAGGCAACCCTCAGTGTCTTAGGCAGAGTGTTCCACAGCATAGGGCCAGCCACCTCAAACATCCAATCCCCACAGGATTTTAGCTGGGTCCTTGGCACCGAGAGAGGACTGTCCTCAGTGGATCAAAGGAGGCAAGAGGACTGAAGAAGATGCAGAAGCTCAAACAGGTAGCCAGGACCCAACCCATGTACCTCAGTGTTGTCCAGGTTAAGTCTTAGCCAACTAGATTCCATCCACTATCTGAATTACAGACAGGCTCAAATTCAGCAGTTCAATAGCACCAGGCATCTTGGGTGAAAAGGACAAATACAGTTGGGTATCGTCCACATAGCAGTGGAAACCCAAATTGTATTGTCGAATGATCCTCCCCAGGGGTAGCATGTACATTGCAAACAGCATGGGTGAGAGGACTGGAAACTTGAGGCACATCACACAGTAGGGGCACTGGGGATGATGACAAAGTTCCCATTATCATCCTGTGTCCTGTCTCTGAGGTAGGACTCAAACCGGCAAATGACAGTGCCAGTGAGCCCTCCGTATTCCCTCAGACAATCCAACAACAACTCATGGTCCACAGTGTCAAATTCTGAGGAAAGCTAGAATGAAAACTGACTGTTCACCCCAATCTCATACACTGAGGAGGTCATTATGCACATTATGTATGTCATTTCTATACCATGCCTAGATCTGAAACCAGACTGGAGAGGCTCGTAGATGTCATGAGCTATGAGGAGCACCTCAAGTTGCAGCACCACCACCTTCTCAATAAACTTACCTAGAAATGGTAGGTTAGAGGCAGGACAGTAATTCACTAGAACATCCAGGTCCAAGGATGGTTTCTTCAGAAGAGGCCAATCCAGCACATTTTTTAAAGCAACTGGAAAACCGCCTCCAAAAATGAGCACTGAACTATTCCAACAAACACTGATTCCAAAAACCCTACATAGCTCACTACCAGATGTGTGGGTCTTAGATCTAGTTCACAAAAGATGGGCCACAGCCAGCCTGGTAGTGTTGAGGGTTGAGGCGCTGGACGCCACACCTTGTGCCATGCTGGTGACCCAAGTTCGGGAATCAGCCCGGGCTGTTGGGGGTCGGTGGCGATGGGGGAAGATCAAGCATCCCAGGGACAGCTCTCCTTCCCCGGGGAGGGGGGGGTCTCTCTCATGCCAATGCACTAGCAGCCTCTGGTGGCGGCTGGGGAATTGCAGTGCTTGGATGGAAGAATGCAGGGGATTGGAGCTGCGGTGGACATTTTTTGAGTGTGTGCAGGAGCGTGCAAATGCCGAGCAGAACATCATTGCATGTCCAAGCTCCAGGGCTCAAAAACCTAAGAAAATATCCCCTATCATTGGGTGAGGCAACGGTGACTATTGGTAGCCCTGGCCACACATCCAGTGTCGGCCGTTTCTCCGATTCTCCCCCTGGGGATTCTGTGGCTTCTCTGTCGGGTCAAGAGAGCCTGGAATCCTGAAACCGATGTAGTATTCAGGGAGTGGTTCAGGTGGGTGGTGAAGCCGTGGGAGCAGTGTATGGAACCCTGACAGAGATGCCCCTACGGTAAGGTGCATAGACAAAGTCTAAAAAAAAAAAAAAAAGATCAGCCACAGCTCCAAAATCACCTCACAGACCTCTTCTGTCATAATTTGCTGAAACTCTCCCCATCACAGCTGACTGCATCCATGAAGTGCAGGCCCAACTCCGCCGGGTTGTGCATTTGGAGAGATGCTGGCCCACATACAGTCACTCTGTCCAAGAAGATTCAAGAAAACTCTTCGCACTTAGCCAATTACCCCTATCTTACTGGCTAAAGACAGATTGGATTTATTTTGTTTATTTTTATTTTAGTCTTTGTTAACCTGGGAAGGCCCACTAGGCACAAGTGCCTGTTTTTAGGGGCAACCTGGGAGCATTTAACAACCTATCCACAGTACAGAAGAGCTGAGCTGGTTGATTCCTCCCAGCCAT
Organism: Neoceratodus forsteri; assembly: GCA_016271365.2. Classification (NCBI taxonomy): domain Eukaryota; kingdom Metazoa; phylum Chordata; order Ceratodontiformes; family Ceratodontidae; genus Neoceratodus; species Neoceratodus forsteri. The sequence continues at coordinate 915,621,271 of CM057454.1, read as the reverse complement.
AATCTCCTTGGACAGAAATGCTGCCTTCTTATAGGAGATTATCCTTTGATAGTCAACATAATGAATCATCAAAGCCAGTTTGTGCTTCTGGGCCCTGGATCTCCTCCAACAGTGCTCTAACCTCAGATCACTGGTTTTTGACTCCCTCAGCTCCTCATCAAATAATGGTGAACTTAACCATGAGACCCAGGGTCGTACACGAGTAGTTGCTATGGAGTCGAAGGCCTTGGAAATCACACTATTATAGGTTCACTGCATTCTCTGATCCCTTCTAACATTCTGCAAACATCTACAAGATGTTCAGTACCATCTGCAGTCCTTCTGATCTAAGCCCTTTTAAAGGGCAGTACTGAACCGTCTCCCAAAGGGGCAGGATGATGAGGGGCCCTGAAGGAGGACTTCACTGTGCAATGTTCCAACCAACTAACTGGATCAGTAATGGGGTTTCCAACCTTGAGCCCCAGGAAGAAAACCAATTTCAAGGTGTGTCGACACTGGTGAGTCACAAAGGTAATGACTTGTGTGAGGCCCAGTGATTCCATCAACTGGAGGAAATCCCTTCCAAAGTGCAAGAATTCAGCATTGACCAGGCATTGAAATCACCCAAAACAATCCATTTGGGGGGACTCCAAGACCCTATCAGCGACAAAGTCCATGATTTCCTGCAGAAAGTACCCCTTACAACTACAACCTGGAGCTGAGTACACCAGGAGGATCCTGCAACCTGCACCTGGACCCCCATGTGCAGACATATTTTCAGATGATAAGGTGTCCCCCACTGGATTTACAGTGAAGTTCAGCTTTGACCTAAAATAGATAGCCTATCCCCCCCCTCCCAAATCCCTCTGCTGGCAATGTACCACAGAGAATTCAGCTGGGAACACCACTTCCAGAAGTGCGCCAGCATTGTCGCTCAGCCAACTCTCCCTAATGCAAGCCAGATCGAACAAGGAACCAGAAATGAAATCTGTCATAATGGCAGTCTTGTTCCTCATCAGTCTCACATTGCAATGCACCACGTGAAGGGGACAGAGTGATGTAGCCAGAATAATGGCTACCCACCCACTCGATCTAGTGGGTTCCCTGGATATGGGTACCAAACATGTTTCACCTCTCCCTAGGTCCCATTTTGCCCTAGTGCATCTCCTGATCCTAACCATCCTAACTCCCCTCTCGTTAGCACCCCTCATACCTAGCCACCAACCACGTTGCTATATCTTAATCCCTCCCTCCCTTCACCAACAAAAGGCAACTGTGAGTAGGGGAGGTCTCAAAAGGGGTGCAGGTCATGCAGCTGGGAAGATGAGTAGCTAAACCTAGGGGCCCAAGGCCCTACCCAACACACATGCTTACAACTGCTGAGCCTAAAATAAACCAAGACTCCTCACAATCACCACACCCACAACCACGCTTAAAACAAAAGACCACCCTCTACTAATACATTTTAATCACTCAACATCCTCACCAAACTCCATACCATTAACCATACAGGCCACTAACCCTAAACATACACACCAATATTCACAAACCCCCAAAACAATAAATACCTGTATTCCCTACAACACACACTCCAGAACATTTACACTAACCTCATTAGGTTCCATTCTAGGTCCCCTCTTGTTCAGTCTGTTCCTCAACCATCTTCCTCTAGCTTGCACTGAAAAAATCCTACTTTACGTGGATGATGTGCTCATGGTTTGAAATAATCCGCACCTACACCTACTTGAAACTCAACTTCAAAACAGCTTTGCCAACATTGCAGAATGGTTTTCCAAAAACTAACTCTTTCTGAATTATAAAAAACCAAAGGTAATGCTGTTCGCGAACCCCCAAAGTAAATACATCCTATCAGCTGACAATACTTAACAATAAACAGGTTCCACTTGACCAGGTGAATACCTCTAAATATCTAGGCATTTTTCTTGATATCTCCCTATCCTTTGCCTATCACATTGAACATGTTGTGAAAGTTATCAACACCAGAATCAATCTACTGTATAGACACCGACATAGTATGACCACTGAAGCACTGTTGCTTGCTGTCAAAAGCTCTATCATTCCTGTCATTCATTATGGGCTAGTGGTGCATGGTGAAGCTGCAGACACTACCCTAAAAAGGATCAGCACAGCATTAAATAAATCCTGCAGACTAGTTCTAAGGGCGCACTGACTAATCCACACATGTAACCTATATGCCCAGTCCAAGTGGCTAAACCTCCAGGGCAGGGTTAAGTACCAGGTATGCATCCTTGTGGAAAAAACTCTCCTTGGACTAACCCCTGCAGCCATCCAAAACCTCCTCAAACCCACAACCAACCCTCAGCGGACAAGAGGAATGGTTAGAAATGCTCTACATGTCCCTTGCCACCACACAGCACTTGCATAATGCTCCTTTGCCTACAGAGCACCCTGTTGGCTCAATGACCTTTCTCCTGATATAGTTTCTGAGCCAAAGTTTGGACCATTTAAGAGAAAACTCCTCCAACACCTTGCTGTGCAAAGTAATTATGACTGCCAATCCTAATTACCCTACCCACCCTTATTACCCTACCCATCCAGCTCCCTGTCCCCCATACTGACCTATCTGTCTGTCTGTCTGTTTGTCTATCACTCACCACCCCATCTTTGCCGCTATGCTCCCAACCTACCCCACCTCCCGCTTGCACCCTACCTACCTACCCCCCCTTCTCTGCCGCTTGACAAAGTCAACCTCTGACTGCTCTCCTCAGCACACTGTAATTATGTATATACCTGTAATGTTTAATATATTTTGCTTTCTACTGTTAACTCAAAATTGTCTATCTTACTCTGTAACTATACATGTCATGACATGGAGTCTTTGTAAATGAGCTTCTAGCTCAAAGGTGTTACTCCAAGATGATTAATAACTAAATAAATAAATATATTACACCATACACAAAACTGCCAAAACAAAAACTGAAATATAACAATAACTAAAATAATGTAACAGTATAGTAGTTCACTAGTGTCAGAGAAAGCAGTTGCCAAGCAATATACTTAACTCTGAAGATATAACTGATGGCTGTCCAAAGTTCAAACAGTTTGAAAGCTGGTGGGGGAATTGCCCCCATAACACACTGTTCTGCTCCCACCAGAACTGAACACAATGCATAGCAGAAGAGTTTAGGCTGACAGTACTCTCACCACTGCCAAACACAAATGTTATATCAGAAAACAGGAGACAGGGTTTGAGCCAATAGGCTCTCTCACCATCAAAGACCACAAACAATGGGGAGCCCTGGATAGCTGTGCTGCTGCCCACTTGGATTAACAGATCCCACTTGTTTGGCCAAACATGCAAAAAAGTGGCACTTGAATATGAAAAGACATGACCCTCAAATCATGCCAATGGTAAATTTATTCAAGAACTCAAGAAGATGCTGCTCCCAATGCCCTGGCATTTTGACCACATGGGCCTTCCTCAGGGAGCATGTGTCTCTCACCACCAGCCGGCCCATTCAATTCAAAACTCCCCTAATCAGGCAGCTCCCCCACAGTCTCAGTCAAGGAGATGGCATTATCCAGCCCCAGCAAAAATGGTGGATGGCAATTAACAACAATCAGACCAACCTACTCTGTTCCAAATCAGAGTCTAGTCACACCGAAAGTTCTCGCGGTTAGGTCTCTCAGCAGCCTCTACACTCCCTGGCAATGGAGAACACCCTTTGATCTCCAGCAGACTTTTAGCAGACTGCCAGTGACTGTTGGCCCTTCATCACCACCATGGTCAATTTCTAACACTGTCTTCCAGTTCCAGTCCTTTTCCTGATGAGTCGGGCATCGGATAAAATGACAGATGTTGCAGACGTGCCATACACCTCACAGGAGCCCTTGGGAGTCCAGAAAAGAGCTAATAGTTCATGAACTGTCCAGCAACTCCTTATTCTGATTTCTAATAACTCAGTTAGTTAGTGAGAGCAGCTTCATTATGGAGCATTAGTAAGAAAAGGATTATTATGGAACATTAGCGAAAATGACATCTCAGCCTCAAAGTATGTGTGTTTTATTTATCAGACCAGCTTAGGAATTGATGTATTTTATTTATTAGGAACATGTATCGGGTAACATGAGCCATTATGGGGCAAATACGATCTGTGCAGGAGAATAAAAAACACTGTTTCATGGTTTGAAAGAGGCGTGCCAAGGAAAAATCTATGTTGGGGAGTATATCAAGTAAGTGCCACATGGAACAAGTTGAAAATGTCAGTGTGCCTATTATGGTACTGTCATAAAAAAATACATTCACTGTTCACAAAAAACATGGCTGGCAAAATTTTTATTTTAGACTGTGAGGTGGGGAAGAAACATAAGATCAGTGATGACGTCAGTGAAATGGCTGTATGTCTCGACCATGTGTGTACTGTAAAATACTGCATTATTATATTTAGTTAGTTAGTTTTTGTTGACCAGGAAAGGAGGACGGGCCAATTCTTCTTATTTTTGTCCTTGTCCTGTGGGTGGCGAGATACCGATGGAAACCAGCTGACATTGAACCAGATTAAAGTGATTTAGTCACATAGTATGCCATTGCCACCAATGCTTCAGATGTTGAAGCTGCAATTAGTTTTGTAAAAATATCTGTCACAGTCATTTTTTTGTATGTTTTTGCTTCTGCCCACCCTCCAGTTTTCTGTGTGCGACCACACCCCTGAATGATGTCATGCAAGGGAACTGTGAATGTTTTACATACATCAACAAGGAATTCTGGGTAAATTATAAAGTTGACTTAAATGTTCATTACTCAGAGGTGCAGGCCCTTATTTTGGTAGTGGGGACTGCAGAATAGCACCTAATATGTAGACAAATAACCTAGTTCTACGGAAGCCTGAAGAAACTAAGTATGTGCACACATGGGCAGACTAGGTGGGCCGCATGCCCTTATCTGCTGTCAGCATCTATGAATCTATGTATATATATGTAGCAAGGCACTGTGGGTATAATACATAGCTGATTTTTCTGTCTCCCTTATCAAAGTACAGTCTCCTATGTCAGTACTGTTTACAGCAGTACAGTCTGTAGAAAAGTTTCTGGAAAACTGTGATAGGCCAAAAAGATAATCTGCCAGTCTGTGTATATGTTGTTTGACTTTTACTGCCTGCTGGTGCAGTGACAGGTCTGAAGTGGCAGCTCCTGTCAGAACATGGGAACGTGAAGATACTTTTCTATTTTTATGTTATAGGGCCTGAATGACTATTGGTAGTTCAGGAGTTTAATTAGGGGTCAGACTACTCTTCTTTTCCTTTGGTGTACAGCTTCTTAGGAGTCCAACATTGGGAAAGAAAAAGGATGTCTGCAATACCAAGACTGACCAACAGAGGTCTCTGTTCAGCAGAGTGCAAAAAAACGTTGTTTCCCTTGCACGATGTCACGGTTGAGGGTTGCAGCACCGAGAAAAAAGGGGCTGGGTTTTGCAAATGAAGCAGAGCACAGAAATAAAAGTATTTTTTTCATGGAAAACAGCACTTTTTGGCAGTTTAAATGGTAGGAGATTGATTTACAACTCCTACAGGTTACTGCTCCGATTTGCTATGGCAAACATGACAAAATCACTTTAAGCAATCGGTGGTATTTTTAGTGAATGGGGAAACATGGCCGGAACACTGAAGAAATCCCCCTACTCTTTGAGAAGTGCCATGGAATCTTTAACAACCACCTGAGCAACCACCAAAACAGGCAGACGGGACCTCGGTTTAACATCTCATCTGAAAGATGACAACTCAGGAGTGCAGCACTACAGTGTCAGTAATTGGATTTAACCAAAGTACCTAACGTGGTGATGGAATCCACAGCTTTCTGATCGTTTGGTCTCAGAGGCAAGTGTGCATCCTGCTGAGCCACTGACACTAATATACCAGGTTTCAGTCAATAATATCACTCCTCTTTACCTTGCACATTTTATAAGTACAGAATAACACACAGCAGAGTGAGTGGTCAGTGGGGAATACTGTACGGGTGGTTGTCAGGTGTTAGACAAATCCGATTGCCTCATCCACCCAAGAAGTGCAGGTATTTACTATAGCCATTATGAACACACTCCCAGAAGTGTGTTGGTGCTTATAAAATGGGGAATTTAAAATATAAAAGATTCCATGTTGTTTTTTACATTTAAAAAAATTGTCATTTGGAAAGAAAAATACAGTAGTTCTTGGCCGAGTAGCTGTTGCCATGGTCTGTGTAAACAATAACACAGAGGGGGCCCGATTCTCAAAGCCTCCGGCATGGCACAAGGGGCTTGCACCAAAAAGAATAGCACAAAATGCCCCTTGTGCCAAACATTGTGCCTGAAGCGATTCTCAAAAGCAGCTTGCGTCTACTGCAGGCTGCCTGCCCCAAATGGGGCTTGCTCCATCCCTCTGCCCAGAAATGGGCTGTAACAAGGTACAAGGGGGCATGCAGCAGATGCAAGCTACCACAGCCCATGATTGCCATTCACAGATAGCTCCCAGAGGGAAAAATTCTAACTACCCTTAGACCAGCCATGGCTAGTTTAAGGGGAGTTAGACAATCTCCCCTGTGCTACATGCCTGTGTGAGGCACGCCGTGGGGGACAGTCCACCCTCCAAAATCCCCGAGTGCAGCCCTGTATCATACAATGTGTGGCCCCGTCCTGGTGGTCCAATGGCACCCATCCCTGATCCCCGATGCTGCTCTTATTATGAATCTCCTGATCCCTGATGTGGCCCCATAACCAGTGTCTATCTAAGTTCCACCTCATGGTGGTAAAGTGCCCCCCAGCCCCAGCAGGTGGTGCCCACCCCTCTCCACTATCCAATCCCGAATGATAGCCAGTGCCCGGCATAGCCCACCTCTCACCTCCGTGGCCAGGTGCCTGTCTGTAAATGAGCATGTACACTATACTGTACGTGCTCATTAATAGACAGTGCAGTTGGCGCCTGGCTGCGATGGTGAGAGGTGGGCTGTCCCTGGCACTGGCTATCACCTGGACTGGATAACGGAGGGGGGGCACCACCTGCTGGGGCTTGGGGATACTTTTACCACCATGAGGTGGAACTTAGGTAGAGACTGGTTGAGTGGCGATTAGGGATCAGGGATTCATTTATGAAACGGGTAAATATCGGGAATGGGGGGGTTCCTAATTATTACAAAGGCAGCATCGGGGATCATGGTGGGGGAACACTGGACCACCAGGGTGGGTTATCATGACCATTACTTCGGGGTGGGATGGGGGACCTGTGTTTGTCCCAGGTGGCAAGCAGTGGACCCTTGCAGTGCACCAAGTGTTTGCTGCAGGGTAGCATTCGACGCAAGTGTGGGGACTTAAATGCCAGGACCCCTCCTGTACCTGAATCTGGTGCAGTGGCCGTGGTGCACCGGGCTTTGGCGGAAGCTGCTGCTTGCCGCAGCTTGCGCCGAACGCAGCCCCTTTGAGAATCGGGCCCAGGATGGACATTATGCTAGCTCACCATACACTCTAGCTGCATTGTGAGGCACAAGGCCACAGTCTACGTAAGCAATAGGGTGTACATTGTGCTGAGATAACCACGCACCCAGGGATGTAGTGAGGCATGAAGCCCATGGAGTCTCTTACTGTGTTTACAAAATGGGTTTTTATTTAAAAAAAATAGGTTTCATTGTTAGAACAAACATTTCCACATGAAAAAAACTTGTAATTTATAGTTGTTTTACCCTAAAGTAGTCCATCTAGCTTCTGGGACTACACTGGATTTATTGCTCGTTTAGGTCTTTTGGCCTAAAGGAAATTCCTTAGTTGTAGTGTTGTAGTTCTCCTGCCCCTCCTCATTGCAATATTTAAAAATAGTATATCAAGGTTTTCTTTTTTTGCTGTTCTTTGTAGTTTTAGCCCAAGGAAAACATTTATTATGTGTGTTAGGAAAGTTAGTGCTGTGGGAGACAGAGTTTAGAGAGAGAGAGAGAGTGTGACAAAGAGAGAGGGAGTGAGAGAGAGAGAGAGAAAGAGAGTGCACTGCAAAAGTGAGAAGAGAGATGTGCTCAAAAATGAATAAAAGTAGCTGCAAGCACTGCGATTGGGAGATTACTAGTTTGTTTTTATTTTTAACATCTAGCACACCAGTAAACAACAGGCCTTGTTGGGCTCTTCTTCCATTAATGGACACATAGCAACTGAGACTCATCCGTTGACTCGACAGGAGACTCTGTTTCTCAAACAACAGGCAAAACCCCAATTGGGGGGCTCGAAAAGAAAGTGCTGGAATCATTCATTAGGACAAGTACTATGCCACATGTACCACAGAAACACGTGTTTAATTTCAAATCCAGTATTGCCAGCTTCTTATTAAATCTGATCTGACCCACCACCAGGCAGCTACACAATTCAAACATTTCAAATTCAAGTCCGCTGAGCACCGGCACACAGAACCCCTAGTAAATCACATACCAAGGTCACTTACTGCAACACAACCAGTTGTACAATACCTCACATTTAGGCCTTGGTTGCCTTTAAAGGCTTAGATACCTTAGATGACATGATAGATATCAGCTTTCATCACCGTGTGAAGAAAATGATCTCTTGCTGTGTTTACTGGCTGAGAGATGTCAGTGGTCTTTGATGACAGTGTGTGTTGCGACACTGAGACAGTACAGCAGTTTTCAACTAACAGTAAGGGACTAGATGGGGTTTCTGTAATGCATCAGTGATTGGGGCTTATGGAGTACATGTGAATGTTATCTCAGAATTACTGAGAAAAAAAATGGCTGCAAAAATGTTTTATTGGAATGTTGGCTAAAGCATTAATTTGTGATGAGGCTAAATACCAGGAAGACCATGCATTGTGCTGTATTAATACACAGTCATGTCACTGGTTATAGCCAATAAAAATGACAGGCTTTTTATGCCCATTTTACAAATGCTGCTAACCATCCAGAAAGTGAGGAAGTGGAAAGAGCCAACATAATACATATCCCAGAGTTTGTTATGCAAGTAATAGTACCTGACAGGGTGGGTGGTATTGGGCAATAACAGACAATCCAGGGGCGTAATGAGGCCCGACACATGGAAGGTCTGGTATTGCCCATACTGCCCATTCTGGGGGGCATTATTACTCTTAAAAAATGGGGTTTTTAGTATAAGAAATATAAAAAAAAATGAGACAAGATATTTTATTTACAGAAAAAATAGTAGTTTTATTTATTTTAATTAGTAACAAGAAAAATAGTTCCTTTAAGTTTTAATATGTTGAACTATATCAACTGTAGTAACTTGCTAAGTGATAAACATTTTTAGCATATTATTTATTGTAAGAGATAAACTGGATGGGGCAGTTGAAAATGCATTTGTGTGGATTAAATAGGTTGCTTGTAGATGGTGCTTTTGAGGGTTATGGCTGCTGAGGTAGTAGCTGAGGAGGTGCCGGTAGATGGCGCTGTTGAGCTGGTTATGGCTGCTGAGGTAGTAGCTGAGAAGGTGCAGGTAGATGGTGCTGTTGAGCTCGTTGTGGTTGCTGAGGTAGTAGCTGAGGAGGTGCTGTTAGATGGTGCTGTTGAGCTGGTTATGACTGCTGAGGTAGTAGTTGAGGAGGTGCCGGTAGATGGTGCTGTTGAGCTGGTTATGGCTACTGAGGTAGTAGCTGAGGAGGTGCCGGTAGATGGTGCTGTTGAGCTGGTTATGGCTACTGAGGTAGTAGCTGAGGAGGTGCCGGTAGATGGTGCTGTTGAGCTGGTTATGGCTGCTGAGGTAGTAGCTGAGGAGGTGCCGGTAGATGGTGCTGTTGAGCAGGTTATGGCAGCTGAGGTAGTAGTTGAGGAGGTGCAGGTAGATGGTGCTGTTGAGCTGGTTATGGCTGCTGAGGTAGTAGCTGAGGAGGTGCCGGTAGATGGTGCTGTTGAGCTGGTTAAAGCTGCTTAGGTAGTAGCTGAGGAGGTGCAGGTAGATGGTGCTGTTGAGCTGGTTATGGTTGCTGAGGTAGTAGCTGAGAAGGTGCAGGTAGATGGTGCTGTTGAGCTGGTTATGGTTAATGAGATAGTAGCTGAGGAGGTGCTGGTAGATGATGCTGTTGAGCTGGTATTGCTGCTGAGGTAGTAGCTGAGGAAGTGCAGGTAGATGGTGCTTTTGAGGGTTATGGCTGCTGAGGTAGAAGCTGAGAAGATGCAGGTAGATGGTGCTGTTGAGCTGGTTATGGCTGCTGAGGTATAGCTGAGGAGGTGCAGGTAGATGGTGCTGTTGAGCTGGTTATGGCTGCTGAGGTAGTAGCTGAGGAGGTGCTGGTAGATGGTGCTGTTGAGCTGGTTATGGCTGCTGAGGTAGTAGCTGAGGAGGTGCAGGTAGATGGTGCTGTTGAGCTGGCTATGGCTGCTGAGGTAGAAGCTGAGGAGGTGCTGGTAGATGGTGCTGTTGAGCTGGCTATGGCTGCTGAGGTAGTAGCTGAGGAGGTGCAGGTAGATGGTGCTGTTGAGCAGGTTATGGCAGCTTAGGTAGTAGCTGAGGAGGTGCAGGTAGATGGTGCTGTTGAGCTGGTTATGGCTGCTGAGGTAGTAGCTGAGAAGGTGCAGGTAGATGGTGCTGTTGAGCTCGTTGTGGTTGCTGAGGTATTAGCTGAGGAGGTGCTGTTAGATGGTGCTGTTGAGCTGGTTATGGCTGCTGAGGTAGTAGCTGAGGAGGTGCTGGTAGATGGTGCTGTTGAGCTGGTTATGGCTGCTGAGGTAGTAGCTGAGGAGGTGCCGGTAGATGGTGCTGTTGAGCAGGTTATGGCAGCTGAGGTAGTAGTTGAGGAGGTGCAGGTAGATGGTGCTGTTGAGCTGGTTAAAGTTGCTGAGGTAGTAGCTGAGGAGGTGCAGGTAGATGGTGCTGTTAAGTTGGTTATGGTTGCTGAGGTAGTAGCTGAGAAGGTGCAGGTAGATGGTGCTGTTGAGCTGGTTATGGTTGCTGAGATAGTAGCTGAGGAGGTGCAGGTAGATGGTGCTGTTGAGCTGGTATTGCTGCTGAGGTAATAGCTGAGGAAGTGCAGGTAGATGGTGCTGTTGAGCTTGTTATGGTTGCTGAGGTAGTAGCTGAGGAGGTGCAGGTAGATGGTGCTGTTGAGCTGGTTATGGCTTCTGAGGTAGTAGCTGATGAGGTGCAGGTAGATGGTGCTGTTGAGCTTGTTATGGTTTCTGAGGTAGTAGCTGAGGAGGTGCAGGTAGATAGTGCTGTTCAGCTTGTTATGGCTGCTGAGGTAGTAGCTGAGGAGGTGCTGGTAGATGGTGCTGTTCAGCTTGTTATGGCTGCTGAGGTAGTAGCTGAGGAGGTGCAGGTAGATATTGCTGTTGAGCTGGCTATGGCTGCTGAGGTAGTAGCTGAGGAGGCACAGGTAGATGGTGCTGTTGAGCTGGTTATGGCAGCTGAGGTAGTAGCAGAGGAGGTGCAGGTAGATGGTGCTGTTGAGCTGGTTATGGCTGCTGAGGTAGTAGCTGAGGAGGTGCAGGTAGATAGTGCTGTTGAGCTGGTTATGGCTGCTGAGGTAGTAGCTGAGGAGGTGCTGGTAGATGGTGCTGTTGAGCTGGTTATGGCTGCTGAGGTAGTAGCTGAGGAGGTGCAGGTAGATGGTACTGTTGAGCAGGTTATGGCTGCTGAGGTAGTAGCTGAGGAGGTGCAGGTAGATTGTGCTGTTGAGCTGGTTATGGTTGTTGAGGTAGTAGCTGAGAAGGTGCAGGTAGATGGTGCTGTTGAGCTGGTATCGCTGCTGAGGTAGTAGCTGAGGAGGTGCTGGTAGATGGTGCTTTTGAGGGTTATGGCTGCTGAGGTAGTAGCTGAGGAGGTGCAGGTAGATGGTGCTGTTGAGCTGGTTGTGGCTGCTGAGGTAGTAGCTGAGGAGGTGCAGGTAGATGGTGCTGTTGAGCTGGTTATGGCTGCTGAGGTAGTAGCTGAGGAGGCGCTGGTAGATGGTGCTGTTGAGCTGGTTATGGCTGCTGAGGTAGTAGCTGAGGAGGCGCTGGTAGATGGTGCTGTTGAGCTGGTTATGGCTGCTGAGGTAGTAGCTGAGGAGGTGCTGGTAGATGGTGCTGTTGAGCTGGTTATGGCTGCTGAGGTAGTAGCTGAGGAGGTGCTGGTAGATGGTGCTGTTGAGCTGGTTATGGCTGCTGAGGTAGTAGCTGAGGAGGTGCTGGTAGATGGTGCTGTTGAGCTGGTTTTGGCTGCTGAGGTAGTAGCTCAGGAGGTGCTGGTAGATGGTGCTGTTGAGCTGGTTATGGCTGCTGAGGTAGTAGCTGAGGAGGTGCTGGTAGATGGTGCTGTTCAGCTGGTTATGGCTGCTGAGGTAGTAGCTGAGGAAGTGCTGGTAGATGGTGCTGTTCAGCTGGTTATGGCTGCTGAGGTAGTAGCTGAGGAGGTGCTGGTAGATGGTGCTGTTGAGCTGGTTATTGCTGCTGAGGTAGTAGCTGAGGAGGTGCAGGTAGATGGTGCTGTAGAGCTGGTTATGGCTGCTGAGCTAGTAGCTGAGGAGGTGCAGGTAGATGGTGCTGTTGAGCTGGTTATGGCTGCTGAGCTAGTAGCTGAGGAGGTGCAGGTAGATGGTGCTGTTGAGCTGGTTATGGCTGCTGAGGTAGTAGCTGAGGAGGTGCAGGTAGATGGTGCTGTTGAGCTGGTTATAGCTGCTGAGGTAGTAGCTGAGGAGGTGCAGGTAGATGGTGCTGTTGAGTTGGTTATGGCTGCTGAGGTAGTAGCTGAGGAGGTGCTGGTAGATGGTGCTGTTGAGCTGGTTATGGCTGCTGAGGTAGTAACTGAGGACGTGCTGGTAGATGGTGCTGTTGAGCTGGTTATGGCTGCTGAGGTAGTAGCTAAGGAGGTGCTGGTAGATGGAGCCGTTGAGCTGGTTATGGCTGCTGAGGTAGTAGCTGAGGAGGTGCTGGTAGATGGTGCTGTTGAGCTGGTTATGGTTGCTGAGGTAGTAACTGAGGAGGTGCTGGTAGATGGTGCTGTTGAGCTGGTTATGGCTGCTGAGGTAGTAGCTGGGGAGGTGCTGGTAGATGGTGCTGTCGAGCTGGTTATGGCTGCTGGCATAGTAGCTGAGGAGGTGCAGGTAGATGGTGCTGTTGAGCTGGTTATGGCTGTTGACGTAGTAGCTGAGGAGGTGCAGGTAGATGGTGGTGTTGAGCTGGGTGTTGAGGTCTTTTCTGAATCTTGATTGATTTGTAGTAGTTCCATTTTTTCTTCTTTGACTGTGTTTGTTTTCATTTGTGGAGTCTGACCTCCCAGGATACCACTCCATGTTTTTCTGTCTGTAGTAGTGGCATTCCAGTAAGTTGCTAGGCTCTGCTCCGAGTGGTGGTGGGTCACAGCAGTGATTTCTCATGGATTGAGGCCTGCATTAGAGAGCATCTGAAAAGCCATAGCTCTAATGTTGTGGTTGGTGTAACGACGAGAAAGGTTAGCTGCAGAGCTGAGTCATGGCATCATGGAACCCAGATAGTTTTTTCCCATGGGTTCCATGGTGTACCAGCAGGATTGAGAGTTGAGGTATGTTTGTTCAAGCTTTCTTGGGTGGAGATAGAGGGATGGAGCATTCGGAGGCAGTTTCTGGAGGTATTTTTGAAATGACTTGACAGGGCACAATGGGTCACCAGGCTGTTCAAACATAAAACCGTGGTTTTGTTCTTTGTTTGGTTCTCTTGGGACTTTATGATTTTTGCTCTCTGTGTTGTGTGAGAGAGTAACATGTTTATTACCAGATTTGCCTGATTTTATTTCAAGAGTTTTTCTTGAGGTCTTTCTGTCCTTCCCGGCTGCGCCTCTGCCATAAACAACTGTATGTCGAACCAGACTTTTACTACGAGACCAGGCATGGTATCGGGGTTAAGAGCTTCGGAGCTTTTAAGCTTGTCTAGGTCAGTCTGTGTGATCGCGGAGTGGTGGGTTGCTGTGTCTTTTCAGAGCTTTTTTAGCATAGTGTTAAGTACGTTGCTTGCTGGCTTAAATAATGGATCTCCAATTATGCTCACATTTCGAGCTATCCCTGGGCTGTTTAGGTGGTGGTTGATGCCCGCGCAGAGTGTGCAGTATCCAGCAACAGAATACTGCTCTCCTGTGGTGGTACGCACCTCTGCATAGATTTTTTTTAACAGTAAAGACAGGTTTTCTAAGCTGTCTTCTTTAAAATTGAGTACTGTGTTACAGTGAGTTGCCCACTGCTCAAAAACGGACACAGCCCATTCCGTGTTTTTATGTGTGCTTGGCTCTTTACTGTCATGTTCTATTTGGTCAAGCTGTGAGGTACTAACGTTGTCGAATCGTTTGGCTGAGTTTTCTTTTCGGGTCTGTTTGCTGCTAGGTGGTGCTATTGTGTTTTCTTCACGGAATAAGTTGTGAATTGGGCTGTCAGCTGTTAGGCTAAACTGTGCAGCGAAATGTTCTGACATTTTTATTTTTTTTCTTATTCAGGTGGTTTCTGATAAGTGATGGGAAGATGTGGTTGAACGTCCGTTTTAAGTCTGAAAAACACAACGTTTAAAAAGGTATGTGAGTTGCTGCTATGTGGGGAATAATTATTTCTTATGTATTGTTTCTCCAGTTGCGTAGTTTTTTAAACTTACCGCTGTGTAGTACTCAGTTTTCGCCTTGTTGTGGTATGCTGTGCGCGCTGTTGTCCGTTTACTGCAGTGACCTGAGGCAATTAGCTGGGCAGTGGTTCTGTTGAGCTCTGAGTGTTGCGCAAGAATAACTATATGTGAGAAGGCTGGCAAGGTTGGCATGGATGGTACTTTTTACTTACAGGGCTCTCACTGTAAGTTAATGTACCCCTTGCCAGCCAGACAGATGGTTCATATTCTTTACCCCATTTTCTAATATGCTTATAAAATGGGTTGTTGTTCAAAGTGTTCAAACATGAGATAAAAGACAAGTGTTCATATGTTTAAAAATAGAAAACTGTGCATTAATTAGTACTAAAACAGTTCTGCCTGTTGGAGCTTGATGGTATTTTATATTTGCTTTTGGTAGGATGTCCTATTGAAGCATCTAGAGTTGTAGTTCAGTGGCAATGGCTCTGTATTTTTTCTGGGCTCGTAGTGAGTGCTTCTCCCCCAACCCACATAGTTTCTACTTTGATATTTCAAGTCTGATTGGGTTATTACAGCATGACAAGATTAAGAACAAACATAATCAGCACTTGGGCTTTATTTTAAATGGCACATTCAGCTGTTGTACATTGAGTGAGTGAAATGTCGAGGAAGTGGAGTTTTTGGCAACAGCTGCAGACAGATAGGGATGTTGAGAGCTGAGCCAAAGGAGAGTGCACTACGCAAGTGACCAGGAAGTTATAGTGCTCTTTACTCTGTCGCAGATTGCGGTGTGTGGGTGTTTTTTTAAGCCATTTTAAATACAGGTAGTTGGATAGGAGGTTACAGAGTTCAGTACTGTGTGTCAGGCAGCAGTAAGTATCCTGACAGAGAGAGAGAGAGAGAGATGGTACTATTGCAAATGAGGCCGAGATGGAACTGTACTACTTCTGCTAGTAAGCTTTTAGAAACACACTCAATCTTTTTTACAGGAAAGAAAAATGGCTACCTAATGCCTATCAGTGGTAAAGCTAGCAGAAAAAGAATCAGCATTTATATAGCGCTTTTCATGCACGATGTATACCAGGAAAATAAAGCTAGGAAAATAACATTTGTAAGCCAGAACAATTTTGATTCCTCTTTGCTGCCCCCCTCCCCCATTGTAGACATGCCCATATAGGTCAATCAGACCAACTGTACATCCAATAATGCAGTTCGGGAACAGAATAACAAAAGAAAAACATGTTGCAGTAATTTTATGCATTTGTAACCCCCCTACAAATGGGGGTTCCCGAAAAGTCTTCCTTAAGCTTGCCTAAATGCTCACTGCCGGGCTGGTGTCCTGCGTTTTTGCAGTTTAAATGTGATTGCCAGAGAGTGCCTGTATAGCCTCTGTGCACTGTCTCTTTAAGAGCTGCCTGGATTGCAGTCATAAGTAATCTGAGAGGGAGCTCTGTTGAAAGATGTAACTATTTGCTGAAAATCATTTAGAGTGATAATGATAATGTAGTTTGTTTAACCTGCCTTCTTTGCAGCAAGGACTTTTTTGTTTACCTCCACTATCTTGGTCCAGGATTGCAAATTGGACCAATCAATTCTGGTGGGACCTAAAATGGAGCCAGACTACGGGAGCTGTCTGGAGTTAAAATCTGTAGGAATTGTAGTTTTGGACTTTTGGCGCCTTTTTGCACCTGAAGGGAGAGCCTTTGTTGTGACTGACAAACAGATCAGCCAACCAAACCTTTTGGATTCTGGGGAAAGTCCCTGGCTTGCTGGCAGTTGAGTCAGATCTCAGTTGGGAGCTGAATGAGCAGAAGCTTGAGACAGTCAAGCAGCTGTCTGAGTAGTTTTGCGTGGGAGAACTATGGAAAGGCCTGACTTGTGGCCTGCATGTCTGCCTGCTGCCCCTGAGAGGGAGAGAAGAGAATTATTTCGGACTAAATACAAGTTTGTAAGTACGAAGTAAGCCACTGATTTATTACCAGGCTCATACCTGAAGAAGACCGAAGATTTGCTGAATGTGATCAGCCTGTAAGGATTTCCAGCTGCTTTTGAATCCCTGGTTTGTGCAGAGACTTTGCGATCGTGACCGGAGAGTGGTTTGCCTTGTACAGTAGAATTTCCTTCCATGTAAATGTGCTGTGTTCTGAAAGTGGGTTGTGATTTGGTTCCCCACTGTATGAGCTGTGTTCTGCTTGCTGGAAGCTTTATCCAGCCTAATCAGACTGAATCTGCATTCATCTCCATTTGGCCTGGGCCATGCATCGCTGGCCCTGCCAGACTATCCCACTGCACAGAGAAAGCCACCAATGAGAGACCTGCCTGGGGATCAGACAGGGTTGGACTGGAGTACAGAGGGTCCACCTGGAAAAGAGATACAAGGGCCCACCTGGAAAATCAACAAAGGAGGGCCCAGGTTGACATACTCATGTCAATATTCCGCTTCAGTCTGATACACTAGCTCTGTGTTTGCATCTTACATTTATCAACAGTGTCCCAGATACCCCATTTAGCTAGAAAAAAGAAGATAAATGCAAAGGTTTTCAGAGTTCAGAAGGTAACCACTTACCCAACTAAGGGGGGTCCACCTGGAAATTTCCAGGTATCCAGGTGGGCCAGTCCGACCCTGGGATCAGACCCCCACGCTCCACGCCTGAACAGGAACGATGTCTCAGTGAATCGTGTGAGCCCATCTTCCCTCAGCACTCCAGATTAACCACCTGCTGTCTCGATTTTCATCCAGCCTGTGTCCAGTCTTGGATATCGTGAGTAATCATCAGGGAAGCTCCCTGCAACAACAGCCAAATCTAAAAGTGTGTCATGTGATTGTCTTGTTGTTTTCTTTTCACGAACTGAGCTCTCCGGCTCCGGATTACAAATAGTGTGTGTTGTGCATGTTGTTTTCTTTCATCACAGGGCCCCAAACAGCTGCAATGTTCCTGGCTAGCCCACCATTCTCCATCTGGGTACCCAGAGTGTGTGACTGTTTATGGATCTTGAAGTGCATGCATAACTGTTTGATTGATACAGCCCTTAAGAAAATTAACCCGATTAAACCCCTTAAATAAATCAGATCTAACTCTTTTTTTGCATTTACCCTGACTGTGGTTCCAGTTTGTGCAAGAGTACTGTACTGCTGTTATTTGCTGTGTATAACCTTGTTTTACAGGTGGTCCCCAGGGCCGGGCCAGAGGAAAGCCCTGGTGGTAAGTGCAAACAGTGTGGGTACTTGAGTGGTGTATCAGGGGTATTGTGAAAGTGAATATTGTGTAATGTTCCAGTCACTAGTAAGGAAAGAGGAGGGCTACAGTGTCCCGGAGGGCTGTGCCCAGGTTAGCTTAACCACTACCAACCTTGACCTCCAGGTTGAGGCACCCGTTTCAGAGCTCAGGCCCCTTAACCTGCTACTCTGCTACTAGCCAAGCAGGCAGGGGTAGTAGCCCTTGGGATAGCGCCAGCTAGGGGTTCCATTTTGGAGGCTTACCACTGGGATTTTGTGCCTTCTAGTGGCCAAAAAATTATGAATTATTGTTAAAGATTAATGGCTACCCCAGTAGAAATGGCTGTACACCAGTTGGTGGGGTGGTGTACTGGGCAGGAGATCGACCCCCAAAATGCTCAACTTATACTGGATATTCCCCTGGGTACCAGTAAAGACACTGTAGAGGGAGCACTCTCCAAAGTTGAATGTTTAAAAAACCCTGTGGTGGTGGGTCGACAGGCTGATTTGATCGCCCAAACTTTCATCGCCTTGGTAGAGTGTAGTGACCTCGTGGACAGCTCTAAAGTGCCACAGACTATTGCCCCAGAAGGGGTTTCAGCTGCCTGGAGAGTGATAACAAAAGACAGTACAGACCCCGGGGAGGATGAAATCCCACCATTATCTGAGACTTTTGAGAAGAAACTTGCTAAGTTGTTGCTGGAGGAAGGGAAAACCGTAGCGAAAGTTAAGAAACTATTCCTGCCACCTGGGGGTGTTCCTTCCCCAACACCCCCTTCCACTCCAGCACCTATTACTGCCCCGCCTTCTGTGCCCATGCCAATGCTGGCCCCTATATCTGTACCTGCCATTAGTCACGACTCCTACTAAAGGCTGAGAATCTTCTCAGGCACCTTCCCCACCCCAAGGGGTAGGATGACTGGGAGACCTGTACAGACTATGTTGCTCCTCTAGTACTTGAATGGCAATGCTCAGAAGCAGAGAAATAAAAGAGGTTGAGTGAGAGCCTCCGAATCCTGCCCTGGCCACCATCCATGCCAAGCGGGCCAATAACCCCGAAGCAACTGCACATGACTATCTTGATGCATTGGAAAATGTGGATGGGAGCCCGGATTCAGATGAGGATCTGTGGTGGAGAGAAAGAAATGCTCAGCAGTAGCCAGGGGAGCAATTGTCTGTGTATGTACCTCGGCTTGAAAAGCTGCTACAAGAGTACCTCAGAAAGGGTAGTTTGCCATCAAATGAATTAGATCGGACTAGGATGTACCGGATCCTTAAAACTGCTCCATTTTCAGAATTGTTACTGCTTTATTTGCACCTTGCCACCCAACTGGAATCGTCCCCCTCCTACGACGAGTTAATGAAAGAAATTCGGGGGGTTGAGCAAAGGCGGCCCTGTGGGGGAATTGCACCCATATCTGCTGCTGCTGCACAAGTGACCGAGTTATCAGCCAAGTGAGGCTCAGGGGCAAAAGTCGGCACTTAACGAGCACTCTGAGAATGCAAAGGACTTCCCGCCCTAGGCCCAGCATTGGAAAGACAAGCTACTAAAGGAAGTCTGAGAGTTGAAGATGGGTGCCTCTGCAAGGGTTTCCCCCATGGAACAAGATTCTGGTCCCTTTCAGGATGTGACTGCCATGGGGGTGGTGGTGCACCCTCAGGCATCCGCTACCAAGGGTAGCTCCAAGGCTGAGATCACCGGATTGACTGCCACTCCACAGGAACTGTTAAGACACATTGCACCACTCTCTCTGCTGCAAGTAGATACTAGACCCCAATATCTTACTACTGCTTCAGTTCCTCAAATGATGTTCTTTCCCAGGATGACCCATTTGTCACAACTGTGGAAAGCATGGCCATATGAAAAGAGAATGCCAGTCTCAGAAGGGCTTAGAAAGATTGGTAAACAGACTCCAAGGGGAGCTCCTAAAAGCAAATCAATGACCAAGGGGTGCCCGAAATGACCGCAGTGAGGGTTCGAGAAACCCTAACTCAAATTTCTTTGTGACTAAATCGTCTGTCCAGCCCTCTGCTATTGCCTCTCCAGACTGGTCCAAAATAGTGGGCCCTTCAATGGAGACCACGGTGACTGTGAATGGTATTCATACTCGGGCTGTGCTTGACAGTGGGTCACAAGTGACCATTGTATTCCAGGAATGGTATGACAAACACTTATCTGATGTACCTTTGCAATCCCTGGAAGGTCTACATGTGTGGGGCCTGAGCGACAAGTCTTATCCCTACCTAGGGTATGTCCGCCTCTGGTTGTCTTTTCCTGCAACTGTAATGGGTGTAGAGGAGTGAGTAGAGACATTGTCCCTAGTCTGTCCACCCACCAGACTGTATGATGGGGTCCCCCTGTTAATTGGGCCAAACGCCCATATCTTTGGGAGAATGGCACAACTCTGTCACGAGAAACAAGGGCAATGGACTGGGAGGGCCAAAATAATTCTGGTTCTGATCAAGAGGGCCTATGATTTGCAACAGAAACCCGAGGAAGTAGACCAGGATGAACTGGTGGGGATCGTGTGGAAGAAGGATCCCGATGGTACTGGCCCCTAATGCCTAGTGTACCATTCAAGGGGAGGGCCACCTCCGGAAAGATGTCAAGAACAAAATACTGATGTTGGATGCGCCAGGTGATGGAAAATTGCCAGAAGGATTATTGGTCAAGCCCAGCATCTTGCCTGCTCATGCCCATGCCTATGCACGACGAGTGATGGTCCAGATTCACAATGTGTCAGATCAAGACATCTGGGTGAAGAGAGGGTGCACCCTAGCTGTGGTACACTGCTCAGACACTGCAGTATTGCCCAGCAACAAGCACCCTGGTGAGAAGGAGAGAGTGACCCCAGACTTGTTTGACTTTGGTGACTCCCCATTGCCAGCTGAATGGAAGGCTAGAATTAGCAAGATACTTGCCCAGAGAGACCAAGTGTTTTCATTGAAGGACTGGGATGTGGGATGTGTCCAGGTGGCAGAGCATAACATACACCTGCACGATGAACGGCCATTTCGAGAGAGGTCCTGACGCCTAGCCCCAGCGGACATAGATGATGTGAGGAGACACCTGCAGGAAATGCTCGCTGCTGGCGTAATACAAGAATCCAGGAGCCCATACACCTCTCCCATTGTGGTTGTGTGTAAGAAGAATGGGTCTGTGAGGATGTGTGTTGATTATAGAACCCTGAACCGGCAGACTGTCCCAAACCAATACACTATGCCTCGTATACAAGATGCCCTGGACTGCTTGAATGAGAGCAAATGGTTCTCGGTGTTGGATCTTCACAGCGGATACTACCAGATCCCGATGGCCCCGGAAGACCATGAGAAAACAGTCTTCATCTGTCCATTGAGGTTCTACGAGTTTCTGAGGATGCCATAGGGGATATCGGGTGGCCTGGCCACCTTTCAGCGACTGATGGAATGTGCGGTGGGAAATATGAATTTGCTGGAATGCCTGGTATACTTCGACGATGTCATTGTGTTTGGGAGCACCTTAGAGGAGCATGAGAACCGACTGTTTAAAGTCCTAGACTGACTGGAAGACTTGGGCCTCAAGCTGTCCATTGACAAGTGCCAGTTTTTCCAGACCTCTGTGAAGTATATGGGGCACATAGTGTCTACGAAAGGGATAGAGACTGATCCCAGTAAGGTTGAAACACTGGCTACTTGGCCCCAGCCCCATAATCTGAAAGAACTACAACATTTCTTGGGGTTCTGTGGCTACTACCGCAGGTTCATAAAAGACGGTTCCAAGGTGATTTGCCCACTCTTGAACCCTACCCAGGGTTACCCTCCTACCAATCGTAAATGCAAAAAAGGGGCCATTAAAGAACCAGAAAAAGTATACTTCCACCCAGATGAACTCTTTGGGCCCCACTGGACGCCTGACTGTGAAGCAGCCTTCCACGAGATCATATACCAGCTCACCCACTCCCCCATCCTCGCCTATGCTGACCCCACCAAACCCTATGTGCTGCATACGGACACTAGTCTGCAGGGTCTAGGAGTGGTGCTGTATCAAGACCATGAGGATGGCCTGAGACCAGTAGCTTTCGCCAGTAGGCAATAAGGAGGCAGTATAACGCAGTGGTTTAAAGCTCTGAGCTGCAAATCTAGAGACCTGGGTTTGAATCCCATAGCCCCCACTTGCATACTGTGTGACCCTGAGCAAGTCACTTAACTTCCCTGTGCTCCCAGGTTGCACCTGTAAACAAGCTTTCAGCTTAGTGTGCTACTCCTGGTTAAACAATTGAAAAAAAGTAGGAGCTTGACCCTGTCCGAACGAAACTACCCTGTGCATAAGTTGGAGTTCCTATGCTAAAATGGGCCATTGTTGACCAGTTTCATGAATACCTCTATGGGGCAAAGATATTGCTGAAGACTGACAATAACCCATTGACCTATGTACAGACTTCAGCTAAGTTAGACGCCACTGGGCACCGGTGGCTTTCTGCATTAACAACCTATGATTATGCTGTCGAATACAGACCAGGCCTGAACCATATTGATGCTGACACCCTATCATGAAGGCCCACTTCCAAGAGTGATTGGGTCAGGCTGTCTGAACCTGACATTCGAGCATTCTGCCAAAAGTTTGATAGAGATGAACAGATGTCTGCGGACACAGTGGACTTTTTAGTAGATTGCTTGGGCCCTTCTGACACCTGCATACCAGCTGCTTATTGCCACTTCTCTGCGCTAGATATTAGTGCACTACCTCAATTTGACAATGACAGCATTCAGTGGGCTCAATCCCAAGATCCTATGATTCAGCCAGCACTTGATGCCCTGCGTGCGGGGAAAGATGTGTCTAAGTTACGTTCCACTGACTAGCGAACTGCTTTATTGTTTAAAGAAAGCCCCAGATTGAAGTTACTCAATCAGTTGTTGTATAGAGTAAGTAAGTAAATGTATTTGTTTAAAGTGCCCTTCCCAAGCTCAGGGCACTTTTACAATAATTCAAACACTTTAAATACAAACCATATAAAAACAATAAATATAATGAATGAACATAAATAACCCTTAATTATCAAATCCCAGAGAATACTTGGTTAAAAAGGAATGTCTTTAGCTGTTTTTTTTTAAATAGAGAGACAGTAGATCATAGTGGCAAAGAAGACAAGCAACAATTGGTCCTGCCCACGGCCTTTAAAGATTTAGTACTGAAGTCCCTCCACAATCACATGGGGCACCTCTGTATTGACAGAACCCTTGACCTGGTATGATCTCGCTTCTACTGACCCAAAATGGGGGCTAATGTTGAGCACCATGTAAAGACTTGTAGTCGCTGACTGCAAAGAAAAGCCCTGCCTCAGAGGGCTGCCCCCCTTGTTAATATTACTACCAGTAGCCCCATGGAACTAATCTGCATAGACTTCTTGTGTTTAGAACCTGATCAGCAGAACACTGGCAATGTGTTAGTGGTTACGGATCATTTCTCACGGTATGCACAAGCTTTTCCCACCAAAGATCAAAAGGCATCTACCGTGGCCAAGGTGCTAGTGGAAAATTTCTTTGTCCACTATGGTGCCCCTGAAGCGGATTCATTCTGATCAAGGCAGAGACTTTGAGAGTTGGTTAATCAAAGAAATGCTCTCTCTATGGTGGATGCGAAAGTCAAGAACCACCCCTATCACCCGCAGGGAGACCCTCAACCGGAACGTTTTAACTGCACCCTTCTAGACATGCTGGGCAACCTCCACCCAAAAGACAAGCATAAATGGAGCCAGCAGATTAGCACATTGGTACATGCATACAATTGCATGAAAAATGATGCTACTGGGTTCTCCGCCTACTGCCTCATGTTCGGGAGAGAGGCTCGGCTGCCAGTTGATGTCTGTTTTGGGGTCTCTCCAGATGGGGTCTGAGCTGAAAAATACTTACAATATGTGCAAAAAATGAAAGCTCAATTGAACCATGCCTATCAACTGGCCCAGACAATGGCCGCCAAGAGAAATCTAGCCAACAAAGAGAGGCATGATAAAAAAGTAAAGGCTCAAGAGCTTCGACCTGGAGACCGTGTGTTGTTTGTTAGTATTTTCACTCCAAATTTTCAGCATTGGCTTTTTGGGATCCCACCTCATGAACAGTGGCACTATCATTTCATTACTCAATCCTGAAAGGTGATTTCGCACAGCAACTGCGCCATTCAGAGCCACAGGTACGGAAACACATTTTGGGTAGGATGCGAAAAATGAAAGCTGTACTGTTCATGAGGAGGTGAGAAAAAATGGCTATGTTGAAAATCTGGAGAGAAAATATGAAAAATTGGCAAACTTACAAGTGTGCGTAGATACTGCGCAACGCATGCCCATAAATTTTGGGACTTCTCCTAATGAACATTGGCACTGTGATTTTGTTAATCAGTCCCAAAAATTGATTTTGCACAGCGAATGTGCCCATTGTGTGCCACCGGTGCGAAAACATGTTTTGGGCAGGATGTGAAAAATAACAGTTGTACTGTTCACAAGAAGGTGTGAAAAAATGGCAATGTTGAAAATCTGGAGTGAAAATGTTAAACACTGGTGAAGTTACGAGCATGTTTAGAAACTGCAAAATGCACGCTGGTAACAGTAATTTTGGGGAATTTTTTCACCAAATTTGCAACATGGGATTTTTGGGACCTCCCCTCATGAACAATGGGACTGTTGTTTCATTAATCGGTCCTGAAAGGTGTATCCACGCAACGATGGCGAAACCACCTTACGGGACCAAGAAACTAAATGACAGTTACATGTTCATGAGGTGGAGTCTGAAGAACCCCTGTTGAAAATTTGGGGCCAAAATCCCTAAAAATAGCTGAGATATCAGCCTAAGTTGAAACCCCCTATTATAAAGCTCACCATCATTTCTTCAGTTCACAATTCGGCTTTGAAGAGTGCAGACATGTCATGCTTCAGAGAAGATCACGGCTCCTGACCTCTGGGGGGTAAGTATGGGTGAGAGGGGTGCGGAGGTGGTGCTAGAGGGAGGGTGGGGATGGGGAGGGGACAAGGGAGACAATGGTGGACCGTTTTCTTCTTTGCAGGGGGGAAAAAAAAGACCGAGAGGTAAGGTTTTCTTTTTTACACAGCTTGCACACAAAAAAAACAGGGACACTGGGGTGGGCTCCCAGTGTACCACAATTCAGAGGGGGGATGCCGACATGGGGATTGATCACCCCGATGTTGGCAAGCATATAGACAGGTTGGGGGAGGCACATCTGACACAGGAGGTGGGCATCCAGGTGTCAGAAAGGGGATACTGTTTAACCAGGAAAAGACACACTAAGAGGGGGAATGCTGACACAGGGACTGGGCACCCCAATGTGGCTTTTCGGGAGTGTGTGGCGGGCAGCAGAAGCCGCCATGTTAGGTGTGCCACATAATGGGGGGGAGCATGCCGACATGGGGATTGGGCACCCCACTATCGGGATTGTGTAGCAGACAGCAGGAGCCGCCATATGTATTGAAATGTTTCACCAGGAGTGGCATGTAATGGAGGCGTGTTATCTGCTGCTGCAATGACGAGCCTGTCTCTGATTGCAGCGGCAGATTTCTTTCAGCTTGGTGGCACTCTCTGAAACTGCTGTCATTGGCAGCATGCTCACTGGTTGGCGGCTGAGGGACACACCAATTAAAGCATCCCCTCCATTCGCCACAACACTGACACACTTCTGAAAGTGCCACTATCCCAATATGTTGTTTGCACATGTGTGCAAGTTAACATAAAAAAACAATACCAAACAAAGCACTGTACTCACACAGAAGCTTTCAAAACCAACCTGTCTGCCCTTCTGCCTCTGTCACAAGTGCAGACCTCTCCCCATGCAGAAAGTTAGAACACTGCTGTATGAACTCCTAAAAATCAGCAGAAATAGCATCAGCTAGAGCCTGTCACGTGGCCACAATGGACTATTAAATCACTTCTTGCACTATAAAACATTAATCCGGTGTTCTATTGCACACACCCAGCTGTGTTTGCCTAATTACTAAATCTGTATTTACACATGTTGCACACAGGTCGTTTGGGTCATTTTATAAGTGCAATACATCACTGCAGAGTGTGGTTTAAAGGGTTTAAAGATGCACTTTCCAGTGGTGTAAGGACACTCAGGTTTTGACCTCACGCCTTACACCCCTAGAGTGGCCTCTAATCCTTTAACCCACACTCTGGGCTGGTGTGGTTTATTACTTACATACTGTAACAGCATCACTGCCTAACTACAACAGAGTAAACATACTTCCTTCCTCAGAAAATCTGAAGTCTTCTGATTTTCTCCATTCTAATATTCTGAAACTTTAGAAATATGCACCACCCAATTAACAAGCTTTATTTATTTGAATTTGTTTTGCCAGGTGAACCATACAGAAAGCAACACTCCTGTTTACAGATGTCATCTGGTGGGAGAGGAAGAGAGGAGAGATGGGGAGGAGTACAGCTTTAAAATATAATGGCATCAATAGCAAAGATTTTCTGTGACAGATATATCATCAGATTATGCATAGGAATTAGGATATGAACACTTTATATAAAGCAATTAAATCAGTATTTTCCCTTTTTGGGGCTTAAACAGAAGAGAAGACTGAGGAAGGCAGTCCCCTTACAGTATGAGTTTTATGAAACATTTACTGCATGATTGCTTAATGAAACAGTACGGAGCAACAAAATTCAAGTGTGAGATGGCTAAATTGTCGAAGCTCTGGAATACTCAGACCATTTAATAGCAGGCTGTTCATGGCTCGAAACTTAGAGACAAGCACCAAGAAGGCAATAAGCTACTTTAGAGAGACTTTCTAGAACTGTAATTCCGCTGGCTCCTTCAATGTCTCACATCTGATAAGGGTTGAAGCCTGGAAGCAAGAAGCAAGCATTGCCACAGCAGAATTGCAGTACAAACCAAATCTTGTTTAAAGATTGAGCAAGAAAAGGAAACAATGGGAACATTTGGTAATAGAACTCAAATTACTCAGATATTAATGTGGCAGCCCACACTGAACAACTATAGTAGTTCCATATAAGGCTAACAATGTATTTTACATGTATTTAACACATCTTACTGTCTGGTAGCCCCCCATTTCCCCCCTTCCCAAATAAAGACACACATATGGATCTTGGAGGAAATGGCTGCAGCCATGCATTTGTTTAACCTTTTATACTGATATTAATACTTCAATTATAAATTGAGCAGTGTGCGCTGCTGGGAGGATGCGCCATACCTCACGCACTCGCACCGCCCACCAATCTGGGCCCCCTTTAGGTATATGCTGAAGTATCTCCAGTGGTTACAGGGTAGGTCATATGGCCAAGGCTTCTGCAGCCACCTCCGTCCGTCACAGCTGACCATGCTGTATGTACTGATGGGATTGGACTGTGACCCCCCATGTAGGCCAAGGTCTAGCGGTCCACCACCCTCACACCAACCAGAGGTGACCAGTCCTTTGGGAGAATTGGCCTTTTCCCCCTTTGCCCCACTACCTTCATTCTGCGCTCCTCCCGTGGAGCCACCTCACCTGGCTGCGACAGTTTCAATAATGAATGCTCTTAGCCTAATACTGTTCTATTTTGTTTATTATATTTGTACATATAAATATATATATATATATATTTTTTTTTTTATACCTAGTGCCTTTTTCATAACATCCCTTTGGAGGAGGTGAAAAACCCAGAAAAAACCCTATATGAGGAAAAAGACGGGAAAAGTCTCTCCCCAACCCCTGCTGCAGTTACCGTATTGGGCCAAAGGGGCCTTGTCACCTGGCTCCCCTACCTACCCTACCTACTGAGGGTGGAGGGTGGTGTCCAGCACTGGAGGAGAAAAAGGGGAGACACTGGATACCTGTCCAGTTAACCTCTAACTCTTCCCTGTCCAAACACCCCTTCCCCCCATGGGGGCCTGGTGATACCTCCCCGAGGCGTGTCCAGGGCCTGCTGTCCACTCCAAGGGGAGGCATCCTCTTCCTTAGTCCTTAGCCAGGGGGGAGGGGCCCCCAGACAAATGTCCAGCTGCTGCAATGCTTGGGCAGCCTTTCTGTTGCCTGGTAGCCCCCCATTTCCCCCCTTTCCCAAATAAAGACACACACACGGATCTTGGAGGAAATGGCCAAAGCCATGCATTTATTTAGACTTTTATATGAATATTAATACTGATATTAATACTTCAATTATAAACTGAGCAGTATGCGCTGTGAGGAGGATGCGCCATAATGCAGGCACCTGCACCGCCCACCAACCTGGGCCCCCTTTAGGTGCATGCCAAAGTATCTCCAGTTGTTACCCCAAACATGGACACTAACCAGGTCCACCTTGTAAATGAGATCACTCACTGGTGTTTCACCTGGTAAAATAAAGGCTGATTGATTAATTGAGCAATTAACCAGAAGTGGAAGGTCATTAAACTGGGAATTGAGGAGGCAACTGTAACATGTACAAGGGTCCAGAGTAAGACGGCTAGGGCCAAGAAGCCTAGCTGGGGGAGCAGGGGGTAATGGAAAAAGTAAGAAAGAAAAGAGCCACCTTTAGAAGGTACAAAAAAGCAGGGAGAGGGGAAGACAGAGAGGAATACCTGAAGGAGTCAAGGGAGATGACAAGGACAGTCAGGTCAGACAAGGCATCTAGGGAACTCAGGCTAGCACAGGGCATCAAAGAGGGGGAGAAGGACTTCTTCAGGTACAACAGGGAGAAAAGGAGTTGTAAGGACCAAATAGTAAGGATAAAGAGGGATGGGGGGTGAGTGGAAACAGGGGCAGAACAGGAAGAAGCATTTAACGAGTACTTCTGTTCAGTATTTACTAAAGAGAATGGGGAGCTATACCAAGGGGGGTGGGAGGGTGGGCATGGGGAAAGGAGGTGACACATGAGGAAATCCCAGTGGGCAGAGTACTGAAGGGGGCTTGAGGGCACTGAGGGTGGACAAGGCACCAGGCCCAGATGGCATACACCCCAGGGTGCTTAAGGAGCTGGCAGAAGTCCTAGCAGAACCCTTGGCAGACCTGTTCAAGGCCTCCCTGGACTCTGGGAGTGTACCTCAGGACTGGAGGAAGGCTCACGTGGTACCCCTCCACAAGAGCGGCCCCAAGGATGAGCCAAAGAACTACAGACCGCTAAGCCTCACATCCATTGTGGGAAAGTTGGTGGAGACAATCCCGAAGGACAGACTGGTTTACCTCCTAGAGGCTAATAAGCTGTAGGACAACAGAAAGCCTGGGTTTGTCTCAGGTAGATCCTGTCAGACCAACCTGGTGGAGTACTAAGACTGGGTAACCAGGCAATTAGACAGCGGCCATGCAGTGGATGTCCTGGACCTGGACTTCAGTGAGGCATTCGATTCAGTGCCGCATGGGAGGCTAGGAAGTAAGCTGGAAGGCACAGGGGCAGGGGTGAAGATGGTGGGATGGGTAGTAACCTGGCTGCAAGGGATACAGCAGAGGGTGGTGGTGGGAGGGGAGCTCTCATCTCCCAGGGCGGTGATGGTCGGGGTACCACAGGGCTCTCTATTGGGGCTGGTGTTGTTTGGGATCTTCATAGCAGACATCTCAATAGGCATCAAGAGCAAGATCAGTCTGTTTGCAGACAACATCAAGATGGGAAGCAGTAGTGGATGACTTAGAAGGGCGGCAGGGATTGCAAGATGATCTGGCAAAACTGGAGGCCTGGTCAGGCACTTGGCAGCTGGGATTTAATGCCAAGAAATGTAAAGTACTACATTTTGGCACACAAAACTCAAGGAGGAGCTACCAGCTAGGGGGGATACAACTAGCCAAGACGGCAGAGGAGAAGAATCTGGGGTGATCATAGTGGGAGCAATTAACAATTCAGCACAGTGTAGAAAGGCAGCTGCAAAGACCAACAGGATGCTGGGTTATAATGCCAGAGGCATATCCTCCAGGAGGGGGGAGGTGATCCTGCCGCTATACAGGTCACTGGTTAAACCACACCTGGAGTACTGTATGCAGTTCTGGCGACTATACCTGAAGAAGGACATTAGGTTAATGGAGGGGGTGCAGTGCAGGGCAACAAAAATGATCCAGGGGCTAGGGAACTTACCCTACAAGAGCAGGCTGAGGGAGTTGAACATGTACTCCCTGGAGGACAGGAGGGATGGGGGTACATTTATTTATTTATTAGCTTTTGGTAACCGGGTAAGCGTACTAGGCAACAGTCCTGCCTATTTTCAGGCATGACCCGGGAGAGTACAACAAAGAAAATACAGTGAAGACATCAGGACAATTCAGTAACAATAAAAATAGGTACAGTCATTTACAAACTGGGAGGACATATATGAAATAAATAATAAACAGTACAAATTATACAATCACAACAGCAAGATACAACAAGAGAGATACTTCCTAGAACTCTACAATTATAGGAGAAATAGGGAGGGGACTCCCAGTTAATTGCAGTTGCAGTTACCTAGTGCATAGAGGTGGGAGAACAGCGAATGCTTGAAGGAGAGGTGGGAGAGGGAGTGTTTAACCAGGGGGGGAAGTGAGTTCCAGAATTTAGGAGCAAAATAGGAGAAGGCCTGTTCCCCCATTTTAGTAGTGCAAGGCCGAACTGACAGCATGGGGACGGATGAGGACCTGAGTGAGCGGACGCATGAGACCGGGGTAAGCACGTCACCCAGGGAGGCCGGCCTGGGTGGTCTGGTGAGGGAGTTGACAAAGCACCCTAAGGAGTAAGAACTGAGGTCTTTGGGAGACAGCCAGTGTAGGCCACAGTAGAGCAGGAAGTGATGAGTAAGTTGAGGAGCTGATAAGGCAAACCTGCTGATATTGTTGTAGGAAGTGTCCCACTTGCTGAGCACACTGGTATTGGCTCGGAAGGGAACTGGGAGGGCATAAAGGAGTTGAGGGAGTAGCACACCTCTAGCTACTGCTATCCTAGCAGAGGGGGTGAGTGAGTGGCGTACACGATAGGCTGCACCAGTTCTGGCATTAACAGACCGACATACCTCATTGACGTGCAAGGAAAAATCAAGGGCAGGGTCAAGCGTAACCCCGAGGTATTTGAAGGTCCCAGTGTTAGTGACAGCTTTACCTTCCCGACAGTGGACAAGGAGCTTAGGGGATTCAGAGAGCACTTTTTTAGATGATCCGAACAGCATGGCCTAAGTCTTATCTATGTTAAGGATTTGCTGGTTGGCCGAGAGCCATGATTGTAGGGATTGAAAATCTTGTGAGAGGTATAGGTTAATGTCAGCAATAGACTTGGCAGAATAGTAAAGCACTAGATCATCGGCGTACATGAGTAGGCTGCTGTGAAGGGAAGGACTAGGAATATCATTTAGGAAGAGGGAGAAGAGAAGAGCACCAAGTATAGAACCCTGAGTAACACCACGGGTAATAGGGATAGGAGAGGAGAGAACCTTACAGTAGGAAACAGCCTGAGAGCGGTTGTCCAGGTAACTACCGAACCAGGATAGGGTGGAGTCAGAGGCACCAATGGCTTGTAACTTGGACAGTAGAAGCGGGTGGTGAACATATTAAAAGCTTTGGATAGGTCAATGAACACAGCACCTGTGAGCAGGCCCTTGTCCATATTGCTTTTGATATCACTCGTAAGCAGGGTCAGTGTGGTGGTAGTACTGTGCCCTACCCTAAAGCCATGTTGGGAAGGGGATTGAAGACTAAACTTAAGAAGGTGCTCAGAGACCTGCCGATGAACACGTTTTTCCAGAAGCTTGCTAAGAGTGGGGAGTAGAGAGATGGGATGGTAATTAGACAGTAGTTTAGCATCACCCTTCTTATGGACCGGTATAGTTTTAGCCGATTTCCAGATCAAGGGGACAGAGGCAGTGGTAATAGAAAGGTTGAAAAGCCTGGTTATAGGCGTAGCAAGCCATGCAGCAAACTGCCTGATAATCCCTGGATGTATTCCATCAGGGCCAGCGCTGCCACTAACAGGAACAGTTTTGAGTAAGTCCAGAACATCCAGATAAGAGACTTGAGCCAGCTCCAAAGTAGGTGGAGTAGGGGAATTTGGAGAAGGGGCAGATCCAGACATGGGAAGCACATGGGGGGCAATAGTAGGTAGGGAGGAGAAAAGGGAGTTAAAGGCATTGGCAATGGTGAGAGGGTGGTTGCAGTGGACATCATTTATGTACATATTAGTGGGAGTAGAAGGCTTGTTGTTCCCAAGAATTTCCTTGATTTGAGACCAATACTTTTTAGGACATGAAGTGGAGGAGCTTAGGAGGTTCCTGTAATAGAAGCATTTGGGCAGACGAATCTCTTTTTTGCATTTGTTGCATAAGGATCCATTGACTTCAAAATCTGTAGGAAGACAGGAGGTCTCCTAAATGGACCACATTTTATCCCTGAGTTTCAGAAGGTGGAGTAGGGGACGCTTTAGCCATTTGGTGATTTTACCTTCAACCCTTCTCGTGGTAACCGGGATATGTTTATTTTGTAGCGAGAGTAGAAAAGAATTGAAATAGTTTGTGGCAATGTTTATATCATCAGTGTTGTAAAGGGGAGACCAGTCAACTAAGTTTAGATCATGAACGAAGTTTTCCATATTTAGGTTGGGGACACTGAAGAAAGTTAACACTTTAGAAGGCAAAGAGGAGGGAAGAGGTATTCCATATACAGAACACAGGGTAATGATCGCTTATGGTATCTGGAAGAAGACCAGCTGAGGTAAAGGCGTTCTTTCTATTAGTCAGGATCCAGTCGAGTAGAGTAGCACTAGTACCACCATGGGAGATCCTAGTGGGCTCCTAAACAAGCTGTGAGAGATTTACCTTGCTAGTCAATGAGGATAGGAGGACAGAGCAGGGGCCAAGCCAATCAAGGTTGAAATCCCCAAGACAGATTATATCATTTTTCCCACTCACTGATATGAGATAATCCATGGACTCCTCAAAGCCAAGCCTAGAGTTTCTGGGGAGATATATATATATATACATACAGAATATGTGAAGTTTCTTGATGCCCCCAAGCAGTAGAAGGGAATGGAATATTTCACAGTTAGCAAGAGGGGGAACATGCAATAAAGTGATGTTGAGTTGCAGTTTATAGTACAGAGTAAGTCCACCGCCTCTTTTGGAAGTAGGGCGATCAACCCATAACAGGTTATAACCCAGGAGGGAGCACTGGGAATCATCATTGGAAGGCTTAAGTCAAGTCTCCAAAATGGCTAGGATGTCAGGGTTGTTAGTACTAGTCCACACTTCCAGGTCAGGGAGGTTGGCCAGTAGGCTCCTAGAATTCATGTGAGCAAAAGAGAGGCAATAAGTTTGGGGCAGACTGTGAGAGTGGGGTGACTGGGAGGGATTATTAGCCAGAGTAGGACCCAGATTTTTCTCAACATCCCCGGCAAGCGTGAGGGACAGGGTAAAGATCCAGAGAGTCACAATAATATAGCCCCGAGCTGCACATCCAGGGGAGATGGACAAACTGCTCAGGATATATTTGATAAATAACCCCAGTTGTTTGAGAATGAGCCCATATTGAGGGAGAGAATTAGGGACTGGGTCAGATAGGAGGTTAGAGAAGTAGAAGTTATCCAGAGAGTGTACAGAGTAGAGCAACATAAACAGTATGGCACCAGAGAGAACAGAGAGTACCCATAGTAAGAGCACAAAAGAGAGAAGGGAGAGTATAGGCAAGGGAGTCATGATGGGCTGGAGAAAGACATGAGGACAATAAGGGGGGAGAGTGTGGCCAGCAAGAAGGGGAGGAGCAAACAGGGTTAAGGATTGAAAGTAAACAGAACAGTGAATAGGGAAAGGATATAGGCAAGGAGGGTGACCAAAAGTGGACGGAGAAAATAAAGAGCAAATGGGAAACTCTGTAGTTAGCATTTAGAACGTTCCTCAGCCACCGAGAACTACAATATCATGAACGCTCCTGTAGCTATATATCTAACACCAACAAAGGGTGGGAGGTATTGGGGCGGGCGGGAGCAGTCAGAAGTGACTGCGGGTCAGTATGATCAGGGACTAGCTCTAACTCTTGAGGCGTGTGATGCGGCGACTGTGAGGTCCGTACCTGAGTTTGCTTTGGGGGGGGGAGGGCTTCTCCCGATACTGCCCTCACAACCTGAGCCCACGGTGCAGCGATCCCGCCGTCTGAGGAGAGAAGAAGAGGTAGGTTATTTATAGCAAGCCACAAAGAGATTAAGTGACTTAATGATCTAGCAACAGAGGGAAATCACGTGGAGCCCTAGTTAGCTGAGAGAGATTTCTGCAAGGCAGCATTTAGCAAACTACATTAACAGGAAACAGCTGAAACAGGACAAGGGGGAGAGCTCAGTCCGAGTAACTTGCAGCTAATATAAGTGTAGTTTGAAAATTAAGGTGCAGCCCTAAGCTAAGCAGAGCAACAAACACAGCACATTAATCCCCAAGATAACAATGAAGGGGCAATTACAAATCAGAGTAAAAGCACATATGCTCTAACAACACTGCACAGGGAAAAACTAATAAACAATGTGCATATAATTATAATTAAGGTACAAGTGCAAATAGGGCTGAAATTCATATGCAATAAAATCCCTCTTAAGGTGCATGTTCAAATAAGGCTAAAAACCCTTAAGATATAACAAAACTGCTCAGGAAAAAACAGTCTCCACAGTTGGGCCGATGTAAATTCAAGTTTGAAAAATGGTGCCAAAGCACGATCAGGGACCAGCTCTAACTCTTGAGGCGCGTGATGCAGCGACTGTGAGGTCCATACCTGAGTTTGCTTAGGGAGGCTTCTCCGATGCACCCCTCAAACCCCTGAGCCCATGGTGCGGCGATCCCTCCATCATGATTGAAACCTTCAAGTACATGAAGGGAATAAATAAGACAGGCACGGATGGGCTTTTCAAATTAAAGAGGAGCAAGGACACTCGAGGGCACAATCTGAGATTGGAAGGGGGAAGGTTCAGGAGGGAAATGAGGAGACACTTTTTTACGGAGAGGGTGGTGTCTGGGTGGAACGCATTGCCAGAGGAAGTGGTATCCTGTAGAACAGTGGGCTGCTTCAAAAGGGGATGGGACAGGGTAAGGGGGAAGGTCACTGGAGGGGGGAGGGGGCAGCTGCAGTATAATGGCTGCTAGCTGCAGAATCGAGCTGACTTGATAGACCATAAGGCCTTTATCTGCTTGTAATTTCATATGTTCGTATGCTACATGGTAGGTCATATGGCCAAGGCTCCTGTGGCTACCCCCCCCCATCCGGCGCTGCTGACCATGCAGTATGTACTGTTGGGAATGGACTGTGACCCCCTATGTAGGTCTAGCGGTCCACCATCCTCATGCCGACCGGGGCAACAAATCCTCCAGGAGAATTACCTTCATCCCCTTTTGTCCCACTACCTTCATTCTGCGCTCCTCCCGAGGCACCACCAAGTGGAATGAGCTGCCAAATGAGGTGGTATCCCTAAAAACAGTGGACGGCTTCAACAGGGGATGGGACAGGGTGAAGGGAAGAGCTAAAGGCAGAAGTGACTGAGGGGTAGTTGAGGGAGGCCAAAAGGGAAACTGGGAGGAGGGACTGTTCCCTCTATAAACACACTGGGAACTGCACACTCTAGCAGACTAGATAGACTGTAAGGCCTTTATCTGATGTCATGTTTGTATGTTCATAAAAATGCCTTTTTGGGATCATGTAAATACTGTATATGGAACAGTAAGAACATATGATGTAAATATGGGTAACACATAAGCAACTCAAATTACATGCATGTACCCTCTTATAATTACTAGCGAGCAATTTTTTCTATGGGCTCAGCCAGTTGTTATTTGCCCTAATAACCAGCCGGTTAATATGGCAATCATGCACTCAGCCTGACAGAATGTAGCATGATTGCCCTAACGCTGTCCATAGGAGCTGTGTTTAAAAAACTGCTATTTTCTTTGTGCATGACAGGAATTTGCCATGTCATTATCGTAACTCGGAAAACACAGTTACCTCATCTAACTACAAGGAATCCTTTAAAAAATGAGCAAAAAAAAACAGGAGCACACATTTCAACACCTTCCCCTACTTCCACAGCAACGTCATGTACAGTAGCTGGGTAACCATGACAACCAACGCACCGAAGCAACAAAAGAACAAAGTTAACTAAGAAGAGAAAACAGTTTAAAACAAACCTAAACTTCAGTCTTCATTACAGAGTTTATAAAGCTAAAAAGTAGACGTGAAGTACAGTATAAGCACGTAATAAAACACTTTCTCTGTATTACCATGTTCACTCTAGTATTGCAAAAACCTAGTTCTTTTTTTTTGTTTATAATGTGACTGTACTTCTTGTGTTCAGGTTACGGTGGTTCCAGTGTTCAGTTCATCTTCAGGCATTTCTTTGTGCTGTTGTTTTTTTCTTGAGATTAGTCATTCAGTAAATGTTTTCATATATTGCTACTTGAACTGAATTGCATATTCTGTATGTGACTTTCACACATGCTCACAGAAGTCTGGCTGGAAAAAATTGCTTGCCAGCAATTATATAAAATAAAGCATGGTGTAGTGTGCAAACTCAAATTTAATGCACACCCTAGGTGTGGGATGCCTTGATAAACCCCTCGATCTTCACTCTTGGGATTTATGTGGCATCCCACACCTCAGGTGTGCATTAAATTCTCATAACACACACTACCCCATGAATTGTTCTCTATATATCTATATTGGGAATACATATTCATATATTGTTCACATATTACAGAATTTTTTTTCCCACTACTTCATACATTTAAAATATTCCATAATCAGACAGTTTATGAAATATAATATACATTTCCCCATATATGGTTCATATATGGTTCTTCAATATGGGAGATATCTAGTAACTTGTACAACATGCACATTTAGCAGACTAAATATTTTACTTTCAAGTGCTGCATCAACTGAAGACTGACATATTTTGGAAAGCAAAAGCCAGTATTTTCAGATTTGTCCGTGACTTTCAAAAGATGAGGTCTGCTGCATGGTTCCTTGATTTTCAAAATTATGGCACTGCCATCATATTTTCGAAGCTTATGAACATATGATTAGCACAGCAGATTCAGGCCTTATGGTCTATGAAGTTGGTCCTGAATGCAGGTTTCTTAGTGTTTACTGGGGGACCCACCCCCAAACCCTTCCTTCCCTCATCCCTTTTAGCTAACACCTCCCTCACCCCCCTGCATGTAACTTTCCCCATTACTCTGACCCATCCTCTTTTGAAGCCCACCACTGTCTTCTGGGAGACCACCTTGTCTGGCAACTTGTTCCACTCGGTCATCACCCTTTCAGTGAGACAGTGCCTCCTTATCGCTCTCCCCTGAATGTACTCACCACCAGCTGTACTCTCCCTGTTGATACCTTTAAGGTACTTGAAGGTCTTGATCATGTCCCCCCTCTCCCTTCGGTCCTCCAGGGAGTACATGGTGTGCCCTTTCAGCCTCTTCTCATAAGTACTGCTCTCTGCATATTGGATCATTTTAGTTACCCTTCTCTGGACCGTTTCCAGCAAGCTGACATCCTTCTGTAGGTAAGGGCACCCATACTGCTCACTGTATTTTAGCTGTGACCTCACCAGTGATCTGTACATTACAAACATTCGAGAACTGCCTGCAGATACAGGCCTTACTGTCTATCAAGTCTGCTCAAGTGTGCAGCTAGCAGACCATTATACTGCAGCTGCCCCTCCCTTCTCCACCCTCTCCTTTGAGGTCATGCCCCTGCTTGCTGACCCAACCCCCTCCTTTGCCCTCTTTGTGAACATCCCCTTAACCCTGTCCCACCCCTCTTAAAACCTCCCACTGATGTTAAGGCCACCACCTCACCTGACAGGGTGTTCCACCCTTTCACCACTCTTTCTGTAAAGTAATGCCTTCTCATTTCCCTCCTAAATCTACCTCCCTCCAGCCTCAGACTATGCCCTCTAGTGCACCTCCTCTCCCTGCACTTAAGAATGCTACCTGAGTCAACCTTATTTATGCCCCTCATATATTTGAAGGTCTCTTTCATGTTCCCCCTATCCCTCTGATTCTCCAGGGAGTACATGCTAAGCACACTCAGTCTCGCCTCGTATGACATGTCCTCCAGTCCATGGATCCTCTTGATCGTTCTGTGTTTAACCCCTTCCAGCAAGTTGATATCTTTCTTCAGGTAGGGGAGCCAGTACTGCACACAGTACTCCAGGTGGGGCCTCACCAGCCATCTGTACAGAGGCAGGATGACCTCTCCTTACCTGGAGGTGATTCCTCTTGCTATACACCCCAGCATCTTGTTCACTTTGACTGCTGCTTTTCTACACTGTGCCAAGTGGTTCATTTTCCCTGTTATCAGCACCCACAGATCTTTTTCCTCCTCTGTAGTGGACAACTGTGCCCCACTCAACCAATAACCATTTCTCAGGTTTCTTGCTCCCAAGTGCGTGGCTTTGCACTTTTTAGCATTAAACCCCAGCTGCCATGTTTCCAATCACTGATTTTCAGCTTGTTATCCCCCTGGCTATGCAGCCCGCCATCCTGTTTGTTTTGGTTGCTGCTCTCTGGCAGTGTGCCGAGTGCTTTAGGTCACTCTTGATGATTACTCCCAGGTCCTTCTGTTCTTCAGACCCGGTTAACTGCACACATCACCCAGCCAATATTTGGTCTTGGGGTTCTTTGCCCTCAAGTGCATTATCTTGCACTTTTTAGCATTCAGCCTCAGTTGCCAAATGCCAGACCACTTTTCTAGCTTAGCCAGGTCTTCCCTGAGATTCTGTCTCCCCCTCCTCTGTGCCTGCCCTCCTACAGAGCTTAGTGTCATCTGCGAAACAGGTACATTTTACCTTTAACCCCATCTGTAGTGTCATTGATGAAGCTGTTAACCACCAGACTGAGTACCGAGCCCTGTGGGACCCCTATAGCCTCAGAGAACTCCCCCTAACTACCACCCTCTGACTTCTGTCCTGCAGCTAGTTTATAACCCATCTAGCAAGTTTATCCCCTACCCCAAGTCTTCAAGCTGCCTGATTAATCTCCTATGAGATATTGAATCAAAGGCCTTGATGAAATCCAGATACGGGATAGTAACCCCTTGTCCACTGTCCTGGTCACCCAATCAAAGAAGTCAATCAGGTTAGTCTGGCAAGACCTCCCTGACACAAACCCATGCTGCCTCTCGTCTTGGAGCCCATTATCCTACAGAAAGCTAAGAAGTTTTTTTTTTCTTTAGAATGGTCTCCTTCAGCTTTCCATCTACTGAGGTCAGACTGACAAGCCTGTAATTCTCAGGGTCATCCCTCGGTCCATTTTTGTGGAGAGGCACCACATGTGCAGTCTTCCAGCCCTGTGGTACAGTCCCCACTTCCAGAGAGGTGTTAAATAAGTCTGCCAGGTGCCCCACCAGTACCTCCACCAGTTCCCTCAGAACCTTTGGATACACACCACCCGGCCTCAGTGAGCTGTCCATTTTCAGGGCTTTTAGACCTTTATGCACCCTGTCTGTTTGGATCACACTATCTGTGTCACCCCTTCCCAATTCCTTCCTTCCTCCTCCCTTGTGGCAGTGGACCGTCCTCCTCCCTAGTGAATACTGAGCATTAATACTTAAGTACTTCTGCTTTCTCCTCACTACACTACACCAACCCCCTTCCTTCTTCAACCTAATTATCTCGTCCCATAAATCCTTCTCCCTTATGTATTGGAAGAAGGCTATCTCCCCCCTTTTCACTTCTTCTTGTTAGCAGAATTTCCCTATAGGCCTTTGCCTCTCTAACAGCTCTGCCCACTTCCCTTGGTTTAGCACAGTATTCTTCCCCATCCTTCTCTTTCTGTGTGCACTTGTATTTCATGAAGGCTGATTTCTTGTCCCTTACTGCTTTGGTCATCTTCCTGCCATACCAGCTGAGATTTTTGGATCTTGATTTCTTGTTCCTGATTTTGGCACACTCACTGGTGGCCACTATCATTCCTTCCTAATTATGATACATTTCTGGTCCACCCCATCTCCTTCCTGATCCTACCAAGGTACCCTTCCAGAATTTCTCCCATCTTTCTGTAGTTAGCCTTCCTGAAATCCAAAACTCTCAGCTTGGTCCTAACTCTCTCCCTGCTCATGGCAGGTGGAACCACACAGCATGATAATCACTTCATGCAAGTGGTGCCTCCACCTTTACATCCTAGACATGTGCACCATTAGACAGGACCAGGCCAACATGGTCCTCTCCCTTATGGACTCCAGGACACCTTGTGTCGGGAACCCACTCTGGAATGCATCCAGCAGTACCTGTGACCTGGTGCAGGAGGTAGTCAGGATACTCCAGTCCACCCCGAATGACTGAAGTCATCCAAAAGCACTACCTGCCCCCTACTTGTCATTTCCATATGACTGTCTGAAGACCTGTTTGAAGAACTATTCTCTATACACAGTAACAGATGATTAGCCCACTTTTCTGGTGGTTTCTCAAAGCCATTAGCCACACAGAACCATGCAGAATTACTTTTTCAGAACTTAGAACCATACACAATGACTTGGAATGTGAAGAAAGGGTTTCCATGGAGACAAGTGAATAGAGAAAATTAATTTGTGAAGTTGAACAACATTCCTGCAGAATACTCCTTGGCAGTGGCAGACCCCACCCTCACCCAACACTCTTCAGGACCTCTGGAAGGTTTGGTGTTTAAATAAATTGTGTTTGCAAAATTGGCAATTGTGTACAATAAAACAAAACTGTAACTGTTAAGAACAGCATTCTGGTAAAACCACTGACCAAGTAAGGTCAGTGGCCGCTGATGTAGGTAGGGAGTGTGGGCAAAAAAGATGGGCCTTGTGGTCCTTATCTGCCATTAAGTACTATGTTACTATGTATCATGTGAGTTTTATGCTTGTGGTTCTGTGATGTCACGAAAAACACTCAGTGTCCCAACAACCCTGTTCTTTACAATCAGAAGTTAACTGTTTTATATATCACTTCACTATTTATTTTCCTAAATAGATTAACAGAAATTCTGTCACTATAAAGTACTAGTATACACATGAAATCAGAGACCTACTGGGCAAAGGCAAAGTATGCAACATTCATTGTAGGCAGCTGCTTTTTGAATTGTAAATTAATTACTAGTCTTCCACTTGCGTCATTAATATGCCAATCAAGTTTTGCCAATTGCTTCCTGTTTTCCATTTAGATGGCAACAACTTGATTACTTTAAATTGACATCTTTAATAACGTGATGGATCACTCTTTCTGTAATCTTTGTCATACAGAACATCGTTGCCATTGGCTCTGTCAACCCTATGCACTCCAGCTCCCCCACTTAATAGCAATTTGGTGACAGATACCCTGCGATGGATGCCTGGAATACTCTTCAAACCCAAACTGCTTCTAAAACTGAAAGCCCATCTAATCTGACTTTTAACGGCCCTTATGCCTGAAGAGAATTCTGCAGGGGCAATTATTTTAAGTACAGCCTGCTACATAAATTTTGGTGTAATGCTGCATCATCAGATCTCATAACAGGGCATTCCATACCTATACTGTGCAAATTAAAAAAGAAATAACCTAAATGCAAAGCACTGAGTCAAGAGTTACACAAAATGCATGTACTATAGTAGGCAGTTACGCTACCTTTTAAAGAAGTCAAAAATGTCACTTGTCCCCAGTGCATAATTAAGTGACAATGTGCTTGTTGGGTCATTATACAAGGCAATAATGTGACTGTCAAGTGCATAAAGCAGAAGAGATTGACCCACCTAGCACATTATAAACTCTTATGCTTCACGTGTTTGCTGCTGTGAGTAAAGACCAATCAGCATGCAGGAAAGGAGAAGATGCCCACTACTCTCATTTTATTTACAATACAATGGCTTGTTTAAGCACTGAGCTGTCATTTTATTGAGAATAAAATAAGTGGTTTGAGATTGCTAAGGAATAAATGGTTTGCCACCCTGACTTCTGAAAGGAGGAGAGGTTCCACATGTAGTATCATCGGCTGATGGGCAATAAATGTCGCCATCGTTAAGGAATTTAGAATGTCAGGGCTTGACACAGGACTAAAAAGTTCACTAGGCCTCACAAACTATCTGAAATGGTTAAAAATAGTTTAGAGTCTGTCACAGTGGTATAGCTGATGTCTTTAGCCAGCACAGGAGGTTAATCAGCTAGCTATGATTTTGTTTTAGGGATGGCGAGGTTGAGCCCAAAGTTCTTCAACATTTTACAAGAAAAGATCCTCAGCGCAAAGCATCTGGTCAAATGTTACAAAACTGGAATATACTGTAGGCAAAAAGTCACATTTTAAAGAATCATTATATTATGCATACTGGACCCTCCTAATGTAGTGCATTGCATCAATAAATGACATTTAGGATGTCTTAACTTTAAAGAGAAATGTAATATCTCTACTCTGCAAAGTTTATGCCGTAGGAAACCTGGGAAGCAGTTTAAGCCAGAGGTAGTAAATCCTTTATTGATTTTATTTTCATCCTTTTTTGTACAACTTATTTGCCCAGGATAGGCTAGTTGAGATGCAACATCTCATTTCCGGGAAGGGGGGCTGCTTCTACCAATTCCCATTGCTGGGTGGCGTTGAGTGGAGCACTTGGAGGTTATCGAGCTAGTTTATGGCCTGGAAACAGTAGTAACTTTCAGAAGTAGTCAACTATCACTTCTTATATCTGAAGTATTTCTTTTTCTTTTCTGTTTTACTAATTTGACAATTTTCTACCTGACCGCAACAGGTGTGATGTGTGAGCATCATTCTACCTAGTGGCTAACACAGTCAGTTCTCTTCCTTCCAGCACATCATCAGCAGTGTGACCTCAGTGACTATAACATCATTAGTAACCAAGCATAGCCAATCCACTGGTGTTTGACTGGTAAGTTGTCACGTGTTACCAATCAGGCAGCAGGGCTTGTGATTTACCAATGAGTGAGATCACATGCTGATGATGTGGTGGGAAGAAAAGAATGAGATATGTCTGCTCCCAGGTAAAATACTGCTTTTTGACATCACACACAATACTGTTAGGTAGAAAACCATCTAATGAGCACACAGGAAAACAAAAATACTTCAGAAATAAAAAGCAATAAGGGACTACACTACTTTTAAAAATGACTAAAATGTTCTGCCTGCTGTTTATTGGCACTACTAGTTCTTTAAGTGACTTGCTCAAGGTCACACAGTGCATACTTAAGTAATAATCCATGACAGGGTCTGGGTTGTGGCAGGATTTATCCATGACTGGTGTGGTATGGTCACGAGGCTGTAGGCCAAGTGACTTAACCATACCAGAAGTGGGTAAATCCCACCATAGCCCACATTCTGGAGTAGCTTATTACAATTATACAATGTACAGTAGTTAAAGGTTAAAAAAAGAATTATTAAAAAGGTTCATTAAAAAAAATGTTTTTGTACTGTAATATCTTTCCATAGAATCTGCAATCAGGAGTGGCATTTACTTCAGCGGGCCCAGCAGTTGCTTGTGTGGTGCAGCAGGTGTAGTGATTTACTTCTCTTTCCTTTTGTAAAGTGGCTGACTGGCATCTTTTGTGGTGGTTATGCTAGGATATACCATGACTCAAAAGTGTTAGTCAGACAATCAGAGTGCCCCATTCTCGGACACCATTGTATAACTTGATATCATTTATTTACCCAGGATATCCCAGCTGAGGTGCAACATCTCATTTCCAGTAGGGTCTTGATTCCTTCCATTTCTGCAGCTGGGTGTAC
The DNA here is from genome assembly GCA_016271365.2 of Neoceratodus forsteri. Taxonomy (NCBI): domain Eukaryota; kingdom Metazoa; phylum Chordata; order Ceratodontiformes; family Ceratodontidae; genus Neoceratodus; species Neoceratodus forsteri. Next base: position 915,577,952 of record CM057454.1, on the reverse strand, counting down.
TGCAGCACTAAGAGGTTAAGTAACTTGCAAATGACCACACACTATATACATTGGCTCTAGCACAGTTTCATTGTGTGATCTCTTGGTTCCCAAGCTGGCATTTTAACCATTAGATCACACTGCCTCTTTGATGTTTAGGTTTGATGACAGTCACCCTACCAAGAAAATGTGTAGTTCCCCCAAAGTATTGTATTTCCCATATATAATAAATATACAGTGGCAGCCATCCTAATCTTCCACTTTGCCACAGAACAGCTCACCACATTAAAGTGCTGCTTAACAGCACTTTCCCCAAGTTGGCAGCATCCTCCAGGTACAGCAGAACCAGTCAGGATGCACTGCAGTATCTTGCAGTATTACTGCAGAGTACTGAAGCATACTGCAGCAACACAGCAATTCAATGGCAATTAATCATGTTTGTCATGCAGTATTTTGTGACATGTCATTTACTGCAAGAAACAGAAACATAGAAAAAGAGATGGCAGAAGGAGACCAAGAGTCAATCTAGTCTGCCTATGTGTATCTTGGACCTTCTCAGATCCCAGGACCTAACCCCTTCCCCTTCTGTCTAATGCAGCCTACTCAGTGGTTAAAGCAGACATTTATAACAGGGGGAACTCTACCCCTACTACTACTACTATACCCCTAATGTGTACCATAAAGGGGCATGGGGGGACAAGTCCCCCCAAGTTCCCCTTCGCTTTAATCACTGCTTCAACTTCTCCTGTTGCTTTTTATCACTCTTTAGCCTTGTCCCACCCCAACTTGAATTATGCCATGGACTTTGCTTCCACTATCTCAGCTGGCAGTTTATTTCATTGCTCCATAACTCTTTCTGTAAAATAGTGTTTCCTAAGCTCCCTCTTTAAGCCCAACCCCCACCCTCAACTTCCACTCGTGCCTTCTAGTGTTAGAGTCGGAGACTCTGTTGAACAGGTATGAGGAAGCCACCAAGGTACTGTGTTGCATCCTGGCTGGATCTATTGTACCATATTAGCTGAAGTGCTACTTTATTGTGCATTGTCAGCACAATAAGGTAATACTTAGCTAATGTGATAACTAGAAAATACCGCCCGTAAGGGGGAGGTGCTGTTATGCAGTATCTTAATATAGTGTACAGCAGAGCATTGATCTGTAAAGAATTCCATCCCTTTCAAAATGCTGTTGTACCTCAGTTCAAAGGTCATGGAATGTGATTGTACCATTCTGTGGTATAACAGCGTTCTGAAATCTCTAGAGACTACATAAGTCAGTTTCAATCTGAAAGTGAAATAACTGCTGTGTGCATACTTCATATAATACTATATACTATAAAAAATACAGGATAAGCAACTTTATGAACAACCAGTGTGTTCTGCCACCTTGAGGTTCTGATTCTCATGGACCTCTCGAGCTTTGCTCTCGTGATCAGAGAGAATCAGAACCTTTCTGTGGCAGAACTCATGGGTTGTGCATAGTTGCCCATCCAGTATTCTCTATGTGGTAAACAGTTCTAGGGAAAAGTGGAAGATTAGGATGACTGCCACCATATGCCATACAGTCCTAGTGTACAATAAATATATTGCATACAGTTCAAGTACACAAAAATATGTGGCATATGGTCCCAGTATTAAATAGATATACTGTATGGCATGCAGTCCAAGTATACAAAAATACATAGCTTAGGGTCCTGGTATACAATAAATATATGGCATATGGTCCTAGTATACAATAAATATATGGCATTCCATCCTACTATACAATGACTATGACTTATGGTCCCAGCATGCAATAAATACATACCATACGGTCACAGTATACAATAAATATATGGCATACATAGACACATACATGGAAACATACAGTAGATAATTACAACAGAGAAAGACCAATGACCCATCCGGTTTATAATCATGATGACATGGCTTATTGTTTAATACCAGTAATTTCCTCAACTGCCTCTTCCTGAATCAAAAAGTAATGAAATATTTTTGGTACGCTCTAGCTGTATCAGTGATCTCAGAACTGGTGACAGAATGATCAAGTCATGTCTATAAAGACTTGACAACCAGTGTTGAACTTTTGATCACTGGATTTTACTGGTTGCTACATTTCTGCATTCCCAGTGCATAACTGGTTTATGTAACTAAATGTGTGGCTACAGATTCATCTTTGTATAAGCGGTGCATGTCCAGGAAGGGAAGCAATCAATAGTTTTATCATCATGTAATACTGTGAAAAATTACTGGTCAGAATGCTACAATTAATCAATGCTTCAGAACAGCACATCATTTCATTAGAAACTAATGAAAAATTAACCAGCTGATTTTAGGTTAACAATAGCAAACAACCAAAATTAACATTGGAAACAGAGAACAATGATGGCAGAAAAAGACCCAAGGTCCATCTAGTCTGCTCAAAGAAAATGTAACATTAAATTTTAGGAAACTAGTAAAGGACTCAAACTACAGAGAGAGGGACTGCACTGCCAGACAGACTCCACCAACTTGCATGACCAGTTTAATGGATGTCTCTCCTCAGTTGATATTCTTAAGAAGGGAGAGAGGCAGTTAGTTATTAGAGCCAGAGCTGTAAACCTTGAGACTCTGGCTTAAATCCCATGATTGCCACTTACTGTGCTACTCTTAGAAGGTCACTTAATCTCCCTTTGCTTAACTTCTGTCTAATCCCTCCTTTTGAGCTGTTTGGATATCCCAGTATTTACAACATAAGTAGGGGTAAAAATGACAAGATAAAAAAAAGATATCTTAGCTATTGACTTCAGTAACAGCAACATATCAAAAAATATTGCTGTTACTGTTGTCACGATGGATATTTTTTAAGTTACTGTCATCACAGTAGAATACTGAACCAATCTGACTCAGCTTTTGCAATGCTGATGACATCACAATGTCTAGTGTAACCCTGAAGCCAGCTGTTGAAATCAAAGAAAAATAACATCTTCAGACAAACTGCAGATTTAAAAACTCTAACTTGTAAACAACTATTGCATATATCAATTATACAACAGCCTGACTCAAAATAGGCAATTTATCATCACTTGTGAGTGGGTAGGACTCTCATGACTCACTCATGGCTCTGCCACTTTCGTGAGTTGAAGTCCTGCCCCCGCACAGTTGAGATAAATTGCATGTATTTTAAACAGCCCATGTATATCCCTATGTACCTAATGACATCAGCTTCATCTCCCATCCCTTTCCCAGTGTACCTAATGATATCACATCATTTTATATCCCTTTCCTGAAATATAAACAACTTTTGGGACACAGTTGGTATGAAAGTCACTATGCCAAACCAAAGTGCTGTACGTTCCTTCTCACACTCATGCAGTTAGCTAAATAGGGTAAGAATGCTCTCCCTGGAGCTACCACCCGAGACCGCAAGCCCGGCCAGAAGAGCTGAAGTCTGCCCCTGACCAGGGCTCACAGCTCCGCCGATCTTCAGGACTCGGCCCCTGGATGGACGGCATCCCTGGAGCCACCACCTGAGAATGCAAGCCCGGCTACAAGACCTGAAGAGCTGAAGTCTGCCCTCGAGCATAGCTCACAGCTCCGCCGATCTTCAGGAATCGGCCCTCCGGATGGGCGGCATCAATGGAGCTGCCGCCTGAGACCACAAGCCTGGCCACAAGACCTGAAGAGGTACTGCTGCTGCCCCACCGGTGCTATGTGCCGGCTCTCCACCAACCCCCGCCCTCCTGCCCTATCTCAACTATTTTATTTATAGCTGTACCACGTCACATGAGCTGACATTACTAAGTCTACTTTCCCATTGGCTCCTTATATTCTCCCACCACTACAGGGGGCATGAGAACACAGGCACCTAATCCTATCTCCTGCCACTATGCCACCTACTAGCATGTGCCTGCAATACCCACATCACCTATTCTTAGCATTATTGATCTGCACCATCCTAGGGCCAGTAGTTACGCCTGCTTCACCGACTACATATCCCGTTACTCAACCCGAAGCTGCCAATTTAAACAACATTGGGACGCTGCCCTACACCCTAACTCTATGCCACAATATCTACCTGCACTACCCATTGCAACCTTGCTCTTCCCTTACTGGCCTGCCAGACCTACCGATGACGTTGCTCAAAATATCTTCAACTGCTCCCTGTAGTGTACAACTATCTGGACGTCATTCTTGGTGCTACTCAGCAACCCATAAATACCGCAAAGCTAGATGCCTCGCTTTACTGCTCCTCCTCCTGCTTGCTGGTGATGTCCACCCCAACCCTGGTCCCCCATCAACGAACTCCCCTACCCGCCTCCTCACACCCTCCACTCCCCTAGCCCTCCTGAATGGCCTAAAAATTATCCATCTAAATGTCTGTAGCCTTACCAACAAACTACCTATACTGCAGGTCATGGTCCTTGAATATAAACCTGATGTCATCATCATCTCAGAAACTTGGCTCTCAGGTCATATCATGGACCAAGAAGTCCTTATTCCTGGATTCATTTTAACTGGGATGGACAGACACGGATGAGGTGGAAGAGTGGCGATCTATGTCTCTACTTCCCCACAGCACTCAGTTGTGTTGAAAGTCACCTCTCCTTCCTCTCATGAAGCTATCCTCCTCCTCAACTTGAAGCTTCCCTACTCCTGCCCTCTATTTATAGCAGGAGTTAACTGTCATCCAGGCCAACCATCTTCCCAAGTCACGGATCTGATCAAGAAACTAACGGCCCTTGCCCACTCAGGTTAGCTGTACATACTGGGTGACCCTAACATCAACTGGCTCTCTAACAGATTAGCCAAAACACGCTCCTACATAGAGTCACTTAACTTGACACAGCTAATACAGGAACCCACTCACCTGAACAACAAAACTAATAACCATTCCTTTCTGGACCTAGTCCTCACGTCACATCCCCACAGGATCCCCTACCTGATGCATTAACTGACCACCATCCCGTATACATGGTGCACAAAATACATAGGCAAAAAACACCACACAAAATCCTCCTAACCCGCACTTACTCCTCCTGTGACACTCTACCTCTTCTTCATGACCTCACCAACACTGACCGGTCCCCACTTGCCACCTGCACTTCAATCGATGCTGCGCTCCAACTGTTCTGTAATAAGTTCCTTCACATTTGGAACCAACATGCACCACTGCGTAAAATCAGAGTCCGAGGAAACCACCTACCCTGGGTAACCCCTGAGCTCCTGTCCTGTCAAAGAGCCTGGGACACCACTTGGCGTAAACACAAGGTAACCAACTGCCCCAGGGACCTCCATCATTACAAGGAACTTCGAAACAAGTGTACCAAAGCTATCCGGCTGGCCAAAACTGAACACTACCAGGCTAACTTCCAAGTTAACACAAACAAACCTTCCAAATTCTGGAAAGTTGTCCAGTCTCTCTTTTCCCCTTCCACCAAGCTCCCTACTCCTACCCTTAGGCTAAATCTCTCAGACATCTCAGAACCTACGGCTGTCACTGACTGCTTCAACTCCCATTTCATGTCCTGTGCCGCAATACTCCAAAGAGCCCCCCTGATGCCCATGCAGCTCTCTGGTTGCCCCCCTCCCTGGATGACACCGGGCCACCTCCACTCCCAGTTCCCCCTTCCTCTACTCCTCCAGCTCCCTCTCCTTCTACCCCCCTTCTTCTTCACCCCCATCTCCCCTGCTGCTGCCTTACAAACCCTTCAGTCTATGAACCCTGCCAAAGGCTCCTCCCCAGATGGCCTGGACCCTAAGCTTCTCTCTCTGTCTGCTCCTGCCATCGCCTATCCTATATACTTCTTGCTAAACCTCTCCGTCTCTTCCACTTTCCCTACAGCTTGGAAACACGCTACAGTTCTACTGCTCCCTAAAGGGGGTGATCTATCCTCCCCTAGCAACTACCACCCTATCTCTCTCCTTCCTACTTTGGCTGAGCTCCAGGAGTACATAGTACTTGAACAACTCTCCTCCTACATTATTGACTCCTCCTTTCTCACGCCATTCCAATCTGGCTTTAGAAAACACCACTCCACCGCCAGTTCCCTGTCATGGCTGACTGACACTATTGCCACGGGCATGGACAAAGGCCTCATAACCTCAGCTATCTTTACTGACCTGGCCAAGGCCTTCAATACCGTCTCCCATCCTATACTCCTGTCCTGCCTCAGATCCACTGGTCTCTCCCCAAATGCCACTGATTGGTTTAAGTCCTATCTGTCAGGCAGATCACAATCTGATCGTATGGCGGATGCCATCTCCTCACCCCTCCCCATTACCATGTGGAGTCCTCCAGGGCTCAGTACTTGGGCCTCTCCTTTTTTCAATCTTCCTCAATGATCTCCCTCAGTTTTGCTTATCAACTAACAAACACATGTATGCCAATGACTGTTCACAACTGGCAAATCAGTCCCTGATGTCACCGCCAGGCTCCAGCTGGATTTCAACAATGTACAACACTGGCTAAGTGAGCACCACCTCTTCCTAAACTCAAAGAAAACAGTCTCTATGACTTTCGGTACTAGGCAGAGGTTGGCAAGGCTCCCCTCCTTACCCACCTTTTATACCATCAGTGGGACTGTATTAGAAGACACCTCTTCTTTCTGCTACCTCGGAGTTTGGCTGGATAGGTACCTAAACTTCTCCGTCCACATTGATGCCATTCTAAAGAAACTCTGGCCTATGCTAGGGACCCTCTACCGTAACAGGTGTTGTATCCCTCGTCTGGCTAGGCGCAAACTGGTACATAAACTGATACTGCCAACTTTCGACTATTGTGACGTTGTTCACGGAGCGGACCTTCAATCCTCCTTATTCAGGCTGGAACCTCTCTTTAACTCCTTCTGCTGGTTTGCCTTGGATGCCCCTGCTCTGACACACCACTGCACTCTTTGTTGCTCTCTAAATTTCCCCTCACTTATTGATAGGAGAACTTTGCACGCGGCAAAGCTTACCTCAAAATTCTGGCTAGGCTTGCTCCCCCAGTACCTCTCCGCCTCCTTATCTGCCCCTAACCCCTCCAATTACTCCCTCTGATCTGATGACTCTTGTTCTCTGAATATACCATACAGAAATACTACATCCAGCCACATGGCATTCTGCCATCGCCTATCTAAGCTCTGGAATCAACTACCGACCCAAATCCACCACTCCTCCTCAGCCTACTCTCTCTGTACATCCCTAGCAAACTACCTAGTGATGAACTGCAACTGCACCTTGCCCCACGGGGTCCTGTCTAGCTGTTGGTCTCTACCTCCTCCTTCTTCTAGTTGGGCCAAATATGTCCCCCCATCCTAACCCCTCTTGCAACTTAGCACTTTGTGCAACCTAGCACCTTCTGTCACCTCTCCTGTATCACCCCCTTCCTGAGTACCTATTGCTATACCTCCCGCCAGTCTCTCTCTATGTATCCTAGTCTAGAAATGTTATTAGCTATTGCTGGTTGTAATCCTATACTGTGTGTCTATATACTGTTAAGCTACTTCCTAATGTATGTATCCTGTTGTATTACTTATTGGTCCCACTCCCCTTCCCCCAGAACATACCGTGAGACAAGCTTTTGTTGCTCCATGTAACCTTCCTGGTGAAACATTTCAATAAATAAATAATAAATAAATGCTGCCGTCTTGGTACTGCACTACTCAACACAAGCTTGTTCATCCAGGAAAGAATACTGCGCTTGACTTTACTCCTATTGCTCCTTCAGTGCAGCCACTGGCGGGTATTGATTTTCTGTGCTTACGGTTTGGGTCCATACAGTTTGTAGGCTCTAGACAAAAATTAGTCTTAGATAGTTTTCATTAGACAGTAATTGATGAATTCCTGACAAACACTCTCGTAGAGCTTTCCTTACATCCACACAATTACATTTAATTAGAAACCAGGGAGTGGGCTGGCTTAAGGATTACAGGAAAACCAATATACCGACAACATGAAGAGGCAGCAGTTTATCTGCTGAGTATTTCTCGCTTGAAATCTGTGGAGTTCAGTGCTATTCCCAGAGAAGGACATAATTGTTTTTAATTGTGTAGCTGTGACCTGGGTCACAAAGTTTCTGCCTCCCACTATCAGAACAGCCACAAAGGGTGACCATCCATAATTACAGTGTTCAGAACACTCAAAGAATGTGCATAGATACGATTAGACAAGAGGGAACTTTCATCCCCTTGAGTGCTAAGATCACTCCTATTACATATTATTTCCATTATTTCTGTATGTGCTATAGTATTATTAACCAGTTTACTCCCTTGCCCTATGTTATGCATACATGAAACTACAGTAAAAAACAATGTATAAAAGATATCAGCTCAAGTGAATGTGAGGTGTGACCCCCGCTCCTAGTCAAACAGGCAATGTAAATAAAGGATGGCATGGCTGAGCCAAATTTATTGAAGACTGTACACCAATTATTGATATGGGTTTATTTACAAATTTAACATATCATTAACAATTAATGGGTGACGGACATCCCAGTTGTATGCTGCCTGCAGCAGAAGGGGTGTTAGCAAAACACAGGTTGAAAGCCTTGTTCTCGTTCATTTGTTTACATCAGCAGTTAAAAGTGTTGCTAAGCCCTTGGAACTTCACATTTAAGATACAGAGTTACTCTGAGTTGACAAATCCAGCATCAAGTTACCATCAGAAAAAGAATGCACATTGCCAACTAATATTTTTCTAAACTGTTTACCACTCAGATATTTTATAACCTTTATTCTTTAATGATATATTACATTTGTGAGTAAACACTTATCAATAATTGTTGTACAACCTCCAGTTTTCTGCATAGTACAATGTGATTTAGTTTTATGCACTAAAAGCCAGCAAAAAACTATTTAAGTTTCAGGGGCTAGGACATACCAGCTAATATTGGAGTCTATTCTCGATGTCTACGTGATTCCGACTGGATGCTGCCTGGGTCCACAGCTCTACACCCATCCAACCCACCACGGTCGTGCATGCCGGGGGGGGGGGCGGACAGGTGCTCTGCGGGTGCTTTGTCATGAATCCATGCACCCTGCACCTGTCCACAGTTGCTCAGGGGCACAGGCCCTTTCCATGCAACTCACACATACATCAGGCATGAAGGAGAATAGCATCCATTGTTAACGAATGCATTAGTAATGCTTACATAGCATCACAGCCCATAAAGTCTTTACAAGACTCAAACCAAGCACTCTTTAATTTTTATTTTAGTAGTTATTTAACGTGATTGTCCAACTTTTGTTTATGTCAACTACCACTCACATATTCCGGTAGCTGATGTTGGCAATTGCCACCTCAGCTGCTTTTAATAACTTTATTTGCAGTCCTTATGTTTGTGGAAGGGACTGTAGTTTAGCCCTACGAGGAGGCCAGCTGACCTCTTCCACTTCCCAATAGTGCTGTCACCCTTCTGTGCTCAGGCACATAATGACGTGTGACCAGGGAGAGGGTGGGGGCGCACCCCATTGAAGTGAATGCAGCTCCATTTTAGTGGCACTTTTATGCATAAGAATTGCCAGATGGAGATCAATGAAGGCCACCGCTCAAATAACAAGGGTCATGTTAGTCAAGTGGTGGCCCTCATTAATTTCCAAATGGCCATTCTTTTGCAGAAAAAAGCCACTGAAGCCGGACCAATGATGCAGAGCGAAGAGGTGCCATGGGTCCCACCTCTCCCATACTGGCAACCTGAGATTGAGAGTGAGTTCAAGGCACTGGGGTCAGCCAGGGGAGGAGAGCTGGGAGAAGATTGAGCAGCAACCAGTCAGTTCTCCTCTTCTGGATTGGGGAGATAAGCCTTCTCAGCCCTCGGCTGCCACAGAGTGGAGGATCAATGGTAGTATCAGGCAGATGTGGGGCTGCTGCAAGGACAGGTGGGTGGAGCAGGGCCATTGTCAGTTCCTGTGAGCATGTCTGCCTCCACATGCATGCACAACTATATTTGCCGAGGCCCAGAGAGTAGAGGGGAAAAAACTGGAGAAAAAAGTCCCCTGAGATGGGATGATGACTGACCCCTCAGAGGCCCTGCACTGGTGACTGGGCACCCACCACAGTCCTGTGGCAGAAGATGACAGTGGTAAGGTAAGTCCCAGAAAATCTGGGTGATGGGACTGGGGGGTCAGTCAGAAGGGGGTACTGGGGGCAAGCAGGGGAATAAATAGAATATGGAAAAAAATGCCACTGAAATGGAGTCTTACTCACTTTAGGGGGGCACACCTTCGTGCTCTCCTTGGTCATGCGTCATTATGTGCCAAGCGCAGAGGCATGTTAGTACTATCTGGAAGTGGAAGGATTTGACTGGCAACCTTGTAGGGCCAAACTACAATCCCTTCCACAAACTTTAAGACTGCAAATAAAATTATTAAAAGCAGCTGGGTTGATAATCGCCGATATCAGCTACAAGGCTGTGAGAGTAAGGGAGAATCATGGGAAAATTTACAGATCACTGGTAAGGCCGCATCTAGAGTATGGAGTTCAGTACTGGTGCCCACACCTCAAAAAGGACATTAACCTGCTGGAGAAGGTCCAGAGGAGGGCTACAAAGATCATAGTGGGTCAGTAGGGTAAGGCATATGGGGAGAGGTTGAGGGCACTGAACATGTACTCTCTGGAAGACAGGAGAGACGGGGACATGACTGGGATCTTTAAGTACTTGAAAGGGATAAATAAGGTTGATAAGGAGAGTCTCTTTAAGCTGAGTGGCAACCATAACATGAGGGGGCACAGTCTTAAGCTGGAGGGTGGGAGGTTTAGGAGGGAGGTCAGGAAGCACTTGGAATGCACTGCCGGAAGAGGCCAGCTTGTTGAAGACAGTGAGAAGCTTTAAGAGCAGCTGGGACAGGCATAGGGGGTAGGTAAGGATCATGGGTAGGGTGGATGGGAGGAGTGGGGAGGGATGGCAGGGACAGTAACTCAAAGATGTGGACCCTGCAATATGAGCAGACTTGATAGACTAAATGGCCTTCTTCTGTTGGCTTCTTCATATGTTCATATGAAAATCACTTTAAACATCATTGGAAATTAAAATTGGAAGCCAGAAAATAGTAGAAATATATCTAGATACAGTATATCACAATAGAATATAGACTAAAATATGGGGTGGTGTGTTAAGCAGATTTTATACTCACCTGAGGTGTTGGATGCTACATAAAACCCGAGAGCGACGCTCGAGGGATTTATTTAAGCATCCAACATATAAATGTCAATGCCGAGTTTACACACCACCCATGTTCTTTTACACAATTGCTGTGAAGCATTTTTTTCCAACAGAAAATATATAAAATAAAAACACATCCCTGTGCAGCTGCCATCCGGTCAGGTTTAAGTGTGAACCATGGCTGGCTTAAAGCTGCTGCTAAGGGGGGAGAGCTTAATAGAATAATGAGCTGAGTTCATTTAAAAACAAATAAACTTACCACCAGAAATCAAGCTGTGGTGAACTTTCCAGCATGATGATGGGAAGATGATGGCTGGTGTAATGCATGGAGCGAGGGAATCCTGGCATGTGTTCGTCATTATAACTGGCTAGCGGCAGGGCTAGCATTTGATACTTCTCCTGCCGATGACCTCCGCACAGCTCAGGGCCCACCAACCCACGAGTCCCCCTCTACCGAGGAGGCCTTCTCCCTCCTGCCTGTCTCTCTAAAAGAGGTGGAAGACCTACTGCTGCAACTGGACACCAGGAAGGGAGCAGGCTCCGACTTCATAGAGCCATACTATCTGAAATGTGCCTACCATGTGCTTGAGGTGCCAATCACCCATCTATTCAACATGTCACTCTCCCAGGGTAGCCTCCCCCCTCAATGGAAAATAGCCCATGTCATCCCTCTATTAAAAGCAGGTGACCCCTGCGATCTAAATAATTACAGACTGACCTCCCTCCTCCCCATCCTGTCTAAATTACTAGAAAAAATAGTGTGTGGCCAGCTAGGGGGATACTTAGAATCCAGAAGCCTATTAAACCCGGTTCAGTCTGGATTCAGAGCAAAGCATGGCACCATAACAGCTCTAGCTAAGGTGAGCAATGATTGGTTCCTAGACCTTGACAACAAGAAGCATGACTGTGCTGTTTCCTTGGATCTTAGTAAGGCATTCGACACAGTCGATCACAGCCTGCTTCTTTCCTCCCTAAGCACCTTAGGCCTGGACCATAAATCTGTGCTGGTTTGCAGACTACCTCGGAGAACGGAAACAGCAGGTTAAAGCTGAAGGTGATCTTTCTCCATCAAAACCTATGGTGAGGGGCGTGCCCCAGGGCTCTATCCTTGGTCCCCTCCTCTTTGCAGTCTACATTAACAACATCAATGACCCCATCAAAAAAGTCAACATCCACTTATTCATGGATGACACTAAACATAGAAACATAGAATTTGACGGCAGATAAGGACCGCTTGGCCCACCCAGTCTGCCCATTTCCCTACCTACTGGATAAGCTGCAGATCCTAGTTAACCAGCACCCTACTTCTTCCTACCCCAACCCCCCAGAACTGCCTCATGACTATCCCATGCATGCTTGAATTCCACCACTGATTTTGACTCCACAACCTCATCCGGAAGGCTGTTCCATGCATCCACAACCCTCTCCCTGGTCATGAATACATCAAAGTACAGTACAGAAGCAGGTATACAAAAAGCAATAATATACAAGAAAGAAAAAGTATATATAGTGTATACAGTACAAGGTTGAAATTAAAAAAAAAACAGCAATATCATATATATTATTCATCACCTACTGTACAGTACTTGAGTCGTCCCATGCTGGAAGCAGCCTGTGAAGAAAACCAAGCTGAATTTAACCTTCTACAATACCAGCTCATAAACAAAAAGCTTTTGCTCAATGCAAAAAAGACAAAAGCCATGCTCTTCTCCCCCTCCTTGCATGCAGCAATTCCTGCTGGGGGGGGAGCTATCCCTCAAATTACCACTGTTCTTGGAGAAACACTCGAGTATGTAGCTAAATTCAAATATCTAGGAGTTTGGCTCGATCATAAACTTTCCTTCGCTGACCATCTCAAAGAACTACAGAAGAAACTAAAGCAAAGATTAGGACTATTCTACAGAATTAACCACCTGCTCACAAAGGAGGCCAAGATTCAACTGGTTCAAGCTACCTTCCTCTCTTTAATAGATTATACGGACCTGCTCTATAGCCACTACACTGCCTCTGCACTGGCTAAGTTGGACACCCTCTACCACAGAGCTATCAGGTTCATTACTGGCCTTCCACTTTCCACACACCACTGCTCCCTGTACTCTTTGTTAGGCTGGGCTTCCCTTCACTACAGAAGGAATAGAAACGCCGCCCTATGAGCCTTCAGAGCAGTGACCAACAAGCTCCCCTCATATGTCTCAGATTGTATTCCCCGGAGTGTGTTAGGCACCTACGCTCTAAGGAGCTATTCCCTAATTGCCCTCCAAGTTCCAAGGGTCAAAACTCATTTTGGCAAAGCTGCTCTAAACTTCTCTTTACCCACATTGTGGAACGGTTTACAAAGGAACTTGAAGCTGAGCTGCCCTGTTAGCCTGAATATCTTCGAGGCGCTCTACAATCACTACATGAAAGCACCTTGCAAATGTTTTCCTCACTGCTAACCCACTAATTCCGCAACTCCCGCTTTCCATCCTGACGCTCGCCATGTTTCTACCCCTGGCTCTCACGCTTTCCCTATCAACTCTTCCTGCTGCACCCACCCTTCCCTGTCCACTCCAGCCTGGCTGAAGTCCCACCCCATCCATAGCAGTGTCCCAATTATCTACCCCTCCTCCGTCATTATCATAATAAACAAGTACACGACAGCCATCGTCACTTTCTGTGGTTTTAGCTCAGTTTTCCCCCAGTCATCAGTAATATATCTCTCCTCTTCTTTACCTTTCTAATCTGCCACCCCATACACGGCCTCTTTCCCCTATATGTGTAGTTGCCGGCTGCCTCACTCAAAAGATCTCTGCTTATAACCCCTGTATGCCTATGGTTGATTGTACATCTGCTGACTTCTTCAGTTGTAAAATAATGCTGTTTTTTTTTAAATTTCAAACTTGTACTGTACTGTATACACTATATATATTTTTTCTTCCTTGTATATTATTGCTTTTTGTATACCTGCTTCTGTACTGTACTTTGATGTATTCATGACCAGGTCCACCTTGCAAATGAGCCTTGCTCAATGGTGCTCGCCTGGATAAATAAAGAGTTTGATTGATTGATTGATTGGTTAAAATGGCTAATTATAACAGGGTTTCCCTATGGGGAAAAAACACTTGCCAGTTATTATGCAGAGAATAATATATGGGGTTGTGTGCTTAACAAGAATTTTATACCCCCCAAGGTGTTGGATGCTGCATAAATGCTGAGAGTGAAGCACGAGGGGTTTATTAACGTATTCAACACCAAGGGGGTGTGTAAAATTCGAGTTTTACATACAACCCCATATATTATTCTCTGCATAATAACTGTATAATACATAATAACAATTTTATTTTATATATATTCTGGGTATCCTTTTTTCGCCACAACAATTATATAAAATTAAAGCAACTCCTATGCAACTACAGACCGGTTGGGTTTCAGCAAGGTCCACAGTCGCAAGCGCCAACAGAGGAAACATTAACCTTTTTTCTTTTGTTTTTTTTTCTTATGTTTAAATTAGCTCCCTCGAAGGATGTTAGCCATGTGAATGTGTTGAATGTGTTTTAAAAAGATTACCACCGAGTCCCAGTGGTGGTGAAATCTCTCTCGGCAGCTGGCACTGAAGCAGCGAAGAGCGAACGGCACAGAGAAGAGGATCACAGTTCACGCATGCGCAGAGTTAGGGAAACCGGGCACATGTTCGCAATTATAACCAGCTGGTTATAACAGCAAAATTATAACCTGGTTTCCCAATGGGAAAAAAGGAGACCCAGTAATTATATACCACTTGTTTGACAAGATTTGAGTTCAGTTCTGCTACCGTGTATCACAAAAGGAAAGTGAAAAAAATGAAGAAGATACAGTAATAAATATTAGAATCTGTGCTTGTGTGACTGCCCATGTGTCCATGGAGGCCATGTGGGTCAAAACCCAAATGCAATTTCCTCACACAGACAGACACACATACCTACAAACCTAGGCCACCCTTCCCTGGCCCACCTTCCCCTCTCAACACCCCCATACCTCTATATGCCCTCTACCCTTCGTGCCCTCAATCTATGATTTCAGAATTTTTTTCTATTTTTTGTTAACACTTTAAGGCTGGGAAAGACAAACTAAGCTGAAGCTCATTGCTAGGTGCCTCCTAAGAGCAGAGGGAGGTTAAATGACTTGCTCAGGGTCACATAGTATGCAAGCGGAGGCTGTGGACATCAACCACAGATCTAGTAGCTGTACCAAGCTCATTTACAACTCACTGCTATAACCTCTAGGCTATACTGCCGTGCCGGCTAGCTTAGTAGTTTTCTCCCTCTGTTCCATAGGGTGCTTGCCCCATCGGATTGCTAGACTGAGCGTACACTGGGAGAGAGGGTGCAATGCTAACTGCAGCACTGATGATGCTAGGCAGACTGACAAATCACTCAGCCTAATATCACCAGTGAGGCAATTAGTCATGCCCCTTCCCTCCTGGCGCATACTGAGTCTAGCAGTGGGACTGGGGCAAGCATGTCGTTGGAAGGAGGGGATCTGACTGAGTTAACTGGGATTCTATTACCCCTTCAAAATCATGTACTGAGGGCAGGGATAGCATACAGAAGTATGTGGAGGTTGGGTCACAGGGAACACTGGACACTGCAGAATTCTTGACTTGGGCACGTGGATCACTGCACTTCAGGAAATGCTTGACCAGGGTGGGTGGACCACTGAGCACTAGAGAATGCTTGCCTGAGGCAGAGAGATCACCAGACACCATGGAATGCTTGATTGGGAGAGCATTGGACACAGGAAAATGCTTTATTTGAGTGGGAGAACCACTGGACACCAGGGGAGGCCTGACTGTGGGGACCACTGGACATCAAGAAATGCTTGACTAGGGTAGAGGAGACCACTGGATAACAAGGAATGTTCAACTGTGGCGGACAGGGGAATGCTGGATATCAGAGAATGCCTGACTGGGTTGGGGTCCACTAGATACCTGGGAATGCTTGATTGGGACCACTGGGCACCAGGAAATGCTTGACTAGTATCTGATGAGTGTGGGAGACTACTGAAAGGGCCTTTCAAAGCCCTGTAATGTGTTGCTGTTTTTCTGTGTCTGATGGTATGAATTGATTTTTGTGGCCTTTTTGTAATCATCTTTTTATATAAAGTATGTAACTATATGTTATATACATTCTGTTTTATACACTGGTGTACTCCCCTGGGTCAAGTCTGTAAAAGGGCCATGTGGGCAAAGCTTTGTTTACCTGGTTAACAAATAAATGAATGAATGACACCAGGAAAATGCTTTACTGGGACAAGGCAAGGCATGGGGACCACTGGGACAGGGTAAGAGTTGAGGGGCACTGGATAGGAAGAGGTGCTTGACTGGGAAAAGGTGAAGGCAGGAGGACCACTGACCACCAGGGAGTGATTGGCTGGGACAGGGTACCTGAGAGTGGACCACAAGACTCAAAGGATTGCTTGACTAAGACAGAGTTAAGGCAGGAGGCACTTGACACCAGAGTGTGCTTGACTGGGACACAGGAGAACTGGACATTTGGGAGATACTTGACTGGGATGGGAATGGAATGAGATAAGGGAATGAGACCACTGGACTCAAGGGGCTTCCTGACTGGGATAGGGAGAAGTGAGCACTTGACTCCAGGGAGTTCTTGGCAGAGACAGGGTGTGAGGGCATGGGGAAAGACACTGGATACTAGGGACTGTTTGACTGGGATGAAGCGAGAAGTGTGGGGCCACTGGAAACCATGGAGTGCTTGACTGGGGCAGGGTTAGGGCAAGGGTGAGAGACATTTGGACACCATGGAGAGCTTGACTGGAGCAGTATGAGAATGGTGTACCAGTGACATTGGAGAATGCTCTGCATGGGACAGGAAAGAAAGGTGAGAACACTGTACACCATAAGGTGTTTTGCTAGGACATGATAAGGGCAGGTGGGACCACTGGGCACTAGGGAGAGTTTGACAGTCGATGTGGTGAGGTTGAAGGGTCCAACCCTATATGTTCAGCTCAGCAGTTCTTTACCAGTGACCTATCCTTTAAAACATAGAATATTTTTTTTTAATCCCTCTCTCTTTCTTTGCTGCAGTTTAATCAACTTTTTGTCTTTATAAAAAATCTGGTTCTTCATCTCTTTCAGTACAAAAGTTGCAATGCTGCTTGTGAAAATGTACTTGCCTAATAGTACAAATACTGTGTAAAACAAAACCATGCATGCTGTTAAATTAGTAATCAAATATCTGTGCATAGGACACTTTAGAGGAACCTACATAACTGCACACAAAAACTAGACCAGGTCCTAACAGACGTGACTGCAGTCTTCAACCAACGTTATCACTGCAGAACCTATTGAAAACATCCAGAAATATTGTTCCACACAAACACATGTATAGACTCAGCAATACAAATATCACTAATAATTCTAAATATAGTGTTCTAAAATGCAGTAAAAAATCTAATTTACCTCTTTACAGCTGCAATCTCAAACCACAGACTGCCAGATGTCCGGCAATTCTGCAGTTCTGGATGCAGTTCTGAAAGGGTCAAAGAGACTAAAACTGTGCCTAGAAAGCTGATTAATTTCTTCTTAAAAAACATTTTAGGATTGGTATACAACAAGCCAGCCATTTTATTTTATATATAAAGGTTGGTCACCTAACCTGGGTGCTGAATAAAATGTTAAGCAGCCACTCCAATTATCCTTTTTCTTCACTTTACTACAGTTAAAAGGCAACCAGCAGGTTCCTTCTTCCCCAGGCAGTCCAGGTGGAGTACACACAGGATACCACTGCACTCTAGTCAATGATATCACTCTGGAAACATCTGACACATGCAGTGAAAGGCAAAAAACGTGGCAATTTTGCCAATAATCTGTTTCCACATTTAAAGTTAGCGCTATATCAAATAGTTCCTCAGAGTTTCTCTCATTTATGTGAAAATCCGGAGAGTGATTATAATAGGTGAGCTTTGATTCTGCAGCCCTCTAAATGTGAGTGGTCAGACAGAGAACACCTGAACCAAGCTGGGACAGTCCCAGAGAATCCAAAATGTTTTCTAAGGCAGTCAATTAGAATGTGAGAATGATGACACCAAATGTTGAGTTTAGGCCACAGATACATAGAATGCTAAGGACATTAAAAGGTCAAGGCCCATTCTGTCTGCCTTGACCCTACCTATTGACCCAGTAGATCAAGGAGTATTACTTTACAAAGACAGTCACTAGCCTTTATGAGGTCACTGACTACACAAACTAGTGAAGTATCTTTGCTGTGACCTAGGTAAAAAACAGACTGAAATCTAAGAAGTTGATATTAAGAGATATGTAGAACGTTATGTACCTTTTTTGACAGTGCTCTATCTATATAGATACCATGGCAGAGAGGAACAGCAAAGCTGAATTAAACTGGTTATCCAGCAGCGTTATTCAACTGAAAGGTGGATAACATGTTATTCACCCTGTAGCTCTAGTTATTCTCTACTTGGTGACATTTATTTATTTAGATTTTGGTGACTGGTAGGCCCACTGAGACCAGAAGTTCCTTTTTCAGGAGCGACCCAGAATTAGTTACAGCAGATTATATACATTGGAATTGATATACAATAGTTACAGTTGATACATACAATGGAACAGCTATTAAGCACTTAACAGGGGAACAGCAGGCTCACAAGGTATTAGACAAGTGCACAGTACATTTGACAAATTTTGCATAAGAGTTACATGGGAGAAAAGAAATGGCAATAGTAGTGAGGCAAGACAAACATGTCAGTAAGCCCAGGCAGGGGGCTAGCGATTACAACCACAGAGACTAAGTTCCAGAAGGTACACTTTGAGGCCTGACTTAATTTGGAGAGTAGGCCTGTCAACCAGATGTGCTGAGAGGGCATTCTGTAAGTGTGGAGCAGCAAACTGAAAAGATCACTTGCCATGGTTAGTGCGAATCCGAGGGATGTTGAGGGGACGGCCTGCCAAGGATCACATGGCACGGCACTGCACCTTAGGAGCGAGCAGCTCATTTAGGTGGGGGGAGGGCTGAGGTTGGTGAATTTATACACCAAACAAACAGAGGGATAGGCCAACTTGTGCCATATGGAGGGCCAGTGTAGATCCACAAGGACCTCACACTGGTGCCTCCTGGGGGAGGAGTTAGTAGCAAAGCGTGCCACCCTGTGGTACAGTACGGTGAGTTTGCTTAGTTCCTTCTCCAGGAGGAACTGAAGCAGGGGGGCCCCATATAGCATGGAGGGGAGAAGGGTGCAATTGGCTACAGCTCGCTGTGCCTCACTAGTAAGAGAGTTACCCAGCCCGTACAGGAGTTCAAGCCTCTGGGGGATGGACCTGGAGTCGATGTGGGGTTTATAGGACAGCTCCTGGTCAGGGAGGATCCCAAGGTACTTAATCCTGTCAATGACCTCAACATCAAAGCAATATTGCAACTCTTCTAAGCCCCATGGTATAAATAGTATATTCCATAGGACATTTATTTATTTATTCCATTTTGGTAACTGGGTACTGTAGGCCCACTGAAACCAGCGGTCCGTTTTTCAGGAATGACCCAGAATAAGTTACATGTAGGTACAGTAGATATCATAACGAGTGGTACAGAATGAGAATACAGTTGAAAGGTTAATTCATAACAGCAACGATCAATAAACAGTTGTTATTTCTTCAGAATCGCAGCCCACGTCATTGCTTCTCCAGTCACTTGGCTCCTAAAAAGATCGCTGCTTGAAGGTAGAGTCCCCACTGTGAGGAAAGTTGCCTTGGTCACTTCTATCCCAAAAGGTGGGGATATTGAGCTTGTTGAGAATTACAGACAAATATCCATCCTCTGCACTCTAAGTAAAGTGTTAGAGAGGATTGCATACCAGCAGGTCCAGGAATATGTTGAAAGGATCAATTTACTAACTGAATGACAACATGGTTTTAGAAAAAATCATGGTACCGACATGGCCCTGATTAGCCTTAATGGGAATATCTTCAAGGCTCTAGATGATAGCCTTCCAATTGGTACAATATTAATAGACCTCACCAAGGCATTTGACTTGGTAAATCATCAGCAGCTTATCACTAAACTAACATCTCTTGGTCTTGAGCATCTGTCTACTCAATGGTTCATGGACTGCCTTGATGGCAGATCACAAATTGTCAGATGGCATGGAGCTAAGTACGACAAATGTCCTTTCACAGAAGGTGTCCCTCAGGGTTCAATATTGGGACCTCTCCTGTTTTCCCTATTTATTAATGATTTGCCTCAACATTGTGGAGGGGCCAAGGTGACCTTATATGCAGACAATGCCGTGCTTTATAGGTCCTCCCAAGACACTGTCCAACTAAACAACCTTCTAAGTCAAGACCTTGGTCCACTTGAGAATTGGCTTCTTGCAAATAAATTAGTTCTAAACAGTAAAAAGGCCAAAGCCATGCTATTTGACCCTAAAAACCTGGGCCCAACACGTTTACATTTATTGTCCCCAGCTCTTTCCAATGGCTCAAAAACTGAAGTGATCGATTGTACCAAATACCTAGGTGTATACTTAGACCAAAACTGCTCCTTTAAGAGCCACATCGACCATCTGACCAAGAAACTCAACCAAACGTTAGGTCTATTATATCGCCTGAGCCCTTTCCACACTTGTGAATCCAAACTCAAGGCTTCCACTGGTACACTCCTACCAACCTTGCTATGTGGGGCTCCTTTACTACATTCTGTAAGAAGTCATGAAATGCAAAAGCTAAAAATACTATATCACAGAATAGGGTGCTTCGCTGCAGGGGTGCCACCATGGGAGCATCAATGCAAGGTACTATTATCTCTTAGGTGGCCTTCTCTAGATGGCAGATTATCATATCCATCACTGTGCCTTGCATTTAAGCTCCAGCAAAATGGTGCCCCTCCTAGCTTAATTAACACATTAGCTCCCAAAAAGAATGGGAGAACACTAAGATCCTCTGGCCACCAGCTTCTCCATGTCCCCAGTGTTAGGACTTCCCTAAGACTCCAGTCCTATGCTGCCTTCACCCCTCCTATCCGGAATGGTCTCCCTAGCAGTCTCCAGGAACATACCTCCCTTGGGGGCTTCAAGAAGGGTCTTAAAGCCCGCCTGTTGGATCTGAGCCTCGGCAACTGCTACCACTGAGTCTACCAGACTCCCTGCTGCCATTCTAACCTTATTGAGACATCAATCTGATTGTGACTGTCTTCCGTATAATAGTACTTCTACTCCTGTTGATATTGATTGTAATTAACCTGTCACTGTATCCTTGACTGGGTCAGTACGTCTATATTGACTGTTAATTGTGAAATGACATGTATGCATTTTGTTATATTTATAGATGCATGTAATTAATTCCAGGTCGTCCCTGAAAAAGGAACTGTTTCGGTCTCAGTGGGCCTACCCGGTCACCAAAATTTAAATAAATAAATAAATTTACAGCAGGTTACATTCATACAGTGGAGACAAGCAGGGCTGAGCAACTTCATAGGGTAGGGCTAGACTAAATGTTGGGGAAGTTGAGTACAATAGAGGGTTAGGGAGCAAGTGCTAGTACTAGGGATAAGCTTTTTATTCACTTTGGGGTGGTGCCAACAATGCAAGCCTAACACTCATGGCTGTACCATTCATTGTTAGGCAACATGAGTCTCAATGCCAATCATCAGAGAGACTAAAACACTTGGCTGCCACAGTAGAATGTACCAGAGGTCCGTGGTTCAAATCCCGGTGTGGCCACATTTTCCTTACTCATTTCCATCCTTGATTTTAAAAAATATATACTTTGCAAGGGGTTAAACTGCACTGAGAGAAGTGGTATTTCTAAATTGATTCCTCTTTGTGGGATTGCGCAACACTAGAGAAAGGAATGTGTGGAGCTGTAAAAAAGGAAGTTCTTCGGACACTTTAACCAGCTGGCCTGTAGCTTAATGGTTAGAGCACTGGAACAGCATACCAAAGGTCTATGGCTCAAACCCCGGTGTGGCCAAATTTTTCTTTCTCATTTCCATCCTTGATTTAAAACAGTAGAACGTACTAGCAATTTAAAATGTGTTTAGGAAAAATAAAAGTTTCTCAGTCTTACCATAGGGTTGTGACTATGTGCTTTCATCAAAGTTGCTATTTTCCTGATCTCTCAGGCCCACAGTCATTTGATGATGCCGTTTAAGTCCTTAGCTTTAATTACTTCTACCCCAGCCTTTTATGGAAACATGTTAAAAAAATAAGATACATATTTATAGTGACATTACTTTTTTGGGATGTACCAAGGAGTTAAATCTACCCGTTTTTAGCAGGTGAAAAACTGTGCTAAGACTTCAATGACTTCATGTTGTTTCTCATTAATTGCTGTGGCTCTGAGAACTAAGGGAAGGGACGCCAGTGGCAAAAACACAATTTAATGTCACACTTTAACATTTTTTATGCCGAGGATATTTTTAGTATAACTACACCACAGCAGAGAAAATCACACAACGTACATGTTCTGTTTCCATGTTCTATTTCCATTCATCAATACAAAAGGTTTCCCATCATTAGCGATATGCCAGTGCATGCAGGGTAATTCAGTGTAGAAAGCTGAGACACATAAGAGTCACCCTAGTGGTTCTAGCTTCAAGCCTCGTGGGAGTCAGGTAGTCACATCTCTCCAACCAGAATATTTCCCACTATGTCACCTAGCCAGTTCCTGATCAGTCTTTATACAGTGTTGCCTATACCATGTCAACTGATTTGGGGCACTAGTTTACTGTGTGGTACCTTATCAAAGGCCTTACTAAAATCTAAGTACTGAATATCATATATAAAGTCTCCCACTTAACCATTCCATGGGTCACAGCAGTAAAACAAATACTATGAAATTGCTCATACAAAGCCTCATATGTCCAAACTGGTGCTAATACTTGTAAATGGATTTTACTTTACAATTTTTGGTCAAGAAAGACACACTAAGCTGAGGCTTGTTTCCAGGTGCATCCTGGGAGTACATGGAACTTAAAAGACTCGTTCATAGCCACAGTATAAAAGTGGAGGCTGTAGGATTTAAACTCAGTTTCTCCAGGTTTGCAATGCAGTGCTATTATCCACTGTGCTATATTGCCTCTCCAAACTAGTTCAAGTCTCACAATGTGCTCCACTACCTTGCCCTTTATAGTTGTTTCTAGAATTTTACCTGGCACTGATGTTAAGATTAAGCAATAAGGCATGACCAAGGTTACAGTAAGATTCTGTTACAAAATGGGTAGGAAATTTGCAACTCCTGACTGGCTGAGAGGGTTCCAAACCCATGTCCTTACAAGGTAACAATCAATGGCTTAGGAACTCTTCTAGCAATCAGGACACAGTGCACCCAGATATTCATGCCTCCCAGAATCATTGAAAAAAAAAAAAATTTCTGGCAGCCACTTCTGTATGGTGGTGCCCAGCATTCAGTTGCATCATGAATAACGATAGTTGGATATTGCTGTTACAATGTCCTCAGTCACATCTAGACATAAAGCATGTTGTCACTTGGTGCCACTATTTATAAAGGACATCTAAACAGCAATTTTTGGGGAGTCGCTTACTGAAAAATCTGAAATCATAGTGTGCTAGAGCCAGAGGCACAACTTTAAAATATAGTTACACTTACATAGAATTTGTCGGCAGATAAGGACCGCTTGGCCCACCCAGTCTGCACATTTCCCTACCTAATGGATAAGCTGCAGACCCTAGTTAACCAGCAGCCTACTTCTTTCTACCCCAACCCCCTAGAATTGCCTTATGACTGTCACATGCATGCTTGAATTCAGCCACTGTTTTTGACTCCATAACCTCCTCTAAAAGGCCGTTGCATGCATCCACAACCCTCTCTGTGAAAAAATAATTCCTTACATTACCTCTGAACTGCCCCCCATCTTCAAATTATGCCCCCTTGTTCTTGCACACCTCCTTTTTTGAAAGATACTACCCTCTTGGGCTTTGTTGATTCCCTTGAGGGACTTGAAAGTTTCTATCATGTCCCCCCTTTCCTCGAGGCTATACATATTAAGTTCCTTTAGTCTCTCTTCATATGTCTTCTGATGCAGACCCTGCACCATTTTAGTTGCCCTCCTCTGGACAGCTTCCATCATGTCTATGTCGTTATGGAGACTGGGTCTCCAGAACTGCAAGCAGTACTCCAGATGTGGTCTCACCAGCTGTCTGTACAGAGGGATAGCAATTTCCTGTTTTCTACTGGTGATGCCTCTCCCTATGCATCCCAGTATCCCCCCAGCCCTACTTACTGCCCTCTCACATTGCTTGCCCATCTTTAAGTCACTTGATATGACTACCGCCAGGTCCCTGTCCATTTTTTTGTTGTTAGTATCTCACCCCCCACTGTGTAATCTTCCCTTGGGTTTTTGTTTCCCAGGTGCATTACCTTGCACTTCTTAGCATTGAATCTAAGCTGCCATATAAGTACCATTCCTCTAACCTTGCCAAGTCCCTTCTCATCCTTTCCACCCCACCTTGTGCATCAACTCTGTTGCAGATCTTTGTGTCATCTGCAAAGAGACATACTTTTCCTTCCAGTCCCTCTACAATGTCGCCTATAAAGACAATGAAGAGGACCGGTCCTAATACTGAACCCTGCGGTACCCCACTAGTAACCCGCCTTTCTTCAGCGTGGACTCCATTTACTATTACCCTCTGTGTCCTATTCTCCAGCTAATTCTTTACCCAGGCCATCATCTTGGGACCCACTCACAGGCTGACTAACTTGTATATTAATCTTTTGTGTGGGACTGTGTCAAATGCCTTGCTAAATGTCTAGGTAGGCCATGTCCACAGCCCCTTCCTAATCTATTACTTTGGTCACCCAGTCAAAGAAATCTATTAGATTCATCTGGCATGACCTTTTCGCTACGTCTCTACCTTTGTAATATCTATTTAACCCATTTTCAGCATGTTTGAAATTTGTAAACAAAGATGCCCTGAGTCTAAAAGTCAGTGCCACGATCTTTATTTTATTTAAAAGAGATTTACCAGGAAAGACATACTGAGCTGCGAAGCTCATTTCCAAATATGTCCTGGGGAAGGGGAGAGGGATGAGTACAAACAAGTAGAAGCACAGTATTAACAATTCAACAATACACAGCATGTACAATAATATACATTACCAAAGCAAATAATAATGTAAGTTAAACATCAGAAGTGCAAAACACCAACCACACACAAGAAGGTAACACCATAAAATTGGAAAGGGTAGGCGAGAGAGAGTAAGTAGTGGAGGGTGAGAAAATGAGGTTAGAGGAAGGGGGTGAAAATGTAGTGATGGAAGAAAAAGGGAGAGGAGAAGAAAACAGATTATGGTGGGTAAGGTGGGGGAATAGAGTGTAGAGTATTAGGAAGGGGTAAAAAGGGTGATTATTGGTGGTGAGAGTGATTGAGGGAGAAGTAAGGGAATAAGAGGAAGCGGTGGAGGGAAAGGGGAGAGGAAGGGGGATAAGGTGGGCTGGTGAGAAGTGCAGAGGTTGGAGTAGATAAGGAGAAGTGTAGGCAAGGGGTCTAAGGGCATTTACTGGGGGGGCATTGTGGGCTTGGAGAAGAGAAGAAAGAAAGCATTTGGAAGTGGCAGAACGAATTGTTAGGGAAAGGGATTTCTAAAGATTAAGAAGGCGGAAGAAGAAACCAGACTGGCCAGCTAGGGATTTATGAGAGGGAAGCAAAAGAGAAAGATAACCTGAGTTATGGAGAGAGTACATGGATGGGGGTATAGGGGAGAGGAGAGAGTTGACATAAGGAGGGAACGAAGCCAACCAGAATTTAGAAATAAAGTAGGCACAGTGGATGAGATGGTGGTCATTCAAGGAAGGAAGGGAGAGATTAATGTACAGAGAACTGTAGTGAGTCTAGGGCGCACAGACCAAGGCAAAATGGCAAAAGGAGTGGAAGAGTTGATCCAGTCTGGCCGGGGTGGATTTAGGTGCAGCACCATATATTAAGCTGCCATAATCAAAAATGGGTAGGATCATTTTAGTGATGATGCCCCGGTGGGCAGATATAGGGATGCAGCTTTTGTTCCTATAAAGTACACCAAGCTAAGGGTGGAGTTTTTTTTTTATATACATGGCATCTATGTGCTGAGAAAAACCAAGGTGGCAGTCAAGCCAGATCCCAAGCTACTTAAAAGAGGGTACGTTAATGTTTCACCCATCAAGGGTGAGGAAGGTAGGGAGTGAAGGAAGTCTAGAAGGCCTCCGTCATGTGCTGAAACACATGGAGACCATTTTCTTAGCATTAAGGGATAGTTGATTAGCCCTGAACTATTTCTGGACAGTGTTGAAATCAAGTTGAAGCCTGGATGTTAACTCTGATAGAGAAGAACCTGAGGAAAACAGGACTGTGTCATCCGCATACGTGTGGATGGATGCAGAGGAGCAGGGTGAGAGGAGGTCATTGAGGAATATGGAGAAGAGCAAAGAGCTAAGGATGGAACCTTAGGGAATGTCAGTGTGTATGGGGGGGGAGAGTCTCCAATTCTCACTGACTTAGATCTAACTACAAGGCAGGAGTTGAACCACCTGGTTGTGGAGTCAGATATACCCGCTGATTTTAGTTTGTCCAGGAGAAGAGGGTGGGAAACAATGTTGAAAGCTTTTGCTAGATCAACAAAGATGGTGGCAGTAAGAAGGCCTTCTTCCATGCCAGAATGGATATAAACTGTGAGCCTGAGGAGTGAGGAAGTGGTGGAGTGATGTTTGCAGAAAGCCAGACTGGGGGGGGGGGAGGATGAGTCCAAAGGGGAGAGCTACATAGATACATAGACAGTATCGGCAGATAAGGGCCTACAGCCCACCCAGTCTGCTCATTTGAGCTTGTAAGTTCACTTTATGTTTTCCTAAATGTCTGTTGCCCCTTTACCCTGATCTCCAGAATTCCTTTATGTCTATCCCATGCATTCTTAAATCCCATGACTGTTTCAGCCCCCACCACTTCATCTGGCAAGGTGTTCTACTTGTCCACCACCTGTTCTGTGAAGAAATTCTTCCTCACGTTTCCTCTGAATCATCCTCCCTCCAACTTCATCCCATGCCCTCTAGTCCTGGAACATCTTTTTCACTTAAAAATAGTGTATTCCTGCACCCTGTTCCTCCCTGTAAGATACTTGTATGTCTCTATCATATCCCCTCTCTCCCTCCTCTCCTCCAGGGAGTACATATTCCGTTCCTTCAACCTTCCCTCATAGGACTTGTAAGCAATCCATGTACCATCTTTGTTGCCCTCCTCTGAACCTTCACTACCTTGTCTATGTCCTTACGTAAGTAAGGTCTCCGGAACCGTACACTATACTCCAGGTGAGATAAAACTATGTGTTCTTGAAGTTTGGATACGGTTGGGAGGAGAGAAATTAGGCAGAGATTTCCAGGAGAGGAGGAGTCACCTCCTTTTGGAAGGGGAATGACAGTTGCATGCTCCCAGGTATTCAGGACTAAGGCAAGAGAGAATGATAGGTGGAGCAGACAGGAGACGTGCAAGGCACTAGACGGTGCAGAGAGGTGTAGGAGCTTGGGATCAAGCCCATCAGGGCTCCCACCTTTCTGAGGATTGAGAGTTAGGAGGGCTTTAAGAGCTGAGGAAGGGGCGATAGGTGAGAAAGAGAAGGGGGAAGAAGGGAGGGAGGGAGGAAGGAGAAAGAGGGAGTCGGGAAGTAGTGGAGAGTGCAGAGATAAGTGAGGAAGCACAGGTGGTGAAATAGGAATTGAGAGTTGAGGCGAAAGAATAAGGGTCTGAAATGGTGGCATCACCCACCTTGAGAACAGGGGGGGACTGGCAGGGGGGTGGCTAGATCGTGGCATGATTTTCAGACTCAGGGATCTTTGTTTGCAAATTTAAAACATGCCAAAAATGGGTTAAATGGATATTACAAAGGTAAGAGCAACTATATTTTAAAATGGCACCCCTGACTCTAGCATAATACGATTTCAGATTTTTCAGTAAGCGACCCCCAAAAAATTACTGTTTAGCTGTCCTTTAAATGCTAGAAAGATACATCTTTATTTTATAAAGAGTGTGGTGTGCACATATTTGAAATACAATTTAGAAATGAGAAAGAAAAAAGTGCCCTTGCTTGCATCTGAACCCAGGCCTACTCAGAATACCATTCCATTGCACTGACAACTGTTCTACAAAAACAACTGGAAACCTGGTGGCACCAAAGGCACTTGTTCTTTCTTAATGCACAATATGGAGCAACACAAACTAGAATTATATTTTTATTTTAAGAAGCATGGTGCATATACATTATTTAAAATTCAATTCAGAGGTGAGAAAAAAATGAAGTAGGTGGAATTCAAACCTAGGCCTGCCTAGAAATATACGTCACCATCTGCAGGACTGTAAAAGAGTCAGTAGGTGGCATTGCATAGAAACAGTGCTGCACATGGGTGCCTCCTCATGCCCATTAGCCTGTGGGCTCTTACTAGTCAGTTAGCAAATTGCTCGAACAGGCAGTGTGAAGTGACGGCCTTGACTACTGATGCCTGATCGTCTGATGTTAGGCACTACAAGACAGAAAAAAAGAAAAAAATATACCACCTCTCACTTTCCATTACTTGAAATATAACGTGACATTTTTATAATTCCACATCCTCTTCATACATACTGTACCTAATATTTAAAATAAACATCTAAACCAATACACTCAGCTTGTTTCTCATTTTTTTTCCTCTCTTTAGATTATAGGCCTCTGAAGCTCAGTCTCCAAATTCCTGTTCTTTTTACCTTGAGAACACCTACTACACCAAATTCATTTCTCTGCCAGCCCCTTCCAACTCTCTTGTTACACTCAACACAATCCCCATCCCTTCACTCAGTTCTTCTGCTCCACAATCCATTTGCATAAACATTTTATCTACGAACTCTTCTCACCAACACTTCTGCTAGTAACAAGATAACCACTGAGAAGTCCTGCAGAGTTTCTTTAATAACACCTCTTTCAGCACTGCAGGTACAATCAGTAAGGCTAACGGGTTACGTGATCTGCCTCTGAGCTGACAAACCAACGCTGGAAAACAAAAAGTATCTTGCTCAGTTATCAAGCTATTTTTTTAAACACCATCCTGTGCTGCATGTCCTCACAGGTGGAACAAACAGACCACTAAGAGTCTACTGTTGAAGTGTGGGGGTGGGGGGCTGGGGTAGTGCCTCAAAGCTCTACCTATACTTATCAAACACCACCTAATGGTGTGTTTGTGGCAGACTAATTTTCAGTTCAACAAAGTTAAAGGACTAAAAATATACAAAAACATAGAAACACAGATTTTGACGGCAGATAAGAATCACTAGGTCCATCTAGTCTGCCCATACTCCCTATCTGTAACAGCAGCCACTGCCCCTACTTGGTCATCAATTTTAACCTCTCTTTCCCAACACTAGGGTTCCCTTGTGCCTTTCCCAAGCACATTTGAAGCCATCCAATGTGTTTGCTCCCACCACCTCCTGGGGCAGGCTATTCCGTGCATCCACCACCCTTTCTGTGAAGAAAAATGTCCTCACGTTACCCCTTATCCTATTATCTTTTATTTTTATTTAAACTTTCTTTTTCAGGTTACTAATTTTATAAGTGCAATACAAAACATCAGAACACTGGATGCTTTGTCCTAAATGCACTTCTAGGTGCTGAAGGCAGCTGATTTCTGGACATGTCTCCTACTACTCTCCTGGGCATGCAACGGCCTGTCACATTTTATTATTTAATACCCACCGAGAGCATACCATGTCATCATGAGGCACAGTCCAGTGCCACATACCTCTTCGGAATGATTGGCTGACTGTTATTATAACACCTGGGAGTGTTGTGCTGCTATTATGAAAACTGGGTTGAATAAAAACTTTATTTACTTTTTAATTCAGAGAATCATTTGATATTTCGTGCCACAAGACTCTGCTGGTATAACAAATGGTTAATGAAAGTCTCTTGGAATGTGAGGAATAACTCAGAAAGCTGTATCCTACACTGATTTTTATAATGAATTTTATTTACCCAGTATAACCCAACACAGAAGCAACAAACATTTTCAGTGGGGTCCTGATTTTACTTAATTTTGCAGCCAGTGGACTAAATTACTACACACTTAGGACCTCTTACTAAGTGAAGCACAAAGTGCTGTGTGCTCATGCAACTGTGTATGTGACACAGCAGGAAGTGTATTAGAAGATGTGGGCTACAGCTCTACCGCACTAATAGGTTCAAGTATGTGTCCTGTGAGTGCTGCGCTGCACAAAGCCCTTCCCTTTTGTGAGCACAAACCACAGTGGCGACCACTTGTGCTAAGCACCTCCACACTAAAGTAGGCTGGGCATTTTGCAAGGCACAAACCTCTTAGCGCTGCATCGGTAGGCATCAAACCAGCTGCCCATGCCTCTGAAGTGGTCGATCCCCTGCTCCATTCAACCCCTTCATTAAAAATATCACCAACAGCTTAATCTGGTTCAAGGTCAGCTGGCACTCATCTGTATCCCCCTCCACGGGTCATGCCTGAAAATAGGCAGAATTTGTCTAGTGCACTTACCCGGTCAAGAAAAAACTAAATAAATAAAATAAATATCCTCTAAAGGAAAACAAAGTAGTCAGGTTAGTGGTGAGGCAACAGCACTACTGCCCACCATGCTGGCACCTCGAGACTGGGAGCAGTCTCAATTGCTGGGGGTCAGCGCAGAGGTAGAGAATTGAGCATCCAACTGACAGCTCTCCTCTCCCAGACAGGGACGGCTTGTTGGCACTGCTGCAGTACTGCCACCAGGAGAGGCCTGGTGACAGTGCAAGACAGGGCTGTCATTAAGGGAGGGGAGCTCTGCGACTCTGCGGCACATGCATACTTCAACAGGTGGGGAGGGGAGCTTTGGGACTCTGCAGCATATACGTACTTCAACAGGCACACACCAGTGCGCACACCCCAGCTCAGGGGAACAGTGACAAAAACCTAGGTGAAAAACTGGACGGCAAGCATAAATGACACTCTGAGCACCAGCCCCCCCCCCACACACACCTGCACCACTGTCAGGACCTCAACTGGCAAATCTGGATTTGAGACTCAAGGGAGAGGATTGCCCCCCCCGGCCCCACCACAAGGGGGCAAGTCATCGGGGAATATAGTCAGTAAGATATGTCTTGGGGAGGTGGTCGTTGATGGAGGTAGCAGGTACAGATGATGAAGGCCATTGAGGACATAAAAATCCTTAACAAAAAAAAATAAAATAAAGCAAAACAAAGTACTGTTTAAAAAAATATATATGCTGCTCAGTAGCCCCCAAACTCTTTGCCAGTTTTATGGGCTGGGGAAATCACAGACTGTGTTGATCAGGTCCCCACCAGGTCCAATGAGAACTTACATTGCAGGGAAGACAGTCATTAATGCAGGATCCAACCTCAAGCAATGCTGCTGCTCTCCATACCCCCCCCCCCCGTTACCACTGTGCAAATCAGCTGTGAACAAGGAGGACGCATGTTCTAGCACCCCCCCTGACCTGGGCAAGCACATAGTATCATGAGTTAGGTTGCAACTGGCTTCTGCGGGGGTTGATCCAATGGCTGTAGATGCATGGAGATCTTCCCATGTGTGGGGCAGGACCTCTGCACACATGTCTTAATACACACCCCTAAACTAATGCATATGGACTCCTCTGCCTTTTTTGGCTTGACCCCTTAGTCTTAACACTGTTTTGAGAAAGCAGACTCAAATGCAAATCAACTAGCTAAATCAGCAAATTCCACAGAAAGTGAGCAATAAAAACATGCCTTTCAATCTGGGGCCAAATGGAGTTACAATAGGGGCTGACAGTATCCATTTAAACCTAAAACTAAAAATACATTCTACATTGTCACTTACTGTATAAAGCACTGGTGAGACCCCACCCTGGGTATGGAGTACAGTTCTGAAGGCCTCATCTATATAAGGATATATTTATTTATTTGTTTGTTTATTTATGTCTTTGGTGACTGGGTAGGTGCGCTGATCCAAGGGACCATTTTCAGGCATGATCTGGGCCATAAACAGTGGCACATTTAGCAAAACAGAATACACTAGGAGTAACATTGCTGCAATGCAGGCAATCAACAATGAGGTGCAGGGAATTACAGTACAGAGGGTAGTAACAAAAATAAGAGTACAATAAGGTACAAAGTGAAGCTATAGACTACCTACAAGTCCATATACATCATCACAGGAACATGGAGAACAATACAGTAAGGTGACAAATTACCAGGTAAACCAAATAAAGTGCAGTTTCAAAAACGCACGTCAATAGCAAAAGCAAGTAACAACCAGGTGGATAATCAAAATTCAGTGCAGCAGTCAACAATAAGCAAAGTGCAGTGGAGTAAACTATAGGGAAGGGAGAGATGGCCAGGTGGGGGGTGGGAAAGAAGGTAGAGAGAAAGGGGTGTCACAAGGGTGGGGAGACGCCATAAAAGGTGAGGGGTCATCATCCCAGCTTATGCAGATGGACAGCAGCAGTTGGCTTCCAGTAGTAGCTTTTGAAGGATGAGTGGGAGGAGGAGGAGGAGGAGGATGAATGGAGCGATATAGGATGTAGACAGGATGGAGAGGGTACAAATGAGGGCAACCAAGATGGTGCAGGGCTTACATCATGAGTCCTGTGAGGAAAGGCTTAAGAATCTAGATCTGAACTCCCTGGAGATCAGGAGAGAGAGGGGGGAGACATGATTGAGACATTCAAATACCTAATGGGAGTAAACAAGGTACCAGAAAGGAGCATCTTTCAAAGAAAAAGATGCTCAAAAACTAGAGGTCACAATACAAATTTGGAGAGGAGAAGGTTCAGAGGGAACAGGAGAAAGTACTTCTTCATAAAAAGAGTAGTGGACCCCTGTAACAGCCTCCCAGTGGAGGTGGTAGGGTCTACAATGGTAACAGGTTTAAAGAAAGCATGGGATAGACACATGGGTATCAGAAAGACTGGTAGGGTAGGCAAACCAGAGCTTAAAAAGGGGCTGGAGACACCATGAGTAGGGGAAGGGGCAGGTGGGTAGAGGCTGGAGACCATGCAGGGTCTTATATGAGGCAGGAAAAATATGGGCAGACTGGATGAACCTGAGGGTCCTTATCTGCTATCAACCTCTATGCTCCTATGTTGACATATTCTTTTGTTATCAAGAAAAACAAGTAAAAGGCTGCAGCATGCTTTTATTCAGGGTAGACAAAAGGACCTCAGCAATTCAGAAAATCTGCATGTTTTGCAGCATTATAAATCAACATAAAGAATGTTTTTGACAGTGTTGACTATGGAATACACTGCAACCCAAGTGCAAAAGCAAAACAAAAAAACAAACTACTGTAGTTCACATTTCCTTTTAAATAAGGATCTTGAAATCCTTCTTAAAGCAGCAATGCAGTGAAAAAAAGTTTTGTCAGAAAGTTGGTTTTAACTACAGTTAATAAAAATATCACCATACCTTTCAGATCTACTTTTCTAGGTACCTCCTATCAGTACACCATGAGTTGTAGTTTTTTTTTTTCAGTCCTAACCCTTGCCAGGTCTATATTCGGCCATATTATTTTTAGAGAAAAAAAATAAACTAAAATTGGCAGTAGCTGGCAGTATAGCCTATAAGTGAGAGTAATAAGCTGTGAAGGAGCTTGATACATCCAGCAGATCTGGGTTTGATTCCCACAACATCCATTTGCCTACTGTGTGACTCTGAGCAAGTCACTTAACCTTGTTCAGAATCACACAGTAGGTAAATGGAGGTTGGAGGGATACTGTGATGTATAGGGAGAGGCATCACCAATAGAAAACTGGAAGTTGTTATCCCTCTGCACAGACAGTTGGTGAGACCCCATCTGGAGTACTGCATGCAGTTCTGGAGACCCCATCTCCACAAGAACACAGATAGGATGGAGACAGTCCAGAGGAGGGCAACTAAAATGGTGCAGGGTCTGCACCAGAAGCAACATGAAGAGAGACTAAAGGAGCTTAATATATATATCCTTGAGGAAAGGAGGGAGAGGGCGAACATGATAGAAACTTTCAAGTGCCTCAGTGGAATCAACAATGTCCAAGAGGTAGCATCTTTCAAAAAAAGAGATGTGCAAGAACAAGGAAGCACAATTTGAAGATAGAGGGGGATGACTCAGGGGCAACTTGAGGAAGTATTTTTTCACAGAGAGGGTGGAGGACACATAGAATGGCCTTTCTGAGGAGGTTGTGGGGTCAAAAACAGTGGGGGAATTCAAGAATGCATGGGACAGACATAAGGCAATTCTGGTGGCAGTTAGGAAGAATTAGGCTGTTGGTTAACTATGATCTGCAGCTTATCCAATAGACAGGGAAATGGGCAGTCTGAGTGGGCCAAGGGATCCTTATCTGCCATCAAAGTCTATGTTTCTATATTTCCCCAGTGCTCCCGGGTCACCACTGAAAACAGGCTGCCTTGTGGACTTTACCCAGTTACCAAATAATTACAAACAAATACTCAAATGTTGGTGGCGACAGAAAATTCTACCACCACATAGAACTAGAAAATGCCTGAAATCTTTTAAAATGAAAAAAGGTAGAGTTAAACATTTGCTCAGTTTCATTACACTGCTCCTTTAAGTGCACACAGCACAGCAACAGTCAGCATGGAGATGTGCTGTTTCTAATGTTTTTATGGAAAGCATTATGATTTATAATTTCTACTAAACCCAAAATATGAGGCAAAAAGAATGTACTCTATAAAGTATGTTTATTTTTAGTATTCGGGAGAAAGTATTCAGTACATCTTCTGCTACTACTGACTGTATGTACCAGTCAAATATTAACAAACAAAATAAACTGCTGTCGTTATGAAAAAAACAATCCGACATCATTTTGCCAAATCCAGCAAGTGCAATATGGCCCATTCTAATGCAATGAACCACCAGCAGCAACCTTGCCCTGGGCACCTTTAATTTCACTCTGGCTACTAAATTGATTCTGATGTAGTAGAAAACTGCATACCTCACCTCTTTGCATAAAGCTTGGGATAGAACTGTCATGGATAATTATCATCCTAGCCCCAGTTTATCAGCTTTGATAAAATATTCCAAAAGATTAGCACGTGAGTAGAATTTACTTGAGCAAACACAATCCATTTAACGCTATACAGTTGAGGTTTACGTCTAATCACATCACGAGCTGTAACAAAAGTGATGGACTATATTTTTATTGCACTAGATCAAAAAATAGGTTGGGGGCCTTTTTCCTTGACTTGAAAAAGTCTCAGATTCAGTTAACTGGAAATTGTTCCTTAAGTGTTTAAACTTGTATTTAGAAGACTATCCAGCAGATGTGAATTATATTTTATGTATGTATTTTGTCATCTGCCAATCCTTGCGCCTTGTTACTTGTGTTTGCTGTTTATGTAATCGCAGTGCTTTGTATGGATATTCAAATTTTTTGCTCTTTATGTACAGCAATACTGGGGTAACCTTCACTGTCATCTTTATGTCTCAGATCATGCCTGAAAATGGTCCCTGGGTGTACCCGGTGAACAAATAAAATACGTAAATCACTGGGTTACTCTGCTCATTATTTTAAAGAGCAAACAGAAAAAAACGCCCCAGAGCTGAGGTGTGCATGGAGACTCAATACTGAAGCAAGGCACAAAACTCCAGCATCTCCAGCTGCAAAAGAACAATTAGGGAGTCCCTGAGGACGCCTTTCCGGTGAAACCAATAGGAGGTGGTAGTTTGTTCCCCTGTTCTCCCTGGTAAGAGGTACTGCTGCATACCTTTGGAAAATAAAATCTTTCTACAGCTTGTGCTACAACTGATTGCTTGGCTATTGGTGCTGAGTTTTCTGCCTTGCTTTATTATTTAAAAAAACATCTGGAAATTATGTTGCAGTGTTAGAGTAGAATACACATGCTGCAGGACTGGACAGTCACAGTACTAAAGGACACATTTAAAGACATTCAAGAATGGCGACTATGGGAAATAAAATTCATAACAACGTTCAAATCTCATAACTATGGAGTGAGCAGAGATGTGGGGTTTGTTACCTCCTATAATCTCCACTTGCAACTTTTTCAGGTTTAAAACATTCAAAAGGTCTAGATTGCTTGAAGCAGTGGTGTGTGGTAGCAAAAAAAAACAAAAAAAAACTTATGTAGAGTTTTGGCAAGAATACGATTCTGACATCCCATGATTCATTCTCTGCATATTTTTGATTTTCTTTGTTATTTTTAAAACCTACTGTATGGCTTATTTGAAAGAAGGAAAATGAGGGGTAAGATAAGTACATTGATGTTTTTGTCCGAGAAACGTTGCTGAAAAGACTACAATAGTGACTAACAAATGTTGCTGTTTTAAACGTCTACTTTTAGGAAGGCTCTTGTAACATAAACATCTAACAATTTATAGGCATCCTGCTGTCACATTCCATCCTGGGAAATGGGTCTGCAACTCCAGCCTGACATATAACACAGTATTTCTAAGACTGCACTTGTCCATGCATACATCAATTTATTTATAGCGCTCTTGCTAAGATATTTCCTTATCAA
Source organism: Neoceratodus forsteri (assembly GCA_016271365.2). Taxonomy (NCBI): domain Eukaryota; kingdom Metazoa; phylum Chordata; order Ceratodontiformes; family Ceratodontidae; genus Neoceratodus; species Neoceratodus forsteri. The sequence continues at coordinate 915,541,390 of CM057454.1, read as the reverse complement.
TAGAACTGTGATACTCATGTGCAAAATGTTTATTTATACCTGAAGTGCTTGAATTCACTATTCTAATTAACACTGAGGTCATATAAAATCTTCTCCATGTAGCTGTGTTATCACAATCCTGATGAAGAGACCTATGTGTCTTTAAAAGCATGAATGTGCATGATTCCCCCGAGACTCTATATAAGGTGAAGTCACCAGGGCTGTGGGAGCCAGTGCATGGTATTGAGAGAGGAGCAGTCCAGCTTCTCTGTCTGCCACTGGGCTACAGAGGCCTGGAGAGTCTGCAGTCCAAAGGATTGTGGTAGGGTCTTTGGGACTGGGTGGCACTGGTCCCCGTGTGCCTGGTCTCAAAAAAGAAGAATACCAGGGGCAGCTGGAGGGATGGTGGCCCAAAGATTAACCTTGAGAGGAGCAGAGAACATCAGCCTTGGCAGGCACATTTGGGAAAATTGTGGGTCACCCCTCAAGGGTGGTTGCCAGAACCCTTATGGGTTCACCCCCAGAAGCAGTAGTGAGAATGAGAGATACCTGGATGGAAGTCTGTGTTCAAAGGAAAACTGTAAAAGAAATGCTAATTGTATAAATTCCTACACAGTTCATATTGAAACCCTCAAAAGGTAGTTGAATGAATGCATGGCAGGTAGGAAGGGGGCCTGGCAAGGGCTGGAGTTGGAGAGTCCCCATGCGTGGGGCTAGTCATAGGAGTCTGCTTTTTGGGCCATTAGGGCTATCAGCTGTGTATCCAAGGAAGGCACACATGATCAAACCAACCATACTTTATGCATTTGGCAGTGATATCACAGGTTGATATCCTTTTCTATTTAGTTGTCCTACTGGGCACACTGAGAAACGTGCCAGCACAACTTGTTTCCTTGGGCAAGTGCTTGCCCTACCTGGGACATTTGCTTCCACACAAACGGTATTGGGAGCACCAGGGCTTCAGGGATCCTGCAAGGAAGGTAAGGTTGAAAGAGTCCCAGTACTTATGCCATGTGTATTAATACCCCGGCAGTTTAGGAGGTATACCCGGAAACTTATGCAGTCATGAGATGAGCAAGATGCCACACAAGCAGATGGGTACCATCAGACCAGTATATAGCAGGTGCAGTAGTAAAGACTGCACACTGGAGGTAGGAGAAATATGCAAAAGCCCCAGGAATATGTGAAGTAATGTATGTGCAGGACATGGCCTAGGAAAGAAGGTGTAGTATAGTGCATTCAAGTACCACCATGAGAAAAGAAGTTATATAACCAGGAAAAATGCCTGGAGAGATGTCTACCACCTAGGCAGCTATTAAATTTATTCATTTATTTTAAAAGTTTTACCAAGAAAGTCATACTGAGCTGGCATCAGCTCATTTCTAGATGCGTCTGGGGAAGGGGGAGAAGAGAACAAAGTACAATGTATAAATAATACAATAATATAGAAATAATTATAGCAGTATACAAGTCAAGAATGCTTAAAGAATAAATTCCCAAATAGTAAATTACCTTGCAGTAAATTGTGGAATGGGCACAAGAAGGTTAACAGAAGCAATACAACAAAAAAAGGAACGGGATCGAGGCAGTGCTGGTGTCAATGTTGACTGGAAGAGAGGTGAACAGGAGTCCACCCCAATATCAGAAGCAACTGCAGGGGTGACTAGAGAACTTACAGAGGAGAGATTTCAGAACAGAAAAGGAAGGAGCACAGCAAATGGAAGGGGGAAGAGAGACTCATAGTTTAGGGAAGCAGAACGAGAAGGCAGCTTGGCCAGCACTAGATTTCATTTGATGGAGAGCAGGAGAGCAAGAGCAAACATTGCAAAAGGACTAACAAGATATGAGGGAAGAAAGGCAAACCAATATTTAGAGATAAAGGAAGCACAGCAAATGGGTAAGGAAACACCACCATGCTTGATCCCAGTTACAGTATGGACATTATAGTTTGTGTACCCCAAGGGTATAGTTTTTAAGGTGCACCTGATCCCTATCACCCCGACCCATGATGGCAAGGTGACTGGTATTGTGCAGTACTAGTATTCATGGGATAAGGTGGGAGCTTGACTGGATGAGCTGCCATCCAATACCCACAGACACAGGGGATGCCCGGCCCTTACACAACTTGTTTGTTGTTTGTTTTGTTTTTCTCCTTTTTCTCAATCATTTCTACTCTGACTAATATGGAAGCACAATTTCATCTTTGTACCATAGATGATATCACATTTTGCCATCTGATGTGGAAACTCAGCACCACAGAGGAGAAACTTGTTAAACTGAATAGTGACATCTTTTTCCTTCAGCAGTGCATGCAAAACCACCTTACACCAAGAGGTCTGAGGATTACAAACCCACAGGCACCCACATTCAACACTGCAGTTTCTTAGCGACTATGCTAGTGGACATCAGAAAGACTACCAAATCACCCCCTCCATATAAACTATGGTAAAATGAGAACTCTTTAAAAATCCCGGAAACCATAAATACACTACCCTTGGGATGTGGAGCATCACTGGAAGACATAGGACAAGAGTCACCATGTACTGGACTATCAATGATTATATGAGAGAAAATCATAAAAAACTTAAAACCTAAAATACCAGTCTCTTTCCAGTTCAGCAGCACTGACGGAACTTAACTTCACCACCACTGCAACTGCACCACTTAAACTTAGCAAACATGAGGGCAGTGTTATTCATTTATCCAGCCCCACACTCATACCAGCAGAGACATCTGTACTATTTAAAAATGTGTCACTCTCTGCCCCATGACCCAGCTGAACAGGACACAATTATGTGGCAACTTGGAGGAATATTTTCATCAACTGCACTTATAAGAATTCTTCCACAAAAAGAAGACACACCAGGCATCACAGCACAAAGAGACAGAAAAAGACAGGTACATGGACACTGCCTGTAGGCAGAAATCCTAAACTGAATCTGAATATCGACCACTTTCTTCACAGAGTGAATTCCCAGATCCTGAACAAGGTGGGTGATTTGATACAACTCACTGCAACTTCACCCCATTAAATGAGGCAATACAGGGCCTCAAACAGAATGAGAATATAATTAGTAAACCAGCAGACAAGGGTGGACTTGTGGTGATTAAGGACAAAACACAATATACTAAGGAGACAGAAAGAAAACTCCCAGATACCAGATTCTACATTTGGCTAAAGGAGAATTGAACCAAAGAATACAACAAAGAACTTCTGCCTGCAATAAAAACAACCTTAGAAAATGATATTCCTCCCAGCTCCAAGCCAGTAGCATTTTCTAAACTTCCAAAAATTCACAAAAGAGGAAACCCAGGGTGCTGCCTAACATCATGAATACACACTCTTACAGAGCTGACTTCTGGCTGGGTGGAGGAGATTCTAAAACCAGAGGTACCCAGAATCTCCAATTCTCTCAAAGACATAACCAATTTCCTAAATAAACTACAACAAATAACCACACAACCCAGCAATGCCATCCTAGTCACTATGGATGTGAATTAACTCTGTACAAATATATTTCATGTAGAGGGTTTATAAGCGTGCAAAACAGCCATCAATGCATTATAGAAATAGCACTGGCACTTACTGAATTAACTCTTAAACTATGTCTACTAAACATTCAGTGACAATCTATACTTACAAATCTGTATACCTCGCGTAGTAGGCTTACTGGCCTTTATCTTTAGGTCTCCTCCCTCTCTGGTAGGGCCCCAGTACTCCTGCAGTGTTTAGGCTGTTATGTCTTACTGCCACCAGAAGGCAGCATTTCAGCCCTTATTTAAGACCTGGTCTCCTGGGGAGGGAGGAGAGATGGGGAGTCAGCGGCAGTAGTAGGGCATGTGCCCGAAGAGGTGGTTTCTCCCCACTCATTCTAGAAGTTGGCATGGCAGCGTCAGTGCGACATGTGGGTAGGGTCTCCGAGGAAGGGCTGGCAGGAGGTTTTTATGGCTGTGGGGCTGGAGATTTAGGGGCCATCATCTGTCAGCTGGAGGGGAAGGCTGAAAGCAGAAGGAGAAAATTGAGAAGGCGCCAGAATTCCTCTGTAGGCACCGGAGCCCCAGTACCCCTTTTTTTGGTAAGGGCATCCTGACAGTGGGACTGCTGCAGTGGTGGCAGGACTGCAGCAGGGTCACCAGAGGTGGCAGCTCTGGCATGCCTCTCCCACATGTCACACTGCCAGGAGTGATAAGATTGGCAATGGTAGTGTGGCCAGCGATTCGCTACAGGGTCTGCCGTGCCCATGTCTGAGGCAGGCTCCAGAGCCTGCCATGCCTGTGTCTGGGGCAGGCTCATCAGACCTGGTAAGGGCACTGACTCCTGGGAACAGGATCATGTGGGAAGGGTGGAGCCCCCGCTAATCATGGTTTGCAGCCTGGAGCAGGTTTGGAGTGGAAAAGGGGTATAATGCACCATTATATGGCTCAGGTGAACTTGTATGGGTTAACTTTTGGGAGCAGCTGCGAGACACTTATGCTGCAAATGCCCTGAGGTCAAGTTTTGGCTCAGCTAGCAAGGGAGGAGTAAGGCACTCTACAGCTAGGAGGTTAAAGTATGAACAAGGTCTGATGAGAAGGAAAGCTGTTCTTAATAGTTGTGGTATCTCTACCTAAGAGAAAGAAAGGTGTGGTCTATGATCTAAGCCTAGAAAAAAAAAATGTTGGTTGCTGTATTTCAGTCCATTGTGCTCTGTGAAAGCTGTTGTGTTCCACACATCATCTCTCAGCCCAAAGGAGCTGCTCCTAGTTGATTTAAACTAACTTTTTTTTGAATGCAATCATTTCCATGCCCAAAAATAAAGTTTTATCATTTTTGAGACTATGGTTATGGTGAATGATTATTTAAATGAATTTAAGCCACTTGCTCACATGGGGCCCAATTCTCAAAGAGGCCTGTGTCTGGTGCAAGCTGCGGCAAACAGCAGCTTGTATTGACACCCTGTACGCCAGTGACCCTGCACCTGATTCAGGTACAGGGGGGGTCCCGGCCGCTAAGTCCCCACACTTGCGTCACTCGGAACCCTGCAGCATACACCTGGCACACTGCATGGTACTGCCACTGGCCACCTAAGACAAACACCACAGGTCCCCCATCCCACCAGGTACTGGGCATGAGAACCCACCCTGGTGGTCCAGTGTCCCCCCACCATGATCCCCGATGCCACCATAGCACTAGGTAGGAACCCCCCATCCCGATGCTGCCCATATTGGAATCGGAGCCCCTGAACCCCGATGCCCACCCCAGCAGTGTCTACCACAGTCCCATCGTATGGTGGTACAGTGACCCCCATCCCCAGTTGGTGGTGCCCACCCCCACCGGTATCTGGTCCCGACCTCTACCTGGTGTCCGGCACAACCCACCTCTCACCTATGCGGCCTGGTGCCAACTGCACTGTCCAGAAATGAGCATGTACGGTATAGTGTACACACTCATTCACAGACAGTGCTATAGTAGCCAATGGTGGGCACCACAAACAGGGGCATGGGGGGGCACTTTACCACCATAAGGAGGGACTGCAGTAGACACTGATGGGGAGGGCATTGGGGATCGGGGGATCCATTCCCGATATAGGCAGCATTGGGACTGGGGGGGGGTTCCCACTTACTATAAAGGTGGCATCTGGGATCAGGGAAGGGTGTCACTGGGCCACTGGGACGGGGGCCACAAAATGCATGCTACAGGGCCACACTCAGGGTGTTTGGGAGTGGACCGTCACCCACGGTGTGCCGCACAGGCATGTCACCAAGGGGGGAATGTCTAAGTCCCCTTAGGCCAGCCCTGACTGGTCTAAGGGCACTTAGAATTTCTCCCACTGGGTGATGTCTGTGAATTGCAAGCTGCAGCTTGCATCAGCCTCAGTCTCCCTAGTGCCATGTTGCAGGGCGCAGGGCTGGCACAAGCCCTGTTTGGGGCAGGTGGTCTGCGGTCAATGCAGGCTGCCTTTGTGAATAGTGCAGAGGGCAGTCATGGACGCAAGGTGCACCTTGCACCATATCTGTTTGGAGCAGTCACCTTGCATCAGATGCAGGGCTTTGAGAATCGTACCCCTTATATTTTGCATTCTCAGCAATTTCATTCCCCTCCATTTCTGAAGACCAGAGTAGATGCCACCTGGAGCAGATAGCTGCTGCAAGGTGCTACATGGGTAAGGGACGGCTTGCATGAATGAGAAGGCATCTGAAGATAAGGCCTCCTTATTTTTCATTCTGCTGCAAAACAGCCAAGAAGTGTTCATGTCTGTGCCCCTTCCCCCCATTATCATCGGACCCCTAGACACAAATGAGAACCAGGGTGGGTTACAGATGTGGTGGCTCCTCTGGGATTTCTTTAGGCTGTACCCAAAAAGAATGGCAGCATTAATGAAGGGCGGAATGGGAAGAGGCTAACCATGGTGCGCAGGGCAAGTGGGTGATGGTGCAGTTTTGATACACTGCAGTGCATGACGGCAAGCACCGTGAGGATGTGGCTCTCTCTTCTGATGCCTCTATGTCTGGGATTGGGTCAGGTGATGCAGAAGGACATCAGTGATTGGTTGGCTCTGTGGAAGAGACAGGAAGGATGCTGAGCTAGAGGCACCATTTTGTTAGGTCAGCGAGAGGAGAGAGAGAGAGAGGCGAGCTGAGGTGTTATCTTAGGCAAAAAAGGGGAAAAAAAGCTACTCGATTCAAAAATATGGCACAGGGATTTTCATTAGAGGAGGAGCCCCACGTGACTGTACTGACCTTCCCGCTTACTTGACAGTGGAATTCTGCAGGGAGGGGAAAGGCTGCAAAGATATGTATGAGGTGTGGCTATTATGAGGAGGGGGTAGTAAAACTGCCCCATGTTCTATCTACTCCAGTGCTATGCCATGGGGTTTGTTTGAAGATACACCATTTGGGTGCCCCTGGCATTACCCCATTAGTGTGTCTGTGAGCATGGCCTCCTTACTTTGCCACGGGAGCCTGGACCTGGCAGCTGTGGCAAAGTCGGAGGTGCAGCCAAGTGAGAAAGTGGCAGTGGAGCCTATGTGGGAATCTCCAGATGTTAAAATTGAAGCTGTGGAGGAGCCATCTGAGGGCGATGAAGGGGAGCACGGCTGTCTGTCCAGCTCCACCCCATTGGCTGTCAACTATGCCCATGATAGAGGGAGAGGCAGGGGTCTGTAGATTTCAGCAGGGCCCCACCCCCCAGGGCGCAGGGGTCTATGGTGAGATCCCTGTCTGGTGACAGCATTCCCAGTGTGGCAGTACAAGGTGAGGCTCCTCCACCATGCACCCCCCTACCTGTTGTAAAGGCAGAGCACAGAGAAGAAGAGGTCTGGGAGGAAGCTGATTCTCTGGCCATAGGAGGACAACTATAACATTATCAATTCGCTGACCATGAGATCCAATGTATGATACCATGGCCTTACCATCGGCCTGCCATTACTTTACCAGACAATATTCTGCACTTGGTGGCGCAGTGTAAACCTCTCTGGGAGAGAATGGATGGCCTTTTAAGATGTGACCCAGCCAACGTCGTGTACCAGACCCAGGTGTGGTCGGAGCCAGGGGCCTCCAGGCAAACCAGCGTAAGGTATCTGCCTGAGTGATCCCAGGCCAAGCAGTGAGTGAAGAGAAGGATACACACAGAATACCCCACCATGGAGTACCCCAACATTCCAGAACATCTGCGGCACATTATCGAAGAAAAGAGATTGAAGTGGGTGTTTAGAGGGATGCTCAACAAGCAGCAGTCACTTCCTGGAGGAACGAGGCATCCCATTCAGCAAGTTATTCAGAAGGCCAGAGCAATGGGTTTCTCCACCACCTGGGCCAATCTGACCCGGTTTAAACATTTTGCTTCAGTGCAAGATTTAGCTGGGTGCAGAGTCAAGTACTATGTTATCTCAAAGGACTCTTTTGGGGGAAGAAACAACTAAACCAGATCCAGAGAACTATTTTCCCTGGGGTGGTGGGCCCCCTGTTTGAAAGTAGGAAAGACTGTGAGCACCAGTAATCACCAGGACTGTCCTATTGTTTGAAAAGACTCAGAAAAACAGTTGTTTGAAGTACATGCTCTTCTTGACTAAAATAAGAAGGTACTGTGCCCAGGGGAGGACTTTCAATAGCTTAAAGATCTAGAAATGTGATTGATTGCCTTTCCTCTCTTCAGACTTTAAAGAGTTTTTGCTGTTTTAAAAAAAAAAAAAACTAAATGTTTAAGGTAGAGCTGTAGCCGCTCTCATTGAAATGACCAAATAAATATTTTCTATACACCTGCTATCTCTGAGTGAATGGCAAGTGTTTAAGAGCGTGGATGGAGTGTGAATGTGTGAGTAAACTCAGAGAACAGAAGTTACAGATTTAATCTGTAGTCTTGTGGTTCCCTTTTTGGTTAAAGAATTTACAGACAGCCTGGCTACATTAAGTGGCTTACTATTATAAAGTGAATGTTATTGATTTGTTTTTATTTGAAGAGATCTATTTTGACCACACTTGCTCCACAGAGTGGTTAGGTAGACACTTAGGAGGGTGGGGATAGGCATGCCAAGGGGTGCCTTTGGGTTGGGTGGGGAGTGCGCATACCCACCTGGCCCTGATAGGGCCTCTTGGAGATATCAGTACTGCCCTATTTCCAGAAGGAAATGGTTTTAAAGGGAGGGGAGTGGGTAAGCCCCCCCCCCTTGTGGGGTGGTCTTACTTGCCTTTAACTTTAGGTCTCCTCCCTCTCTGGTATGGCCCCAGTACTCCTGCAGTGTTTAGGCTGTTATGTCTTACTGCCACCAGGGGACACTGTTTTGGCCTTTATTTAAGCCCTGGTCTCCTGGGGCGGGAGGAGAGATGGCGAGTCAGCAGCAGCAGTAGGGCATGTTCCCAAGGGGGGTCACCCCCCCTCGGCCTAGGAGTCGACATGGCAGTGTCAGTGCGACATGTGGTTAGGGTCTCTGAGGGTGGGCTGGCAGGAGGTTTTTGCAGGGATGTGGTTGGGGATTTGAGGGCCATCATCTGTCAGATGGAGGGGAAGGCTGAAAGCAGAAGGAGAAAACTGAGAAAGCACCAGAATCCCTCTGTAGGCGCAGGGGTCTCAGTATCTAATTTTTAGTAAGGGGCATCCTGGCAGTGGGGCTGCTGCAGTGGTGGCAGGACTGCAGCAGAGTCACTGGTGGTGGCAGCTCCAGCGTGCATCTCCAATGTGGCACTCTGCCAGGAGTGATTAGATTGGCGAGGAGAGTGCGGCCTGGAATTTGCTATGAGGCCTGCCATGCCCGTGTCTGGGGCAGGCCCATAAAACCCATTAAGGGCCATGACTCCTGGGGAACAGGATAGTGTGGGAAGGGTGGAGCCAGCGCTAAGCCTCGTTTGCAGCCTGCAGCAGGTTCGGAGTGGAAAAGGAGTGTAATGCACCATTGTATGGCTCAGGTAAATTGTATGGGTAAACATCTGGAAGCTGTCACATGAGGCTTATGCTGCAAACACCCCAAAGTCAAGTTTTGGCTCCTATGGCAAGGGAAGAGTAAGGCACCCCGTTAGGAGGTTAAAGTATATACAAGGTCTGTTGAGAAAGAAAGTTGTTGTTAATGGGTGTGGTATCTCTGCCCAAGGGAATTGAAGGTGTGGCGCAAGACTGGTCTATGATCTAGGCCTAAGAAAAAAAAAAAGCTTGATAGCTGTGTTTTAGTCCATTGTGCCCTGTGAAAGACATTGTGTTCCATGGAGCTGCCTCTAAACTAATGTTTTTTTGGATGCAATCATTTCCATGTCCAAAAATGAAGGTTTACCGGTTTTGAAATTATTGTTGTGGTGAGTGATTATTTAAATTAATTTAAACAACTTGCTCACATTATCTTTTGCATCTTGAGCAATGTCACAACCTCACTTCTGAAGACCAGAGTAGATGCCACCTGGAGCTGATAGCTGCTGCAAGTTGCTACCCGGGTAAAGGAAGGCCTGCATGAATGAGAAGACATTGTTTTTCTCATCAGGGCAAACAGGGAGAAAGGACTCTTGGGATTCTTTTAAAAAATGTGACAATTTCCAGCCCACCATTAATGTAAAATGGAATATTCAAAAGAAACAATTAACTTCTTAGACATCCTCATCACACTGAAACAAGTCAGTTTACAGAAACCCCACAGACTGCTTCAACTACCCCCAATACTCTAGCTTCCAGTCTCACCACACAAAAGAAGGGAGTATTTATAGCCAGGCCCTATGGTACCAAATGATCTGCTCTGAAAAAAACAGACTGTGACAATAATCTGGATACACTATGTTGTACCTTTGCAAAACAAAAATATCCCCTTGCACTAATTTATACACATAGATGGAATAATATAGATGAGGAGATCAATATGATTTAAATTTTTTTGTGGAATGGAAGGGACGCTATTGTACATAGAAGAAGCACAATCAGCATTTTTATAGCGCTTTTCATACACAAGTATATCCCAAAGCACTTTACAGGCAACGCTAGACTGGTAGTGAAGTGACTGAATGTGTAGTGGCAGCCATATCACACATCAACACCCACACACAGCCTGGACAATTGCATGAACCAGTTTTATGGGAAGGGGAATGTTGGCCAGGACATCAGGAATGTCCCCTACTCTTTGCGAAGAGTGCCCTGGGTTCTTTTACTTCCACCTGGACACCCACCAGGACAGCACCAGGATGGGTAGAAGAGACCTTGATTTAACATCTCATCTGAAGGACGGCACACTCCAGCAGTACAGCACTCCCTAATACTGCGCACAGATGCCAGCATTTTCAATCAATCAATCAATCAAAATCTTTATTTATTCAGGCGGACATCATTGAGCAAAGCTCATTTACAAGATGGACCTGATAGGTAAAGGAACACAATAAGGGTACAAAAGCAGACATATACAAAAACACTTCTATATAAACAGATACAAAAATATAAACATATTTACAAACAAGGTAGCCAGGGATTAATGGCTCCAAAGCATGCGAGACCAGACAGTTATGATTGAAGCCTAATAAAATGTTAGAAGCAGCCTCCGAAATGAAAAATGACATGGGCGGGTTGGTGGGAGTTATGGATAGGGACTAAATCTACTAGTAATGATTAAGTGGGTAGAAGTAAGTGTCAGGGTAGCAGTGGAGGATTTGGTGGGGGGTAAAGAATGTGCTAGGACTAGGCTTTAGAAAGCAATTGCATTTCTCTGGGAAGAGACTTGTGTAGAGCTTTTAAAGGATGATAGAGGTATATAGGTGGTCAGCTTTAGGGTCTTCTGCAGAGAATTCCATGCCAATGCTAGGGAGTAACTGAATGCAGATATCTCCATGTCGGTGCAGGCTTTTGGTAGTTTCAAAATGATGAAGTTGTTGCTTCTTAGGGCATATGACCTAGCTGAGGCCAGAGTAAAGCAATCTAAAATATAGGATGGAAGTTTGTTGGACAGGGCCTTGTATATCCATAGTGCAGCATTTTTATTCCTTCTAAGGTGTAAGGATGTCCAACCAACTGCAGCATAGAGAGAGCAGTGATGAGTGTTGAATGGAAGATCTGTGATGAACCTTAGAGCACATTTTAGGTGCAAGTCCAATCCCAGTGTGGGACAAGAACCCGTGACTTTCTGGTTCAGAGCTGGATGTGCTACCAATTGAGCCACGCTGACATCTAGTTCAATGCATTTATTTGTAAAGTGCATGTGCTTTGTTTTTGTATGTTTATACTAAAAACCTCAATAAAAAAGGATGGCCCGGTGGTGCTGAGGGTTCAGACACTAGACGCCATGCCTCACGCCATGCCAGTGACCCGTGTTCAGGAATGAGCACAGGCTTCCGGGGGTCGGCAGGGAAGGGAGAGGATTGAGCGTCTAGAGGACAGCTCTCCTCTCTCAGGGAGGGAGCACTGGTGCTCTCGCTGAATGACTGCCCCCAGGTGGAGGCCAGAGGGCAGTGCTGGTCTGGGATGCCAGTGCAAGAGAGGGTGCTGCGGGACTTCCGTAGACGAGTGTGTACGTCCACACACATCGTCCGGCTGCGTGCACCCCAGCAGGGATGGGAGAAAATCAGTGGAAAAACCCTCCGCCTGCAGGATGATGACCCGATCCCTCGCAGGCTCTGCGAAAGGGCAGGAAGATAAGACCCAGTGATTCCAGGCAGATGGGGCTGGGAGGGTCAGTCAGAAGGGGGCAGCCAGAGACGTGAGGAGAATAAAATGTATATTGAAAAAAGGAAAAAAAAACCTTAATAAAATGATGATGCAAAAAAAAAAAAATAGATTGAGTGGTCCACTTAAGTACCACAACAGAACCTCTTAGCACACAAAGAAAAAAAAACACAATTGGATACTACTGGTTGCCACATACAACCCTTCCCTTAACATTAACCAGGCTGACTTAAGAGACTTCCAGCCCCTTCTGGATAATGACATAGAAACGTACATAGAAATATTGAAGTTGATGGCAGATAAGGACTGCAAGGCCCATCCAGTCTGCCCATTTCTTTTTCTATCTTATAGATGTGCATTCGGCCTTCACTCTCTCAATGGCCTATCTATTCATACGTCATCTGTATTGCTCCCTTATGCCTATCCCATGCCTGTTTGAAGCCCTGCACTGTATTTATATCCATCACTTCCTGAGGTAGGCCGTTCCATGCATCTACCACCCTTTCTGTGAAAAAGAACTTCCTCACATTACCCCTTAATCGGCCTCCCTCTAATCTCATGCTGCATCCTTTTGTCCTGCTATTTTTCTTATATTACACAGAATCAGAGAAACATAGAATTTGACAGCAGATAAGGACCGCTTGGCTCACCCACTCTGCCCATTTCCCTACCTAATGGATAAGCTGCAGATCCTAGTTAACCAACAGCCTACTTCTTCCTTCCCCCACCCCCTAGAATTGCCATATGACTGTCCCATGCATGCTTGAATTTCACCACTATTTTTGACTCCACAACCTCTTCCGGAAGGTTCCTTACATTACCTCTGAGCTGCCCCCCTCTATCTTCAAATTGTTCCCCCTTGTTCTTTCACACCTCTTTTTCTGAAAGATGCTACCCTCTTGGACTTTGTTGATTCCCTTGAGGTACTTGAAAGTTTCTATCAAGTCTTCCCTCTCCCTGCTTTCCTCAAGGCTATACATATTAAGCTTCTTAAGTCTCCCTTCATATGTCTTCCGAGCAGACCCTGCACCATTTTAGTTGCCCTCCTCTGGACTGCCTCCATCCTGTTTATGTCTTTGTGGAGACTGGGTCTCCAGAACTGCACACAGTACTCCAGATGGGGTCTCACCAGCTGTCTGTACAGAGGGATAACAACCTCCTGTTTTCTACTGGTGATGCATCTCCTATGCATCCCAGTATCCCCCACCCTCCTTACTGCCCTCTCACATTGCTTGCCCACCTTTAAGTCATCTGATATGACTATCCCCAGGTCCCTTTCCATTTTTGTTGTTGTTATTATCTCACCCCCCATTGTGTACTCTTGCCCTGGGTTTTTGTTTCCCAGGTGCATTACCTTGCACTTCTTAACACTGAATCTAAGCTGCCATACATTTGACCATTCCTCCAACCTTGCCAAGTCCCATCTCATCCGTTCCACCCCACCTTGTGTATCAACTCTGTTGCAGATCTTTGTGTCGTCTGCAAAGAGACATACTTTTCCTTCCAGTCCCTCTGCAATGTCACTTATAAAGACATTGAAGAGGACCAGTCCTAGTACTGAACCCTGCAGTACCCCACTAGTAACCCCCCTTTCTTCAGCGTGGACTCCATTTACTATTACCCTCTGTGTCCTGTTCTCCAGCCAATTCTTTACCCAGGCTACCATCTTGGGACCCACTCCCAGACTGGCTAACTTGTATATTAATCTTAATTAATATTGAAACGTTAGACTCTTTCACCTTGTTAATGCCCTTAAGGTGTTTGAATGATTCAATCATATCACCTCTCTCCCTCCTTTGCTCTAGGGTATGCATATTGAACTCCATTAATCTGTCCTCACATGTTTTCTGATGCAGTCTCTGCACCATTTTGGTTGCCCTTCTCTGGACAGCCTCAATTTGGTTAATGTCCTTGTAAAGGTGTGTCCTCTAGTACTGCACGCGGTACTCCAAATGGGGCCTAACCAATGTCTTGTAAAGAGGGATTATTACTTCCCTCTTCCGACTTGTGATACCCCTGCTAATACACCCCAACATCCCTCTAGCCTTACCTACTACTTTAGTGGTCTGCTTGGATGATTTCAGGTCATCAGTGAAGATGACGCCGAAGTCTCTTTCTTCCCTTGTGACTGCCAGCAACTCCCCTCCCAGCCTATAGGTGGCTTCAGGTTTCTCTTCCCTATGTGCATGATTTTGCACTTCTTTGCATTAAACTCCAGTTGCCATTCTTCTGACCATTTTGCTAGTTTATCCAGATCTCTTCTCATTCTGCCCACCTCATCTGGATCATCTACTCTTTTGCAGATCTTGGTGTCATCTGCAAACAGACAAACCTTACCCTACAGTCCATCTGCAATGTCACTGATGAAATATATTGGAGAGGACTGGCCCCAGGACCGATCCCTGAGGTACCCCACTTGTGACCTGCATCTCTTCTGACTGTATACAGATTACCACCACTCTTTATTTTCTGCCCGTCAACCAGTTTGCCACCCAGTTGACCAACTTCTGACCCACCTCGAGCCTACCCAGCTTATTTATCAATCTTCTATATGGAACAATATCGAAAGCTTTGCTGAAGTCAAGGTAGGTGACATCAACTGCTCCCCCTTGGTCCACCACTCTGGCTACCCAGTCAAAGAAATCTGAGATTATTCTGACAGGACCTTCCTTCTGTAAACCCATGCTGTTTTGGATTCTGTGCTCTTATGGATTCCAGGTGTTGCACTATCCTTTCCGTAAAGAGTGCCTCCATTATCTTGCCCACTACTGAGGTAAGACTGACTGGTCTGTAGTTCCCTGCCTCCTCCCTGCTACCACTCTTGTGGAGCAGGATCACACGAGCCCTTCTCCAGTCTTCTGGGAACTCTCCTGTGCTCAGAGACTCACTAAACAGTTCTGATAATGGCTCTGCTAGTTTCACCCTTAGCTCCTTTAGTGCCCTGGGATGTATGCCATCAGGTCCCATTGCCTTGTCCACCCTGAGCATATCGAGCTCTTGTAGGACCCTTTCTTTTGTGAAGGGACTAGTGCTCACTTCCTTCCCCCCTATGTCCATGGTGCTGAGCTATGGGCCCTGCCCTACCTTCTCTTCAGTAAATACTAAGCAGAAGTATCTATTCAGGATAGATGCTTTTGCATGGTCCTGCTCCTCACATGCCCCCTTATCTCCTTTGATCTTAGCAATACCTCCTCTGGACTTTCTCCTTTCACTAAAGTCTTGCCATCTTCTTTTACTGTTTGTGCTAGTGTTTCCTCGGTTTGGGCCTTTGAATGCCTTACTGCCTTCCCTGCTTCCCTTAGGGAAGTTTGGTATGCTTCCCTATCTTCATCCCACTGAGTTCCCTTATATTTCCTGAAGGCCAGCCTTTTGGCTCTGACCTTTTCTGCTACTGTTTTTGAGAGCCAAAGTGTTTTCCTTCTTCTTTTGCACTTCATTTTCTCTCTAACATAATGGGATGTTGCTTCAAGTATTGCATCCCTAATGCTTGCCCACTTTGCCTATACTCCCTCACCTGTATTTCTTCTTGCCAGGGCTAGCTTAACTCTGTTGGCCATCTTATCAAAGTCAGCTCCTCTGAAGTCCCATATTTTGCCTTGGAATGGGATGATTTAATTGTAGTGGCCAAATTGAACCATACCATGTAATGGTCACTGGCCCCCAAGTGACCTTCTACCTGGAGATCTGTGATCCTTTCCCTGTTAGTCAGTACTAGATCTAGGATAGCCCTGTCTCTTGTGGGTTGTTGTATCAGTTGTTTGAGGCCCTCCCCCTGCAGGCAATCCACAATGTGTCTAGTTCTGGCAGATGTCCTGCTGGTATTGACCAATCTGTATCTGGCATGTTTAAGTCTCCCATTATCAGAACCTCCCCTTTAGCTGTCATGTTTTGTATATCTTCTAACAGTAATGTGTCTGTGTCCTCCCCCTGGTCTGGGGGCCTGTAGACAACCCCAGTTCTTATGGCTGTCCCATTTCCTGTTTCCAGGGTGACCCACAGATCTTCTGGCTCCTTATGTGTATTCTGAATTTCTGTAGCTTTGATATTTTCATTGACAAACAGGGCCAATCCACCTCCCCTTTTTGCACCTCGGTCTCTTCTGAACAGTACATAGCCAGGTACTGAAGTCTCCCAAGTGTGGTTACTGGTAAACCACATCTCGCTAATTGCTACTATGTTCAGTTTAGCCTCTGACATTATTGCCTGCAGGTCTGGGATCTTGTTTCCAGACTGCAGTATTTGTACATAATTTTCCATTTGCCAGATTTCGGTGTGTTAGTTGTTGGGTGATGTCTGGCATTTCTGTGCGTCCGATGGGAGCTGGACATTTTTCCTTACCTGGTGATGCAAATGAACTGCAAACATGCTGAACTCTTGTTTGACCACTAGCTGAGGGGGAAGGGGTGTTCTTCCCATTCAACGTATGGGGTGCTACACCCTTCTCCCCATTTGCTAGTTTAAATATTCTGCAAAGACGTCAAACTTCTGCCCCAATGCACTGACTCCCTCCTTAGTCAGATGCAGTCCATCAAATTTAAAGAACTTTCACTCCCAAAACTGTTGCCAGTTCCCTACAAATCTGTGTCCTTTTTCATGGCACCAGCCCTTGAGCCACATGTTTAGCTCCCTATCTCCCTCTCTGACCTTCTGTCCATCTGCCCCCCCCCCCCAGACTGGCAGGATCTCAGAGAAGGAGATGCCAGATGAAATGGATGATAGTTTGTCACCCAGCCTGGTCAGGTGTTACTTGGTCTCCACAACTGACCGGCTGGCGAGATCATTAGTCCCTATGGTCACCTCTGTGACCTTCTACTTATCTGAAGTGTTCTCTGAACCACAAGTGTTGGCATTCAGCAGGTCTCCAAACCTACAGCAGAAATGTGTCAGCAACAAGTTATGCAGATAAAGGTTATAAACAACCAAGATGTACAAAATAGCATCCATGCTTAAATCTGAATTTCACATGTTTTTGGAAAATTATAGAATTTTTGTGATAATTTTCTGGAAGCCTTATCCTTTAATTTCGTCCAGCCATACACCTATGCTGCCATGGATTAAAGAGCTACTGACGCCTCGGGTCAGACAACTCATGGCAAGGAGTATCCTGACTTGAAGATCTAAATCACACATTGTTTGAATTTTTTTATGCAGTCACTTAGAAAAAATGTAACTTACATTACACACGATCTCACTTCCACATTAGTGAAAGCAGCTCTCGATGTAGTCCCACCCCTGAAAGCAGCATTTTGATGATGCTAAGTAGGTAAGGGGACCGCATGATTACTAATGGCTACAAATAACAGTCAGAAGCAGTGGCACCCTGTAAATTCATGTAGTTTACTTTGTAGGCACTTCCACATGTTAAGGGGGTAGTATTACATTTATATACCCCCTCCTTAATACCCCCTTAACATTTTTAGGTGCCTACAAAGTAAACTACATAGTAAACAAAGAACATATAGGTGTAAGCTGTTCTTTAAGAAGGAAAAGGCTCAGTAGAGGTGTAATAAGTGAGCATTCCTAGGGGGTCTCCATTGTACAAGTAGCAGGAGAGCTGAAGGAGCATTGCAGGACCATAATGCTGATATAGGTAAGGCAAGTTCCCTGCCAGCAGTATAGGTCAAATGAGTGTGATGCACAGCCAAACACTGTGGCTAGAGGGAGGATCTGACTGTTGTCTGCACTGGGATATGAGAAACAAGTTCTGAGGACATGAGGAGGAAATTTTATGAATCAGGGATGTTACTAAGGGTAAGGATATTCAGAGGGATTTTTTTTTTTTTAACATATCATACTTTTCTCTGCCTTGGTCAGAGCGTCTCCTCCCAAACCTCTGGCCACTGGCACCCACACCCCTGGAGTCAGTCAGGCATGCAGATTTAGTTGCCCCATTGCACTCGTCCAGCCAATGGCAAGCTGCCCCCCCCCCACAGGGACCTGCAGCACAGAACTGGCGAAGACGCCATGCGACTCCAGGGGCGCAGGGCTGGCCATCGGCCACCGAGGTCACCCCATAGGTTTTTTCCCTCCATTTTTCTCCCACTTGAGGAGCTGGTCGTGCAGTGACTCAGCGCACATATGTGTGTGGATGTCCGCCGCACTCCTCCCCCAAGTATGCCCGTGTCTGTGAAGCGCCTAACCTCTGCTAGGTGTCACAACAGCATGGTGCATGTCCCACACCCACCCCAAAGGAAGGAGAGCAGTTGAGGGATGCTAAATCCTTCCTTCCCCCTGCCAGCCCTTGGCGGCCCAAGTTTGTTCCTGAAGCCGCGTCACCAGCATGGTGCGAGGTATGGTGTCCAGCGCCTCAACCCTCAGCGCCACTGGGCTGGCTTTCAGAGGGATCTTCACCAACGTCCTCATGGTCCTGTACCTGTGAGGAATGACAGTAGGTTATAAAGCAAGCTAACTCTTGCTAATATTCTGTTGAAAGAGAGATGGTCTTCGTTCCAGCATAGGTTGAGGGCATTTTGTGGCAAATAATGAAAGCATATTCTGGATGTAGTGCAGTTATGCCATGAAGAGTATACTGGTTATGTTAATGGACAAGGCAGTCAAGGGGATTCAGACAAATGGATGGGGAGACAGTGCATGAGGTCACTAGTTTCAGGAATTAGATGCTTGGGTTTACCAAGAGGACAGCAGAGCTGGATAGCATCAAAATATTTGACCCCCAGCTGGAGTAATGAAGTACAAAGAGACAATTCTCACTTGAATGCAGGTCATATAAAAATCACACCCAGCAAAATGTACTACCCTGAGCACCCAATGTACATGGATGGCTGGGGCTTAGGACCTGGTGGGTTAAGAAAATGACCGGGGCACCAAGGATGAGGAATTCTAGCTACTCAGAAAGGACAAGTCTGATAGGAAAAGAAGTGTCTCTCTTTGTAAGGGAGGGTGTCACTGTGAAGAACATGGAGGATATCAGGGGGACAAGCAGTTCCACTGAGTCCATCTGATGAAGTTCAGAGAATAAAGTCTTCTTTATTTACATGGAGTGCAGTGTAGATAAATTTGAAATATAGTGCTCCTCACTATAGCGAACCCCGCTATAGCAAAACCCAGTTATTACAAATGCCCTCTATGGATTCTAATGTTAACAGCCCATTTCAACTGCATCACCGCAGCTCCTTACAGCCTCTTCCCCACCCACTTTTTTTTTAACTTCATTTTATTGAGGGAAAAGACATCAAAGCACATTACATCATTTTTCAATAGGACATATACATTATTGTGATTCTGGAATTTCACCATTACATTTTGGTATTTTTTTCTCTGATATTACATTTCATTTAATCTTCCTCTTGCACATTTTAAGATATTTTAATAACAATGTCTCCATCAGTTAACATAGTTAATAAAACTCATATTGAATTACTCTCGTTGTAAAAACTTAAAGATTCTACCAACAAAATTATAATAAAAGGAAATAAGTAAATAGATAACAATTGCTGCGGTCTAAACATTATTTCTTTTTCTTCTATAGATCATTATGTATTCACAGAAAATCTAGATTAAGTAAACTTTTGCTTTATTGTGTCGCTTTGTTAGTTTATGTCGTATACCTCCAATGAAGTGTTTTGCGTTTACCATCTCTCCACTTACTTATAACAATACATCTCCAACTAGGGTTTAAGCCTCTTTTCCATTTATATGGTCTATCTATCCAGTGCCTAGGAAGGGAGGATCCATCCCCTCATTTGTCCGTTTCAGTTCTCCTCTCCTGTACCCTGATCATATAACTCTCACATGGTCCAGCGGTTGGTATACTGGGCTTGCCTATGCTGAATACTGTATGTAATGCTTTCCATCTCTTGTATTGAGGTAACAGTGTTTATCCATTCACCTACAATCAGAGCCTCTTCCTTCAGACATCTTCTTGTAAAAGCCTTCAATGCTGCAGCTATTAATATCCTCCAGAGGTACTTGGCCTCCTTCCCCCTTAAGTATTGTGGTTCGATTCCCAACACCAATTGTTTAGGTCCCAGCTCTCCTCTTTCCCCAAGAATCCCCTGTATTCATTTAGACACACCCTTCCAATATGGTTGAATCAGGGGGCATAACCAGAAAATATGGGTATGTCCCGCCAACCTCTCCCCACATGTCCTCCAACATGTGCCCTGCTCTTTCTAGTTAAACTTTGCCTGGGTCCTGGGAATCAGAAACTATCATATTCTGATTCGCCAGAGAAATTCCCTCCAAGTTGGCGAGGAGGTGGAACCCCACAATGACTCCCACATTTTGTCCCAATTTTCTGAGCCTATTCTGGTTCCCAGCTCCTCTTCTCATCTGGCCTTAACAGGGCCAGTGTGAAGCCCTTGATCTGAAATAAGATTGCTGTATAGGAGAGTTATTGCTTCCCTCACTGAGGCCGATATGCTTTCAAATGGAGGGGGAAGAGAATCCCTGTCCTCAATTTCTGTTGTATATTGAGCTTCCTATTCACAAAGTCTCTGATTTGACAATATCTAAATCTGTCCCCTTGGGTCAAGTTAAAGAGGGGGCAGCTGTGTCAAATGTTATGTGGAGGCCCTTTCTTAGGATTTGCCATGGAGAGTGAAATCCCTTCCTTGCTTGTCGCTTAAACCAGGGGTCCATAACCGCTGGGCCAAATTATTCATCCCATGCCCACCAACCATATTTCCATCAGGATCTTGATCTAATTCCCTTACTAACTCTATGCCTCCATCCCTCCAAGGCTACTCTCACTCCCTGAGATAACTGGTTACTAGCCTGTGCCTGCAACCTCTGGTTAAAGGGTAGTGCCTGTAGTGGGAGAGCCCTAATAAGGGATTCTTCTATTGACTTCCAATGTGCTGTATACTTAGAATGTTGCCACATCAACACTATCTTCATCTGTGTGGCAGCCCAATATCCTGGAAGATACGGGACTGCCAATCCTCCTTACCTTTCAGGCAGGTACAAGACCTGTCTAGCAACTCGTGACCTTCCCCACCCACTTTGAACTGCTTTTGAGCACTAACATTAAGAAATTTTCCAAACATGAGCAAGGTACACAAGTGTCAGAAATGTGTAGATACATGTACTGAACTAGCCTGTGCCTGTACTTCCTCTCCTGAATGGCAGTAGCAGTTCCCCACTAACATCCATGATAGAGGCAGGGTAACCTTCCAGAAGATGACAAAATCCCTGTTACAAGCTCTCAGGGAGTGGGGTCAGGGAAGCGGGTGGGAGCATTTGACATATACAGTACTGTTCCCCTCCCACTCTCTCATCCCCTAAACATTGAAGTTATTTATCACTGTTTGAAGCTGTCAGGAAGTGGGGGCTGGGGAAGCAGGCATGAGTGGGTGTGTTTGACTCTCTCTTGAACATTAGCAGCAGTCACCCAAAACTACAGACAAATGGTACAGGTAACCATCTAAGAAATGATTTAATGATTTCAAAAGATTTTTAAGTCTGCATTTATACAACTCACAGCTGTACTGAGCCTCTATACAAGGTAGATTGTAGCAAAGAACTAGTCTTACTGCAGTGTTCTTAATGTATACTGACTTGCTTTTAGTGTCCCTCGTTCTAATGAATGGAGAGCTATAACAAACTCACACTGTGGCTCCCATTCTATTTATTATAGTAAGGGAGCCCTGTACAATTTAAAAGTAAGAAATAAGTGCCCTAGCTAGGCTTGAACTCAGGCATGCTTTGAAGACCATTCTACTGCACTACCAGCTGGATTACTACAGTAGGACAATCGGATACCTAGAATCTCAAAGACACTCATCCTCTATCAGTGCTGCTGGAGCCACACACATTAGAATTACATCTAGAAAAGAACTACGATGCTGCAAATGGCTCTGCCCAGTTAATCAGATACAGTGGTGATAAGTGCTTTGTGAACATTAAATTCCACAAACTGAATTCTGATTGCATTATCTATTATGCTTCCATAAATTTTTGAGACAATTTTAACAATTAGTAATTGTGGTGTTACCTCTGCAAATTTAAAACTACTAAATCACATTTCTCCAGCTTTGTTAGATTGTAGAACCTTCTGATGTTGTGTAGGCATGCCCAATTTCAGGATTGTACCTGCACAAGCAGCAAAGTTACAAGTATCCACATAGTTTAGTATACCTAGCAGCAGGTAAGTATGCAAACTACCAGATCTGTAGCTAAAATGATTTATGGATAAATGAACAAATCTCACAACATTTCATGAAATTTCACAACAGTTTGCACAATTTACATAATGTTGTGAAAATTCAGAAAAAAGGTGAAGTTGCTTATTTTGCCCAGCCGGAGTACTGAATGTCTGTAATGATATTTGTTGATCATTATGGTCCTAGAATAGTCTTACATATTAGGTCTTTTCATGGTAAGACTACAACAAGAAGGACAATAATAATTACCTACAACTCTGGAATCATTAATATTGTAGCTGTCACCAACAGTCTGTGGGGACATTCATCTATTTACTGCCACCACAGGGACTAGGATTGTTCCCCACCACTCAGGTTCCTGGAAAGAGAGAAATTAAAAGAGGGAAAGGCTCCGTTATTTGAAGGCATTGATGAGGATTGAGTCGTGTGCTGGGATCTGCTTCGTTGACAGTTTCCACGAGGGTGCGGAATCTGGGCATGATCCTTGACAGTAGGCTGACTTTTGACGTTCAGGTGTCATCTGTTAGTAGTGGTTTTACCATCTATGGAACATTGCCCGGATTAAGCCCCTCATTCTGCCCAGGGACCTGCCGACACTGGTACATGCCTTTGTCTCCTCCAGACTCGATTACTGTAATGCTCTTGGTTCTTTACTTTGGGGTCATGGGAGGGACCCTTCACAGACTGCAGCTAGTGCAGAATTTGGTGACTTAGTTACTGACTGGCCTTTCTAGGCTTAGTCATGTGACTCCTGTCCTGTGTGCTCAGCACTGGCTGCCACTCAGGTGGATGGTACTTTTCAAGGTGGGGCTTCTCACCTACAAGGTCCTAAATGGACTGGGCTCTGGCTATCTGTCTGAGCTCCTAACCCTGGTGACCTCTGCCCGCTACCTCAGTGCCTCTTCGAGGGGCCTCCTGGCTGTTCCCAGGGTACGGCTCAAGACTTCTGGGGATCATGCTTTCAGTGTCTCTGGGCCATTCCTGTGGAACACTTTACCATCTGTAGTCCGGGAGGCCCCTTCGGTGGAGTCGTTTAAGCAGAAGCTGAATGCACATCTTTTTCACCTGCGTTTAATGAATCCTGAATTTGATCATGTCTCCTGGTCCCAATTAATTTGTTTTCACTTGTTTTATGTGCTAATTGTATTTATACTATTTTATACTTATGTTTTTAATGTTTATTTTATTGTATTGTGAGGCACCCAGAGCCCCTGGGATTGGGCACCATACAAATAAATTTGCCTTGCCTTGCCTCATTGCAGCTGGAAGAGGAGATTAGGAGAATTATTCCTGTGTGATGGCAGTTAGTAGGGCAGATGGTAGTGGTGATAGGCAGGGCCTTTGATGACTGCTGTGACTTGAACTGGCACCCTGATGGCCCAATGATGAAGCAACTAACTATTTTTAAGCCCAAGACCAGGCCATGGGGTAAAATACGTAAGGCCTTTTTAAAGGGAGAACGGTTGAACATGAATCCTCTATACAACCCTTCATCAGCCACAGATTAGTAAAGGAGTGACTGCAATGGGGGAGAGGAGCTTTGAAAATAAAGGGAGAGAAGATGAAAACAAATTGTAAAGGGAACAGGACAACTGTATCTGCAAATTAAAGAGGGGTTCTGACCAAAATTTCTAATATCAATAAATTCAGAAAAAGGATCAACATACCTCCCATAAGCCTGATACCAAAAATGAAATCTCTAAGTTACTTCATTTAGTAGTTACAAACTGTTTTGTAACCCTGATTCCACTGCCAATTCAAAAAAGCTGGTTTCAGAAGAGTGTTACTGATGACGTCAGCTCCAGAACTCACAGCCTAGTTCTCCCTGCTAGCAACCTTATAGGGCTCATTTCTCCCAAGTTACATAAAACTGTAGTTACAGTAAAATTATGATGAGACAAAAGCTGGCACTTGGTGGGTGAGAGGCATGCATTTTTAGAATGTGCAGGTAGGTACAAGGTACTTAAGAATGTGGTGGGGGAGGGGTTTTGGGATGCAGTGGCAAAAATGTATTTGGAATGCCAAGGTTGTGCACAATTTCAGAATACTGCAGGGATGAGATTTCAGAATGGCACCAGGCTGCAATTTTGTATGCAGCAAGGACACAAACTCAGAAGGCAGCTGGGAGAGACGATTTTGGAAACATAGAAACATAGAAGTTGACAGCAGATAAGGACTGCAAGGCCCATCCAGTCTGCCCATTTCTTTTTCTACCTTATAAATGTTCCATCAGCCTTTGCTCTGTCAATAGCATATCTGTTCATACTCATCTGTATTGCTCCCTTATGCCTATCCCATTCCTGTTTGAAGCCCTGTACTGCATTCATATCCACCACTTCCTGAGGTAGGCCGTTCCATGCATCCACCACCCTTTCTGTGAAAAAGAACTTCCTCACATTACCCCTTAATCGGCCTCCCTCAAATCTCATGTTGTGTCCTCTAGTCCTGCTATTTTTCTTATATTGAAACATGTCAGACTCTTTCACCTTGTTAATGCCCTTAAGGTGTTTGAATGTTTCGATCATATCACTTCTCTCCCTCCTTTGCTCTAGGGTATACATATTGAGCTCCATTAATCTGTCCTCATATGTTTTCTGATGCAGTCCTTGCGCCATTTTGGTTGCCCTTCTCTGGACTGCCTCAATTTGATTAATGTCCCTTGTGAAGGTGTGGCCTCCAGTACTGCATACAGTACTCCAGATGGGGCCTAACCATTGTCTTGTAAAGAGGGATTATTACCTCCCTCTTACGACTTGTGATACTCCTGCTAATACACCCCAACATTACCCTGGCCTTACCTACTGCTTTAGTGGTCTGCTTTGATGATTTCAGGTCATCTGTGATGATGATGCCCAAGTCGCTTTCTTCCCTTGTGACCGCCAGAAACTCCCCTCCCAGCCTATAGGTGGCTTCTGAATTTCTCTTTCCTATGTGCATGATCTTGCACTTCTTTGCAGTAAACCCTAGTTGCCACTCTTCCGACCATTTTGCTAGTTTATCCAGATCTCTTCTCATTCTGCCCACCCCATCTGGATCATCTACTCTGTTGCAGATCTTGGTGTCATCTGCAAACAGACAAACCTTACCCTCCAGTCCATCTGCAATGTCACTGATGAAGATATGGAAGAGGACTGGACCCAGGACTGATCCCTGAGGTACCCCACTTGTGACTTGCATCTCTTCTGACTGTATACCATTTACCACCACTCTCTGTTTTCTGCCTGTCAACCCGGTTAGTTTGCCACCAAGTTGACCAACTTCTGACCCACCCCAAGTTTACCCAGCTTATTAATCAATCTTCTATGTGGAACAGTATCGAAAGCTTTGCTGAAGTCAAAGTAGGCGACATCAACTGCTCCCCCTTGGTCCACAAATCTATGAGATTAGTTGGACAGGACCTTCCTTTTGTAAACCCATGCTGTCTTGGATCCTGTGCTCCTATGGATTCCAGGTGTTACACTATCCTTTCCTTAAGGAGTGCCTCCATAATCTTGCCCACTACTGAGGTAAGACTGACTGGTCTGTAGTTCCCCGCCTCCTACCTGCTACCACTCTTGTGGAGTGGGATCACATGAGCCCTACTCCAGTCTTCTGGGACCTCTCCTGTGCTCAGAGACTCACTAAACAGTTCTGATAATGGCTCTGCTAGTTCCACCCTTAGCTCCTTTAGTACCCTGGGATGTATGCCATCAGGTCCCATTGCCTTGTCCACCCTGAGCTTATTGAGCTCTTGTAGGACCTTTTCTTTTGTGAAGGGACTAGTAAACACTTCCTTCCCCCCTGTGTGCATGGTGCTGAGCTGTGGGCCCTTCCCTACCTTCTCTTCAGTAAATACTGAGCTGAAGTATCTATTTAGGATAGATGCTTTTACGTGGCCCTCCTCACACGCCTCCTTATCTCTGCATCTGAGACACTGAAATTTGGATTGTGGTAGTGTCACAAATTTTTAGAATGTGACTGTGGCCAAGATACGCAATTTTTGAATGAGGGGACACTGTTGCAGAATGTGGTAAGGATGCATCATTTCATAATGTGTCAGGATACAGTTTTGGCATGTGGTGGTGATGATGCTCAATTTTGGAACGTGTGGTCTTAACTCCCCAGCTAAACTCTGGAAGATGATTCAAACCCTTCTTGATCCCTTAGCACAATCCATTCCCTCTTTCCTCTTGGTTAATGGTTTACCTGTCTCCAACCCTCCTCTGTTGCTGCTCACTTCAAAGAGCTTTTCACTACTTGTGCTCTCCCTCCCTCCGGGCCTCTCTCCTTTTCCCCCACCTCCACCCTTCTCTCCACACCAACCTTCCAGGGGGTTAATTTTCCCCCTTTTACTACCCAGAAAAACCCTACTTGCCCTTTCCTCACTCAGCCTAACTCTAGCCCTCATGCCCTGGACCCTAAACATCTCCATCTCTGACCTCTGGTCATCACCTCTCCCCTCACTCACCTCCTCACCTCTCTTTCATCCTAAGCACTGTCCCTCACTCATGAGGGAATGCCAAAGCTCTTCCCTTCCACAAAGAGGGCAATCTCTCCACCCCCTAGCAACTTCCGATCTATCTCCCTCGTCCACTCTCTTGCAGAGCTGCAAGACAAACTTGTCTACTCCAGGCTTGCTGACTTTTTCCACTCTTCCAATTTCCTTTCCCCTCTCCAGTCAGATTTTCAGCAGCACCATTCCACCATCTCACCCCTGCTATGTTTCACTGAATCCATCCTCACTGGGATGGATCGGAGAACACCACAGTGGCTGTTTTCACTGCTCTAGCCAAAGCCTTTGATTTGGTGATCCATTCACTTCTCAACAAGCTGAACTGTTCAGGCCTCACAATCCCCACTGCTAACTGCTTCCAATTCTACCTCTCGAGCCTTCAGCAGTTGGTAAAGGTTGGAGGTGTCCTGTCCGCTCTGCTACCAAAGTATGCGGGGGTCCTGCAGGGCTCCATCCTGGGTCCAGTTTTCTTCTCCATTTTCCTCAATGACCTCCTCTCTGCCTGTGCCAACTCACATGTTCATATATACACAGATGACAAAGTTCTCTACACCTCAGGCCCCTCCACCATCGCAGTGGAAGTCATGCTCCAGTAAGACTTCTACCATGTCCTGCAATGGTTCTAGTCCAAGCAACTCCAGGTCAACACTAAAGCAACACTGTCCATGACCTTTGGCACCAACCAGAAGCTGGCCTGGCTCACCCCCACTCCCTGGCATCTCCACACTGGATGACTCCCTCTTGAAGTGGCCCCTCCTACAAGTATCATACCCACGTTGAAGCCATCAACACCAAGTTCCAACCCAAGCTTGGAGCCTTGTACCATAATGAACACTGCTTGTTCCCACAGGTCTGCCAGGAGTTGGTTACCAAAACGGTGCTCCTGATCTTCAACTATGCCAATGTGGTCAATGGTGCCCCACTCCTACTTTGTTGCCAGACTGAACACCCTCTGTAATGCCTTCTGCTGCTTTGCTACCAACTGTCTCCCTTGTATTCATCATTGCTCTCCCTACTTCTCCCTATCAGTCCTCCCCCTACCATCATGCCGACAGTCCCACTGTGCCTCTTTCATCTCCAAATACTGGTCTGGCTCTTTCCCAACTTACCAAGCAACACTACTCTCACCTATTCCATCAGTCTCATACACCCTGTGGTCCATGGATCATCACACCTTCTCCCTCCCACAACCTCACTCCTCTCTGGTCAGTCAGCCTTCTCCTGTCACCTTCCCTCCCTCCCTCTGGAAGTAGCTCCCCCTCATCTCAGGATGTCTTACCCTCCCCCATTTCCCTTATGCACCAGCAAAATTTTCTCCCCTCCCCCTTCTGCTCCCATCAGCCCACTGCCTGACTTGCCTCTGGTGCCCTTTTCACCCCCAACACTGTCCCTCCTGGGATCAGTTTATGTCACTACAATTGCTGCACTTATTGCATCAACCTGCTTTTCTTATTTTAATTGCGTATTGGTGCTGCTCATAGAACCAACTTCTGTTAACCATTTGTTGTTATTTTCACTTGCATCTTGTTGAATTGTTAACTGTTTGCACTTTATCTTTAGAATGCTTTTCTACTGCTGTTTTTGATTTATTGTATACCTTTCCCTTTTCCCTGGGTCACACCTCGAAATGAGCCCTGGCTCAGTGTGCCTTTCACAGTTGCCAATTTTCATATAAATAAATAAATTATGCCATTTCACAGTGTGGCTTTGGCATGAAATTTTGAATTGGTTAGGACATGCAACTGGTGACATGCAATTTCAGAATTTAACAGAGACACAAAATTTCAGAATGTAGCAGGGGTGCATATTTTTGGAATATGATGCAAATGCATAACTTTGAAACTTGAAAGGGATGTGCATTGTCAGAATGTGATCAGGATGTGCAGTTTTGGGATTTGGTAGTGGCACAATTTTGCAATGTGGCAGTACAGCACAATTTTGAAATGTGACTGGGACATGCAGTTTTGAAATGTGGCAGGGATGCACAGTTTTGAACTATGGCAGGGACTTAAAATTTTTGAATGTGGCTGGGATATGACATTTTTTAATGTGGTGGATATTTACAATTTTGGAATGTGGTAGTGATGCACCATTTTGGAATGTGGTGTTGACATACCCTTTCACAAGGTGGCAGTGACACACACGCATCTTCGGAATGTGGTAGGGTCAAACAGTTTTGGAACATGGAGGTGGTATGCAATTTTGAATCATGGCAGGGATGTGTATTTTTGGAATGTGATAGGGTCATACAATATTGAAACATGATGGTGACACACAATTTCATGATGTGGCGGTCATGCATAATTTTGGAATGAAACACAATTTCAGAATATAGCCAGGATGTGCAGTTTTAGAATGTGGCATATACATACAATTTTGAAATGTGGCAGGAATGTGCAATGTCAGAATGTGGCAGGGATGTGCAATTTTGTAATGTGGTAGGGATGCGCAATTTCAGAATGCAGTAGGGACACACAATTTTAGAATGTGATAGGGATATCTAATTTTTGAATGTGGCAGGGCACAATATTGCAGCTTGGTGGTGACATGCAATTTTTAAACATGACAGAGAAGCACAATTTCAAAATGTGGCTAGGACACACAATATCAGGTGTGGTGGGATGTTCAAGGTCAGAATGTGGCGGAGATGGGAGATGTTCCATCCCTGCTACATTTCAAGTTTGCCCATTCCCAACATATTCTGAGATTGACATCCCCAACAAATTCCTATTTGCACATTCCTATCACATTCCAAAACAGCATGTCCCCACCACATTCTGTGACTGTGCCTTACTGTCACATTCTGCGATGGTGCATTATCACCACATTCCCAAAAAGATGTGCCTCACCACATTCTAAGATTACATGTTCCTACATTTTGATTGCGCATGTTTGCCACACCACATTCTGAGCCTGCATGCCGCAAATTCTAAATTGTGGTCATCCACCTTCTAAAACTGTTCCCACCCCATTCCTAAATTATACTGAATGCACATGCTGCAGTTGAAAACTGTGTCCTTGTTGCACTGCAAAATGTTGATCATGTCACATTCTGCAATCTCATAACTGCAGTATTCCGAAGTTGTGGACAGCCTTGACATTCCAAAGCCATAAAGATGGCTGCATTCCAAAACTACCTCCTGCAACATTTTGTTGTACAGTACTATGCAACTGAACAATCTGGAAATACATGCACTGCACCCATCCCAAGTTTTTAACCCCCAAATGATTACTATAAGTACAGTTTCTTAAACTTTGGAGAAATCAAATAACTCCTATAAGGCTGCTGGCAAGGAATATTAGGCTATGAGTTCTGGAGCTGACAGCATCAGTACTTCTTTGAAATAATTCAGTTTGAACAGGTAGTGAAACAGGGGTTACAAAACAGCTTGTAACTTTTAAACAAAGTAAACCTAGGGATCTAGTTTTTGATCTGAAGCGTATTGGGATTCTAATCATGCAATTTAGTACTTTTGACTAGAACCCCTCTTTAAAATGTTTAAAATCATCATGCATATATCAACTTTATACAGCTTTGAAGTTTTCCACATTTTTGGTATTCATTATCAGTCTTTTAAGTATTTCACATTGACAAATAAGTACTTTTTTTTCACTATGTCGAAAATATCTGACTATCTATTCCCAAATAATCTCACAATTGCTGTGTTTATGACCATCTGCTGTTAATACAGCAGCACTATAATTTCATAAGTGTACTATGAAGTCAACAAATCCTTATCAGTGCTGTTTACATAGACTTGATTGATAAGTTAGAAATATACATTAAAACCTGGAAGAAACCAGCACAATTTACGAAAAAACATGTTCTTTGGTAAGTCTGTTAGCTGGACAGAGTATAATTTTGAAATTATATGCTTCACCAGATACCCAAAGCTGAATTGTCAGTGATCTGTGTCCTGCATGTATTTAGCACGATTTTAAAAATAGACCAAACATTGATGCTTGTGACTATGCCACCAGCATCTGATTATCAAAGTAAGTTGGACATATACTGAATGCTGAATGCAGTAAGTGCTGGTCATCCTTTGGATAGTCTAGCCTCACTGTACATCCAGAAATGGCAACATGCATCCACTCCTGGACACCCATAAATGGTTGCAGCAAAACCATATTAGGGAGATATGTCCCCAGTGGCCTGTTTGAAAAATATGTCCTCAGTCCTTTAAACAGTAAGGGAAGAAGATAAAAACTACATGAACAGAAAGACTGCTGGAACTAATGTAGAGGACAGATGCAAAATTCTGTTTAGTTTTATTTTACATGGTATCTTTACAATGATTGTATACAACAATAATTACATTAAGTTAATATTGTATGAAATAAAATAATACTGAATAGAGGTAATAATATATGAAAATATGCATTGACTTCAATAAATAGTTTTAGCTACAGTACACTACGCACTGACAAAAGCAATGGACATAACCTACAGAGATTAGCAATAGTCTAATAACATATGCAATAACAAAGTAACCAATTTAAATTAAACCAATGTATGATATAAAGTAAGCCACTATAATTACAAAAAAGAGGCTGGATAAAATCAAAGAAGTTCAGTTTTAGAAAATCAGGGTCCAAAGACCAATGAGAAAAGATGAGTTTTTGAGATGACATTTAAACAAAGAAAGTGAGTCAGCCTATTAAATAGAAGAAGCAGATTGTTCCTGTTTAAGGGCACAAAAATAGCTGAATGATCTATCACCAAGAGTAGACAAGGAGATGTGACAGGGAGAGAGGAGCCTTGAATTAGAGGAGCAGAAGGAACAGAAATAAAAGAGAGCATCCACAGACAGATGCAAAAAACAGACCAGAAGAAAGACAGAGATGTAAGAGAAATAGAAATTAATGGTCATTATATTGTGGTCATAGTTCAATAAAACAGTCCTGGAGCATAAGGACCAGACTTTTAATGCCCCAGTACCAAAGGGTAACACCCCAGCAACTAAGCATCATGAATTGGCACTTACTGTAGCTGTGAAACACCTGAGTACCTAAGGGTCAGCAAGTATTGTAATGCCCCAACACCTGAGGGTTGGCATTGTACTCATCATCTCCTACAGTATGTGTCAGTGTTAGAAAACATTAGCACCAAAGGGTCATAATCCAGTGCCTACAGGCTAGTAATGTAATGCACCAGCATTCAATGGTTACATTGTAATTTCCCAGCAAATTATGATCAGCACTGAAATGCCCCACTATCTATAAGTCTGCAGTGTAATGACCCAGCACCAAATTGTCAACACAGTAATGACACAGCACTTTAAAGTCAGTAGTGTAAGGTGCCAGACTCTAAAGGTCATCATTATTACACCGCCAGCACCAAATGGTCAGCACTGTAATGCCCAAGAACCTAATGATGAGTATTTTCATTTTATTTAATTTTTATTCATGATACACAATTAAATGAGACTTGTTGAGCACTGGAACGCCCATGTTAACATCATAATGTCTCCATGCCTAAGGTTCAGTATTGTAATGCCCAGACACCTACGGGTCAGTATTGTAGTGCTCTAGGACATATAAGCCAGTGTTGTAATACGCTTGCATCTAAATGCAGAGTAGGAACAATAAGGATTTAGAGGCCGTTCTGCTCTGGTCCAGCATTAGCATTTCATACTACCATAAAGAAAATCTAAGTTCTGGAATGAGCTCAGGGCCATGCTTATTGGGTGTCCCACTGGTAGTAGTGCTGCCACGCACAATGCCTTCTATACTGAGGAGGGGAGCCCAGTCATTCTACTTCAGCAGTAACCCTTAGACATTGGACAAAAAAAACATCCATGCTGCATGGGTCAGGACATGCTCCTCAGGTGGCATGTTGGTGAGCAGTGCAGAAGGACAGATGGAAGTAGGTAACATCACAGCCATCAGCTCCCATGGCTCTTAGAAGACAGAATAAGGAACAACAGAAGTATAAGATGACAGCCTTTGCTCACTACCTTTGCCCTCCCCAGCTAGATCTTATCATCCTGTGGTTGCCCTCTTCCTGGGGGGCTCATATCATGGGGGCACGTGGGAGCATTCTCATGGGAGGTCTAGCTAATCGAGGCCTGAAGGAGGTCACTCTCCCAAGTGATGAACAAGTGTAAACCAAAATCAAATACAGTATATGGATTCAGTATCACATTGGTAAGTGTGCAGCAAGGGGCAGTGTGTGTTTTATTCCAAAATCCAGATGCAAAATGAATCTATTTTTTATACAGTATAAGCCACTTAATCAGGACGCACTTAAAGGAGACGTTCACTGTAACAGGACGATCTCCTAGGCACCGATTAAGTGACTATATTTTATAGTATATCAGTACACCTTTAAAGGGGACTATGAATCCAGAACAAATTACAGACCTGGCGGGTCTAAGAGGGGCTCCAACAGGGGTGTGCTCTCATACCTCAGAGCTAAAGCACAATCCAAACAGAAAAAAAGACCAAAGTCTTAAGTGAGGTCAGCACAATAATAGCACTGAAAAAGGGATCTATGAACTAAATATGTTCACACATAAATCACCTTTATTAAATAACACACTACTATAGACAAAAGCATATGTAAGTAAAAACATGTATCCACATCCACCTTTGGTGTTTTTTCTGGTGTTTATACGGGCTATATATCATTTTTGTTTGAGCTTGGTGCTTTACAAGTAGTTAGCCGTTGACTCGGGTACGAATTTATTGCAGTCAGGTACAGCGGTCTTTTTTCTTCGTTTTGGCAATGCATGCACTCATTTGCACTGTTCTACTAAAGCTATGCCTATACTGTGGTGATAAAAGCATGCAGAATATGGACATGGACTCAGTGAAGTACATCTAACTTTACAATTTTACATTTGCATTTGCACTTTTTCCACCTAAGTGGGTGTGGATACATGTTTTTACTTACATATGCTTTTTTCTACAGCAGTGTGCTATTTAATAACGGTGATTTATGTGTGAACACTTTTGGTTCATAGGCCCCTTTTTCATTGCTATTATTGTGCTGACCTCACTTAAGACTTTGGTCTTTTTTCTTTTTGGGACAATGAATCCCTTTAATTGGGACGATTATGTTCTGGTGCGGCCTTCTTTCCCCTCATTAGCGGTTCATTCTGAAACAATTAACACCTATTCACACTTACCTTAAATGAAAGCAGTTACTGCTAGATTCATTTTGCTCTGTCTCTTGCTGTTGCTCACACCTGTCAGGATGGAAGGCAAATGTGTGGATCTACCTTTAGCTGAAAAAAATCAAGGTTATTGATGCATTACAAGAACCAGGAGCATCTATGGGCAAGGTTGCTAAGCTCTTTAACATATTAAAGAGCCAAGTTGGCCGAATTAGCTTTAAAAAAAAAGAACTTGTTTATGAGTGGCAGTCCAGCCTAAGCCCTAACAGAAAAAGGAAGCATGAGGGTAAAGACACACAAGTAGAGGACATGTGGCTCTCAAATGCAGTCAGTAAAGGTGCCCAAATTTCCGGACCAGTCTTAAAAAAAAAAATGCATCTGAAATAGCCACCCATCTATAACATGAGGATGTTACAGCTTCTGATGGGTGGCTATCACACTGGAAGGGTTGCAGGAACATAATTTGCAAGAAATAACAAGGTGAGCAAATGGACGCTGACAAACAGTCAGCGTCTCAATGGGTAACCATTGTTTTGCCATCTCTAATTGCAAATTATGCCTCTATCGACATTTTTAATGCTGATGAGATAGGAGTGTTTTATCATGGTTACTTGGACACAGGCCACATTCAGCTCGATTTTAGATTTGGTTGGGGGGGGGGAGGCCAAAGACAGGATTTCACTAATGTGTTGTGCCAACATGCTTGGCACTGAAAAACTTCTGTTGCTGCTCATTGGAAAGAGCAAGCGACCACGATGTCTGCTAAAAGACCTGTCATCTTTACTAGTGCAGTATGTTAGCTCCGCTAATGCCTGAATGATCACTGCCATATTTTCCAACTGGTTAGAGTCATGGAATAGCAAACTGAGCTGCTGTAGAAGAAAGATCATCCTGTTTGTGGGCAATTGTAGCACCCACCCTGGTCACCTAGTAGGGGCATTTAGTCACACAGCCATTCACTTCCTCCCACCCAACACAACAAGTTTAATTCAACCAATGGACATGGGTGTTGTCCAAAACTTGAAGGGGCACTACCGCTCTCTATTTTCAGAGAGAATTGTGGGCATCATTGACAGTGGCACCACTGTCTTAGCATCCGAGATTGCCAGAAGAGTAAAATTACTTGATGCAATGTTTATGCTGCATGATGCGTGGGCTGCTGTCAAGCGCACCACAATTTCTAATTGTTTTCACAAAGCAGGCTTCACTTTTGAATCCCCTGATGCAGCTGGTGAACTGGAGGGAGCTGACCCCACAACTGAAATCACAGACCCCTTACAGGATGTAGGGTGACCAGAGAATCTGACAGAGGAAGAGTTTATCTGTTTTGTGGACATCGATGCTGACAAAGCGATGGAAGGGGAGCTAACTGTGGAGACCCTCTGCAACATGATGAAGCCTGTGGAGAATTCAGATAAGGAGGAGGAAACAAAGGATTTCAATCTCGCACCGAACACCATATCGCACAAGGAGGGACAGCTACATACTGGCCCACTAAGAGAATGGTGTCTTCAACATGGTTGAATTATGGAGTTGGAGCAGCTCTTCAAACTCAAGAGCCAGATAATAAGGGAGATGGCATCGGAGGCTAAGCAGACGAAGATTAGGGGCCTCTTCAGCAGACAGTGCAATCCAACACAGTGAGACCCTGAGATTCAGAGACCATACTCCAGATAAGTGTGATGCTGTTTTTTCAAAAGAAATTGATTTCTGCCTAATAAAATAAAGTTGCAGTTTTAACTAGAGACACAGCACTAACTCACAAACTCACATATAAGCTGTAATCATTAAGTGCTGTGTTTGTTTTATGTTGTTCTGTCTGTTGATGTATTTCATTTGTATTGTATTCCGACTATGCTTTTAATGAACTTGTCTTAAAGGAGATGACCTCTTAAAGGGGACAAAGTGACTTCCACGGAGCCATCCCCTTTAAGCAGCTTCAACTGTATTTGATTATCCTCTAATTTTGCTCACCATGTGGGACTACTGCTATGGCCTCCATCAAGCGTACTGCCAGCCTGGTGCTTGTAAAGTTAACAACTCCATCTAGATTCCTCTCTGCCAGAGTCTGACCTGGAAAGATTACTTCCCCTCTTCTCAATAAGCTACTCCTCAAGGACAATAGCTATGTGAGCACCTCAGCTGGTGATGCCTCCAGCTCTTCCCACAAAGATAATGAGCTAGTAGAAGGAAAGTTCCTTTGATCCAGGTGTACAGCAGGGAGGCAGAGCGGCCTTAATTAAATAGTTACTGATAGTCATGTCATTGACTAGCCCACTGATTTTCCTCACATCCCCACTATGGCCAGCTCCCACTGATCGTGGGTGAGCATGCTGTCCCATCCTGAGTCCACCCACTTCAGCTCTATGCAGCTGCCAGTCACACAGTCCTGCTGCAATTCATTGCCTGGAGCATCAGATAGCAATCATTGAGTACTTCAAGGCTCCCTTCCTAACCCTAAGGTGAAGAGTATCTTGCAGGGTACTCAGTCCCCCACATGTCCTGCAGCTGCAATCAAGGCACATGGCATAGACCTAAATCACTGGCACGTCAAGCAGCTTCCCAACCACTGCACTAACAGCAGCCAGCCCAAGATGTAACATTTATAATGAAAAGCTAGCAACCACTCTATTAATCTTACATCTGATGCAGACACCATGAGATATATCTTTACAGAGATAGATAGACAGACAATTAACATGTCATCCATAGTGCCTTATACTAATGCTGATATTTATGCTTTGCATTGGTGTACTGAATTGTATGCAAAGATAGGATCACTGCCTTGGACATGCAGGTAAAGCTTGTGAAATTCTGGGGCAGCACTAGTGGGCAGTACCCTTAATAGTACTGGACTGCTTACAATGTCAAAGAATATAAATAAGTGTAAAAAAATAATGAGTGTTAGCCACATGGGATCATCAGGTGGAATATAGCTGGTTTGAAATAAAAATTAAAGATAATTGGTTTAATATTGGAAAAAGAATTTAATGTTATCATGCTCCAGAAAAATTGGACTTTAAATATACAGTACCGGCTTCTATTATCGCTTTTTGCAGTGCATCTGGCATACCAGCAAACCCATTGTCATCATATGGACACCCAAGTAGGGGGTTACTTACACTTGTTTCTATAGCTACTATTGAAAAGTGTATACATCTAAAATTGGGAAACCCATTCTTTTTGTGCATTTTACTATGCAGTGAGAAGGGACAAAGGTGCATTTGTGTCAACATGTACATGTAACCAACAATGAATATGAAAACAGAAAAAAAAATTTGATAACAGAAAACATCTTTGATATTACTGAATATATTGCCAATCTTGCATTAAGCTTATAAAAATATACCAGTCATAATGGTGGAATATCGAAACACAAGAACTGCAAATACGCTTGAAGGATATTCAACAGCTTGGGAAATGTATGGCACTTTATTCCTATCAGAAATTTAATGGACAGTAAAATAAATATGATAAGTAAAGCAATTTTGGAATTGGCAGCAAGAAACAACCTTAGAATCCTTAATGGAAAGACACAGGGTGACTATGAGGGGAATATCACATACCCTACTAAAAATGGGGGCTCTGTTATAGCTTTAGCTATGATAGATATTTTTTCATATCCCCTACTAGCTAATTTTAAGTTGCAAGAGAAGTGGGACCGCGGCAGGGACAGAAGTACTCAGCGTTCCTACCGAGGAGCTCGGGACACCGTTGCTCAGCAAGCCCTTAGAAGAGGCAGCACCCTCCCCCCACAGGCTCACTGCCGACCTCGGCAGGGACAGAAGTACTCAGCACTCCTACCGAGGAGCTTGGGATGCCGTTTCTCAGCGAGCCCTTAGAAGAGGCTGCACCCCCCACAGGGTCACTGCCGACCGCGGCAGGGACAGAAGTACTCAGCGCTCCTAATGAGGATCTCGGGACGCTGTTTCTCAGCAAGCCCTTAGAAGAGGCTGCCGCCCCCACAGGCTCACTGCCGACCATGGCAGGGACAGAAGTACTCAGCGTTCCTACCGAGGAGCTCGGGATGCCGTTTCTCAGCAAGCCCTTAGAAGAGGCTGCACCCCCACCCCCACAGGCTCACTGCCAACCGCGGCAGGGACAGAAGTACTCAGCGCTCCTACCGAGGAGCTCGGGATGCCGTTTCTCAGCAAGCCCTTAGAAGAGACTGCACCCCCCCCCACAGGCTCACTGGTGACCGCGGCAGGGACAGAAGTACTCAGCACTCCTACCGAGGAGCTCAGGACGCCGTTTCTCAGCAAGCCCTTAGAAGAGGCTGCACCCCACCCACAGGCTCACTGCCAACCGCGGCAGGGACAGAAGTACTCAGCGCTCCTACCAAGGAGCTTGGGACGCTGTTTCTCAGCAAGCCCTTAGAAAAGGCTGCACCCCCCCACACAGGCTCACTGCCGACCACGGCAGGGACAGAAGTACTCAGCGCTCCTACCGAGGAGCTCGAGATGCTGTTTCTCAGCAAGCCCTTAGAAGAGGCTGCACCCCCCCCCCACAGGCTCACTGCCAACTGCGGCAGGGACAGAAGTACTCAGCGCTCCTACTGAGGAGCTCGGGACGCCGTTTCTCAGCAAGCCCTTAGAAGAGGCTGCACCCCCACCCCCACAGACTCACTGCCAACTGTGACAGGGACAGAAGTACTCAGCGCTCCTACCGAGGAGCTCGGGACACCGTTTCTCAGCAAGCCCTTAGAAGAGGCTGCACCCCACAGGCTCACTGCTGACCGCGGCAGGGACAGAAGTACTCAGCGCTACTACCGAGGAGCTCGGGACGCCGTTTCTCAGCAAGCCCTTAGAAGAGGTAAAGAGCACCTCTCTCATCCACCGGTTGGACTCCTGCTGTGGGGCACTACCTGTTTGGTAGCCTTAAGGACATATTTTTTTTTTATCCCCACAGGAGTTCTGATTATTTTTGGCTGATATCTTGTGCTGCACTTTACCTAACTTTGTGAGGGAACTGCCTGGAGCCTTAAGGGCTGATGCTCCCAGCCTAGTAATGTTGATATTTAGTCGCTGTAGTTACAGATAGAGTTACTGCCTGCCTCAATGTCCTTGTACCACTATTTTGCCAGGATGTTTCTGTTATATTGTGAAGGCTCTGTTATATTGTGATAGTTGGGATAGTACATACCTTGCTCACTGTGTCACCATCTTGGGAAAGCCACACATGCGCAGTGCAAGGTTTGTCTGTGTGCTCTCCTCCTCTCCTGCTGCATAGTAATTTGGTCTTTGTTTCTCTCCCTTCTTAGGCTGCACCCCCCCCCCAACAGGCTCACTGCCGACCGCGGCAGGGACAGAAGTACTCAGCGCTCCTACCGAGGAGCTCGGGACGCCATTTCTCAGCAAGCCCGTGGAAGAGGTAAAGAGCACCTCTCTCATCCACCAGTTGGACTCCTGCTGCGGGGTGCTAGCCCAACAACGCTTCGCGTCATCTGCCCCACCCGCCCCAACCACCCACCCACCGCGCTGCTCTCAATTTATAGACTCCACCCCTGTGACATCATTTCCTGCTGCCGAAATCCTATCTCCCCACTTTCCCATTTGCAGGTTATAACTGCTGGCCACTAGAGGGACTCAGTGCTCTCTCTCTATATTTCCAAGCACTGATAGCTCCAGTCCCCCCCCTTGCTGGTTCTCCATACCTATCTACAGCATCTCTCCTCTCCTCCACTTGGCCTCCACCTTCCTTGCGCTTCTCCACCACCTGTCTAACCTATAACTACTACCCCTCCAGACCCCTACCCCTGCCCGCAATTACTGACCACTAGGAGTAGCTACCGAGCACCCTATTTTCAGGCCCAACCTCTGCCTGCCCCGGCGCTCGGACCCTGAATTTTTGACTCCTACCCAGGTCCATTCTCCTAATACCCTGGGCAGGTATCAAACCTGATACCCTGTATCCCAGAGGCGGTGTTGCTACCACTGAACCAAAGTGGCACTAACAGTCACAGGCTAGCTGCTTCCACTTCTTTCTTCCGTTACCTTCTTTAGCTCTTTAGCACTATGCTTGCCACACACCTTTGGACTTGCCTCGCACTCAGCTTGTGTCTGTTGCCACTGTCTTACCCATCTATCTCAGTGCGATTGCACACATGCCAGTCGGTTGCACCCCTCTGTGCACTGGTACTGCACACCTCCTATGTATCTGAACCAGCTCTTGCACACCTTGGCGCCACTGGGTGCTTCTGCCCACCCTGACCACCCACCAGCTTCCTCCAAGCTCCCACCCCTAACGCTCATGGGAGTCTTATCATTCTTGCTTTCCCATCCTGTACTACTCTGCCCACTCCTGTATACTGAAACTCCCCCATGTCTGTCATAGAAATACCTTTCACCACCACCTGGCCAGGGTGTTAGTTATGCTACTCCTCCTGTCAGGTAACATTCACCCCAACCCTGGCCCGGTTCACAACAACTCTGCTACAGGCCCCTCTGGACTCTGCGTGGTCTCAATGAATATCTGTAGCCTCCTGAAAAAATTTGACTCACTCCAATGCTGGGTCACTTCTCACAATCCAGATGTCATCTCTTGGTTGAGACCTGGCTGACAAAATCCACGCCTGACTCCTTTGCCTCCCTCCCTGGATACTCCCTCTTCTGGGCTGACCGGGCTAGAAGACGGGGTGGAGGCTGTGCCATTTACATTAAAGAATCCCTCACTGGACTTGCCCTACCAGCACCTGTTCTTGATTCTGAGGCTCAGGCGCTAACCCTGAAACTGACCCCTGACCCGTTAAAGGGCCCACTCTATCTAACTACAGCCTACATACCCCCATAAAACCAAACACTGGCTCTAGCCTCCCTTACGGAATACCTTTCCTCACTACCCCACCCCTCGGACCAAATACTAGTGGGCGACCTAAACATCAATTGGCTTAGCCCCTCTTCCTCCTCTGCCCGTGACTCCTTTGCTGTAGTTGATATGACTGAGCTCGTTATCCATCCCACCAGGACTAACCCAAAGAGAGGAACTAGTACTCTACTCGATGTGGTCCTCTCCAATCGCCCTGATCGGATCCTCGATGTCCAAGTCCTTCCTGACTCACTTAGCGATCACTCCCCCATACTTTTTCGCTGGACTTTCACAGTCTCCAAACCATTAGCTCAGTCCAAACTTCGACGGTGCCTGAAACCAGGTGGTCTGAAGAAACTCAAGGAACATCTGTCCCAAATTGATTGGTCTCCTATACAGTATGCCCCTGACATCGATACGGCACTAATCTTCTTTATCCAAACGTTCAATAAAGCCTGCGATATCTTCGCTCCACTGACAGCCCGCCGTTCCAAAGTGCAAAATGTTCCCTGGGTAACCCCAGCCCTGATCCAACAACTCAAACACAGGGATAACTTATGGCACCGTGCTACTGAAACTGGCCGGCCCAGCGATAGGCAGGTGTATGCTGCTGTCAGAAATAAGTGCACCTGGGCTATCAGAAAGGCCAAGGCTGATCACTATCAGTCCTCGCTTACCTCATCCTGGGGGAATGCTAGAACCTTCTGGGATAATATCAAACAGTTAAATGGGAGCACACGCTCCCCCCTTCCCTCCCAGATCAATATTAATGGCACTATCTCCTCTGACCCAGCCCTTATAGCTAACTATCTCAATACCTCCTTCACGGATCTTAGCCCTATCCTCCCTAGCGATTTTTTCAACCCTCCCCCCCACTGCCTGCCCCTGTCCTTGCGCCCGTGCTTTCACCTTCACGAGTCTCTGCCCAGAACTCAGACCTCACCTAGTCAATGCCCTTAGGAGTAATAGCACGGCAGTGACACCTGGATCCATGTATCCTTCCAACAGGTTTTAGATCTGGCCCTTACCTCGATCACCAGCCTCCTCAATAGATCTCTCTGCCTGGGGCAATTTCCGTCAGTCTGGAAAATCGCTACAGTCACACCCATTCTTAAAGGTGGGGACAGGTCCTTAGCTGGAAACTACCGGCCTATCTCCATTCTCTCTCCTCTTTCCAAAGCCCTGGAAAAAGTGTTGGCCTCTCAAATTACTGACTACCTCATCAACTACAACACTCTCTGCCCTGAACAGCACAGTTTCCGTGCTGGCCATAGTACCAGTACTGCCCTCCTAGACTTTTCCAATTTTCTCCACTCCTCCCTAGACGTGGGCTCTCTGGCTGGTGCCGTGTTCACAGACCTATCAAAAGCATTCTACACCGTCTCCCATCCCCTCTTTCTGGATGCCCTCAGTCACTCCAGTTTTGCATCTGGGCCTGTCTCCTGGTGTGCCAGCTATCTGTCAGCCCGCTCACAGCGTGTTAAAATTGGCGGGACTCACTCCGACATCTGTCCCATCTGCTCTGGTGTTCCCCAGGGCTCCATTCTTGGACCCTTACTCTTCTCCCTATACCTTAACACCCTACCAGGTTCCTGTAATGGAAATATATTACTGTATGCAGATGACGCCGTCATCTTTGCCACTGATTGTAACCCTATCACTCTCCAGGACTCCCTGCAAAGATCCTTTAATGAAGCCGAGGTTTGGTTCAAGGAACATAGACTGGTGATAAATCTCAAAAAAACAAAAAACATGATCTTCGCCCACCCACAAAACAAGTCCTGCAACTTCAAACTCCACATACACTCTGGCCCCAAGTTCCCGCTTGAGCAAGTCTACTCCTATAAGTACCTTGGGATCCATTTTGACCCCACTCTCTCCTTCCATGACCACATATCAGCTCTTGCCACCGCTGCAAATATCCAACTAGGTATCTTACACCGGTATAAAAACTGTCTACCCCCCGAGACCCTCCGACTCACGGTCACATCATCCATCCTGTCACTAGTGGATTATGGGCTGCCAGTGTATGGTGCTGCCGATCAGACCGCTCTCAACAAAATTCGCACTGTTCTAAACAAGGCCTGCAGGCTAATTTCTGGGGCGCCTAGATTAACGCACACCTGTCAGCTATATGCTAAAGCCATGCTGCTTGATCTGGATGAATGCATTAGATATCAGACCTGTATCATAACAAAAAACACTCTCCTTGGGCTATCCCCACCGAGTACGACAGCCATCATCCACCTTGCAAAATGGCAAGTTCATACTGGTACCTCTGGCAAAACCACCTTATCTATTCCCAGGGCCAGGACCTCACACGGTCAAAGAGCCTACTGCTACAGAGCCCCATCCCGGTTCAACACACTACCCCCTTCCATCTCTGATGCCCCATCGATATTCTGTTTCAAAACGTCCCTACAGAATCACCTGCTTAATACTCGAAGCTGTAATTGTTACTAGTTTTAGCCTTACTCAATCGTTATGACAAAGCCACCTGGTTAGCTGCTTATAGACTGCCTAACTATCTTACTGTATGCACCATTCCTGTTTGTACCAACTTGTTGTATTTCCCCCATTGTTGTATTCATTACTGTTGTAGCATACTGTTGTGCTATGTTCTGTCTTTTTGTGACAAGGTACCTTTGTAAATAAGCCTCTGGCTCAAAGGTTTTCAAACTGCTGTTCAAATAAATAAATAACTTCCCAGTTCTATTGAGTCTAAATATAAACTGAATAAGAGCATTAATGCTAAAATGCACGATGCAGATAGAAACATGATGTTTGTTAACATGAGAAAGATACAATGGCGTGCTTACATGACTGACAAATTGATAGAATTAGTATGCAATGA
The DNA here is from genome assembly GCA_016271365.2 of Neoceratodus forsteri. Classification (NCBI taxonomy): domain Eukaryota; kingdom Metazoa; phylum Chordata; order Ceratodontiformes; family Ceratodontidae; genus Neoceratodus; species Neoceratodus forsteri. Next base: position 915,497,916 of record CM057454.1, on the reverse strand, counting down.
TGTTGAAATAGATACTATAACTACTAGAATCAATAACAAAATGGATTGACAACTAGAGGTGAGCGGAGGTTTAAATTTGCAGTTGAATTTGCCATGATGCAGCCAAAATTCACCTTCATGGAGCTCCACAAAGTTTTCCCACTTTCAGAAACTTCAAAATGGCAAAGTTCCACCGAGAAGTGTGGAATTTCTATGAATTTCTGCCATTCATGGGTGAAATTCTGCAATTTTCAGATGAAATTCTGTACTTCGTGGGCAGAATTCCACACTTCATAGTGGGACTTTGCCATGCAAACATCATGAAATTCCATGAAATTTGCAGATTAATCCATAGGGTGAAGTTTGCCAAATTTGCCCACCTCTACTCACAACAATTTGAAATGAAAAAAGAGATCATGAATGACTTCAAGTTGTTATTAAATTTGTTTACTAGTAAGTTGGAGGAAAAGGATTGAGAGTGTACTAAAAATAGGTGCACTGAATAGAAATAAATGATATGATAAGGCATGTGAAAATCCATGTAAAACACTGATCAAATTAGGCAGATTCATTAAAAAAACATGATAATAGATTTATTTCTTATTTATTTGAAAATGTTTCACCAGGAAAGGCATACTGAGCTATAATAGCTTGTTTCCAGATTTGTCTGTCCCCGGGGAAGGGGGAGAGATGGGAGTACAATTTGTATACACAATTCAAGATACAAAAATAAAGCAAAGTAAGACAACATACTATGATATATTTTTGAGACAAGTAAGTATAGCATAAACCAAGATAAATAACATATACAATTATACAAATCTGAATCAGTGAAAGCTATGACTAGCTTGTTATGTGATAAGGTTCAAGCAGCAGAAATAAATATTGCTGACTCAACACTTGAGGTTAAAGGGTAGGCCTTTTGCATAGACATAATAAATGGGGTGAAGAACAGAACATAGCCAGGCTGACTGAAGAATGGGACAGAAGGAGGCAGGATAAGGTAAGAGGGGGCAGTTCTTCGACCCACCAGGATGCACTCCCCGTATGGCTTAGTCTTGGCAGGAAGCAACCTGAAACCGGAGGTTACAGGTTGCCCAGGTCTTCAGTAAGAGAGAATATTGTAGTAGGGAGGAGGGTAAGTCCTTTTTGACCCTGTGGAGTGGAACTCCACAAGGGTCCGAATCGCCCTAAGTTCTCACATTAAGTAAGGGTAGAAGGGAGAGAGGCAAACCTTAACCCTCTGGAGCAGAACCCCACAAGGGTTTGAACACTGCTAATTTGCACACCCAGCTAGTGTCATGTCAGATTACAGGAAGCATACACAAAACTGGAAAAAGAATATAAGTATAAGCTTAAAACTAAGAAAACTGACTACAAAGTCTGTTTATGGGGAAAACTACAGTTATCAATTATGGAAAAACATGGTAAAGACTTCTGGGACTTGGTTGCCTTTGGCACTTAGAATACAGAAATTAACACTGACTGTATCATAACCAGTGAACAATGATTTAACTGTTACATGGCATGCCAGAAGTTTAATATAGAGATACACTGAGAAAAAATACTACAGTAGATGAATGGACTTTGGTCACAACAGCAGATGTGATATGGGCTACTGGGCTTCAGCAAAATAACGCCCCAGGAATAGATCAATTGCCTGCAGAAATTTATACTGTATGGCTAATCCAGAACAGTGGGCTCCAATTCTGGCAACACTCTTTATAACAATGAACAACTGTTAATGACACCAGCCGACTAGAATAAAGGCCTAATAGTGTAGTTTTTCAAAAAGGGAGACAAAAGTCCTACGTGCTATAGAACAATAACACTGCTGTGCACTGGCCTTATGTCTATACCGGAGTTATTCTGACAATATTGGAATCTAAATCACTGAGACAAAATTGCTCTTAGAGTTTTAGGCAGGTTTTTGAAAAATATACGGAACATTGGACCATAGTTTTGCACTTGATTTTCTGATTAATAAATACATAACAGAAAAGGAAGGAAAATGTTGCCTGGCATTCCTGGACATTAGTTTAGCATTTGATAACTTGAATAGAGAGTTACTTTGGGAGATTTTCGCATTGAAGGGTATAGCCTGACAAATGACTTCTATTAATTTTGAAGAGGCTACACAGTGGAACAACAGCCAGGGTGAGGGTATGCAGAAATGGTGACACCACAGAACCAATATGTAATGGGAGGGGAATAAAACAAGGGTGCTTATTAGCCCCCTCCTACTTTTTGGCTACATGCCAATTTGTCCCAGTCATTTTGCTCCATGACAACTTGCTCCAGACTATAAGCTTCAGCATCACTTGGCTCCCACGTTAATTTGTCCCCGGACAATTCACCCCTAGCATAAATATTACAAAATAATCTCTCTTGGTGGGTGTAATTTGCCAAACAGATGAGTCAATGTGCTCGAGGATTATAGAAGTGGAAGTCGTACTGTAACTGTTGTTGGAGCACTGCAATATACAGAGGGAGTATAACGTCTGGGGACAAAAAGATGTTGGAGCTGATTGATGCTGCAGTTAATAATCCAGGGTGAGTTGTTGTGGAGCAAAATGATTGAGACAAATTGACATGTCCCACTGCTTTTCTCCTGCTACACTAAAACACTGACTGAAAACCCATTGCAGCTGGACATGCACTGCCCTAAGATAAATACAAAACATGTTAAAATACTATTTATTTATTTATTTATTTATTTGTATAATCGGTTTACAACCTTTGAGCCAGAGGCTCATTTACAAAGGGTGCTTCGTCACATGGAGAACAGACAGAGCATTTAGATTACAGAATACAGGTCACTGACTTAGAGTTCCACAGAAAGATTTCATACATTGTACAGTTATTATATGCAGACAGCACTGTCCTGTTATCTAGAATGCAAGTAGGCTGAGGAGAGGCCTTCAAACATAGAAACATAGACTTTGATGGCAGATAAGGATCGTTTGGTCCACCTAGTCTGCCCATTTTCCTACCTACTGTATAAGCTGCAGATCCTAATCAACCAACAGCCTACTTCCTCCTAATCCCCACTATAATTGTCTTGTGTCAGTCGCATGCATTCTTGAATTCCCCCACTGTTTATGACCCCACAACCTCCTCAGGAGGCTGCTCCATGCATCCGCCACCCTCTCCGTGAAAATATACTTCCTCACTTTGTCATGTTGTTCAAGTAACTGTTGACCATTTGGACTCATTAGGGTTAACATTTACTGAAAAAAAAGCAAAATCATGATCTACGGAACCAAAAAAAATGACCTATGATTATTGGTCAGTTGGAAATTTGAAATTTAAAGAGGCTGTACAATTCTTATATTTGGAGTTAGATTTAATAAATGCAGGAACAGAAAGTCTCATTTAGAGCATGACAAACAAGCTGCAATAACAACTGCCAAAGAATAAATAAATTTGCAAGGGATTTATACTGTAAACTTAATAAAGCAGACTAAATTTAAAAAAATAAATTTGCAAGGGACTTTTGGGGCAACTTGTTTGTGGCAATGAGAAGATATTTGAAGCAAAACTGAACAGCCAACTGTTGTATCCAGCAGAGGTGTGTGTGTAATGGATCTTGATTTAAAGGACATTGACTCAGTCCAGAATTATTATTTTTAATTTTTTTTTATCAGGATGAGCTTAGGCCTCCAAAAGACACTCCAACATCAGTATTATGACTAGAATCAGGTATGAAGTTATTTAAGCAATAATGCATGACAAGGTGTGGGTCATGCTGGGATAAGCTCATGCCTTAGGTGGTTGGGCATGAGACCTCAGATCGAGTGTGTCCAACACCTGAGAAGTAAGGTTATCCAAGCATGACCCAAATCCTGGAGCGCATTACTGCTATTATACAATGGCTCGTTTGTAAATAAAATAGAAAAAAGGAGAAAAAAAATTATTTTTTTTAATTATTTTTGTGTGTGGATGTGTACATATAGAAAAAAGGGCAGTTTTTCTCTGTGCCACTAGGTGGTGGTGTTGTATGCATGACTTGCTTGTGCTAAGTAGCATAGCCTTTCTCTGCTGTTAATCCTCAGCTGCAATGTTTGCCTATCCCCCCCGCAGCTGTTCTCTTCCCATTTTTGTTTTTTTGTGTGTTTTTTTGGTCTTCTGTAGTTTAATTTTAACGTGTGGAGCAGTTTCTTTAACTGTGGCACCGAGCCCTTTACTGAGTGGAGACAGCGCGGGCACTGAAATTGGCAGGCTTTTTTAGGTGAGTACAGGAGTCAAGATGGGCTGAAAGTGCAATTGGCTACTGTACCATACTGGAGAAAAGGGGTTGCCTGTAACTTTGTAGTTTGGAAACACTGTCCCTGGATTGTAGAAAAAGGTAAAGTGTACGACTGGAGTCTGAGGCTTATGGTCAGTGGCTGTATAGTGTGGCAGCTACTTGAGGATGTGCTGTGATACAGTGGAAGACAGGAAAGCCATTTACAGTTATAGCTTTGTTGTGCTTTTCTACATACTGTTTGTTTTACTTTAAAATGACTGGGACACTTTTAATACATTTTAAAACTAAGTGAATCTGGCACCATTCTTCCATGCTCAGTGGGAAATGTGCAGGTACTGTATTTTGGGCAAGAATCCAATCGCGATGTTGTCCCGGTTCACTGAACTGGCGGGAGAAAAAAATGAGCATGACAATTTCTTTTGTGTCCTTTACTGTTGTACTTTTTGGTCACATTCATTTATTAATGGAATTATTTGGTGGGTTGTGACGTTGTCAAGGGGGATGAGGTGATTTACAGTGGCACAATGGAGGTGAGCGGTGGTGACTTGTGGAGGGGATGTGTGATTCTTGAGTTTGTTGTGTGGTCATGTGTGTGCCTGGACTTCATACAGTGAGGTTATACTCAGATAAGCTCACTGCCTTAGACACACACTGACCAATCAGAGTCAAGGAAATGTTCTTGACACTGTATAATAAGCATTACATCTATGTATAGATATTTGAGTCTGTGGGGTAGAATTATGTAATTCAAAGATGAGAGGCTGATAAAATACTGTTGGTATGAGGCTAGGAATGCTTGTCATGAAATATCCTGGCTTCATAAGTTAAACAAGAAACTAGTGAAGATGAAATTATATTAAATTGGGATGACAAAGATTTATAAAAATTTTCTGTGACTCCTGCAAAAGCAAGTGTTATAGATAATGGGCCTGATTCTAGAAGACTGGCACATGCCTCCGCCAAAGGTGACTTGCGCCAATCGCAGTTATGACAAGGATCCTGCACCCAATTCTAGAAGGGCAGGGTTTCTTTGGCTAAGTCCTGTGACTAGCAACATGTGGATGGTATGCCAAACTAATGGCGTACCTGATGGGCATGTCACAAGTTACAGCCCTCCATGGACTGTATATATGCGCTTATGAACGACTGACAGTACAGTCATTTATGAGCGCATATATAAAGTAGTGCTCCTATGGAGCTCAGTCGGCAGCTGGCCGTGGTGGTGAGAGGTGGGCTGTGCCAGTCACCGGCTGGGGATGGCTGGGGGGGCGGGGTGGTCTGGCACTGCTGAGTGGGGAGTTGGGGGCAACTAGACCACCAGGGAGTGTGGTGTGTACAGCTATTGTACATGGTGTGGCACAGAAGGGACCAGGGGGTTGGGATCCAGGAATGGGTTGAGGGGACACAGATGCCCTGTGGGACAATATCATGTCAGGGGATCAGGGTTGGAGGACTCTGCTGCCCTGTGGGGCAATAAGCAATCAGGAGATCTGGGTGTGGGGCACTGGGGCCCTGCAGGGCACTATCAATTTGGGGGTTCAGGGACGGGGGACACTGCAGCCCTGCGGGGCTGCCGCAGTTTAGGAGGTACGGGGCATGGGGGCTGCCACAGGTGGCCGGGGCTGGCCGTTGGCAGATCTACACAACCCCTGGAGGGCATAAGTACACTTATACAAGCTAAAAGCTGGTGTAACTGTGCTTTGACAGATGTCCTCCGGGGGGGGTGTTCTAGAATAGCTTCACTGGGGACTTTGCAGCTGCCCTTTCAGACTAGGGCGTAACTGCTGCCGTAAACCCACTAGCGCTATGTCGCAGGGGGTTTACAGCATATCTGCTGGCATAAGCCCACTTTGGCACAAGAAGCCTGCAGCAGGTTGCAGGCCACTTTGAAGAATACTGTTTGTCACAACTGCTGGTGTAACTTGCTACTTGCACCATTCTTTTTTGCACAAGTGTGGTTACGCCAGACGCATCTCTTCTTGAATCTGGCCCAATGTTTTTAAGAGTGATGTATCTAAAGTAAGGGATATACCTGAATTGAACTATATGCATCACAACAAATAAATATAAACAGTGATCCTTATTTGGTAAACTGCGAAAATCCAACACATAGGAAACCATTGTGTAGAATGCACATTGGCTTAACTGATGAGCTTAAAACATGGAAAAGTTTTCAGCCATCTATTGAACAGGATAGGTATTGTAAATATGAGCAAATTAACAAATGTACAATAGCACATCTATTACTAGAGTGTGATTTATTTAGTACTGCAAGGTTACAACTAACTGAGCCATTTAAAAAAAAATGTGCACTGGATACTAGTGAAAGCTTGATAGAGAAATTATTGGTCTCTGAAAGTAAGGTTGTACAATTTGCTGTTACAAGTTTTGATCAATGATCTTTACTGTTTTAAAACTGTAATGGTGCATGATTGTTTAATGTGAAGTTGTGACAATTTTTTTCCAATGGTTTTATGCAATATGATAAACTGCATGTTTTTATATGCGTATGTGACTAATATACTGAATATGAATCTAGTGGTTGGATGTATAAAATTAAAACATATTTGAAAATATATCTTGGGAGTGAACAGTTCATTTTATTTCAATTGATAAGCCTAGTCATCTGAGCCATCTCATATCACAGACCAGTCTGCCTCTTTTGTAGTAGACCAAGGAGTGCCTGGATTATCTATTTAAATTTTTGTTGAACTATAGGCGTAATCACTGTCTCAATTCACTGGGTACTCTCGGATTCCCCCTTCCTAACTTAACAGACTCTGCAGTAAGGTAAGGGAACAGCTGTGTTACTTGAGTTGTTTTAAGAAATATCTGTGTCATTAAAGATCCCATTTCAAGTTGGATTATGTCTTTGCTTACGCAACCTGGTTCTGATTGGAAGGTGGAAGTAGTTGGGAAACTCCGTTTCATGAAAAACTATAGTATATGGAGTTCTGCGACACTGTAGTTCTCCACCTGGTGACTTCATGAAGTGGCATTTTATAGGCACATGCTTTCATTCATTGGGGTAGCAGCTGGCCAAGGTGGTCAGAGGGACTGTGTGTCAGTTTTTACTGTGTTGGATGGACTCCTACCATTTATATCTGTTACAGAAGTGGCATGGGAGGGAGGTGAAGGGATTAAATGCCTCAAGGTTGGGGGCTGGCAGTTTTACTGGAGTTTACTAGGTCAGAGCCTGGGTTGGAGGGCGAGAACAGAGATCGCAACAAAGGTGAAAGAAGGGCATATTATGAGCAGCTTTATTAAAAATACTCTACTACTACTTACCTTTGCCTGGGCTAGAGGTAGAGTAGAGTAGAGTGGGACTGGGTGCTTTGAGTGTGCAGGAACAGGGATTTAGTCTGAAATGATTAGAAATGGTTTTGTGGTCTAGGAAACTACATGAAGCTTTGAATAGTTTGAAGTGGCCCACTTTGCACAAACTTCACTACAGAAATTATACTTCTCCACATCTCTAGTTCTGACCCACCAGCACCAGTAATCCAGATCCAGTCTTCTCTAACATGTGACCTGAGGCAGAATTTATACCCAGTTCTCCAGTGACTATGGGTCATGAATTATTCAGTCTCTTCCAGTTACTCCTAAGTATTTCATTGAATCAGTTTAAAAGAATCAAATAGTTAATTGCAAATATTGTAGCACACAACCCACATGTTGTGCTTATTACTGGAATAATTTAGGTCTCTCTCCTTTCTATTCCCTATATTATAAAGGTATAGGAACTTATAATGCCTATTGAAGTTGAGTTCAGATCCTGAAGTAATAACAGGATTTTATCATCTATTTATGTTTGCATTTTACTCTTAGTTGCTAAGGGATACATTTATTGTTGAAAAGATTTCCAGTTGTTAATTATTAAAATGTTCTGCATGTGTAAGAGCTGTCTACAATATAGGCAGTCTCGTATTCCTGCTCAGTATTTATTGGCCTCACAATGGCTTTATTTATGAAAGCATATTCTTCTCCAGAGCAGCAGATGATAATTTCCCAATCTGCTTTATTACTTTGTTTACATTTTTTTTTTGTTATTAAGAATAGCCCAGCTGAACCCCCAACATCCTGTTTTCATTGTCTTTCTGCAACTGCCCATTTTGTACAGCTGGGAAAACTGGATCAAAAGGTGACTCACGATATTTCTGCATAGAGCACAATGGCGCAGATAGACAGCAGGTGCACATGCTAAAAAATACCTAATAAAACGTTAAATATTGGCATGCACACTAAAAAGTTGCAACAGCCTGCACATGTCAAATAATACCTAGGAGCAATAATACACAACAGGATGTAGTACAGTATATCATGAGAGATTGGCATGCCTTGGGTGTGTTGAGAATCACAAGGAAGAGCTATGTGGCTTCAACCACTCAAGGAGTGGCAACATTTTTATTTAGTACATACCTGGTAGATTAGTCATGTTACCACCTAGCAACACTGACATCCATCAGAATCTATAATTGCACCTATGGCAGCAGGAGAGACACTGAGGATGACAGTCAGGATGACTGTACAGGTACCTTCGCTTCGAAAGCATCTAAGTTCCAATAAATATGGAGAAAACTTCCAAAATAAATGAGAAGAGAAAATTTAGTTCCCCAAATGTGGAAAAAGAAAATTGTAAAATATGATTGTCTTTTTTTTTAAGGGAGCTGGTATTTTACCAATAATAGCATTACTTTTTTTTCCAACTGTATTTATAGCCATATCTGCCCCTGACACAAACACACACACACACACACACATATCCTATAACCCCTCCCCCCATCGGCAATCTACCTAAGTTGCCCAGATGGGTGGCCCATACCTCAGCCCTCACAACAGGGTTCCCTGAGGGTAGAGACCGAGATAAACCATGGGGTTCTGCATGACACTTAAACAGGCATTGTTCTGGTGCAGGACTGGGAACCAACCCTGGGAGCTTCATGCTGCACTGCCTTGAGACTTGTTGAGCTTTTGTGTGCTCCAGAGACATGAACATGCACTGATGTCAGTGCACGGGCATGTGTGCTCCCACACACATTCTGCAGATGTCTGCCACTACTTCACCCCTGAAGCATGGTCCTGGCTCGATATACATCCAGACATCACTGGGCATCACTCAAATACTGGGCACCACCGATTCCCCCCGCCGCCCCTCGGACATGGAGAGCTGTCCATGAGAAGCTCATCCAATCCCCCACCCCCCGTCAGCCCTCTGACACACCAGGCTATAAGCTTGTTCCCAAACCTGGGTCTTCAGTGTCGCAGGTGGTAGTATACCAGCAGGCCAGCTTATAATAACATTACCTTAAAAAAAAAGCATCTCTTTAAGAGAACTGAGTTCTACATTCTGGATCTGGGAAGTATTTTGGCTGCCAAAAAAACAGAGTGACTTCCAAATTGGATTAATGGAAATGTGGCTTCCACCCCCAAAAAATTAACCAATCTGTTTGGCATGGCCAGGAGGAAACATGTTGCCAGATGGCCAGGGCCAGATGGAGTGCACCCCAGGGTCCTTAAAGAACTAAGAGAGGTGGTGGCTGAACCTCTGGCTATCCTGTTTAGCTGATCACTGGAAACAGGGGAGGTACCCAAAGACTGGAGGACAGCAGATGTAGTCCCCTTATACAAAAGTGGGAACAAAGAGCAAGCAGGGAACTACAGACCAGTCAGCCTCACCTCGGTAGTGGGGAAGATCATGGAAGCACTACTGAAGGAGATTGGTGGAACATCTGGTTGTCAATGGACTACAGGACCCAAGGCAGCATGGTTTCACCAGGGGAAGTCATGTCAGACCAACCTCGTTTAATTTTTGACTGGGTGACTAGGGAGGTGGATCAGGGAGGGCAGTGGACATGGCCTATCTGGACTTCAGCAAGGCCTTTGACACTGTATGCCATAGAAGACTATTACACAAACTGGGGAATATGGGTGTGGGCAGGACAGTAGTGTGGTGGGTAGGTAACTGGCTGGGTGGCAGGACACAGAGGGTGGTGGTAAATGGCTGTCACTCCACAGAGGGAAGAGTGACCAGTGGGGTACCACAGGGATCAGTGCTGGGACAGGTCCTATTCAACATCTTCATCAGTGACATTGCATGGGACCTAGAAGGCAGAATTTCACTGTTCGCTGATGACACAAAGCTCTGTAACAGAGTAGACACACCAGAGGGTGTAGACAGAATGAGAAGTAACTGCAGAAACTTGAAGAATGGTCAGGGGTTTGGCAGTTGAAATTAAATGCAAAGAAGTGCAAGATAATGCATATGGAATTAAAAACCCTGGCGCAATATATCAGTTGGGGGGTGAGGATATAGCATGCACCAAGCAGGAAAGGGATCTTGGGGTTGTCATCTCTGATGACCTCAAGGATAGGAAACAGTGTGACAAGGCAGCAGGTAAAGCAAATAGGATGCTGGGATGTATAGGCAGGGGCATCCTCCAGCAGGAAAAGGGATGTCATAATTCCTTCTATACAAGACACTAGTGAGGCCCCACCTGGAGTACAGTGTACAGTTCTGGAGACCATACCTACGTAAGGACATAGACAGGGTAGAGAAGGTTCAGAGGAGGGCAACAAAGATGGTGCATGGATTGCATCACAAGTCCTATGAAGACAGGTTGAAGGAACTGAACATGTACTCCCTGGAGGAGAGGAGGGAGAGAGGGAATGATAGAGACATACAAGTATCTTACAGGGAGGAACAGGGTGCAGGAAAACACTAGTTTTAAGCAAAAAAGATGTTCCAGGACTAGAGGGCATGGGATGAAGTTGGAGGGAGGACGATTCAGAGGAAACATAAGAAAGAATTTCTTCACAGAACGGGTGGTGGACAAGTGGAACACCCTGCCAGAGGAAGTGGTGGGGGCTGAAACAATCACGGGATTTAAGAATGCATGGGATAGACATAAAGGAATTCTAGAGGTCAGGGGTAAGGGGCAACAGACTTCTAGGAAAACAAACTGAACTTACAAGCTCAAATGGGCAGACTGGGTGGGCCATAGGCCCTTATCTGCCGACACTGTCTATGTATCTATGTATATTAATAAGTACTAAATAAAATAATTTATTATTTACATTCACAGTCTGTTGTTTCTTTACTGTGAGCAGGCTACTGTGTTAGGTTTTACAAGGCACTGTATAGAAAGGTCATGCTTAGCAATGTTGTGAAGTTTTAGGTCACTGGCAAAGTTACAGCGAAGTAGTAAAAGTCTACACTTAGTCTAGGTAGAGCACCAAGACCTCTAACTAGCAAACTGAAGCCATTAACAGCTCTGGCCATAGGACAACACTATACACGCTCCTGCGGCTGGTCCCCACATCTGATGTCAGCCACAGGAGACTGTGGGATGCGGCACTAGAGTCACTTTAGTCAAAATGCTGGTGGCAGGGACAGCAGGACCAACCAGATAAAACATAAATACAACAGCAGCAAAGTTAGTGACAATTAGAAACATGACACAAAACTGCTAACTGTGGGTGTCCCATGCTGAGGTATGGGACATAAGGGTATAGATGTTTCTGTTTAATAGCTCCTACATTGCTATTATTACCACAAGTGTTATATCATCTGATCAGCTCCCAGGTCGCCCCTGAAAATAGGCACTTGTGCCTAGTGGGCCTTACCTGGTTACCAAAAACTAAAATAGAAAATAAAATAAATAAAATCACCCAATATGAGGTATAGCAGCGCATTGATGGAGGACTTAAAATTGTACAGTACTCTTTAGTTTAGATAGGAAAAAACAAAACAGGACACAGAGCCTGAGAAATCTTTATGTGCACTGTTGAGTCTGATCTATGGATTGGATTTCACATAAATGAACCAATAACTACATTGTCCTCCTGAGAAGGATATAGTAGTTCAAGATCAAAAGGAACTCTATCTTTTTCAGGTCAATCCCCGTGCTTCATAATCAGGGAAGAATATACATGAGAGACAATTTGATTCTAATAGTCAGTTAAACATGTTTAGACCCAAAAATGTGCAAATGGATTTGATATTTCTTTTTTGAAATGTATTACTTATTCAGAAATGTAACATTCAACTTTCCAGGAACCCAAATTTGTTTAAAATAATTAACAGAATCTTATAAAAACAACTGATTAAGGTAAGGTTCACAAGATTTGAGAGGGCCTCGGCGTTAACCATTATGTTCTACATCACTCTCTTCATTGATTTTAAATCACTCCCGTAGATTTAATTTTTCAGTTTATTTATTTGAAATATCTGCTTGTCTAGCAAGGCACACTAAGCTGTGGATAACTTGTTTTCCAAGAGTGTCCTAGAAAAATAGGTAGATGATGCAACAACAAAATATGTAACGAGCAGTGAATGAACTAAAGTACATGAGCTATGGGAACTGTCACAGTTAGAATACTGTAGCAATATAATGTGCAAAACAGTATGTATGACCAACTAAATGATGCCCTGTGAAACAATCACACTGCTTCAGTTAGATTACACTAGCAATAAAATGTGCAAAACAGCATGTATGACCAAATAAATTATGCCCTGAGAAACAATCACACTGCTTCAGTTACTTTACACTAGCAATACAATGTGCAAAACATCATGTATGACCAAATACAGTAAATGCGTTTAGGAAATGATCACATTGTCACAAATAGTCAATTAGATGGGGAAGGACCAATTCCAAAAGGGGCCAACAGGGTAGCGGGTGGCTATGGGAGGGGGTAACTGATGGGGAAATACCAGTGGAAAGGGTATTGGAGGACCTGATGTCAAAGAGGACAGACAAGGCACCGGGGCCAAATGGAATCCACTTGCAGATCTTGAAGGAGTTGGCAGGAGTCCTAGCGGCCCCTTTGATGGAGTTATTTAACAGCTCCCTCAAATCGGGCTATGTGCCGCAAGACTGGAGGTTGGCACACATGGTGCCCCTCCACAAGGGCAGTCCTAAGGACGAGCCAGGAAATTACCAGTCAGTCAGCCTCACATCCATAGTGGGGAAAGTGCTGGAGACCATCCTGAAGGAAAGGCTGGTGAAATTCCTGGAAATAAATGGCCTTCAGGACCTGCGGCAACACAGATTCATCAAGAGGAGATCTTGTCAGTCTAACTTGGTTGAGTTTTATGACTGGGTGACAAGATCCCTGGATGCAGAGCAACTGGTTGATATCTTGTATCTAGATTTCAGCAAGGCTTTTGATTTGGTTCCACATGGGAAGCTGCTGGGCAAGCTGAGGAACATGGGGGTGGGCGATAGGATGGTCAAGTGGACTGGGGGATGGTTGGGTAATAAGCAGCAGAGGGTAATGATCAGAGGCAAACTCTCATCACCCAAGGGGGTCACTAGTGGAGTTCCACAGGGATTGGATCTGGGTCCAGTAACATAGAAACATAGACTTTGACAGCAGATAAGGACTGCTTGGCCCACCTAGTCTGCCCATTTCCCTACCTAGAGGATAAGCTGCAGATTCTATTTAACCAACAGCCCTTTTCTTCCTACCCCCCACAAAAATTGCCTTATGTCTGTCCCATGCATTCTTGAATTCTCCCACAGTTTTAGACCCCACGACCTCCTCAGGTAGGCTGTTCCAGGTGTCCACCACCCTCTCTGTGAAAAAATACTTCCTCACATTGCCCCTGACCCATCCCCCCTCTATCTTCAAATTGTGTCCCCTTGTTCTGCACATCACTTTTTCTGAAAGATGCTACCCTCTTGGACTTTGTTGATTCCACTGAGGTACTTAAACATTTCTATCATGTCCTCCCTCTCCCTCCTTTCCTCAAGGATATACATATATTAAGCTCCTTTAGCCTCTCCTCGTATGGCTTCTCTTGCAGACTCTGCACCATTTTAGTTCCCTCCTCTGAACTGCCTCCATCCTGTCTATGTCCTTGCGGAGATGGGGTCTTCAGAACTGGACGCAGTACTCCAGATGGGGTCTCACCAACTGTCTGTACAGGGGTATAACAACTTCCTGTTTTCTGCTGGTGACGCCTCTCCCTATACATCCCAGTATCCCCCAAGCCCTACCTACCGCCTTCTCACATTGCATGCTAACCTTCAGATCATCTGATATGATTACCCCCAGGTCCCTTTCCATTTTTGTTGTTGTTACTACCTCCCCCCCTTGTGTAATCTTCCCCTGGGTTCTTGTTTCCCAGGTGCATTACTTTGCACTTCTTTGCATTGAATCCAAGCTGCCATACTTCTGACCATTCCTCCAACCTTGCCAAGTCCCTTCTCATCCTTTCCACGCCTCCTTGTGTATCAACCCTGTTACAGATCTTTGCATCATCTACAAAGAGGCATACTTTTCCTTCCAGTCCCTCTGCAATGTCACTTATAAAGACAATAAAAAGGACTGGACCCAGTACTGAACCCTGCGGTACCCCACTAGTAACTCCTCTTTCTTCGAAGTGGACTCCATTTACAATTACCTTCTGTGTCCTGTTGTTCAGCCAATGTTTTACCCAGGCTACCACCCTGGGCCCCACTCCAAAGCTGGTTAATTTGACTACAAATTTTTGGTGTGGGACTGTGTCAAATGCCTTGCTAAAGTCTAGGTAGGCCATATCCACAGCCCCTCCCTGGTCTACTACTTTGGTCACCCAGTCAAAGAAATCAATTAGATTTGTCTGACATGACCTTCCCACTGTGAACCCATGCTGCCTTGGGTCCTGTGCCCCACTGGCCTCTAGGTACTCAACAATTCTTTCCTTCAGAAGTGATTCCATCACTTTCCCTACCACAAAGGTCAAACTGACAGGTCTGTAGTTTCCTGCCTCTGTCTTGCTCCCACTTTTGTGAAGGGGAATCACATTAGCCTTCTTCCAGTCCTCAGGTATCATACCACACCATCCTCCCATGATTTGTTATAAAGGGTAGTCAGTGGTGTCACTTGTTCTCTGCTTAATTCTTTTAGAATTCTGGGGTGAATTCTATCTGGCCCCATTGCTTTGTCTGCCTTCAGTTTTAGGAGTTCTTTCAGAACCCATTCTTCTGTGAAAGGACTGGGATCGACCCCCCTCTCCAGAGTGTTTCTGTTAATTGGATTAGGCACCTCTCCCACTTCCTCTTTTCTGAATACTGAACAGAAGTATTCATTCAGTATCCCTGCTTTTTCACTGTCACTCTCTGCCCACCCACCAACCATTCTATTCAGCCTCACTATCCCTCCCTTTGTCTTTCTATGCTCTCTGATATACCTATAAAAGGTTTTATCACCCTTCTTAACTGAGTTGGCTATCTGTTCCTCAGTTTGGGCCTTTGCTATTCTGACTACCCTCCCTGCTTCCTTCTGCCTTAACTGGTACAGTTCTCTGTCCTGCTCCTTCTGTGTTTCCTTATACTTCCTAAATGCTATCTTTTTCACCCTAACCTTCACCGCCACTTCTTTTCAGAAACATAGTGGCTTTTTATTTCATTTTGATTTGATTATTTGCTTCACACAAAGGCTTGTTGTCTCTGTGTTTGCAGTTTTGATACTGTATTTCCCCTTTCCTGCTCCACTCCTCCTTCTAGCCTGTTTGCTAGTGCTTTTCTAAGGCAATCTCCCATCTTGCCAAAGTCAGCCCTCCTGAACTCCAGAACCCTTACTTTTGTATGGCTTGACTCAGTAGCTGAGTTTATCGTGAACCACACTGTTTGATGGTCACTTGTTCCCAAATGGCTACCCACTTCTAGATCTGAGATCCTCTCACTGTCCCCATTTGAGAGTTCGAGGTCTAAGATTGCTCTCTCATGAGTAGGTTCCAAAACTAGCTGTCTGAGGCATGCCAAATGAAGGGCATCAAGAATGGCCTTGCTTTTGGATGTGGCTGCAGCAAAGGTGCTCCAGTTAACATCTGGCATATTAAGTTCCCCCATCAGCAGTATCTCCCCATTCTCTGCCATCCTAAGTATGCCTTCTATCATATCCTTGTCCATTCCCTCCCCCTGGCATGGGGGTCTGTATACAACCCCTGTGCAGATTGTGGTGCCATTTCCAGTCTCTAAGGTGACCCACAACGCCTCCTCTCCTCCCTGTTTACTCTTTTGCTCAGTTGCTTTTATCCCTTCCCTTAAATAGAGAGCTACTCCCCCACCTCTTCTGCCCTCCCTGTCTCTCCTGTAGGTTGTGTACCCTGGTATGTTAACATTCCAGTCATGGTTCTCTGTGTACCATATTTCTGTAACTGCAACGATATCCAGGCATCCCTCTTCCATTAAGGCCACCAGTTCAGGGAGTTTGTTGCCCAGACTATGGGCATTGGTACTCATTACCCTCCAATTCTTGATGGCCTTACTTCTTTTTGCCCCATCCCTGTCCTTACTGCGTTTGTCACTTTCTCCATTTATGCCTGCACTTCTCCCTGTTGACATCTCTATGCTGCAGTCTACCTCATTTAGTACCCTGTTTTTTTTGGGGGGGGGGCTAAGACTTCCCTGCTCCTTTCCAGTGCCTTCCCCTTGGCTAGTGTAAATGCTTGCCAATGAAGTATTTAAATCTATCACTTAGAATCCTGGTTCCCCTCCTGGACAGATGCAGGCCATCATGCCAGTATAGGCCTGCATCCATCCAGGTGAACCCCCAGTCCACAATGAAGCCAAATCCCTGAGCTCTGCACCAGTTTTTCAACCACTGATTGAATCCCATGGGTGGAGCACCCTAGCCTCATCCATGTCATAGACAGGCAGCACCTCGAGAAGGTTACCGGTGTGCTATTGTCTAAGCCCTCCCTATCTCCACAAATGCTTCTTGCATTGCTCTGATCCCTTTCTTAGCCAGGTCATTTGTCCCTAGGTGGACAATGACATCCAGCTCCCTCCCCTGTGCAGCTGCTCCTGCGATCCTGAGGATTTGCTCCCTGTCCCTCCAAGCCATGGCACCAGGCAGGCACCTTACCTCCCTCTCCCCTTCCTCCCCCAGTTCTACCTTCTTAACAATGGAGTCCCCCACCAGGAGTTGTTTCCTTCCTCTGTGGGGTCCCATGCCATGCTCCTGTGGGTCTCCTTTTTGGAGGTTCCCAGCATCCTCCTTGGTCTCCACTGTAGGTGCCTCCATAGAGGAACCACACTTTTCCAGAATGGCATAGAAACTGTGGAGAGGTACAACTGGAGGGATGCGCCTCTGTTCCTCCACCCTCACCCTCCCTGAGCCCACTGTGGTCCAACCACTCCTCCTTCTTGGCAATCTCTGAGGCAACAGCAGTGAACCTGGTGGTCCCTGGGCGGGAGAAGGGGTCCCAAAAATCCTGGCCAAATCAGCCTGGAGATGAGCAACCTCCTCCCTCAGCCCACAGAGGTGCCTGCAGATGGGACAACACCGCATCCTCCAGAACGTCTCCCGGAAGACTGCTGCTCCACAGCCACCGCACTGCACCACTCCCATCATGTCTTTTTTCTGGTCCCCTAAATGTTGTTTGGAATACTTACTCCTTCCTCTGTTTATTTTTTTTTTCTTTTTTCTTCCCCTACTTATTTACTTCCTCTGTGCCCTTTTAGCTGCTGATATTCCTGTTCTAAGACAAGAAGTTCCTAAATTTCTCAGTAGTCTCCCTACTTGCTCAGAGTCAGACCTCCACCAGCTGGGGGGGACGGAGAGCTACTCTTGCCCTTCTAGGATGGTGAGTCTTTGCTAGCTCTGTGATCACTCACTTCCTGCTCCCAAACCGGAAGTTCCTGTTGTCCGTTAAACCCTGTGCCTATAAAAGTAGAACCGGTTTAGGGTGGGGGGGAAGAAAGGGAAGGAGGGCAATATAATCCCAGAAGAGAAGTTTTAGTTACACCAGTAGCTACTTGCTCCTGGTGTTCTGTCTGTTCTCTGGCAGAAGCTATCTAGGGCAGTGCTTAAATCTGGTTTTAACCAGGCTCCTTCTAGCTAAGCCACTCACCTACTTTGCAAATCTTTCTACACTTAGTTAATTTCACAGATAACCATTCCTTTCTAACACCTGTGACAAGCACCTAGATAAGTACACAGATAACACAGCTAACAGATAATTTACTTCAACTACCTCTGACAAACACACTAACTCTTTTTATTTTTTATCCTAAATTGAAGGTCCCGGTACAAAATTTCTAGTTCTTAGTCCCAGTAGAGAAGTTTTAGTTATACCAGTAGCTCCTTACTCCTGGTGTTCTGTTTGTTCTCTAGTAGAAGCTATCTAGGGCAGTGCATAAATCTAGTTTTAACCTGGCTCCTTCTAGCTAAGCCACTCCCCTACTTTACAAATCTTTCTACATTTAATTTCACAGATAACAATTCCCTTCTGACACATCTGACAAGCACCGAGATAAGTACACAGGTAACACAGCTAACAGATAACAATTTACTTCAACTACCTCTGACAAACACACTCTTCTTTTTTTTTACCTTAAATTGAAGGTCCCAGTATAACATTTCCAGTTCTTAGTCCCAGTAGAGAAGCTTTAGTTATACCAGTAGCTCCTTCCTCCTGGTGTTCTGTCTGTTCGCTGGCAGAAGCTATCTAGGGCAGTGCTTAAATCTGGTTTTAACCTGGCCCCTTCTAGCTAAACCACTCCCCCTACTTTGCAAATCTTTCTACACTTAATTTCGCAGAAAACAATTCCCTTCTGACACCTGTGACAAGCACCTAGATAAGTACACAGATTACACAGCTAACAGATAACAATTTACTTCAACTACCTCTGACAAACACACTAACTCTTTTTTTTCTTTTTCATCCTAAATTGAAGGTCCCAGTACAAGATTTCTAGTTCTTAGTCCCAGTAGAGAAGTTTTAGTTATACCAGTAGCTCCTTCCTCCTGGTGTTCTGTCTGTTCTCTGGTAGAAGCTATCTAGGGCAGTGCTTAAATCTGGTTTTAACCTGGCTCCTTCTAGCATAGCCATTCCTCCTACTTTGCAAATCTTTCTACACTTAGTTAATTTCACAGATAACAATTCCCTTCTGACACCTGTGACAAGCACCTAGATAAGTACACAGATAACGCACCTAACAGATAACAATTTACTTCAACTACCTCTGACAAACACACTAACTCTTATTTTTCTCACCCTAAATTGAAGGTCCCACTACAAGATTTCTAGTTCTTAGTCCCAGTAGAGAAGTTTTAGTTATACCAGTAGCTCCTTCCTCCTGGTGTTCTGTCTGTTCTCTGGCAGAAGCTATCTAGAGCAGTGTTTAAATCCGGTTTTAACCTGGCTCCTTCTAGCTAAGCCACTCCCCCTACTTTGCAAATCTTTCTACACTTAGTTAATTTCACCTCTTATGATAACAATTCCCTTCTGACACCTGTGACAAGCACCTAGATAAGTAAACAGATAACACAGCTATCAGATAACAATGTACTTCAACTACCTCTGACAAACACACTAACTCTTTTTTTAACCTAAATTGAAGGTCCCAGTACAAGATTTCTAGTTCTTAGTCCCAGTAGAGAAGTTTTAGTCATACCAGTAACTCCTTCCCCCTGGTGATCTGTCTGTCTGTTCTCTGGCAGAAGCTATCTAGGGCAGTGCTTAAATCTGGTTTTAACCTGCCTCCTTCTAGCTAAGCCACTCCCCCTACTTCACAAATATTTATTCACTTAATTAATTTCACAGCTAACAATTCCCTTCTGACACGTGACAAGCACCTAGATAAGTACACAGATAACACAGCTAACAGATAACAATTTACTTCAACTACCTCTGACAAACACACTCTTTTTTTTTTACCCTAAATTGAAGGTCCCAGTATAACATTTCCAGTTCTTAGTCCCAGTAGAGAAGCTTTAGTTATACCAGTAGCTCCTTCCTCCTGGTATTCTGTCTGTTCGCTGGCAGGAGATATCCTGAGGGCAGTGCTTAAATCTGGTTTTAACCTGGCCCCTTCTAGCTAAACCACTCCCCCTACTTTGCAAATCTTTCTACACTTAATTTCGCAGAAAACAATTCCCTTCTGACACCTGTGACAAGCACCTAGATAAGTACACAGATTACACAGGTAACAGATAACAATTTACTTCAACTACCTCTGACAAACACACTAACTCTTTTTTTTCTTTTTCATCCTAAATTGAAGGTCCCAGTACAAGATTTCTAGTTCTTAGTCCCAGTAGAGAAGTTTTAGTTATACCAGTAGCTCCTTCCTCCTGGTGTTCTGTCTGTTCTCTGGCAGAAGCTATCTAGGGCAGTGCTTAAATCTGGTTTTAACCTGGCTCCTTCTAGCATAGCCATTCCTCCTACTTTTGCAAATCTTTCTACACTTAGTTAATTTCACAGATAACAATTCCCTTCTGACACCTGGACAAGCACCTAGATAAGTACACAGATACTTGCACCTAACAGATAACAATTTACTTCAACTACCTCTGACAAACACACTAACTCTTATTTTCTCACCCTAAATTGAAGGTCCCACTACAAGATTTCTAGTTCTTAGTCCCAGTAGAAAGTTTAGTTATACCAGTAGCTCCTTCCTCCTGGTGTTCTGTCTGTTCTCCGGCGAAACTATCTAGAAGCAGTGTTTAAATCCAGTTTAACCTGGCTCCTTCTAGCTAAGCCACCCCCTACTTACCCAAATCTTTCTACACTTAGTTAATTCACCTCTTATGATAACAATTCCCTTCAGCACCTGTGACAAGCACCTAGATAAGTAAACAGATAACACAGCTATCAGATAACAATGTACTTCAACTACCTCTGACAAACACACTAAACTCTTTTTAACCTAAATTGAAGGTCCCAGTACAAGATTTCAATTCTTAGTCCCAGTAGAAGTTTTAGTCATACAGTAACTCCTTCCCCTGGTGATCTGTCTGTCTGTTCTCTGGCA
This sequence comes from Neoceratodus forsteri, assembly GCA_016271365.2. Classification (NCBI taxonomy): domain Eukaryota; kingdom Metazoa; phylum Chordata; order Ceratodontiformes; family Ceratodontidae; genus Neoceratodus; species Neoceratodus forsteri. Next base: position 915,476,937 of record CM057454.1, on the reverse strand, counting down.
GAGCTATCTGGGGCAGTGCTTAAATCTGGTTTTAACCTGCCTCCTTCTAGCTAAGCGCTCCCCCTACTTCACAAATATTTATTCACTTAATTAATTTCACAGCTAACAATTCCCTTCTGACACGTGACAAGCACCTAGATAAGTACACAGATAACACAGCTAACAGATAACAATTTACTGCAACTACCTCTGACAAACACACTAACTCTTTTTCCTTTTTCACCCTAAATTGAAGGTCCCAGTACAAGATTTCTAGTTCTTAGTCCCAGTAGAGAAGTTTTAGTTATACCAATAGCTCCTTCCTCCTGATGTTCTGTCTGTTCTCTGGCAGAAGCCATCTAGGGCAGTGTTTAAATCAGGTTTTAACCTGGCTCCTTCTAGCTAAGCCACTCCACCTACTTTGCAAATCTTTCTACACTTAGTTAATTTCACAGATAACAATTCCCTTCTGATACATGTGACAAGCACATAGATAAGTACACAGATAACAATTTACTTCAACTACCTCTGTCAAACACACTCTTTTTTTACCCTAAATTGAAGGTCCCAGTACAATATTTCTAGTTCTTAGTCCCAGTAGAAAAAATTTAGTTATACCAGTAGCTCCTTCCTCCTGGTGTTCTTTTCTCTGGCAAAAGCTATCTAGGGCAGTGCTTAGATCTGGTTTTAACCTGGCCCCTTCGAGTTAAGCCACTCCCCTACTTTGCAAATCTTTCCACACTTAGTTAATTTCACAGATAACAATTTCCTTCTGACACTTGTGACAATCACCTAGATAAGTACACAGATAACATAGCTAACAGATAATAATTTACTTCAACTACCGCTGACAAACACACTAACTCTTTTTTTTACCCTAAATTGAAGGTCCCAGTACAAGATTTCCAGTTCTTAGTCCCAATAGAGAAGTTTTAGAAATACCAGTAGCTCCTTCCTCCTGGTGTTCTGTCTGTTCTCTGACAGAAGCTAGCTAGGGAAGTGCTTAAATCTGGTTTTAACCTGGCTCCTTCTAGCTAAGCCACTCCCCCTACTTTACAAATCTTTCTACACTTAATTAATTTCATAGATAATAATTTCCTTTCTGAAACCTGTGGCAAGTACCTAGATAAGTACACAGATAGCACAGCTAACAGATAACAATGTACTTCAACTACCTCTGACAAACACACTAACTCTTTTTTTTTTTACCCTAAATTGAAGGTCCCAGTACAAGATTTCTAGTTCTTTGTCCCAGTAGAGAAGTTTTAGTTGTACCAGTAGCTCTTTCCTCCTGGTGTTCTCTCTGTTCTCTGGCAGAAGCTATCTAGGGCAGTGCTTAAATCTGGTTTTAACCTGGCTCATTCGAGCTAAGCCACTCCCCCTACTTTGCAAATCTTTTCACACTTAATTTCACAGATAACAACTCGCTTCTAAGACCTGTGACAAGCACCTAAATAAGTACACAGATAGCACAGCTAACACATAACAATTTACTTCAACTACCTCTGACAAATACACTAACACTTATTTTTTTCACCCTAAATTGAAGGTCCCAATATAAGATTTCTAGTTCTTAGTCCCAGTAGAGAAGTTTTAGTTATACCAGTAGCTCCTTCCTCCTGGTGTTCTGTCTGTTCTCTGACAGAAGCTATCTAGGCCAGTGCTTAAATCAGGTTTTAACCTGGCTCCTTCTAGCTAAGCCACACCACCTACTTTGCAAATCTTTCTACACTTGGTTAATTTCACAGATAACAATTCCCTTCTGACACCTGTGACAAACACCCAGGTAAGTACATAGATAACATAGCTAACAGATAACAATTTACTTCAACTACCTCTGACAAACACACTAACTCTTTTTTTCTTTTTCACCCTAAATTGAAGGTTCCAGTACAAGATTTCTAGTTCTTAGTTCCAGTAGAGAAGTTTTAGTTATACCAGTAGCTCCTTCCTCCTGGTGTTCGGTCTGTTCTCTGGCAGAAGCTATCTAGGGCAGTGCCTAAATCTGGTTTTAACCTGGCTCCTTCTAGCTAAGCCACTCCCCTACTTTGCAAATCTTTCTACACTTAATTTCACAGACAATTCCCTTCTGACACCTGTGACAATCACCTAGATAAGTACACAGATTACACAGCTAACAGATAACAATTTACTTCGGCTACCTCTGACAAACACACTAACTTTTTTTTTACCCTAAATTGAAGGTCCCAGTACAAGATTTCTAGTCCTTAGTCCCAGTAGAGAAGTTTCAGTTATACCAGTAACTCCTTCCTCCTGGTGTTCTGTCTGTTCTCTGGCAGAAGCTATCTAGGGCAGTGCTTAAATCTGGTTTTAACCTGGCTCCTTCTAGCTAAGCCACTCCCCCTACTTCGGAAATATTTCTTCACTTAATTTCACAGATAACAATTCCCTTCTGACACTTGTGACAAGCACCTAGATAAGTACACAGATAACACAGCTAACAGATAATTTACTTCAACTACCTCTGACAAATACACTAACTCTTTTTTACCTTAAATTGAAGGTCCCAGTCCAAGATTTCTAGTTCTTAGTCCCAGTAGAGAAGTTTTAGTTATACCAGTTGCTCCTTCCTCCTGATGTTCTGTCTGTTCTCTGGCAGAAGCTATCTAGGGCAGTGCTTAAATCAGAGTTTAACCTGGCTCCTTCTAGCTAAGCCACTCCACCTACTTTGCAAATCTTTCTACACTTAGTTAATTTCACAGATAACAATTCCCTTCTGACACACGTGACAAGCACATAGATAAGTACACAGATAATAATTTACTTCAACTACCTCTGGCAAGCACACTCTTTTTTTTACCCTAAATTGAAGGTCCCAGTATAAGATTTCTAGTTCTTAGTCCCAGTAGAGAAATTTTAGTTATACCAGTAGCTCCTTCCTCCTGGTGTTCTGTCTGTTCTCTGGCAGAAGCTATATAGGGCAGTGCTTAAATCTGGTTTTAACCTGGCTCCTTCTAGTTAAGCCATTCCCCCTACTTTGCAAATTTTTATACACTTAGTTAATTTCACAGATAACAATTCCCTTCTGACACCTGTGACAAGCACCTAGATAAGTACACAGATAACACAGTTAACAGATAACAATTTACTTCAACTACCTCTGACAAACACACTCTTTTTTTTACCTTAAATTGAAGGTCCCAGTACAAGATTTCTAGTTCTTAGTCCCTGTAGAGAAGTTTTAGTAATACCAGTAGCTCCTTCCTCCTGGTGTTCTGTCTGTTCTCTGGCAGAAGCTAGCTAGGGAAGTGCTTTAATCTGGTTTTAACCTGGCTCCTTCTAGCTAAGCCACTCCCCCTACTTTGCAAATCTTTCCTCACTTAGTTAATTTTACAGATAACAATTCCCTTCTAAGGCCTGTGACAAGCAAGTACACAGATAGCACAGCTAACACATAACAATTTACTTCAACTACCTCTGACAAACACACAACCCCTTTTTTTCACCCTAAATTGAAGGTTCCAGTACAAGATTTCTAGTGCTTAGTCCCAGTAGAGAAGTTTTAGTTATACCAGTAGCTCCTTCCTCCTGGTGTTCTGTCTGTTCTCTGGCAGAAGCTATCTAGGGCAGTGCTTAAATCCAGTTTCAACCTGACTCCTTCTAGCTAAGCCATTCCCCCTACTTTGTAAATCTTTCTACACTTAGTTAATTTCACAAATAACAATTCCCTTCTAACACCTGAGACAAGCACCTAGATAGGTACACAGATAACACAGCTAACAGATAACAGTTTACTTCAACTACCTCTGACAAACACATTGACTCTTTTTTTTACCCTAAATTGAAGGTCCCAGTACAAGATTTCTAGTTCTTAGTCCCAGTAGAGAAGTTTTAGTTATACCAGTAGCTCCTTCCTCCTGGTGTTCTGTCTGTTCTCTGGCAGAAGCTATCTAGGGCAGTGCTTAAATCTGGTTTTAACTTGGCTCCTTCTAGCTAAGCCATTCCCCCTACTTCACAAATATTTCTTCACTTAGTTAATTTCACAGATAACAATTCACTTCTGACACCTGTGACAAGCACCTAGATAACTACACAGAAAACACTGCTAACAGATAACAATTTACTTCAACTACCTCTGACAAACACACTAACTCTTTTTTTCACCCTAAATTGAAGGCCCCAGTACAAGATTTCTAGTTCAACTGTACCTCACTCAGCACATTCGCAATGCTTGCAATGCCTCAAACTGCAAATTGGGCCTTGCGTATAGAGCAAAAACTGCCTCTCCCCGGCCGCTTGTCTCGCTCTAGCCAGAGGGGTCCTCCTACCCAGTCTCTGCTTGGACTCATCGCCTTTGCCCATGCAACAAAAACAAGTTCTCCAAATGGGATACAGCGTACAACAGTGTTTGTCACTTTGCTCTCTCAGCTCCCTGCCTCACCCACCACTGAGAGCTCTACACTCAGCTTGAGTGGCTCCCACTAGAAAAGCACCATATCTTCGTCCTAGGCAATAACTTCATTGACAATGTTCTCAGAACTGCCACCCCCTCTACCCTCGCCGTATCCCTCCTACCCACTACCCCTTCTTACCTCTTATGATCCAGTGACTCCCATGTCCTACTGGTTCCTAAAACACGCACCCAAATGAGCGACCATGCCGTCGCTGCACACGCCCCCAGGTTATGGAACTCCCTTCCAGCAAGCACTCGCTCCTCCTCCTCCTCTCATTCCTGCTTCAAAACCTTCCATTTGGAGCTTCCTCAAAGCAGCTGCTACCTATGTCTGCACCTAATGCTCCCCTTAGGGCTTGCCACTCTGTCTGACTGTGTCGATACCTAACGCCGCTGCTTAATTGTAGTTGGGATGCCTCACCCTGTTTACTAGTGAATGTGTTGGGTCCACCCTGTCTCTACTGCTCATCAATTGTTAACTATTTTACTGCTCTAACTTTTCAGTTGCCACTGGCCTCTCCTATCCCCCTTTGCACCTCCTTGATATGTCTGCTACCCTTATCCCCCAGGGTGCTGTTGTCCAACTATGCTGTTTACTGCCTACCTCATTTGTGCCATGCTGTTATCCTCCTCCCTCTTGCTATGTAATCTCATGTTGTTAATACATTGACCTTGCACTGTGTGTTGCTCTTGATTATTCTTGCTCTTGTTGTTGCCTGTTATGCCTAAATGCATCTCTGTAATCTCCTGGGTCGCACCTGAAAATAGGAACTTGGTTGTCTAGTGTGCTTTCCTGGTAAACAAAAGCAAATAAATAAATAAATCAGTTGTTTAGGCTGTCTTTCTTTTTTAAGAAAATACTTATTAGGGCTTCATTCATCCATTCTGGTAACTCATTCTGCAATGCATGGGTATATCTGTAGAAGAACTGGGTAAGCAATATATATGTTTAGTTTACAGACTTCATTTGAAAAGATATCTAGTCGAGGGGCTTGTTCATTGCAAGGGCATAGGCAAATCTCTTTACCTAAACCATGGAGCTTGGAGCATTTATGTAGGATGTATCCTGTCTATTAACAGAGGGAAGACCAATAATCCCTGAATTCTGCCCATAATTGCCCACAAATAGTGAGAACAAATACAAAGTTTTAAACTGTGAAACTCACAGGTTTGTTAGATCTTGGCCCAAAAAGAAAAAAATCACTTACCACAGTTATATTGTTTCTTCCAGGGGATCCCTCAGTATGCTTAACTATTGCAGTAAGGTAGCTAATTTAAATAGTAGCTCATAGGGCCTTTATTTAATTTTAGAATGACAGATATTTTATGTCATAACATTTTAAAGATCATACCGTTTTTGTGAACATTTGTTTTTTCAGTTTTGAAAAAGAAAAACCTGAAAATGTGACACTTTTTCCCCTAGTAAAGTTGGACGTGCACAAAAACACACAAAGATACAAACATGGGGCTGGCCCATCAGTGCAACAGTAGTGCTACCACTCATGATTCTGGTCATCTGGGTTAGAGTGCAGCCTGAGTCATCAGGGGTTGGTCTGGAGGGGAATTAAGTGTCCAAGTGGACACTCTTTCCCTCCGGGTGGAAGTGTGCCAGTTCTCTGCAATCACACTGCCCCCTTGTTAACTACAGGGAGAATTGCAATTGGGACTACAGGTAGGAGAGAACATCTCCCACACAGTCGGCGAGCCCACATGTATACATCCAACATAACATCCAAGTTTGAAATGTCCTCAGTGGGGATCACAACAAAACAGGCTGAAACACTGTGATCATGCAAAATGGCAGTCCTACCACTCCTGTAGACCCTGAACTTCACAACCAAGATTCTCCCTCAACCACACTGTATCTCTTGAAGGACCCCCACAGTTTGAAAGAACTCCATCAAAGCGACAAGCCATGAGGCAATGCAAGAAGAGGTAATTCCTAGGAGAAAGTGGGGTAGCAGGGTTGGGAGAGTTGTGGTTACTATGAGATGGGGCAAGAGGCTGACTGAAGAAGGAAGAACATAAACAGAATAAAAAAGCTAAAAACATAGAAATACTAAACTCTAAAGGTTGACAGCTATGTGGCTTGTCAGAAGACAGTCTAATAAGATGCCTGAGCTGACTTTAATCAATTTATTACAGATAGTGTTTTTAAGCAGAAAAAATATTCATGATTGCCTCGAAATATTGTCAAGATAGACTTCAACAAACTCAAGAACATGCATAACAGACAGTGCATGTGCTTGATGAGACAGGATAAAAACACTTGAGACAAAAACAGTTATAAACACAAATGAAATAGAAAAACATGCTGTTTTTTATTTGGTTTGAGTCACTTAGGGAATTGTTAAAACTGTCAGACACAAACAATATCTATAAATCCACGAAACATGAAAAACTGTTGAGAATGTGACTGACAAACCATTGTGCACATTTTGTATACAGACTTTAAACAATAAGACTGTTATGTACCATATCTGGCTTTGCGCAGGGCCCAAAAAGGCCTACATGGCATTTGCACAGGGCACGAAAAACCCAGCGTGTCGAATGTTAGGACTCTACTTTCCCATTTATTGCAAAAAAGTATCTTAATGCATGAATTAGGGTTAAAAGGCCACAAACATAGGGAAATGTGGAGACAGGATTTTTCAGTCCTAAAGTCCACCCCTCTACAGCCCCTAGCCTTGTGACACAAGGCCAAACTACATGTCCAAGGCTGTGCCCACTAGTCTGCTGCTTCCAGCTAAAGGTCTGGGGCCTGTGTAAAGAAAGTTATAACTGATCTTCTGCTTCAGGAAAGGCCCTGCACGAAGGAAGTTATGGTTAATCTTGTCTTTCACCCAGGGCCTTGTGAAAAATATGTTAGGACTCTTCTTTGTCAAAAAGTACGAAATTATTTGCAAAAAAAGATTATAATCCATATGTTAGGGTTACAAAACCATAAACAGAGGATAATATGGTGTTAGGGTTTTTTCAACACCTAATGCCCACCCCTCTTCCCCAGCCCCTATCCTTGTGACTCAATGGCAAGCTATAGGTAGGGCTCTGCCTTGCTGCTTCTACAGCTTCAAGCTACAGATCTGAGGTGCTGTATGAAGAAGATTATGACTGATATGCTGCTTTATGCAGGGCCCTACACAAAGAAAGTTATGACTGATTTTGTGCATTGTGTGAAGAATGTTACGACTGATCCTGCAGACCCTATGTGAAACAGCAGTTGTGGGGCACAGTTCCAGACCTGTACAGTACCTTCAAGCAGTAGATGCATGAGGCACAGCCCTGGACCTGTAGCTTGGCCTTCAGTTACAGTGCTAGGGGCTGGGACAGAGGCTGGGTGTTACTGTTGAAAACCCCCAGTTCCCTCCATGTGTGGGGTTCTAACCCTAATGTATGCATTAATGTAGTGTTTTTTATTCGCAATGAATATATATTTCTTATAATTGTATAGATACATGTATTGTGTTCACATTTGATCTAAAAAGCAGTATATTAGATTATATATGTAAGGAATATTATACTTCATTGTACACATTACACATGCTATATAAATTGTTACAAGGTGTATGCATCACTAACTTGGTAAGATCACAGTTGGAATTAATAAAAAAAATTATACCAGAAAAAAAGAATCCTTGGGAAAGTATAAATAAATCTTTAGAATCAAAGATGCAAATATCAAAAATATCTGAAGGCCTACTCAGTTACCTTCAGTAAGCTGACTTCCAAATTTCCTGAAATGCTGATCCCCTGAATCAGCCTACTGTTCATCTATTGTCCCATCAGTGGCTTTTTAGTTGACTGATCAGACAATTTCATTTGCAAGAAAGACATGCATTCTTTCACCTATCAGTCTTTGTCATTTCATACTTGCAAAAGAAACTAATACAATTATTTGCCACATACAGAAAATATAAATAATTGTATATGGGAGTGTTGTAAGCAGACCTAAAATATGCACTTTTGTTTATTCAACAGACAGCATCTACTTAGCCTTTCATGAAATACTATCAGTGTACCAAACTGAAAATATGATATGCACTAAGCAGAGGTGTGATATGATAAATTTGATAAGCACATTCACTAAAAATACCATCAACGGCTTAATCTGGTTCAAGGTCAGTTGGCATTCATCTGTATCCCCTTCCCCCGGTTCGTGCCTGAAAATAGGCAAGATCTGTCTAGTGCACTTACCCGGTCAACAAAAACTAAATACTGTAAATAAATGGTTACTCTGAACAAAAGGAGGCTAAGACAGCGTCACTCGGACCCTAAAAATTATATAATACTTAGACTGACAAACCAACCAGTAATGTTGATGGCTTTCTTGTATTTTATTAAAATTATTAATGATATCATATGGGGTAAATGTTCTGTTCTCCACAGGTTCCTGGCTTTCTAGGGGCATTGTCAACCCACAAGCTGATTTTGGTCATTTTAACTAAAATTAAGATTGATATATTATGCTGAACACAGAATTTAATTCAGTGTTTAAATCTGGAAAGGTTCAGTTTAAAGACAGACAGAGACAGATAGATACATACATACATACATGAACAGGGGTACTATAAAATAGTGGTGTGGTGGAAACAACACACGTGCTCCTTTTCAGTTGTATTCAGCATGCTCCTGGTGTGCAAATAATGTCAGTAGGTACTGTAGTGCATTCATGCTAAAATAAGTGTTTTTTTTTAAAAAGCTGGAGTTCATGGAAAGGTCTTTTAAAGACACTATTACAGCTGCAGCAAAATTTTGACTCACCAGCGAAGTTGGCACTATGCAAATTTTGTGAACTTCCAAGTAGCTGCACCAACTTCACCGTGTGAATTTCTTTAAAAAGAAAAAACTAAAACTGTAATAAAAAACCTCCCCACCAACTGTGCTGTCATGCCACCCACTCTTATCTCCCAAAAACGTAATCCTCGTATATCTCCCCTCCCATCTCCCAACGGCACCCTCCTCCCTCCCTCCCTCCACTCTGGCAAATTTCAACTAATAGGAGTAAGACAGCATAAGTTCAATATGCCAATCCCCCCACCTGCACATAACATACATTCCCCCTGCCTCCCCTTACCTGAGCCCCACCACCACCACCAACTCTGTGAGTTGTAACACCCCCACCCAAGCCCTTCTTCTCCACGCCACCCTCCTCACCCCACCAGCACCCAGATAAAAATCTGACCTGTAATAAGGACAAACATCTGCTGTCTTCAGTGTCCATCTTGATAATGGCACTAGCAAATGAATGATGTCTTATTCAAATTAAAGTTTATATAATCTCGGATAATTTGTTTGCTGGTCCTGCTGTCCTCCCTGGGCTAAGTATAGTCACAGATGACTGTATGTAGGCCCCTGGAGAAGGCAGGCCTGGAAAACATCTGCTCAGAGATTATAAAAGGTCTCACATGCACTGCAGGCTATTGAATCTCCAACTGCTACCTACTGCTCTGATGTCAGCTGCAGGAGATTCTGGCATTTGTAGTAACAGAAGATGTGAACCTAGAACTAAGCAAACTTAATCTGACATAACCTACTAATATGCTACAGTAAACAGTAAGTAAATCAAAATGTTGCTGCACACAAAGTGCACATTGGGACCAGCCCCACTTGAGTGTGGGGTCTTTTGCACTGATTGTTCCCCTATTATGACCCACATTGCTATGGCTAAGCACACATACCCCAAAGTGAAAGCTCCCCACACTGACAGCTTCACCTCGGTTTTTCAACAGAACTAAGCAGCTTGCACGTTCACAGAGTCTGCAGAGGCAGCTCGCATGTCCCTGCAGCATATAATTCATACCTTGAGATTACAGGCCACTGAAGTGCCCATGACATCAGTTGCTAAGCAACGGTGTCATCATGTGATGCTTGACTAGGTTCTGACAATATCACATGGCCTCATCTGTAGATACAAGTGGCTGTGCCATTTGGCACCTCTTTGGTACCTCTTGCTGCCTGTCCTTCACATACAGTACATGCTACAGAGCAGGTGAGATCAACAGAGACTACAAGCAAAAGCCCTCTCTAGCACGATGCTAATTAGTTCAGCTGTAGTTGGCATATACTCCAGGATTATTTTTTGCTCGTGTTTAAAAATTACCTGCACCATACAATGCACTGAAAATCAGACATTACTGTAAATTAAGAAACAATAAAAATAAAAACGAAAGCAGCTTGAAATCCATCTTTCAGGGAATGTTTTTTTCTGCCACTTACCTGAAACCGCTCAGTTGTATCTCACAGTAGAAACAGTTTTACAGAGTCAGAAAACTATCACAGTATACGGAAGGCCGTTCCACGCATCCACAACCCTCTCTGTGAAAAAATACTTCCTTAAATTACTTCTGAGCCGCCCCCATCTTCAAATTGTGCCCTCTTGTTCTTGCACATCTCTTTTTGGAAAGATGCTACCCTCTTGGACTTTGTTGATTCCCTTGAGGTACTTGAAAGTTTCTATCATGTCCCCTCTCCCTCCTTTCCTCGAGGCTATACATATTAAGCTCCTTTAGTCTCTCTTTATATGTCTTCTGGTGCAGACCCTGCACCATTTTGATGCCCTCCTCTGGACAGCTTCCATCCTGTCTATGTCTTTGTGAAGACTGGGTCTCCAGAACTGCGCAGCAGTACTCAGATGGGGTCTGACCAGCTGTCTGTACAGAGGATAATAACTTCCTGTTTTCTACTGGTGATACCTCTCCTATGCATCTCAATATCCCCCAACCCTCATTGCTGCCCTCTCACATTGCTTGCCCACCTTTAGGTCATCTGATATGACTATCCCCAGGTCCTTTCCATTTTGTTGTTGTTAGTATCTCACCCCCATTGTGTACTCTTCCCTGGGTTTTGTTTCCCAGGTGCATTACCTTGCACTTCTTAGCATTGAATCTAAGCTGCCATACATTTGACCATTCCTCTAACCTTGCCAAGTCCTTTTCATCCTTTCCACCCCACCTTGTCATCAACTCTGTTGCAGATCTTTGTGTCATCTGCAAAGAGACATACTTTCCTTCCAGTCCCTCTGCAATGTCGCTTATAAAGACATTGAAAAGGACTGGTCCTAATACTGAACCCTGCGGTACCCCACTAGTAACCCCCCTTTCATCAGAGTGGACTCCATTTACTATTACTCTCTGTGTCCTGTTTTCCAGCCAATTTTTTACCCAGGCTGTCATCTTGGGACCTACTCCCAGGCTAGCTAACTTGTATATTAATCTTTTGTGTGGGACTGTGTCAAATGCCTTGCTAAAGTCTAGGTAGGCCATGTCCACAGCCCCTCTCTGATCTACTACTTTGGTCTCCCAGTCAAAGAAATCTATCAGATTTGTCTGGCATGACCTTCCCGCTGTGAATCCATGCTGCCTTGGGTCCTGTGCCCCTTTGGCCTCTAGATACTCGACAATTCTTTCCTTCAGAAGTGATTCCATCATTTTCTCTACCACTGAGGTTAAACTAACAGGTCTGTAGTTTCCTGCTTCTGCCTTGCTCCCACTTTTGTGAAGGGGAATCACATCTGCCCTCCTCCAGTCCTCGGGTACCAACCCATCCTCCCATGATTTGTTAAAACAGGGTAGTCAGTGGTGTCACTAATTCTACCCTTAGTTCTTTTAGAAATCTGGGATGAATCCCATCAGGCCCCATTGCTTTGTCCACCTTCAGTTTCAAGAGTTCTTTCAGAACCCTTTCTTCTGTAAATGGGCTGGTATCAACTTCTGTATCCAGTGTGTTTCTACTGTTTGTTCTAGGTACCCCCCCCCTTCCTTTGTAAATACTGAGCAGAAATATTTGTTTAGTATCTCTGCCCTTTCACAGTCTCCCTCTGCCCACCCTCCCCCTTTATTAAGCCTCACTATCCCTCCCTTGGTCTTCCTTGCTCCCTGATGTACCTATAAAAGGTTTTATCCCCTTCAACTGAGTTGGCTATATTTTCCTCGGGTTTGGGCCTTTGCTGTCTGACTGCCTTCCCAGCTTCTTTTTGCTTTTAACTGATACAGTTCTCTGTCCTGCTCCTTCTGGATTCCTTGTACTCCTGAAAGCTTTCTTTTCTCTTGAACCTTCCTGCCACTTCCTTTGAGAACCATAGTGGTTTCTTACATCGTTTAGTTTTGTTTATTTGCTTCACACAAAGGCTTGTTGCCTCTGTGATGGCAGTTTTTATTATTCCCCATTGTTCTTCCACCTCTCCTTCCTGCCCATTTGCGAGTGCATTCCTTAGGCACTTACCCATTTTGGCAAAGTCAGCCCTCCTAAAGTCCAGTACTTTTGCCTTTGTATGGATTGACTCTATTGATGTGTTTATTGTGAACCATACTGTTCGATGGTCGCTAGTTCCCAGATGGCTACCCACTTCTACATCTGTGATCCTCTCTTCATCTCCATTTGAAAGAACCAGGTCTAAGATTGCTCCCTCAGGTGGGCTCCAATACTAGTTGTCTAAGGCATGCCCCTGTAGGGCATCTAGAATAACCCCACTCTTGAAGTGACTGTAGCAACTGCACTCCAGCTAACATCTGGCATATTCAGATCACCCATCAGCAATATCTCCCTTTTTGCCATACTAAGTATACTTTCTATCATTTCCTTGTCCATTTCCTCCCCCTGAGAAGGGGGTCTGTATACAACCCCTGTGCGGATTGTGGTGCCATTGCTGGTCTCCAAATTTACCCACAGTGCTTCTTCTCCTCCCTGTTTTCTCTTTTGTTCTGTTACTTTGATTCCTTCCCTTATGTAAAGAGCTACTCCTCCTCCTCTTTTACCCTCTCTGTCTCTTCTGTAGATAGTGTATCCTGGTATGTTTATGTCCCAGTCATGGTTTTGTGCAGACCATGTTTCTGTGACTGCCACGATATCAGATGTTCCTCCTCCATCAAGGCCACTAATTCAGGAAGCTTGTTACTCAGACTACATGCATTGGTACTCATTGCTTTCCATTTTTGATGGCTTTACTTTCTGTTGCAGCATCCCCACTGACCTTTCTACCTGGGTCTTTTCCCATTTAGTACCCTGTTTTGTAGGGAGAGGCTGGGATTTTCCTGCTGCTTATCAGTGCCTCCCCCCTTGACTAGTTTAAAAGCTTGCCAATGAAGCATTTAAACCGATTGCTCAAAAGACTTGTTCCCTTCCTGGACAGATGCAGACCATCCTGCCAATATAGGCTGGTGTCCCTCCAAGTGGAACTCCATTCCCCAATGAAGCCAAACCCCTGTGCTCCACACCATTTTTTCAACCACTCATTAAACTGCATGGTGCAAAGTACCCTTGCCTCACTCATGCCATTTACGGGCAGCACCTCTGAGAAGGATACTGTGTGTGCTACTTGTCTTATGCCCCTCCCCAGTTCTACAAAGTCCTTCTGCACTGCTCTAATCTCATGTTGAGCCAAGTCATTTGTCCCTAGGTGGACAATGACATCCAGCTCAGACTCCCGTGCAGCTGTTCTCGTGATCCTGAGGATGCGCTTCCTGTCCCTCCAAGCCATGGCATCAGGCAGGCACCTTACTTCAGTTTTCCCAGCTCCCCCCAGTTCTATACCCCTAATAATTGAGTCTCCCACCAGGAGCTGCTTCCTTTCCTTGTGGCATCCTCTGCCTCCTTCCAGTGGCCTCCCTTGTGACAGGTGTCCTCAGCCTCCTTAATCTCCTCCGTGGGTGCATCCATAGGGGAGCTGTGCTCCCCCAGAATGGTGTATGGATTGTGGAGTGGAACAACTGACTGGGTGTGCCTCTGTTCCACCCTCCTCACCCTCCCTGAGCCCACTGTGGTTCAACTGCTGTGCTTTCTTTGCAACCTCTGAGGTATTGGTGGTGGCTCTGGTGCTCCCTGGATGGGGGGGTCCCTTCCTACCATCCAGTGTGGCCTGGGGGAAGGTTCTCTTACTGCTGTCCAGTGTGGCCTGAAGACGGGCAACTTCCTCCCTCAGGGCAGAGAGTTGTCTGCAAATACGTTCAATACGTTCAATTTTATTGTTTGCTCATAATAAAAGATTATTACAAATAGTAATATAAAGTACATATAAATATGTTAAAATCAGAGTTTCAATAAACACTTAGATTAGTATTTACTAAAATATCAGTATTCAGTCTCATAAATAAGGACAAATAACAAGTTGTACTTACACTCCTCCCACCATGGTTTTATATTCAACAATGCTGATCATTCTCCTTCACACTTTCTGTATAGTAACTATGTAGTGAGCAACTCTACTGATAATATAATCATCTTCTGCAGTAAATATAATTCTTAGAATTTCATTTTTATTAGCACAAACAAGAAAATTATGTATTGGAGCTACCACTAGCTCCTAGCCTTGTGATACCAGAAGCATTTCAGAATAACATGGCTTACATCCTCCCTGGATCTGTTGTTACATTTGCAAAACTCACCTTCATGTCTAGTAGATTTGTTAAATCTGACAGAAACCACATTAGATGGAAACATGCCAGTCCTAAATAATGCAAAAGATCTCCTGCACACAGAATCTTCCAGAACATCCCAGTAGTATCTGAAGCCATGTATGCAGTCATTATCTCAGTACCACTTGGAGAATCTGGATTGCTTGATAGTATCTAGGTCTCTTAGCTTATACCATGCCTCAATTTTTGGGGGGAAATAAATGTTTTATATTTATAACTCAGAACTATCTTCATACTAACATTTCTCATTAACAAATCAAGCCCGTGTTTCCGTAAAAGAAGATGAGCATGACTCAGCCGATTAGAGGACATAATGCCCAAAACTTTCCAAAGTTCTTTTTCCTGTAGGGCTTTCTTAACCAGTCTTTCCTCTGAATATCTAATTGCTGTAAGCCAATAGTTAAGAAGTTTACTGTCTGCAATTGCTTGGATAGCCACCATACACAACTTAGCTCTTACAAAGCAGCTGGGTGTAGATTTATTAAATCCTAGGGCAAGACGAAGTGTTTCCATAATAGGTTTTTCTAATCCCACAGTAGTGTACAGGGCCCACATCTCAACACAGCATAAGGCCTGGGAGTTAAATTTTGGTTTGATTGCCTCCAGCAGTGGGCGAATCGTATTGCCGCCATATAAATGATTAAACCAGTGATCGTTGTTTTAGTTTTAGCAGAGATATAATCAAAATGGCTTTTCCAGGACAAGTTCCATGAGAACATTGAGCTCAGATAGCAGTATGTTTTAACTGTATCCAGTGGTATGTTGTCCAATTTCTACTGATATTTATCCCTATGAGTGCCAAAAGCACTGATCTTGCTTTTAGAGTTGTTTACCTTAAGGGATAAACTATTAAGACTCCCTACTTAAAATGTCCAGTTTTTACGGCTGCATGGATGGAGCTCCACAGATGTTGTGCCATCACTGTAGGAGAAAAACGGTCTGCCTCTGGAATGTAACCCTGTGTTCTCCTACAGTGATGCGGCATCGTCTTTACAGCGCTCACTCCATTAGTGCTATCCTCCACCAATGAAGCTCCCCTCTGCAGCTCGGTCGCCCGCCCCCGCAAGTATACTACTTCCCGACTGCAGTTCTGGGATAACTGTGCATGCTCAACTAGCATGCATGTGCAGTTCTGTCGCTGCTGAAATCTTGCAAATGGCACATGGCCACCACGCCGAGAGCTGTGCCATCCACTCTGAAACCATTGCTGCTGTGATAGCCGTTCAATGCTCCCGCCACACCGGTACCACCGCTCCACCACTTGCACAAGTAAGAGTCTCTCACAGCCATGTCAGCTTTGACCAGAGTTTGTTTTCTGAACTCCCTTATATGAAAGTAAAAGCAGGACCAAGTCATCTGCATAAGCTGGAACAGGGCAGGTAGACTGGTCAATTTTAGGTGAACCTGTGTCAGACTATCACAGTATAAGAACAAGGAATGTAAGCTATGCAGTTTATTTTAAATATCATTAACAAGTGCAAAACAATGCAATGTTTAGATAGTAATTGTTTACTACAGTTCAGCATTCACTTAGCAATGAATGGTTTAAGGCCAGAATGAATATTTATAAACTGTTAATGCAGTACATAGCAGTACAGTTTAATTATCTAAGGAGCAAGATGGGCGTTAACCCATACTTAGTATTCTCAAGACATTTTAGAGACATTAAGCAATGATGGTGTCAGTGTAAATATACACTTAAGCAATAAAATAATTTCAATTTCAGAGACAATACAGTGAATCATGTGAATTAAGGTAAACATGATTTGATTCACTAGAGGACACCATTTAATCATCTTGTAACACTAACACTTCTATCAAGTGCACTCAGTTACCTCCTCTAAGTGATGTCATTATTATTTGTTTAATTTCAGCATCTAACTTGTAAAAAGGTTTAATCTGGCAGTCATGAGCTGCAAAAATGCTGACTGGTGGGTAACAAGTGTTGTAGCTAACTATGCACATTTAAATACAGTATACTGGTTTTGATGAAGAGAGCGCATGATGTAAAATTAGGAATGCCATTACTCAATATGTGTTCATACGTGCAAAATGAAAAAAAATTTTGAAAACTGAAGTAATGGTCATAGAAGGCACTTCAAGAATAGTACTGAATCTAACAATGTCATAGGTGTCCTTTCAGTTTTTAAAGTTGTGAAAAGAATATCAAATGATAAGTTACTGATTTGTATATGTAGTTTTAGTATCCAGAATACATTTTGGCCGAATGTTAGAGTAATTTAAATAAATGTATTAGTGCTCAAGATCACCATGTGGTAGCCTTTTTGGCTCTGATCTCTCCACCACTGAACATCTGCAAAGGTAGCAAGGATTCCAGAGAAATGCTTCAGAATTTTTTGCGATCCATGTACAGTATTTGTTCAGATTTCTGAGGTTGAGAAAGGGGCACATGTCCCCTGATTTCTTTGGTGCCAAGAAGTAGTGGGAGTAGAACCCTGTATTCCATTCTGACTCTGGCACTATTTCCACTGCCTTGTTACTCAGATGGCTACCAATCTCCTGTTCCAGAAGTTCTAACATGTGAACTGACAAAGGGAGTTGGCTTCTGAGAGGATTGCACAGAGGTAGGGATGTAAGTTTGTCATGAATGAGGTTTTAATGACTCATTGCTTGTTCATGAAATCATTAGTAAACAGTAGTAAATGTTGTGACACTGTCATAATTGCTATATTCTGACACTAGTGAAAGTCATGGAAGTCCTGAATAAAGATCAAATGTCATGGAATCTATGATGTGTATGACTGCCATGACAAACTTACATCCCTACACAGAGGGGTTACCAGCAATTCAGTGAGTGTCCTTCTTGTATGATCCTGAGAATCCACTTGCCCTTCAAGATGGATTCCTTTTGACAGCAGAACTGGATATGGTGCTCCCCTACTGAGTAGGAGGGGTCTGCCTTGGGCAGTTGAAGCAGACCTGGGGCTGCAGCTTCAGATGATGGCACAGAGTGGTTTTGGTACCTGTGCCTTCCGGCTGTGGATTCTTCTGGGCCTGGGGAAGCTGGGATTTTTGGGCTATTCTGCCCCCACCACGAAAGGGCTCCTTGTTGTGAAAACAGCCACGTCCTCTACCCCGCTGTGGGTTATTGGGAGCTGGCCTGGAATTATTAAGAGTCATTCTGGCTTTGTTAGACTCTTTAACAGACTGCTCCCCCCTCTGTCCAACCAGAAAAGTGCAATCAAAGGACACATTTATGATCTGTTGTTGGATGTCTGCAGTAAAGCCAGCAGTACACAACCAGGAGTGTTGCTTGATGCAAATATCTGTAGCCATGGAGTGAGCTGCTGTGTCAAAGGCATTTAAGCTGGTGGCTGTTAGATTCAATACCTTATTTTGCCTTTGTGTCTGGCAGAGTTTCTGCTTGAGACTTAAGCTTGCTCCAGAGTGCATTCTTGTACTTCTAGAAGTGATCCTGGTAGCTAGCTATCCTCATGAAAGGCATAGACCTGCTTGCCAAGGACACTAATTTTCAGATTTTACCAGAAAATCAAGTAAAATTCCAGAATTTGGTCTTTCTATATACCAGTAAGAAAAAGCATTTCATGGAAATTGCCTTTTTTTACCAGATCAGTGAATCTTCAGAAATTGTATTTTCTATAAATTCTTTCCTATACTATTTTCATTTTGCATTATTTAATTTGATGTACACTTAGCCTTCTTTTATTCTTAATATTTAAACACATACCAAAAAGGTACAAGGACAGAACACTAGTAAAAAGTGATTTGAGCAGTGCAGATACCAGTGACAATACTATTTTTTCCTATCTGCAAAATGGAATTTGCCCTTTATCAGTCATAGCAAACCAGTGTCCCTGCTGCTTGCACATAGAAACATAGAAACATAGAAGCATAGAATTTGACGGCAGATAAGGACCGCTTGGCCCACCCAGTCTGCCCATTTCCCTACCTAATGGATAAGCTGCAGATCCTAGTTAACCAGCAGCCTACTTCTTCCTACCCCAACCCCCTAGAATTGCCTTATGACTGTCCCATGCATGCTTGAATTCCACCACTGTTTTTGACTCTACAACCTCCTCTGGAAGGCTGTTCCATGCATCCACAACCCTCTCTGTGAAAAATACTTCCTAAATTACCTCTGAGCCGCCCCGCTCTATCTTCAAATTTTGCCCCCTTGTTCTGTACACCTCTTTTTTTGAAGAGCGCTACCCTCTTGGACTTTGTTGATTCCCTTGAGGTACTTGAAAGTTTCTATCACGTCCCACCTCTCCCTCCTTTCTTCGAGGCTATACATATTAAGCTCCTTAACTCTCTTCATATGTCTTCCGGTGCAGACCCTGCACCATTTTAGTTGTCCTCCTCTGGACAGCTTCCATCCTGTCTATGTCTTTACGGAGATTGGGTCTCCAGAACTACATGCAGTACTCCAGATGGGGTCTGACCAGCTGTCTGTACAGAGGGATAATAACTTCCTGTTTTCTACTGGTGATGCCTCTCCCTATGCATCCCAGTATCCCCCCAGCCCTCCCTGCTGCCATCTCACATTGCTTGCCCACCTTTAGGTCATCTGATATGACTACCCCCGGTCCCTTTCCATTTTGTTGTTAGTATCTCACCCCCCATTGTGTACTCTTCCCCTGGGTTTTTGTTTCCCAGGTGCATTACCTTGCACTTCTTAGCATTGAATCTAAACTGCCATACATTTGACCATTCCTCTAACCTTGCCAAGTCCCTTCTCATCCTTTCCACCCCACCTTGTGCATCAACTCTGTTGCAGATCTTTGTGTCATCTGCAAAGAGACATACTTTTCCTTCCAGCCCCTCTGCAATGTCGCTTATAAAGACATTGAAGAGGACCAGTCCTATAACAGAACCCTGCGGTACCCCACTAGTAACCCCCCTTTCTTCAGAATGGACTCCATTTACTATTACTCTCTGTGTCCTATTCTCCAGCCAATTCTTTACCCAGGCTGTCATCTTGGGACCCACTCCCAGGCTGGCTAACTTGTATATTAATCTTTTATGTGGGACTGTGTCAAATGCCTTGCTAAAGTCTAGGTAGGCCATGTCCACAGCCCCTCCCTGATCTACTACTTTGGTCACCCAGTCAAAGAAATCTATCAGATTTGTCTGGCATGACCTTCCTGCTGTGAATCCATGCTGCCTTGGGTCCTGTGCCCCTCTGGCCTCTAGATACTCAACAATTCTTTCCTTCAGAAGTGATTCCATCATTTTCCCTACCACTGAGGTTAAACTAACAGGTCTGTAGTTTCCTGCTTCTGCCTTGCTCCTACTTTTGTGAAGGGGAATCACATCTGCCCTCCTCCAGTCCTCAGGTACCACCCCATCCTCCCATGATTTGTTAAAGAGGGTAGTCAGTGGTGTCACTAGTTCTACCCTTAGTTCTTTTAGAATTCTGGGATGAATCCCATTAGGCCCCATTGCTTTGTCCACCTTCAGTTTTAAGGGTTCTTTCAGAACCCTTTCTTCTGTAAATGGGCTGGTATCAACTTCTGTATCCAGAGTGTTTCCACTGTTTGTTTTAGGTACCTCCTCTTTCCTTTGTAAATACTGAGCAAAAATATTTGTTTAGTATCTCTGCCTTTTCACAGTCTCCTCTGCCACCCTCCTCCCCTTTATTAAGCCTCACTATCCCTCCTTGGTCTTCCTTCCGCTCCCTGATGTACCTATAAAAGGTTTTATCCCCTTCTTAACTGAGTTGGCTATCTTTTCCTCGGTTTGGGCCTTTGCTGTTCTGACTGCTTTCCCAGCTTCCTTTGCTTTTAACTGATACAGTTCTCTGTCCTGCTCCTTCTATGATTCCTTGTACTTCCTGAACGCTTTCTTTTCTCTTGAACCTTCACTGCCACTTCCTTTGAGAACCATAGTGGTTTCTTACATCGTCTTGTTTTTGTTTATTTGCTTCACACAAAGGCTTGTTACCTCTGTGATGGCAGTTTTATTATTCCATTGTTCTTCCACCCTCCTTCCTGCCCATTTGCTAGTGCATTCCTTAGGCACTCACCCATTTAGCAAAGTCAGCCCTCCTAAAGTCCAGTACTTTTGCCTTTGTATGAAGCTTGACTCTCTATTGCTGTGTTTATTGTGAACCATACTGTTCGATGGTCGCTAGTTCCCAGATGGCTACCCACTTCTACATCTGTGATCCTCTCTTCATCTCCATTTGAGAGAACCAGGTCTAAGATTGCTCCCTCTCGAGTGGGCTCCAATACTTAGTTGTCAAGGCATGCCCCTGTAGGGCATCTAGAATAACCCCACTCTTCGAAGTGGCTGCTGCAACTGCACTCCAGTTAACATCTGGCATATTCAGATCACCCATCAGCAATATCTCCTCTTTTTCTGCCATTCTAAGTATACTTTCTATCATTTCCTTGTCCATTTCCTCTCCCTGAGAAGGGGGTCTGTATACAACCCCTGTGCGGACTGTGGTGCCATTGCAGGTCTCCAAATTTACCCACAGTGCTTCTTCTCCTCCCTGTTTTCCCTTTTGTTCTGTTGCTTTGATTCCTTCCCTTATGTAAAGAAGTGTCTATCTTGCACCACTCCTTGTTAGTGAGGTGCACAGTAACCTACTTGGGCACTATGGCTTTGTCATTCTCAGCCAGAATAACAATGACATCCACTAACGGCTGAGTGAAATAAATGGGCTTGGATTTAGACATTACATATTTCTTTGTCTGCCTCATTAGGGACAGCTGCCACAGTAGCAGGCCTTCTCCAAGTCACCTCAGAGAGTACTTCCAGGGCCTGGTGGATGGGAGGAACTAGAGAAACTGGGATATTAGGCTTGTTTAGAAACTCCAGTTGAAGGTGCCTAGTCTGGTCTATGTATGGGTGCTGGTTCGAAATTCATTGTAGAATGCATGATTTATGCACAACCTGGAAGGACAGGTCCTCCCAAGGTACATTGACAGGAATTGGTTCTGACTTCTCTGGACTATGGTATCATGCCCCCTCACCACTGATAATGAGGAGATCAGGATTTGACTAATCCCCCTCTACCTCCTTCTTGCTCAGAGAGTAGTTATGGGAGAGGGTAGTAGTGACAACAGCACAGGCTGTGGCCTTGGCAACACTGGCGACCCTGGCTCCAGACACAGAGAAGACCTCAGTAATGGTGCCAGCTGTAGTGGCAAAGACAGCCCTGGGAATGGACCTTCTCCCAAGGGAACAATCCCAACACAGAAGACCTGTGTAACACCGCTAGCAGCTCTGGCATTGGAATAAGCCCTGAACAGCCAGTTTCTGGCACCAGATGCAGTACGCCAATGGTGTTGACAATCCCACCAGCCAAAAAGGAACCGGTGGTGGTACCATGGCTGACCCCATCCCTGGAGGGGACAGAGGTGACACCACAAACAGGGAAGGCATCAATGGCACCAACAGTGGCCTCAGCCCAGAGGCTGAAGTTGGAGTCAGCTGTGTACATATGTCAAGCAGCACGAAAGACAGTGCCAGCCCAACCAACCCTGAGGGGTCAGAGTCAGCACCGAAATGGTACTGCCAAACTTATACACTGCATCTACTACCCCATAAGAGCTGCCTAATGGACAAACTGCCCACTGGAGTCCCCTCCATTGGACAGTGAGGGACTCTAGGATGTACCAACCTCAAATGCCCAGGCATTCTCCCTGGTGTCATCGGTAATGACCATAGGGAACCCAGGCCTGTTGAAGTTGAGAGTCTCATGACAGAGTGACCAGAGGATGACCTTGACCAGTGCCATTGCTTCCCTTTATGTTTGCAAGAGGCTGAATGGTGCAAAGACCCCAATGCCAAAGGTGTGCAGGACCTGGACCATTTCTTTTTGCAGCTCCAGGAAGACTGTCTAGCCTCCATACTGCTGGATTCCCCACTGCCAGAGCACCCACCCAGAGAGGGGTGGTGGCCATACACAGCCTCACTGCTGGGGAAACTAGCTTTTTCAGGCTTCCTACTATCTTCCATGGTCATTGACCGTTAGTGCATGGTAGGGCTGAGAGGAAACTTCAGTTTTTGTGTGTTAACCTAACTAAACTGACACAAACTGTAGTGAATTTAAACTAAAGCCAAAGAACTGAACACTGTCATCATGTAGAGAGAAGTTTTAGCTCCAACGAGGATAGTGACAATGCTATTGCTGTGCTCTTGAAAGTAAGAAAAAAAGAGCTGAGGAGGTTAGGGGCTGGTGCCACTGTATGCCAGTGGGCACATGCAGGGCTTACCCATGTCAATATCCCCCAGGAAATTAAGGCACCCACAAAGTCTTAGCACCTTGGGCACAGACCCAGAAGTGGAAATCAATGATGAAGATTGACTTTTGGAAGATCAAATATTTACACATCCATGTTTAAGGTAGTGATCATACCTAAACTGTAATTAGTGGAAGATAATGTGGACTTTATAAAACATGGTTGTTCTTTGTTGTGACAGGAGAAGTTATTTTAAAGGGCACTTCATTTTAAGAAATAAGGCATTACAGACTGTGTTATTGTGAGATAACAGCTTGCCTGTGTTGTCCATATCTGAGAAGTACCAAAGTCCATTACAATGCTGAGAAGGCCCACAATGACAGTGCTCATCTGGCTGATTGGTGCAAACTTCTTGTAGTTCAAAGGAGAAAAGCCCCACCGATCACACTGGATTTCTGCCCATTAGTCAGCTAACAGACATTATTATGCTTTAAAGATAAACATCAAGCATATGTGAGCGTGGTGTGTGTGTGTGTGTGTGTGTGTTTCTCCCTAGTTACAGACAGGAAACACCTATATGAAAGTACTAAACAGAGTTGGGAACAGCATGCAGAATGGAATATAATAGCTTCAAATATGTTAACAGGATATCAATAATGAACAGAAAACACCAACATGGTTCATTTAAATTATATATTATTTGTGTTCCCTTTAAACAGCCTTTAATACCAGCTGGGTAACTTTTAAAAATGTGAGAGTTAGATAAAATTCAGTCGATAACGCATACATTTTTGCAATCCTTTTTTTATATGAACTCTATCCTCCTGCCCCTCCCCATCAGCCCCCCTTCTGCTGTTGAACCCCAGCTAATTCACCCTAGCTCCAAGACTTACCCCATCTACTTCTTACCTCATTGTGTGCATGGGTGCCATGGCTGCTGGTGGTATGGTGCCTTCAGAGTTGCAGCTTGATCCTGCAGACAGTTCATTTCTGATGGTTACTCCTTTTGAGTCTGATCAGGCAGCATGCAGTGATGCACATTTAGACTGTAAAGATGGTGCATCCTTTCAATACCCGCCTCCAACTTTTGATTCTGGCGACTGCTGCTGTGCCATCTACCCTCCACTAGGTGCCAGCCAAGCAGAGGTACACACTGCCACCCTCCCCCACCCCAAAGGAGTAGACTGATCGATGGATGCTAAATCTCCTTTCCTCACCAGCCCCCGA
This sequence comes from Neoceratodus forsteri, assembly GCA_016271365.2. Taxonomy (NCBI): domain Eukaryota; kingdom Metazoa; phylum Chordata; order Ceratodontiformes; family Ceratodontidae; genus Neoceratodus; species Neoceratodus forsteri. Next base: position 915,452,734 of record CM057454.1, on the reverse strand, counting down.
GCAACCTTGATCCATTCTCGAACCCAGGTTGCAGGTGTGGCAGGATGTAAGGCATCCAGCATCTCAGCCCTCCATGCCACTGACCTGGCTACATATTTACTGTAGCTCAGATTTCCTCAGACAATATTGTTTGTGGCCCTAAGGGGAACTGAACCTGCAACCCACTGTTTTACAGTTCTATGCTTTTACCCTCTGCACCCTTCAGCCAGAACTATATCTTTACAATTCCTTCCCCTTTTTCTTTATTACTGAGGGAAGTGACATAAAAAACAAGACTACTGTCTCTTAGACTGTATTAGCTTTGGGTGCTTGTCTACATTTGACATCATAATGCCCTGTTTATGACATCATAATTATCTCCACAGCAACAGAGTGGGATGTCAAACAGAATTGTGCCTGCAAAAGTAGATAAGCAGAAAGAGCACATAGAGCGTAGATCCTGTTGCCATACAAATGTCCTTAGTAATAAACAAATAAGGGTGACAATTACAAAAAAAGTGAAATATAAGCTAAACTGTGTCTCGATAGTGTGTTTTTCAGGGTTGTCTTGACACTGCAAGCAAACACTTGGCATTGACCAATGCTTGTTTATACTGCAGTCCTTGTCACCATATCCAAGTAATATAAATCCTACCGTACATGTTAGCACATTAACAGCAGATTTAGGTTTTCAGTACAAGATCACTACAAGGTCATCCCACAGAAACCGTGTACATATCAAACCATAAATTGATCTTGAAGGAAAGGTATTTTAAAGTCATGTTTGAGATCATGTGCCCTTTGTTTTGCTAATATGGTGCATGCACTCTTATTTCGCATATCTTTTCTGTGACAAAAATTAAATTACTGTACAGCTTGGAGTTAGAGCTTAACGTATAGTAAATGAATGGGGGAATGGCCTCATTTCTAACTCTAACCTTGTTCATGGCCCCAGACATGCAATATCATTTTCAGAACATCCTGCATTCACTTCATTGTGCCCACGCACTTCTACAGATTGTGAATAATTAGTTTTGCCTTCTTCTCTGACAGAACCAGGCCATTATTTCTGCCATCATGCAATCCCTCTGTGGATGATTTATGCTTCACAGCATTGCAATATGGAACCCTTTCACCTTTTTTTTAAATCAGCAGTTCAGACAGTTTTCCGAGACTCATTTCCTAAAAATATTCAAAAAGTGTTTTCTTTTTTGTTTCAAATGAGGTAGGATTGTTTATTTATTTTAGTTGTGAGGTGAAGTACGGCCTTTGCTACTTACAGAAATTGCAGGTACACCTGAAGGCATTTAAAGCTTGTAATCTAAACCTTTATATAAACAGACTATTAAATAGTAGGTTTATTAGGAGTGATTTTCATACTAAATTTACAGAGATCATTATTTTTTAAAGATTTCAACAACAATGAATTTACCTAGAGTACTTTCAGTCTGAGAATATGCAAACTGAAAAACACTGGGGAGAGGACAACAGCAATGTAGGGATCTGCTACCTCTCCCCCAAAATATAAACAAATCAGGGGTACAAATGCAAAGGAGGAAATCAACCTATGAGATGAGGTCAAGACAATAAATCATACAAACATACAACAGGGCACCAAAAAGGGGTGGCAACCACATATGGAAAGCTATGTTCACAAACTCAAGGAGTCTGACAAATATATTAACGGACCTCGTCACCATCAGCACCAAAGCTGATCTGGACTGGGTCTGCATCACAGAAACATGGTTCAACAATAACCATGACTGGGACACAACTACACCAGGATACTGTCTACTTCAGAAAGATAGAATTGGTAGAAAAGGGCGTGGGGGCATAGCTATGTATGTAAGAGAGGGAATAAAAGCTATGACTCAAAATGACAATACTGAAACAGAGTCACTTTTGGTCACTCTAGAGGCAAACAATGGAGCAGCAACTCAGGTAGGAGTGTTCTATCGGCCCCCAGCAACAAGTGTGGAGGGGAACAAGGAAATATTGGAAAATCGCCAACCTTCTGGAACAGCTACTTTTGTGTTTGCGTCTACCACAAGTTGCCTTTCTGCTGCAAGTTGCACCCGACACAGGCAGCTTCTAAAATTGGGCCCTATGTTTCTATAACATTTCACTGTAACATGTTAGAGGAGTTCCTGCTCTTATAGACTAAGAAATAAAATTATATGATTCAAGCCTTCACAAAGGCAGGTCATTAACAAAGAAAACCCACTACATAAAAGGGTCTTTCTTACTGCAAGTGTAAACATTAGTTGGAGTCTACAGCAGGTGAAACAGTTTTACTTAGATCCTATTTCTGAGCGGAAATGCAAAAACAAAATAAGGAAAATCCAACTGAAGGACTGACCTATGTCTTGTCAAAACACCCAGTGCATAAAAATATTGGGATTGTAAAACAATGGCTATAAATTGATCACTCTGATTGGCTGATATGTATACTAGTGGGTTATGCTAACAGTATGATGGCACTTCATTGGTTGGGTTGTGTTCATTTACTAACCCAAGGATATGAAGCACTCATCTTCAGCTAGTGCCTCATATCCTAACCCCCTATTAAGATTAACAATGGCAACCTAAACTCTGTCCATGCCTTAATGCTTAAACAAAGATTAATTAATAATTGGCAACTCTTGGGGTTCTGAACTCCTGCGAAGTTAGAAGAATATCAGATACACGCTGCCTGAATCATATGCCAGTCCAATATATAGATGCAGTATTTATTGGGAGTGTTTGCGATTTATTTACAAAGGATAGCTCATGTAAGGTACGATATTTTTGCTTGAAATTTTTCTTTTTGAGTGTTTTTCAAGTGCAGGATCTGGGGTTGGCTGAGCTAAGAGGATGAGTGAGAACAGGAACATGGGTTTAGGTCTGCATATTCTGTAAAAAAAGAAGAGATAAAAACATTAATGCTAGAAGTCTGTTTGTGAGGAGGGGGTTCACCCATTTGTCAGCGTGGCTGAAACCCACGCAGTGGACAGAAGTGTTGCACAGAGACCCCAAAAGGGCACTGTTGAAAACCATGCTAAAATAAATAAACCAACTCCAAACTGTGCACACTGTTTTGACTTCAAAGTTTTTGACCATGCATAAACTTTCTTCACGATCTTGACGGGATATCTAAGGAGGGACCATAGTGAAGGGCAACAGTAAACAGGTGTCATCTTCTGCAGGACTTACATCATGTAACTCTCTGCAAGCACGCACACAGACAGACACACATGTGCACACACTCACATGCACACACATACACATACACACAAACACACACACTCACACACGCACCGCTCCAGGAATTAGCTCCTCTCTCCAAGACAAACTGTTGTCTGACACACACAGGAGTTGACAAGATACACCCAGACAGGAAGCTCAGTTCCCCATTGGTACAGTCACAAGATGGGTGGAGCAGTGACACAATGTCAGTTTCTGGATTGGCTGTCCCTTCTTAGCAGTTGGTGATGCCAATACATCCAGAGTCCTTCAATCCAATTCATTTCTGGTAGACTTGGCTCCGTGTAGGCAGTTGGCTGAAAACTGTGCCCTCAATCTCCAGCAAAACATGAGGGGGCTTGTGTGCAAATGCTTTTACCTCTTCACACTGTATGGATAAAATAGTTCTGGCTGCATAAGATACTGTCAGAATCCTTGCTGTTTGCCCTGAAGGCAATGATTGCGCACTCTGGTCCCTACAGCTGAACACATGAGCAAGAGCATCTAGTATCTATTGTATAATGATAGATGAAAACCAGTAAGTGGCTTTAGGCATTAGCTTAATAGCCTTGAACAGCTCAGGACAGTACAGTTCAGTACAGCTTATCTCAGTTAACTAAGAACGATACTGGTGGGCTATTACCCACTAAACTCATACATTTATACAGCACATATACACAGAATGATGTAATATAACACGTCATTCATATCCTTACATCTCCTCCAGTAAGATACTTGTAATCCGCAAACAAACAAAAAAAAATGTATATTTATCTTACTTCATAAATGTCATGTCCTTATTCCAGTTCTCAGTCCCACTCTTGCTGGTGTCTGGCATGCTTCTGAATCATTGGTCCACTGACCTAGCTTACTAAAGTCTGATTGCATTGGCTGCAGTCTTGCTGCACATGCTCTGTGAGCTCTGCAAGGCAGTCGACGTCATTGGTGGGGAGTTCTTTGACTGCTGTGCCTCCACGAGTGTGTCATGCTCCAAAAATGTGTCATCCCTCACCTCATCAGGATCTCCCCCTCTCCCTGTCTCTCTCTCTCCATGGATGGATGAAGCATCCTGCACCAGCAGTGGCATTCTGATCAGTGGCACTTGAGGTCTCAGGATGTCTCCAATACCGATGGTGCTTTTCCCCAGTGGCTTCAACAACATAGAAATGAGGTTCCTTAGCAGGAGCACAGACAACAGTGGGTGTCCACTCTTGTTCACTGGTGTGCAAATACAATGATTGCCCTGGAGTCAGGCAAGGGGGTGGCCTTGCACGTTGGCTGTAATAAAACTGCTGTTTCAATTGGTTTTCTTGTAGCTTTGCTTGAATGTCTGTCTCTACTAGTTCTGGTCTCGATAACTATGGTCTTGTGGGGATAAAGGTTCTTGTCCTTTGGCCCATAAGTAGTTGAGCTGGTGACCCCAGTCATTCTACTGGAGAGTTTCTAAAATCCAACAATGGGAGATAGGGATCTTTATGGTCTGGATTAGCTTTCTTAAATAAGTTCTTCACAGTCTGAAAGGCTCTCTCCACCATTCCATTATTCTGTCGATACTTAGGTAGTGACGTAATATATTTAAACTCATAACTTTTGACAAAAACCTCAAATTTAGCACATGAGAATTGGGGGACATTGTCTGTAATAGGTACTTCAGGTATGCTATGTCTTGCATACTGTGATGTAATGCGATTGATAACAGTCGGTGACAGGGTTGAATAAGGCCCTGCCCCATTTGTTATGCAAAAAGAGTTTAAACGCAAGAGTTCTCTATCCTCTCCTTTTCTGTCTCTTCTCTGTTTGGTTGTGCAACCAAATTTTCTTGTGAGACCTAGGAACTCATCACTCCAACAGTTTCACAGTTCTTCACCTCTCACTACCTCTCTGCCTTCCCTTGCTGTTCTGTCTTTTCTTCCCCCACTGGCATAAAAATATATGTGAATCTTTATGTGGAAATATCACTGATACTGGAATCCCTTTGTTTAAAAATATATATAGTTATGTTGTACTGTTGAAATGATTGCAAAAAGCTATTTGGAACTCAAGGGATTAACCTGAGATGCAGTTGTTAAGCCTTTTGCAGAGCTGTAAACAAGAGATCAGTTCTGGGTCACTATGTTCTTTTTGCTGCACCTGCATCAAAACTGACAAAAGCATTCTGTAAAGTGACAAGAACATTCTGTAAGAAGCAGGATGTGAATGTCAGGTAAATGAAAAGGTTACCAACTCAATGAGAAAATATGAGGGAGCACTGGCCAGTAGAAGAGCAAGGGGGATAGTGACAGATGTTAGAGAGGCAAGGAGGAGTAGTGAAGCAAGTAACACTGGCCGGGGAGTGTGAAGGAGGAGCAACTGGGGGCCAGGGCTCAGGGTGAGAAAAAAATCAAAGGAGTTGAAGAGAAAAGGAGGTGAAAGGGACACCTAGGACTAGGAGTAAGGAAAAGATACTAAATATCAAGCAAAATGGGGGCAGGGTCCTCCTCAATGGGGACTCAATTTTAATAGGAATTAAATGGGGGGCAGGTTAGTGCGGTTTGGGTTGAGTGCTTGTCAGGTATGACAGTATCAGAGGTAATTCATCATATTCCATCATGGGGAAAGCCACAGGATGAGAAGACATACCTGCTTTTCCATCTGAGGACAAATGATTTGGATGGGCATAGCTTGTTGGAAGTACAGGCGAGATTCACAGTGCTTGCTAGGTTTTGCAGCAGCCTGTGTTTCTGATCTATAGCTTTTTTGCAGGTGTTGCCTGTGCCTAAAGCGAGCACTGAAAGGAAACAAAGGATCAGGGAGTTCAACCTATGCTAGGGGAATGATGCAGGCAGTGAGAGTAAGGGTTAGTGGGGGTCTGGGGGACAACAAGGAATGACAAAACTTGTCTGCACCTAAACAGGGAGGGAAAGGCAGTCCTGAGGATTAAATTGAAGGAATTAATTGAGTAAACATATGGTTTAGACTAACTTTGGGGGGGATGACTCACCAAATAACATGCCAAAATACAGTAGTGTCAGGGGGGCATTCAACCCCCCCAGAGCAGTGAAGGAATGTTAAGCAAAAACATGCTTAGGGGTAGAGGGGATAGGGAGGGAAATTGGTGGAAGGGACTTTCCACAAATGCCAGAAGCCTGGGGAACAGAATGGCAGATTCAGAAGCATTAATGGAGGGGGAGAGACTAGATATTGTAGCCGCAACTGAGACCTGGTGGTCAGAGCACCATGGCTGGGAAGTGGGGGTCCCGGGGAACAGATTATTCAGAAGGCAAAGGATCGGCAGGAAGGGGGGAGTAGCGCTATACATCAAAGATGGAATCAAGGTCACGGAAGGGATGGAAGAGCAAGGAGAAGTGGAAAGCATATGGGTTATGTTGGAGAAGAAGGCTGGGACAGCATTAAAACAAGGGGTGGTATACATACCCCCTATGCAGAGTGAGGAAACGGACATGCTGATGATGTGGAAGGTTCAAAGAATGACTCAGAAGGGGAGATTCTGCTGGTGGGGGACCTAAATCTCCCAGACATAGACTGGGTATTCCATTGGCAAGGTCAGTTAGGAGTGGGGAGCTGGTCAGGGAGCCCAAAAGAGAGGGACACATACTTGACGTGGTCCTAACCAACGGAGATAGCATGGAGGAAGTGGGGGTAGGGGCCAGCCTGTGAAATAATGACCACAGCACAGTGGGCTTCATAGAACATAGAAACATAGAAGTTGACGGCAGATAAGGACCGCAAGGCCCATCCAGTCTGCTCATTTCTTTTTTCTACCTTATAAATGTGCCATCAGCCTTTGCTTCAAGGTCAGAGCAGGGTATGAGACTAGTCAAACCATCACAAAGGTCCAAGACTTCAGGCGGGCAGATTTTCCCAGGATGAGGGAGATATTCCGAGAGGAAGTGAGGAGGTGGGAGGGGTCGGAGGGAGGGGCAGAGAAACTTTGGAAAAAGATCAAGAGGGGGGCTCCTTGCAATGACAGAGAAATGCATAGGAAGGGTGAGGAAGAACAAAATAAGGAGGAGGCCATTATTGTTCAATAGGAAAGTGAGGGAGGCCACAGGGCAGAAGAATAGGGCTTTCAGGGAATATAAGAGGATGCAAGGGAGGAAGGATAGAGAAACATAAAGAGAGGCTGAGGGTGGCAGGGCAGAGGATTAGGAAGGCTAAAGCAGAAACAGAGGAGAGAATTGCTAGGCAGGCCAAATGAGGGGACAAGACATTTTTTCGGTACATAAGGGAAAGGAGAAACGTAAGGCAGGAGATAGCAAGGATTAAGGGGGAGAGGGGAAGAGGGGACTGCAGGTGGAAGTGGATTTCAGGAAAGCTGAGGTGCTGAATGGATACTTCAGCTCTGTTTTTACAACAGAGAGGGAAGAAAGGGGACCAGTGCTGAGTGAAAGGGGAAGGGGGGGTGGATCCTACCCCAATCAGTGCAAAAGAGGTAAGGGAGGAAATAGGTAAGCTGAGGGTGAACAAGACCATGGGCCCGGATGGCCTACACCCTAGGGTGCAAAGGGAATTAAGGGGGGTACTGGCAGAACCATGGAAGGGGCTATTTAACTTGTCCCTATACACAGGGTAGGTTCTGGAGGACTGGAGAAGGCAGACATGGTGCTGCTTCATAAAAGTGGCAGCAAGGAGGAGGTGGGCAATTATCACCTGGTCAGACTCACATTGATGGTAGGTAAAGTAATGGAGACAATATTGAAACAAAGGTTGGTCAGCTATTTGGAAGGGGGGGGCTGCAAGAAATTCAGCAGCATGGTTTCACTCGGGGTTGGCCATGTCAGATGAACCTGATCAAATTCTTTGATGAGGTGACAAGGGTGGTTGATTGGGGGGGCAGTGGACGTGGCCTACCTAGACTTCAGGAAGGCTTTCGACACAGTGCCCCACAAAAGACTGGTCAATAAGTTGGGGAGTCTAGGGGTGGGGCAGAATATAAGATGGGTGGAGAGCTGGCTGATGGGTAGAAGCCACAGGGTGGAGGTCAGTGGGGTGCACTCTGGGGCGACAAGGGTTACGAGTGGGGTCCCCTAGGGGTCAGTATTGGGGCCCATTCTGTTTAACATCTACTTCAGCGATATAGCAGAAGGGCTTCAGGGGAGGGTCTGCCTTTTCGCGGATGATACAAAACTCAGCAACAGGGTAGACACCCGGGCAAAGAAGAAGGATCTAAAATTACTGGAACAGTGGTTGGAAACATGGCAGCTAAAGTTCAATGCCAGGAAATGCACAGTGATGCACTTGGGAAGCAGGAATCCAAATACCACATACACACTGGTGGGGGGGAGATAATGGCTGCAACCAGGCAGGGGAAGGATCTAGGAGTATTATCACTGATGGCCTTAGTGTGGGGACCCAGTGCAGTAAGGCAGTGAGCAAAGCTAACAGGATGCTGGCGTGCATAGGGAGGGGGATAACCAGCAGAAGGAGGGAGGTGCTGATGCCACTCTACAGCTCCATGGTTAGGCCAAACCTTGAGTATGGGGTACAGTTCTGAAGCCCCATCTACGAAAAGACATAGATGGCATGGAACAGGTGCAGAGAGGGGCCACTAAAATGGTGCATGGGCTAAGTTGGAAGACATATGAGGAGAGGTTGAATGAGCTGGATTTGTATCCTCTGGAGACAAGAAGGGAAGGAGGGGGACATAATCGAAACATTCAAGTATGTGAAGGGGATCAATAAAGTAGGGGAGAGCATATTTGCAGGGAAGGTAGATACAAGAACTAGGGGGCATGGATTCAGATTGGAGGGAGAAGGTTTAGGGGAAATGTTAGGAAGTATTACTTCACAGAGAGAGTGATTGAGCCCTGGAATGGTCTGCTGGAGGAGGTGGTGAGGGCCAGTACAGTGGAGGGTTTCAAGAAGGCCTGGGACAAACACAAGGGATTATCAAGGGAAGGGGGGATCTTGGAGGGGAGGGAAAGGTGGCGGGGAGAATGGGCAGACTCGATGGGCCAGGAGGGTCCTTTTCTGTGATACATGTCTATGAATCTATGACTCTATAAATGAGTCAAAGACTTGATATAAAAGGAGCAGCAATGCTTTTGCAAGAGAGACAAGGAAAGTGAGAGACTGAGAGACTAAAACTTAGAATTAAGAGAAAAAAACACTCAGAAAGACTTTTTCTCAGCTTGCAATGCTTTTGTAAATACACTGAATAATTTTAATTTTTTATACTGCTGTTATTGAGAAAAATAAAACGCTATTTGCAAATTTTGAAACTGCTCCTGGTCTTCCTATACTTCCTGACTTGTGCCTCGATGACAGATGGCATTAGCAGTGGGATTTACGCCATGCATACTCTAAGCCAGGAGTTTTGTGCATGAGTACTAGACCTTGTACCTGGGAAGCACAGCAGAAAGGTATGGATTCTGCAGCAGCAAGCCCAGGAGTCATTACCAGAAGAATGGCAGACAAACTAGAAGCAGAAACTAAAGTCCAAACTGAGACTGTTCAGCCAGAACCAACAATGAGACAAAAAGAACATAGTGACCCAGAACTGACCTTTTGTTTATAGCTCTGCAAAAGGCTTAAAAACTGCACTCAACTCCAAGGCCGGTGATGAGTGAGGTGCCACAGGGCTCTGTGTTGAGGCTAGTATTGTTCGGGCTCTTCATATCAGACATTGCACATGGGGTGGTGAGCAAGATAAATCTGTTCACTGATGACACCAAAATCGGAGCAGTGGTGAATAGAGAGAAGGGATGGAAGCAGCTGCAGGGGGACCTAAGCAAGCTAGAGGAGTGGTCAGAGAGATGGCAGCTGGGGTTCAATGCAAAGTGTAAGGTTATGCACTTTGGTGAAGAACCCAAGGAAAGAATACTGGATGGGAGGGGTTAAGCTGGGGACCACTGAGGAGGAGAAGGACCTAGGGGTAATGATAACAGGGACCATGGACAACACTGCCCAGTGCAGGAGAGCGACTGCAAAAGTAAACAAAATGCTGGGGTACATAGCAAGGGTTTTTTCGTCCAGGCGAAGAGGGGTGATCTTGCCCCTCTACAGGTTGCTGTTAAGGCCGCACTTAGAGTATTGTGTGCAGTTTTGGAGATCATACCTAAAGCGTGATATCAGACTACTGGAGGGGGTGCAGAGGAGGGCAACAAAGATGATATGTGGAATGGAAGGGACAGACTATGACAGCAGGCTGAGAGAACTGAATATGTACACCCTGGAGGATAGAAGGGACAGGGGGACATGATAGAGATTTTAAAGTATCTGACGAGAATCAGTAAGGATGGGGCAGATGGGGTCTTTAAGTTAAGGAAGGGGAGGGTCACCAGGGGGCATGCACTAAGAATAGAGGGGGGAAGATTTAGGAAGGAAATGAGGAGGCACTATTTCACAGAGAGGGTGGTAGCAAAATTAATGCCCTACCAGAATAGGTGGTATCATGTAAATCTGTGAACAGTTTCAAAAGGGCATGGAACAGGGAACAGGGGAAAGTGAGGGTGGGGGAGGTGGCAGTGGGATGACAAATGAGAGGGGGGTGAGGCAGTTGCAAACTAGGGGTTTTAACTGCACACTCAAGCAGACTTAGATAGACTGGGTGGTCTGTTTCTGCTTGCACACCTGTATGTTCGTATGTTCGTATGCATCTCGGGTTAACCACTTGAGTTCCAAATAGCTTTTTGCAATCATTTCAAGAGTACAACATAACTATATACATTTTTAAACAAAAGGATCCCAGTATCAGTGACAGTTCCACATAAAGATTCACATATACTGTATTTTTATACCCACAGATATGCAAGGGGGAGAAAAAACAGAACAGCAAGGGAAGGCAGAGAGATAGTGAGAGGTGAAGAACTGTGAAACTGTTGGAGTGATCAGTTCCTATGTCTCACAAGAAAATTTGGTTGCACAACCAGACAGAGGAGTGACAGAAAAGGACAGGCTAGAACAGACCCTTGTGTTTAAACTCTTTCTGCATAACAAATGGGGCAGGGCCTTATTCAACCCTGTCACACAGTCTCACTGGTGGTATTTTGCAGTTGTGAAATCTCAATGAACTTTGAATAATAATCAACCACTGCCAAATAGTTTTCTCTTTCAAATTCAAATAAGTCTGCCTTCTGACATAATCTATCAAGGATTTCGTAAGGCTGCACTGGTTTCCTTGGTTGGGCCTTCCTGTAACAATTACAAATGTCGCATTCTGAAACCAAGTCGCTTATCTGGCTATTCATGCCTTGCCAGAAAAGAATGTATTTTGCTCTCCTTTTACATTTCTTATTGCCCAAATGACTGCTATGTATTTTGGCAAGCATTTATTTTCTAAATGATGCATGTACAATTAATCTCTCTTCCTTTAATAATAGTCTGTCTTCTGTGGTGATCTCCTCCCAAAATAGCCAGTACTGTCAGAGGTCTGGATCGATGTGGGATCTTTCAGAAGGCAATCTCTGCAACACTGTCTCTCTCAGTTTCAAGAGAACAGGGTCCTTATTTGTCTCCACTTAAAGCAGTCTCAGTTTCTCATCACTAATCGGTAAGTTATCACCTCGTATTTATCTACTGTATATCCGGTTCTGAAATTGGTGTTCTCTTGACAGCTCAGCTGAGTGTGTCAGCAATATGGAGTTCTCTTCCTGCTTTATATTTCAATTGCAAATCATATTTTTGTAGCTTCAACATCATGCATTGAATTCTTGGTGGAGCTGTGTACAGTGTGGGTTTTTAAAGAGGCTCTCCAGAGGCTTGTGGTCTGTTTCCACATGTACCACTTGTCTCCCATAAATGTACTGATGAAACTTGGTGCAGCCAAATACAATGGTTAGCATTTCTTTCTCAGTCTGTGCATAGTTTCTCTCTGATTTGTTAAGAAATCATGAGGTGAAGGCAACAGGTCACCCATTTTGCAGCAGGCAAGCACCCATCCCTCGGAGGATGCATCAACTGAAAGGGTCACTGGTTTGCTCAGATCATAGTATGCTAAAACCAGGGGGTGCATGATGATCCTTTTCAATTTCATAAATACTTTTTCTTTTCAGTCCTCCCAATGCCGGGCAGTTTCTTTCTCAAGTAGTTCTCTCAATGTTTTATTAAGGGTGGAAAGACTTGGAATAAATGTTGCTAAATAATTTGCCATCTCCATGAATCTTTGAAAGTTTCTTTTATATTGTAAAGTACTCATGTCCACTATCGCCTTAATATTATCAGGGTCTGCTATAAGTCCCTCTTTGCTTAGTTTGTGACCAATGTATGGGACTTCAATCAGTCCAATTTTGGATTTTTTAAATTCAACATTAAATGGTATTCCCAAGCTCTCTGCAGAACCTTCCGGAGTTTCTCATTGTGTTCCCTCATATCAGAGCCCCAGATTGGGATTGCCAGTGGCAATTTTAGTGCAATTAATCTGGTTGTAGTTGCTGAATTGAAGTTTGGCGCATGAATGTTCAAAACTGGTGCCTTTTAATATAGCAAGCAAGCATAGCAGTAGATTGCGTGTACAGACCCAGCTCCAAACTGCAATTCCTGTACACTTAACCTTGCACCCTGCCTAACCTTAGTGCAGTGCAGTAAATCTTAAAGTAAAACTAGTTAAGCCTTCCTTTTCTCCTCACCTCCTCCCTTTCTCTGAACAATAGACCCTTACTTACATAAAGCTATTTTTCTCTTCCCCCAGATTTTGCCAGGCAGGCCCCCAGGCAGCAGGGTGGTCGATGGTCACGAGAGCCAGGCTTCTGAAACCCTCCCTCCAACCAGTGGATCAGAGCCCCTGGGACAGGTACGCAGAGCCCGAGCTGCCATAGGACACCAGCAGTGCTAGGAAGCTAAACTGGCCCCGCCGGTACTCCGCGTCGGCTCCCCACTGCCCCCACCACCACCCTTGGTCGGCTCTCCCTTATATAGGGACTGTCAAGGGTGTTTTAACCAATCAGCTCACTTTCCCACCCGCAGGTTAAATTCTTCTTCCACTAGAGGCAGCACCACACTTTCCCCTATGCTTCCTTATACACTGTGCTCTCGGCAACTTCACGCAAGGATCCTCATACATCTAACTTTAATCATCAACCTGTAGTGCAGGTTGGATATAACTCTCATGTATCTCCTTTTTGCTCTGCCTGCTTAGTCCTAAACCTACTGTACACCTACAAAAGGATCCTACTACCATAAGCGTTGATTAACAAATCCAGCAGCCTGTAGCTCCATCTGGACAGCCCTTCCTGCTTTTGCTCTGCCTGGTAGCCTAACTCCTTTTGCAATCCTAGAGGGGCTATCTTTCGTTGTTCTGCAAAAGTGCCAAGTAGCTGTGTTAATTAATTTCATTTCCCTTGTTAGCGATCGTGGTAGATAATGGAGACTTTGCTAATTAGCTGCTCCCTCTTACATGCAGTTTTTTGCTAACCCTGAAACTAAGGTGAAATCGGACTTCCTACTATTGGTCTATTAGCCTAGGTGTTCTTTTATCTATTGTTCTATGTAGCCTAGGTGGATATCGGAATTTCTGTTGCTCTTTACCTCGCTGATATCAATTTGAGCCCTCTCCCTGCTGCGATTACTCTTATGTTAGGTGGCAGGCTGAACTTCTGCTGCTTTCTACCTTGCTTATACCAAATACAGCTCTCTCCTTCTGTATTAGCTTAGGTGGTAATCTGAACATCTGCTGCTTTCTACCTCGTTGTAATCAAATAGAGCTCTCTCTTCAAGTACCTCCTAGAAGGGAGTTAGTCATTGCAAATATCTATAGCACTACCATATTACCACTTAACCAACCTTTTCCAGTGAGCACCTAAAGCCTTGCTTCTTTTACGCTGGTCACATTTCTAAAGTCCTGATTTTTTGCAGGTCAAAGAACTCTATATTTCCCAACATCCTACGCACCAATGACTCACTTAACTTATTTCAACATTACTCTAAGCTCACTCAGAACATTTTTACTTATCTGTTTTCTCCTCATATGGCTATCTATTCTATACTACCCTCCAAGCATTAATCAATGTTGCACCCACCCAGATGACTACAAACTCTACATACTGGGAATGACTTCATACTGGCCACGTGACACCTCTATGCTTCTCATCTCTAAAAAACTCATCTATCACCTATCCTACACCCTCCATAAATCCCCAGTGCCTGGCAGCATCCTGCTCTCCCCTTTCGTCCATCGTAAACTATGGTACCTTTTACGCTTGGCCCTGTTACTAGCTGGGGATGTTGAACTAAACCCAGGACCAGTCGGTACCCCTCTTCTAAATAATACACTCTGGAATGACACCAAGGGCCTCCGTATTGCACACATGAACATCAGAAGCCTCCTTCATAACAGTGCGGAACTTGAGGCCTGGGTCGCACAACACCACCCTGATATACTGTGCCTATCGGTAACTTGGCTAAAACCATCCACCCCTGATGCTCTCTGCTCCCTGCCCAATTACAATTTCATCAGACAAGACAGACCTTCATCAAAGCGCAGAGGTGGAGTTGCCATTTTCTATAAGCAGCACCTGCTGCTATCCCATTATGTACTGCCTACACTGTCACACTGTGAAGCACTTCATACCACACTACAGCTAGGCTCAAAAATTACACATAGTCTGCCTACAACCCCCGCTTGTGGCACCAAGGGTCTCAAGAACTCCTCTCCCTATTAGACAGCACCATTAGTCATAATGAAGTCTTATACTGGGAGACTTAAACTTGAACTGGATTGGCAATGCAACCCAATCCTCTCACTCCCTGGTGCAAAGCCACAGCCTTCACCAAATGATCGCAGACCCAACTAGGGTTATGGCTCCCCCTCGGACCAGTACCCTGATTGACTGGATCCTTACAAATCACCCTGACAGCATAATGGGTGCAGGCACCCTAGCTGACGCAATCACTGACCACTCCCCCATCAACTGTATCTGGTCTACCAGTAAACCGTCTTCTCCCCCAAAACTCATTACTTTCCGCAATCTGGCCAACTTTAACCTAGGGCAGTTTACTTATGATCTATCATTGATTGACTGGTCCCCGATCTACACCTCAACTTGTGCTCAGATAGCCTTCGACTACTTCTTGTCCCACTTTAGCCCTCTACAAGACACTCATGCTCCCCGAGTCACCCGACGTATTCGTGGTACTCAGTCTAAGTGGTTAACAAAAGCCCTGCTTACCCAAATAAGAGCCAGGGATAAGGCATGGCGGGTTTCAAGATCACTGGAATGCAGACAGACCATAATCTATATAAATCCCTGAGAAACTCATGCAAGAAAAATATACGCTTAGCCAAAAGCTCGTTCTGAAAGGACCTCCTAATAAAAGCCTCAGGTGACTCTAGGAAATTTTGGTCAACCATAAAATCACTTCTTGGCGTTAAATGCCATTCACTGCAACAACCCAACAACCATAGCTAACTCTTTCAATCACTATTTTGCAGATCTCTCAAACTACCTCACGTCTTTCCCTCCTGCCCACAACTCTGTACCCCCTAACACCACTAGTCCAACAATCTCACACCCACCCTTCAGGTTTTGGAGTATAAAAAGAGGTGAAGTGTTAAAACTGCTACACACTATTCCTGACAGCACCAGCACAGGGTCTGATGGACTTGAACCGCGGCTCCTAAAAGCTGCCGCTCCGCTCATTGCTTCTCCCCTAACAAAAATTTTCAACCTGTCTCTATGCCATGGCAAAATACCTAATATTTGGAAATCAGCTAAAGTCACACCTATCCCTAAGAAGGGTAACCCCAAAGAGATACAGAACTACCGTCCCATTGCAATCCTCTCTGTACTTAGTAAATTGTTGGAAAAACTAGTGTCCACCCAAACCACTGAATACCTCCAAAGATATAACCTTCTATCTAGCTCACAGCGTGGTTTTCGCAAAGGACATAGCACCTCCACTGCCCTCCTCAAACTCACCAATGACATATATACCTCTATGGATTCGGGCCTTCTAACAGGTGCAGTCTTCATTGACCTTCCTAAGGCATTTGACCTGGTCAACCATACAATTCTTACAAAACTACGCTCCTTAGGCTTCTCCAGTGATACAGTGGCCTGGTTTGGAAACTACCTGCCCGACAGAAAGCAAGCTGTAGTTTTCAACTCAGCCATATCTGACCCTTCCGCTATTCAAGTCGGAGTGCCCCAGGGCTCTATCCTTGGGCCCTTACTTTTCTCAATATTTATTAATGACATCCCACTTCTTGCACCCAGCTGTTCATCTCTGCTATACTGCGGACGATCTAGTTATTTACCACAGTGCTAAAACTGTTACCGACCTAAACCATCCTCTTGCCGTAGATTTTGCTAATATTCAATCATGGCTCACTGAAAATAGACTTATTCTCAACTCTAGTAAAACCTACTCCATGCTCTTTGGTTCATCTGCCTGACTTAAAGCGAATCATACTAGCCTAATTATCCCATGTACAGACGGCTCCTCACTGAACAGCACTAATTCCTTTAAATATCTGGGTGTCACTCTCGATCAATCTCTAGACTTTGATCTACACATTACAACCACCTGTAAATCAGTTAACGCCAAAATTGGTAGTGCCTACCAAACTAGACATGCCCTGACCCCATCTGCTAGACTTGCTGTGGCCCAAGGCTTTCTTCTCCCAGCCCTTTCATATGGCTCAGTCACCTACCTCTCTGCCTCCAAATCATCCCTCCATAAGTGGGACACCACCGACAACAGCATCTGCCACTATGTCTCTGCATCTCCCCGTTTCAAACATCATTGCCAGCTCTACAGTGACCTAAATTGGCTGTGCCCCTCTGCTCACAGACTACAGGCTTTTGGTTCATTAATGGACTCCGTTGTCAGATCGGACCTCCCACCATCCCTCTCATCCTTATTGGTCACATAGTCTCTCTCCTATGGACTGTGATCAACTGACCAAGCCCTTTTTCACCTTCCCAGACTCAGAACTAACTTGGGTTCACACGTCTTTTCTCACGTGACCCCTAAATACTGGAATTCCATACCCCAAGCTATTCGACAAACAACTACCCATGACACCTTTAAGAAACTTCACAAAAAGCACCTTCACTCTATAAACTTCTGCATTTGCTTTAACCCACCTTAGCTCCACTCTCCTTCCCCTGCACTGATTTAGTCTTCTTCTCTAGTTGTTTCTCTTCCCCACCTCTCTTACACCCTCCTCCAGGTCATCTCCCTCCTTCTCTCTATCCTCTCTCCCTTGTTCCAGTAATCTTCTCTCTTTATCTCTCCCGCTCCTCTCCTCTTCCTCTTCTCTCTCTCTCTCTCTCCTCCTATCACCTCCTTTCTCCCCTCCTTTTCAACCACCTCTTTGTAACTTTACATATTGTTCTATATGTATGCCCTTATTGTAATACTTATGTTCTTATTTATTGTGTTACCTGTCATACTGTTTCTGCAACTTTATCATACTTTAAACTTTCTCACGCTTGTTACTGAATGTATCTCCCCATATCTGTGAGCTTTTTACTTGACTATGTATTGTACTGTTTCATGTGCTGCGTCACATATATGACTTTGTATTCCTAAAACTGTATTCTCCCAGGTCGTGCCTGAAAATAGGCATCCCTATGCCTAGTGCACCTACCCGGTTACCAAAAGCAAATAAATATCTCCCATGATAACCTCAGTACCATCTAGTCCTTCACAAATCTGGGAAATCTTCCTTTGGAAAACCTCTGGAGCAGAGCAAATACCGAATGTCATGCGTTTGAACTGGTATTGCCCAAATGGAGTGTTAAAAGTCACTAGTCAGAACTGGTTTCATCAAGCTTAATTTATTAAAATGCATTACCTGCATCCAGTACAGAAAATATTTTAGCTGCTGTGAGCTTGGCAGCTACTTCCTCTACTGTCTTCATGGGCTTATGTTCCCATTTAACTGCTTTGTTTAAATCTCGTGGATCTATATAGATCCTTACTTTATTGAGTTTTTCAATAACAACTATCGAGTTGACCCAGCTTGTGGGCTTTTCAACCTTCTCAGTCACTTCCAATTTTCCATTTTTCTCAAGTTCTGCCTTGACCTTTCAAGGCAAAGGGAATTTTTCTGGGTGGGTAAACTCCCAGTCTCACAGATTTATCAGTCTTAATGTGATGTTCTCCTTCTAAACAGCCTAATTCTTGAAAGACGTTTGCAAAACTTGACACCATCTCCTCAGTGGAATTTTCTTGCTTATCAGTGTCAGCAGTTATCGAAAACTATTTCTTTATAAGTCTAATTTCTAGGAAAGTCAGGAGTCCTAGGACTGCTGTGGTGCTGGCATCCATCACTTGTAATGAGATGGTACTGATGTTTGAAACACGTGGCTAAAGTAATTTTACTTCCCACATTCAGCTGATGCCCAGAATAACAAAATTAGTTTTTTCTCTCAATCTCTGAATTAGTTCTTTTGACAAAGTCTTGTACACCTTTAAAGGCAGTACATTGTATTGTGCCTCCCTGTCCAACTTAAAGTTCACATTTCTACCGGTTATTTTCAAGACCACTTTCCAATCTGTTTCCAGTGTGTTAGTGGTTAGTGTCTCTATGCAAAAGGTACCCTCGCTCTCACTACTGGCCTCTTCTTTAACTATGTGGATAGTAACACTCTCTTCCGTGTGGCACCTTTTGGAAAAATGATTTTTTTGATTACATAATCTACACTTTTATCCAAGCTCAGGACACTTCGTTGACTCATGCTTTCGACCGCACTTCCTTACTGCACTTCCCACATCTGTATACTTTATTCATTTGGACAGGCAAACTTTCTCTACTTTTGTTCGAGTCTCCTCATTCTCTCCCTTTTTTTAAAAACATTGCATGCACATTATTTTCCTCTGGGACTGTTTCACACAGACACTTTTTCTCTCACTGAGCTCAGCTGCTCTACAGATATCGATGGCTTTAACCAGGGTCAAATCAACTTCCCGGAGCAGTCTGTGTCTAACTGGATCATTCTGTGTAACCCCTAGGTGGCATTATCCCATGGGCTACTACCCCTGCCTGTATGACTAGGCACAGGTTCATGGGCTTGAGCTCTTTGATCAGGGGCCTCCACCCGGAATAATGGTTCTGGGGTAGTGTAACTGCTATTGATATAGCCCTCTGTGATGCTATAATACCCCATAACTCCTCTAGTGGCCTAAACAGATGAGCAGATAACCATTTACATATACCCTGTAACATCATAGAAACATAGAAACATAGAATTTGATGGCAGGTAAGGACCGCTTGGCCCACACAGTCTGCCCATTTCCCTACCTACTGGATAAGCTGCATATCCTAGTTAATCAGCAGCCTACTTCTTCCTACCCCAACCCCCTAGAATTGCCTTATGACTGTCCCATGCATGCTTGAATTCCACCACTGATTTTGACTCCACAACCTCCTCCGGAAGGCCGTTCCATGCATCTACAACCCTCTCTGTGAAAAAATACCTCCTTAAATTACCTCTGAGCGGCCCCCCCCCATCTTCAAATTGTGTCCTCTTGTTCTTGCACACCTGTTTCTTTGAAAGATGCTACCCTCTTGGACTTTGTTGATTCCCTTGAGGTACTTGAACGTTTCTATCATGTCCCCCTTCTCCCTCCTTTCCTCGAGGTTATACATATTAAGCTCCTTTCGTCTCTCTTCATATGTCTTCTGGTGCAGACCTGAACCATTTAGTTGCCCTCCTCTGGACAGCTTCCATCCTGTCTATGTCCTTGCAGAGACTGGGTCTCCAGAACTGCACACAGTACTCAGATGGGGTCTCACCAGCTGTCTGTACAGAGGGATAACAACTTCCTGTTTTCTACTGGTGATGCCTCTCCTATGCATCCCAGTATCCCCAGCCCTCCTTGCTGCCCTCTCACATTGCTTGCCCACCTTTAGGTCATCTGATATGACTACCCCAGGTCCCTTTCCATTTTTGTTGTTGTTAGTATCTCACCCCCATTGTCTCTTCCCTGGGTTTTGTTTCCCAGGTGCGTTACCTTGCACTTCTTAGCATTGAATCTAAACTGCCATACATTTGACCATTCCTCTAACCTTGCCAAGTCCCTTCTCATCCTTTCCACCCACCCTGTGCATCAACTCTGTTGCAGATCTTTGTGTCATCTGCAAAGAGACATACTTTTCCTTCCAGTCCTTCTGCAATGTAAACATAAAAACATTGAAGAGGACGGTCCTAATACTGAACCTCACGGTACCCCACTAGTAACCTTCCTTTCTTCTGAGTGGACTCCATTTACTATTACTCTCTGTGTCCTATTCTCCAGCCAATTCTTTACCCAGGCTGTCATCTTGGGACCCACTCCCAGGCTGGCTAACTTGCATATTAATCTTTTTGTGGGACTGTGTCAAATGCCTTGCTAAAGTCTCACGAGGCCATGTCCACAGCCCCTCCCTAATCTACTACTTTGGTCACCCAGTCAAAGGAATCTATCAGATTCATCTGGCATGACCTTCCGCTGTGAATCCATGCTGCCTAGGGTCCTGTGCCCCTCTGGCCTCTAGATACTCAACAATTCTTTCCTTCAGAAGTGATTCCATCATTTTCCTATCACTGAGTTAAACTAACAGGTCTGTAGTTTCCTGCTTCTGCCTTGCTCCCACTTTTGTGAAGGGAATCACATCTGCCCTCCTCCAGTCCTCAGGTACCACCCATCCTCCCATGATTTGTTAAAAGGGTAGTCAGTGGTGTCACTAGTTCTACCCTTAGTTCTTTTAGAATTCTGGGATGAATCTCATCAGGCCCCATTGCTTTGTCCACCTTCAGTTTTAAGAGTTCTTTCAAAACCCTTTCTTCTGTAAATGGGCTGGTATCAACTTCTGTATCCAGAGTGTTTCTACTGTTTGTTTTATGCAACTCCCCCTCTTCATTTGTAAATACTGAGCAAAAATATTTGTTTAGTATCTCTGCTTTTTCACAGTCTCCCTCTGCCCACCCTCCTCCCCTTTATTAAGCCTCACTATCCCTCCCTTGGTCTTCCTTCGCTCCCTGATGTACCTATAAAAGGTTTTATCCCCCTTCTTAACTGAGTTGGCTATCTTTTCCTCGGTTTGGGCCTTTGCTGTTCTGACTGCCTTCCCAGCCTCCTTTTGCTTTAACTGATACAGTTCTCTGTCCTGCTCCTTCTGCGATTCCTTGTACTTCCTGAATGCTTTCTTTTTCTCTTGAACCTTCACTGCCACTTCCTTTGAGAACCATAGTGGTTTCTTACATCGTTTGTTTTGTTTGTTTGCTTCACACAAAGGTTCGTTACCTCTGTGATGGCAGTTTTTATTATTCCCCATTGTTCTTCCACCCCTCCTTCCTGCCCATTTGCTAGTGCATTCCTTAGGCACTCACCCATTTTGGCAAAGTCAGCCCTCCTAAAGTCCAGTACTTTTGTCTTTGTATGGCTTGACTCTATTGCTGTGTTTATTGTGAACCATACTGTTTGATGGTCGCTAGTTCCCAGATGGCTACCCACTTCTACATCTGTGATCCTCTCTCCATCTCCATTTGAGAGAAGCAAGTCTAATATTGCTCCCTCTCGAGTGGGCTCCAATACTAGTTGTCTAAGGCATGCCCCCTGTAGGGCATCTAGAATAACTCCACTCTTTGAAGTGGCAGCTGAAACTGCACTCCAGTTAACATCTGGCATATTCAGATCACCCATCAGCAATATCTTCCCTTTTTCCTGCCATTCTAAGTATACTTTCTATCATTTCCTTATCCATTTCCTCCCCCTGAGAAGGGGGTCTGTATACAACCCCTGTGCGGATTGTGGTGCCATTGCCTGTCTCCAAATTTACCCACAGTGCTTCTTCTCCTCCCTGTTTACCCTTTTGTTCTGTTGCTTTTATTCCTTCCCTTATGTAAAGAGCTACTCCTCCTCCTCTTTTACCCTCCCTGTCCCTCCTGTAGATAGTGTATCCTGGTATGTTTACGTCCCAGTCATGGTTTTGTGTGTACCATGTTTCCGTGACCGCCACGATATCCAGATGTTCCTCCTCCATCAAGGCCACTAATTCAGGAAGCTTGTTACCCAGACTATGGGCATTGGTACTCATTGCTCTCCATTTTTTGATGGCTTTACCTTCTGTTGCAGCATCCCCCACTGACCCGTTCTACCTCGGTCTTTTTCTCATTTAGTACCCTGTTTTGTAGGAGAGGATGGGATTTTCCTGCTGCTTGTCAGTGCCTCCCTTTGACTAGTTTAAAAGCTTGCCAATGAAGCATTTAAACCGATTGCTCAAAGACTTGTTCCTTCCTGGACAGATGCAGACCATCCTGACAGTATTGGCTGGTGTCCCTCAGGGTGGAACCCAGTCCCAATGAAGCAAACCCCTGTGCTCCATCCATTTTCAACCATTCATTAACTGCATGGTGCTAATACCCTCGCCTCCCCATGCCTTTGACAGGCAGCACCACTGAGAAGGATACTGTGTGTGCTACTTGTCTTAGGCCCTCCCCAACTCTGCAATGTCCTCCTGCACTGCTCTAATCTCATGATAAGCCAAGTCATTTGTCCCTAGGTGGACAATTAGTCCAGCCTCAGACTCCTTGCAGCTGTTCTCGTGATCCTGAGGATGCGCTTCCTGTCCCTCCAAGCCATGGCACCAGGCAGGCACCTTACTTCAGTTTTCCCCGCTCCCTTCAGTTCTATACCCTTAATAATTGAGTCCCCCACCAGGAGCTGCTTCCTTTACCTGTGGTGTCCTCTGCCTCCTTCCTGTGGGCCTCCCTTGTGACAGTTGTCATCAGTCTTCTCTGTGGGTGCATCCATAGGGGAGCTATGCTCCCCCAGAATGGTGTATGGATTGTGAAGTGGAACAACTGACTGGGTGTGCCTCTGTTCCACCATCCTCACCCTCCCTGAGCCCACTGTGGTCCAACTGCTGTGCTTTCTTCGCAACCTCTGAGGTAGTGGTGGTGGCCCTAGTGCTCCCTGGATGGGGGAGGTTCCCTTCCTACTGTCCAGTGTGGCCTGGGGGAAGGTTTCCTTACTACTGTCCAGTGCGGCCTGAAGATGGGCAACTTCTTCCCTCAGGCCAGAGAGTTGTCTGCAAATAGGGCAGCATCTCAGCCTCCAGAAAGACTCCAGGAAGACTGCTGCCCCACAGCCATTATATTGCACTACTCCCCACATCAGTAGGGAACTCTCACTCAGTGCATTTACCACCAGTGCTGGATCAGCTGCAAAGGCCCTGGAGACCCCCTGTAAAATGAGACTAGCAGTAAGACAGTTCAATAGCAATGCAATATCCCCTCCACAAAGGTACGTGGTAGCCAGGTTAAATGCAGAAAGAACAAAATCTGATTTATTTGGGGGGGGGGGTTGCACAGGAGTGGGGCAGTAAATCTAGCAGTTGATTGATTAGATCTGATTTATTCAGGTTTAGCATGCATGCAGTAAGAGTATCTCTGTCACAGTCACACACCCTGGGTACCCAGCTGGAATAGGCTAGCCTGAAGCATTGCCCAGGGTTGGCCAGCATTGCAGCTGTTGTTGGGGCCCTTAGGAAAGAAAAACAATCACATGCACTTTAACCCAGAATTTGTAATCTGGAGCCAGATGGCTCAGTCCATTGAAACAAACCCAAATAAATAACTAGATGACACACAATAATTGCAGCTTTGTTGCAGGGAGCTACCCTGTTTGTACTCACAACACCCAGACCAAGTGATGATCCGATGAAATAAGATGTGTTGCAGATGGCTTGATGAAGCAGGAGGTGAATTACCTCATGGTCCTCGTTGAAAGTATTGGTCTTCAGGCTGCAGGAGCAACTTAGTACTGGTCAAGAACATGCAAACCGAAATGTTTCGAACTACTGAGCCGTGCAAACATCTTGTGAACTTAAGCACATCTATATGTAAAACTCTGCCCGCTTCTGGTCCTTCTAGCTAGCTTTGCAGGTTGATACTGAGATTTCTTCAGTTTGGATGCCGTTTGAATCCCTTGTTGCTAAAGCCCCAAACGTAGGCCACTGGGCACTTTAGAACCGTGAACTAATGACTGGAAACGTCTAGGCCTGACAGGCCTAACCCCTGAGAGCTGGCAAGCTCCCCAGAGGCACACACACTAAGCTCTTGTGCTGTCTTTCCAAATCTGAAGAAATTGAGCTGTTACCCCCTTTAATATGGGGATAAGTTCCAGAACTCTCATTGGCTGCCAAAGTTGTCTTAAACAGTTCTCACTTCTTAAATGGCTCCCTTTTTGGCACCTAGAAATTGTCCCAGTTAATGCCCCATAAGTCTCTGGCATTTCCCCAGAAGCCCTTTTTGTTAAATCCTGGCTTCCGATTGGTTATTAGCTGTTAAAATGGTGGTTGCAGGCAGTCTCTAAAGCAGTCTATTTTACTGTCCTCACAGATAAAGTTCTTGTTCAGCCAGGAGCAACTTTAATTTAATTTATTTTCCCCCTGTATTTGTGGTCCTGACAGTTCTCTCCACTTTTGAATAAAAAACTTGTATCCTTAGGGAGTCGCTGCTCCCGTAACACACTGCCCTTAGGAACACTCTGTGAGCTCATAAATATTCATAAAGAGGCATCCCTTGACCTCTCTGACCATAGCATTTATCCTATCCTGGTGCCTATTTAATTAGCCTGGCACGGGAACCACGGAGAAGACACACAATTTCTTTCTTGACTGTAACGGCGGTCGGATGCACAGTGCATCTCCTCAAACGTGCGAGTG
Organism: Neoceratodus forsteri; assembly: GCA_016271365.2. NCBI lineage: Eukaryota > Metazoa > Chordata > Ceratodontiformes > Ceratodontidae > Neoceratodus > Neoceratodus forsteri. Next base: position 915,427,938 of record CM057454.1, on the reverse strand, counting down.
ACATCTGTGCGAACATGCCACCTGCTCGCACAATGGATTAGTGAGCCTCGTGGGGCTCATTGGAACAGGGAGACACTGGGGAAATGGCAAAGTGCCACAGGAGGATGAGTGGATGTCAGGAGACAGTGGGAGACACCCGGAGGCATGACAGGGGGCGTTACATCTGAATACCACAAACAATTTGATCATGGCTCTCAATCTTACATCAGTGACATAGGAGTCAGTGGGTTTACTGAAATTCTGGTTTCTAATATTAAACAAGTGCCTCTCATACATCACATTTTTTTGAGGATTATGGTATCTCTCAAAATTGTCTACAATATGTAACAAGTTCTTTTTATCCTCTTCCTTCACTGATTCAAAAGTGTTGTGCACCTCCAGAGCCACTGGGCCAGCCACATACAGAAAAGTCCCAGCCTGTATCTTCTTCCATTTCTCAGCAATACCACTGGCTATAAAGAAGATTTGAATATAAAATCTGCTGCTTGAACCTGCACCAGTTTCCTGCCAAATTGCCTTGCTGTTCAAGGGCATTGGGTGGTGATAACTGCACCATTCTGACACCGTGTAATGATAGACAGAAGCTGGTAAGTCACTTTAGGCTTTAGTTTAATAGCCTTGATCAGCTCAGTACAATACAGGTCAGCACAACTTATCTCAGTTAACTAAGAATGATACTGGTGGTTTATTGCCAGCCAAACTCATACATTTATACAGCACTAATATGCAGAATGACATAATGTTACATGTCATTCGTATCCTTACAGTTCCCTTTTACTAACCAAAGTACCGTAATCCAAGCAGCACTCAGCTGAATGTCACAAGCACTCAATAAAGTACTCAAGTAAGCCCAATGAAAGTGATTGGGGGGGGGGGGGGGGTTACCAAAGTAAAAGTGAGGAACAATGCCACTTCAGTGAAGAACATCACACTAGCTTAAAGTACCTCAGTGCAATGCATTGAAACTGCTATGTAATGTGGGGAAGTGCTGTTTTCCTTTGTTATCCTCAGCCTTTTCACATCTAAGTGTTGACTGTTCTACTGTAAGTATAAAGGGAACTTCTATAGATAATGTTCAATTTTAAATAGTTTGTTCTGTACCTTAGGCAAAACATTTTCAATACAGAACATCATAGCAAATGTACCACACAGGCACACTGAAATATAAAGCAAAAAGTTCTCTATGATCAAGTGCTTTGAAAACCACAGAACAACCACTAACCACCACTAAAAATGGGTATGTCACTAAAATCCTAATTTATTGAAACCTACATGATACAGCTCTTGGGATATAAACTTATTTAAATGAGGATTTTACACGCTGGACTTACCAGAACACATTACCTAATTCATGCATTATACAGTGTGACAAAAGACTTGAGACCTGCTTTGTAGCTACAGGAACTGACATACTGCTTCCAATGGATAAATCTCTTTTCATACTGCTCTGAATAGAAATGCTGAACTCAGCAGCAACAAGTCATTTTTTGGGAGGTAGGAAAATGAAGTATTATATGTGACTGTATATATGGACTGTATATATGGAGGACAATGGCCTCCAGGATGTGAGGCAGCATGGGTTTGTTTCAGGGAAGTCTTGTCAAACCAACCTGATACAATATTATGACTGGGTGACAGATGACCTGGATAAGGGTCATGCGGTGGATGTTCTTTACTTGGACTTTAGCAAGGCCTTCAATTCGATGCCTCATGGGCAGCTTGGGGGGAAGCTAACTGGTATAGGAGTAGGGGCAAAAATGATAAATTGGATTACAAGCTGGCTAAGTGGGAGGCTGCAATGGGTGGTGATGAGAGGGAAGTTCTCAACTCCAAGGCCGGTGACGAGTGGAGCACCACAGGGCTCTGTGTTGGGGCCAGTATTGTTTGGGCTCTTCATATCAGACATTGGGCATGGGGTGGTGAACAAGGTAAGTCTGTTTGCTGACGACACCAAAATCAGAGCAGTGGTGGATGGAGAGGAGGGATGGAAGCAGCTGCAGGGGGACCTAAGTAAGCTAGAGGAGTGGTCAGAGAGGTGGCAGCTGGGGTTCAATGCAAAGAAGTGTAAGGTTATGCACTTTGGGGTGAAGAACCCAAGGAGAGAATACTGGCTCAGGGGGTTAAGCTGGGGATCACAGAGGAGGAGAAGGACCTTGGGGTAATGATAATGGGGACCAAGAACAACACTGCCCAGTGCAGGAGAGTGGCTGCAAAAGAGAACAAAATGCTGGGGTGCATAGCGAGGGGTTTTTCGTCCAGGTGAAGTGAGGTGATCTGGCCCCTCTACAGATCGCTGGTAAGGCCGCACTTAGAGTACTGTGTGCAGTTTTGGAGGCCATACCTAAAGCGTGATATCAGGCTGCTGGAGGCGGTTCAGAGGACGGCAACAAAGATGATATGTGGAATGGAGGGGACAGACTATAACAGCAGGCTGGGAGACCTCAATATGTACACCCTGGAGGATAGAAGGGACAGGGGGGACATGATAGAGACATTGAAGTATATGAGGGGAATCAATAAGGATGGGACAGACGGGGTCTTTAAGTTAAGGAGGGGGAGGGTCACTAGGGGGCATGGGCTAAGAATGGAGGGGGGAAGATTTAGGAAGGAGATGAGGAGACACTATTTCACAGAGATGGTGGTAGCAAAATGGAATGCCCTACCAGAATGGGTGGTATCATGTAAATCTGTGAACAGTTTCAAAAGGGCATGGTATAGAGAACAGGGAAGAGTGAGGGTGGGGGGTGGCAGTGGGATGACAAAAGGGAGGGGGGTTGGGGCAGCTACAAACTAGGGGTGTTGGTTGCACACTCGAGCAGACTTAGATAGACCGGGTGGTCTGTTTCTGCTAGCACGTTCCTATGTTCGTATATAAGCTGTAAATATTTACCCATATTGCTGTTTACATTTAATTTATTCCGGCCAGTTACTGAATATATTTACTGTATTTTTATAGAAAACAACTTGGAAGCTCATAAAATATAATAATTTTCAGTTACAACAATTGTTTATAAGGCTTATCACAATGGAGGGGTAGTTGATCAAGAATACTCAGTACCTGCTTGAAACCAGCACACTACCCATGTCTTTACAATTTGCTACCCTACATGTCAACTTGATGGGTGAACTATGAAGCTGGTGTTTATGCACCCCCTGGTATGTTCAGAGAGCTGCAGACAAAATATTATATAATGATCATCAGTTCTTCCTCAGTCTGATGCAAAACTTCTATGGAAGGTACCAATGCCTGAGAGAATATGTCAGCACCCTTAAATAGCACTAGTTTCCGAGTTGTAATCAAGCCTCCCAGCAGCAGCTGAACTCTTAAGGACTTAAAAAGTTCACTTTTCTGAATTCATTACTGGTTCTCTTTCTAAGGGGAAGGAATCATAATTCCTCAGTCGAAGGAGCTGGCTACTCATTCCCTTCACCTTCCCTTTCCTGTTACCAGTTCTAGTAGCCTTTGCTTCAGTGCTGCCCCTGCGCGCTCACGTTTTGTGATGTATTAGTTTGAAGAGCATGGAGGCATGCTCTATTCATTGCAATGGAGCTTGTTTGAAATCGATTTTTTTTAGATGACCACAGGAGTCAAATCAAAGCCACCACTCAACAGGCCTTGTTATTTGAGCTGTGGCTTTGATTTGACTCCTGTGGATCTTCTAAAATATAACAAATATTATTTCAAAATAGGCCCCCATTGCTATCATTAGAGTGCGCCCCTTCACTCTGCAAATGAATACATCACAAAACATGAGAGTGTGGGGCGGAACCTGCAAGAATCGGAACCAGGAAGGGATCGGACAGCTGGCACCTCTGACTAAGGAATTACATTCCCTTCCCCTTGGAAATAAAGCCAGTAATAAATTTCAGAAAAGTGGACTTTTGAAGTCCTCATTTTATTTATTTAAACTTTGATAACCGGGTCAGTACACTGATCTCAAGGACCGTTTTCAGGCACGACCCGGGCCATAGCAAAAATGGCACAGGAGGCAACAATATCAAACTGCAAAATACAAGAATTTAAAGTACAATAGAGCATAGGTGACAATTCAAACACAATGGTGCCAGACCAATGCAGGCAATGGCATAACAAATGGGAGAGGAGGTACCTTGAACAAAATACAAAATACAGAAAGTTCTAGATACAAGACAGCATTCAAGGAAGTCAAAACACAATGATGACAGAGCAATGCACAAGAGTAAAGACAAGGTATCCTGGAATGCAAATTGGTACAGAGTATAAAATTCTGAGTCAAGTTTCAGGCAACTGTAAGGCAGCTAAGGATTTACAGTGTCAGGTAAATAATACAACTGTCAGGGGAGGAAGAGGGGAGTGTGAACTAGCCCAGGAAACATCGACAGCTAGACTCAACTAGGAGCCAGTCTATGGGGCAGGATTTGAACAGATGGTGGGTAGCCTGGGAGCGAAGTCCGGATGGCAATTTATTCCATAGTGAAGGGGCAGCAACAGATAGGGTTCTCCCACCCATGTTGGTGGATACTCTGGGGACATGGGGGGGGGTAGAGTTTGAGCATAGGTAGCGGTGTGAGGTTCGGATCTGGAATAGGCCTGTAAGAGGGGACTCTTGGCCAGAGTAGACAGTATTATCGACCAAGCAACAAAGGGTGAGGTCGAGGTGGCCTCTGGAGTGGGAGCCACCCTAGTGACTGACAGAGGACACAGTGGTGGGTGGAAAAAGGGGCCAATAAGGTGAAGTGACAGGCAATGATGTAGGCGGTGGAGAGTTTGGTAAAGAGGGAAGATGGAGCCCTGGAGTAGATAGAGGAGCAGTAATTGATTATGGGGAGTAGGTTACCCTGGGCAATGGCAAGTCAGGCCTCAGGGGTGAGGTAGTGTCTGAATCTATAGGCTATACCCAGCTTTTGGTGAATCCTGCGCACTACTGAGTTGATGTGCTCAGAGAACGAGAGGGAGGGGTCGAGTAAGACACCCAGGTACTTCAAAGTTTCAACATTTTCGAGCACCTGCCCACAGGTGAGACAACGTGGAGAGAGGAGGGAGATCAAATCTTGGCTAGGAAGGGCTTGGACCTGAACAGCACATATTTTGTCTTTTTAGTGTCTACCAGGAGAAGGTTGGTTGCAAACCAGTTATGAGCTGCTCCATAGTTTTGGGTGAGGATAGAGGAAATGCGGGAGGAGGATTTATCACTGACATAATTGGCACAATCATCCGCATAGAGGAGGGAGTGACAGGTAAGACTATCAGAGGGAAGGGAATTTATGAATACGGAGAAGAGCAGAGGACCCAGGATGGAGCCCTGGGGAACTCTGGTAGAGACAGGTAGAGTAGAGGAGCAGGCGGGGCCAACACATATAAATTGGGTGGGGTTTGAGAGGTAGCTGATGAACCAGTTTGTACCTCAAGGGAGCATCCAAGGAGCTGTAGCTTCGAGATGAGGCCTTAAGAGATATTAAGAAGTAAGCTGCTACTGGGAGGGGTAATGAAATATTTAAAAATGAGCATGAAGGGTACTCTTTAAACTATAGCCATTATGTTGCTGATGAAAGAAAAAATATATGTTGGAGTTTTTTTTTTGACAGGTTCAAAGTTTCTGGAGTTTTGATGGGTCAGAAACTATTGTGTATAGGCCCAATTCAGAAAACTTTCAGACATCACTTCTTGCCTTTTCAGCATGTAAAGGGTGTGTAGTGGGAGGCATGTGTACCAGGTCATCATTGATGACAGTATACTACCCCTGCCTTATGGCCCCATATAAAATGAAGGAGCCTGGCCCACAGCTCCTGTGGGGACTTGTTACGCAAAGATAGTAAACTAAAGTACAGATATTATTTGTGTGGTACCTCCACCCAGCAAAAGATTAAGTGGACTGGATAATAAACTAGTACAGCACCTCGGAAAACTAAACCCACCCACTATGGTCACCAATACTCATCCCCTTAGCTTTCCACACAATGCAACAGTTTTCCACAATAAACACTTTTTTAAATGACATATAATATGCTCATAAAAATAATATGCTCACAAGTCAGGAATTTTAAATAAATATCAAGGGAAATTATTTGGAGGTATCAGGTATGAGGTCCTATGGGAAGGAAAAGTTTGAGGCATTTAAATAACAAACAGTAGTAGCAGCTATTGGACCTTTTGTGGCCCTGATTTAGCCTTCTCCCAATCAACACAGTGCTCAGCCTACCTGTACTGTTGGTCTGTTATCCCAGTCTCCACTAGTACCAGCTCAGCAATACCCCAAGTCTTACAGAGCTACTGGGGAATTCTGGGTACCCATATGTTGAATCAGTGTAGGCCTAGTGGTAGTTGTACGTGGTAGGTCAGTGCTGGCACGATAAAACAAGAACACAAACAAAGAATATTTATAATCATGGCTGACTGACATAGTTCATTTAATGGTTGCCCCAACTTTTTGGCCCTATCAGGACCACAAAATTATGTGTGGAAGGACCCATTTGTTCTGACTGGTTACTCATGGCTACCCCTAGTCTGGTAGGCCTCAGTCTCTGGCTGCAGTCCTGGCTGGACATACTATGCCTCCTCCATTCTGCAGTCCTCTGACCTTCCCCAATGGCTCCCTCAATTCTCTTATGTTGATTGCTTTCTCTGGAACTTTTTTTTTATTCTTTTGATAACTGGGTAAGGCCCACTAGGGCACAAGTGCCTGTTTTCAGGTGCAATCTGGAAGCACTGGAGAGGTTAAGTGACTTGCTCAGAGTCACACAGTAGGCAAGTGGAGGTTGTGGGAACCAAACCCAGATCTGCTGGATATACCAGGCTCATTTACAGCTCATTACTCTAACCTCTAGGCTATATTGCCAGTCCCGTATGTTGCTCCATAAGTCTCTTGGGGCATTTGGGTCAATCCCAGGCTTCAGTGAGAGCACCTCTGCACTAAGACTCCCTTGCACCTAACCTATGCATTCTTGAACACATTATTACAACTAATGGAGCAAACAGGCTATAAGCTTAATATCTCCTACCTTCCTTTGTATGAACCTTTGTATGAGCCCCACCACCGTTTTTACCCCCACCACATCATCTGGAAGGCTGTTCCAGGAATCTACCATGCATTCTGTGAAGAAGTAAATTCCTCACATCTTTCCTGACTCTACCCCTCTCCAACTACATAGCATGACTCCTTGTTCTTGTGCACCTCTTTTCTGCAAAATACTTTCCTCCTGTACCTTATTTACCCCCTTGGTTTATTTTAAAGGTCTCTATCATAGCCCCCTTTCCCTCCTGTCTTCCAGAGTGTACATACTGAGTTCCTTTAGTCTCTCCTCATAGGGCTTTTGATGCAGACTATGCACCATTTTAATTGCCTTCCTCTGGACTGCTTCCACTCTGTCTATGTCCTTCCAGAGATGTGGCCTCCAGAACCGTGCACAGTATTTTAGATGAGGTCTTACCAGGGATCTATACAGAGGCAGCACCATCTCCCTCCTTCTGGTGTTGACAGCCCTCCGTATGCACCCCAGCACCCTACTAGCCCTCCCAACTGCTTTGTTGCATTGCCTGGCCACTTTCAGGTCATCAGAGATTATTACCCCCAGGTCTCTCTCCTGCTTGGTGGTCACAATAACATTCTCCCCATTTTGTACCCTGCCCTTGCGTGTCTGTGCCCCAAGTGTATTATTTTGCATTTTTTGCATTGAACCCTAGCTGCCATACCCTTAACCTTGCCTCAGGTTTTCTCAGGTCTCTGCTCATTCCCTCCCCGGGTGTCCAAACTATTACAAATTTTGGTGTCACCTGCAAAGATGCAGACAGACCTCCCCTCCAGCTTATCTGCAATGTCACTGATCAAGACATTAAAGAAAACTGGTCCCAGTAGTGATCCCTGAGGCACCCCAGTAGTCACTATCCTCTCCTCAGAGTGAACTCCGTTTACCACCAGCCTCTGTTGCCTATCCTCTAGCCAATTTCTTACCCAATTTACCACCTTTGGACCCACTCATAAGCTACCCAGCTTGCATAATGATCTCCCGTGTGGAACGGTGTTGAATGCCTTACTGAAATCCTAGGTAGGCCACATCAACCACTCCACTCTGATCTAATTCCTTGGTCACTCAATCAAAGAAATCTATCATATTCATTTGACATGACTTCTCAACCATGAATCCATGCTATCTTGGGTCTTGTAACCCATTAGATTCAAGATATTCCAATATTCATGCCTTCAGCAGTGATTTCATTAACTTCCCTACCACCAATGTCAGGCTGATTGGTCTATGTCTATGATTGGCAGCCTCCACACTGCTACTACGTTTGTGAAGTGGGACAACATCTGCCCTCCCCTAACCTCTGGAACCACTCCTGTTTCCAGTGAGCTGTTAAACAAGACTATCAGACGTGCAGACAGTGCCTCTCTTAGCTCCCTCAGTACCCTAGGATGTACCCCATCTGGTTCCATTGCTTTGTCCAATTTCAGATTAGCAAGTCACTTTAGGACTCTTTCCTCTGAAAATGGACTAGTGTCCACCTCACTCCATTCAGAGTTCCTGTTACTTTTTGTGGCCCTTCCCCTGTTCCATCCACTGGGAGCACCAAACAAAAGTATTTGTTCAGGATATATGCCTTTCCTGGTCCCCCTCTGCACAGTCCCCCCCAGCCCCTTTTCAGCCTTATAATCCCTCCCCTGATCTTCCTCTTTTCACTTATACACCTACAAAATGTCTTGTCCCCTTTCATTACCCCTTGGGCTATACTCTCTTCAGTTTGTGCCTTCACGCTCCTCACAGCATTTGCTGCTTCTCCCTGTTTCTCCTGATACACCTCCTTTTCCTCCTCCCTCTGCATCTCCTTATACCTTCTGAATGCCACTCTTTTAGCCTTTACCTTTTCAACCACCCCTTTCAAGAACCATAGCAGTCTCCTTTTCCTCTTACTTTTACTCACTTGTTTGACACAGAGGTTTGTTGCCTTCAATATGCCCCCTTTTAGCTTTGCCCACTGTTTCACCATCACACTCAGGTCATCCCCCCCCTCCCCGCCTGGTCATACCCCAGGCATTCACCCATCTTAATAAAATCTTCAGTCTTGAACTCCAGGATCTTCACTCTTGTATGGTTCAATTCTGCAACCATCCTTATATTGAGCCACACTGTATGGTGATCACTGGCCCCCAGGTGGCCTCCCACCATGACGTCTGCAACACTGTCCCTGTTAGTGAGTACCAGGTCCAGTAATGTCCCATGTGCATGACCTTTGCTCTTCTTGATATTCAGGCCCAGCAGCCATATCAAAGATTGCCTTGCCTGCCTTTCCAGGTCTTTTCTTATGTCCCTGATCACCTCATCTGAGTCTACCTTCATGCAGAGCTTGATATCATTCCTGAGGATGTAAATGTACCCCTTGATGCCATCTCCAAATGTCGCTGATGAATATGTTGAACAGAACTACAGCAAGTACCAATCCCTTTTGAATCCCACTTGTGGCCTCCCTCATGCCCGAATGTTTCTCATTTGATCATGACTCTTTGGGTTCTCCCCCTCAGCCAATTAATCACCCATCTGGTCCTTTGTTCTTCTACCCTAAGATCATTCAACCTCCTACTTAATCTCCTGTGAGAGACCAAGCTAATGACTTTGCTGAAGTTGAGGTACAGTATGCAATATATTTACTGCCTGTTCCCTATCCACTGCCCTCATGACCCGGTCAAAGAAGTCAATTACAGTTGCAGCAAAAGACATTCAGATATTTTCTTAAATTTCTGTGATACCTCTAGAGAAATTCCTCACCTGCCTACAGTTCCACAGTAGGGCCATCAAACAGAATTTCTTTAAAAATACTGCAAACTCTTGAAATATCTGGCCATGTCTTTTGCTGCAACTGTACATTAGTTTGACATGGCCTTCCTACCACACATTTGTGTTGTCTGCTGTGCTACAGCCCAGTGGCCTCAAGGAATTCCACCAACCTTTTCTTTCAGATTGTTTCCATCAGTTTGCCAACTACTGCGGTCAAAGTTTCCCAGCTCATCTCTGGACCTGATTATATGAAGGAGTACTTTATCACTATCCAATCTTTAGGCACAAATCCTGAGCCTTGGAAGGTGTTGCAAATGTCAGTCAGTGGTGTTGACAGTACATGTGTCAGCTCGCTCAGCTGCCTGGGGTGTATTCCATCTTGTAACATGGGGAAGATAAAGGGTTGTGCAGGATTGGTCCAACAGTATCAGGTGACCGTTGATTAATTCTCAAGTAATCCAAGGTTGCCTGTGAATTATTCAATGGTAAAGTGCACCCACATTCTGTTCCCCATATTAGTTTCCTGTACCAAAACAGTCTTAGCCTTCAATTCATGGCTGGCCAACAGATGGCTGTCAAACAAGAACAGATATGCCTAAGTGGAATTTCTGGTAGTTCCATCATGAGTAGCTTGAAAACATCTTTATGACTGTAATGTGTTGGTTTTTTTTGTTACTTGGTCTATTGGCTCAGAAACACCTATCTTTTCAGTAACTACACAGTAATGAATGCCACATTTGATTTTCCAGATTGCCTGATTTTCCACATTGCCGCTATGTCTTTTATTAAATATTTAAAAAAAACTTCTTTAACAGTGGTACCTAAAAACCACAAAAGCACACACCTTGGACCAATCTCTATCAAACCTGAAAGTTTCATGTTTCAAAGTCTCCTATTTTTTATTATCTTGGCCTTCGACCTTGTGGTCCACCCCCACCATACATTAATCCCTGAGAGACCCACGCTCTGCTGTGGGTTAATCTTATCAGTTCTAGTCATTTATTTACTTTCAGGGCTAGTAGTCCCTTTACAACCCTGTCTGTGGTGACTGGTTCTGCACACAGTCTTGTTGCCCCTCCCCCGTCTACCCTCCCTTGTGGTAGTGGCCCCTCAAACTCCTTTGTAAATATTGAACCGAAGTACATGTTCACTACCTTCCACATCCTGTCCTCTACCCACTGAGCCCCCCTGCTTCAGCTTGACAATGCCTTCTTTCATTTGCCTTTTTTCTTGTACATAAATGAGGGAAGGCCTTGTCTCCTTGCTTTGGCCCTCCATACTTCTCTGCTAGCTGCTTTCAGGTCTTTGAGGTAGTCCCCATTGTCTTCCTCCTACTGGCTTCCCTACTTCCTGAAAGTCTTTCTTTTCTGCTTCACTAGTCTTACTAGATGAACATCCAATTTTTCTTTCAAAGAGTTTGCAATGTAAATACACTGGGTTTCATTCATGTTACTGCTAAGAGTCTTATTCCAAAACTTGACCATTCAAAATCCTAGCTTGCCTCTGATGAACAAATGATGATGCATTCATAATTTCTGAAACATTGCTTAATCACAACACCTTTAACACTGAGGTTTCCATCCCTGTTTTTAATATTTTTAGACAAGAATGTTCCTCCAGAGGTGGGGGTAGGGGTGTCCTGATGTATTCTGGAATCAGCTATAATGAGTAAGTTAAATTGGCTAAAACTTTTCCCAAACAATGAAATCTTCTACTTATTAAAATCTCTTTGTCTATTAATTTTGTAATGTATATTGCAATATGCTATTGTTCACCTTCAGCTACATCTGACTCCCTGGTGGCCTCATTCAGTCCCATTATTGTCTCTTTTACTAGTTCTGAACTTTTGTTAATCGATGATTTAAATTAGAATATGCTTGATTCCCCCTATGAATCATACTAATCAACTGAGTCCATTAAATTTTGTCTTGCCAATCTGGCTTCAAATCTGGTCATGATACTTCTTGTGTTGTTTCATGGGCTGTCAGTTATTTGTTTACTTCTTTTGACAATCAGTGTGTTTATGAGTTTTTTATGGCTTTTTATGTTAATAACCTACCAAAAACGTGCCCCCAACTCTCAAATCTGTTTCTTCATACTAATGACACGATGCTATATACATCTCATAAAGATCCAACTGTTGCAATATAAGTTATTGAAGAAGATTTCAATATCCAAAATTTATTTTTTTTCCTTGTGCTACATACTGTGGACGTTTGGTAGACATGGGGGCCGGAAGAGTGTAGGAGAGTGTAGGTGAGTGTCATGGGAGGGACAGGTAGGAAGGCTGCTGCCAGCAGCACCACTATGGGTGGTCCAGTCACATGACTACAGCCATCCAATCATGCTACTGTAGTCCGTGAACACAAACGTGGCCTGCAAATTCTGAGCACTGGGTCAGAATAGCACCAACAATAACAGCACAGTCAAGAGCCATGCGACAATAATTGCACTGTTTTGTTTTTTTTTGGCAGGGGGCTGTGCTCCCTTAGCCCCCAACATAGGGGCTCTGCCCCTGCACCTCCTGGACTAAAGGATTGTCACTTGGGGGGGGGAGCGGATAACAGGGAAAGTTAAAATTTGTGGGGCCCACGAAAAAATATGTAAGTCCAGAGTGAAAAAAAAAAAAAGGTTGGAGACCAGGATTAGAACCCTGGTTTCCACTGCTACCAGCTGAACTACTCTATGCACCAGCCCTCCACACCACAGGAGTAGCTTGGCTAGTCTCCTCGATTCTGGTGCACTTGTGCTGTTCCAGCACCATGGACAGCTACAAGGGAAGTGCTTACTGAAAGCGCTGTATATCCCCTCTTACTATCTATGTTAGCATTACACAAACTAGCACTCTGTAGAGTGGCACTATTCGTGTAGCGCTAATCTAACTGGGTATCCAAGTTCCGTGCTGCATGTTTTTCCTTCCAGAAGGGTTTATGGAGCAGCCACCTAGCTGTTAGGTCTGTGTGGGCTAGTCCCTGATTTCTTTTCCTTGTGTACATACTAACATACGAACATACTAACATACAACTGAGTAAGCAGAAAAACGCCTTGCAGTCTATCATGTCTGCTGAAGTTTGCAGACCCCTCAGAGTCTACTGAAGGATCTGCATGTGTACTGCATACTGCAGATGTTTAGTGGATGTGAAGGAGAGGGAAAAGGAACACTGCATCATGGGAGGGAGAAGGAGGAAGGCAGCCATAAGCGGTGCAATTGTGGGTGGTTCAGTCACATGACTATGGCCAGCTAATCATGTAGTTGTAGCTGGGTATAAATTTCCCAGTAGGCCAAGTGACCCCGAACTGTGAGTGCCACAACCAAGAGAGTGGTGTCTGAACTAGGGATGTCTGGGGGGCTTCCACAAGCAGGCTACAGATCCACAAGGGACACTGCTCAAACAACGTTGGGGGACTCAGAGGCTACTGGGGTAAACCTGGAGATAGGCCACAGGGAAGGCTTTAGTAGGGATGGATGTAGGAGAAAATACAGGGACACACAAGGCAGGCACTACACCCTATCTGGAGTAGGCCTACTGGGGCAGTACATGGAGATACACAGGTCAGACGCTATACCTTATTTGAGGTGGGCCTACAGGGGCAGAGCAGTGGGGTAGACTGTGGCACCATATCTGGGGTAGACCTACATGAAACCAACCAAGAGGTAGGCCAATATTCCACATCTAGGGTTGGCCCAGAGCACATTTCTGGATAGGGTAAACAGTATAGGACTATGTTCTACCAGGAAACAGGAACAGAGTGGATTGTGACCTGTAGGAGGTGCAGGACAGCAGTGTTCCAAAGCACACTCTTGGAGGCCGGGTGCTGTATGTTACATAGGAGGCTAGTATTCATGATGGCTAAGGTGCTGCTGCTGCTGCTCAGAGCAGAAATCAACAAGATATTAGGAATGCATCAGACTTGAATCTGATAGGTGTTAGAGGCTGAGAGGGTCCCAGTGCTATGCCCTCTCTCTGCTGAAAAAAGAGCAAAAAGGTTATGGGAGGCAGGCTAGAGCACAGTTGGAGGGAGGAGAGAAGATAAATACAAGTATCATACAACCTTTAGAGGTACCAGTAAAAAATCATTACCGGGTCCTTGACTCTTCAGAGAAAGGTGATAACCAGGGTAGCCTAAGGGGTGATGAGATAGTAAACGTAAACTTGGAGGGGAAAATGGGTACTAGAGGGGGAAATGTGTATCACAGGGCAGGAAAGTATAGAAGCTGAAGGGGGGAGGTACTGGAGAGCTGGGGGGCTCAAAGGATTTAGGGGAGACAGGGAGGGAGGGAGGATAAGAGGCTAAATATGGGTGGTTCAAAGGATTTAGGAGAACCAGGGAGGGAGGATAAGAGAATAAATATCAAACCAGAGCTGGGTCCTTTTTATCTCCTCTTCCTTTTGCCTTGTGCCAGATTAAGATACTAGTAAAACTCAAGGCACAGGTTTCTATCTTTTGCTTTAAAGTAGTGATTTCTCCATTATTGTACCAGCACTGTGACTGCTTGTTACTGATGAACTGTATGTTTATGTTATACATGACTGAAATGTATATTATAGAATGGCTTCAAAAATGCTCCCTTCTGATTGGCTGGCTGGCATGATTTTCACATTGTAAATCAAAGCATCACCCCTTGGGACAAGATGCCAGCCAGCCAGCCACCCCCCTTTACACATATTGTTCTGATGCCAAACCATCAAGCAAAGCAGCTGCCATATTGACCCATCCACTAACTGCATGAGTGAACATGCTAGACCCAACTATGGAGTGGGAAGTCCGTTAAAAAAGAAAAATTACTGTGGTTTACATGTTAATTTGGAGGTAAACTACTGAGCCCAGTTTTGCCTGCAAATCTGGCCCTGACCAAATGTAACATTACCCAGTGCACATTATTCCACGCTGGTGGGCCAGTTACCTCTACCCTACTGTCCTGTCATAGTAAGAGCAAAAACACCACTTCCAGTTACCCACAGACTGACCAACAGCTGCAAAAGGATGCTCAGCAGTTGCAAATTTAGTAAAATTCTGAATACAATAAATTAACAGAAGAGCCCTCAGATGCTATCAGCAGTCCACGTTAGCTCGCTAATGGGGAAGTTATTTCAAAAGCGGCAGTTATGGCTTTGACCATGCAAATGGGAAGGCTGGGAGGTGTAGTTCTTTGGAAGCAGCCAGCACCCCAGGTAGAGGCAGAGAAACAAAGGGACTACAACTCCCTTGTTGCTTTCCAATGTAGTGAGATTTGGGGTTGGGGAGTGAACACCTGACCACTGAAATGGCATGGGTTCAGCTGAAATTACAAGGAAGCAAAATGCAAAATTCAAGTACTGTATGTACCTGCTGGCTGCTAGGGACTCTGCTGTAGACATGAAAAGATGAAGCAGCTATGCCAGATATTTTCCTCTGCTGCCGTTTATGGTAAAAAAAAGGAGCTCAATCAGTGTCTCCCTACCAACACACAACTCAGGACCTCTCCTTAGCAACAAAGGGCTATTTTATATTGTGCAGTAATAAATTAAAAGAAAAAAATAATAATTAAAATCCAAAAATTATTTGTATTTCTTTTTTTGTCATAAAAAAGAAACATTGTATAATTACAATATGCCACTTTAGGATGTGGGTTATGCTGGGATTTACCCATTTCTGGTGTGGTTTACTCACTCTGCCTGTGGCCTTGTGACCGAACCACACCAAGCGTGGGTAAATCCCAGCATAACCCAAACCCTGTTGTGTTATATTGCTTAATGTTATGTTTTCATTTTGTTCAGTCTATTTTGTCTATACAATTTCATTGCTACCATAAAAGAGGGGTTTGCCCTCAATCTGCTCGCTAATAAACATGATGCATCACTACCTGCCTTCTGAACCATAAGGATGCCCTAAGTTTTTCCACTTCCATCTCTGCTTCAGACAGAAGCTAGTGACGTGTTTTTTTTTCTTCAAAAAAATTCATTAGCAGTTTCATAAACAAAGAGATGTTCATACAGTCATTGTTACAGATAATACCTAAGATTTAAGTAAGAATAGACAGGGCGTGCAGGCCCTTCCAGGGTGGCCTCCACCTAAAGAGGAGGTGCATATGGTTACAGATAGCATTCACATCAATTCAGCCCACTCCTGTCCACACTATTAAGAAAGTACCATATGTTCCCTTGCTGCCCAGGTCTTCATTGGATTCTCCCAACCCCCCCTTTCTAGAAAGGCTTACTGCAGTCAGATCTTTTAGCCTGGGGGGGAGGGGGTGGCTGCACAGATCCCTCTCCCAACCTCATGCTTTATATCACAGATCAACTGAAACTAGCTCCATCAATATGGAGGGGGGGAGGCAGCGACCCTGTAAAGAGGTCAGCTCCCAGGTCCCTCTCCAAGGGTTCCCAAATTGTGTCAAAAAGGGCCTACCTCAGCATTACCCTATACTGCATCTTCTCTATCTACATGTTCTCCAAGAGGAGGTTGCACCATTTAGCCAGCTAGCGTGCTCTCCACCAACTATTCCTTTGCAATCACTCTTTCCTTATTGCTAGCCCTAATAGCCACAGGTTGTGTGTACAGAGGGCGATTGGTCCATTCAGTGGGGCACTTCTCAGGAGCACTGATTCCACAGGACACTACAGAGGCAAACCTAGAATTCCTGATAGGACAGTCACCACTTTGAATCAGAATGGCCCCACCTCGGGGCATGCCCAGGACAGGTGAGTGATGGTGCCTTCCCCCACCTTGCACTTGGGACAGCTGTCAGAATTTTGTCAATTTTCTTAGCTAGGGTGACGGTGAAGTAGGCCCTGTGCAAAAAGTTGTCTTGGACCTGTCTGATACAGTTGTCTTTGGAGCAGGTAGTCACGGCTTCAGTGGTAT
Source organism: Neoceratodus forsteri (assembly GCA_016271365.2). Taxonomy (NCBI): domain Eukaryota; kingdom Metazoa; phylum Chordata; order Ceratodontiformes; family Ceratodontidae; genus Neoceratodus; species Neoceratodus forsteri. The sequence continues at coordinate 915,411,345 of CM057454.1, read as the reverse complement.
CCTTCCATGCGTGGCTAGGGAGCTAGTCCATCCCCAGACTAGCTGCCCATTTCCTTTTCAGGAGCTTCATGGGATCCACAGTGTTATTGCTCATGGCCTTGTAAAACAACTGTATTGGGCATCCCTCTTCTATCTGTTGGAGCACAATTTCTTTTAAGGGAGAACACTGTGGGGTGCTATTCATTGTTTTCATGAATGATAATATTCTGTTCTTTATTTGCAGGTATGGAAAAAGTCTTGAGGTGAGAGATTGTGCTCTTAGGACAACTACTAAAAGGAAAGCAAGCTAGTAACATGTTGATGGTGGGGTTTTATTATTTGTTTCTTTGTAATGGTCCAGTTTTATTCCACTCCCCCTACTCCCTCTAGCTTGGCCAGGTATTCTCTGAACTCAAACCTCATTGTGCTGAAGTCAGCCATTCTAAAGTCTAGAATACACATGATGTGTTCAAGTGATACTTCCCTATTTCAAACCCACAGTATCACTGAGGGATTTAGGTCTGCTCATGTCCCTGATGTAATCACAGTTTGACAGCACCAGGTCTAGAGTTACTTGTCCTCTTATTGATTTTCTTGGTACTGTATTACATCATTCTCATCTGTTGGGAAAACTCTCTAAGTGTCTTTGCTTGGGAATCAAACTGGGAACCCTAAATCCAGAATGCAGCAACTATAACTAAAAGGAAGTCTGATTAGCTGTGAGTGTAAACTTTGTATTTTAATTGTTTGTTTGTTTATTTGCTTAAGGGGTAAACACACTGGAAAATGAATTCCATTTATAGGTGTGACCCACAATCAACAAAATACAAGTTAAAAGAAAATACAATACACATATTGGGAGCTATGGACAATTGGGGCAGTGGTCGTACCCCGCCCACGTAGCTGCGCACCCGCAGACATGTGGGCACATGCTGGTATCCACAGCTGGAACCTACCTGTCCATATCTCCACCCTACAGCATGCAGGACTCCAAAGGGTGGCTGGGGGGCAGAGTTGCAGTCCCAGGCGGGCATCCAATGGGATGCCCATCCCAGGACCCACAATGGATCCCTCACACAGTGAGGCGTGGTTCCAGGATAGTGCATGCCAACCGCAGGCACCCAGACATGCACAGCATGTCCCTTATGGCCAGTCTGCCCACAGACCCAGCCCTTGGCTCCCAGCGCCCCCCCTGGTGCACAGATGGACCCCGATGTGTGGAACCTGCCCCCGGCCCGCAACCCCACAACAGTAGCTATGCCCCGTCCCACTGTTGCCATACCCCTGAGTCCCCATAGGAGGGCTGTGTCACAGTCCAGCCCCCCATCCGGCAACATAATGTTCCGGTGCTGCCGCTCTGGTGCTGTGTCATGCACTCACCCTTCCTGCTGTCCCAGCCCTCTCTGTCTGCCTAGTGGGCAAGAGCAGCACAGAGGGCCCTATCCTGGTCCTCCACATTCAGTGGGTGCTGACCATGGGGGTGCACAGTGGGTTATGGCAGGGTCTGCCATAGCATAGACTGCAATCTACTGTGCCCCCCGGTGCACAGTACTTCGCGGCTCCATGCATGCCGCGTAGTGCTTGCACGCCCCGCCTGTCCATGGCACATGGCAGTCAGCGTGGCAGAGGGATCGGGCATGTAGTTGCTGCATGCCCCCTTTGTGAATGCCACATGGGTACCCATCCACGGCATTCACACGTACGATGCCAACGCTCCTGGTTTTCATGGGTGCATTGGCATCGTGCATAGCACCCATTGTTACAAACACATAAAATTATGAAACAAAATTTGTCGTCAAGACAATACGACTCAGTTGAAACAAATACAGTCAAATAATGTATCAAAATGCTGTAGCAAAAGATATGCAAATGACTTAAATGTTGTTACATTTCTAATTGCAACCGGTATGTTATTCCAATTACTAGATGCTAAATAAGCAAAAGTATGCTGCCCACAAGAGGTTCTCATAAAAGGGGGTTTCAAGATTGTTTTGTCCTCCATCAGTCATGAATGAAAATCCAAATCATATTTCTGTAAACTGCTAAATAAACTTAATGGAACACCTGACCTCAGAATTCTAAATGTAAATTTAGCCATCAAGTATTTAAAATTCAGATGGACTGGCAACCAACCCATCTTTTTTAAAATCAACAATGACGTGTAGTTTTAGGAACCTGTAAGGCAAATTTATTGATCAATAGTAACAATGCGGCTTTCTTAGATAGTATATTACAAGATGTATTATCAGTAAGTAGTGCAGCATAGTTAACAATAGGGACCAAGCACTGTTTAGCTATAACCATTCCTATTACTCTTAGCCTCTCGCAATAAAACGGTACTACTGTTACCACTTCTCAACACCACAGGATCCTGGTATTGCAGCTTTCACATTTAGATGCTGCTACAATTACCATAATTAACACTAGGCATGTCAGATTCTTTTGGGAGAGGGTTGTTACAAATTACCCCAGTGAAGATGATACTGGTACTGCCACTTAAGGCTTTGACTGACATAATTCCATATTAACAGTATTCAAGGACTGGAAATGGGAGCTCGTCCACTGATTTGTGTTGCAGTGTTCATGATCAACTGATTCCTGCCAGTGTTGATAATTTGTATGGATAGCTCCCAGTAAAGACCATGGGCCAAATTTTTAAAAGGGGGCTGTGCCTTGCATGTTATTTCTGCAGCTACATTTGAAAGCATTGTTCTAGGGTAGTTATTGTAAATGTCTCCTGGTGGCAACAAAAACAGCAGTGAAACATACTTCCTTGTCACTGAGCTGTTAACACTATAGACAATGTGGATACATTTACTTTCCAATGAATATATGCATACATTTTAAATAGGACACAAACTGCAACTACTATTTTGAGTTAGACTATTGTACATTTGATATATACAATAATAATTTACAAGTTGTAGCTTTTAAATCTGCCGTTTATTTTTAAATGTTGCTGCTTTTCTTTAATTTTAACTGCTTGCCTCAGTGCTGCAGTAGGCATTGTGATGTCATCAGCATTGTAGAAGCTGCTCTCTGATTGGTTCATTATTCTACTGTGATCACAGTAACTTAAAAAATATCCACTGTAACGACAGTAACAATGATATTTTTCTGATATCTTGCTGTTACTGATGTCACTAAGATATCTTTTTGTATCCTGTCATTTTCCCCCTACTCCTGTTGTCAGAGAAATGCAAGAGTTTAAACATGGATGTGTTAATTCATGAATTTCCCAACTGATCTGCCAGAGCAACCCCTTAATTTGCTATTTTCAGTCAACAGGAATCCATCAATGAAAAGCCTTACAAATGACATCAGTCCACAAGAGTGTGCTGCCACAGAGATAGAACTTTATGCACAATGTGGAATCTAGAGTACAAGTTCAAACTCTGCACTTTGGTCAGTCTCCCCCTGCTGTTCTAATGTCAGATTTGTTTCTCCCCTGAAGAGAGCCGTCGCCCAGAATTCAGCTCCAGTCTTCTGGTCAACTAAATTTACATTTGTAGATATTGTTTTCTTATTTTAAGTTTATTAGTTAGCTTCTCGATTACCTGCATTAATTAGGGTGTGTATTTGATTGGTACTTCTACTTTTTGCAGTTTCTAAAGTTCTTGATTGGTTCCCAGGAAATGCAGAAGACCATTTGATAACACTGTTCCCGCCTGAGGGCACCAACTGCATTTTGCTTTAAAAAGCTTAATCATTTTACTTTTATTATTAATTCAAAAGTGGTTTTCCAATTTTTGATCATACAAATAATGCTGGCTACCACTTTTGACTGGGAACTGTTTAAATTGGCACTTATAAGCTCTATCAGTGTTTGGCATGATTGATAGACCCAGAAAGAGAACAGGGCCTACAGATTTTAAAAATTGTGCAAAGTGTTTTCAGCTCCTGGTAAAGCTAAACATGAGTTTTGTTCAAAGTGCCTGGGGCCTGATCACAATTTTAATAATTGTGAGCTTTGTAAAATGTTTTGTCCTAAAACCCAAAAAAAAAGGACTTTAAAAGAGAAGTTATTTATTTATTTATTTATATACAGCAGTTATTTAAAAGTTGGTATTTGGGAAAGGCATACTGAGTCAAGGCTCATTTCCAGCTGCGACCCAGACTTTAAGGCTTCTCAGTCTGTCTCTACATCACCAAAGCACAAAAAAGGCTCACAGGGAGTCCCTAATGATGATAGAAAGCACGCATCAGAGGGTTCTTCTCTCCGTAAGCAGCAGTCCCTGGCAAAGGGGACTGATAACAAGATAAAAAAAGATAAAGCTGTTCAGCCATCAGAAAAGCATCAAAACAATGGAAAAGACATCAGGGTGTCAGCTAGGGGAACCCTGATTCCATTGATGGCAAAAATACAAACAAGCCTCAGAACCAGTGCTGCAACCAGTGCCTGCCAAGAAAAAGCAAAATGAAAAACATGCCTTGCCACTCCTTCTGTAAAGGAAAAGATAAAGGCAGTGGAACAGACTCAAATGTCAAGGACATAACTAAGGTATTATAGTTTCCCAGGCTTTTCTGGCTATGGGAAATTTGTTCAATGTGCCTGCCATCCTCCCCAGACTCTGGTTCCAGACCACTTGCCTGTAGAAGAGGGGGATGTGTACTATGGAGAGGAGGAAGGTGAACCTACAGAACCTGATGGTTCACCAGACCAAGGGTTTGGCTACCCTCCTAGGCCTACACATGATTACGTCTTTTATTCTACGTTTATCGAACAGATGGTAAACAGTCGTAACATCCTCTGTCTTGAAACAGAGGAGGATGAAGAAAGAAATGGAATTCATGGACACGATAGGTTTAGCTCACACAAGGAGACTACCAGTCCCCATCCACAAATCCCTTCAAAAGGCCACATCAAAAGTCATATCAGCAGCAAAGTCAGCTGCTGGCATTGATAAAAAGGTTGAAAAAAATCTGGTGGACAGACAGGGGGTGAAACACCTGGTTCTACCACTATACAACGACACCGTCAATATTGATGGTGCAGACATCGATAGGCACAATGCTGACAGTCAGCATTGTGCCCAACCAAGAAAAGTGTTTCTCTGCGGGGGGCTTTGCACCCTGCAACCCCCCATCTTTAAATAACCAACTCTAAGTCAGAGTTGGTTTAGGGTGGGGGTGCAACACCGGGAGTTGTGGTGTCAGTTCACAGTGCACCACCACAGTGAAATATCTTGACACAGCAAGATTTGTCGCTGTGGTGGTATTTCGCTGTGAAGGTGTCACTGTTCTGACGTGATACAAAATACCTGTATGCCCACCATGACCAAGAAGGAGAGGGTACAGGCAGATGCTTGTGAGAAGGCAAAGATGCCTCTCTTAACACGGCCTTCTGAAAAGGATTACAAGTAACTGAACACTATGTTCAAAAAAAAATGTATACAACAGCCTCCCTACTTCAAAGGCAGGCAGCTTACTTGGCATACACAGCCCAGCTGCAGACAGCATTATGGAATGTAGCGCTGGTCTTGAGTAATAAAGTGGATGGTGAGGTGGCACAGGATCTGGTTGCCAGAGCTATGTCAGCCCTGGATGCCACTAAATATCAGTTCCACAAGGCTGTAGACACTAATGACTCTGCTTCAAGAGTCTTGGCTCATTCAGTGGCATTGAAGAGGTGTGTCTAGTTAATGGTAACAATCTTTACCAAGGACACTCAGGCAAAGTCATTGATTTCCCCTTTGAGGAAAATTCTTTACATGGTGACAAAACAGAGGAACATATGAAAAAAGTGGATAAATACAAGTCCACTTTTATGAGTAACATTGAGAAAGAAATGGCCTCCACTTCCTATAGGCGTTATGGAAGAGGAGGTGGGGCAGGGGTTACTATCCAAGACCATATGCTGCCTATCAGTACCAATTGCAGAGAATAACATAGAGGCAGAGGCAGGAGGGGCTCCAGGTGTGCTGAACCACTGGCTCCTAAACCACAACCCAGGCAAAACTCCTGATAATTCCACCTATGTTGCCAGTCAACCATTGCAAGTGGGGGGAAGGCTGACCCACTACTTCCAGGAATGGGTAAAAACAGTGTTGCGTAGCAGCGCATTACAAGCAACATGCTACAGTAATCTAATTACATTCCCACGTAGCGTGCTATAATTACTGATTACTTACAAGAAAATGTTATACTCCGAAGTTACTGATTACATTTTCTGATAAGTAATGCATTACTGTAACACACTTGGTTCCTGTTACTTTTCAAATGTGGTCTGGTGCAGGAACTATGATTGCCACACATGATTTGCAGCAGCAGCCCCCCCCCATCAACTTCTTGGATGGGCATCAATGTAGCTTGTGCACTGGTTCCCGGTTGCTCTCTTTTTATTTTTAACTGATCCCATTGCCATGGTGACTGCGCTGGTCTGTTGTCTTTGTCAGAGTCAGAACTGGCTACCAGTTTGATGAGTGAACCCTGGGCTGGATCAAATCACTGTCATTCACTTCTTGTCAGCTGACTGTGGCACTGTGACGAGGAGGAGCAAGCCGGATTGCTGTATGCAGGAGTAATGCCCACAGTCTTGGCGCAAATTGCAAAAGTGGAACACAGACGAAGAGATGAAGAGGAATGGGAGGAGCTCAACAATCGATCCAGTCCTTGAAACAGAGATAGCAGCAGCAACCATCTTACGCCATCAGTCATGTCCCTGTATAGTAGACCAATCCCGTTGCCAGGTGTTTTTTTTTTGCCAAAGCACTATGTAACCCCTAGATGGTGCTATCCCAGGGGCTACTACCCCTGCCTGATTTGCCACTAACAGGTTGAGGGGCCTGGATCCAATGGCGGGTGCCTCCACCCAGAGGTCAGGGTTTGCAATAGTTAAACTAACTTGGTCACAGCCCTCTGGGACACTGCAACTCTTCTTCCCACTAGTGGCCCACACAATATATCAGAATTACCTTCACAGTATACACTTACCCCCAGGTCTAGTTCCGCACTGGGACCTCCTGTGAAATGAGATACAGTGCAACAATCACAGTACAGTACTTTAACATAGACAAATACCTCAGGCAGTATAACTTTGCTGAAACAAGCAGCTCTGATTTATTTAGGGGGATATAACAAGGACAGGAAATCAGGTTAATTAGCTTATCACTCTAATAATCTACCTATGGCTCTGTGCACAGCCTATCCCTATCAGTTACTGTCCCTGGGTACCCAAGCCCTAGTGGCTAGTCAAACCGTGGCAGCTGGTAGGGCCCTTTCACACGAGAAAAGGAGAATTAAACAGTCAGCAGTACAGTAATTCCATTTGGATTTAATGTGGCAATTCAACAGGGAGCAACCCTGAATTAGTACTCACGACCTCCAAATAAGATAGGGTCCTTCAATGTCAGCAGGGCTCACTTGAGGTACACAAACCTCTTCACACATCCATATAAAAAGCACTATACCAGGCAGGCTGCATCTGTATCCCGATCGCAATTACTGCACAATACCGGGAGAACACACAGCAGATTCAGTTCCTGACAGACCGAGTGCAATTTTCAGCAATTCTTCCAGTCTTCTACAGGGTGAGCCTGGTTTCTACTCTTCAGAGATCCTTTGATTCTTTTCACAGGACGGATTCAGTCCTAACAAGCTGTTACACAAGCTGCAGACGGAACTCTGGGCCTTACACACGTTTTGACTAAAACTGCACACTGAAAAGCACAGGCTCCTTCCTTCTTCACTGCCAAAGCTCAACTGAAACTCCAACCGACAAAACCGGGCACTTCCTTTGAGTTCCTCCCAGTTCTTGACTGGATTGGCTGTCACTACAATAGACTGCTGCTGTTGGTCCAAAAGGCACTGAAGTCTAAACTACATCTCCCAGAGTCACTGCCCATACAATCCTCTTGTGGCTGGCTCAGATTATGAGTCCAAGTTCTGATTCGTCCAAGGCACCATTTTAGAGCTAGCTTACCCCACACTGATTGGTCCAGTTCAGCAGTTCAAAACTAGAATGGGAACTAGCAGACACAGTTCTGACTGCAAAGCAGGTTAGACAAACTGTAATTTCATTATTACTCTAAATAATTTCTGGCAAACAGTTACATCTTTCAGATAGGTTCCCTTTGCACTCCTAGTGACTGCAAAAATGAAGTGAATTGGCAGCAGCTCGAGTGGTACTCAGAGAAGCACACAGTCCCCCCATACAAACTAATTATGTCTGCAAGCAGACAGCTCTTAAAGAGACAGTACCAGAGGCTCTAAAAACACTCACTGATAAATGGCTTAAATGCCAAACACCATTCAGGCTTGGAGCATTCAAGCAAGCTCCTGGAAGTCTTTTGGGAACCCCCATTTGCAGGGGGGTTACAACTATGTTGTTGGTTTTTTTTTTTACCTTCTCCCTGTCTTGTCAGTTTTTTTAATAATTACTGATAAGCCTGTTTAATGACTGGAATGGCACCAGTTTCAAACACAATAATAACTGGCTGCATTCCATAATAACCGGCTGGTTATTATGGTATTTGGCACCAGACAGTCAATAGCAAAACACAAAGGGAAACAGCAGTAGTTGTGTAGATCTAACTACAATCTTCAGTCTATCCACTGGCAAATGCTAGCATCCGATCTACGTACTGTATAGCTTGTAGAAACACAACATGTTAAAATCCATTTTTGTGATAATCACTTTCTTTTTTGATCTCTTTCCCAATTCAGTTGCATCATCCCTGCATCTTTCAACCACAGCTCCCCCGACTTAGTCACAGAGCCTTAAAAAAAAAAAAATAAATAAACCCCCTCCAAAAACACTTAAAGCAGCAGTGCAATGAAAATGGGCTAAAATTTGACCCCACCTTTGTTTCTTCCTATTCGATGCCAGATATCTTCTAGTTTATTTTGGTGGTAAAATTGTCACTTTCCATCATCATTTAGGAATTTTACGAACATTTTAAAATAATTATTTCTCAAGAAAAAAAGATAACTGCTTCATTTTTGCATGGAAATAATACTGAGGACCTGAGAAGGGTAAGAATCCTGACAAAAATGCAAATGTACGGTACACAGCATCCAGAAAACCCAAATCAACCGTTCTGCCAATATTTTTCATAACCACAGTAGCAAATTAGCTTTTTGGAACAACATTTTTTTCATTGCACTGCTGCTTTAAACATTATGGCAACAGGTCTGGATTAAAGAAAAAGTCATTCATTTAGTAGAAATACAACTGTGATTGAAAGTGAAAGCCGCTTCCGTCACTCCCCTGATACTTATAAAATAGCAAGAGTCCTGACTGCATATTTCTTTCAACAGTGAACTGGTTCAAAAAACTACACTAAATCTTTTGTAACACAAAAGGGAACCCTTTGAAAAAGACACTGTTAATCACAATAATCAAGAGGGATGACAACAAATGGAGATCGTAAGTGAAAGTCCTAAGCTTTGCTCTGATTGAGATGAAATCCTGTTTCTAAATGTATTCATTGATGTTAAACAGAGGAAAAACAGTCTGTCTTTTTTTTTTTTGTAAAAATGTAATTTTATTATGCAATATGCACATGTCAAGGTGGGTTTATGTGCACAATATGTTTTACCTGGTAAAACAGCTTCTAGTTCTCTACATGCATTTTCAAATCTCCACTACCAGGCAGCACTCTCTCTCATAATGGCAATTTTAACAGATTTACACCAGCAATTATATAAAGTATGGGGTGTAACATTCATTTTTTTACACATCCTTGGGTATGTAAAAAAAATTCAGAAAGCACAGAAAGCACAACACCTCATACGTTTATTCTATATTTAATGCAGCAGGTTTGCCTAATGCGTACTGCCTCGATGGGGTGTGGCTGGAGGAATAGTGGAATCTGGAGTACTGTGTGCAGTTCTGGAGACCCCATCTCCGCAAAGACATAGACAGAGTGGAGGCTGTCCAGAGGAGGGCAACTAAAATGGTGCAGGGTCTGCACCAGAAGATATACGAAGAAAGACTAAAGGAGCTTAATATGTATACCCTTGAGGAAAGGAGGGAGAGGGGGGACATGAGAGAAACTTTCAACTACCTCAAGGGAATCAACAAAGTCTAAGAGGTTGGCATCTTTCAGAAAAAGAGATGTGCAAGAACAAGGGGGCACAATTTGAAGATAGAGGGGGGACGGCTCAGAGGTAATGTGAGGAAGTATTTTTTCACAGAGAGGATTGTGGATGCATGGAACAGCCTCCCTGAGGAGGTCGGAGAGTCAAGAACAGTGGGGGAATTCAAGAATGCATGGGACAGACATAAGGCAGTCCTAGTGGGGGGTAGGAGGAAGTAAGCTGTTGGTTAATTAGGATCTGCAGCTTATCTGTTAGGTAGGAAAATGAGCAGACTAGGTGGGCCAAGCGGTCCTTATCTGCCGTCAAATTCTATGTTTCTATGTTTAGGGCACTCTGGATGATCCTTTGCAATGGCCAGCTTCTTCCCTCTTCCCACCCCACAACCATTAAGTAGCACAAGAAACTGCAAAATGTTACACAGTCCCCAAGTAGTGAGAAGAGTGCACAACAGGGAAGGCTGGACTTTGTGTTCTTGTATGTGGCATGTACAGTTTAGTGCAGCACGGTAAACTGTTGCAGGTTGCCAACCTGCCACCATAATGGAGAAGCAGCAATGTGTTATTGTTTAGGCTAGGGTGACATGCCAGCAGTTTGGAGGCAGAGCAGTGGTAGCATGAAGTCTGTGGAGCTCGGGGCTCAAACTTTCCCAAGTGAAGGAAGGCATGTCAGTATCAGGTAGCGGAGGATAAATACAGGGCAGCAGGCACTAAGCAAGGAGGGAAGGAGAATATTGTTTAACCAGGAGTAGCACACTAAGCCAAAGCTTGTTTCCAGATGCGACCTGGGAGCACAAGAAAGTTAAGTGACTTGCTCAGGATCACACAGTATGCACCTAGGCGGTTGTGAGATTCAAACCCAGGTCTCTAGATCTGCAGCTCAGAGCCTTAACCCACTACGCTATACTGCCTCCCTGAGGGAGGGGGTACTCAGGAACATAGTAGGGACCCAACATGTGTGCTGGCTGGGGTGTTTAATCTGGGCTTGTGAATTGATAGACCTTCTGTTTTGGGACTGTACACTGTGTTTATAGTTTTGATTTTCTGCATTCTTTCTCTTCTGATTTTTTTTTCCCTGTAACTAACAATGAGTCTTCTGGTGCTAGGATGTTGTCATTTTTTTTTATCTTTATTTTGGATGTTTTCACTTATTTTTATGTTGTATTGCATGCAGGCTCAAGCAACATCTTGTGATAGTACCACATTGGGAGGTGTGTCAGTGCCCTTCTCTGCACTGCCACCAAATGATCTATGTCCTTCCTGAGGTGTGGTCTCCAGAACTGGATGCAGTACTCAAGGTGGGGTCTCACCAGTGAACTATACAATGGCATGATCACCTCTTGTCTCCTACTTGTGATACCCCTTCCTATGCATCTCAATATGCTTCTAGCCTTCAGTGATGCCTTTTCACATTGTTTACTCTTAAGTCATCAGAAATAACTCCTAAATCACGCTCTTGTTAAGTAGTCATTAGCTGTTCCCCTCCCATTAAGTATATTCTGCCTGGGTTATGCTTTCCCAGGTGCATGACCTTACATTTTTTTGCACTGAATTTCAACTGCCAGGTTCTCGACCAGTCTCTAGTTTCCTTAGATTGAATTCCATTGTTTGTGTCCCATCAGGTGTATCCACCCTATTGCAGATCTTTGTGTAGAAACATAGAATTTGACGGCAGATAAGGACCGCTTGGCCCACCCAGTCTGCCCATTTCCCTACCTACCTACTAAATAAATAAATAAAATACTGGATAAGCTGCAGATCCTAGTTAACCAGCAGCCTACTTCTTCCTACCCCCACCCCCCAGTATTGCCTTATGACTATCCCATGCATGCTTGAATTCCACCACTGATTTTGACTCCACAACCTCCTCCGGAAGGCCGTTCCATGCATCCACAACCCTCTCTGTGAAAAAATACTTCCTTAAATTACCTCTGAGCCGCCCCCCTCTATCTTCAAATTGTGCCCTCTTGTTCTTGCACACCTCTTTTTTTGAAAGATGCTACCCTCTTGGACTTTGTTGATTCCCTTGAGGTACTTGAAAGTTTCTATCATGTCCCCCCTCTCCCTCCTTTCCTCGAGGCTATACATATTAAGCTCCTTAAGTCTCTCTTCATATGTCTTCTGGTGTCATCTGCAAACAGGCACACCTCTCCTTCTAGCTCATCTGCGATGTCGATATAATGAATAGGATTGGTCCCAGTACCAACCCCTGTGGTACTCCGCTAGTCACCAGACCTTCCCCTGACAGAGTACCATTCACCATTACCCTCTCCGACTTCCCACTTAAGTAATTATTAACCCAGCGTGTTATTTTATGTCTGACTCAAGCTGACTCAAGTTCTAGTTTGTTGACCAACCTTCTTCGAGGAATAGAGTTGAATGCCTTGCTGAAGTCCAGGTAGACTACATCAATGCCCTCCCTCCCCTGTCCACAGTCCTAGTGACCCAGTTGAAAAAGTCAACCATGTAAGTCTAGCACGACCTTCCTGCCATGAAGCTGTGCTACCTCGGGTCTAATAGATTTGTTGCTGCTAACCCTTCTTTATCCTCTCATTTAGCAGGGCTTCCATCAGCTTTCCTACCACTGAGGTGTGGCTTACTGGGCAATAGTTCCCTGGTTCCTCTTTGCTTCCACTATTATGGAGCAGCGCCACTGTAGCCTTTTTACAGTCCTCTGGAACAGTCCTTGTCTCCAGTGACAGGTTGAAGAGCTTTGCCAGGGGTGCAGCCAGCTCCCACCCGAGTTTTTTTAGGATTCTTGGGTGTATCTCAACCAGCCCTATTGACTGAGAAATGTTCCACAAAAAGCATGTAAACTGAAGTATCAACTACGGTTATCACAAATCCTAATGAACGGAGAGTCAGTATGGATATAAAATGACCATGACTTTAGATAGCAACATTTGGCAAACTGACTTTAGAAATCAATACCATACAAAGTCAATGTACTAGCAGATGCAGAAACAAAGACCTGCATGTAATCCAGACTAGCCAAAAATCCCAAGAGTAAGTAAAGTCCTACTATGACTCAGACCAGAAACCTGGTATATGAATATTACAAAGCACTGTAGATACTGTATATCCATTCATTTTTAATATCACTTTCATTTACTAAAATAACAAAAAAAAAACAGGACTGTGTTGTCATATGAACTGTTACATTTCTTTACAATGACATCTTCAATATATCATTCAACATGGTTACATCACAATAAATTGCACAACAATAATACACATCCAATTTAAAATCTATATGTAAAACAATTCATATTTATAGACTGCAACAAAATAATACTCAAAATAAAAAACTAAAAACTGTATGTGTGTGTATATATATATATATATATATATATATATATATACACACACACACACACACACACACATATATACTCATATATATACCTAAGATTAAGTAACAATCAATTGACTTTCACAGCCACAGTTTTTCTGCTCCCTGGTGACCAGCCATTGCAAAATGCTATTACCAGGAACAGAGTTACCAAAATATGGATGCCGAAACTATGGAACATAATTCTGGACCACTAACTAAAAAAAATCAGTCTCACTGTAACAGTGTTTATATTTAGGAAGACAAAGTCCACATCCCCATAGATCTCAACCATGACCCAACTGTCCTCACTTGCAACAAATCAGATATATAATTTGATGATTTACATTTTAAACTTAGGCGTAGACATTTAAAAGTATGCATTTGCCTTTTAATACTAAGTGATGGCCATCCTATCAAATTATATAAAACACATCTATGGTTTCTAAACAGGGCACAAGTCATGAACCTGGCTGTGCAGTGAAAAGGACTAGAAATGTATTAATGTATTAACACATAAATACAAATGTTCAAAGATTGTATACAGAGGTCATTGGCAATAAACAACTACAAATGAACAGGCCCAATTAAAAATAGGTGCAATTGTAGGCATTAAGTAATGGTTTACAACAGCCTCTAGGAAAGCTTTGGACCATCGGGGAAAATGAAAAACAAGTGGGATGGTGTTCCAAAACCTAGGAGAATAAATTATGAAAGCAATATTCCCCAGGTTAGATTTCAGTTTGGGAGTGAGGAAGACATGCTGATCTGAAGATCTAAGGGCATATTCATTGTGCGGAGGCCAAAGCAAGGATGCAAGTGATGTTGGCAGCTGATTCTGGATGACACCATGAATGACGCCACTAACAGCAAGATCATGTAAGGATTGGGGGGAGCCAAGCAAGCCTAGAGTATAGAGTACAGTGAGGCTCCTGATGATTACTAGCCAATGCAAAGCACTGGTTATTATAAATTAACATCCAGTTTCGTCAATATGATCTTTGCTGTGTCAGAATACACTGGAACTTAGGTATAATTATCCCACAGAGCAATGGCAAGCTGAGCCTTAGATGTGAAAGTGTGCCTAATTCTATATGTCAGTCCAAGCCTAGTGTTTACAGACATACAAGTGATTACAATATGGAGAGAGAAATCAAGGAATGAGTCAGCGGTCACCCCTAGATACCTGAAGGCCAATACCATGCCAGGATAGTACCATGCCTACAAGAGACCAAAAAGGGTGATGGACAATGTTTTAGCATGGGTTTTATTTTATTTTTTTTAAAGCTGTAATAATACAGGATAGGTTTTTTGAGAAACAAGTCTTGTCAAATTTAGGCAACTTACAACAAACAATAAATAAACATCAACAGCAAACAACACAAACCAGTTAATAAAACAACTGCAAACAGATTGTTCCTGAAGCAACAATGTTTTAAGCCATGCTTAAAAGTGGCAAGGGTAGGCGAATTTCTTAGCTGGGGGGCAGACACTTCCAAGAAAATGGGGTCCTGTATCAGAAAACATTCATTGCCAAAACATGTGTAAAATTTAGGTACAGAGAAGCCATGCTGTGGGACATTTCTAAAACTACATTTGTGAGCTGGGATTTTTAGTCTTTCAGATAAATAAATGGGGGTCTCGTTATTGACTGATTTGTACATAAGGGATAACCAGTGAAGATTACACCTGGAAAAGGGAGATAACCAATTTAATTGATGTAGTAAAGTCCAGTGATACTCATCCCATTTTCATTTTGATATAAAGCAAAGTAACTAAAAATAAACAAAATTTAGAGGAACGATATGTGACTCGAGGGCATGGTGATACATGGTATTTGTGACCGGGGCTCGGATAACAGGATACAGTTACCAGGCAGACTCGTAGATGTAGTGCATAAAAAGCGCCTTAGTGACACTTATTTTCTTTTCTTTAAAAAAATGATTCGTACAGAAATGAAAAGTCAGGTATTAGTTCATATTTTTTAAACAGGTTAATCCAAATGCAGTTGTCTCTGAAAAGTCCAGTATGATGCCCAGCAGAAGCACTCTTTCTTTCAGTCCTTTCCCACAGTCAGTCAGTTCAAGACTAACTCTCCTCTCTCACTGCCAGTTCAAGACTGATTCCCTCTATCTAAAAAAATCTACCCTAGAGGTAGGCTTTTATATCCATCTATTGCTGAAATCACTGTCATGTGACATCAAATCATCTGTAATTAGCACATCCTAGGCTCTCAACCTGCACCTATACATAACATAAAAGGTTGCTTCTAAGCCTTATTGCTTTAGTAATCATTTCTTTCTAACAGTAACATCATTCAACATAATCCCGTTTACAAAATGGTTCTATGTGCTTAATTATTCTCAATTACTGTAAGCTCCTCCCTCTGAGAAAAATGCCTTACCTACAGTTTAGTATAAATATAGGCCACTAGGGGCCGCTGCTTCCCTATAGCTTTCAGACATGCTCACAGGTAAGACACTAGGCCTTTGGTTTCCTTCCTGTGTTAGTTACGGTTTACCAGCCTACACAGAAGCACCCTTGAAACCAAAGTTACTAACTTCTTACTTGTTTTAATAGGAAGGGCTAGGCTGCTTATGTCTATTCCTACAGCTTTCAGTCCTTTATCTTTATTTGTATAAAACGGCTCTTTATTTTTATTTTATTTATTTCTGTATTTATTTTGAAAGTCGGATTTACAGCCTTTATATTTGTTTGTTTGTTTGTAAGAAACAGCCCTCGATTTTCTCTCATGGGGCTTTACCTTTAAGGGGAAAAAACACCTTCGAGACACACACTGTCTCAATCCCTTTATTTTAAACAGTGATGTGTATTTATTTTCATTCTTCTCTCCCTTTATTTGCTTGGGTGAACTTTCCTAAATAACCCAATATATAGTAATACTTTTGCTAAGCCCTTGCTTCATGGTTTTAAAGTACAACCTCTTTCTTTTTATTGTTTTAACCAACAACCTTAATGATATACTGTGTGTCCCATAGCTGGAAAGTTAGCCTGATGGCTAACTTTTCATTGTGGCCCTTAATTACTTTTGCAGCCTTCTCTTTATTGTGTTTTATTTATTTGTCTTTTCATTTTAGGGGCTTCCTGTACCTGTACATACAAGTGCTCGCTTATGTATTTATTTATTTAGACCCACAGGGTCTTTTCTTTTGCAACCCCTTGGTTGTTTCCTATATACCGCAACCTGCGCATCTCCAGTGAAACAGGGGCATATTTTATTTTAACTATAAAGCAGGGTGGCAAGAGCCATCATAAAACCTTTCACTTTGGCTTTCTTTATCTTAAAACCACTGGACAAGGAACAGTAGGGAAAGGGGTACAGAAAATAACAGGATTGCTGCTCCTGTCCTGAATTCATTTCTAACCAATAGCGCACATAAAGTACAGTTACGTAAGAACTTACCGTAACAGTAGATCTTTGAGAGAGGCTTTTGCAGTAGGTAATTACATATAGGACTGATGCCGGCCGGCGGCAGGACTCCATGGAAAAATTTCTAGCTAGCAGTCCCTAGCGAGGGACCACCCCCACGTCAGGTGACCGGCGTCATGCGACGTCGGTATAAAGGGGCTGTGCCGGACGCCCGCCTTCCAGTTCTTTCCCGCCACAGGTCTGGAAGGCCCGGACGAGACAGAAGCAGATATTTTCTTCAATGGAAAAGGAGCTGAAAAAGCCTAGGGGGATGGAGGGTGGGAAGGTATTACCTACTGCAAGAGCCTCTCAAGATCTACTGTTACGGTAAGTTCTTACGTAACTGTACTATCTTACTTCGAGAGGGTTCTTGCTGTAGGTAATTACATATAGGACAGAATCCCAAGCAGTCTGGAACAAATGAAAGGCACTGGGAGGAGGAAATATTCCAAGAAGCAACCCAAAACTCTTGCAACCTCAAGACAGGAGGCCTTGCAAGACCGCTAACCCGAAGCCTGCTCTACGGCGAGAGGCAATGTCCAAACTGTAGTGTTTAGTAAAGGTATGGACGGAAGTCCAAGTGGCGGCAGCACAGATGTCTGCCACAGACACATTCTTGAAACAAGCTGCAAAGGCTGCTACTCCACGAGTAGAGTGACCTCTGACTTGACCCGGAAGGGTCTTATTGTACTTGTCATAACAGAAAATGATGCAATGAGCCAACCACTTTGACAGTCATTGCTTGGAAACAGCATTGCCTTCCCTTTTGTGAGCAAAAGAGACGAACAACTGATCAGTCTTTCTGAAATCCTTCATCTTATCGGTGTAGTATCTCAGGATCCTGTGAACATCCATGGTATGGAGCAAATATTCTCCCTGGTTGGAGTACTGCGTGAAAAAGGCAGGTAACTCTATAGACTGATTTAAGGTAAACTTCGCTACCACTTTTGGTAGAAACTTAGGGTTCATGCGAAGAGCTACTCATTCCTTGTGAAAAGTCAGATAGGGGATTTTACATATAAGGGCCTGGAGCTCAGAAATTCTTCGAGCAGAGGTAATGGCCACTAAGAAGAGCGTCTTCCACGACAGAAACTTCAAGTCTACGGAGGCCGCAGGCTCGAAGGGAGGAAGGGTAAGTTTCTCGAGAACAAAGTTCAGATCCCAAGGGGGAGCAGGAGTCCGGACAGGGGGCCTAAGATGAAGGACCCCTCTGAGAAAAGTCTTGGATACCTCTAACTGGGCAAAGGCTTTATCAGCGAAAGGAACATGGTAGGCTGAAATGGCAGCCATGTGAACTTTCAAAGAGGAATGACTGAGACCCAGGTCGAAGAGGTGACGTAAATATTCAAGCAGAACAGCCACAGGACAGGAGAAAGGCTCTACCTTCCTGGAGGCAGCCCAAATAGAAAATCTCTCCATGTCATGGTGTAAGTAGACCTAGTGGAGGGTTTTCTAGCCTCCACCAGAATCTCGGCCACTTTTGGAGAGACACCAAAGCGAGATTGTGCTAGGTCTGCAGGAGCCATGCATGAAGTTGTAGGGACTTGAGTCCCAGATGGACCAGGTTCCCCTGATCCTGGGTCAGCAATCCTTGAGATAAAGGAAGAGGAAGAGAAGGAACCTCTGAGTATTGTTGTAGAAGAGAGAACCAGATTTGCCTGGGCCAGAAAGGAGCGATCAGAATCATTCTCGCTTCTTCCATTGCAAGTTTCTGCAGTACACGAGGGACCAGAGGAACTGGGGGAAAAGCATAGACGAATCTGCCCTTCCAGTTTAGAGACAGAGCATTGCTCCAGAAAGTGCCTCGTTCTGAAGCGAGCGAGAAAAGGTGGGAAGTTTTGCATTTCGGGAAGAGGCGAACAGGTCTACCTGTGGAATCTCCCAAAGCTGGAAGATGCCATCTAGAACTTTTTTGTCCAGCTCCCACTCGTGTGGCAGAGCCAAGGGGTGAATTAACTTGTCTGCCAGAGTATTGTCGACTCCTGGAACATGCATCGCCGTGAGGTGAAGGTTGTGAAGCGTTGCCCAGTCCCAAACCCTCATCGCTTCCCTGCACAGCAGGTAGGATCGAGTCCCTCCTTACTTGTTGATGTACCACACCACGCACATGTTGTCCGTTTGGACAGCTAGGTGATTGGGAAGGATGTATGGGTGAAGGGCTTGGAGAGCATATAGTACTGCTCGTAGCTCTAGCACATTGATGTGGAGAGCTAACTCCAATCTGGACCATAAACCTTGGGTTCGGTGAGGAATCAGATGGGCTCCCCAACCTTCGCCTGATGCATACGTGGTCAGAGTCTGGGAGGGAGGAGGATGACAGAAGGGGACCCCCCGAAACAGGTTCTCTCGAACCATCCACCATTGCAAGCCTCTTGTCTTCAGCGAGGAGATCAGCACCAGGTGATCTAGGTCATCTACTAGCTGATCCCACTGAGAGCGGAGAGTCCACTGAGAAATCCTCATGTGGAGCCATGCTCGGGGAACCCTCGGGATGATGGCCGCCATAAGCCCCAAAAGACAGAGAACTGACCTCGCTGGAACCTTCCTGCGTTTGGATAGCAGGGAAATCTGTCACTGGAGGGAGGCCGCCCTGTCCGGAGGAAGGAAGGCCTTGCTCACTGTCGTATCGAGGATTGCTCCGATGAACTGAAGTCTCTGGGAGGGGTCCAGATGAGACTTGGAATGGTTGATGGTGATACCCAGGCAAGTGAAAACCTGCTGGGTGAGGGAGAGAAAATGCAGGAGCTCCTCCCTGGACGAGGCCACCAGGAGCCAGTCGTCCAGGTAGGGAAACACCTGAACTCCCAAAGTACGCAGGTGGGCCGCCACTACCGCCAGACATTTGGTAAAAACTCAGGAAGCCGAGGAAAGACCAAACGGAAGTGTCTGGAATTGGTAATGGTCCCCCTGGAAAGCAAACTGGAGGTACTTGTGATGCGAGGGATGAATGGGGATGTGCAGATATGCATCCTGCATATCCAGTGCACAAAGCCATTGACCCGGCCGAAGAAGGGGCAGAAGGGTTTGAAGGGAAAGCATTCTGAACTTTTTGTATTCCACGTAGAAGTTCGGGGAGCTGAGATCGAGAATGGGTCTGAGATCTCCCGTCTTCTTTGGTACTAGGAAGAAATGGGAATAGTAATCCGTCCCTTGAAGGTGAGGAGGAACAGGTTCTATGGCCTGCTTCACAAGAAGGGCAGATATTTCTTCCCTGACCAAAGGAAGATGGTCCCTTGCATACGGAGCCTTCAGAGGGGGGTGGCGTGGAGGTTTCTGTAGAAACTCTATGGAGTGCCCCTCTGCGATAATCTGAAGCACCCATGAATCCGATGTTATCCTCTCCCAACCCGGAAGGTGGAGGGAGAATCTCCCTCCTACCGGTTCCTCCGGGGAGTCCGGAGGCGGTGGGAGAGGGGAGGAGTCAGGTGGTGTGGGGCAGCGCCACCGCTGGGGCACCCGCTGCTTTTTTGGGAGGCGGGGGCCTAGCAGCTGTGGAGGCCTGGCGTTTGGTGGCCCGCCTTCCTTGGGGTTTCGCTTGAGGCTGGCTGCGTCTGCGAAAAGGACAGTGCTGCGGGGGATGGGGACGGTACATGGAATCCACAGATTTCAGAGCCGTCTCCTTCTCCTGCAAATTGGTGATGATGTCCTTGACATCACCGCCGAAAAGCACTGAACCGTTGAAAGGTGCTTCCTGGATTGCTGACTGCACCTCCAGGACCAAACATGACACGCGGAGCCAGGCGTGATGCTGAAGACTTATGGCGAATGCGGAGCTTCACCCTGCAGTGTCCACTGCATTGTAGGTCATCCTCAGGATGTGACAACTGGCCGAAAGAGCAGAATGGACTAGGTCAGCTAACTCCTGCTTGACTTGGGAGTCAGGTAAGGAGTCAATCTTAGATTCCACCTGGGTAAGGATAGCCTTCTGGTAATCCGCCATATGTGTTACATAATTCAGGGCCCTAATTCCCAGTGTGGAAGAAGCATATATTTTTCTTACGTACTGATCCAGAGGGCAAGATTCCTTATCCGGGGAAGACGAGCTTAAATGTTTGGGGCATGCTGACCGGCCGTGAGTGGCGCTAATCACGACCGAGTCTGCACAGGGGTGAGAATCTAAAAAATCTACACCCTCCGGAGCCTGGTATAGCCTGTTGGACTTCCAAGGAAGTGGGGCTAAAGCCGACGGTTGTTTCCAAATAGTGGAAACAAGGTGGGCGTGAGGCTTGATCCAGGGTGGCACTAGAGTAGGGGCCGTAAGGGGTAGGTCCAGATGTTCGGTGAGTTTAACCCGCTGAGGATCTGGTTCCAAAGAATGCCACTGATGAACTTCCTGGATCTTCCTGAGCAACTCCGTGAAGGAAGGATCCTCCGGAGGAGATGTCGGAGGAGTCCTCGGCTGGGGTTTGGACGGAGAGCGGGGCTCGTCGTCTCTTTCGGAGCATCCATCGGAGGAATCCAAGGAATCCGAGAGTAAGGAAGAAGAAGAATTAGAAGCAGAGTAAGACTCCCTGACCCGTCTAGGGGGAGGAACAGGTTCCTTAGGGGGAATCCGTGGACGCATGTCCTGCCCCTCTCTGGATCCAGAGGGAAGAGCTCAGGAATCCGGAGGCGGAGAGGAAGTGTGCCGTCTCAGGCATACGGGGGCCAAAGGTGGCACCGTCACTGTGAGGCAGCTCTCGACTTCCTTGGTGAGCTGAGCCTTGGCCTCAGCCTACCAGGAAGCCAGAGTCTCCTGAAGATCCACCGGCAGCCTGGGGGGCGGTGGAGGAGGAGGAGAGGGATAATTATACAGATTATATCCGTAAGGCGAGTATCCATAACCCGGCTGCGGGAACACCAGTGCCGGGTATTGCGGCATCGGGTACTGCAGCGTCGGTGGAGCCAGCGTCGGGTACTGCGGCGCTGGATACTGCGGACCCGGGTAAGCCGGTGTCGGATAGGACAGCAGATACCCAGGTACCAGAGGAGCTGCCGTAGCAGACGGCCCAGTAGGAAGCCCCACGGGCGGATCAACAGTGATAGGCCCGTGGGGGGTCGGGCCCGACGGAGGAGGGATACCCCCCGCCGGCGTCGGTGGGGCCGGCGTCGGAACCGGCATCGGCGGGGTCGGTGTCGGAGCCGGCGTTGGTGGGACTGGCGTCGGGGCCGGCATATGGGGGGCCGGCGTCAGATCCAGTTCTGTAGGAGGAGGGTCTGACGGCGGAAAAGCATCCCATGCATCGCCCGGGGACGGAGGTGAAAAGTCCCCGGGGTCAGGCTGGGGCGACTTGGGCTCCCCGGATGGCAGCGAAGGCTGCGGGGAACCTGGGATGACAGACAATGGAGGGTCTGTCGTAGGCTCCAACACCCGGCGCACGTCGGAGGAGCGATAGTGCGACTTAGGGGCTGGATCGGCGGGCCAGAGAGCCGGTGTCCGGCTTATAGTCCCTCGTCGGGCGGGCTGAGGTGAGCGGCCGGTCGAGGGATGCGACCGTGTGCCGCCCGAAGGGTCGGGCGTCTTCTCGGTCTTCTCCCGGCAGAAGCGTCAGAGGAGCCGGCGTCCGACTTATGGGAGGTGTCGCGCCATGTAGGCCGCAAGCCTGCGGCAGTACTGGGGGTAGAGGCCTCCTTTAGCCTGGAGGCACCCGCAGGACCCGAGCGCAAGCCCGACGGGTGGGCCGATGCCTCCTCCAAAACCTTGGAGGCTGCCGTCGGACGATCCCCTGGAGGGGACGTTACCTGAACCGCGACTCCAGCCAGAGTCGTGGACAAGGAGCCCTTCTCCATGTGCCTTTCTTTGTCCCACTTCTTGTGGTGTCCTTCTGGAGAGGTCGACACCTGCCTAAGCTTCTTCAACTCCTTCTCCATTGAAGACATCTTCTTTTTGAGCAGATGGGCTTCCAAAGACTGCTGGCGTCGTCTGCGGGTAGCAGCGTTGAAATGCAGGCAATGCGGGCACTTGTTGACCGCGTGGTCGGGGCTTAGGCAAAAAAGGCAGAGAGAGGGCCGTCCTTGTGAGGCAGTTGGGCCGCACGAGTCACACTTATTTTTGGAAGGGACGACATAACACCGGCGTTCACCTGGCGATACAATAATAAAATTAATAATTTTGGTAAAAAGCGAAAGAAAGAATAGCAACTTTACCGGGCACTGCACGAGCTGACGGCAGGAAAGAACTGGAAGGCGGGCATCCGGGACCACCCCTTTATACCGACGTCGCATGACGCCGGTCACCTGACATGGGGGCAGTCCCTCGCCAGGGACAGCTAGCTAGAAATTTTTCCATGGGGTCCTTCCGCCAGCCGGCATCAGTCCTATATGTAATTACCTACTGCAAGAGCCCTCTCGAAGTAAGATTTATACTTATCCCCTTGGGTTAAACACAGCAGCATGTTTATGGGCATTCTAATACTATAGCCTGCCTTATCTTTCTTGTATTTAGTACATTCCCTTAGGCAATTTATTATTTTACAATAACTGAGGACGGTTTTTTCCCATAGGGGAAGGGGGTTATAATTTTCCATTATAACCCACGGGTTATAACGAGTGTGAGCAGGCGCACAAAGCGCTTTTCTGGTCCTCTTCAGCACACAGCACGCTACAATTTGCCGCCAGTTGGACACGGCGGTAAGTTAATTTAAAATATATTCCATGTAATTGCTGAGGCAAAAAAGCGTTGCCCAGCAATTATATAAAATGAAAGCTGGGGAGGTGTGTGAAACTCGAATGTTAGACACCCCCGAGGTGTGGCTCTCTGGGTTTATGTGGCATCCCGCACCTCGGGGGTGTCTAACATTCTCATTATAACCACCTTCCCAGCCATTATTGTATATATTATTTCTTGGGGGGGGGTTGTAAGAACATCAGGGTATCCACCCTTGACAGGGGTCACCCTGTTACAGTATTGCTATAGTCAAGGATGGTGAGAACTGATTGCCCAACAGTATGTTTACAGTCCGTGGTTGACAAGCAGTGTCTGGCGAGCTTTAGACATCCCAGGCACTGATGAACTTTGGAAACAGTTTTCTCAATGTGTGACTTGAAGGTCAAAGAAGAGTAGAAAATTAGACCAAGATACTGGATGTAGAGCCAACAAGCATTGCTTGGATTTGGAAGTGTTTAGTAGTAGTTTATCATGATCAAGTCAGTTTTGGACAGCCAGGAGGTCCAAGGAAAGGTGATTGTTAATGTTCACTATATTATTTGAGTTCAGAAAGAGAATCATGTTACCGCAGAGAATGGGCATGCTGCAGAAAATGATGGGTTGTTTGCTTGCCAGTGTAGGACTGGTATCGTTTAGTTCTCTTAACTATGAATTCCTTATTGTCATGTCTGACCACGCTCTGATACACCATATCTGCAATTACTTTATAGATATAAGCACTACTGTTTTATCATGTATTATTGTATTTTTCTGATGCCTCTGTATATTCCTTTGTACTGTAACTTCTTGATTTGTATTAATTTCTGTATTGTACCAATCTGTGTTTGTACCCTGTATTGTTTTCTACCCTTGGGTCGCACCTGGAATCGAGCCTTGGCTCAGTGTGCCTTTCCCGGTTACCAACTCTTAAAAAAATAAATAAAAATAGGAAAGGCAGTGATATATATTGTTGACATGCAATAAGAAAAGGAGAAAGCCTAGGATTGACCCTTGCAGGATTCTTACATTGGCAAAGGCAAGTTCAGAGATGGCGGTCCCAAATAACCCTCTGATACCTAAAGTGTTACTCAAATAGTGACTGGAAGGATGCTCATTTGCCAGATAATGTCATATGACTGGCAGGCTACTAGGCTGCCATCTGATAACTGACTTATCATTAGCAGGCTGATGGTTTGTCAGTCGATGACTGACTAGTGACTGTCAGACAACTTGTTTGCCAGCTAATGACTGGCTTATGACTGACAGGTTGTTTGTTTGCCATTTTATTACTGGTAGGCTACTGGTTTGCCTTCTGATGACTGGCAGGCTTCTGGTTTGCCCAGCAGATGACTGCAGTATGACTGGCAGGCTACTGGTTTAATGATTGATGACTGACTTAATGACTGTCATGCATGCTGCTTGTCTGCCAGTTAGTGAGTGGCTTTTGATTGCCAGGTTGTTTGTATTGCCAGCTTATGACTAGTAGGTGGTTGGTTTGTCTGCTGACTGAGATGACTGTCCAGCCACTGGAGTGACAGCTGATTACTGACTTATGACTGAGTGGCTACTGGTTTGCTTGGGTGCATTTACCATGAAGGCTAGCTGGCTGGTAAGGTGCAGGAAATCTTATAGCTGGCTAGCTAATGAATTTCCTGCCTCTTATATTTTCCAGTTTCTCTCTTCCGTCTCCCATTTCCAGGCTCTCTCTCTTTTCTCTTTCCAGCCTTTTCCTGACCTCTCACCTTCCCATTTATTCAGCCTCTCTCACCATTCTCGTCAATGTCCCTTATTTTTTTTTCTTTCCAACTTCACTCCCATGCTCCTTATTCTTAATTTTGCCAATCTCTTGTTCTTTTTCCACCCTTGGCTCCCTCCAGTTTCTTTCTTTCCTCTCATACCTGATTCCAGCCTTGTCCCCTCCTGTTTCCCTTCATGTTTCAGCACTTTTTTTTTCTCAGTTACTGGTTTGCTGATGCTACTTACTACAATAGGCTGCTGCCATCCTGCTGTTACACATGGTAAGGAAGTAGAAGGTGGAAGGCAGGCTAGGGTGTTGTAACAGCTATCTTGCACAAACATGTACTATATGTGTTACAGTCTACAAAGATACAATAGCACTATATCACGATGAGTTTATTTGCTTGGAAGGAGGTAGGGCTAAAAGACTGAATCTGATGTGGAGTAATGAAGTGATAAAATGATACTTGTTGGAAACACAATTTTTGTCACTTTACCATATAAATGTCTTACAGAGCTCTAGTTCCTAATAAGAATCAAGAATAAAGCTGCACAAATTCAGAGATAAATAAAAAAGCAAAGTAACTCACCCAAGCTAGTTTACATCATTTATTTGCAAAGCAACACATCCTACAGGTATATTTCATCCAGTTAGGGGTTATACAGCATTTCATCCATAACAGCTCATAAACCTTTTACCATCAAATACACTGTCTCTCAAAAGGTTGGAAAAATAAACAAAATGAGGGCCATATCTTAAAATCCTAGAGATATAGAGCACAGTTCTCAAAGGGGCCTATGTCTGGCCCAAGCTGTGGCAAACAGTAGCTTGCACCACAGCCCCATGTGCCACGGTCAATGTGTATGTACACATTACAGTAGGTGCTCAATTACAGTTCAGTCGGGGACTGGCCATGGAGGTGTGAGGCGGGCTGTGCTGGTCTGCGGCTCTGTCCAGGGATGTGGAGGGGGGCACGACCTGCTGGGGTGCGGGGTGGGAGGCACTGGGCCAGCAATGCGAGGGGCTGTTTATGTGACAACCCGACAGGCACATCGGGGATCAGGAAAGGGGTTCTCATATGTAACATTATTGAGGGGCACATTGGGGATCAGACGGGGGGGTTCTCCTGTACAATGGTATTGTGGAGCACATCGGGGTGGAGGGTTCCAATATACTTTATAAGTATGGGGCACATAGGGGATTGGGGAGGGGAGACCTGCACCGCTTTTGCAACCAGCAGCTCTCCCAGGGGAGGTATTTTCAAGTCTCCTTAGTCCAGCCCCAAATGGTCTAAGGGTACTTAGGATTTCCCCCTCCAGGAGAAGTCTGAGAATTGCAGTTCTGGGGCTGTGGCAGCTTGCGTCTGCCTCATGCCCCCTAGCACTTTGTCACATCCCATTTCTGGGCACAAGGATGGTGCAAGCCCTGTTTGGGGCAGGCAGACTGTAGCTGACACAGGCTGCCTTTGAGAATAGCTTCTGGCCGCATTGTGTGGTGCAAGGGATACCTTGTGCTGTTCACTGTGCCACAAACTCCTTGCGCCATGCCAGGAGTTTTGAGAATCGGGTCCACAGTGTCATCCCATACTGAGAACATGAATGCTTTGATACTTATAAAGTTTACTGTCAGTGCTCAGGTTGAACAGTGCTTTCTTCCTGCATTCTTCCACCATTTTAGCTCCTGTGTTTGTCATGTAGTGCTGCAGCCATTATCTGCATGTTCACACACAGGTACTGTGGAGTCTTGTGGGTGGCCTGGTTCCCTCCCTGGATCCAATGTATTCACTTTACTTTTTCAGTGATTATTTTTACCCCTTATCCAATTGCTTCACCATTGCCCCTCTCTTTTACTTTCTTTCCCTCCGTTTTTCAACTGGCCTCCAGCCTACCTGTCAGTCCCACAGGCAGCATCTTCTACCACTATCTATATAGTGCTGCTAATTTTACTGCACCTCATGGGGGAAGTCCCCCCCAAGATGAGCTCAATGACAGTGGAGGTATACCCCAGGCATAATGAAGTTCACAATCCAATGGGGAGGTGCTGTCTTGATCTTCAGCTGGGGGCCACCAGTTGATGTCACTCACCAGTCGGGGAATTTTCACCCTGTATAACTACACTCTGCTAATTCTTCTGAAATAGTCTGATACTGCACTGCTCAGGGGTCAGGATGTTGCATGATCACCCACAATGTCCTATGGCAGGTGCAGATCTCAGGAGGTGATAGTGTTTTATGGAGATGCACCCCTCAGTACTGAAGATATGGCCTCTGCAGCATTCCCAAAATTCTTCTGGCATACGGCAGAGTAGTTGGTTCAGTTGTAAAACCAGGTCTCCCACAGTGGAAAGCAACATGCTGTGACAACACCACTAGGTGGGCTGTGATGTCTTTTTTTAACTCTAGCCCTCTCCAGACTTCCAGCCAAAATCCTTTATTGCATCATTGCAAAGGGTTGGGAGCATCCACACAAGGCCCCAAAATTTCTGCATCTTTTCTGCTCTCCACCACTGTAGAGGCTCAGTGGTGTTTAAATGGATCACCTCCAAAGCATCTTCCAAATTAAATTACTTAGTGGTTCTTGAGTTCCAAATCTTGTTGGTCACAAGAGCCTCAAAGTGCAACCACAGAACATACTGGTGGTTTCAATCCTTATTTGTTCTTTAACCCCCGACATACACCAAAACTCTTGCCAAAACACATTTCTTTTTACACAATATACTATACATTAAATCAAGTCGTAGATGCATTATCACTTGAAATGTGTCTCACGTGCTTTTTAAGGTAAGAAACAAACACTATTACATTACCTATGTATTCAAGGCTCTAAACAACTCTGTGGAACTAAAATAACATGGTGCTGGTGGCTGTATGTGGCCACGGTGGCCTCATCTGAGAAGCATCTAATGGATCTAGACTGATGTGCAGGTAATGCATCAGCAACTCTGCACGCCTAACAGTGGTACAGAACGGGATATGTAAACTAACCTAGAGAACATAATCTGTTACACTGCCACCATTCACTGCTGTTAGAAGCAACTGAATGTAGTACTGGAATATGTGTATTTGCCCTGACTTAAGAGATACAACTTTAACCCGCGTACAGAGTATCATTTTCCTGCCAAATATCTCCCATAAGAACTATTTGGGTAAACAAACACCAAACTGCATTTAAAAAGGTAACGTGGTCTAGAGGTTATAGCACACCGGAATATGAAACAGAGATCACAGGATTCAATCCTACCATAGACACCAGCTCTGTGTGTGACCTTTACCAAGTTAATTAACCTCTCTGTGCTTTTGTTTACACAGCTGAACATTGAACAGAAGCAAGTCCGACTGGAAATTAGGTGTTACTGTATGTCTCAGTTGGGCTATCCTAGGTCAATAATATAATAATAATAATAACCATTGTTAGTTATTCTCTTGGCCTAATAGCCTGCCCTTGGTCATGTATTCACAGCTGTATTTTCCCGCACCCATTCCAGCCTGTGCCCCACTTGATGTACATATTGCTGGTAACATTTTACTATATGCACTGACTGTATCATTATCATTGTTTAGAAAATGGGCAAAGCTATTTGAGCCATCTGATTGGCTTAGACATTTCCCTAGGTGGGCATCTATCAGACAATAGATGCCTACCTATTAAAAAGGCCAGCCTAGCCTGCCCCGTCACCAGGATCTTGGTGCCCAGCCTGCTCTCCAATTGGATAAAACCCCTCAATTGCATTCCAAATGTCCACCATTTGTTTCTGTCGCCTAGCAGGCGACAAACTGAGTGGCTGACTTGTCATAAAGTAAAAATTCTTAAAATGTAGTGTAAAGAAGACGTAATGTTTTTCACACAAAATTCATTTTTCCCCAAAAAACAGCTTCTCTGAGTCTAAATATTGAGTACCGTCTTGTCCCATGCCTCTTGATTATCCACAGCGGTACTCTGAGAGCCGAATCCGAATGCTTTCTCTCGTTCCTCCATCAGACGGCAACCTACTAGCTCCCGAAACAGACTGATTTCTAGGTCTAGCACAAATTTCTCTGACATGACTTGACTCTTTCTTTCCTTACTGTGATACCTCCGTCCCGAGACGATGGCGGAAATAAAAAAAAAAGCCAGCTGCAGTTGCAGTGTGTGTAATGACTGGGGGACAGGGAGTGAGCGGAAGACTGAGATGAACTGTGAGTATGTGATTGATCAGCTTGTCAGAAGCCAAAAACAAAGGAACGGAGGGAAAAAAAATTGGCAGTTTTTTTTTTTTTTTTTGAAAAGCATGTGTGTTTCTAACAAGGAAGAGCGAGCTGAAGACGGGCGTTGGTGGTGGAACAGAGTGAGCCGTTGAGTCAGGCTGAGTGGTCAGTCTGTGATAACTATTAAAAACAAAAACAGACTAATGGGGTTGACAAACAATGTTAGTGGTCTCTTTGTAGTTGTTTGAGGATCTGAGTTGTTGGGCGGGAAGGTATCTGTGTGCCTGTATTATTTCGTCGCTAAGCGAGGGGGAAGCCCTGTATGCCAGTAGCGGGCAGGGTAGCCATGACAACCAACAACAAAAGCAAAAGTCCTTAGTTCAAAAAGCAGGTGGAGGAAATATTTTTTTTAACACTACAAATAAAATACTTAAGATATTAAAAGTTTTACCATGCAGACTTGTTTATTTCAAGCATATAAAATGCAGTGCCCATTTTCTAAGCATAATAATACCCTCCAGGGTGGGCGGTATGGGCAATACCAGACCTTCTAGGGGCTATAAGACCCTCCGCCTGCGGCGTCGGGCCTCATTATACCCCTTGGCAGTCCGGTATTGCTAGTACTGCCCACCCTGTCAGGTATTCTTGTTTGCATATATTGCCTTTCCTGTACCCCTCCCCATGTCAGACCTGGAAATGAATCTTAGCTCACTCTGTTTCCCAGTAACTAGTTTTAAAATGTTACTTATTTTCTTTAGATTTTTTTTTTTTGTGAGTGTGCAAATTTAGTGTGCATGAAAGGTTCTGGACTGACAGCCACTGGCACCTGAAGTCCTCTTCTTAACCACATGAAATGTGCAGCACAGGTGTCACGGTGCAAGTTTCTCCATACTGCCCCACCAATGTGCCTCAACCATGACATGGAGGGACCACCACATAGATGAGAGGGCAGTTCAGACGCCATATCCTATTCAGTCCTTGGTCTCTCATGTGACACTGCCAACAAGAGTGCCAATTAGTGCCTATTGTGTTGGTGGTTTTGTGATGGGGACACCTGCTCACTGGGAACTGGACTGAAACAAACAGCTCATGCCACATAGGCTACTGAAAAGCCCTCAGGTGACAATGGCTTTTGGCCTGTGCTGGATTTGAACCGGTGACCTAGAGGCAAAATGCTCCTTAACTTGTTACCAATCCACTGGATCATTCCCCTGGTTACCAGGTTTAAACAGATATAAATATATAACTAAAAAAATAAACTTTATGATAAAAAATAAAATAATAGAGCAGACTTCATTTGAAAGCAAGACAAACCTGAATACAAAACATGACTGCAGGCCCTTTGTTTATGTTTGCTCTACTCTTATTTGAAAAATGTTGAAAAAATTCCAGTTAAGTAAAATATGTTTTTTTCCCTTTAAAATGTTTTGCTCTGCATATAAAAGCAATAAACTACCCCGGAGACTTTGCCAAATTATTTATTCAAGAATCAATGACTGCTGATATTTTATTGTTTTAACCCTATAACTTCCTCACCTTTTTAATCCCAGGGGGAATTCTTATCAATATTAATGCAATGAAACTGAGTTTTTTTTTAAATATATGGTCATTGATTATCCCTACAGCAGCCTCTTGCCGAAATTAAATTCAAGTGCATCTGCAACATAAAAGTGCATTTTGTATCGTAAACTTCATGGAACACCTGGCTTGGAATTCCTTGTTCTGATTTGTCCATTGGAAACTCTTACTGCACTGGTGAATGTTAGTGTAAATAGAATTATAGATCATGGCAATGTCCTTGACCACTCACAGCCCTCCCTTCAGTTGCTCATGATGTACTCTTATTACTATAACGCGCTTCTCGCTGACCACACGTGCCATCAGCAGTTGAAATAATAAAAGGATTTTTTAATTTAATGCAGTTAGCTATCTATAATAATTTTATGGGTCCATTTGGAGGGCCTCTTATGGATCTAAGAGTGTCACCTCTTGTGTCCTTAGAACCACAGAACTGCTCACCTTCAGTTTGCAGACCTTTGGTCCTAAAACCTGGAGGCAACACTCTATAACCATAAGATGATAAGAGGCCCTCCATACGGACCCATAAACTTATAAGTGGAGAGCATGTTCTGAGTTGGAAAGAAGCATCAAGCATATGCAGCTCTACAACTGGTTTTAAATTGAAATGCTGCTTTTATAGCATTATTTTAATTTAACAGCTGGTCAGAAGGCATATGTGCAAGCAAGCAGGTGGTATAGCCTCAAAGTTAAGAGTACTGAGCAGTAAATCTGACAAAATCATACCAGGGTTCAAATCTTACAGCTGGTATTTGTATACTACGTGGTTTTAAGCATATTATTCCACTTATTTCATTTAATAATTTTTACATGAAAACTACTGGCTATGTGACTTATTTGCATCTATGCCATAGCTTTGTTAACCAAGCCAATTTGTTCAAATGATTTCCAAACTATAGTGAGAAAGAAATAATGTGACCTAATGGGAACTGCACCCAGGCCCCTGGAGTACCGTCCTGGTGCTCAAACCACTGAGTGACAGGCTCACATGATTGGACATGGGTTCCTGGACACACTTCCTTTCTCTGGTATTGCATATTCTCTAACTAGGAACAATCAAGATGGCAATTTGATGTGTTTGGTGTAGTATTAGCCACTGCTTAGCAATTAAATCACAAATTGTAGTGAGAAATAGATAAATAATGTGTCCTACTGGGAACTGAACCTAGGCCCCCAGAATACCATTCCAGTGCTCTAACCACGGAACTACAGGATCAGGTTGTTGGACCTGGGGTTCTTAAACAAACTTCCTTTCTCTTAAAGCACAAATTCTAGTAAGAAAGAAATAACGTGACCTGCTGGGAATTGAACCCAGGCTCCCAGAATACCATCCCAGTTGTCCAATCACTGAGCTACAGGCTCACAAGGTTGGACCTGGGGTTCCCGGACACACTTTCTTTCTCTGGTATTGAGTATCCAGCAACTGGGAAAAACTGAGATGACAATTAGATGTTTTTGTGCAGTGTTTGAAACTGTTTATCGATTAAACCACAAACTGTAGTGAGAAAGAGCTCGATCATTCTTAGCTGCCAGCCCTAGAAACACAAGTCTATACTCCACGCAAAAGTTCATTTTTGAGGTGTGCTTCATGTGCCCTGTAAGAAACATCTTTGTTCCCATTGAAACTAAAGCATTTAGAGTTATACAGAAAATGGTTGACTGGTTTGGCATTTCCACATAAAGTACTTTCACCTGAAATTTCAGAAAAATATTCCTTAAGGTGTCCCCTAACCACCCCTACAAGCTCAAGTCTGTACTCTAAGTGGAAGTTCATTTTTGGGGGACTGTTTCATGTTTTCTCTGAAAAACAGCTTTGTTCACATTGACCCCTAGGCACTAATGGGGCGGAGTGGCTATGCGCGTGTATTTGGGATGCGCCAACTACTCCCACACCCTCGTGCCCCGATGGAGGGATGCACAAAGGGGCATGCAGCCGGACGTGCCCAATCTCCTGGCTGAGTGAGGAGCAAAGCACTGGGGGTGGGCGAGTGGCAGGCCAGCACAACACACCAGTCACAAAGATGTGTAGTGCGATCTGCAGAGGGGTGCAGTGCAGAGCAGGTTACCGCAGCAGGGACCTTGCTGTAACCCACTGTGCATCCCCACAGAAACCACCTGTCGGACACAGCGGGACTGTGAAGCAGCCCTCTGTGCTGCCAGAGCCCACACAGCAGACAAGGAGGGCTGGGACAGCTAATCGGGTGAGTGCCCACACAGCACGGCACAAGGTGCCACCTTCGTTGCACTGTACCCACCACCCAGTTTGTGCATGGGCACCCCCACATACACACATCACAACCTGCCACTGTAAGGGCCTGTGCTCCCCTGCCCCAACACATGGTGACACCCACCGGTCATGGCAGTATGCCACCCCAGCGAAGCACCAGCTCCATACAGTGGGTCTGCTGCCCCTCACAAGTTGCCCCATGTCTGCTTCTGGGCACAGTCCTGCCAACATTA
Organism: Neoceratodus forsteri; assembly: GCA_016271365.2. Classification (NCBI taxonomy): domain Eukaryota; kingdom Metazoa; phylum Chordata; order Ceratodontiformes; family Ceratodontidae; genus Neoceratodus; species Neoceratodus forsteri. The sequence continues at coordinate 915,377,984 of CM057454.1, read as the reverse complement.
CTGCCCCCAACCCACAGTGGACATCCACAGCGAACCCTCACCCACCCACCTCCATCTCCGGGTGTACCACTTCAGTGCCCCGTCATGGACAAGCTGGTGGCATACCCACCACTCACCCCCACAGCCACTGGCTGTTGGACTTCTGGTCATGTGCCCTGCTGCACAAGGGATCCAGTGCAGGACCCAGGCCAGGCATCGAATTGGATGTCCGGCCGGTCCTGCGACTCCACCCCAACCACCCTGTGGAGTCCTGCATGCCAGGGGGGTGGGGCCGTGGACAGGTGGCCAGTGGTCATGCATTCTGCTAGTGCGCACCTGTCCATGGATGCTCAGCTATGCAGGCGGAGTACACGCATGATGCACGTACCTACATCCAAATGGTGCATAGGGCTCATTGAAACTAATGCATTTAAAGTGTCACAGAAAATGGCTGATAGGTTTAGCATTTCGGCATACTTTCACCTGAAATTTCAGAATCATGTTCCCCAAGGTGTCCCCAATCATCCCTGAAAGCTCAAGTCTGTATTCCAAGCAAAAAGTTCAGTTTTTTTTGGGAGGGGGTCTACATGTGCACTCTCACAAATGGACTCAAGCCATAGACAGTCACACACATTGGAAAAAGAGAATGAACTGTTAAGGCCACCTAAGAAATGGAAAAATGACAGCATATGGGGACTGGCACCACTGCACCATAAAATAGACACTGCATCACTGACTGCCGCAGAATACTTGAAAATCACATGCCACACGAAATGGCAAAAAACAACATGATGTTGGGCATGACAGTATCAATTTTATCTGCCCAGTTATCGCAAAACATGTTTCATATATATGTTTCATATTTATTTATTTATTTGATATATCAGTTTACAACCTTTGAGCCAGAGGCTCATTTGCAAAGGTACCTCGTCACATGTAAGACAGATGGAAACATAGAGTAGGTATAACAACAATTACATTAAACATGAGATACATGGTATAACAGTGGTTACATTAAGTATGTGTTACAGACATTTGTCACAGACAGTAGTTACAAGATTTGGAAGTAGGTATTTTCTGACATTATTTATAACCTTTGGATGACGATATTTACAACATAACAGCAGTGAGGCATTATAAGCTTGAGAAGGCACCTAAACATAGTAGTCAGACCTAATCATGGGTTTGGTGTTAAAGATGGAGGTTGCAATCCATAATGGACTTTGTCAGAGAATATTGGATCAGAGTAGGTAAGAGAGTAAAAGAATTAGAAGCAGTTGCAGGAGCAGATATTGAAGAGGTGGTTGTGAAGAGTGGTTTTGAAATGGGCGATCTTGGGTGCACTAGTGATGGTGCTTGGGAGTGCATTAAACCATGTGGGTGCCCTATGGTGGAAAGATCTCTGGGCAAGGGAGGTTTTTACCCTGGGCACAACCAGAGGAGCTTTCTCTGAATTGCGGGTGAAGATAGTGGGGGTTGCAGGCTGAAGAGAGGTGGTGACCCCGGGGGGGAAGAGTCCGAGCAGTATTTTCTTGGAGAGTAAGCAGGTCTGGTAGTGGAGCCTTTCCTCAAGGTTGAGAATATTGGCAGAGGTATAGAGCGAGCAGGTGTAAGTAAGCCTGGGTGCACCTGTAAGTTGCCTGCAGGCCTTGTTTAGTGTGGCCTGGATTATCTGGAGTGTGGTGTTATTTGCTGCACCGTATACAGGGAGCCCATAGTCACCTAGGGACAGTATCGATGAGGTGATGGCAAGCCTAAGGGCGTGGGGGGGAAGGCAGTCCCTGTGTCGGTAAAGGAGTCCAATCCGGATGTTTGTTGCAGCAGCAAGGGTGTTTATATGGTCATGGAAGGTAAGGGCCGAATCAAGGGTAAGTCCAAGATATTTGTAGTTGGATACCTGCTCAAGGGGGTGCTGGGTGCTGGGAAGGATGCTGAGTGGTGCATTCTTAGCTCTGTTTTGGCGGTGAGAGAAGATCATTGACTTCGTCTTTTTTAAGTTGAGGACCAGTCTATGGTCCTTAAACCAGGTTTCGGCCTGGGAGAAGGCAAGTTGGAGGGAGTCCTGCAGGGGTGTGGGTTTATGATGCGAGGTGAAGAGCACTACATCATCTGCATATAGTAAGATTTTTGTGGAGCAGGCCTTTGGTAAGGAGTTTAGGTAGAGGGAGAAAAGAAGTGGTCCCAGGATAGAGCCCTGGGGCACCCCGGAGCGGACGGGTAGTGTGTCGTATAGAGTTTCGTTAATTTTGACGCATTGGGACCGGGTGGAAAGGTAACTGGAGCACCAGGCCAGGGAGCCTGTGGAGAAACCAAGTTGGTGGAGTGAGTCGAGAAGGAGAGGGTGGCAGTCTGTGTCGAGGGCCTTGGATAGGTCTATGAACACAGCTCCTGCAATGTTACCGGCGTCTAGGGAGGAGTGCAGGAAGTTGATGAATTCTAGGAGGGCTGTGGTGGTGCTATGGCCTGAATGGATGCCATGTTGCTCTGGGCATAGGATGTTATACTTGGCTAGGTATTCAGTAAGTTGGGTGGCCACCACTTTTTCTAGCGCTTCTGGTGGGGGGGGAGAGAAAGGAGATGGGTCGATAGTTATTAGGGGAGGCTTTGTCACCACTTTTATGGATGGGGGTAATGACAGCTGTTTTTCAGGCACTAGGGAATTGCCCTAGGCATAGGGATTTGTTGAGCAGGTCTGTTAGGGGGACTAGGGCCACGCCGAGGGCTAGTCGAAGGAGCCTGGCATCTAGGGGATCATTTATAGGGTTATTGCTGTTTAGCGCTTTTTGTAGGTAAGGATGAGCTTCGTGGGGGGATATTGTGCTCAGGAGAAAACAGGGATGCTGCAGGGTTGGAGGCGAGGATTGGGGTACAGGGTCAAAGAAGCCACTAGGTAGAACAGTGCTGAGATCTGAGAAGGTGGTGTTTAGATAGTTTGCTATGGTGAGTGTGTCGGTGGAGGCAGTGCCATTTATGGTGAGCTGGGAGGGAGGTGGGGAGCGAGATTTCCCATTGAGTTCTTTGATGTTATTCCAGAAGGTCTTTGCAGACCCCCACGTGGTTGTGAGAGTGGATTGATAGTGGTCTGCTTTGGCCTTACGGATGACTCGAGTGCATTTATTGCGAGCAGCATTATAGGAATGTCTGTCCGCCAACCTGCCCGATTCTATGGCTTTGTGCCAGAGATTATCCCTGTCTCTCAACATTTGGAGTAGGGAGGGGGTTATCCATGGGGCATGTTGCCTTTTGGTGCGGAGTTTGGTGAGTGGAGCACAGAGGTGACAGGTCTTGGTGAAGGCCTGTGTAAACAGGGTGAGTGCATTGTTGACGCTGGGGGCTGTATTAATGGGGGACCAATCTATCTGGGTGAGCAGCTGTTTAAGTTTTTTTAACCCTCCTGGGCAGAGACACCTTCTGAAGGTTGTTGGAGCTATGGGTTTGGGTGTGGAGGAGGTCCATTGGAATAGGATGGGTGAGTGGTCACTTAAGGAGTCGGGAGGTACTTGTATATCCTAGATTTTGTGGGGGCGGTTAGAGATAAGGATGTCCAGGAGGGTGCGGGTACCAGTAGATGTGTGGAGTCTAGTGGGTTGGGTAACTAATTGGACCATGTCAATGGCTGAGAATGAGTCCTTAGTTGGTGCTGCAGAGGGGCCAAGCCAGTTGACGTTGAGGTCCCCTACTAGTGTCCATTCTGCATTGTGTGGTAGGGTAGAGAGGTATTCGGTGAGGGATGTGATGGCAGTCTTTTGTTTCTTAGGAGGTATGTAGGCGACTGTGAGGTATAGTGGGGCCCTGGAGGGTTCGGGGTGATTTTTAGGGTGAGGGCTTGTGCTTCGTTTGTGAGTTTGGGGGGTGGGAGCACATGACCAATAATGTTGTTGGTGATGTAGAATGCACAACCACCCCCACGCTTTCCTACCCTGTCTTCCCGATGTAGGATGTATCCGGGGAATAAGAAAAAGGCGTCGGGAGTAGATTTGGAGCCAGGTCTCCACTAGGGCAATGATGTCTGGTTGGTGAAGGGTTGCCCAACATTGAAGCACTGCAGATTTCTTTGGCAGGCTGTGTATATTCAGCGAGGCAATGCGGAGTCCAGAGGATCTGGCAGGTGGAGTGGTGGGGGCAGGGCCTGGATTAGGGTGGATATTGCCAGAGAGGAGTAGAAGGATGACTAAGGCCTAATCATAGGGCGGCAGGTTGTTAGAGTTTTGGGGAATGTTTACAGGAGGGAGGATGTATTGGGGCAGGGGATGGAAGGGTTTGGAGGGATTGGTGGATGCAGAAGAGGTGGTGCCAGGGGGCCTGGGTGGGTGCTGTCAGTGGAGGTGGATGCAGGGGCCAGTGTGTGATGACAAGGTGGGGAAGGGGGGGTGGCTAGATCTGGAGAGCTGCAAAGGTGCAGTCCACAAGGGGCATAAGGTGAGGTGTGTCAGGTGGGAGGTGAAACCCAGGGTGGTAATGAGGATGAGGCACATAAGGTGGACTTGAGCAGACATGGTGCCTAGATAGCTTTGGGGGAAGAACAAATAGGTTGTGGGGGGAGCCAGAAAAAGCTGTAGGGGCTTTGAGATATGCCATGACACAGTAGCTTAAAAAGATAGCCAGATATGATGGCTAAGTGGCAGTGCTGTTGACTTTGGCAGCAAGGGTGCAGGGTTCAAAGCCTATAGTAGCACCCAGAAGATTATTTTAGCAGACTATGGGGTTAGGAGGCTTTTAGAGTCTTAAAACTAAGAGCAAACAATAGTCTGATGTGATAGCTGAGTGGTGGAGCTGCTGATTGACATAGCAAGGGTGCAGGGTTCAATGCCTGCAGTGGCACCAAGAGTAGAAATTTTGGCAGATTGTGGGGGTTAGAAGATTTCAGAGGCATAACGTATAGCTAATACTAGTCTAGTAGGATGGCTGAGAGGTACAGCTGTTGACTGTAGCTATAAAGGTGCAGGATTTGAGGCCTGTAGTGGTACCAAGAGAGAAATGGTGAAATATTTTGGCAGACTGGGGGGGGGTCAGAGACTATGAGAGCCTTAGAAAGTAAGAATAAGATAGTCAGATATAATGGTTAAGTGGTAGACCTGCAGACTCTAACAACAGGTGTACTGGGTTTGAGAGCAGCAGCAGAACAGAAGATAGGTATTTTTGTTTCTAAGAAGGAAGGGTTAAATATTTATATGACAGACAAGTAGACAGATTGCAAACAAACTACGTTAATGCATCTGTTAGGGATTCCAATCAATTCTTATACTACTGATAAAGGACTGTTGCTTCAATCCTTGTTGATTATTTTCAGTAAAAGTGGCACCAGGCAGGATGCAACACAGTAATGCTGCAGTATATCACAAAATCCTGCAGCATACTGCAGAGAACAGTGTAATGTACTCACCTTGCATAAAAGAGGCTCCAGCCAGCTTTTCACATAAACGTACAAATTTATTGACACATAACAAATAAAGTGCAAAATGGGATATAAGCTCACCCCTCATAAGACAGCACCCACCTGACTTGTTTCAGACCCACAACTAATCTTTAATCAAAGGCTGAGGCTATGAACAAACAGACAGGTTTAAATAGGCACTACCTGATAACATCATGACATATCACTATCCTTAAAATAATGTATTAAAAGAAATATAGCAAAAGTCACATTACATTTTTCTCTATTACAATAACACGTATAAATATATCATCACAAAGAAAAGTATATATAAAACCTGTCCCTGTCCCTACCCATTTGTTTTATAATATTCTTTAACATATACAACTCTAAGGTATGGATAAAACTGTGTCGAATAAAGTGATGTCAGTAATTGTTTTCATGAAAAGAACAATTAGGCAATATTAATAATAATTAATAATATTTGTAAGTGTGAGAACACCACCAGGAGACACTAGTGGGGCACAGGATGCTGTAATATAAAATGTATGCTGGTGTATTAGTACTTGGAAATGTAAGGTGAATGACTAGTATGATTGTAATGCACGATGGGATGTGGTGTTAATATGGGGAATAAGGGTATACAGTAAAAAGATACATACAGTGTGGCGGTTACAATGTGATGATGATTTTAATTATGGTTAGTATGATCAGTTTACGTCTAGATCAAGCGTGGCTGAGAAAGGGCAGTCAGTGCCTAGTCCACTACCGGGTTAAAAATAAAAAATGAAAAAAATCCTTTCCCCCAAGAAAGCCCAGTGAGTGAAACATTGGGCATTGAGGGGATCATGGCAGTGTGAAGAAGTTTTTGAAAATTAAAGTGTAACCTTGAAAGGTGAAATCTGGGCTGGTTTCTATTTTTCTGTTAAAACCATGTAAGCCAGTTTCAGTATCCCAGCAGAACCACATGGGAAAATGCATCTTTGACCATGGCATCACCCCCCACTGGATTTTACCCTCACATCTTGGTATACCCAATGCTGCACTTTTCACCCTCTCCCACCCTTCCTACATTCCTTCTCCCACCCCTTCCTCTCCCTATGACTCTGGCACTCTCATCTGTCTATTTTCTCTGACAAATGCCGCTGGCTGCCTTGTTACAATGCTATCCTTGAATTGTGTTAATCTGTACTCTGTTTGCAATGTCCACATTGTTGTAATGTCTGTCTTGATGTTCCCCATAATTTGTATTTCTCTGACGTAGAAGCTTTGTAAAAGAGCCAAGGCTCAAAGGTATTTCTAATCCTAGACTTGATAAATAAATAAAATAAATACATAAATCACTACATTATTAGCTTGGTAGGAATGCACACACCAAACATGGCTGCCCAGGTATACCTGGCTCTCCCAGATGCCCTATCACCTCAGATACAGTTTAATTTTTAAAGCATAAAGGATCTGTGGAGACCGATTAGGCGGGGATCATCTGAGCAGACTAAGTGGGACAAGTGGTCCTTTTCTACTGACAGATTCTGTTTCTATATATAGATTTGAAGGTAATGCAGTTTTACCTATCACCGTGATTAAGCCATTATTTGTAGTTAGTGGCTCAGTGAGAATCAGGTCCAGTTCACCAAAGGGTTTAAAATGTCATTTTTTTTTTAAATCTTAAGTAAAAACTTGTTCTCACTACTTTCAAATTGACCCCCACTGGTGTCAACTTCCAGGTTTGCTGCACTAATAAGCCATGACTCCACCTCCCCACATCAGAATAATGATTATCAAGAAAGCAACTTGGTATTTACTATTAGAAACTAACTAGAAGCAAAGTCTATATAGGGGGTATTGCAGTTTAAAGGGAATAGAAACCTTGTGTTTACCTTCTGCATATAATTGGAAATGTGGGCATGCATGACGTCTGTTTAATATCGCCAGTGCACTGTTTCATGCCGTATGCTTGTTTTGAAATAGCTGCTTTCCTGCCTACTATTCATTTTTATAATTACTTAATTCTAAAATGCAACGACTTTGAATGGAAGACTGCATAGCAAGCTTTATTGAAGGTTTCTGCTCAACTGAGGGAACTGAGTTCTGAACTTATAAGTAATTAAAAAAAACTAATATTCAGTGGGGAAAGAAGCATTAACAAGGGACCCTAAATAAGCAAATAAATGTATTTTATTTACAAGGAGTGCAATGTGTATAGAAATAAAGAAACCGTCGGCAGGAAAGTACCTGGACCATTCATGTCTGCACATTCCTACCTAAGTAAAAAGAGATTTTACCCATATTGGGCCTTGAAAACAGGAGTCACTGGATATTTGATACCTTCCATTGGACCAACAAATATCTTGTACAAAGATGGTAACATACGCAAACTTTGGTGCCCCACAGGTCCTATCTTTAGGTGAATAGCAAACTAAGCAAAAGAAGCAAGTTATATACACTGTGATACAATATACAGATACATAGACACTGTTGGCAGATAAGGGGCTACGGCCTATCCAGTCTGCCCATTTGAGCTTGTAAGTTCACTTTATGTTTTCCTAGAAGTTTGTTGCCTCTTTCCCCTGAATTCCAGAATTACCTGATGTCCATCCCATGCATTCTTAAATCCCGTGATTGTTTCAACCCCCACTACTTCCTTTGGCAGAGTGTTCCACTTGTCCGCCACCCATTCTATGAAGAAATTCTTCCTCACGTTTCCTCTGAATCGCCCTCCCTCAAACTTGATCCCATGCCCTCTAGTCCTGGAACATCTTTTTCGCTGAAAAATAGTGTATTCCTGCACTCTGTTTCTCATGTAAGATACCTGTATGCCTCTATTACATCTCCTCTCTTCCTCCTCTCCTACAGGGAGTATATATTCAAGTCCCTCAACCTGTCCTCATAGAACTTGTGATGTAATCCCTGTAGCATCTTTGTTGCCCTCCTCTGAACCTTCTCTACCCTGTCTATATCCTTACATAGGTAACGTTTCCAGAACTGTACACTAGACTCCGGGTGGGGCCTCACTAGTGCCTTGTATAGTAGAATTATGACCTCCCTTTTCCTGCTAATGATGCCCCCGCCTATGCATCCCACCATCCTATTTGCGTTACCTGCTGCCTTGTTACACTGTTTCCCTACCTTGAGGTCATCAGAGATGATAACCCCAAGATTACTTTCCTGCTTGGTGCATGCTGTATCCTCACCCCCAACTGATATGTTGTTCCAGGGTTTTTGTGCCCCATATGCATTATCTTGCACTTCTTGGCACTGAATTTCAACTGCCAAATCCCTGACCATTCTTCAAGTTTCTGCAGGTTCCTCCTCATTCTGTGTACACCCTCTGGTGTGTCCACTCTGTTATAGATCTTTGTGTCATCAACAAACAGGGAAATTCTGCCTTCTAGGTCCAGCACAATGTTACTGATGAAGACGTTGAATGTGACTGGCCCCAGCACTGACCCCTGTGGTATCCCACTGGTCACCCTTCCCTCTGTGGAGTGATGGCCATTTACCACCACCATCTGTGTCCTGACGCCCAGCTACTTACCTACCCACCACTCAACTGTCCAGCCCACTCCCATATTCCCTAGTTTGTTTAATAGCCTTCTGTGTGGCACAGAGTCAAAGGCCTTGCTGAAGTCCAGATGGGCCACGTCCACTGCCCTCCCCTGATCCACCTCCCTTGCCACCCAGTCAAAAAATTCAATGAAGTTGATTTGACATGACCTCCCCCTGGTGAAACCATGCTGCCTTGGGTCTTGTTGTCCGTTGGTAACCAGATGTTCTACCAATCTCTCCTTCAGTAGCGATTCCATGATATTCCCCACTACTGAGGTGAGGCTGACTGGTCTATAGTTCCCCACTTCCTCTTTGTTCCCACTTTTGTGTAAGAGAACTACATCTGCTGTCCTCCAGTCTTTGGGTACCTTCCCTGTTTCCAGTGATCAGCTAAACAGGATTACCAGAGACTCAGCCACCACCTTTCTTAGTTCTTTTAGGACCATGAGGTGCACTCCATCTAGCCCCATTGCTTTATCAACTCTTATTCCTTCCAGTTCCTTCAGGCCCCTTTCTCGGTAAAGGAACTTGTGCCCATTTCTGCACAATTCCCACCCCTTGTACTCTCTTCAGGTCCATTACCCTCATCTTGCTCAGTAAAGACTGAGCAGAAATACCTGTTCAATATATCGGCTTTACTGTTGTCATCCTCAACGCAGCCTCCATCCTCCCCTTCGGTCTCACTATCCCTCGCTTTGCCTTTCTTTTTTCACTTACGTACCTGTAAAAGGTTTTGTCCCCTCTACCCACTGATTTTGCAATGCGCTCTTCTGTCTGATCTGTGGCTTCCCTTATTGACCTCCCTGCCTCCCTTTGCTTATCCTAGTATTTCTCCCTATCCCCTTCTGTCTGTATCTTTTTGTATTGCCTGAATGCAGTATTTTTGGCTTTCACTTTCTTCGCTACCTACTTGGAAAACCATAATGGCCTTCTCTTCCTTTTCCCCTTGATAACTTGCTTAACTCATAAGTCTGTTGTTCTTGTAATCACCATTTTAAATATTGCCCACTGTTCCTCAACCCCTGACTCCTGTCCCATTCCCATTAATGCCTCTTCAAGCATCTCCCCTTTTCCCAAAGTCTGCCCCCAAAATCCAGGATACATATTTTTGTGCGGTTTGGTTCTGTTCCTTCTGTGATGTCGAACCACAGTGACTGGTGATCACTGTTCCCCAGCTGCTCCCCTTCTGTTACTCCATCACACTGTCCCCATTTGTGAGCAGAAGGTCCAGTATTGCCTTCTGCTGAGTTGGTTCCATGACCAGTTGCTTGAGGAAGGCACCTTGAAGGAAGTCCAGGATAAATCTGCTCCTGGTTGATGCTGCTGCTGGGAGGCTCCAGTCCACATCTGGAATATTGAGATCTCCAGCCAGCACCACCTCACCCTTGTCTGCAATCCTTTGGATGGCTAGCATCAGCTCCCTATCTGTTTCTTCCTCCTGAGCTGGTGGTCTATAGACCACCTCTGTGCAGATGGCTAGCCCCATTTTCCTTTCCAGTTTAACCCACAGTATATCTCCCTAATTTTGCTCCTCCTGGATCTCTATGGCCTTTATGCCATCTTTCACATAAAGTGCCACTCCTCCTCCCTTCCTACCTGCCCTGTCCCTTCTGAATATGCTGTAGCCAGGTATGGCCATCTCCCAGTCATGGTTATCATTACACCAGGTCTCTGTGACGGCCACAATGTCCAGGTTTGACTGCACCATGACAGCCTCCAGACACTCCATCTTGTTGTTAAAGCTCCTGGCATTGGCATACATGGCTTTCCATGATTTGAACTCCCTGGACTGTTTAGCTGTTCTTCTCCAGCTCCTCCTGGTTGTCCTTTATTCCTGGTTCTCCCTGCTGTCTGCCCTTCAGTTGAATTTTGCCACCTTACCGCCTATCCACCACCTCTTGGGTGCTTATTTCCATCTTTTGTACACTGCTTTGTAGAGATATCCACTCCTCCTGTTCACTGGTTTCACTGCTAGCTGTGGGAGGTGGGCAATTAGGTACCCTTCTTGCTGGCCTGCCATCCCCCTTGGCTAGCTTAAATGATTTTCCAAGTAGCATTTAAACTTATTATTGAGTGTTTGGATTCTTCTCCAGGATGGATGCAGGCCATCAGGCTTGAACAAGCATCCATCCCTCCAGGTGTGTCACCAGTCACCAATGAATCCAAACCCTTTCTCATAGCACCAGTTCTTCAACCATGAGTTAAAGTTCCTGGTGCATGTACCCCTATGCTCTCCCATGCCGCTCACAGGTAGTACTTCCAAGAAGGTGACAGAAGTAGCTACTTTCTTGAGACCTCTTCCCAATTTCCTAAACTCTTCTTGAACTTCCTTGGGCTCCCCATTTGCCAGGTCATTAGTACCTAAGTGGATAATGACATCCAGCTCACCCTCTCATCTGCCTACCCGGCGTTCCCCAGGATCTTCCTCCCATCCCTCCATGCCGTTGCACCTGGTAGGCACCTCACCTCCATATCCTTCCCCTCCTGTGTTCCTAGCTGGATCCCTCTTATGATAGAGTCCCCCACCAGGATTCACTTCCTCCTCCTTCTCTGGGGTCCACTGCTCTCCCCACTGAGGTCACCTCCTTGGCAGACCTCCACATCCATCCCTTCCACGTCTCTGGGTACCTCTGTTTGGTTGTCCCCATTTGCCACTACAACATATGAGTTCTGGAGTGGATTAGGATCTGGGATGTGCCTCTGCCTGGCTGCCCTAACCCTCCCTGAGCCCACCATCATCCATATGCTCCTCGTTCTTGGCATCCTTTGAGGCAGCGGCATTGGACTGGGTGGTCTCTGCATAGGGGTGAAGGTACTCCTGACCCAGTTTACTGTTGCTCTGAGTCTGGTTACCTCATCCCACAGTCCAGAGACATGCCTGCAGATAGGCCAGCACCTCAGTGTCTGGAAGGTCTGGCTGAATATGGCTGCCCTGCAGCCACTGCATTGCACCACTCCCCACATTATACTGCACTTATACTGCTATTCCAGTACTTGTCTGTTACTGAAGCTCTTCTAGCTCCCTTTTTATTGATTTACTGTCCTAAAACTCCTGCCACTGATCCCCAGATACATTTCTTTAAAGAAGGAAAACAAACAAATAAACAAAACATAAAAAAGAGTCAAAACACTTGTGCTGAGGGCGGGTTTCCTCCCCCTTATATCCCTCCTACTGCATAACTCCTGCTATTCCCTGTGCTTAGATCCTGTCAATCAGATGTAACAGGGCATATAATCAGGAGTGGGGGGTAGGGGAGGCAGTGTGGGTGGAAATTAGCAGCAATTAAAGAACATAAAGGAATACACTACCACTACAAGCGCACCAAACTAGGTTTTACATTTTCAACAGCCCAAAAACAATTCTAAGTAAAGACAGCAAGAAATTACAGTGCCACTAAAATCCCACAATCTAAGTTTAAAACAAAAACAGCAATGAGCAGTTACTTCAAAGCACTAAAAATGAATCTGGATCCTTCCTCTTCTGGCTTCTTCTGAGAAAACAAAAATCAGCTTGCTGTCTCAAATGTGACTTAACCCCACCTCCAGTTATCACGTAGCTGAAGTAAGAGGTCAGACAATTAGCACCCCTCACCCAAACTACCGGACAAGCCAGACAAGCCAAGACTAAATTTGCAGCCATTAAAGACAGCAAAGGAATACACCACTACTACAAGCACACCAAACTAGGTTTTACATTTTCAATAGCCCAAAAACAATTCTAAGTAAAGATAGCAAGGAATTACAGTGCCACTAAAAGCCCATGATCTAAGTTTAAAACAAAAACAGCAATAAGCAGTTACTGCAAAGCTCTTAAATGAATCTGGATCCTTCCTCTTCTGGCTTCTTTTGAGAAAACAAAAGTCAGCTTGCTATCGCAAATGTGACTTAGCCCCACCTCCAGTTATCACGTAGCTGAGGTCAGAGGTCAGACAATTAGCACTCATCACCCAAGCTGGAGGGCTAGTCAGACAAGTGAAGACTAAATTTACAGCAATTAAAGACAGCAAAGGAATACACCACCAGTACAACTCATGGCAGGATAGTGGGACTTCTTAAAAGGATGGGTGACAAGGGCATAAAAGGAAGGGTGGGCGGGCAATGAATAGGAGCAGGTCTGTAGCTGTGAGGAGATATTTAGCAGGAAGTGCTAAAATATTTATAAGAGAGGTTGAATGGATGCCCTGAAGTGTTAATTTGAAAGGTTTCCTGACAAAAACACAGGATAGTAATGGCCCAAGATAAACAAAGTATGGGGAGGCGGTGTCACCAGGAAGAAAAAAACTCATTTGTATAAAGTAACATACAGTATTAAGAGTTTTCCATAGTATGTCACACATCCAGTATCCAGAATGAGCCCATTATAGTTCAAATTAAACTGTGTGATACATTTTAATTCCTATGTCCTTCTCTCCTGTGTGTTTTTTTATGTTGCCTCTTGGTATTAGAACAGTCATGTCTGACAGGGAATGGTCTGGTTGGGAAAAAGGGCGTCCTACTAGTGTACTGATAATCTGGTTTACAACTGTGTGTCAGTGGTGGTTTATTCTAGTTTGTAGTGGTTACCTTGTTTCCCTCATATGGCATCCATGTATATAATGTGTGCACTGAACTAGGTAAACCACATTGCTTGGTTAACATGTGTAAGATCCATTTCTTACAAAAGCATGGGGGAGGCGAGGGCAATTGGCACCATGCAGTTTAATGAATGGTTGAAAAAATGGTGCGGAGCACAGGGGTTTGGCTTCATTGGGGACTGGGGTTCCACCTGGAGGGACACCAGCCTATACTGGCAGGATGGTCTGCATCTGTCCAGGAAGGGAACAAGTCTTTTGAGCAATCGGTTTAAATGCTTCATTGGCAAGCTTTTAAACTAGTCAAAGGGGAGGCACTGACAAGCAGCAGGAAAATCCCAGCCTCCCTACAAAACAGGGTACTAAATGAGAAAAGACTGAGGTAGAACGGTCAGTGGGGATGCTGCAACAGAAGGTAAAGCCATCAAAAAATGGAGAGCAATGAGTACTAATGCCCGTAGTCTGGGTAACAAGCTTCCTGAATTAGTGGCCTTGATGGAGGAGGAACATCTGGATATATTGGCAGTCACAGAAACATGGTACACACAAAACCATGACTGGGACGTAAACATACCAGGATACACTGTCTACAGGAGGGAGAGGGAGGGTGAAAGAGGAGGAGGAGTAGTTCTTTACATAAGGGAAGGAATAAAAGCAACAGAACAAAAGGGTAAACAGGGAGGAGAAGAAGCACTGTGGGTAAATTTGGAGACAGGCAATGGCACCACAATACGCACAGGGGTTATATACAGACCCTTCTCAGGGGAAGGAAATGGACAGGGAAATGATAGAAAGTATACTTAGAATGGCAGAAAAAGGAGATATTGCTGATGGGTGATCTGAATATGCGGATGTTAACTGGAGTGCAGTTGCAGCTGCCACTCCAAGAGTGCAGTTATTCTAGATGCCCTACAGGGGCATGCCTTAGACAACTAGTACTGGAGCCCACTCGAGAGGGAGCATATAGACTTGATTCTCTCAAATGGAGATGGAGAGGATTACAGATGTGAAGTGGTAGCCAACTGGGAACTAGCGACCATCGAACTGTATGGTTCACAATAAACACAGCAATAGAGTCAAGCCATACAAAGACAAAAGTACTGGACTTTAGGAGGGCTGACTTTGCCAAAATGGGTGAGTGCCTAAGGAATGCACTAGCAAATGGGCAGGAAGGAGGGGTGGAAGAACAATGGGGAATAATAAAAACTGCCATCACAGAGGTAACGAGCCTTTGTGTGACGCAAATAAACAAAACAAGACGATGTAAGAAACCACTATGGTTCTCAAAGGAAGTGGCAGTGAAGGTTCAAGAGAAAAAGAAAGCATTCAGGAAGTACAAGGAATCGCAGAAGGAGCAGGACAGAGAACTGTATCAGTTAAAGCAAAAGGAAGCTGGGAAGGCAGTCAGAACAGCAAAGGCCCAAACCGAGGAAAAGATAGCCAACTCAGTTAAGAAGGGGATAAAACCTTTTATAGGTACATCAGGGAGTGAAGGAAGACCAAGGAAGGGATAGTGAGGCTTAATAAAGGGGTGAGAGGGTGGGCAGGGGGAGACTGTGAAAAGGCAGAGATACTAAACAAATATTTTTGCTCAGTATTTACAAAGGAAGAGGGGGAGGTACATAAAACAAACAGTAGTAACACGCTGGATACAGAAGTTGATACCGGCCCATTTACAGAAGAAAGGGTTCTGAAGAACTCTAAAACTGAAGGTGGACAAAGCAATGGGGCCTGATGGATTCATCCCAGAATTCTAAAAGAACTAAGGGTAGAACTAGTGACACCGCTGACTACCCTTTTTAACAAATCATGGGAGGATGGGGTGGTACCCGAGGATTGGTGGAGGGCAGATGTGATTCCCCTTCACAAAAGTGGAAGCAAGGCAGAAGCAGGAAACTATAGACCTGTTAGTTTAACCTCAGTGATAGGGAAAATGATGGAATCACTTCTAAAGGAAAGAATTGTCGAGTATCTAGAGGCCAGAGGGGCACAGAACCCTAGGCAGCATGGATTCACAGCGGGAAGGTCATGCCAGACGAATCTAATAGATTTCTTTGACTGGGTGACCAAAGTAGTAGATCAGGGAGGGGCTGTGGACATGGCCTACCTAGACTTTAGCAAGGCATTTGACACAGTCCCACAAAAGATTAATATACAAGTTAGCCAGCCTGGGTGTGGGTCCCAAGATGACAGCCTGGGTAAAGAATTGGCTGGAGAATAGGACACAGAGAGTAATAGTAAATGGAGTCCCTCAGAAGAAAGGAGGGTTACTAGTGGGCAAATTCCAGGTTCAGTATATGGACTGGTCCTCTTCAATGTCTTCATAAGGACATTGCAGAAGGACTGGAAGGAAAAGTATGTCTCTTTGCAGATGACACTAAAATCTGCAACAGAGTTGATGCACAGGGTGGGGTGGAAGGATGAGAAGGACTTGGCAAGGGTAGAGGAATGGTCAAATGTATGGCAGCTTAGATTCAATGCTATGAAGTGCAAGGTAATGCACTTGGAAACAAAACCCAGGGAAGAGTACATAATGGGGGTGAGATACTAACAACAACAAAATGGAGAGGGACCTGGGGTAGTCATATCAGATGACCTAAAGATGGGCAAGCAATGTAAGAGGGCAGCAAGGAGGGTTGGGGGATACTGGGATGCATAGGAGAGGCATCACCAGTAGAAAACAGGAAGTTATTATCCCTCTGTACAGACAGCTGGTGAGACCCCATCTGAGTACTGTGTGCAGTTCTGAGACCTAATCTCCAGAAAGACATAGACAGGATGGAAGCTGTCCAGAGGAGGCAACTAAAATGGTGCTGGGTCTGCACGAAGACATACGAAAGAGAGACTTAAGGAGCTTAATATGTATAGCCTCGAGGAAAGGAGGGAGAGGGGACATGATAGAAACTTTCAAGTACCTCAAGGGAATCAACAAAGTCCAAGAGGGTAGCATCTTTCAAAAAAGAGGTATGCAAGAACAAGAGGGCACAATTTGAAGATAGAAGAGGCAGCTCAGAGGTAATTTAAGGAAAGTATTTTTTCACAGAGAGGGTTGTGGATGCATGGAACGGCCTTCCGGAGGAGGTTGTGGAGTCAAAATCAGTGGTGGAATTCAAGCATGCATGGGATAGTCATAAAGCAGTTCTGGGGGGTGGGGGTAGGAAGAAGTAGGCTGCTGGTTAACTAGGATCTGCAGCTTATCCAGTAGGTAGGGAAATGGGCAGACTGGGTGGGCCAAGCGGTCCTTATCTGCCGTCAAATTCTATGTTTCTATGTTTCTTTCTGTTGTGCTCTTCTGTCTGTTTGGATGGTGGTCTTTGTGCATATGTGGATGCAGGTCTTACATCTTGTTCCTCTCATTTCATAGTTATTTTAACCTGCTGGCAGTTTGCTATGAATTATTATGCTATAAAGGTTAGGGGGCTGCTTGTAGGCAATGACAGGTGGTTCACTGAAAATGTCTCTAAATCTTTCCTCTGTACTCAGCATGGGTTGTACTTCTTTAATCATTTACTGGAGGAGTGTTAGCATGGGGCTTGTGTAACAACTAGGGGTATGCAATCACTTTGATTTGTTTGTGCCCATATTCCAGTAGGTTTTCTCATGGTATTTGTATAGCAAGTTCCATTTCTCTGTCAACCTGTCTTGGGGAATAGGCGAGTAGCCCTGCTGGATGAAGAAATTATGAATTACCTACAGTAACTAATGTTGAATGAGAGAGCCTTGGTGGCTCTTCACTCTCCCTTTCCCTTTCTGGTGTTGTCTTTAAAAAACCCGTATATTTGTCCCGACCTTGTTTAAATCCCCCCACTGATTTTGCACAGACTATATCGTTCTGCATTTTATTCTGCCCTCCCCCTCCACCACTGCATATATTTTAAATACAATTTAGAAATTAGAAGAAATTTTTTTTTTTTAATTTATTTAGTTTTTGTTGACCAGGTAAGTGCACTAGACAAATCCTGCCTATTTTCAGGCATGACCCGGGAGAGGGGGATACAGATGAATGCCAATTGACCTTAAACCAGATTAAGCTGTTGGTGGTATTTTTAGTGAATGAGGGAAATTTGGCCAGGACACCAGGGAAATTCCCCTGCTCTTTTCGATAAGTGCCTTGGGATCTTTAACATCCAACTGAACTACCACTAATTCAGGCAGATGGGACCTCGGTTTAACGTCTCATCCGAAAGACGGCACCTCAGAAGTGCAGCACCCCTCTCATGCTGCACTGCAGTGTCAGTACTAGGATATTAACCCAAGTGCCAGATGTGGGAACTGAACCCACAGCCCTCTGATCTCCCGGCCTCAGAGGCGAGTGTGCTACCTGCTGAGCCACTGACACTGCAAATGAAGTGAAGTACCCTAACTGGTAATTGAACCCAGGCATTCTCAGAATAAAGTTCTGCTGTTTTACCAGTTGAGCTACCAGGATAACTGGCAATGGGGACTCTCATAGATCTTCATACTGTATTTCTCATGCATAACCTGGAGTCACAACAAACTGAATGATATTTTATCGATAATGGCTGAGATGTGCATGTATTTGAAATAGAATTTAGAAATGAGAAAGAAATTAAGTGCCCTAGCTGGGATTTCAACATAAGCCTGCTCAGAATACTGTTCCACTGCTCTCTACCAGTCGGGGTACCAGGACAACGGGAAACTTAGGACTCCAATAGACACTCATCTTTCTCAATGTACAACCCTGAGGCACAAAAATCAAAGTGAATTATGTTTTATTATCATGGGGTAGATACACATATACTGTATTGGAAAAACAACTTAGAAATGAGACAGAAATTAAATTCCCTAGCTGGGATTTAAACAAAGGTCTGTTTAGAATATCTTTCTGTTGCCCTTCCAGTTGAGCAACCAGGACAACTGGAACCTAAGACACTAACAGACACTCGCCTTTTTTCAGTGCACACCCTGGAGTGACACAAATTAAATTATATTTTATTTACAAGGGGTGTGATGTGCACTAGAGATGCAGGCTAGAAATTAGAAATAAATTAAGTGCCCTATCTGGGATTTGAATACAAGCCTGTTTAGAATACTGTTTTGATGCTCTACCAGAACAACTAGAAACCTGGATTTATTTATTTATTTGAATTTTGGTAACCGGGTAAGCCCACTGACACAGAAAAGTCCCTTTTTCAGGGGTGACCCAGGGGTAGGGTTACAGGGGGATTATACAGAGATACAATACATTACAATATACACACAGCCAGTATACACAGACACTTATATACAGTACATAAGAATATCATACAGTTGAATACGATAAGTTGCATAATTAATATACAGGAGTTTTTCAAACAGACACTCATCTTTTTCAGTGAAGAACCTGAAGTCACACAAATTGAATGACATTTTATTTACAAGGGGTGTGATGTAAAGACAGCTCTGCAGAATTAGAAACTTCCTAATTCCCAGAATTCTGTTGGAATACATTACCATGAAATTCCATAAAATTCCATGGAATTTCATCTGAATTTTGTGGAAGTTTTGAAGTGTTTTTATTTGGTCGTAACTCAGCCCTCTATTGAGCTAAGAACTTGCAGTTTGACATAATTACTTGTTGATCACGGCATTCAATCAAAATTATAGTGGCTCAAAGTCTTAAAATTTCTATTTGGGTGGAAAGTTTGTGAATATTTTTATCTAACTATACCTGAGCCACTTTTAGAGCTAGATGTGTGGAAATCAGCATGCATAACCGTTTTTATGGGTTAAAGAACTGAATAAATATGAAGAGATATGGTCTGGAAATTAAGTTACTGGGTTCCAAAATTCACTATGCAATTATCTGAAAAGGTTTGTGAACATGTCCCAAAATGTGAATGTCTGTAACGTCTCTGCTCTTGCAGGTATAAACTTGACATTTGTCACACATATGCAATGTCAATGCATCCTGGTATCTAACGAAATGGAAAAAGACATGTTTTAGCAGTTTTAAATTTACAGTGGGAATACCAAACGTTATCATCAGCAAATGTTGTATCAAATATTTATGTTAGCATAATAGTTAATGCCATCAGAATTCCTGGTGTCAATTTATTCACAAAGCACATATCACTACTCCATCTGATAAACTGAGCTTAGCTGTTTGTAATCCTGTGACTCCTCCCATGATGATTGCTTTGCCCTCCCCCTTTTCTCTCCTTGCTTTTTTTTTTCAGTTCTTTGGTAACAGGGTAACACCCACTAGGCTTTCAAAGGTGACCTGGGAGCACTGGGGAGGTTAAGTGACTTGCTCAAAGTCAAACAGTATGTACTATGACTGGAGGTTATGGGAATCAAACCCAGGTCTTCTGGATGTGCCAAGCTCATTCACAGCTCATTGCTCCAACCTCCCAGCTATACTGCTTACCATACTGCCGGCCCCCTGATAGCCTCCTTTTTGTTTACAGCAATACACTCCCTTAAAAAGATTATCAACTCCTTTTCCTAGAAGACCTATCCCATTGGAATAGCATGAGGTCCTCCCTTTTGGTGCCCCAGACATTTTCTTTATCTACTACATCATTCTTAGTACCTCTCAGTCCTAGACTTGCAAGTCCAGGAGGATCTCTGGGTATTCAATTTACTGGGAGTAATTTCTATATAGAGAATGATTCTCTGCATTCGTGGAGCACTAAAAGAAAATACAAAATAACAAAAGTAGAATGCTAATGGAGAAACTCTATTTACAAGCCAGTAGAGGACTGCTAGCTAACCCCATAAACCTGGCACTTCAACCCAACACATGGCCTTCATCACGGGGCAGGGGGTTGGTTAGGAAAACAGGTGCTTTATGCATGCCATACAAGGGTGAACACTGCCACCTGTGGTAAACTTTCTGCTTTTGTAATTCTGCATTTTTTGCAGTGTTCTGCAAGTTCAGAGAACTGTTCTCTCTCTCTCTCTCCCTCTCTCTCTCTCTCTCTCAGCAGCCTGGCTGCCTTGATCTGCACTGACTCCTGTTACCTCAGTGCACAAATTCTTGTCCTGTGATTTTTATATAACCTGCATTCAAGTTGGAATTGATGACGGGGGCATGGCCTGGCTATTGACAAGACCAGACACATGGTGTGAGAGCACCAACCTAAAAGCTAACTAAAACTTATAAAAATGTCACATGACCTTCAAGAAACCTGATTCCAATTTTCTGACTTGATAAAAAAGATACTTGCCTCTGCTGATTGAGAAATAATGCATATTCCTATGAATATAAGATTGGGGCACTGAAGAATGCACCTCTCACAGAGCAACCAAAAACTAAAGTCCAGGCCTCAAAAGTATTCAGGGGCCGAGTCATCCATCTCCTCAGCCAATGAACCTATCTTAACATCATTGTTAATGGCAATTCAGGCACTAGATAAGAAGACAAAGGAGTTCAATTCCTGCACAGCTCTCCTTGAAAAGAAAGTGAACTTAGCACAAGCTGATGGCACAAAAGTGGGAGAGACCATGGAGAAAGCTCTTGTAACCTGCTTGGCACTTGTGAAACAGAACTCAGTCCTAAAAGCCAGACTTGATCTATTAGAAATGTTTTCCAGGGCTGCAAATTTGCAGTTGCACAGATTGCCTTAAGGGACAAAGGGGGATGACATGAAAACCTTTCTTTGTAATTGGTTAAAGGAAGCTCTTGCATTACAGATGAATTTTACAATAAAATGTGCCTAACGGATCAATCCCAGGAGAGCCCCCGGAATGGAGGACTACATGAGGATGGTGCTTGTTATTATAGGGAACAGTAAAGAATGGGATGAACTGCTGTTTCCTGCCAAATATAACGCAGGCATTAAACTTGGTGACCTTTCTATTAAAATGTTTCCAGACTTCAGTTACGGCACCGCTCAAAGGAGGTATGGATCTGACAGGGCCAGATCACTTCTCTGTGAACTCAGAGTAAATCATTACATGCTCCTCCCAGTTAGACTGAAGCACCATTATTGAGGTAAGACTTATCTGTATTCAAACCCAAGCAATGCTGGAAAAATGGCAGAAAAGATCATGCAAGAGTGCTCATCTCCTGTTGAGGACAGGGAATCAGGTTTGGAAGGCAAGGATTAACATAAATGGTTCAGGCTTCTATGGTGGAGGGCTTTAAGAGGGGGTGGGACAGATACAGAAAGGGGAAGTATCAGGGGAGGGCCTGGCCCAGGGGGTTGGGGATGGATGATAGGGGTTTATGGAACACAAGGCGGGGGAAGGCCACGGTACCCAACTAGGGATCTGAGGTTTGAGCAGACTCAATAGACTGTAAGGCCTAATCTGCTGGCAATTAGTATGTTAGTATGAATGTACACGATGCAGATGCTGATATGGACTGAAAATGTTGGTTTTACTCACCTTTATATAGTATTTATGGGGGTTGCAACTGGTCAGTTGGTAGATCCTACTTAACGTAAATGGGGGAAGTGTCTAGACATGGTGTGGAGAGTCATGGCTGCCTGCAGCAGACCTATATGACCTTCCTTTAGCTACATGTGTAGTTGGTCGCATGGCCAAAATGGCAACGGGTTTGCATGTGGAGTCCCCTTCTGGCCCCTCCTTGCTCTAGGCAATACCCCTGCCAATGCAAGGACCATGCTTATTCAAAGTGCCACTTAAGTGTGACCAGTACTTAACACCACTGCTGGTAAAAACATATTAATTCTCTATACTTGAAGGTTAACACAGATCTTTATGTGTTTTACTGGCTTTACTATTGGCTTTTGTTAGCTGAATTGTTATTAAGAGAGATACCGCATATCAGATTGTTGGCTAAATTAGTTATTTAGCCTTGTTTATATTAAATCTTAGTTGTATTTTATAGCGTTATTTCTTACAGATACAGTAAAGAAGCAACAACCATCATTAATATTTGCTGCCTTTTGAACTTTTCGATTACCAAGGTACCAAGCCATAATGTGAAAGGAAATTTACAGAGCAAAAACCTTTTGGTCTCTTTTGTGCCTCAGCTCATGTGTGGTCATTCAGTTTCTTATATCATTGAGATTTACGGTATTCACATAATGGACTTATGCCTCACGTGTAATGTCAAGGGAAGAAGTGTTGAAGTTATCCTGTGTGTAACTCTGAACCTCTTTTCTTGCAGAATGCTCACTTCTATGCTGTACTGTACATTCTGTTTGTTTTACAACAAATATCAATAAACAGAAAGTTAAAAAAAGTTGGGATTGATGACACTCTGCTTCCTTGCTCCAGTCAAGGGGTCTACTGTCCATGTCCTACCCAGCTCAGCTGTCCATTTCTTGGTGAAACCATGCATCTGTTGCCATTGGTGACCCGTTGCACTAGCTGCCCTCCAAACGCCTATCATTTAATTTCTATCCCCCAGACTTTATGTTGCTTCACAAAACCTGAACCCCATCCTTTAATCAGAGGCCTTTTACTTTCACGCTACATCCTTATTCATCATATGTAGAGATGGTGTTAAGTTTTAATTCGCCAGTGAAGTTTGAAAAAGATTTTGAGAGAGTAAATTAGAGAGATAAAAATAAAGGTCTGGAGTCACAAAACTTCTGAAATTCCTGCACCTGCGGGAGTAACCCAGTGTAAGTGGGTTGCCACTTGCGGATCCGCAACTTTCTGCAGTTTTCCTGCAGCTGTAGGTATTCGCAAAGGTGGACCCAGATTATGACTGGCATCGCGATTTATGGCAGCTAACGGGTGGTGTCACCAGGGAAATCTCTGAAGCTACAGAAAACTTTTACAGCTAGTAGGACCAGCCATATCATCTTCCTGAAACTGCTAAGGCTGTGCATAGCAATCTCTGCAGCAACAGAGATTTTAGTCCACAACTGGAGTTGCATTGTAGGACTTAGTCCCAGAATGTTTGTGAATCCAACCCAAAGTGTATAGTACTCCTGAATCAGTGGCAGAAGCTGAACAGTACTTACTTTTTAGCGAAACTAAGTCCCATAGGAACATGTTATGTTTAGCAAGATTGGGAAAACTCTCTGAGATATTTGCCAAATATTGTGAACAGTACTGTGTCTAAAAATATTGTTACCAAATGTATGTCCAAAAAGGAGCAACTTATAATGGTACAACATTTTATTCTTTATTGCCCAGCTTTTCAGAAAGAATGAGAATCTTGGATTCTTCCACTACTGTATAAAAAGCACATCAAAGATGATAATGCCAAATTTGCACATTTAATGTTTTTGGTTGATAAAAAAAGGCTATGTATGTTACTGTAAGGTCTTTACAAATTGTGATGTCTGCTTATTAAGAAATTATATGATAGCATCATTTTTTGATGTCTGGCTTTTGCATAATTGTATTTAAATGTGATAATTCTTTATGAATTTTATATAGTTCAATAAATCTGAATTTGAATCTGAACTGATGACCCCTTGCACTAGCTGCCCTCCAAACCTCTATCCTTTAATTTCAATCCCCTAGACTTTATATCACCTGACAAAACCTGTACCCTATCCCTTAATCAGAACCATTTTACTTTCAAGCTACATCCCTGTTGGTTATAAGTAGAGATGTTGCAAAGTTTTAATTCACTGTTGAAGTTAAGGTGAATTCACCAAATTCACCATCACTAATAAATTTGTGGATTTTTTTTTCTATTTAATAGAACATTTGCCTTTGGCAACTTTGCCTGGCAACTTTACCTATAACTTCACCCTTGGGGTACACCAAGGCAACATTGGGTCAAAATGAGACTACTGACAGACAAATGTCAGCAGTCCCTGTCCCCCAAATCTACAGCAGCCTGAAGACCCTGTGCCACACACCACTACTGGTACGAGAGACTTGATATAACTTTCCATCAATCTCAACACTCTCATTTGGAAATGGGAACCTATCATCCAGGTCAGACTCAGTGTCACCAGCACTAAAAGTCATAGGGACACTAGCAACCTCCTCCTCGACCACTGTTCCCGAGATACAGATCTTGCTACTTCTCGGAATGATCCTGTTGTCGTCACCTCCCCCCATTACCCACCAGCATGGATGCCACAGATGTGACAGAGAATAATTTGGCAACACTAATGCCACTGCCACTTCCAGCAACTACTCCTTTGCTACTACTACTGGCCCCAGAGCCCATGGATGAAGCTGCTGCAGAGGTATTTTTTTAAATGGAACAACCTTTTGCCCCACAGTACCTATGCACTTTTTAGCCACCTCACTAGCACCGCTCCCTTTACCTGAGCACCTCTTTCCAGTCATTTATATATTTACATTTTTAATACTGCAAGGAAACAATAACACTGCAGTAAAATTAAATATCAGCAGCAGAGAACACCTCACCAGTGGGATTAGCAGTGTGATCTGAATCAACAGTGGCTACAGTAAAACCACCCCAAAAAGTTTTTGTTGTTGTTATTGGTGCTTTTTAACATGATGGGGATTAACAAGACACACATGGCAGGGGTAATTCATGACAAGTTACTGCAAGTAATACTGTCACTTCAAGAACTAAACAAAATAACTACAATCAATATGGAAACAGACTGGCAATTCACTTTACCACACAAAATTGTACAACAGAAATAAAATGATGAATCACAGACCACAACCAAAAATTAAGAAGAAAGACTGAGGAAAACAAATCAGACTAGCGCCCACAGGGCTACCTTGCTTGCTACCTGAAATCTCCTCCCCCACACAACACTGCACTAGACATAATAATGGCACTACTTTCAACGGAATAAATCTTCAAAATACAAACAGTAATCAAGCTCGACAAAGCACTCTAGATATTTTTCGTGAGTGACTTAGTTCAAAATACTCCAGTTTCAGAGTAGTTTTAAAGGTTTTTTGTTTTGTTTTTGTTCACACAAGCAGGGATAGACATCTCTCCAGCTCTCTCTTCACAAGACTGCACTGAACATATGGCATACAGTTCATTTCAGTATCATGTGATCTGCAATCCCATGGTACACTGCAAACTTCACTTAACTTTGCCTAACTTCACCTAATGTTGCTGACAAATTTACCAAATTCGTGATTCACGAAGTTAGCCCTATATTGCAAACTGGAATTTGCAGGACAGATTAACTTTATGAATTGTGGTGAATTCGTGAATTAATCCACAAAGTAAAGTTAGCCAGCTTCACAAACCTCTAGTCATATGCAAAGCCCAACATTACACAAATGTCGCTTTATCACCAGGCACAATCTGTTCACGTGCACTTGCATTCCCAATTTTATCTGTGTCATCTCTGGAATCTGATTTACATAATTATGTTATTTTACCACTTTTGGCAGATTATGACATGGACATAATTTCAGTTTGAGATTAGTAATACACACAGTCTTCTTTTAAGGTCTATGAACTTGCCAAATTTAATGACGTTACATTCTCTCATTTCAAAGTTACAGGGCCAGATATTCAAACTGCGCTATTTTGTGGCGCAAGCCCTTGTGCTGCAAAAAATAGTTGCGCAGGGTGTGGCCAGAGCACTATTCAAAGGAGTTGCGCTCTTGAGCAACTCCTTTGAATATCACCCCCCCCGGCCACAGCCACTGTGCATGGTGCAGTGAAATTTGCACCGCAAGTGGCCAGAGTGGAGCATCTAACCTATGGGTGGCTACAAGCACCATTGGCGCCATGCAAAATCCCGATATTCAAAAGGTGACGGGTATATGGGGCCATATTCATGCAAGGTGCGGGGGCCATTTGCATCTGATTATGGCCCCATTTGCATGCCATTAGCATGCAGGTGTGCCGATCCCGAGGACTTGCGCCTGGCACCCTGCCAGGCAGCCGTTGGGGACCGATGCCCCTGCAGCCCGATCACGGGCAAAACAGTATAAAATCCCACACCACCCCACTGGCCCGATCGTGGGCGAGTTTCATTCCCCACCAGCCCGATCGCGGGCATAGTTTAATACCCCCCAGGCCTGATGCGTGGGCAGCAATGTGTCTCCCCAGAACACATCCCTGGTGGTCCAGTGGACCGAAAAGCCGATCGTGGGCTGTAGAAGTTAAAAACAACCCCTCCTCCCGAACACATCCCTGGTGGTCCAGTGGACGAAAAGCCCGATGTCAGGCTGTAGTAGTTTAAAACAACCCCCAAATACATCCATGGTGGTCCAGTGGCAAATCCCGATTCGGGGATGTAAAACTTGAAAAAACCCCACCGAACATAGACCTGGTGGCTACTGTCCCCACCCCACCCACCCATGAAGCCCACCACCCGCTCCCCACGGCGGCCCGGCAGGTGGCAGCATCCACCATCTGCTGCCCGCCCCATCGCCCGTAACTGACTGCCGGTAGGGCTGCATGCCCATTGGTGCAGAGCAGAGCCAATGGGCGTGCAGCCCATACCATCAAGACAGTCAGATTTGTGAATAGACCCATTCATTCATTCCACAAAAACTGGAACTGTCTTGTAGCTATGGGCTACTGCGCCCATTGGCTCTTGCTCTGCGCAATGGGCGTGCAGCTGAAACAGTCAGTCACGGTGAAACAAAAAGACAAATCAAAACAAAAAAAAAGCCACTATGGTTCTCCAAAAAGAGGTGAAAGCCAGGAAGAAAAGATAGCATTCCAGTATAAGGAAACACAGAGGAGCAGGACAGAGGCTAAAACAGCTAAGGCAGAAGGAAGAGGGAGGAGGTCAGAATAGCAAAGGCCCAAACTGAGGAAAAGATAATAGCCTCAGTTAGAGGGAATAAAACCTTTTATAGGCACATCAGCGGCGTGAAAAGACAAGGGAGAGATATGAGGCTGAATAAAATGAACAGTGGGTGGGCAGAGGGGGGACAGTGAAAAGCAGGAATACTGAACATTCTCTCGTTCGCACAAAGAGAGGGAAACCCCAATCCATTAACAGAAGCACTCTTGAAGCGGGGGAATTGAGTCAGTCCTTTCTACAGAAGAAAGGGTTCTGCAAGAACTCCCAAACCGAAGGTGGACAAAGCAATGGGTCCTGATGAATACACCCAGATTCTAAAAAGAATTAAGGGAGGAACTAGTGAAACCACTGGCTACTCTTTAATAAATCATGGAGGATGGTGTGGTACCCAGGACTGGAGGAAAGGGGATGTGATTCTTCACAAAAGTGGGTCCAAGACAGAGGCAGGAAAACTACAGACCTGTCAAATTGACCTCTGTGGCAGGAAAGTGAAGGACACTCTGAGGAAGAATAGCCCAGTACCTAGAGGCCAGTGGAGCACAGGACCCAGGCAGCACATGGGTTCACAGCCCAGGGAAGGTCATGTCAGAACCAATCTAACAGATTTCTTGACTGGCACCAAAGCAGACCAGGAAGGGCTGTGACATGGCCTACCTAGACTTAAGAAAGGCATTTACAGTCCCACACAAAAGATTAATAACCAAACAATCCAGCCTGGGAGGGACCCAGGGTGACAGACAAGTAAAACGTGGCTGACAACAGGACACAGAAGGTACTCAAATGGAGTCAATTCTGAAGAAGGGAGTTACTATGGGTACGCAGAGTTCAGTATTGGGCCAGTCCTTTTAAATCTTCATCAGTGCAGAGGACTGGAAGGAAAGTATGCATGCAGATGACAAAATCTGTAACCTGTTGATAAAATAACAAGGGAGGCGGAAAAGAATATGGACTTTAAGCAAGGTTGGAGGATGGTCACATGGCAAGGTCAATGCAAAGAAGTGCAAAATAATGCACCTGGGAAACAAGAACCTGAATACACAATGGGTGGGGAATATAACAACAACAAAAAAGGAAAGGACCTGAGGGTAATCATAGATGACCCTTAAGTTAGCAAGCAATGTGAGAAGGGAGGAAGGAGCGGTATACTGGGATGTATAAGGAGAGGCATCAGCAGCAGAAAACAGAAGTTGTTATCCTCTATCTGGAGCAAGTTGGGTGAAGACTATCTGGAGTACTGTGTCCAGTTCCGCAGGAGACCCCATCTCCGCAGAACATGAAAGGATAGAGGCAGTCCAGAGGAGGGCAACTAAAATGGTGCAGTCAAAAGAGAAATATGAGGAGAGACAAAAGGCTTAATATAATACCCTTGAGGAAAGAAGGAGATGGGGACATGATAGAAAACTCTTTAAGCACCCTTAAAGTGGAATCAACAAAAAAAAAAAAGTCCAAGGTAGCATTTTCAGAAAAGAGACTCAAAGAACAAAGGGACACATTTAAAGATAAAAAGAGGCGGTTCAGGGGCAATGCGGAGGAAGCATTGGCCACAGAGGAGTAAGGAGTACTGAACAACCCTGAGAGGCCAGATCTAAAACGTGGGAGAATCCAGAACGCTGGACAGACATAAAGCAACTTGTAGAGTAGGAAGAAATAGGCTGTTGATTATGGATCTCCGGCCTATCCTGTAGAGGGAATGGGCGACTAGATACCTAGCGGTCCCATCTGCAGGTTCATGTTTCTATGTTTCTAAATGAGTCTATCCGCAGATATCAGAGTTCTTCCAGATTCTGATCACAGAACGTTGTTAATGGCAGATAATGTAGAAGGCAGGCAGAAACGTAATTCTTAACAAAGTATTATCTACTTCTTTGTTGTTCTGTGCAAGGAGTGTAAACTCCTCTTTAGAGTCTGTAAATGCTCAGCAATGTCGCGGTATATGTATACACAGCTATCTTTCTTCCACTTGACAATCCAACCAAATGCAACCAAGGGGCGTAGATACATTCTCAAACCAGTCTGAAATTTGAATGAGATGTCGGACAGCAGCACACCGCCTTATTCCACTAGACATGGTCAGCATCAAAGAGACCCGTGACAGTATACCTGTTACACTAGCATACCGGTAACTGTCAACTCCACATATACACGTTATGACTTCATCAGATTGCTTTTCCTAAATTTGCCTCTATACCAGTAGTATGACCCCAGCAAGGTCTTGAGTATAATCGAAATGCAGCCAAACTATCAAGCAATATCATTATAAAAATGCTGACGATAGTATTTTGACACATACAAAATTCTTTCATGGTCTAAAGTAAGTAAACAAATACAGGTATGCATAAAGTGTAAATTTTAATCAATGAACCAGGGAGGGCAGAGCTTGAACCACTGGGGACCAGGGATGCTTTGGACATTCCAAAAGCTGTTTATCAGTGGGTGCCAACACAAAGAGGTACTTACAGCAGAAGCCATGTTGTATAAAAATTTTCTAGCGAATCTTAGACAGGAAGTACAATATGGAAATTAAGGCAGTAATATTGTATAAACCAGAATGCCAGAGAGCAGTTTGCAGGGGACAGAGAACCATTTTGGGGGTAATTTAGCGTAAACAACCTGAAAGTCTTCGAGAGCCACAGGGAGAATTTGTCCATGCATGTGGTTTGCCACTAAGTTTGCAGGTAGATTGATCCAGGAGGAGACAACAGGCAGTGAGGTAAGTATAGAACCTCTGGACAGTAATCAGACCATCGGGTATATGATGGATACCTCTGAAGGAGATGCTGGAAGATCAGGTGTGAAGGTTCTGTACCATGCCTGATGCAGAGGATAACTCCTGAGATGAGGAGATAATGGAACAAGATAGCCATCTTGTCAGTGTATTTGAAAAGCAACCAAACATTAGTAGTCAATACTATTCCCCTAATGGGTGAGGAAAAGTAATTAAACCCTTTACACAGTTTCAGTTGTTTGCATGTAAACACTTGTCAGTCGTTTATTATTTTGCAGGAGTCTAATAGATAGACCAAGGGACTGATCTTGTTGAAAATGGGATAGGCCTTCCAATTTATTGAAGAAGGAATGTGTGGATGCAAATGGAGGACCATTACCTGATTCCAACCTGACAATCCACTTCTTCACGCGTGCATGTCAAACTGTATTTTGGATTGTTGAGGTCTTACCATGCAGTTAGCAACACATACAAGTGTGTGTGTATAAGGTCTTTTCTGAGTTTTCCATATTGACCAACAACACATGGTCTACAGTGGGAGTGTGCAGGTCGACAAAGGGTGTTCAAGGTAATCTCATCTGTCTTCCAGTCATCACCTCAAAGGGGTGTGAGCTGGGTAGCCTGAGGGTGTGCTAATTGCCATAAGGAGTAATGGCAGTAGGGAATCCCAGGTTTTGGGATTGTCAAGAATGAATTTGGAAAGCATTTGTAATCCTTCCGGTGGCTCTCTCTACTTGACCCTGAAGATTGGGGTGGTAGGGTATACCTGGAACTTTTGATGAACTCAAAGGAGTTCAAGAATTCTTTTATTAACTCACCTGTAAACTGGTTCCTGTCAGAGTCCACCTTAAGAGTAGGGCCCCACCTGGAGAAAATTTGTTCCACCAGATTTTGGCAGTGGTTTAGCAACGTGCATCTTTTTTTGGTGGGGGAAAGCTTCAACCCCTTGAGAAAGAGAGTCCAGTTACCACAAGAGCATACTTGTTATTTTGCTGGTGTTGGTTAAGGGACCAATAAAATCAATCAGAATGAAAGTTCCAGGGCCAGAGTGTCATTGTGGTAAAAGTTTTGCATTTCATTTGGTGGGGATGGGGTTATTTTGCACACAAACAAGGCAGTTATGTATGTACTGTTTGACATCTTTGGTGACACCAGGCCATCAGGCAGTGGTCTTAAGCCTCTGGAGGGTGTTTTCCACTCCCTAGTGCCCCACTGCGCATATCGCACTTGGTACCAAAATTTCAGACCCTAGGTGTCTAGGGGACAGCCACAACTTGGTGGTGAGATCATCTGGCTGGCACAGATGAGCTTGTCATGTGGTGACAAGTGTGGCAACTTCATGCCTCCAGTGAGGAGTTATGTATAGGAAGTTTCTCTTCTGTACTCTTATCAAGGAATCTGAACACTTCTTTGAGTTCAGTATCAACTTGCTGAGCTGCTGAGAGGTCCAAGGGAGCAAAGGGTTCAGGTTTTTTTCTGAATGCTGCAATATGTACAGCCGCATTGGCCTCTGGATGATCCATCATCCGTGTGTCTCCCCCTCAGGCCCCTTCCTTGGCAAGGGTATCTGCTGTATCACTGAAGGCATGATAGGGATCATGGAGGGAATGAGCTTTAACTTTGTGTACATAGAGTTTGTGTGCAAATTTTTGTGGCAGTGAATGTATGTATATTACCAGTTCCTTGTACTTCACTGGGCTGCCATCAGAAGA
Source organism: Neoceratodus forsteri (assembly GCA_016271365.2). Classification (NCBI taxonomy): domain Eukaryota; kingdom Metazoa; phylum Chordata; order Ceratodontiformes; family Ceratodontidae; genus Neoceratodus; species Neoceratodus forsteri. The sequence goes on along the minus strand of CM057454.1, from coordinate 915,346,482 downwards.
GAGGAAGGAGTTCTTCTGCCAGAAAGGTAGAAATTCTGTAAGAGAACAACAAACCCAATTAGAGTCTGTAAAAATGACAGTATCCTCGGTCCCATGCTGGATGAACTCAAGGGCACAGGCCACTGCTGCCATCTCTGGATACCGCGGATGACTTACACTGCAGCTAGGAGATCTTAAATACTGAAAGTGCTACCATAAGGGTAAATCACTAGAATGCTCATCCCTGCAATTTGTTCTCCCTGATAGTAGGATGCTGAACCATCAGTAAAGATACGACACAATGAGGTGTTGTCAAGTATTTATGGCATGGCAGGGAGAAAAGGACCTGGATCTGGAAGATCAGGTGACTGCAGTGTACAGTCATGGGGTTCTCCTTGGAAAAGGAGTCCATGAGCCAGAATAGATGAATTTTTTGTTGGGTGCACCTGTATGTCTTTATCCTGGAAAATAAGTGACCAGTGTATCAGCCTGTATTAGAGACTGTCTATCTTCCACTCTGTCTGAGAGCAGAAAGTGAGTTGGTGTGAGGTTAGTGTTAATAATCAGTAGAGTACCCAATGATATATAGAAAGTGCTGACAGCCCAGTAGGTGGCCAGAAGGTTCCTTTCGCAAAGGCTGTACATCTGTTCATCTGGGGTCAAGAGCTGTGATGCATATGCAATAAGTCTCAGGGTGCCATGAACCTTCTGGGCCAGCGCTGCTGACATGGTAATGTCAGAGGTGGCACATTCCAGATGGAATGGTAGTGATGGATTGGGGTTAACCAGAGCTGGGGCAGAGGCCAAGGCCTGCTTCAGTGACGTAACAGCCTGGGTATTTATAGGGCCCCAAGTCCATGGAATGTTCTTTTTTAAAAACTCATACAAAGGAGCGGCTTTCTGAGCAAAATCACAGTTGAAATCTCTAGAATAGTTCACCATACCTAGAAGCAATCCGAAGAGTTGCCACGCTAGTAGGCAATGGCAAGTCTTAAAGTCCTTGTATCTTCTTCCAGGTAGGGCTTCAGCCTTGGTCAGTTATTTTTACACCCAGAAAGAGTACTGCTTTCTGACATAGCTGTGCTGGATTGCATTTTAGAGCCTGCTTTCTAGACAGAGACAGTGGTTGGCCAAGAATTCAAGTGTTGTTTTTTTTAGTGGTTTCCAGTAACAGGTCATCACATACCCGCAGAGACATTGGGGAGTAGAGAAACCTCAGGGCATCTATCATATGCAGGCGGAACAGGGACGGGCTGTTATACAGGTCCCACCTGTAGACAGGTCCATATGCTGTCGCCCTTCAGAAGTGAGCGAACATATATTGACTTGGGAGCCACCGGTAGTGACCAAAAATCATTGGAGATATCCAGGGCACTGAACCATTTTAGGTCAGGGGTCAAAAATTGTAGCACATCAAGCGTGGATGCCACAGTTTGAGTACAACTGGGGGTGACCTGGTTCAAATTCCTGTAGTCAATAGTAAGTCTCCAGACGCCTGTGGGTTTTTTCATGGGCCACACTGGGGAGTTAGCAGTAGAAAAGCATGTCCTCTGATTACCCTTTGCTTGAGAAGTGACTTCATTGTTTCTCTGAGAGAAGGCAAGGCCTCGGCTGGAAAAAGGATACTGCCTTTGCCTCTACATACAGGCCTAGCATTTCAATGACAGTGTGCATTCTACTTACACAGTCATGTTTTTTGATTACAAATGCTTTAAATGCCATTGCAAAAATGGGAGAAGCTTTAGGAAAGATTCATGATCTTTGAACAAATCTATGATGTCATACTCTTTGTTGTTAGCAATATTGTTGCCACAACATATGAATCAGGATCAAAATAGTGTGGTAATGACCCTGAATTTATATCAATAGCATATTAGCTAAATCCACCACATGCAAATGAGATGCTAAGAAAATCAATTCCTATGATACTAGGAGGATCATGCAATACCATCAGTTGGAAAGTGTCGAAGAGGCCTTTAAGTGGCCTAACTCTACCTGCAAGGGTAGAGGACCGATATGTAGGTAATCTAGTACCATCTACTCCCTAACATGTTGAGGTCCTCCGTCTGGTGGACCAAGGAGATGTGTCCCGGTGGTCATCATGTAATACAGACACAGCCGCACCTGTATCTAGTAACACTATGAGTAGGCGGCCCCTGACCTTGGCCTCAGTGCAGGGCCTTCTGTTTGTATCCAAGACCAGCTTGTTTACAATCTGGACTGGGGCCTGTAATTGTCAATCTGCACTGCTGGGAGCATGGAGAGGTTGGGCCTGGCTCATTTGAACCACTTCACCATGCTGCACTGATGCTATATAGGGAGGAGCCTCCAGGTTCCAGGCCAGTATAGGACTGAAGGCCTGTACTTCCAGTATCACCATGGCCCATCCGGGGTTTGGTCCTGATTAGCCGCAAGGGACTGAGCAGGAACAGCATCTGCCACAGAGTGCACTTGACCGAGACTCTCCAGAATTTCCAATTTTCTTCAGCTATCTCCCTATATGAAGGGCCTGTTCTTTGTTGTTGTTGTCTACCCTTATTCTTGTGCTTCTTATTCTTATGATAGTTTTGGTTCCCACCCCTTTGCTGCTATTGCTGTTGTGGTTGTTGCTGTTGTTGTTAAGCCTGTTGGGGGTGTTGGTTGTCTGTGGGGAGGGGCTGTTTGTGTTGGGCCTGCCCTTCCACCGTGTAGTGTGTCACGGCCTCTTGAGTAGGCTCCACGGCGGCTACTTTCTTGGAACCAAAGCAGATCATAGATGTAGAGTTGGTAGACTCTTTCTCGTTTTGAAGGATGTCGGCAAACCTGTCCGTGTTGGGATAAGTGGTTGGCTCTACCTTTTCTCGTACTTCAGGAATCATGTTCCTAAGGAATAGGGTCTTGTACTCAATACGATCTACATCTGCAGCTTCTTGTGCCAGGTGCTTTCCTGCTCAGTAGGCCATCCAGAGTCTCTGGTGGTAAGTCGATGGACTTTCCCTTACATTCTGTTTTACAGGATATGCAAGCATCACTCCTACTACACCTGGGTTGTGTGCAGAAATGAGCTCAGCTGCAATCTCATCAAAGGTGGCATTGCCATCCTGGCAGATGGCATCAGGGAGCTTGGCCCACAAACTAGGATCGATGGTGTGGTGTAGTATCTGGACCTGATATTCTGCAGTGAGGCCAAGCATCTCGCATTTAGAATGCACCTTTTCCAAGTGGCAGCTGAGGTTGTCAGATGGATTCATCTGACTGATACTGTATGCTATCTGCTGAACAGAGTAGGCCATTTGTAGGGGATTATTGGGCCGATCAGGTGGAGGTAGGTTATCTTGGGCGCTGTCTAGGGCAGCCTGGGCTGCAGCCTCAGCCACAGTATAAACAATGCCATCCTGAGTGCCAGCCTCTTGTAGAAGCTGTCTGATTTGGGTTTGAATGGTCCATTTACTTCTCTCAGGAATAGGTATATTACTGATTGCATTTTCAATCATTGTTTCTATCTCCTGCCTGTCTTCCACATTAATAACGGCGATCAGTGGTGCCGTCGGGACCAGGCCTGGGCCTGCTCCCCCATCATGGGGGCCGCCATGTTGGCATCTCCCATGATGGGCATCACAACATCGACGGCGTATGACATGGTGTGGGTGGAGTGGGTACCCGCCATGTTGTGAATGGCTGGGTGGGGTTTCTGGGCCATAGTAGGGGTGTGACTGGGCGTTGTACTGAGAGATGTCATCATCTGATACTTCCCCTCAGATGACGTGTGTAAGGCAGGGGCTACACCTCCCATCGCCTTAACATGTCCAGCCAGAACCTCCCGTTGATGGCGTAGTTTCGCCATCTTGGTTTTACATTCAGCATGACTCACAGTTGCAAGATGCATATCAACCTCATCCTGCATTTGCTTTTGCAACACTCTATACGCAGTGCTCAATTCACGATTCTCTCTAGTTGCCACTTCTAAGTCATTACATACCTGATTTATCTCGTCCTGTAGCTCTCCCATCTCCTCACTCAACTGTGCATTCACTGTACTTAACAAGTCATTCATATGCAATGCCTGTCCCTTATCCAGTCTCAAACTTTCACACTTCTGATTCAACATACAAAGTTCCTGCTCTCCAGCCTGAGCTGAATGATGCAAAAGTGAATCCTTTTCATTTCGCAGTGTTTGAAGTTCAGACTCCAAATTCTGCTGCAGTATAATACATTCAGTTTCCTGCAAACCCATCTCTTGCTTAAGAGATGAAATATACAGATCAAGGGTTCAAAACTCGCCTCGGAGGCTTCCAGAGCAGCACAGAGAGCCGCGACCATCAGCCCTTTGGCATGACGCTTATTGGTTGATTGTCTCGTCTCTGTGTACTGGGTTGAAATCCCCACTATAGGGTTTTCGGAATGACTTGCATCCTGCATGAAGTCAGCCCATCCTCCATGGGAGGCAAGGAAGTTAAGAGACATCGAGTCTCAGTTCTGCACAGATATTTGATACGGTGGCCACTGTGTGGGAGGGAACGAAAAATCAAACTGTGAAAAAGGTGCCGTGCTATGTATCCAGCCACAGCAGGAGCACGTTATACACAGTCGGGCTACTGTAGAATTTGTAGGCTTCAATTCAAGGCTGCTGTGGAGTGGATCGAGTCGGCATCGACCACACCTGAGAAAAACAGCCAGACTTTGTAAGTGACTACAAACTGGTTTGAAAACAGGAGATGTGATACAGAAATGTACATCTACTGTCCCCATTGGGAAGGGAAAATTTGTAGCAACTAGTGAAAGCTTACAAACACCAAATATTGCCTGCATGCAGTCACCAATTGTCAGGAGGTCTAAACCTCACTCTCAGGTTCTTGGCAATATTGGGAATGCAAGTAATCACAGACATCTTAGATGTTGCATTAGAGTAATAAACTTGTTTATTACTACCAAAAAGGATAAAATCACAGTTGCCCTAAGCAGTTCTTACCAATACGAACTGAGAGCCAGTGCTAAGCGTTCCTTAAAAACATAGAAACATAGAAGTTGACGGCAGATAAGGACCGCAAGGCTCATCCAGTCTGCCCTTTTCTTTTTCTACCTTATAAATGTGCCATCGGCCTTTGCTCTGTCAGTGGCCTATCTATTCATGCTCATTTGTATTGCTCCCTTATGCCTATCCCATGCCTATTTGAAGCCCTGCACTGTATTCATAGCCACCACTTCTTGAGGTAGGCCATTCCATGCATCCACCACCCTTTCTGTGAAAAAGAATTTCCTCACATTTCCCCTTAATCGGACCCCCTCTAATCTCATGCTGTGTCCTCTTGTCCTGCTATTTTTCTTATATTTAAACATGTTAGACTCTTTCACCTTGTTAATGTCCTTAAGGTGTTTGAATGTCTTGATCGTATCACATCTCTCCCTCCTTTGCTCAAGGGTATACATATTGAGCTCTGTTAATCTGTCCTCATATGTCTTCTGATGTAGTCCCTGCACCATTTTGGTTGCCCTTCTCTGGACTGCCTCAATTTGGTTAATGTCCTTGTGAAGGTGTGGCCTCCAATACTGCAAGCAGTACTCCAGATGGGGCCTAACCAGTGTCTTGTAAAGAGGGATTATTACCTCCCTCTTACGACTTATGATACCCTACTAATACACCTAACACCCCCTAGCCTTACTACTGCTTTAGAGGTCTGCTTGGATGATTTCAGGTCATCAGTGATGATGATGCCCAAGTCTCTTTCTTCCTTTGTGACTGCTAGCAGCTCCTCCCAGCCTATAGGTGGCTTCAGGGTTTCTCTTCCCTATGTGCACGATCTTGCACTTCTTTGCATTAAATCCCAGTTGCCACTCTTCTGACCATTTTGCTAGTTTATCCAGATCTCTTCTCATTCTGCCCCACCCCATCTGGATCATCTACTCTGTTGCAGATCTTGGTGTCATCTGCAAACAGACAAGCCTTACCCTCTAGTCCATCTGCAAGGTCACTAATGAAGATGTTGAAGAGTACTGGACCCAGGACTGATCCTAAGGTACCCACTTGTGACTTGCATCTCTTCTGACTGTACACCATTTACCACCACTCTCTGTTTTCTGCCTGTCAACCAGTTTGCCACCCAATTGACCAACTTCACGGCCACCCTGAGCCTACCCAGCTTATTTATCAACTTCTATGTGGAACAGTGTCAAAAGCTTTGCTGAAGCTGTAGGCGCTATCAACTGCTCCCCTTGGTCCACCACTTGGTTACCCAGTCAAAGAAATCTATGAGATTAGTTTGACAGGACCTTCCTTTTGTAAACCCATGCTGTCTTGGATCCTGTGCACCTATGGATTCCAGGTGTTGTACTATCCTTCCCTTAAGGAGTGCCTCCATAATCTTGCCCACTACTGAGGTAAGACTGACTGGTCTGTAGTTCCCTGCCTCCTCCCTGCTACCACTCTTGTGGAGCGGGATCACATGAGCCCTTCTCCAGTCTTCTGGGACCTCTCCTGTGCTCAGAGACTCACTAAACAGTTCTGCTAATGGCTCTGCTAGTTCCATCTTTAGCTCCTTAAGTACCCTGGGATGTATGCTATCAGGTCCCATTGCCTTATCCACCCTGAGCTTAGCTAGCTCTTGTAGGACCCTTTCTTTTGTGAAGGGAGTAGTGCTCACCTCCCTCCCCCCTGTGTCCATGGTGCTGAGCTGTGGGCCCTGCCCTACCTTCTCTTCAGTAAATACTGAGCAAAAGTATCCATTTAGGATAGATGCTTTTACATGGTCCTCCTCACATGCTCTCTTTTCTCCATTAAGCTTAGCAGTACCCCCTCTGGACTTTCTCCTTTCACTGATGTATCTATAAAAAGTCTTGTCACCTTCTTTTACTGTTCGTGCTAGTGTTTCCTCAGTTTGGGACTTTGCCTGCCTTCCCTGCTTCCCTTAGGGCAGTTTGGTATGCCTCCCTATCTTCATCCTGCTGTGTTCCCTTATATTTCCTGAAGGCCAGCCTTTTGGCTCTGACGTTTTCTGCTACTGTATTTGAGAACCAAAGTGGTTTCCTTCTTCTTTTGCACTTCCTTTTCTGTCTAACACAATGGGTTGTTGCTTCAAGTATTGCATCCTTAATGCCTTATACCTCGAGGTTTCTTTGTGTTTCTTGGGATCACCGAGGTACGACTTAGTGTCTCACATTATATACCTATGGTAATTACTATGGTTACTGTAAGATAGAAACATTTCTAGTTACAGAGATGATCCCTATTGGCTAAATTAAAGGAGGCTCCACAGTCCAAGATAACATTATACAATTTTGTAGAAGTCATCAGTTTGTGAAACAAAAGAGTACTTATACAGAGTCTTACATAACTCAGTGTAGTAGTACAAATCACCGAAAGGTGGCAATGCCGACTTGTATGTCATAAGTATTCCAAGGACACAGGTGTCCTAACATCTTGTAAGTAAGAAATACACAGACAATACATAGAAGAATATATATGTATTAGCAAGCAAAGTGTATTACAATAACATGCGTACATCTCCTGACATCTACTCTTATACAGTAGATGCCCTTAGCCCTATATGTTAGTACAACATATACCAAAGCACTAGCTGTCTACAGTGTACCTCTGAGGGTATCAATAAGGGTGCAGGGACCTCGTGTAACAATATCAAAAAAGACTTTACATATGCCCGCATTCCAAATTATAATAAATTGTAAGAATCAAGGTTTACAATCCCTTTAAATGATGCTGATTTTTAAAGAACAGAACTGGTGTGCTTTAATTTCAACACTGTAATAGCTTTCATCTTATCAGTTTCCAGCAGAAGAAGAGTAGAATAAAAAAAGAAACTTCCGCAACATAGTACTCTTTCCTCACAGTTCCTGCAAAGGCAACAACCCCACAGATAATGGTTTCTGAGTGCTCTCTTGAACACTGTCAAATCCCAACATCACCACTTATTCAATGCAACAGGTATATCCACGTGCTTGGGTTTTGGGTATCCAAACTGGCAAGGCATTCATGAATACTATAATGACCATTCCTGTGGCTGTATCCATGGCTGGCTGCTGCTCTTCTTTTCTGTGGCATACATTTCTGCCAACTGGCAGCAATAGTGAGTGCCCTCCCAGGGGCTGTGTAGGCAATCATTTTTTCTTTATTTAAATGTGATGTGCTTGTGTGGCGTTTTCAGGGGAAGATGTCCTAATTTTCCATGACCACCCCAACTACTGGAAGAAGTTACCCTTTTGGGATAATTTGCCCAGTCACAGGAGACCAAATCTAGTCTTTTAAAAAGAAACACCCATTACAGCCATCAAGGCAACCTGTGCAGGGGGAAGTGCATGAGGACTGCTTTGTGGGTGTTAATGCTGATTGGTTATGCTTTACAAATCTTCATTTGTATGACCAATCAGTGTCACTCATATAAGAGATGTATAAAAAGAGAGTTGGTTAGGGTTGGGTGCATATTTTCATGCTAAATCCAAACATTTTGAACCCTAATAACTTTGGAATCATTCAATATATTTACACAAAGTTTGGTATGCTTCATTTCTAGGTGTAGGTCTCTTGACGTGCCACATTTCATGTAAATCCATTTTGTGGTTTTTGAGATACGGAGCGTCACAAAATCCTAAATTTACCAGTTGTTTGACATTTCTTTGTCCACCTGTAGCTCAGAAACGGCTTTATGTTCTGTTCTGAGATTTTCAGGGCAGAAAGAATTTGGGTCACAGATGTGCCTTTTGAAGGTTTGGTGAAAAAATATTAATCCATTCAAAAGTTATTATAATTTAACATTTCCCATTATTTCCTATGGGAAAATTTATATGTCAGGCACAAGTTTTTTTTTTTTTTGCACACATTTTTGTTTTTTGAACACAATGGGCCGGATATTCAAAAGGGTTGCGCCATGCGCAATAGGATTGCGCCTGCGCAAGTCCGAACTTGCTCCATTCTGCCATATTCAGCAGGAGGCAGTTGCGCCACAGAAAACATGCTGAGCAACAGTGCAATGCAAATGAATGCATGCTGAACTGGAGGGAGGAACCAGGCATAAACTGCACAGCCGATATTCAGCAGGGCTGTGCAGAGTAGGCGCAACCCCAACCCGCGCCTGCACAACTTTGAGTAAAAAAGGCTTGTTGAGGGCCACCCACAGGTGAGCTGCTACATTGCAGGGCGCAACACAGCAGCTGCCACTGTGGCTGGCCCTAATGATCCTAATGCCCCCTACCGCAGCCCAATGTCGGACAGCCGACTGTAAATCCCCACCACCACCCCACTGGCCCGATTGCGGGCGCAGTTTAATCCCCACCAGCCCAATGCGCGGGCAGCAATGTGGCTCCTCCCCCGAGCGTATCCCTGGTGCTCCAGTGGACCGAAAAGCCCAATCGCGGGCAGTAGGTGGCATAAACCCCCCTCGGAAATCATCCCTGGTGGTCCAGTGGACGAAAAGCCCGATCGCGGGCAGTAGTGTAGAATCCCCTCCACGATTCAGCCCTGGTGGTCTAGTGGCACATCCCGATCGCGGGATGTAAATCTGCACAAATCCCCACCCAACATTGCCCTGGTGGCTAGTGTCACCCTCCCCACCCACCCACGAGCACCACCATCCGCTCCCCCACAGCCGGCGGCGGCAGCATCCCCCGCCTGCCGCCCGCGCTCGCCGACACGTCCACTGGACCACCAGGGATGTATATTCAGGAGGGGGTGTTTGTTTTAACTACTACAGCCCGCGATCGGGCTTTTCGTCCACTGGACCACCAGGGATGTGTTCGGGGAGACATATGCTGCCCACGACCAGCTGGTGGGGGATTTAAACTAAGCCCAAGGATCGGGCTGGTCAGGGGATTAAACTCGCCCACGCATTGGGCAAGTGGGGGTGGTGGGGGGATTTACAGTCGCCTGCCAGCAATCGGGCTGCAGGGGGGGCACAGGGAGTGGGTTGGGGGCCAGCCACTGGTGGCAGCTGCTGTGTTGTGCCCTGCAATGCAGCAGCTCACCTGTGGGTGGCCCTCGACTTGAGCCTTTTTTTTTGGCTCAAAGTTGTGCAGGCGCAGGTTGGGGGTTGTGGCTGCACAACTCTGCACAGCCCGGCTGAATATCAGGCTGTGCAGTTTATGCATGGTTCCTCCCCCTCCAGTTCAGCATGCATTCATTTGCATTGCGCTGTTGCTCAGCAATATTTTCTGTGGCGCAACTGCCTCCTGCTGAATATCGCAGAATAGACAGTTGGGGACTTGTGGGCACAACCCTATTGCGCATGGCGCAACCCTTATGAATATCTGGCCCGCAGTGTTTTATAATTTCGCAGTTTATATCCTTGTAAAATGGAACTGAAAAATTTCTGAAAGTTCAGTTACTTATAATTAGTTCTTTTTCAAAGCCAGAAATGTGAAATGTGGCACACATAGCCAAGTGGCATAGTAGTTTGAATGTTTTAAGTTGTTTTAAAATTAGATAGAAGTTAACTGAAATTTAATTTTTGACTGTGAGCCTATTCCTGTCAAATGTGGTAACATTTAAATGAGTGTTATTTTAATTTATATTGAAAGAAAGGGGAAGGGAAGGGGAAATTGTGTAACCAGGAAAGGTACACTGAGCTGGAGTTTTTTACCAGGTGTGACCTAGTAGCACAAGGAAGTTAAGCGACTTACTCAGGGTCACACAGTATGTAAGTGGGGGCTGATAGGATTCAAACCCAGGTCTGCAGGTTTGCAGCTCAGTGCCCTTAACCACTATGGTATGCTATATTGCCTTCATAGTTATACTGAAATAACTAACATTTAAATTTTGGCAAAAGGTGTGGATGCATATAACATAAATCCCTTTAAACCTTTTGATCTAAAACTCAGTATATATACCCATGCTGTACAGTATGTTTCTTTAAATCTTGATGCTACAGAGAAATTTGGACAGCAAATTTGAAAATTAGATGGAAATAACTGAAATAATTTTGATGAAATGTTTCTCCACATATATATTAACTCACCCCCCTTTAATGCAAGGAATATGAACCTTGGTACTCTTATACGTATGATATGGATCGGTATACCTGCCAGATGTGGTAATATTTGGATGAGTACTTTTAAAATTAGACCAAAAATTACTGAAATTCAAATTTTGGCAAACATCAGAAGAATTTTCATGAAAACTCTGCAAAATTTCACAAAATTAGAATGGTAAGTCCATCTAAATTCTTCCAGTGGAATTGTATGTGTTGCATATATTTTGCACAACTCTAAATAAAATTTAGAAATGCAAAAAATAAATAAATAAAGTGCCCTGGCTGGCTAAACACTGGTACCCATTGAACTGCATGTAGTACTCTCAATACTCCAACATTCCTAACGGGGTTTGGCTTACTTTGCAATTTTGTAAAAAAACTGCTGAAAATTTTGCAAATATAATTAGTCCAGTAACATTTTTATTAATTTTTTAAAATTTGTTTCTTTATTTGTGGATCAAAATCTACCATCAAATCAGCAGGAAACAAAACAGCCATTTCACCAAATGTTTTTATCATGTTGTGTTCCCCCCACTTCACAAACTTTAGGTAAATGTATAGTATGATGATGTTACCCACCTCTAACTCTGAACCCCACTAATATTAACTGGTATGTCAGCTGCACTGAAGGGCCATGGCACTACCTCTCCAATAAGGATTACAATTATTGAGAAAACAGCATGATTCTATTTTAGAGTCCAATTAGAAACAAAATCTATACTCGGGGTATTGTAGTTTAAATGGAATATAAACATGTTTGCTTTTTATAATATTATTGGACAGCTGGGCATGTGTGAAGTGCTGTGTCACTCCTGAAAAATGAGCTCTTTGTCTCAATGAGTCTACCTGGTTACCAAAGTCCAATAAATCAATCAATGAATCAATATATATATATATATATATATATATATATATATATATATATATAACTCAAGAAATAAATAAATAAGTCTGTTTAATATCCAAGTGCACTGTTTCATGCATTTGTAATTAAATAGTCTTATTTTTTTCTACATTATGGGTACCCTTTCTTAATAGTTGCACCTGTAAACAAGCTTTCAGCTTAGTGTGTCACCTGGTTAAACAATCGGTAAAAAAAAAAAAAAAAGTGCTGTTTTCTGATCTGATGTTCATTTTTAATTACTTATGAGTTCCAGAAACCAGTGACATCAGTTAAGGCTGCTGGGAAAGCTGCATTGTAAGCTTAGTCTGAACTGAAGTCATCAAGTACTAAATTCACGAGTAATTAAAAAGTAACACTGGGCAAGAAAAGGGCGTAATTTGAGAGGAACCTAAATTAGGAAAATATTGACTATTTCAAAACAATTATATACTGCTGAAACAATACACTGGGGATACTGTCAGGAGGTCTAAACCTCACTCTCAGGTTCTTGGCAATATTGGGAATGCAAGTAATCACAGACACGTTGCATTAGAGTAATAAACTTGTTTATTACTAACAAAAAGGATAAAATCACAGTTGCCCTAAGCAGTTCTTACCAATACAAACCGGGAGCCAGTGCTAAGCGTTCCCTATACCTTGAGGTTTCTCTGTGTCTCTTGGGATCTCCAAGGACAAGACTTAGTGTCTTACATTATACACCTTTGATAATTACTATGGTTACTGTAAGATAGAAACATTTCTAGTTACAGAGATGAGCCCTATTGGCTAAATTAAAGGAGGCTCCATGGTCCAAAATAACATTATACAATTTTGTAGTAGTCATCAGTTTGTGAAACAAAAGAGTACTTATACAGAGTCTTACATAACTCAGTGTAGTAGTACAAATCACAGAAAGGTGGCAATGCCGACATATATCATAATTATTCCAAGGACACAGGTGTCATAACATATTATAAGTAAGAAATACACAGAAAATACATAGAAGAATATATATGTATTAGCAAGCAAAGTGTATTACAATAACATGGGTACATCTCCTGACATCTACTCTTATACGGTAGATGCCCTTAGCCCTATATGTTAGTACAACATATACCTAAGCACTAGCTGTCTACAGTGTACCTCTGAGGGTATCAACAAGGGTGCCGGGACCTCGCGTAACATTCCCCCCCTTGTTGCCTCCAGGGGCAACACAGGCAAATCTAGGGAAAGGTCAGGGAGCAGTGGCCGTTTACAAACCCGACGTGCAAGCTTTGTAAAGGAACTCGAGATACTCAAGGGGTTGGCGCAGTGTGCACTGTAGGCAGCATAGCATAAAAATCAAGAAAAATATCAAAAATGCTTGTATAATAACAAAACCTTTAAAAGTAATTTCTAACCAGGTGTTAGTTAATGCATCATTCATATCACCATCATTAATTAATGAAAGGATAGCTTCATTGGCCTTGGTCATATTATTGCTGATGTGGATGAGGTGTGTATCTTTCCTGTCTAAAAGTGATTTTAATGTAAGTGTAAGTGGATCTATGTGTACATTAAAATATGGTAAATATTCAGAAAGTGTGAGCAGGTAATCGAGTCTACCATCAATGATGTCGGCATCGATAAGGGGGACTGGGGTTATAACGGTATGTCCAATAAAAGTTTTCTGGTGTGGGACAAAACAGAAATTGGGGGTATCAATAACACATGTTTCAGATCCATAAGTATAGCTTTTGAGATTAGTATCCACGCAATACTCTCCATCAGAATTATACCGAGATCGAACAGTGGGGAGTCTTCACTTTTGCAACTGTACCGGGCAGGTGTAGGTCATCTTGGAAATCCCTGTTGACAGGTGATAAACCTTCTCACCGTAAGATCGGTAAAGTTTATCTGGCGCCAATGTTGAGTCTGAGAAATCTGTGCCATTTGTGCTGATGTTATCATCCATGGAAAAAGTCCAATCAATGCTATCTGGAGAATAACCAAATACAGGTTGAATAACATCAAATACATCACATCGGCACAAGTAAATATAGTGTTTCTTCGCACAGCAGTCTGTGTGCGGAGTGACCCAGGCGTCCAGGAAAGGATGGAAAACCAGTAGAGGAGGTAGATCCAGGCGTTCTCTGTAGATGTCTTCATCATGGTGCCCAATGGAGTGTACCAGTGCCAGTTTGTTGAACAAAGCTATAGCGGGATCAAAGTGTGGTTAAGAGACAATAAAAGAAACAAACATAGTATCTCTTATAGAACATTTCTTAGAAGTAAAAGAAGGACCAGTATTTGGGTGCCTGGTCATAAAACCCAGGTTTCTAGCTGTAGAGAGAGGAATAGTTAGAGACTGTTGCATACACATAGCAATACAGCTAGGGGTTTTACACTGTGGACAATACCATTTGGAATAGCTTGGCAGAAGACACCAGGAGAAAGGACTGCTGTGTGACTGAACTTCTCTGTTGGGACTAAAGTAGAAGAACTTTTGTATTTGACCTTTAACTTAGGGTAAAAAAAAACTAACATACAAAAAAAAAAAGTGTGTGTTTGGGTTAACTGAACTGAATGGGTGTCTGAAGAGTTATCTAGGTGTAAATCTCAGGTGACTGAAAGGACTTAACTGCTGTGAGGTTTAAATTACTTGTAGAAAGATCTGGTAAGAAGGGGGAGTGGCTTAGCTAGAAGGAAGCTACATTTAAAGACTGCCTTAGAAAGTTTCTGCTAATAGCTTGGCAGAAGACACCAGGAGAAAGGACTGCTGTGTGACTGAACTTCTCTGCTGGGACTAAAGTAGAAGAACTTTGTATTTGACCTTTAATTTAGGGTAGAAAAACTAACATACAAAAAAAAGTGTGTGTTTGGGTTAACTGAACTGAATGAGTGTCTGAAAAGTTATCTAGGTGTAAATCTCAGGTGACTGAAAGGACTTAACTGCTGTGAGGTTTAAATTACTTGTAGAAAGATCTGGTAAGAAGGGGGAGTGGCTTAGCTAGAAGGAAGCTACATTTAAAGACTGCCTTAGAAAGTTTCTGCTAATAGCTTGGCAGAAGACACCAGGAGAAAGGACTGCTGTGTGACTGAACTTCTCTGCTGGGACTATATTGCCCTCCTTCCCTTCCCTCCACCCAAAGCTAGTTCTATTTTTATAGGCATAGAATTTTACTGACAACAGGAACTTCCTGTTTAGGGGCAGGAAGTGAGTGATCACAGAACCACCAATGGCCCACCATCCTAGAAGGGCAAGTGTAGCTCTCCAGCCCCCTCTAGCTGCTGGAGGTCTGCCTCTGAGCAAGTAAGTGGTCTACTGCGAAATATAAGATATTCGTGTCTCAGAACAGGACAATCAGGAGCTTAAAGGGCACACAGGCAGAAAGTAAAAAGAGAGAGAAAAAAAAACAGAGGAAAGAGTAAGGACTGCAAACAGTTAAGGGGCCAGAAATAAGACATGATTGGAGTGGTGCAGTGCAGTGGCTGTGGAGCAGCAGTCTTCCGGGAGATGTTCTGGAGGATGCGGTGTTGTCCCATCTGCAGGCACCTCTCTGGGCTGAGGGAGGAGGTTGCTCATCTCCAGGCTGAGTTGGCCAGGATTGTGGGACCTCCTCTTCCATCCAGGACCACCAGTGCCACTGCCGCCAAGGCCAGAGGTTGCCAAGAAAGAGGAGCGGTTGGACCACAGTGGGCTCAGGGAGGGTGAGGGGGTGGTGAACAGAGGCACCTCCCATTGTACCGCTCCATAATTCCTATGCCATTCTGGCAAAGTGTGGTTCCTCTGTGAGGCACCCACAGTGGAGATCAAGGAGGATGCTGGGACCTCCACAAAGGAGACCCACAGGAGGGTGGCAGGGGACCCTGCAGGGGAAGGAAACAACTCCTGGTGGGGACCCAATGTTAGGAAGGTAGAACTGGGGAGGAAGGGAGAGGAGGTAAGGTGCCTGCCTGGCCATGGCTTGCAGGGACAGGAAGCGAATCCTCAGGATTGCCAGAGCAGCTGCACAGGGAGGGAGCTGGATGTCACTGTCCACCTAGGGACAAAATGACCTGGCTAAGAAAGGATTAGAGAAGTGCAGGAAGAGTTTGTGAATTGGGAGGGCCTTCAAGTCAAGCACGCACGGTAACCTCGGAGGTGCTACCCATCTATGGCATAGAGAGGCTAGGGTGTTCCGCACTGCGGGATTCAATCAGTGGTTGAAAACTGGTGTGGAGCTCAGGGATTTGGCTTCATTGGGGACTGGGGTCCACCGAGTGATGCAGCCTTATACTGGCATGATGGGCTGCATCTGTCCGGGAGGGGAACCAGGATCCTAGGTGATAGGTTTAAATGCTTCATTGGCAAGCTTTTAAACTAGCCAAGGGGGGAGGCACTGGAAAGGAGCAGGAAAATCCTAGCCCCCCAAATAATCACGGTAGTAAGTGCAGCAAACACCAACATAGAGGTGTCGATAGGGAGAAGGGCAGGGGTAAATGGAGAAAGTGACAAAGGCAAGAAGGACAGGGATGGGGCAAAAGGGAGTAAGGCCATCAGGAAATGGAGGGTAATGAGTACCAATGCCCATAGTCTGGGCAACAAGCTCCTGAGCTGATGGCCTTAATGGAAGAGGGATGCCTGGATATTGTAGCAGTCACAGAAACATGGTACACAGAGAACCATGACTGGGATGTTAACATACCAGGGCACATAACCTACAGGAGAGACAGGCAGGGGAGAAGAGGGGAGGAGTAGCTCTATGTAAAGGAAGGGATAAAGCAACTGAACAAAAGAGTAAACAGGGAGGAGAGGAGGCACTGTGGGTCACCTTGGAGACTGGAAAGGGCACCACAATCCGCACAGGGGTTGTGTACAGACCCCCATGTCAGGGGGAGGAAATGGACAAGGATATGATAGAAGGCATTCTTAGAATGGCAGAGAAAGGGGAGATACTGTTGATGGGAGACCTGAATATGCCAGATGTTAACTGGAGCACATTTGCTGCAGCCACATCCAAGAGCAGGGCCATTCTTGATGCCCTACAGGTGGCAGGCATTAGACAGCTAGTTTCGGAACCCACTCGTGAGGGAGCAATCTTAGACCTTGTACTCTCAAACAGGGGCAGTGAGAGGATCTCAGATCTAGAAGTGGGTTGCCATCTGGGGACAAGTGACCATCAAACAGTGTGGTTCACGTTAAACTCAGCTACAGAGTCAAGCCATACAAAAGTGAGGGTACTGGACTTTAGGAGGGCTGACTTTGGCAAGATGGGAGAGTGCCTCAGAAAAGCACTAGCAAACAGGCTAGAAGGAGGTGTGGAGCAACAATGGGAATTATCAAAACTGCTATCACAGAGGCAACAAGCCTTGTGTGAAGCAAATGAACAAATCAAAACAAAAGAAAAAGCCACTATGGTTCTCAAAGAGGTGGCTGTGAAAGTCAGGAAGAAAAAGATAGCATTCCAAAGTATAAGGAAACACAGAAGGAGCAGGACAGAGAGCTGTACCAGTTAAGGCAGAAGGAAGCAGGGAGGGAAGTCAGAATAGCAAGGCCCAAACTGAGGAAAGATAGCCAACCTAGTTAAGAAGGGAATAAAACCCTTTATAGGCACATCAGCGAAGTGAGAAAGACAAAGGGAGGATAGTGAGGCTGAATAGAATGAACAGTGGGTGGGCAGAGGGGACAGTGAAAAAGCAGGAATACTGAACGAATATCTCTGCTCAGTATTCACAAAAGAGGAGGGGAAGTGCCTAATCCAATTAACAGAAGACTCTTGATAGCGGGGTCGATCCCAGTCCTTTCACACAGAAGAAAGGGTTCTGCAAGAACTCTCAAAACTGAAGGTGACAAAGCAATGGGTCCTGATGGAATTCACCCCAGAATTCTAAAAAGAATTAAGGAGGAACTAGTGAAACCACTGGCTACTCTTTTAATAAATCATGGGAGGATGGTGTGGTACCCATGACTGGAGGAAGGCGGATGTGATTCCCTTCACAAAGTGGGTCCAAGACAGAGGCAGGAAACTACAGACCTGTCAGTCTGACCTCTGTGGTAGGGAAAGTGATGGAGTCACTTCTGAAGGAAAGAATAGTTGAGTACCTAGAGGCCAGTGGAGCACAGGACCCAAGGCAGCATGGGTTCACAGCGGAAGGTCATGTCAGACCTAATCTAATAGATTTCTTTGACTGGGTGACCAAAGCAGTAGACCAGGAAGGGCTGTGGACATGGCCTACCTAGACTTTAGCAAGGCATTTGACACAGTCCCACACAAAAGATTAATAATCAAATTAACCAGCCTGGGAGTGGGACCCAGGGTGGTAGCCTGGGTAAAACATTGGCTGGACAACAGGACACAGAAGGTAATTGTAAATGGAGTCCATTCTGAAGAAAGGGGGGTTACTAGTGGGGTACCGCAAGGTTCAGTATTGGGTCCAGTCCTTTTTAATGTCTTCATCAGTGACATTGCAGAGGGACTGGAAGGAAAAGTATGCCTTTTTGCAGATGACACAAAAATCTGCAACACTGTTGATACACAAGGAGGCGTGGAAAGGATGAAAAGGGACTTGGCAAGGTTGGAGGAATGGTCAGAAGTATGGCAGCTAGGATTCAATGCAAAGAAGTGCAAAATAATGCACCTGGGAAATAAGAACCCTGGGGAAGAATACACAATGGGTGGGAGATAGTAACAACAACAAAAGGAAAGGGACCTGAGGTAATCATATCAGATGACCTTACAGGTTAGTAAGCAATGTGAGAAGGCAGTAGGGAGGGCTATGGTATACTGGGATGTATAGGGAGAGGCATCAGCAGCAGAAAACAGGAAGTTGTTATCCCTCCTGTACAGACAGTTGGTGAGACCCCATCTGGAATACTGTGTCCAGTTCTGGAGACCCCATCTCACAAGGACATAGAAAGGATAGAGGCAGTCCAGAGGAGGGCACTAAATGGTGGGTCTGCAAGAGAAGCCGTATGAGGAGAGACTAAAGGAGCTTAATATGTATACCCTTGAGGAAAGAAGGGAGATGGGGACATGATAGAAACTTTTAAGTACCTCAGTGGAATCAACAAAGTCCAAGAGGGTAGCATTTTCAGAAAAAGAGACTTGCAAGAACAAGGGGACACAATTTAAAGATAGAAGGGGGGCGGTTCAGGGGCAATGGAGGAAGTATTATTTCACAGAGAGGGTAGTGGATGCATGGAACAGCCTTCCTGAGGAGGTTGTGGGGTCTAAAACTGTGGGAGAATTCAAGAATGCATGGGACAGACATAAGGCAATTCTTGTGGGGGGTAGGAAGAAATAGGCTGTTGGTTAACTAGGATCTGCGGCCTATCCTGTAGGTAGGGAAATGGGCAGACTAGATGGGCCTAGCGGTCCTTATCTGCCGTCAAAGTCTATGTTTCTATGTTTCTAAATGAGTCTATCACGTATGATATCAGGGATTCTTCCAGATTCTAGATCACAGAACAGATTGTTGATGGTAGTGATAATGTATGAGTCATAGGCAGAGCAAAGAATTTCTCTAGCAATGTATTATCTGCTTCTTTGTTGTTCTGTGCAATGAGTGTGTTAATCTTCTCTTTAGAGTCTGTAAATGCCTTAGCAATGTCGTGTATATTGTATACAGTGTATCTTTCTTCCTGACTTAGGCCATCCACACCATGCAATAATGGGCGTAGTATATTATTCTCCAAACCAGTCTGAAATTTTGCAGAATGAGATTTGACAGCAGCAATGTCTGCCTTATTCCAAATAGACATGGCCGTACCAAAGAGACCTGTGACAGTACCTGTTACACTAGTGACATCAGAACTGTCAACTTTACATGTATTACGTTTATGACTTTGGTCATCAGGATTGGGTTTTCTCCTTAATTTGCCTCTATGTTCAGTAGTATGGACCCCGGCAATAGGGTCTTGAGTATGAATCTGAAATGCAGCCAAACTATCAAGCAATATCGTACTATAAAATGCTGACGTATTAGTATTGTGACACTTACCAAATTCTTTCATATTCCAGTAAGTAAGATTAAACACAGGTATGTGTATAAATTGTAAATTTTTAATCAATGAACCAGGGAGGGCAGTAGCTGTTAGACCACTGCGGGGACCAGGGATGTGCTTTGGACATTCCAAAAGCTGTTTATCAGTGGGTGGTAACACAAAGAGGTACTTGGCAGCAGAAGCCATGTTGTATAAAAATTTTCTAGCAGAATCTTTAGACAGAGAATTACAATATGAAGGATCAATTAAGGCAGTAATATTGTATAAACCAGAATGCCAGAGAGCAGTTTGCAGCAAGGACAGAGAACCATTTGGGGATAATTTAGCATTGGGCCAACCCTGGAAAGTTCCTTTGGAGAGTTTGGCCACAGGGAGAATTTGTCCTTGCGATGTGGTTTGCCACTCAGTTTGTAAGGTAGATTGATCAGGAGGCGACAACCGAGGCAGTGAGGTAGAAATCGAACCTTCCTGGACAGTAATCAGACTATCGGGTATATTGATGGATACTGCCTCTGAAGGAGATGCTGAAGATCGATGTGGTAGAAGGTTCTGTACCATGCCTTGGATGCAGGGGATAACTCCTGAGATGAGGAGATAATGGAACAAGATAGCCATCTTGTCAGTGTATTTGAAAAGCAAAATCAAACATTAGTAAGTCAATACTATTCCACCTAATGGGGTGAGGAAAAGTAATTAAACCCCTTTATACAGTTTCAGTTGGTTTGCATGTAACCATTTGTCAGTCAGTTTATTATTTTGCAGGAGTCTAACTAGATAGACCGCGGGACTGATCTTGTTGAAAATGGGATATGGGCCTTCCCATTTATTGAAGAAGGAATGTGTGGGATGTGCAAATCGGAGGACCATTACCTGATCTCCAACCTGCCAATCCACTTCTTCTGCGTGCATGTCAAACTGTATTTTGGATTGTTGCTGGGTCTTACCCATGCAGTTAGCAGCATACATACAAGTGTGTGTGTATAAGGTCTTTTCTGAGTTTTTCCACATATTGATCAACAGACACATGGTCTGCAGTGGGAGTGTGCAGGTCAAACAACAGGTGTTCAGGTAATCTCATCTGTCTTCCAGTCATCACCTCAAAGGGTGTGTGAGCTGGGTAGTGGCCGAGGGTGTGCCCCTAATTGCCATAAGGAGTAATGGCAGTAGGGAATCCCAGGTTTTGGGATTGTCCGCAATGAATTTGGAAAGCATTTGCTTAATCCTTCTGTTGGCTCTCTCTACTTGACCTGAAGATTGGGGGTGGTAGGGTATGTGGAACTTTTGTTGAACTCCAAGGAGTTCAAGAGATTCTTTTATTAACTCACCTGTAAACTGGTTCCTTGTCAGAGTCCACCTTAAGAGGTAGGCCCCACCTGGAGAAAATTTTGTTCAGGATTTTGGCAGTGGTTTGAATGTACATGTTTTAGTGGGGGAAAGCTTCAACCCCTTTAGAGAAGAGGTCAGTTACCACAAGAGCATATTTTGTTATTTCTGCTGGTGCTGGTTAAGGGACCAATAAAATCAATCTGTATGGCATTCCAAGGGCCAGAGTGTCATTGTGGTAAAAGTTTGGCATTTCATTTGGTGGGGATGGGGTTATTTTGCACACAAACAAGGCAGTTATGTATGTACTGTTTGACATCTTTGGTGACACCAGGCCATCAGGCAGTGGTCTTAAGCCTCTGGAGGGTGTTTTCCACTCCCTGGTGCCCACCAGTGAGTATATCGTGCACTTGGTGCAAAATTTCAGACCTAAGGTGTCTGGGGACAGCCCACAACTTGATGGTGGAATCATCTGGCTGGCACCAGATGAGCTTGTCATGTGGTGACAAGTGTAACTTAACTCATGCTCCGGTGGGGTTATGTATGGAAGTTTCTCTTCTGTACTCTTATCAAGGAATCTGAACACTGAGTTCAGTATCAACTTGCTGAGCTGTTGAGAGGTCCAAGGAAGGGTTCAGGTTTTTCTGAATGTTGCAATATGTACAGTCATGTGATTACTACTAAATAAATAAATAAATGTAATAGAAATAGACATAATACATTAAAGTTCAAAATGATTTGCAAGGCTAATTTTAATGACTTTAACCACTACACATGCAATGAATGGCTAGTTCTTGTTTCATTGCTGTTACAAACATTTTGTGGATTTTAGCAGAACTTTTAAAGAGTGGCTGACACCTTCAAGAGAACTTTAGCAAACATAATATTTAGATAAAGTTCAACTTGTATTTCACATTAGTTCTTTATTCCTCCTCCCCATTATTTATTGCTGAGGTCGTTTGAATGAAACAGGATTTTTTTTTGCTCCTGAAGAGTTCATCTATTTCTGTTGCTGTCTCCCTACCTGAGGTCACACTGCACTACTTGTGACATCACAGTTACTCTCATGGCAACAGATTGTGATGTCACAACAGAGCATTATGACTTGAAGTAGGGAGTAAGCTATAGAGGCAGATTCACTTTAAAGTAACTGCAAGGGATGAAACTCATGTATTCATGCACATTTTCTCAGTCATATATAATGGGGAGAAGAAATCTAGAATATATGTGGAATACCGAGCAGAATTATATTGAATTATTTTGTTTTTCAAAGTTTTTTTGTGGCATCAGTAGCTCTTTAATTTGTTTACTTGCATTGTTCTATAAGGTTATAGCTACATAGGGAAAAGTCATTTATTTATTTAGATTTTGTTTACCGGGTAAACCCACTGAGACCAATGGTCCCTTTTTCAGGGGCGACCTGGGGTTAGTTACAGAAAGGACACTAGAAACAATAATTACATTGATTAAGTTAGTTACATTTGTTACATCACAGTATAATGATATCATTTATACAAGGGTAGCAGGAGGGTTCACGTACAGATTCATATTAAAACAGTATGTTAAGACCTCACACATTATATACAGTATGTACATAAGTTCCGCCAGAAATCAGAGTCCACATTAGCATTTCATGTTCAGTCAAAGAGAGTTCAAGCAATGAAAGGGCCAGGGGGACTGGTCTAGGGAGCTAGCAGTTACAGCCACAGAGACTAAGATTGAGAAGATGTAGTTTGAGTCCATTTTTAAACTGGGGGAGAGTGGTTGAGTTTGTCAGGCCAGGTGGTAGGGAGTTCCATAGGTAAGGGGCAGAAAATTTGAAGGAACGTTTGCCATGGTTTGAGTGTGTTCTAGGGGTGACGAGAGGGTGATTTGCAGTTGATTGCAGGGTTCTGTATGTTTTCAGGGGAAAGAAGTCCTCTGAGATGGGGAGGGGACCTAGGTAAGTAAACTTGAAAGCTAGGGAGGCAACAGGATAGGTTAGCTTAATGATTTGAGAGAGGGCCAGCTAGCTCTCTTTAGGGCCTCACAATGATGTCTCCTAGGGGAGGAGTTAGTGGCAAAATGGGCCACATGGTTATAGAGTGTGAAGAGCTTATTATATTCCATCTCACGGAGGAACTGCAGAAGAGGAGCACCATATGGATGGATGGAAGGAGATTGCAGCAGGTGATTGCACAATGTGCAGTAGAGGATAAGGAGTTCCTCAGTTGGAAAAGGAGGCCAAGCTTTTGATGGGTGGATCTGGTTATTGAATGTACAGGAATTGGTAGGTCATTTCACCAGATTTATTCCTTTGATTTTGGCAATTTGTAATCCCTAATGCTACTTTTCCTAAAACAGTATTTGTATTAGGTTTTGTCCTGTTTTTTCTAAAAGGTACAATGTTTTAGACCCATTTATTACTTTAAAATTGTGGTTAGCCCAAAATAGTTTTCTTATATTTTCAAATGATAGCCATCCAAAGTCTTCATATAGTTTGTATTAGTGTGTCCTATAATCACAATGAAGAATTAATTTAGCCAATCAGTTACATAGTGTCTCTACCTTTTTTAATAATGTTATGTTTGCAAAGCTGTGCACATCACTAGGGGTGTGCGAAAAGAACTTCTGCAGGCAGAATTTAAGTGAAGGTCTGACTTTGGATACTTGTGATCTACAGGAAAATGGGTATGCTCAATATTTGCTGTTACAGGAAAGGCTTGAGGTCCCATAGGTCATTAAGACCCTGTGGTTTCATGCTTCTATGTTTAAAAATCCATGTATTCTATTTTCTAAGAAGGGTATTCAGTCTATCTCCTCCATTTTTCAGAGGAGGTACCTATACCAACTCTACAAAGTTATACCATCAGGGTTGGAAGCTGGGGCTTCAAAGACATGGTGTTCCACTGGAGTGTCCATTTTCTTATTAGTAATGGAATGGATGTGTTCCTGTATACTGTACATGTTTTGAGATTCCTAATGGTTTTCTCTATGTATACTTTATTACAAGTACTGTACACCAGAGGACATAGATCGCAAATCTGGTATCACAGGTAATGCACACACATATATCTATAGTGATATTACTGTCTTCTCAGCTGCTAAAAGTATTTTCTGTGACAGCATACTTGTAAACATTACAGTTGGTATATTTAAAAATGTTGGCCTAGGTGAGAGTCCAATTTAAACCCCTTTTTGCCTCCTCCACCTCACTGCTGTCATGGACCAATTGTTCTTTAAGGTTGTTAGCCCCATGAATGTTACCTATGGTTTGTATCCCACTGCCAAATCCACTTCTATGTCACTTTGTAGAATGGGCCAGTTTTGATGGATTATGTTCTAATGCTACCTGTCCATTCGTTATATTTGGTAATGAAGGTTACTGGCCCACAATCATTATTAGTTGTTGGTAAACTTTTTTTATCAAACAAAGGTTTCTTCTCTCAAGAGATCTTGCCTTCTGTTTTGACCTGACCAGTACGTCCTCTCTTACCCCACTGGTTAAATCTATCCCTTAACTCTGAGGCTTGTTTCTCAAATAGCTCAACAGAGATGCAATTTCTTTGCTGCCCCGGCAATGGACTATATGGGATAGAACATTTTAGAATGGGAGGGTGGCACTACCCTCATGCAACACAGAATTAGCATCATTGCTTGCATGAAGCATTTGAACTCAATCTGAGCTGCCTGGTTGCTAGACAAAGAGACATCCAAAAGATCCAAACATGCAGTACTCGCTGTATATGTGAATTTTAAATGTAGGTCTTTCTTATGTAACCATTCTATGAATTTGGTTATGTATGACATATGACTCTCTCAGATGCAGGCTACTTTATCTATAAATTGGCACCAGTACTTTATGTCTGAGAAAAAGAATTGACATGAGGGTTCATAATGTGTGTCACAAAATTTGCATAAATTGGGGCCATGGCAGCTCCCATGGCCATGTCACAGGTCTGTAGTAAGCATTTGCACTCAAATTCAAAGCCATTGTGAGTCATTATGTATTCAAGGGCTATAAGAATGAAATCAATTGGTATGTCATCAATTAGGATAATTTTATAAATAGATCTTGCAAGCTCTGGTGCCCTGATAGTGCCTAATTGATGTAAATAGAGTCTCAAAATCAATACCTAGTCATGCAAATCCTTCATGCCATGCAATGCCTTCAAGTTTTTGTAGCAGGTCAGAAGTGTCTTGGTACTAAACTTCAAGGTATGCACACAATCCCTAAAAATGATAATAAGCATCCACCAGTTGGGAAAGTGATCGTGTCTATGAGCCCATGCCAGCCACCATTGGGAATCCTGGATTATTTTCAAGAATCTTGTGCACTTTTGGCACAAACAAGCATTGATGGGGTTTGCCACTATTAGGAAAACAGAAACATGCTCAGGTATGATGTTATTACTGAATGCCTTTTCTAAAAACCTATGAATGTCCTGCTTGAAACGAATGGTTGAATCTGATGGCAGTACACTGTAAAACAAGGAAACATTATTAAGCTGTCTTTCCACCTCTCTAATAACATAAATAATAGCATCATACCTGAAAATGTTTTTGATTTCACAACAGTTGCAAACCCTATCAGGGTTTATTTATATGTCTTACAAAAGCTCACAAGCATCTTGAAAATCCTCCGGGACACCCAGTAGTGGCTGGCATATGCTCACTGACAGAGCCACTTTCCCAACTGGTTGATGCTTATATAAAACCTTTGGTTCAGAATTTTCCCTAATACATGACAAACATATCAGATATATTGGGTGTTCTGGGGACCTACAAATGAATGGGAGATGGTGGCTCATGTCTGAGGACACTATGTAAGCAATAAGACATGACAGGGTGTGTGTTGAACAGATATTACCGCATGCCCAGGGGCGTAGTAAGGCATGAGGCCACTGGCCGAGTGTCTTCAGCCCCTGGAAGTGTGGTAATATCTGTTCAACACACACCCTAGAGTGTCTTATTGCGCTTATAAAATGGGCACCTTTTTTATCTTATAAAAGTTTAGACAAAAAAGTATGTTTATATGTAGAAAAGATGATTTAATTATTAATATATGATAAACTAGTCCTTCCTCCTATTTAAAAGTGACTTCATTATGTAGTTGCGAGTGGTAGTACTGATTTCATTTTGTTGCACTACCCCAGTGCTCTTGTGTGCTCTTTACAGTTTTTTTTTTCTGGTTGTATTTTTTTTTTTTAAATAGGAACAAGCTCAAACTGGGGAACTAAATCTGAGTGATGCTGAGCAGGGGAAAAGCCGACTGGTGCCATGCCTTACTGTTTGAATCCTGGTCGGTGACTGTTTCTGTGGGCAGAAACTCCCAGCCCATCACGGAGCCCAGGCTGCGGTCTGCTCCGCCGCGGGTGGGAGTATTAAGTGAACAGCTGGATGGTGTGGGAGGCACTGATTGAAGTGCCCCATTCTTTTATTACTTGCAGGTTTTGCTACGGTCCGTTTTGGTTTTTTTTCTGATAGGAAAAATGAAGAGCGAGTGGCTCTAAAGCTTCGGTGATCTGCTATGCTGCTAAAACAATGGCAGCTTTTAAAAAAGGAACGTTCCATGCTTAGCTCTGAACATTCCATTTAGGAGCATTGATTACTTTGCCTGTACTTTTTTTTCCCCATGTGTAATACATATATGGCACTGCTTTTCTAGCCAATCAAAATGCTTTATTTGCTATGCTCATTTTATAAATACAAACATCCCTCATGATACTGGCTTGTCAGCTGTTGAGCACTCGTTAGAAAAACAAACAGAGCTTGATTGGGAACTGGTGTCTTTCTTATTGGAATGTGCCAAGTATGTATTAACTTGTAACACCTTCTTATTTCACGATAATCACTATTTGCAAATCTGAGGTCAGGCTATGGGACCAATGCTAATTTGTGCTTAGGACTTTGGAAAAAGTTAATGTCTATGACTCTAAGACTAAACCTTTTATAGTAAGATAGATCCAGGAGGACGCTGTATAGACAACATACTAATGTTGTGGAGGATACAAGGAAGGAGCTAGACACCTTTGTTTGCTACCTGAGAGATCAAGTTCTCATTTGAAGTTCACAGCCTAGGCAAGTGAGAACTCAGTTAGCTTCCTCGATTTTGTGATACACAAGTATATGGATGGTACCATTAGAACTGATCTATATCAGCTGCAGGAAGATAGGAATATCTTGCTGCCATCAAGTTGCCACCCCAGACACACCATCAATATCATCCCAAAGTCCTAGTTCCTCAGGGTATGGAGGAACTATAGCCAGATGGAAGATTTAGGTCACAGGGCACTAACATGAGTGAGAGAATTTGTGGAAGGGGTTACAGTGTTAGGTGCATTCACAAAGCTTAAGCCCATGCCACAAATGGAACAGAAATGAGAGTTATTGGTGGTTAAAACAAAACCGCCACCAGATGACCAGTCACCTGTCCAGTTCATAATCACCTACTTGCTGTTACTCTCCAGCTATTACAAATGTGATCATGAAAAACTGGCATGTGTTAAGATCAGATCCTCTAATATGGAAGAGCCCACCAGAACTGTGTACAAGAGGGTAAAATCTAATAAATATGCTAGAACATTGTTTCCAGCCAGCAAAAAAAAATGTAGGATCAACTGGTTAACACCACTATTGTGTGGCAATTTCTAATGTGGGAGAGGTAAATTTTGTCCAATTATGATCACTCAAAACCAGTAAATATACCAGTCTACAAGTAACTGCAATGAAAGTATGGTGCCAGCATTGGCTGCTTACAAAACTATCTGTTGCACTCATTAACTTGAAGAATTTTGCATCGAAACAGGCTTTTAGTTGTAGAAAAAGTGCTTCATTTTATTCAATATACACACACCATAAAAGCAGCATAGCTCCAACATGCCCCTTCTCATACATACAGGAAGAGTCTTCTGACTCGGGTCTAAACAAGCAATAATACCCAACAGTGTGGGTGGTATTGGGCAACTCTGTACTGCCCAGGGGTGTAATGAGGCCAGATGCCACAGGTGGAGGGCCTTGTAGCCCCTGGAAGGTCCAGTATTGCCCATACCACCAACCTAGAGAGTATTATTGCACTTAGAAAATGGGCACTGTAAAACAAATTAAGTTTAGCAAAAAATTGTTTAAGATATGTTGTGAAATAAAATAGTTCCTCTGCCTATACTATCCTAGATCCTCTGTATTTGAAGCTGTTGGTCCTGGTTGTTTTGGCTACTTCTGCTCCCCCCCTACACACACACACAGGTAGAGTGACTATCATTGCTCTACAGAGCAAGTCTAAGTGAGGTCAGGATTGTCAGGTGAGTGGAAAAAGCATCCTCTATTCCTTGTGGAGTTTTTTTTTTGCCTGCCTTTTTAGAGTTGCGGTTGGAAGACCGTGATTGCAATGAGATTGAAAAGGGAGTAGAACATTGGGATCTCACCAGCGATCATCGCACCTGACCCATTTAGAACTATGGTGGTGGGGTGACTATGAGTGCACTGTGACACTGAACAAGGAGTGGAACATTGGGAGCTCAATGGCAGTTATCTAATACACCAGTTCAGTGAGCTCGATGGCAATTATCTAATACACTGGTTCAGTGAGGTGCAAGTTGTGCTTATATTGCTTTTCTTTTACCATGAACATGTGAGTTTCTAAACAGACAGATGGGTTAACAGTATGGGAGAAGGCTGAGAGGTCAGGCAGCCATAGGATTTTTTGTTTACCTTGGTGAGTCGCGTACAACGCATTTAACAGCTGCTAGCTGTTGCCAGGTAACTCTTTCAAGGGGGGGATTTTGTGGACTCTGTCACTGGCGCCCTAAAGGAGTGGAAAATGAAACAGGAAACAGGAAAATTAAAGTTTTTAAGATATATGCTTTTTGTTGTTGGGCAAAAAAATAAATAAGTAAATGGCAAATACATTTGTTGGGGTGTCTTGCATGTGACCAACATGAAGGTCTCGCTAAGCAATAAAAAAATGGCAGCAGTTTGAAATTCTGTACCCAGTGCTTCAACCAATGACAAAGCAGGCTGGTCACAAGGATATTTGGCTGGGCGTTAGGCATGTTTGGGCTGGGTCTTTTTACTTGGTGAGCATCTATTGAAAGTTAATGTACCCCTGTGGAATGTGTACCAGCCAAGCAGATGCCTCCAAGTAAAAAGCCCATTTTCTAAAGCATCTGAGAGACACACAGTCAAGAATGGTACACAGAAGGGGTAAGAGTCTTAGGGATATATTAGTACATTCTGTACAACCTAGGACAGATAAACTGAGAATGTGGCTACCAAAAAGTCAGGATGTTTGCCACAAATGTGGCAACTGCAAATTTTGTGTAAACATTCAAAACACCAAAACCTTCACAAATCCGAAAACAAATCATGAAGTTAAAGTGAGAGGATTTTACATGTGCAACAGAAGGTGTTATCTGTCTTGCCACATGTTCATGTGGTTGTTTTTACATGGGCAAAACCAAAAGACAGTTTAATCAACGCATAGGTGAACTCCTTAGATCAATAAAAGATATAAAGATCCTAAAAATGCGAATGCTGTGCATGTGAACAAAGCCATGACCCTTAGGGGGGCACCATACTTTCACTGCAGTTACTTGTTTACTAGCCAGCATGGCATCCCAGGTGCAGCCCAAATGTGTATCTACAAAATATACTGGTGTCAATGCCAGGAAAACTTATGTTTTCTGTTCATTCACTAACTGAGACACCACCAATGTGGTGTACCTGGCCACTTGTGAATATGGCTCTTACTATGTGGTCAAAACCAGCCACAATTTCAAATTTTGTATAGGAAAATACCTGAGGTTAGTTGCCAGACAGGATACCAATAATACCCTAGCACATCACATAATGACCAGCATGATTCATTGAAACAGAGCTTGCAATTTTGTGGCATAGAGAGAGTCCACATGGACAGAAGGGACAGTGACATGAAGAACAAAATACAATGATGGGACGGTATGTGGACAGTGCCATTGGGAGCATTGCAACCCGATCTTCATGACCACTTTGAATATGCCCCGTCTCTAAATAGAAGGTGATATGGGTTATGATATCCTAGTATGCCTCTGTTTTATGTTTTAGCATTGTAGTTAGGTCTGTCTAAACGGTGATAGTTCACTGAGAAAGGATAAGGTATCATGAACAAGGAAAATGAAATTCATATGCTCGAAATGAATATATATGTGCAGTGTATGTGCTATGGAGTTTCTATTATGCTTCTCTGTTATGAATACTTTCTCAGCCCTTGTGCAATAATTTGCATTTTTAACATGGGTTTGAGGGGTTATTTTCACTAAGCACTTCTAAGTGCCCTACTCTCACTTTAAGGGTTACACTTAGGCATCAGACTTCTTACAAACAGGACACCTGATGATGCTACTGGGATAGCAAAACCAGTAGAGTCTGTTCATGTAGTGTTGTTATGGCCACGAGGTCTGTTTATTTATTTATGTACTTTCACTTTGAATAAACTAACTTTTGCAGCTGGAAGTCTGGTTCTGTTTCTGTTTGCTTGTGCCACAAGGTAGTTGACAAATATTGTGAGACTGTGTTCAAACATGGGTGGGATAAATGCAATGGAATGGTATGGTCCACAAGAAAGCTGAGGGAAGGCAACCTGTGGAAGGTGGTGCAGAGACACCACTAGGGCTACCAGCTGAATAACTGCTGTCTGACATTAGTTCAGGCATGAATTTAGGAAGGAAATGGGAAGACTGGATGGATGTCTAGGTCTTTTCTGCCATCAGATTTTTCTATGTTTCCATTATTGGTTCTGGAGCCAATCAAGTGATTACTAAATGAAGTACACTGAGTTCCATTCATTAGATGGCATCTGCTCAAGGTGGAGAGAGGGTTGTTCTGGTCACATGCCAAGCGATGTCTTTGACAGTATCCTTTTTTGTGGGTTTGTGCTGGAGAGGGAGGAGGGTGTGGTGCCAGAGGGTGGTTGGTATGGAGGGGATTGACATGACTAACTTGTCAAACAGGGGGAGGAGAATGGGTGTGTGTAACACAGAAAGGGTGTGTGGTAACTTACTTTGGTGGAGAAAGCGACATGTTTGTAACTGACAAGTGTTTGAACTTCACTGGGACAGTGGGGAAGAGTGTGATGTGGGTATTACATGGTAAGGGTATGTGAAATGGATTTTATTAGGTGGAGAAAGGCAGGATACATCACTACACGGGCGTTTTTATTTAGATTAAAATATCTTTGAAAAGGAACTAATGTTTTAAGGTACAATGCCATTATGCATAATCTTCACATGGCCAAATGTCCAATTTTCCAAGTGAAGGACTACCATATGCATTGTGTCATTCTGGCAAAGTGGCAGTACACATACTCTTCGCTGGTCAGTGTGCCCACTCTGTCACATTGATAGGCTGTAATTTTTCCTACAAATTCCAAATTTGGGCTATTGATCCCACTTGTGAAAATGTGAAGCAATACTGTATGTCTGTGTTTTGGCACATAGGAGAATAATTCATGCACAATTTTCCTGGCTGGCATTTTCAAAACATTGCAGTTCAGTATCCCAACAATAAACACAGAATGTATAATTCACACAGCCCTAAAATCAAAACTACATTTTACAGAAATATTGCATAATGTTTGGGGAACATTTGACTGTTAAAGCAGTTCGGGCTTAAAGGAAAATAAGGCATTGTATACACAACACACCCAAAGCCAAATCCAACCAAGCCATGAACATACTTTTTGACCAACCTGAGGTAAACCAGACCATTGCTACGCTTAAGATATACTGTGCTGTTTCGCATACACAGAGCTGCTCCACCTCATTCAATATCACTGTAACAGATACAGCCATGCTATTCTTGCAAAATGGTGCTGCAAAGAGACAATCTTGTTTACATTCTGGCACATATAGAATGAGTGACTCTTACAGCAATCAGATTGCCAAAAAATTATTATTCTTGCCTTAGAGGCCTAATAAGAGGTTTTGCTTTTGGGGGAGAGAGGTTGTTTAGAACATTCCTTGTTTTTCTTCAAAGTGCAGCTTTGTGAGCAGAAATGAACCAGTTGGGTTTAGCTGCTTTATCTCATTTGTACACCCTGTATCCCAAGTATGTTTGCAAGCCATAAACAGCTGCTGCAGCCACTGGGTGAGCCCAAGAATGTTAAATAAGACTGAGAGAATTGTTTGTAGCCATGCTGGTCCTTCCACAAAAAGAAGAACAATGTGGGTGATTTGATACCTTTTATTGGACCAACAAGAAATTTACAGAGCACAAGTTTTCAGGCTACACAGAGTCTTTGTTCTGGCTATGGCAGTTTCTATCAAAATAAAAAACTGAAATACTTTTGGTAGAACTGATAAATAAACTTTTAAACATGAGTGTGACAGTTCTGTTGGTAAGGAAGAAAAAATTACTCACCATAGGAATGTTGTTTCTTCTAATAGAGTCTTGCTGTATTTTGACAATATGCAGTTAGCCCCAGCACTTAAACTGCCCCAGAGAGGAAGAGTTAACTCTATGCAGAAGCATAGAACGTTGAACTCGAGCTCGGTTTTCAAACCTCTGTCTCTGGTACTTACCAGTGTAACCATCAGATTCTACGAACAAACTAACTAACTAGTACACCAAGTGGAAATTGTTTACTAAAAGCCAAAGGCAACAATTTGGGCCCAAAAAGACTCAAGTTTAGAACCCAAGAAAAAAGGTAGTGACTATATCAACAACCCAACCTAAAGAGGGAGGATACAAGGTACACCCCTGATGTGCAACACTGTACCTGCCAGCCCACTTCCCAAAAACTAGGTTCTGAGAGGGGAGGCAGGAAGGGAGGTCAGAATACAGCAAGACTCCATTAGAAGAAACAACATTACTATGGTGAGTAATTGTTTCTTCATACAACATAACGTTTTGCTGTATTCTGACAATATCAAACTACCAAGCAGTTCCCCAGAGGAGGAGTGCAGAACCTACTTGGGAACAGGCTCTGCAGTTCTGCTGTGCAAACCTAGCATCACTCCTAGCCTGGATGTGCAAGAGTAATGCTTGGTGAATGTATGGACAGTTTTCCAGGTGGCTGCTTTACAGATTTCTATCAAGGATATATCTCTGGCTGCAGCCAGAGTGGCAGCTGTACCCCTAGTCGAGTGAGCCCTCAGGCCTGGAGGGTGTTTGCCCAATTTGTCATAGCAGAATTGTATACAAGAGACAATCCACCTGGCAATAGTCCTTTTAGTAGCAAGCTTACCTTTGTCCAATTCACCATAAGTGAGACACAATTGAAGAGAATCATGCCTGTGTGCCTTACTCTGCTTTATGTAGTAGCTAAGAGCCCTTTTACATCCAAACTGTGTAACCTTCTTTCCCTAAAGAAGAATGATCAGTGAAAAACACAGGAAGAGACCAAGGGCCAGATATTCAAAGAGCTGCGCCATGCGCAATAGGGTTGCGCCTCATGAAGTCCAAACTTGCTCCATTCTGTGATATTCAGCAGGAGGCAGTTGTGCCACAGAAAACATGCTGAGCAACAGCGCAATGCAAATGAATGCATGCTGAACTGGAGGAGGAACCATGCATAAACTGCACAGCCGATATTCAGCCGGGCTGTGCAGAGTTGTGCAGGCGCAACCCACAACCTCGCGCCTGCAGGACTTTGAGACAAAAAAAGACTTAAGTGAGAGCCACACACAGGTGAGCTGCTGTATTGCAGGGTGCAACAGCAGCTGCCATGTGACTGGCTAACCCGATCCCTGTGCCCCATGGCGATCACAGGCATAGTTACTCCCCACCAGCCCTATCGCGGGCATCAATGCTCCCCCCTCCGTACACATCCCTGGTGGTCCAGTGGACCGAAATGCCTGATCGCGGGTGGTATGTGTTATAATTCCCACCCCCTCCGTACACATCCCTGGTGGTCCAGTGGACGAAATGCCCGATCGCGGGTGGTATGTGTGATAAAACCACCCCGAACATAGCCCTGGTGGCTAGTGTCCCCACCCCACCCACCCAGAAGCCCACCACCCGCTCCCCTGGCGAGCGGTGGTGGCAACATCCTGCCTGCCACCCACATCCCGCCGACTGACTGCCCAGTAAGGACTGCCGCCCGTGGTGCAGAGCAAGAGCCAATGGGTGTGCAGCCCATACCATACATGACAGTCCAGATTTGTGAATGATCAAAATCTCAATCAAATCTGGATTGTTGCGTACGGTATGGCTGCATGCCCATTGGCTCTGTTTCAAATTAATGGTGCAGGCCCTACCGGCAGTCAGTCGGCGGGCGCGGGTGGCAGGCGGTGGGATGCTGCCGCCTGCCGCCGCCGGGTGGGGGAGCGGTGGTGGGGCTCATGGGTGGGTGGGTGGGGACACTAGCCACCAGGGCTATGTCTGGGGTGGTTTTGTCACACATACCGCCCACGATCGGGCATTTCGTCCACTGACCACCAGGGATGTAATGGGAGGGGTGGGAATTATAACACATTCCACCGACCGGGCATTTCGGTCCACTGGACCACCAGGGAGTGTACAGGAGGGGTGGGAATTATATCATACCGCCCGCGATCGGGCATTTCAGTCCACTGACCACCAGGGATGTGTGGGAGGGTGGAATTATAACACATACCGCCCGTGATCGGCATTTCGGTCCACTGACCACCAGGGATGTGTACAGGAGGGGGTGGGAATTATAATATACCGCCCGCAATCGGGCATTTCGTCCACTGACCACCAGGGATATACGGGAGGGGGGGCTACATTGATGCCCGCGATCGGGCTGGTGGGGGGGGAGTACACTATGCCCGTGATTGGGCTGCAGGGGGCGTCGGTCCCCAACGGCTGCTGCCTGGCAGGGCGCCAGGCGCAAGTCCTCGGGGATTGGCGCACCTACATGCTAATGGCATGCAAATGGGGGCATAATCACATGCAACTAGCCCCCCCTGCGCCTTGCATGAATTATAGCCCCATTTGCATGTCACCTTTGAATATCATGATTTTATGATGGGTATGTACTTTAGGCCTCCGCAAGTTGAATGCTCCACTCTGTCAACTTGCGGTGGCACAAGTTCCACTGCTTCACTGTGCTGGGGGGTGATATTCATAGGAGTTGCTCAATAGCGCAACTCCTTTGAATATCGCCCAGGACACACCCCTGCGCAACTATTTTGCGCAGCTCAAGGGCTTGCGCCTATGAATGGCGCAGTTTGAATATCCAGCCCATAGACAGGTTCAGATGAAAATCTGACACCACTTTGGGTAAGAACCTCCTATTGGTTCTTAGGACCACCTTATCCCTATGGAAGGAAATTAAGTCAGGCTCAACTGACGGGCCTGTAATTCACTAATCTGCTTGGCAGAAGTAATAGCTACCAGGAACACAGTTTTTCAGGTCAAGTACTTAAGCTCAGCGAAACCAGAGTTCGAAGGGTGGCTGCATAAGCTGAGCAGATCCACGACAGAGTCTGACAGAAATTCTGTCCGAATGCCTGTTGCGACACTGGCAGGTTGACCACATTCTGCAGTTGGCTGCCAGTTTGCTATTGATTTCTCTGTTTTCTTCAGGGGGCATCGCCTGAATCCTAGGGGTGCAGCACCCATGCACCCCCTACCTAAGGATTCTCAACTCCAGTCGGAGCTGATTGGGGTGCAGGACCCCGACAGGCAGCACTGAGTTCCAGCGGTCTCCCACCATGGCTGAGGCACTGTAGTCGCTGTGGGAAATCTCACTGGCAAAATGTCACTCAGAGGGGGTTAAATGAGCTGAGCAATGCCGACATTAAGATCCCAAACCGAGTAGGCTTTCAAAGGAGGATTAATATGAACCAGGCCTTTTAAGAACTTACTATAAACAGGATGAGATGCCACAGAAGAGCTCTTCCTGCCAAAAGGAATGCAGAAACAGCTACTAGGTGAGCCTTCAGGGTTGCAGGCCTAAGGCCTAGACTATTAAGGTGAACCAGATAATCTAAGGCTGTAGCAATATTTTCAGAATCAGGTGAAATGCCTTTCTGAGAACATCAAATGCTGAATCTTTTCCTTTTGGAATTATATGTTTTTCTAGTGGAAGGTTTCCAAGAAACCTTCAAGATAACCAGAACTCCCGGAGAAAGATGCAGGCCTGCATATTTTAACTCTTTAAGAGCCAGACCTTGAGATTGAGAGACTGGAGATTTGGGTACAAGATTCTCCCCCGAAAGGAGGTTAGGAGATTGTGTCTCTTGGGAAGAGACAGGGGGAGTGAGACTGCTAGGGACAACAACAGAGGATACCAAGGCTGTCTGGTCCAATCTGGAGCTACTAGAATCACTGTGCAGGGTTGTGATCTGATCTTGACTAGAACCCTGAACAACA
Organism: Neoceratodus forsteri; assembly: GCA_016271365.2. Taxonomy (NCBI): domain Eukaryota; kingdom Metazoa; phylum Chordata; order Ceratodontiformes; family Ceratodontidae; genus Neoceratodus; species Neoceratodus forsteri. The sequence continues at coordinate 915,310,085 of CM057454.1, read as the reverse complement.
GGGAAAGGGAGAAAGGTATAAAGGAACCTGCCTTCTCAATCCAATATCAGAACATTCAGGGGAACAGTCCCTAGGACTGAAGGTCTGCAACAGAACTGGGGAAGTTGGTGATTGTCTGGGGCTGTGAAGAGATCTATCTCTGGAGTGCCACACCTGGTGAAAACTACTTTCAGGATGAGAGGATCCATGGCCCATTCATGATGGCCTTGGGAGATTCTGCTCAGAGCATCTGCTAGCACATTGTCCTTCCCTGGAAGGTGGATTACTATTAGGGAAGTTTAAAGGAAATAGGCCAGATACCATACTTTCATGGCCTCTCTGCACAAGGCCATGGACCAAGTGTTCCCCTGCTTGTTGATGTACCAAATTGTGGTGATGTTGTCTGTCCTGACCTGCTCTACCTTGCCCCGACTGATTCTGAGAAGACTTGAAAGGCCAGAAAAAGTGCCCTGAGTTCCAGTAGATTGATATGAAAGAGAGACCCTTGAGGAGACCAGACCCCCTGACCCATGAGGGCTCCCAAATGGACTTTCCTGCCGAGGAGAGAAGCATCTGTAGTTAGGACTACTGAGGGGACTTGAGAGAGAAATGGAACACCCTGTCTGAGGTTGTCCTTTCCAGTCACCACTGGAGAGCTTGCACCAGAGTCTGAGTCACTGGAATCAATTTGGTGAGAGAGTCTCTTTTCTGAGACCAAAAGGACCTTAGGTGGAGCTGAATGTCCCTCATCTGAAATCTGGCTCCTTGTACCACTGCAGTGGAAGCTGCCATGTGGCCCAGGAGTTGAAGAAACTGCCTTGCTGGACGAGAGACCAGAGGTCAAAAAGAGGAATCAAGATCTGTAAGGACCTTTACCCTTGCCAGAGGGAGGGAGGAAGGCCTTTGCTTGGATAGTATTCAACTCTAGTCCTAGGAAAGTAAGAAGTTGTACTGGTTCGAGAACAGACTTTGGGAGATTGAGAAGAAACCCCAGAGAACTGAAGAAGTCTTGAGTGATTTGTAGAGCTGACTCAACCTGGTTGGAGGACTGACCTACAATTAGCCAGTTCTCCAGATATGGGAAGATGGAAATACCCTGCCTTCTTAGAAAGGCAACCACTACTGCAATGAAGTGATAATGGTGTGAAGACAACTCGAACCTGAGGTACGTTCTGTGGGAGCACCTGATAGGAATATGGAAATAGGCATCTTTGAGGTCCATGGATGCTAGCCAATCCCTGGCCTTAGAGAGGGAAGAATCATTCCCAGAGTCACCATTTTGAATTTTGGTTTTGTGATGTGTTTGTTCAAATACCTTAGGTCTAGGATGGGTCACCACTCCCTGTCTTTTTCAGGGTAGGAAGTACCTGGAGTACAGGCCTTTGCCCTTGTGCTGAGTAGGAACATCCTCTACAGCTCTGAAAGCCAAAGAGAAGAAACCTCTGCCTCTACAGCAAGGGTCTCATGAAGGATGGGGTGAAAAGACCTGTCCCTAGCTTTGGAAACCTTTTGAAGCTGAGGGCCCATCCTGGCTTACTACCCTCAGGATCTACTTGTCTGAGGTAAAAGACTTCCTGGCCTGGAAGTAGTAAGCCAACCTGCCTCCTACTGGAATGGGGGAGTCAACCTGGGCTGACACATCTGGGTGTCTGCTTGGCAGGAGCCTTGGACTGGGAAGAGGATGCAGCCCTGCTCATCCCCCTCCTGCTTCTTCCTTGAAAGAACCCCCTCTATGGGAAGGAAAAGGAAGCCTGAACTTGGTAGAAAGGCCTGCTCCTGCCCCTAGACTGCTGCTTCTGAGGAGTGGCTTGCTTCTTTTGGCCTGTGCATTCCTGTAGGTGGTCCTGCACTCATCCATTTCCTTTACGTAAGCCTCTGTCTGCTCCCCAAACAGAGAGTTATCTACTACAGGGAAATCCATAGCCTTGGCCTGGGTATCCTGTGAAAGGCTAGTACATCTGAGCCAAGCATGTCTCCTGAGAGACACAGATGTAGCCATGACTCTTGATGCCACATCATTGGAGTCCACAGCAGCATGGAACTGTATCTTGCCTCGATTCCATCAGCAGCCACCTCCTCCAGCTCTTTGGCTCGCTAGGGAGAGGCCTGTTTAGCCAGTTCCAGAACCATATCCCACCTAGACTTCTGGTACCTGGCTGTGTAGGCCATATAGTTAGCCTGCCTGAGTCCCAAAGAAGATGCCAAATACTGTTTTTGGCTGTGGCATCAACCTTCCTGAGTCTTTGTCCGGGGGTGTGAAGCCAAGGAAATGTTAGCCCTGTCACAGGCTGCAGCCTGCACTACCCCAACATGGCTGCAATAAGTGTATAAAACTCTGTACCTGAGCCTGATAGCATATACCTCCTGTCCATTCTCTTATGCACTGGAGTAAGGAGTTAGAGTATCTGTAAAATCTTTTGTCTGTTTCCCAAGGACTTGTGAAGAGGGATAGATAATCTTTTGGACTCTGGGATGTCGTTCATTTTGACAAAATCAGGCTCTTCCTCCTTCTCAGCAGCCTCAACCATTGGGAGCTGGAGGGTTCAGCCACCTTCTTGTAAAACAAGAAGTGTGAAGGGGACTCAGAAAGCCTGGGAAGGAGACATTGGAGGGTCTATCTGGGGAGATGTCTGGTTCAGTGGCACATCCAGACCTTCAAAGTCGTTATCTTTCATCCTCGTCCTCAAGATACTCTCGTCTCCTCCCAACTCCTCATAGAAAGCATCTGGATTGTAATCTGATGGAGTGTGATCTGACCGAACCGACCGCCTAACCCGGCAGTACGGTTCAGATGGAACCAGACAAAACAATTGAACTATGCTAATCGCTTTGGCTATCTTGACAGCGGTTGGGTATGTGGTGCTGGATCGAACCAGCTGACTTACATTTCGTTCTGATGGAACCGATCACTCAGAGTCGGACCGAGGAGGTATCACACCTAGGTCAGTAAGCACCTCCTCAGGTTTGGCCACAACCAAACTGGGCTGGCCATCCGGATCTCACGGACTCTCGGCCTACTTTCCTTCAGCCTCTACAATCTTTTTCCAGAGTGGTTTTAGGAAAATTCTTGCAAATCTAGCAGTCTGTTTTAAGGTGGTCAAACCACAGACAGTAAACACAGATGAGGTGGGGTCAGCCTTGGCAAGACCTCCCCACACTCAATATAGTGCTGAAGCCCAGTGGGACTGTTTTTTTTTCCTTGGGTTTCTCAGACATGGCCAACCTAAACAATTACCCTTACAAGCTTTTAAGCCAGGTAATAACTCACCGATCAGTTACAAACCGTGTTACAGGTCCTGTAAAAGAATTAGAAAAAGTCCAGTTCTTTTGAAACCGATCGGCACTGGAACACCAAACTAAATCCCAGAAAAATGTAAAACAGTCAGAAAAAAGCAAAAAGGTTGGTTTCTAACTGGAACGACCGATGAGAAACCAAGACAAAAACAATTTCCACAGAATTAAATAAAACACAAGTCACCATCTATCTACTACACTACCTGTACCGTAGACAGAGGCTGGAAATCCAAACAAAAAATAAATTGGTTAGAAAAAACAAATGCTGATTCAAACTCTACTGAACTGAGCAAAGGAGAAATCTCTGGAACGACTTCACTGTTAGGCGGAGTAAAGAATCTGACAGTTACACTGGTAAGTACCAGAAATAGAGGTTTGAAAACCAAGTTCGAGCTCAACGTTCTATGCTTCTGCATAGAGTTAACTCTTTCCTCTTTGGGGTAGTTCAAGTGCTGGGGCTAACTGCATATTGTCAGACTACAGCAAGACTTCTTGTTGTTTGAAGTAAATAAATGGATATGTTCAGACATGAAAGAACACTAATAAAGACTGAACAAGACTAAATAAGATTGAGAGTAACTCATCCGCTGTCCTTGCTTGATCAGGCATGGGAGGTTTGTACTGTATATAATATATATTGTATAAATTGTTTTACTGTTTACCTTTGTATCATAAGTTATCGCCTATTGATTGTAGTATTAGGAACACAGAAACATAGGCTCTTTGGACAAGAGGCAGCATATGCCCATCTAGCCTGTCTACCATATATTTCAATAGTTGTCACCACAGATCCCTTCCTCAAGAGATACTCATCCAATCTACATTTGAATATCTGTAAACTGCCACTTATAACTATCATTGCAGGTAGTTTGTTCAAAATCTGTTCCACCCACTGCATGAACCATTTTCTTCTTTTCTGTGTTATAATATGCCATGTTAATTGAAACATATGTCCTCTAGTGCTTTTCCTCATTCATTAAATTCAAGATGAAAACATTCTCTTGTATCGTCATTTAAAGTACATTCCAAAGATATGGTAGTAGGCTTCAAAGCCCATTACCTTAGGGAGGGACAGCTCCTTTCTGTAAGAAGTTGAATTTTTCATCAAGTATTTTTGGGAAGGAAAGGATCATAACTAAAATCAATGCCACGGTGAGCCGATCTCTTCCATTCCCCGGTCTGCCGGCTCCACCCCCGCGCTCTAACATTTTGTGACGTATAACCAGGGAAATTGCAGGGGTGCACCCCATTGAAGTCTATGGGACTCATTTCCCAAAAATGTTTACGAACTTTAAGCAACTTTTGATAATAATGAAGGGATCATTGTGCATGTTGTTCTCCAACTCACCTGAAGAAACCATTCCCCCTCTGGTTATTCTCTCACATATTGGGGATGCACTTGAATCTGTCAGGTCCTTTAAATACTCAGGAGTCACTTTGGATCCCTCACTTACCCTGGATGTGCACATAACAACCCTCACCAAAACTATAAACCAAACAATCAGTGTTCTCTACCGTATCCGTCCCTTCCTTGCATTGGCCTCCTTCTGCAAGATTGTGGATACCATCCTCCTGCCTCTCCTCATGTATGGAGCTCAGTTACTACTCTCTACTACTGTATCCATACTATCTCACCTATCACAGGCCTACCATAGAGTTGGCAGGTTTGCACTAGGGACCAATGCTCGGCATCATCACTGTGATGTCCTATCAGCCCTGGGTTGGCTACCCTATGAATCAAAACTACGTTATGCCACACTAAGCTTTATGCATAAGCTTGCCCATCACTTCACTCCTCCTTGCCTTGCTGATATTGTTCAACATCATCTCCCCCAACATGCCCTCCAATCTGCCTCCTTTTCCCTTCTCTCAGTGCCAAACTTACAACTCTCCATAGCTCGGAGATCATTTGCATTCTCTGCTGAGTCCTGCTGGAAGTCTACGTCCTTCTATCCTGGCCTGCACTTCCCTCTCTCAGTTTCAAAGCTCATTGCTATCTCACCTAACTGCCTCACCTTGCTGCTGCTTTCATTGACTCCTGACCCCTGTTTATTCCTTACATAATTCTCCTACCATACCTTTCCACTCTCTATTTCTCCATATCTCTGACTACTTCAAGAAAAATAAAAACTGTAAATGATGTTTCTAAGTAAGGGTTTAGTGGCTGTGTTTTTCATTGCTTATTTTGCATAGCTGAATGTACTTGCTGTGCTCTTTTGCTGTATTACGACTCCTTGTCTAATTTCTTGTATCAATGAATACACTGTCAGTGTTCTGCACTTTCCAGGTCGCCCCTGAAAAAGGGACTGTCTTGTCTCAGAGGGCCTACCTGGTTATTAAATTCAATAAATAAATATAAATAACTACTAGGGCCCTACTAGTTGAGCATCGCTTTCATTTTTATCAAAAGTTGCCTAAAGTTCTATAAAAACCTTTTGAAAATAAGCCCTACAAATTTCAATAGGGTGTGCCCCTGAGCTCCCATGGTTATACATCACAAAAAGCTGGTGCTCAGGGTAGAGCAGTCAGATCAGGAAGTGGAAGAGATCGGCTCACCGTGGCTTCGATTTTATTTTCGATCCCTTCCTTCCCAAAAAATACTTGATGAAAAATTCAACTTCTTACAGAAATGAGTTACTGCTCCACTGGGTAATGGGCTATGAAGCCCAAATACTTAAACAAATATCTGAAATTTGCTTTAAAATCAATTTATACACAGTATTACATGTTAATTTTCTGTATTGTTTTGCTTTTTCACTATTTCATTCCTTCTGTAGCTCACCCACCTCATCCAGGGTTGTGCTAGAAAATAAGCCAGGCTCAATGTACACTTCTGGGTCATTAAGTTTCTAATAAAGTAAATAAATGCCTAAAAAAATCAGTAAATGCATAAATCTGGGAAATTAAGCATAGAGAAAGAGTGTGATGAGGTTAAACATAAGGAAACTAGGAAAGTTTCTCAAGATTATGCAGTGAGGGAGTAATGTGATGCTCTAGTCTGTGTGGCAGCTCTCCTCTCACTCTCCTGACCCTCACCAAAATAATCTAAAATAAATACCTTCTGCACATCGTTTTCACTTAATCTCACGGTGTGCCCTGTTAGCGTATCCCGGCGGCGATCTGGTGGAACATCGGGATCTTGCAGTACCACGATGATGTCAGAAGCTAAGATGAAGCAAGAATTCCCTCCACATACTCCACTGCAAACACCCGAAAAGCTTCCTAAGTGGTCCAGGATCTACAACGTGGGTCCCAATCATTCTTCCATGGCTACGCTGGTCCCCCCCCCCACTCACGGAAGACCACTTATTACAAGCCCTAGAACAGCTGACTTCTGCAATTAAGGAACTCACTACACAAGTTAAAACAGTTAGGAAGGACATCAGTGAGCTGGGCAAGCTGATGGGCAACATGGAAGCCTGAACATTTTCCCTAGAAAACTGGAAGGACTGGGCCTCCTCGGAGACTGCCTCCCTGAGACAAAAGATCCTCAATTTAGAATCAAAGTTTAAGGATCTAGAGGGGAGAAGCCAAAGAAATAATCTGGTGACATTTGGGCTTCCAGAGGGTAAGGAAGGAACCAAATCTATTTTATTTACACAAAAGCTGTTAGCGAGAGTAGTTGGTCCCTCTCCCAATGGCCCAACATACATTGTTGAGCGGGCTTACCGATCTCTCAGGCCTAAGCCCCACTCAGGATCTTCCCCCTTGGCAATTTCTGATCAAATTATTGAACTTCCTTGACAAGCAGTTTGTACTACAGAAAACTAGAGATTTTAACAATATCTTATGGGTGGGAAAGAAGCTGTGCATTGCACAGGACCTACCGGTGGGGGTTCAGCAAAAGAGAGCTTCATTCCATCCAATTGTGGTGAAAGTAATTGCAGCAGGGCTTAAATTTCAGATGCAGTATTCAGCATGCCTTCAGGTCTCTATCAGCAATGCCTGGCACTCTTTTCGACATGGTAGGCCTGTCCACCCAAAGCTTAAGAACTGTTACGGATTTGTTCAGAGGATCCTGAGTTCACAGTGGTCCTTGCATCAGATATTACATGTCCTGCCTAAAGGAGATATCTCGATTGTTGGACTGTGGAATTCTTTTTCTTTTTATATACCTGGCTGTCACCAGTTATGGGAGGATACAGTTCAAAGACACTTTGATGCAGTTAAGCAGAGACTTATCTCATCTGTTTTCATTTACCTTAGTCTCTTGGCCTTGGACTCTAATATCAGAAGCAGCCACACGATGGTGTTCTGTTTATGAGTATGGGCATCGTCTGGGGATACCTATTATCATTGTTGGTGAACCCAGAAAGAATCTATGAAGGAATGGACCTGACATCACTCAGCTAACGATTAGTTATCTTAGTTTCGAACTTTAGAGTCCATGGCAAAGTTGTTCATATGTTTTTTTTTGTCTTTTTTTTAGTAGTTTTGGGGGAACCTTTGGGCCTCAAGGTAAATGATTTGATGGGGCTTCTCCAATCTTAATGTCAAGGTGGCAGTTCTAACAAATAAATGGCCTCATCTGTATGTTTATCCCCTATAGCTGGTTCAGAATAATATGATCCTGTCTCACTCTCTGTTTTGCTATTGGCCTTTTCACCATGCCCCATCTCTCCCCTCAAGAATGTAGCAGGGGATAGACATCATTTATTTATTGTTCAGATTTGAGGCCTGTTTAATGTTCATACATATTTGGGGGAAGAGAATAGTAATAGGTGGGTGACTGTTTAAATCATACCTATTGGTTTGCATTAAAATGTTAATGATTACCTTTTGATAAAGCGTGGAAGGGTTTTATAAAGTGTTCTATTATATAGTTTGACGGGGGTGTGGGAGGGTAGCAAATATGCTATAACAGGACTGAGCCTCATGACCAGACAGTTAGTCGGGGGGTGGGTGGGAGGGTTACTTTCAGCTACAGGTTTTGTTTTTATCCTTGGTTTTTGGATGGAGGGTGAGGAGAGTACTATTTACCATATGGGGTGGTTGGATCTTTTTTGAGGGTCATTGGTGGGGAGGTTGGGGAAGAATATCCTGGGAAGACAGTTGGGGGTGGGCACCACCAGACTGAATCTTGTCTCATGCAATTGGATCCTATAATGGACTGTAGGGAAATATCCATGGTTATATGGTTTTGCACTATACTTATATATCATGGCAGTCTATAACTGTTGTTCTTGGAAAGTTAAAAGGTCACAGTCCCCTACTAAGTGGGCTAAGATATTATTACATCTTCCTAAACTTCAGATAGATATTGTCTTTCTATAGAACATACTTGCCTTCTTCCAGGTTCTACTCATGAGGCGGTCCTGGGTGGGACAAACTGTTGGAGCAGGCTTGGACACCAGCAAAAGAGGGTGGCTATTTTAATAACCCAAAGAACTCCATTGTATCTACTCCAGGAAATGTCTGAGCCAAATTAATGTTTTGTCCTCATATGTGCCCTTTTGGGTTACCTAGAGGTAGTTTTAGGTGCAATATATGGCCCTAATGTTGAAGACTCTGGCTTTTTCACCACCCTCATGTCCATTCTGTCCTCTTGGGGCTCCCTACTGATAATTCTGGGTGGAGATTGAAACATAGTACAGTGCAATGAATTAGACAAATCAGGACACTCCCGTCAGGCTCAGACAGCAGATCAGATGGGTCTCATAGACCTTATGAGGTCGACTGGTCTAGTAAATCCATGGCGGACCCTCAACTCTTTCAATCAGCAATATTCATTCCACTCTCTCCCACACAATTCTCTTTCGAGAATTGATTACTTTCTCTTGAGTTCTCACTCCCTCCCAGGAGTAACCCTGTGCTACTACCCATCTAAGGTTATCTCAGATCACCATCCTGTTTTTCTTCAACTGTATCTGCCCCCGTCTCTCTCTAGAGCATAAGATGTGGATCTTGAACAACCAGTTGCTCAAGGCTAGTGACTCATTACAGCTTATTCAATCATTTATCACCAACTTTATGACACTTCATTTCTCCTCCACATACAAGCTTGACATGCTATAGGGTGCTTTTAAATATGTACTTAGGGGGAACTCATTCTGGTTTCTGCCAAATACAAAAATAAGACATCAGTTTTGTTCATTTCTCTGCTTTTCAGAATTAAGCATTTGGAGGAGAGTATCTCTTCTTCCTCCCCCACATTCAGATTGGGTACTTCTGGTGCATCTCAAACATCAATATAATAATGTATTGGGAGAAAAGGCAGGACACATGATTCTATGATCCAAAGTGAAACATTTTGATCAGGGAGAAAAAGCAGGGAAGTTATTGGTGCTTCGCCTCAAATAACAAGCGTCTGATAAAATTGTCCCATCTATGCAATGATGTAGGACAACTCCTGACATCTCCCCAGGAAACAGTGGAAGCCTTTAGGCATTTTTACCAATAGTTATACACCCCCATAGTGCTTCCTTTTGACCAAACACAGTTTAACTCCTTTTTTTCAGAATATTTCACTTCCCAAACTTTCAGTTCCTCAACAAGCACTTTTGAAGGCCCCATTAACCCTTGCAGAAGTCTCCCTGGCAATACATACCCTCACTCTGGACAAAGCTCCCGGCCCAGATGGATTTACCACAAATTTCTATAAAGCATTAAAAGAACAGATAGCACTTATTCTCTTAGATACATACAACTATATTTTCAATAATGCTATATCTGATCTCTCAATGAATATTGCTTCTATCATGATTATCCCCAAGCCAGATCAGGACCCTTTATTGCTTACAAATTACAGATCGATTTCAGTAATAAATGTTGACCTCAAGATTCTCTCAAAAGTTTTAGTGGAAAAATTAGCTGCTGTCTGGGACTCCCTCATTAGCAGGAACAGGTGGGGTTCATCAGAGGGAGACTTTCTGCTGATCACCTTAGGAAAATCTCATATCTCCTCTCAGCATCCAGGGACTCAGAATCTCTGGCTGAATTCATATCCCTGGATGCCAAGAAGGCCTTTTATAGGCTCTCGTGGGAGTATTTATTCACGCTTCTGCTGAGATTTGATATCCCCAGTGAATTTATACAATAGGTTAAGGTATTATACTCCTCCCCTACAGCTCAGGTTTTGTGTAATGGTATGTTGTCCCAATCCTTTCCCTTATATCAAGGAACCAGGCAAGGGTGCCCCATATCCCCCTTTTTATTTAATTTGTTCCTGGGACCTCTCATCAGGAAACTCAACTCCTCACCACAAGTCACTGGTATCTCAATTAATAATACAGAGTATAAGCTTTCCTTGTATGTGGATGATTTTCTTCTACATTTTTCCTCCCCAGCCACTTCATTACCCCCAGCACTGCAGATTATTTCTCGACTTGGCAATACATCTAACTACAAACATTATCTCATCAAGACAGAGGTCATGTCCTCAATGCCAGAACCTTCAAGCAGAAGTGAGTCATCTTGGCCTAACCTAGAGGAAGGATAAACTAAAATATTTAGACATTTTTCTTAGTACCACTCCCAATAAGGTTAGACAATATAACTTAGATGCCATCATTTCCTGTATTAAAGTCAATCTGGACCGGTGGTCTTCTTTACCTTTTTCACTTTGGGGCAGACTAAGTATTATAAAGATGGATGTTCTACCTTAAGGGATACACCTCTTGGTGCATCTTTACTGATTCAGTCCCAGTTATACTCTTTTTTGAAGGTCTCTTCTGCGCAAGACTCCCTCCAGCCTTTCATAGGAAATCCTAACCTGTGTATAGGTGGACAAATGCTGTCCAGGTATTCTTGGCCTGATATAGGAGTAGAAAATGTACAAGAGCTAACATCCAATGGTAAAGTACTACTATTCCAGAAGTGAGGGAAAAATATCAATGGCCCAATTCAGTCTATTTCAAATATCTTCAGATGTCACATATGCTCACACAGTATTTCAGCACTGGCCAGTGGCAAAGCCACTTTGGCTCTGTTGTTCTCTCACTGAACTCTTCCACCTGTCCCTCTCATCTTGTATTTTACTACTACCACTCTTTACAAACACTTCTGGCTGCCAATGAGGCCCCCAGGATATATAGTTGGGACCAGAGTCTTCCCTTTACCACATCTCCTAGAAAATGGTTGTACATCTGGAAGCATCTATGCCATTTTATAAAATGGAGCCGTTACCACTTTATGCGATTTCAGATTCTCCATAATCTTTATTATACTCCAGTGAAGCTGCATAGGATGGGTCTGCTTCCCACTGACCTTTGCTCCAGATGTGGTCTAGAATCTGGCTTCCTATATCATATGTTATGGACCTGCCATTCCTTTCTGGGACTCAGTTCGTTCCCATCTGGACCCTCTCCTGGGACTCTCAGAAGCATTTCTCCTTGAAATATGCATAGTGGGTGATTTTGCAGGGTTCCTTATTGGTGATCAGATGGCCCATATGGCTCTGATATCAGCATGTGCAAAAAAGTCGTTCTCAGGCATTGGCTGGATCAGGAGGTCCCTCACTTTCTGGAATGGTACAGGGAAATTATGTTTGCACTACAAGCTGAATTAGTGGCAAATATGTAGATTCAAGAAGATTTGGGAATCTTTGCAAACTCTGTTAACAATATTAAACCAGGAGGGAAACTAGGACATTTTCCTAACAATATTTTACCCTATAGGCCCAACTTTCATGTGAAGATTGGTAAATGAGTCTGCTATTATATTATACAGTCTGGTGGTTTTTGGGGGGAGGGGCAGGTTGGAAGGAGGGTGGGGACTGGTGTAAGTATACAAAAATGTACTTTTTTTCTTACTATTCATGGCAGGACTCTTGGGATAGACAAGTATTTACCATTGTTTAAGAACTCTGTTATGTGGTATTACATCTACTGTTCCTGTTCTCATTGGCATGTCTATCATCTTTGTAATGAACCTGAATGTAACTCTGCCTCACTCCATAAATAAATAAAGCATATTAAATTTGAAAAAAAAATATTAGGCAGTGAGTAAGTGGCAGTGGAAGAATTAAAACATTATTTTTTTTATTGATCATCTGGAAAAATGGACTGAGGCTATTGGTCCAATTTTGACCATGTTACAGGGCAAGAGGTTAAGGGTAATAAGCAGTAGAAAACAATTACAGTATTGCTTTTACTAATTAAAACAAACTGAACAATATTCAGCAGTAATGTGAAATCCCACAACTGAAGTCTAAAGGTCAATAACATATTTTCATGTTAATAACACCTAATTACTAACCGTAACCTCAAAACCATATTTATTTAGTTCTTTAGTTATTTACTTATGTATGTATGTATTTATTTAGTTATTTTTTTAATTTATTTCTTTGTTAACCAGGTAAGTGCAGTAGACATACAATGCCTAGATCTGAGAGAGTACTGACTACACAACAAATACTGGATTGTAAAATATAGTACGTACATCACAAGTGTACATGAAGGAATGTGCAGAAAATGCATCAAAGATACAACAGTTATAGATAATAGAAATGAATCATTCTTACAAAAAGTATGGATTATGAAAATATGTATAAATGTAGACTTTTCAATAAAATGTATATTTTCTTAATTTACTCATGAAGAGCATGAGAGGAGACATGACAGAGAGAGAGAGAGAGAGAGAGAGAGAGAGAGAGACATTATTAACATGCTAATAACACTAAAAATAAGGATCACTACAATTCCAATGTACCCCCACAATGCATCCAAACTGATTGTACTAAGCTGCACCTTTTCAATTAAAAGAAATAAGTTTAAAATAAAAACAGAATTTTACCCTCTTAACTGCTTTTCCAAAGCCGCACATTTTCATTAAAAAAAGAAAATCACTTTGCAGTTTAAAAGAAAATACAGTTTAAAATAAAAATGAACATGCAAAACCCCTTAGTGTATCATGACACAAAACAAATTGCAGGGGTATCCGCAGCCCTACAAACTGGGGGTATAGGACCTCCTGTTTAAGGTAGTGCCCCCAGCTCATGCTGTGTTTTTATGGTTGCAGTGGGCATAGCCCTGAAGACATTTTGCTTTAGTAAAGGACTCCCTGCATAAATTACCTTCCAAATGACATGACAGAGTGTTAAAAATTGTGTCCTCCACTGAAGCTTCATTACTACGCTGCCTTTGTGTGTATGGGATCTGGAGAGCACTATTTTTCTTCTGGCATGAGAAGTTAATTTCCTTCCCTGCAAGGCATCAAAGAAGGCAGGAATTTGTCTAGGAGCATGACCAGGACACCTGGATGGACAGGTTTGACAGAGAAGAGCAAGCAGGTGCCACCCACTAGGGGCAGGGAGGTGTTCCCAAGGGAGGAGGGAACTTGCAGCCAGGGATAGAGAGGAGATACCTCCTCATTTCTCCCTTTCCTAGGTTGCAAGAACAGCCTCAGAGAGAACATCAAGGATTTTGTCAAAGAATATACCTTAAGGCAACAGCAGAAAGTAGACTTTGTGAATCCTGGAACATTCTGGTAAGTGCTGAGCTTCGATGCTCTGACATTTATAAAAATAAATGAATATGGTCTTCATTCAAATTACAGTATATTTTGTGATACACTTTACTCTCTCCACTGATACTGTAACATTTCAGACTGCAACACTGGGGTTGGTAGCATGGCATTATTGCCTGGAGGTTATAGTAAGGAGCTGTGAATGAGCTCTGTACATCCAGCAGAGTTGAATGCTGCACGAAGGACTGCTATCAGTAGCTCATGACCGTAGCAGGATAATCAGAAAATATAAGCTTTTTCCCCATCCTCATTATGGCAACATATTCACCTGGATGTAAACATTGGATCAGAGGCAATCTTTAGTACAGGGACAATTATTACCAGCAGAATAATAAAGAAGTGAAAATATATATTTTTTTGTCAATGATATCAACTGGATTTATAATTCATATAATCTGAAATGGTAAATACTCACATATCTAGTGTATTGTACAGTTGACAAATGTTTACATACTTAATGCAATGATGTAATACCCTCCCTGTAAAGTAAGAGCCGCTATTTAACTGAAATAGTAAATACATAAATAAAATGGTAAATGCTAAGTCTTCTTCCTTCACTGCTTATTAAAACAGCAAAGCCATATGCACATGTTGCAGTGATGTAAAATGTGTTAGCTTACAAGCAAATATTACATTGTGTTAATTACACAGTGGTTGAAAAAATGTTCAGAAAGCTGTACAATTATATAATATTGATTCACATAAGAGCATTATACGTAATGTCAGGCATATATCAGAAAGGGAAAAGGAAAGAAAACTTATGGAATTAGGCTTGTAAATGGAAATGGTACACCCATAAATGAAGTAGTTGAAATGAAGGGTCTTCTGAGGGTATTGTTATGAAATCTAATAACAGAAGATGCTCTTATTTTGTGTTAATAGCTTTTGATTTGAAATATTCTTGTCATGAAATACCTTTAGCAGTAATGCAGTAGCCATTCGAACACATCTTGCATAGACAGTATATTAGATCATTTGCTGCTGATAGAGTCAAAATTTATTGCTGAGGGAATGTTACAAGTAATGGAAGAAATTATTCTCCTTCTATTCAGCAGTAAATGTAGGCTATGTTTTATGGTGGATAACATGCATAGCTCAGAAAGCCAACTTGTTACCTAAGTAGTTGTTGTCTGCATGTAAATTGTATTTGACACCTTCATGTTACTATAAGGTGATGTGTATTACTTGGGTGTTGGGTTTGCTTGTGAGACAGTATGTCTGGAAGCTTTAGCTTGGAGATTGTGTGAGATGAAGTTTAGCTTTGTCCTGTGAAGTGACCTAAGGCTTGTTTTTTTAGCATGTAAATTGGCATTGTGTTGTAAATTTTAAGGGAAAAGTACAGATTGATTCAACCATGGCCTAATGAGGAGAGTGTAGATTTTAGTAAAAAAAAAAAGATTTTTAGGTAATATTTTCTCTTGGATGTGCTGGATTTCCACAGCTGCATTAGTGCATATGTCTGACAGACATAAAAATGTAAATGTAAACAAAATCCTTGATTTATTTTTTAAATTCTGATTTCCAGTTCTGCAGGCCCTCTTCTGTCAGTGTCAAGAGCAGATGCACTTAGCTGTCTCAGTGAGGCCAGCTCAGTTAAGGGTACTTGTTGAAACTTTATATTATAAAGTGCGGTTAATTATTTTTTTATTTTACTTTTACAATGTAGTATAAGAATAAAATGTGCTGTAGCTGTAGTTTGTTGTATTCATTTTGCCACCTGCCAACTCATGGAATCTATCCCAGTTTCATAACAGATATAAAAGTACTTTTCAGTAACCTCTTTTGTGAGTGATGAAGGTGGTGGTTATATGTTGTCCTGAACTCTTGACCCCAGCTGCTTTCACTGGTGTTATATTTCTGAAAATGACTCAGTTAAACGGTATCTTTAGATTTATATAATGTTATATAATAGGTTTAGCTTGTTTCAAAAGTTTATCACCATCTACATTCATGATACAAAGTAATAATAATGGATACAGATGTGCAAAAATGTGCAAGAAGAGTTCATATACAAAGTAACAAGATAGAGTAAATACATACATGATACAAAGTAATAATAGTGATACTAATGGTGTTTGCCTTCCTTAGTGGGTCTGCCAAGCGAGTATTAGACTAGGACAAACACCTCTCGGGTCACCCAAAGACAACTGCAGTCCCCTAATACAATATTATGCTGTCTCACTAATAATATTGTATGAGGGGACTGTAATTGTCTTGGGATAAGCAGAGAGGTGATTGTCCTGGTGTGATACACATTTGGCAGACCTGCTGGAAGCTTGTGAGCTGTTTGAAAATTGTCTCCTTTGGTACCATAGAAAGGAAGGCCCTCACATACATCACAGAGTTTTATATGCTGTAATAACATTTTAAAGCTGTGTGATGTTATTTCACAATGGTGATTTCAAACTGCCAGTGAAAGCAGACTATTACATTCAACCTGTCTGATAAAAAAAGCACCTACTGGTTTACAGATGTCACCAATCAGCTACAACTAGTACCATTTACATACCACAATGACATAAATAGATGCCATGATTTCTAACTGCAGTATGTAAGACAAAAATAAACTTGTCAGGTTAATTTAACAAAAATGAAAAAAAAAAATTAATAAAAAAAATTAATTATGCTAAAGCCAGTGACTTTGTACTAGTACCCCCATTGGCCAAGCAGAAATAATCACAAACACATTAACACCATAGGTTGTGATGCATGCAGGCTGAACAAGTACAGGGTGCTACAGAGATGTAGTTGTTACCGCGCACTACCTATGATTTAACAACTCAGGAATTCAAGACATTGAGTATATAGCCTTCTCACTGACCACCTGGCTCCTGGGGACACCTCTGCATCTCAGAACCAGCATAATTTACATCAGTCTGGTTGTGAGAAAGATTCTACAGTTTTTTCCTTTTATAAATAGAATTATTTTTTTTCCCTTTTATAAATAAAATTCCCATCTGGAAAGCCCCTCCATCCCTTTAAGGTTCCACTGGAGTCAAGTTTCAGTCTTCTTCTCCCAACATTTCTTTGTTTGTATTTTTTATAATAGCCTGCACTCTGGGCCAGCAAAGGAACACAGTGCACACCTTGCTCCTGCGGACAGCTCTTCATCTCCTGACAGTATAATTTGCATCAGTCCACTTGGGAGAAAGATGCCCATATTTTTTGTAATCAGTAAATAAAAATATCATCTGGTGAACCACTCCACCCTCCCAGGTCCCACAGGAACTGTGTGTCTCCCTTCCTCTTCCAACAGGCTGCATTATAATGTGTCTCATTAGTAGAATGTTTGATCTGTGTGTTTTTTCTTTTTTTTTTAACAGCCTGCTCTCTAGCCAGCAAAGGAGCACACCTTGCTCCTGGGGACACCTAGCATATCTCAAAACATTGACTGTCATAATCTACATCAGTACAGTCAGAAGAAAGGTGCTACTTCTTTTTATGATTAAATTAAAAAAGAGGAAAGACCTAATATCTTGAAACAGATTCAATAAAAATGATTCTGAACTTACTTTGAGGCATATTTTTCAGTTCACCTCTTTATAATTAAGAATGGCAATCTGCTTGGTAGAGGGTGCTCATTGGAGCAAGGTGGCAACATACATGCTTCAGTGCTAAACTATAACACAATTGTTTTCATTGTTTTTCTTGTACTATAACTTTTTAAGGGATCCAAATACATGCTTAATCACATAGGTGACTATTGACAGCAAAATAGTTCTGCTTGAAATGTTTTTTTCACCTCAAATTAGTAAACGTGATTGTGAATCTAGGGGCTGTTACCTCTCCAAAGACTGTCATGACTATGACTTCTCCCTCTATCTGCCTGTCTATCTGTATGTCTAACTATGTAATTATCTATCTTTCTATCAATTGCATCTATCGCTATTTTTACCTATTTGTAAAACAAACCTGCATATCACATTTGCCTGCACTCTGAGAACATTCTTATGATACAGTGCATATTTGTACACCACTCCTGCATAGACTTCATACTGTCCTGATATTCCTGTTATCACAAGTATAACTACCTTAACCTTATCAACAGCAACTCCTTCTGAAAGTCACAATCACATTTTCTCTCCTAACAGAGTCCATCATTACACCTGACTGCCTGACATCAAAGCATTGCTTAAATATAACTTACATCACCTCATGGAAAAAACCCTCTTTTTCTATAAAACTGTGTAAATAATCCCAATACTGAACATATGCCATCCATTACTTTCTCATGTACTGCCACCAACTGTACCTGTCCAACCTATATTGCTAACCGTTCCTTCCATTGAAACGTATACCTCCATATCTTTTCCTAATAATGTGTACGCCATCCTTAGAATAAAAACTAAAACAAATCTTACTACTTACAAATCATTGTGTTGTTTCTCCATGCCTCCTTAACAATTCCACACAACCGCAATAACTTCATTATGCAGCTGCGGTAGATCTGACCAGAATCTGTTTTAATTTGATTTTCATGGCCAGTAGCAGTTGTTTACTACAGATTGCCTGCACAGAGCTGAGACTGCCAGGAAGTGAGTAAGCACTATGTTGCAGATAAATCGCTTGCCTTACTGGCAGTCAACTAGTCAGGCTGAGCCACCTTCATCCCTCCTACTACTTATGGCCATGGTGATGAAGCTGGATGGCTGACAGAATGGCAGGTGAGCTGTTGCTGTGTGATGGTGTGGCTTGGTGGTGTCTCCTCTGATGTCTCTCATTATATTCTCTATCCTGACATGATCCACGATTGACCGACCACAATGAGCTTTGTCCCTAAGAAAGACAAGCACCAGCACCACGGCACTCACACACTCGACAAGTGAAGCCCCATCAGATCATAGGGTTTCCTTCTGCAAAATATTTACTGCCATTGAAGAACACAAGTGAGTCATTACAGGATGGTGAAAGGGAGTGGGGGCCATGGCTGTCACCTGTTAGTGTTGGTAAACTGTGGGTTCAAGGGTTGGAGGGGGTAGGCAGGGGACATGGATTGATTTATGGAAAGGCTATTAGGGCAGATGAGAACGGGGAGCAAGGCTGAGAGTTTGCATGATCAGGCTGGCTGAGCCAAGTGTTGTCAGTTTGAGCTTTAACTCAGCAGTGGAATATAGTCACTGAACTTTGGATAGAGAAGAACTCATACATTTAACTTCAATTCAGTTTACAAAAGTTTTGCTGGCACTGTAGGAGCAGGTGCAACACCTAGTGCCAGTCTCACACATTCTTCATACAACCACCCCCCCCCCCCACAAACCTAACTAGGAAAAATTAACAATAAGCTGGAAAAATGAGTCAAGAGAGGGGAAGGGGAGACTCAGAGTCACACACAGCAGCCAGCAGAAGCTTGCCTTTGAGCAGCAACCTGGTGAGCCTGTGCAGGCCATATTCTAACATACTAAACTTGGGCTTATCTTATCATTTAAAGAAATTAGGATTCATTTATTAGGAAAACAAATGAGTAAAAAAACAAGTGTAAGAGAGATACTGAGACAGAGACTACAGCCTTCAAGTTAGAGGTGGGGCAAGAGATATAGTCTAGCAGCTGGTCTGAAAGCTCATATAGCTGCATGAGCTTGCATACTTTCCCTGCCTAACATGAGGCTTCTAAAATGCACCATTTATGGCTGGCCCATTGGTGCTGAGGGTTGAGGTGCTGGATGACACACCTTGCACTATGC
The DNA here is from genome assembly GCA_016271365.2 of Neoceratodus forsteri. Lineage (NCBI taxonomy): Eukaryota > Metazoa > Chordata > Ceratodontiformes > Ceratodontidae > Neoceratodus > Neoceratodus forsteri. Next base: position 915,290,667 of record CM057454.1, on the reverse strand, counting down.
CAGCAACCTGGGTTTGGGAATGACCTTGGGTCACCAGGGTGCCAGCACAGGGTAGGGAGGTGGGAGCAGGATCGAGGTTGGCTTTCCGTTGCCGGGTAGGGGGGCTCAACTGCCCATAGTCTTGCCGTCACTCAATGGAGTTTCAGTGCCAGTGCAGGCAGTTAATGGTGTGACTAGAAGGGAGGGTGTCCTGAACGGAGTGCGCACGCATACCTCCACATGCGTGCGCTACATCAGGGACTCGTGGGTGTAGGGGCTGGGAGAAAACCCATAAAAAAAGAAAGTGTAGATAGAAAAAAAATAAAATAAAATGTGCCATTTAGCAATTTCTTATGGGGGAGATTCCCCAGAACCCACCTTTTTGGAAAAATCTACAGATGGGGCCATGTGTCCCCTCCAGTTTTAGAATCTTGCTGGTGCCCCTGGCAAACTGAAACACTGTCAGTTTAAAAAATGCAGCTCAACAAGCAAAGTGACTTTAAAACAGATAGCTTTCCATTTCACAAAGCCAGTTAACACAGTCACCTTTTCTGTTCAGAGGAAAAAAAACATTCACTTTAAAAGAAAATGCAGATTAAACTAAAAATAAATGTGTAAAACATGTGGATTCTCATTTCACAAAGCAAATTGTAACATAATCATTTCCCTATCTCTGCAGAGAGAAGGACTCACTTTGCAGTTTAAAAGGAAAACAAATTTTAACAGATTCAATTTTCAGTTCTAACAGGAGAACAGAGCTTTCAATACACTGCTACACAGACTGAGGCAGCCATTCTGCATTCCTTCAGAATCACATGACCTGTAGCTCTGAACATGAACTGCTGCAGTGCTGGAATCCATATAAATCAAGCCATTTTTGTGTTGCTTGCATGCATGTGCAAGAAACAGATTGCTTTCAGTAGTTAGGAGAATGCCTAAATGTGTGCACCACACGTTAACACGTTAACCAGCTGTTTTGGTGCATTACAAGCTACAAAAACAGCTGATTGGGTGGTGTCCCCATGGTGACGGCTTTTCTGTCAGCCTCTCGCAGTCCCCAGGAAGCTGATGGGAAGCCGCCATCCGCCGTTCAGTGTGCCTTCCTGGTGAAACATTTCAATAACTAAACAGAAAGTCGACTGGGGATGCCCAATCTCCCTGTCGGCATGCACCCTACCTGGTTCACCGATGGGGTAGCCCAGTCCCTGTCAGCTTGATGCCTTCCCATTTGTTGTTGCCGAGGGGTGTCCAACTCGGATAATGCACACTCCCCCAAGCATGGGCACCGTGGCCGATGGAGTCCCCGTTGGCTCCAGCACCCCCAAAGAAGCACCCAGGTCTGCAGGCATGCTGGGAGCCATCCCAGCATGCAGAAAAGCATCCCACGTCATCTATTTATTTGTAAAACCTGTAAAAACAGAAAATGGTCCCTTGTGGTCTATCGTGCCCCCATCATCCAACCCTCATCCACCCACTGCACACCCACCTCCCCACTCCCCTCCCTCACACCATACTTACCTCTGGAGCCCAGCGCGATGATCTTCGGTGGACCAGGAACACATCTGCACTCTTCAAAGCCGACCGCGAATTGAAGAAATGCTGGTAAGCTGTATGATGGCATAAATGTTTTTTTTTCAACTTTGGTGCATATCTTGGCCATTTTTGGGAATTTTTTCATCAAATTTTCAACATGGGGTTCCTGGGACCCCACCTCATAAACTCAGTCACTGTCATTTTGTTACATGGTCCTGAAAGGTGATTTCACGGTCACTGCATGGAATCACCTTTTGGGACGGATTAATGAAATGACAGTGTCACAGTTCATGTGGTAGGCCACCAAAAACCGTATGTTGAAAATTCGGTGAAAAAATTCCCCAAAATGACTGATTTATGAGCATGCATTGCGCAGTTCCTACACACACTCATAACTTGGAGCATTTTTAATATTTTCACTCTAGATTTTCAACATTACCATTTTACCACACCTTCTGATGAACAGTACAGCTGTCATTTTTCATGTTTCGCCTGAAATGTGTTTTTGTACATGTAGCGCTCAATGGCATGGTCGGTGTGCAAAATCAATGTTTGGGACAGATTAAGAATATCACAAAGACACTGTTCATGAGATAGGCCCCAAAAATCCGATGTTGAAAATTTGGTGACAAAATTCCCCAAAATGACTTTTTTTTGATGTTTTATGAGCGTGTCTTGCACAGTTCCCATCAATGCTAATAACTTTGAGCATTTTTAATATTTTTACTCCAGATTTTGAGCATTGCCATTTTACCACACCTCCTTATGAAATGTATAACTGTCATTTTTCTCATCTCACCCGAAATGTGTTTTCGCACATGTAGTGCACAGTGGCGTGTTCGGTGTGCAAAATCAATGTTTGGAACAGATTAAGAAAATCACAGTGACACTGCTCATGAGCAGAGGTCTTAAACTGGCTATGTTGAAAATTTGGTGACAAAAGTCCATAAAATGACTGTGTTACGAGCGTGCATTGTGCAATTTCCACGCACCCTCGGAAGTACATGAATTCGTAATCTTTTCAGTCCAGATTTTCAACATTGGCATTTTTCCACACTCCTTAAGAACAGTGCAGCGGTCATTTCTCACACCCTTGCTGAAATGTATTTTCGCACTTCCGGTGCAGAACAGCATGGTCGCTGTTTGGAAATCAGTGTTCAGGATAGATTAAGAAAATCACTGTGACACTGTTCATGAGCAGAGGTCCCAAAATGCCTATGTTGAAAATCTGCTGTAAAAAAATCCTAAAACTAATTACATTGTGGGTGTGCGTTACGCAGTTTCTACACACACTCATGACTTCACCAGTTTTTTAGTATTTTCTCTCCAGATTTTTAACATTGCCATTTTTTATACCACCTCATGAACAGTACAGCTGTAATTTTTCATATCCTGTTCTAAATGTGTTTTCACACCTGTGGCACCAGATGGCTCAGTTGCTGTGCAAAATCACCTTTTGGCTAATGAACTGATAGTGTCACTGTTCATGCGGTGGGATCACAAAAAGCCCAAGTTGAAAACTTGGAGTAAAAATACCAAGAAATGACCAGAGTGTTAGGGTTTTTGACCATAATGCCCTACCCTGTAGGGACTGACAGGCATCAGGGGTGTGACTTAGGATTGTCAACAGAAATATCATGCCATTCCACCAGCACCCTGCAGCCAGTGGCAGGCATCAAGGTATGCCTTGGACCCTTTAGCCCCAGAGTTCACCCCATTCTCCTATACTGCACCCATTTCAGTGTATTTCCTTATGGAATGAAGTGAGTGCAAAGCCCGAACACTTCAAAGCACACCTCGACACTTGTAAGTGTCTGCAGGGTAGGGTGAGATGAAATGTCGTGACCGTTATGGGGGATGACCCAAAGACACACACCAATGCCTGCCCATCTCTGCAGAGTGGGGGTGGAGTTGGTGTCAGTTCAATATTTCACTGCCATTCCTATACTTCATCTGTCTAACTCCTGCACTTCCACTGCTAATGATAGCAAGCAACACTTGGCATTGACAAATGCTTGTTTTAGCCAATATAATGTAATATATGAAACTCCTGATAGCAAAGTGGTGAACAATATACTTTATGAAATACTAGAATCTTGGATCCAAACAATCTAACAAAAAACAATCACCCTTTGGACTTATTAGTACCTCGATGATAATATTGCCTTGTATACATCACTTTGCTAGCAGATGCATAAGTAAGGAATAAGACACAACGAGGTGTGGTTTATGGACTGATAAGAGCACACCCCAGATGCGTAATGAGGCACAAGGTGCTTGCACCAAGTGCCTTAGCACCTGGGAAGTGCTCTTATCAGTCCATAAACCACACCTCAGAGTGTCTTATTCCACTTCTAAAATGGGTCCCCTCCATAAAGCCCCTTAGTGAAAAAAAAGTTATTTAAAAAAAATATCCTAACAGGTGTTAAAGATGGCAAACAGAGAAAAATAGTCCATATGTACTGCAGAGTTGCAGAGCATATGTAACATGCAGCCACTAGAGGGTGTTGGTATTGTTTTTAAATTTATTTTATTTTAGGTTGACACATGGCTCTCTGCAGCACACCTTCTACCCCCTGCCTTGCCTGCTCATTATTCATTTGTGTTTTACCAAATAACAGTGCATAATTTTTTTAATAAGTAAAATGGCACTGCATTGACACACACCTGTCTGCAACACACCTTTTGTCCCCCTGCTTTGCCTGCTCATTATTCCTTGGCCACAGACAACTACATTATTTTTCTAAATAAGTAAAACCGCACCTCATTGACACTGGTCGGGTATTCCATCGATCAAGTACTACAGCCTCCAGTTCTGTCTCTCTACTCTCTTTGAAATGCTTGCAGCTGTCAGCTGCTTCACACCACTACACTGTTTCAAGAGAGGCTGAGATTGTATAGAGACAGAGAGAGAGAGAGGGAGAGATCGTCTTCATAATCCTAGTCTTTGTCTTTCTTCCCACTAGGCATAAGAGGGTGCATCGGGGGAAGAGTTACAGGCAGATCAGTTGTTTTGGTCATGGTTGGGGAGGGGCGGAGGGCTGAGGAATGCAGCTGGGAACAAAGAACAGCTTTATGGAAGGGGAGCAAAGCAACAGTATGTTTACATGGTGATCCTGTTACCAGGTAACATGTTATCAGGGAACCTCCGACTTACCCAGTAACTCTTTGACGCTCTTTTACATGTCTGCCCAGTTAGCAGAGTAGTCTTCTCAGGCACTGCAGAGTTTTGATTGTATCAGGGTAGTTACAGGGTAACTGTACCATTATCCAGGTATCTTTACCTGGTAACTCTTTACCCAGACACTTCCTGACATTGCGTATACATGTACGTCGGTTACTGGGTAAGAAATGGAGATCTCTGCTACTGTACCAGTTACTCGGTAACACTCTGCTCATGTAAATGCACTGATAGTGGAGAGTAGAGCTGAAGCATGGAGAGTCTGGGAGAGCAGAAGCACAGCCACCGTAATATCCTCGAGGGCTGAATGACTGTATTCCAGCAGTTCACTCTGGCTTAAATACAAATTTAAACATTTGCTTTTGGGCTTTTTTCAATTTTGTTTTTAGACAGAGCTGGTGGAGGCACAGGTGTCCCCTTCAGTTGAAAAAATAAATAAATAAATCATATTATTCATTTGAAAGCCGTTTCTCGGCATCAAGTGTGAGAATGCTTGGCAGCTTTTTTTTATTCTAATTTCCTCCTAATTTTCCTGAGCTAGATGGCAGCAGAGGTCACAAAAAGTGGTTCCTTCTAATCAGCACTGAGTATCATAATGCAGGGGAAGTTGAGCTGTGTTTTAGAGTGGGGGGGGTTCAGGGGTCCAGCTTAGCCACTGCAAGACAGAGTTTGTTGTACAGTGATCTGTGTTGTTCTCTGTCCTGCTTGGCTGAAGAGGTGCTGGTTGGCACAGTATGCCCTGAAGAGGACACAGCCAGAGGTACCTCTCAGCCAATCAGGAGGATAAATATTCCAACCATTTTATAAATTGCAGTATTCATTTTCTTGCTTTCTTGCTTCTCTATATTCTACCCTTACCTTCCACTTTTCCAGCAGTATCCTCCCTTACCTTGTTTTCACTTAGTTTCGCACCTTTCTGTAGTCATGTTTGAGGCACTCTTCCCTACCCAGAATGCAAACTGTAGCCTGACCTCCATGGTACTAGACCAGGAGTAAGTCAAGCCCTTGGAGGGAAAACAATCCAGCAGTGTCAGATAGAAAACATTATTGTGCATCAGAGGAGGTGCTGTGCACAGTATTCTGTGCTGCTAAGCTTTCCTCTTCCATGAGGAAGCCCTTTTTCTCCCAGTGGGTAGTGAATCTATGGAATGGCCTAGCAGCTGATAGAGTGGACATAAAGACAGAACAGGCCGTTAAGATCAGCCTGGACAAATTGAAACATACCATGTGAGACAAAGAGAGACTGAGGGGTCTTAGTAGTTACGCTCTGGAGGAGAGGGGAGAGAGAGAGGGGACATGATAGAGACCTACAAGTTCCACATGGTAGTGGACAGGGTACATTCAGGGATCATGTTTCAAATGGAAAAGTGCAACAGAACAAGAAGGCATGCAATGAAACTGGAAGGGGAAAATTCGAGAGGGATGCAAGGAAATACTACTTCATTGAAAGAGTGGTGGACGTCTGGAATGGCCTGCCAAATGAGGTAGTATGGACAACAAGTAACTGGGATCAAAACTCTGAACAAGTACCCATTTTCACTGCAAGGGAGGTGTAACTGCTTTGTATTAGGCCAACAGACCAGCCCTGAAGCATAATTTTTCATATATGTTGGTGTCTAATTGCTTAGTTAATAAATGGTAATGTTTTCTCCACAGTATAATACATAGAAATGGGTGGTGTTACATAGCATTAGCACATTGTAAAACTGGTGACAGTATCAGTGCAATATCAGACTATGATTGTCTCTTTTTGTATTGCCCATAAAGCCTTTCCATGTTCCAGCAAAGCTGATTTGAAGTGGTGATTGCAGACTGTCATAGCTGAATCAGTAGGTACTATATCATTCATTCTGTAGTTCTGGTACAGCAGAATAATTACCTTTAACATGACACAGATGACCAATTAAAAGCAGGAAATAGGATGCTGGCATGCACTCTGCCATTTTTTGGGGGGGAGGGGTGTAAATCCTGCTTCTTGTTTTGAAAGGAGGAAAGTGATTTTCCATAGCACTACTTACAGCAGCTATATAATTTCATTGCACATGCAAAATTCTACATATCATGAAAAAGTCAACAACCTCCAGGGGATTCTTCCATCATGTGAATGGGCTATGAAAACTGAAAAATCTGTACATCCAGAAAGAATACATGCATTCTCACTGTTGTTTGGATTGACAGACTGAGGTGGTACCTGCATTTTATTTCAATGAATTGCATTTGTGTGAATTCCTATTTAGTAAACCATGGTGGCATCCAACTAAATTGTTAAACATCAGCAGTATATTACAAGTTTTATTTTTTCTGGAACTGAAACACCTCCAATAGTTTCACCTTAAAGCATTGATTTAATTCAGTCATTAGGATAGTCCACGGTAATTCAGTATCTGAGAAGGACACCATGTCAACTGCCTTGAACCTGAAAATGGCAATTTCTGTTAACCAGAGTATGCATTTGCTCATGTGTATTGTTAGGATGACAAAGCTCCATGACAGTACCTCAGTGGCTGAGTATGAGCTGTGGATTTATTTTGATCTTCCATATAAAAGGGCTTATTTTAGCAATGGCAGTGGCATTTAAGAGAGGTTTGGAGTTCAGATTAAAAACATTCTGGGCCCCAGTTCCGAAGCCATGTCGCCAAGTTGCGCAAAGGCGATTTGCATTCTGCTCTGCGACATGCACCCTGTAGCCAATACCAGTGTGGCCAGGGTTCACAACTACATCCTGTGAGTTGCAGCACCTCAGTGTTGCACCACAGGAAGGAAGCACCTGAACAGGGTGTCACAATCCACAGACTGGCAGCTGACATGGCACAGCCACTACCATCCCAGCCCCTGCCTCAGAAATGAGCCTGCAAGCCCCAGTGGGCCATACAGGGGGTTGGCAGCAGTTCACCTGCCTAGGGGTGGCACCTCACTGCGTACTAGAATTGGGCCAGGGTGACCCCAGTATTGCTGGGGATTGGGGTTAGGTGGGGGTTCTTTTATGCATTGGGGGGATCTGCAGCAGTGTGCGGGGCTGGGGCTGGGTGGGGCATCAGGTTCCCATGCATGGTGGCTGTCCCAAGTACATACACCAGTGCATTGCTAGTCTAACCTTACATTGACAGATGTCCTCCCTGGGACCTTCTGAAATAGCAATTGCAGGTTATGGCAGCTGACCTTTTGGAATAGGACGCATGTGCTGCCGTAAACCCCCTTCTGCCATGCTGCTGGGCGATTGGATGGTGTAGATCCACCTGGGCAGAGGCAGCCTGCGATGTGCCGCAGGCTGCCTCTTGGAATCCTGAATGTTGGATCCAGGGCACAAAGTGCTACTTGTGCCATTTGTTATGGCGCAAGTGACTTTGCGAAATGCTTTTCCCTTTTGGAATTGGGCCCCCTGGGTTTAAAGGCCTCGGCCTAATAAAGCCCCTGTATTTGATTACTAATAAAGCCTCTACACTTGTTTACTAAATACAGAAGTATTTCTTTAAGCAATGCAAGCAAAAGCAAGTTACCTGGAATTGTTTCCATGCAGGTTCAGAGTACTCACAGTACACAAAATGGCAGCTGCTGTTTTATTAAAAAAAGTTTCCCATCAATGAGCACTGAAAAGCCATTATATAACCACCTTCATTGTCTACGAAGGATACAAATCCCTGTGCGTGTGTGTGTATGTATGACATGTATTGTCTAGTGCACCTACCTGGTTAACGACAAATAAATAAATAAAGACACCATCCGTCTAAAGTACATTAATGCAAAAACCCCAAATTGTAATCACTCCCTGAAACAATGACCTTCTCATTATTGTTTTTTAGAATACTATGGTCAATATTATGTAATAATTTAAGTTTTAACAGAAGTATTTGACAATCTTTATTTTTTTAAAAGACTCCTATGTTAACAATGTCCATGACAGAGTTTGTAGGGTTGCCAGTTTTAAAGGGATACTTCCAACCCGCTAAGGCCTCAAATTGTCCCTAGATTAAAAATCAAATTTAATGATTGCTGACATTCTGTAGAGATTGCTGATGTAACTGGTTATTTGATCCGATTCTTTTTTCATTCTTAAAAGTGCAAAACAGACTGCATGCCATACTGGTGTTATCAAACAAAAAAACTTGTTTGTTTACGTTCCTTGATCAGCTCCCACTGCATCTTTCCTGGACTTGAAAACACCCTGCACACAGTCTAGCAACTCATGATGCAGTGGAAGGAGAGGAGACTATTGCGACAAAAGTGGTTTCACTGTTTGGGAGTGTTTGTAATGTTCACAAAGTATGCAATAGGAGTAGTTCATGGATTTGAAACAAAACAAAGCTTGGTATAATTACACCATTACCGTTAATTTTGATTCTACTAAGAAAGGAAAGAGACAAACAACCAGCAATATCAATGAATTTTAGAGAAGGTAAGCAAGCAATCATAAAATGTGGGTTTTTAACTAGAAATTATATGATGCAAATATGATTGCAGTAACCTTTAAGGCTTTTTGGTATAGCCAGCATACTACTTGTGGTCACACTATAGTTGATCTGCTGATGTGTTACTTTTGAGGGTGCCTCCATCACCACCTACATGCCCAAAATACCCCCATAGAGATTGCAGGGCACAGCATTACAGCCACAGTCTCAGACTTTCATGTCTGCTACTGTGGTCACAAAGCTTCACTGGTTCCAGAATGTGCTTAATAAGACCAGGGTCGGATATTGTAAATGTGACTGGACAAAGGCTGACTTGTCAGAATCATGCAACAAATCACAAAACTAGCTTAAAAAAAGAAAATTCCATTCCATTAGGTGACATCTCTGATTTAGAGTTTGTCAATCACTGCATTCCACTTCTCTTGGTCCCATGTCATGTTCAGTGACTCTACTTTTTGTCATGTTCCAGTCCACTCTACCATGTTGTCCATATAGCTTGTTCTCCTTCCTCTGGATGATGTTCTTTCTATCATATCTTGTGATATCAGTGGCAGTAGGGAGTCACTGCAAGATTGTCACATGACATGGCCACAAAACTGCATCTCCTTTTGGGCTACCATAGTGATAAATTGTATTCTGGCCAGCGTCATCCTCGGTAATATCTTACTGTTTCATACTTTTTTCGTCCAGCTAATTCACAGCATGTTCCTCTAACACAAGAATTCAAAGGCTTTGAGATGGAATTCAGTGTCCTTCTCATGAGTCCTACACTCATAGCAATAAAAGATTATCGACCATACATAGCACTTCAGCAGTCATAATCTTAACTCTAGTTTCATCTTGCGGCAGCATAGAACTTTCCTATTATTAAATGCAGATTTTGCCTGTTGAAATCTGGTCCTGATCTCAGTATCAAATCAATGATATGTTGTTATTAAAGTTCCCAAATATTTAAAGCAGTCAACTTGCTCCACTGGTACACCTTCAACATTTATTTGAAATGTTAACTTGCTAACTCCCATACATTTAGTCTTTCAGGTATTGATCTTCATTCCAAATTGATTGCTGGCCTTGTTGACCACATTGATAATGTTCTGCAGCTCCTTTTCAGATGACACTATCCACACCAAGTCAACAGCATATCTGATGTTATTTATGTACACCCCATTCACCTGTATGCCTTGGTCATCTCTCAGGCTGTTCTTGATGATCCTCTCAGAGTAATGTTAAACAGTCTTAGTGAACGAACACATCCATGTCAGACACCTTTTTTTTTTATTCTGTAGCTCTGAGTTCTTACCTACAATATGCATGGATACTTTTTTGTCCCAGTACAGGTTTTGTATCAGTTGTAGATCTTGCTTGTCTGTTCTGCACTTTTCTGATGTTTGCATCAACTTTTTGTGTTGGACCCTGTCAAAGGCTTTTTCATAGTCCACAAAACACAGATAGACCTGTCTTTGCATTTCCAGAGCTCTTTTACATAGCATTCTTAAGGTAAATATCACTTCTCGTGTGCCTGAACCTGGTAGAAACCCAAACTTGCTACTGCTAATTTTGAATCAATATGCATTTGTATTCACACTCCAATGATTGCCAATAGACTTTTGAGGGTATGACTCATTAAATTAGTAATTCTGTACTGTGCACACTCTCTGGCATTTGAGACTTTAGGCAAAGGTACAGTATAAAAGTAGACTGAAAATTTCTGGGAGTATACCTTACATGTATATTTGATTGAGGAGCTACAGTAGAAATTTTCGCAATTCATTATCTAGATTTTGTTATAATTTCTCCAACTATAGCATAATTTCTGGCTGCTTTGTCATTTCTGATCTTCTTCATGGCATTGTCTAATTTGCATATTAAAATTGGTGGTGCTTCCTCTCCTGAAAGACTGATCTTCTCTCCTTTATTTGGGTCATCAAATAACTCACTGATGTTTTCTATCCATCTTGTTCTCATTTCTTCATTTTCAAAGTATGTTCAGCCATCTTTTGATCTGATGGAATTGATTCTTTTAGTGCCTGATCTTTTCACTTCCTTCATTGTTGTTCCAACAACGCAGTGCAGTTCTTTAGTATTGTGTCTCCTATCAAGTTTCTCTATATCTGCACATCTCTGTTAGTGCAACTCTTCTTTTGCTCATTTGCATTCCTATATAATTTGCTTGTTCAACATTTTGTATTCCGTGCTGTTCTTGTCCTTTACTCCTCTTCATTTACACATAAATTTGAGGATTTTTTCTGACATCCACAGTTGCTTCTTTTCTGATTTCTTCATGCCTAAGGCTGACCTCACTGAATCTCCTATTGCTGTCTTAAATGCTTCAGTTCATAACAGATGAGAGTCAGGGCCCCTTACATACTCCATGTGCTCACTGTTACACTTAAATATGTTGTCTCCGCCCATCACATGTAATTAACTGGGTCCAGACTCAGGTCACTCTTCAGTCATCAAGCCACTTTGCCAGTAGATAACTGTCTTTTGAGACTATGCAAGTCAGGGGCTGCTAAACTGTTGTGTTGCCTCAGCCTATCTCCCATCATTCATCAAGTGGTTCTCTCCTGTCAGTTACCTTGCCTCATCGCATGCCATTCTCCAAATCACATTACTCTTGCATAAAGATGGCTGGCTAGCAAGCAAGTCTACCTAAATGTTGCTCAAATTCTTGATATAGATCTCAAATACCTATTAAGAGGATTTTCTGAACATACCAATGGTTAGTACTTGTTAGCTGCCATGCTAATTATTAACCTGTTTGTTTTCATTCTTTATTTATTAGTATTATTCTTTACTATACTTTAAAATGAAGGAATGGAGGAATTTTTATATTAGATTTGTATTGGCCAAGGACCCCCCAAAAAAAAAATGAGGAGTGATTTGTCAAAACAAAACCAGAACCTCCCCATGATTACCACTGATATCCAGAGAAAATGTATTTCTTTTATCTATTTGTTCTGCAAGACAGCACCTTAATTCAACTAATATGTCATTTACATGAGGAAATGAAATGTTCTCTGAATTACTTTTGTACTTGTCCTCATGGTGGCATGTTCTAGTTTTCTTTTTCCTCTTTTATGTCTTAAGCAAACCAAGCACTGCAGAATGTGGTTGTGGCCAGTCTCTTGCCTTTTGGACTAGCTTATTTTGGCCTAGTTTCCCTTATTGTGCAGTACCTGGTTCAGAATTATTCATACTGAATTGCACAAAACTCATTGTAACATGGCTGTGTAGGAGATGATGGCCACACTGGCTGAAAGCCATCAGGTAATCACAGATTAATTCTCAATTAATCCATGGTTGCCATCCAGAGTAGGCACCTAGGAGTCTGCTAGTGGGAGTGTGCTCAACACTGTCCAATATGTAGCACCAGAGAGAGAGCAAGAGTGAGTGAGATAGAGAGTGACACCGAGCAGTACACCCCTGCAACTCAACTGCATAACCAGCAGCTGTCCCTCTTACAATATCTCTATTCTGTCACTGTCTCTTTGCAGGATCACAGCTATAGCAAGTACTGGGCACACAGCCATCAGAGACCCAGGGAAGTGCAGGGGTGTTTTCGAGCAGAGTTGGTATACCAGCCAATGTGCAATTGCCTGTATAAACCTTCCCCCAAACAAGCAAACAAAGACATAGGTCAAGAAATAACAGGTGGCTGGCACTACGTCTCTCCCACCTCCATGCCTTGTAATGGCTCAGCCCCCCCAAAACCTTTCCCAGCTTAGTCATAGGGATCATCTCACTTGGTTTAATTCATGGTTCAGCCACTTCATTACTCACCCGTTATTGAGTGTCTCCATAAGGGCTCATCTCCTCACACAGAACAGCTCAGTGCTCTTGCTATGCATCTTAGCCTTTCCTCCCACATGTCTTAGCATGCCCTCTCATGGCTTAGGCCTGCCATTCAGTCTGTTCCTTGGAATGTGAATTGCCTCCTACAGCACATTCTTTTGTTGGACAGTTCCCAAAGAAATCCTGTGGTGAATTCAATGTTTGTCCCTTGGAATGTGAATTGCCTCCTGCAGTGTGTGTCTTTTCCAACATTCCCCATGAAAACCATGTGCAGATGTTTAATATGGTGTCCCGGTTCCTTGCTACATGGACCACTTGTGTAATTCCCAGTTATGGTACACGTTGACGACTTTGTCCCTACTCATCACCGAGCCATTAGTTGTGTCATGGTGTAGCTTGTGCAGGTCTTATTTTTGCTCATTCATTCAAACCATCCAGAAAATGTGATCATGTCTATGATCTCCAGCCTTTGTAACATGGCAAGCGTGAGCCCTGGACAACAACCAGGAGCACTGAACAGTGAACAGCACAACCTGTGCAAGAACAAATTCTTCTTTGCCATATTACAAGTTCACGCTGTTCGCTGCTCTTGCTTGTTGTTCAGGGTTCATGCTTGCCATGTTACAAGCATATTAACCCACTTGGGAGGATAGATCTGCTTGAGAATTAATCCACATCTTGATGGTTGGAGGCACTCAGCCTGTAGTCTTGTGCCCCAACCCCCCCCCCATAGAAGTGGATTCATTCTCAAGTAGACCCACAATCTCTCATGGGTTAATGCTTACTTATTGATCTTGCGCTTTGCCTTTTACTGCACAGAAGCCAGTTAGTTAGAAAAATACTGCATTCACAGTGGTATCAGTCACTTTCACTTTCTGTTGGTTCTGAGTATCATACTTTTGTATCTTTCAAGACCCTGGAAACTCCACATACAACATTGCAGATCAAACCATGTGTAAAGTAACTTTACAAAGCCAAACCATTGAACTTTGGCTGATCCCTCAATCCAAAATCAGTATTCACTTGATCAGTGTTGGATTTACACTTTATGAGCTTTGGGAACTGGGGGGCCTATGAGGGTTCTATCTTTAAACTGAGCACCCCTTCCCATTATAAGTCAATGGCAGTGATGCATGAGCTACCAGGGCTCACTTCGAAGCTAAGGGGGGGCTGAGCCCTGGCAAGCACCCCCATTAATTCCAACACTGCACTTGATAAAGATAAAAAATTGATTGCCTGCCTAGTGGTTTGCATATTGAAAACATAGAAATATAGAATTATAGAAAATGTTGGCAGAAAAAGATCATTAGGTTAATCCAATCTGCCCTGTTTTATCCGATTCTATCCTGGGACCTATTGTCTTGTCAGAGTTAATTCCTTCACCTTCCATACTTGCCCCCTGCCCTACTGCTTCCCTCTGTGTAACTGTTAAGTCTTTTACTCAGTCTCAGCTGTCTTTTGAAACCGTTAATGGTTCTTGAACCCACCACCCTTGATGGTAGCCTGTTCCATGGCTCAACCACACTCTAAGTAACACAAAACTTTATCTCATCTCTTCTGAATCTCCCCCCACCAGCTTCTACTCATGCCCCTCTGTCCTTGATTCACAATTCCTGCAGAATATTTCCTCAAAATCTACCTTGCTTATTCCTTTCAGGAACTTATGTATTTATTTGAAAGTTGGTAAGCAAGGAGGGCTCATTGAGTCAAGATTCATTTCCAGGTGTGACCCAGGGAAGAGGGAATGGGAAATATAATTATAAAAGCATGCCCAGTATTAATGATTGGTACAAAGAAAAGTACAGAGTACAATTTAACAAGGTACAAGTGCACATAAAAAGTAACCAAAGGTACCATGAGTGACTTTGATGTGCCAATAAAGTGATCAAAGCAGGTGGAATGAATGGCAGTGCAAATGTAGAAAAGGAAGGAGCCAGATACAGGCCATGATACAACCCATGAGGATGCCAAACAACAGGGATGGTAGGGTCTCCAACTTGGGGAGGATCCATGAGGGAGATAACAGGTGCAGGTTGAAGAAGAAAGGAGTTTTAGCAGGTGCCTAAGGGAGATGAGGAATATGGAGAGATAGAGAATGGGAGAGGTGCAGGCCCTAAAGATAGGAAAAGTGATAGGAGAAGGCTGACTGACCAGCAGAGGAGTAAGGGTGAGGAAGGGACAAGGTTGAAGGTGGAAGGATCCTTGGAGTTAAGGGAGTATGGAGGCAGAAGAAACTGGAGAGAGGAGTGAGGACAGATAAGCGGGCATGGATCCAAACCAGATTTTGGAGGTGAAAGTGGCATAGTGGCAATGGTGACATGAGAGTAGGTGGAGGATCGATAGGGTGAGCAGAGGGAGCAGTGGTGAGTATGGGGGGGGGAATTAGTAGCAAAGCGACAAAAGGCATTGCAGAGGGTGTGCAGTCTGACAAGGGAAGAGTAGGCAGTAGTCATATAGACCACATCTTCATAGTCAAATACTGGAAGCACCATTTTGTTAACAAGCTCCTGGAAGACCTGAGGAGACAAGTAATCTTAGTTGCAATACAAGGCATTGAGTTTTAGGTGGATCTTGGAGATGATTGCATCAATGTGGGCAGAGAAGGATATACACCATGATACTTGAAGGAAGAAACCCAAACATACATGCTGTGCCCTACCCTTGAGTTAGGAATCCATCCACTGCAACAATATGCAAGAGAGTCCTACATAGTGCCTTAATTTAGTAGTAGTAGTAGTAAAATGTTCTTATTCATTTAGAATACAGATGAATAAAAGATAAACTTGATTGAGCAAAGCTCATTTTCAGTGAGGTCCCATACAGTGAAAAGGTACAATATAAAAGGGAAATGTTACATAACATACAATACCAGTGATAACAACACATGACTAAAAAAGAAATTAATAAGAAAAAGCCAAAAGAAGAAAACCATACCACAAATTCAAATTCACACATAACATCAATACCATATTAACAGTTCTAATTAATACCCACCAAAAAGGGATAAAAATAGAGCACATCCCTAAGATGCAATATACTTTTACTTAATGGTAATAACCCACACTGTAAATCTACAAAATCCTTTATATATCTGTACAACATTGCCCCTTTTGACGTGAACTAAGATGATACCAACATTATATTAGAGGCCAGTGATCTTTTACGTTATCCAAGAACAAAGTCACAGGAATTGCATTCCAACCCAACACCCCTCTATAATATATAGATTGTCAACTGATATTCAAGTTACATCTAGGCAACTACAGGCTTGGCACTCGGCAATTTCTCAAAGAGGCCAACTTATCCCTATAGATCAAAAATTATCTGCAACATTCCCTGGGTACTTCCCCTTCAGTCCTTTATAGACAAAGGCTGATAAATGTTCGTGGTTATGCTCATAGAGCATATTCCACCCTAAATGATCATAACGCAAACATCTGTGGGTTAGTCTGGGGGCCCCTAGAATAAATCTAGCCAAGCTGTTATAACTTGCTTCCAACTTTTTTAAATCTTGTTTTCTCCTACATGAATAGAATATGTCCCCGTAATCAATCCTAGGGATGACCATCATGTTTACTACTTTTTTTCTTACTTCCATGCTCATTAATAATCTAACCCTATAGAGAACCCCTATTCTTTTATTCACATTCCTAGTCAGGTTACCAATATGTATATCCCAACATAATGAGCTGGCAATCCAAAGACCCAGGTACTTATACATATGTGTCTGTTGGATCGGGGCTCCGCCATGGGCAACCAATCCCAGGGCCATGCTCTCCAACCTATCACTTTTTTGATGTAACAATATGTCCTGTGTTTTCTTCATATCCAGAACCAGCCTACTATCTCTTAAAATGCTCTCTAAATCATCAAAGGCTAACTGAAGCCTATTTTGTAACACCTTAATAGAGTCATGTGATGTATAAATAATAGTATCATCAGCATAAAGATGGTACTTTATTTCAGGATCCAGAAAAGACAGGCCATTTACATACATGTTGAACAGCAATGGCCCTAGGATAGAGCCCTGTGGGAACCCCGATCCAACAGGCAAAAGACGTGACTCCCAACCTCCCAATGAAACCTTTTGACTCCTATTCATCAAGTATGATTCCAACCATTTTCCACTCAAACCCACCACCCCAAGAGATGCTGCTGTGGACAGAAGGACACGGTGGTCCAAAGAATCAAAAGCTTTGGATAAGTCCACAACAATTGCCCCCACTAGTGTCCACCCTTCCAGAGCTGCTTGCACATCTCCCACAACTTTAGCAAGTACAGAAGTCGTACTGTGCAATTTTCGGAAACCAAACTGTATACTGTTCAATAAACCAGAGGAGTCCAAATATTTTCTTAATTGGGCAGCCACCATTCTTTCCAATATTTTAGATACTGGGCAAAAGAGAGATAGGCCTATAATTGTCCATCTCTGTCCTGTTGCCACCTTTAAATATATAGGTACAACCTTGGATTGTTTCCAAGCTAATGGATAGACTCCTGTAGTTAATGATTTATTAAATAGATATGTCAGAGGGTAGGCTATAATTGAAGCAGCATATTTAAGCAATTTAGGTGAAATATTATCCAAACCCACAACTTTAGTGGTATCTAAGCCTATTAGTTCTCTAATCATGGTTTCTACTTTTATTTCTTCAAATACGAATGATCGAGTAAACCCATGATCACTCGACTGAGGTAGATGACAGGAACCAGGGAAACAGGGTGGATTGGCTGAACTGATCACTCCCATCTTACTAATGTTCTGGTTCAGCTGGTCCGACACCTGTTGAGATAATGGCAACACCTGCCCATCGATGTTTAACACCTTTATTTCATCAACCACCTGACCCTTAACCAGTGTATTTATTGTTTTCCAAAAATCTTTGGGATTTTTTAAACTATTTTTGTCCAACAAATGGGTATAATGACATTGTTTTGCCCCTCGGACTTCTCTAACATATTTATTACAAAACATTTTAAATCTGTCCCAATCCTGTTTGCTACCTTTTCTTTTGGCCTGATGCCATGCCTTGTCCCTTAATAATTTTAATTTTTTAAGCTCTTTTGAATACCATAATGTAGTTTTGTTTCAAAATCCTGGTTGTAATTGGAGTGTGTTTATTACAAATCTCCATGAATTCTCCAAGGAAATAATTCCATAAATCATCCACAGATGGAATCAAATGCATACGTTCCCAATCAATAGCACCTAGGTCCATCATAAAATCAATGACCCAGATATTCAAACTGCACCCAAAAAGTGCGCAATAGCAGGAGCAAGTGCAAGTCTATTGCGCCCATGCACAAGAGATGCAATATTCAAAAAAGGAGCAGGCCAAATTGTGCCTACAGCCAATGACTGAATATCGCACCACCTGCGCCATAGCACAACTAGGGAGGGGAAGCTGAGCAGATCTATGCGCCATAACGCAACAAGGGATGTTCAGCTGAGCAGTCCAGAGGTGCCATAGCACAAGCAGGGAGCCCCCCAGCTGCAGAGCAATGCAACTGCACAATCAGGAAGGTAGGGGCCCACCACCCATGCCACAGATGGGCACAGGAACACACAGCAGAACAGACATTATCCCCCCACACCCCAAGCACATCACAACCAGGGAAGGGCTGGAATAACCACTGGTCCATGGAGACAAGCAACCAGCCCACAGCCTGGCCATGGTGCCCCATCACACCTACCGGCAAGCTGTAACTGGCACACAAGGAGGGCAGACCACCCTGTGCCACACTATCCCCCCAATGCACAGTACACCCTGCACCGTGACCTCCAGACCGCCCCCATGAGCAGTGATGACCACAGCAGGAAACCCCATGCATGCCACCACCTCAACAGTGTCAATGCAACCCTGTGCACCACAGAACCATACAAGCCAGCCCCACCATGAGCACCCATCAGCAGGTTGCAGCACACGGCAATGCAGCAACGGCAGACACAGTGCCACCACGCACAGTCCCCCGAGGTACTGCTGAGAGACTAACCATGCGTTGGCACAAGAGTTACCCCATATGGGATGGTCGTGTCCTTGACACCACCACCAGTGGTACAGCGCTCTGCACAGTATTCCAGTGACACACCCCGGCCTACCACTGGCCACAACAGCCAGCACAGACACCCACAGTGGTGCGTGGAAGCATGCACCACACCAGATGCCACACAGGATCTGGACAGACACCCACCTATACCCAAGGGAACAACAACACAGGGATGCAGTGGTGGGGCAACCAGGCCCCCATTGTGGGCCCATGTAAGCCATGTACACACAACCCGCAGTCCACCATGGCACTGGAGTGCCAACCACCCTGCGCAGGCACCATGGACCAATACACCACCAGTAGTCACCCGGAGCACAAGCCACAGACATGGGGCACATTGCCTGCAACACACACACAAGCCACAGCATGGAGGTGGAACAATGACCATGTTGCCCACAGTGCCACCTGAGCCAGGCATGTACCATACCAGTGACATGGGCAACCCAGAAAAGCGATGGGTACAGTGTCTGCCCTGCAGGGAATGCCATCACTGACATGCCAGCGGACCCTGCAGGTCACAGACAGGCATATGTGTCAGCTGCACAGGCCATGGACGGGCCGATGGGTGCACCATGGACACAGAGCACGTGCCATGGACTACTGCACACAGTCATCCAGTGCACAGGGAACAACACACACAACACAGACACTGACTGATATCTACCGCCACACCATAGACACCTCCACATGGACACACACACATACCCATGACAGCACCACCCCTGATGCCATGCACACCACTGCAGCTGAGCACCTATAGCCCGCTGCAAATCAGAGACCATCACGGTATTCATATAAAGTCAAATGTATTGTAAAATAGAAAACTCAACTATGTACATGAATAAAACTATTTACAGGTTTGTGGTGGGGACACAAAAAAGGTGGGGGTGGGCAGGGGGAAAGGGTGGACAAATGGGATGGGATAGGAGGGGTGTGAGGGTGGGTCCAGAGGGGTAGGGGAAATCAGGGACCAAGGGACTATTGAAGGCTCCGCCATTCCTGGCTCTGGCTCCCTCTAGCTCTGTGTCACCGCAGAATCCCCGACTCATCTAGCCTCCGCAGTATTGCCACCGTCTCGCGGGCCAAATACAGGAGCTCCCGCATGGTGTCTCTGATCTCCCTCAGATGTCTCACACCTAGGACAAGGGAGCACAGTCAACAGGTGTGAATGCACAACCCATACAGCCTGCCCACTGTGCATGGCATACGGCCATGGGACATACCACTGTGATGGTGTGTGACCACCCGCAGTGATCACGTCCACAGGACCTGCCCACCCAGGCGCATACAGCCATGCGGAACGCTGCACACACCCACCGGCCAAGTCATGCACAGCACCACCGTGGCCGTCTATTGACATGGCTATATGGTGCAAAGGCAGTGCACAGCCATGCACCTGGTGCATGCATGGACCACCAATGATGCACACCCAGACATGCATTGCCACCGGACAGTGTTGACTGTAACAAGTGGTGTGCATGGCAGTGATGTCAATGAATGGTGGCCATGCCCCGCTGCCCACCTTGTCACACAGCATGCAATACTAATCATGGATGTCTGGCACTCACCCACATCGGGCCAGTCAGGTGGGCATTGCTGGTCCTCGGCCCGCCTGGCTGCGGTTTCCACTCCCCTCCGCTCTGCCTGCACTCTGTGTAGTTCTTCTGGGCCTGTGGGGACAAAAAGGAGAGAAGAACATCAGTACATTCCCGAAGCAAAGTCCCCCTGCCCCAAGGAGTGCCCCTCCCACCCAGCCAGACCCACCCACCCCACACCCTGTGAACACCACCACGCCAACCCACACGGTTCTCCCTATGTGCTGGACACATACAACACTGTGACTCATATGGATGATAAAAGTGTGTTGACAGAACCCCTACCTGGACATGGGACTGTGCCCCTCCTGGCATGTGACCTCAGTCGGGCCAGTAGCTCCGTCTCCCTCCTGCACAGGTCACCATATTGGTGCCTGCACTGCTCTGCACTACGGCCCCTGCCTGTTGCTTCCTCAAGGGCTGTGGCCACCTCCTGCCACACCTGAGTCCTTGCCCTATCTAGGGGGGACTCCCCAAAGAGAGGCCCATGGTGTGGCTCGACTATGGCCACCAGATTTGCCAGCTCAATGGCTGTCCAAGGAGCAGCTCTTCTCCACGCCATTGCAATAGCTACAGTAGGCAATATGGCACTCTGCAGCTTGGTTCCCCACATGCAGATGCTGCGTGGTACAGCGCTGCCATTCCCTATCGCACTGTTACTGAACAGCGCAATAGAGGTGCACTTATGCCTGACACATGGCACCAAGGGGGCAAAGGTCAGGCACAGGGTCAAGGGTCTCTGGCACAAGGCCACTCACAGTGCCATCAGATGACAATGCATGTAGCGTGATTGGCTGCCTGTGTGCCAGCACCACAGCAGACTATCGGGCAGTTGGGCCATTGCGCCTATGAAGGACCATTGCCACAGCGCCATGTAGTGACCATCGCTATAGTGCCACTGGCACAATGGTGGCCGTGCCCTTCATTGCCTACCTTGCACAGCATGTCATCAGCGCAGCAGATGCCTGCGTCAGCAACCCGGGCATGCGCAGTGAGGTGTACTATGCATGCCACAGAACTGCGCCATTGGGTCAGCATGTTCAACACAATTGTGCAAAGTGCAACAGCATGATATTCAGCTGTCATATGCAAATCATCCGATCAGCCATTCAATGGCGCAGCACTGCAATTTGCATCTAATTAAAGTTGCTCCTCTCCTCATTTGCATGAATTGCTCTATAAAGGTGCAACAATGTGCTGCAGTGGCCATAGTCGGTTACTGCAGTTTATTGGTGAGTTGCATGCTGTTTGGGAGTGTGGACTGTGGATTCAGGGACATGCATGGGACTGCACAGTCACAGGTAACAACTGCCATTCTTACAGGCTACATAATGACCGAGCACATTCTTGGAGAGGAGGACAACAGTGGTGGGAGAAGGAGGAGGCCGAATTTTACTAAGGCCAAAACCGAGGCCCTTTTCGAGGCCTACCTGGATCAGGAGCCACTGCTCAGTGGACGGCGGGGCACCCCTCAGGCCCATGCTGCTGCATGGGAGGAGGTGGCATGTGCCGTGAACCTGCATGGCAGCCACCAGCACTCTGTGCAGGAGTGTAAGAAGAAGATGGGCACAGACAGGAGGAGGGTGAAGGAGAAGGTGGCTGCCATCAGGGCAGCATGTGCTGCAACAGGTGGAGGATAGCCGGAGGTGGTACAGCTCACCCCAGTGGAGGACAGGCTTGCTGCAAGCATGCAGCACAGTGCCATTGAGGGTGTTCCGGGTCATGGCTTCCAGATGGGTGGTGGCCATCACTGCATGGTAAGTCATGGTCTGTCTGGGGGGCAGGGTAGGTCACACACAGTAACGCCACTTGCTTTCCCTTACAGATCCTGAGCATCTGCATGGGTCAGCAGTGGTGTGCCTGTCCACTGCGGACAGTTGGATGGAGTCAGAGGTGGGACCATCCACCTCCACAGGTATCTGTGGATCAGTACGACAGTGGGGCCGCCTGGCTGTCCACACTGATGTCATTGAGACAGGTGTGGAGGAAGCCCTGCCTGTGTCCTGGCATGCTGCCGTCCACAGATGCCAGCACACTGTGGCTGTGGCCAGGGCAGAGTCCGGCACCAGTGATGATGACACGACCGTCTTGTGCAGTGATACGTGTGTGCCACAGGATGGACACACAGCAGGGCAATTCGCGCCCATGGCTGTGGGTGGTGCCGCCGTGGAGGCCTGCGTGTCAGCACAGTCCCAGGCTGTGCCTGTCAGCACCAGTGGGGCAGCACTGGTGTCTGTTCAGGACAGTGGGACTGTTGCATCCACTGCGGCAGCACCACTGAGCCCTGAGGTGCGACAGCTGGAGGGGCAGCATCAGCAGTCGCCCACTGGGTTTGGGGTACAGGGTTCAGCTGCGGCATCTGTGCACCTCCTATGGACATGTCCAGACCTGGTCCTGGTGCACAGCACCCACCCTCAAGGGGTGCTGAACATCAGGCCCTTGCACACCCTGAGGGACAGGATGCCGAGGAGGCTGATGACATCTTGGATGAGCATACCCGCCTACTGCGAGCATCGGTCCAGCAGCAGATGTGGCTTGCGATGTCCATGGATGCACTACATGTGTCTCTGGAGCAGGCAGAGGAGCGTCACAGCAGGGACGCCGAAATGATCATGGCACAGATGGACCGTTTGTGGGAGGATGTGACCGTTGCCATTGACAGGCATGCACAGGCGTTCATTGCTGTCATGGCCACAGTGGGCACACAGTCAGGTACCCATGCATCGCGGACACCACGTAGTGCACTATCCACCCCCCATTCCCGGTGTCATGCGACTCCCACCCTGTCGATGCCGGGTTCAGCTTTGGGCATCCCAAGCACTCCTGGTGCAGGCATGTTCGGTGTGCTGCAGACCCCTGCGCGGGCACGGTCGCGTTCACACAGTAGAACCCCTGGGGGACCATCGGTGCCACCCCATGAGGTCAGTGGTCAGCCTGCCAGTGCTGGTGGATCTCAGCGGGGTCACCCACGCATCCGTGGTGGTCATGGCACTGTGTCGCAGGACTGACCTGTCTCCCAGCATGGCTACTGTCTGGTGCTGTCCTGTGTGCATTGTGTGTGTCAGTGGGCAGTGTACAGGTGGGTATCCGGCCCTGCACGCGGACGCACAGTCCACCTGCACACCCTCCCGGGTGCTGTCTGCAGTTGCATGTGCATGATGATGCCTGCATTGCACTGTACACCAAAGTGCAATGGTGCTCAGCATCTGACACACGCACATGGACAGGCAGTGGGCGTGGTGGCCTGTGGACATGTGTGTTGCTAGGGTGTGCATTCTGGGTCGGTGTGCCTTCTGCCCTCTGTGCAAATTTGTTGTGTTGTGTGTGTGTGTGTGTGTGTGTGTGTGTGTCCTTGGCAGCATGTTAATCCTCACCCATCCCTGGCTGTGTGTGTGCCTCTGTGCCCTGCCACTTCCTCGACGGCATGCACTCCCAGTGTGGGTTCCCTGTGTTTGTGGGTTGTGCCTTGGCCACTGGTGGCTGCGCATGGCCCCAATGACTTACCTGAGTTGGCTGGCAGTGCTCTTCCGTGATGGTGTCCGTGCAGCTGTGCCAGCTGGAGCAGTCGGTGGTCCCGTCGTGCCAAGGGGGCTGCCCATCACCATCATCACCTGGCGCCCCCATCGCCCCATCGCTATCCTCTTTGACCTGTATGGCTATATTCACATCTATTGGCCATGTTGTGCAGGATGCAACAGGCCAGGAATATTCCACAGGCCTTTGAGGGGCTGTACTGTAGGGCACCGCCAGAGGTGTCCAGGCAACAGAAACGTGTCTTCAGCATCCTGAACCCCCGCTCAATGACATTGCGTGTGGTGGCGTGAGCCGCATTGTAGTGTTGCTGTGATGGGGTCACGGGCCGCCAGTAGGGTATGAGCAACCAGGGACGGAGTGGGTATCCACTGTCACCTGTGTGTAGAGGGTGGAGGTTAGTTTGGTGATCAGCATCGCCCTGCCCCAGGCCATGTAGACCACTACCCATGGCACCTCTGTCCATGTTCCCCCAGGCCCTATATTTTTCCATGTGGTTTGCATACTCACCCACTAGGTGGCCAGTGGGGATGTCCCCACTCTCGAATCTGTGGCACAGTGCCGACTGGTGCCAGATGAAAGAATTGTGTGCTCACCCAGGGTGCATGGCACAGACATTGATGATGCGCCCCTGGCATCGCACACCACCTAGCTGTTATTGCTGGCATAGCCCTTTCGATTTATGTATGTGACCCCCTCATGGCCAGGTGGTGTGCATATGGCCACATGGGTGCAGTCTATTGCCCCTAGCATGACAGGCATATGTGCTACCCTGTGGAACTCCTGTATATTTGCTGTGTGCTCCACCGCTGTACTGGGGAAATGGATGTACTCCTCAGCATGTGGCAGCAGTGCACTGGGGAATTGGGTAAGGTGGCATGACGTGGCCAACTGGGTTATGCCTGTGGTGTCCTCAGTTGGTCTCTGGAAGGTACGTGTGGCGAGCAAGCACATGCAGGCTGTTACCTTGGTCTCCACTGACAGGGCATGGTCTGCCGTCTGCGGGTGCCTGCATCACATCACTGCACAGCTCACAGAGCCACCTCAAATTGCCCTGTTCAGGCAGTACCAGCCCACAATTTAGTACCTGTGTACAGCTCAGCTGGTGCTGGCTTGCGGTACTGCCTGGTTGGGGGCATACCACCGACGGGCACTTCCACGCCATGTCCCCTGCTGGCCCACCTTCTCACCCCTCATTACAGCCTCCATGTGGAAGGTGGCACTGGCCATGTCCCTGGCTTGCTGCTTCACCCTCCTGGCAGCTGTTACTGTATTCCCACTGTCCCGGCCTACTCTCTGCACCAGGCACCTGCCTGTGCTGGCCTCTCTGTGCTGTGTGGCCCCCACACCTTCCCTGTGCCTGGCTGTTAACTGTGGCCTTTCCCTGGCCTGCCTTGTTCCTGCCACTTGCCCTGCTTGTGCTCTCGGCCTCTGCCTCGTGTGGCTTCCCTGTAGCATTCTTGCACCTCTTCCTTGCTCCTTTTTATTTTGGCTCATTTCTGCTATGGCGCAACTTCCACTTGCTCCACTGTTGCGCATTGCGCAAGTCTTTGAATATCACACTGTGCCATTTATGCATGGTTCCTCCCCCTTTGGTTGTGCATGCCTTCATTATCAGTGCACTGTTGCTCAGCATGATTTTGGGGGCGCAAATGCCTCCTGCTGAATATCGCAGAATGGCGCAAATTCAGACTTGCGCAGGCGCAACCCTATGGCGCATGGCTCAACTCTTTTGAATATCTGGGCCAATGTAATCAAAGTCTCTGAAGCTACACCAAGTGATTCTCCTTAATTTTTACAATAAGCCTTATTACAAAATGTAAATTGGTGGTCTGAGATTGTATCAGGTAAAAGCTGATCCAGAAGGGCCCCAATATCTGTGTCAAATAACAATGAGAGATCCACATGGACCAGACAACCTCTGTCCTCTCTCCCTCTCCATAAAGAGATCACTACACCCGTGTACAAGAGATGTCTCTGTGCTATGCTGAGGCCTGAATACCAACTGGAGAGGCTCATAGATATCATAGTTTACTAGATACCTCTCCAGCTGCACTACTACTACTTTGTTAATAACCTTCCCCAAAAAGGGAAAGTTCAAGATGGATCTGTAATTGGCTAGAATGTCAGGGTTTTAAGATGGTTTCTTCTGGAGTGGTCTCACCGCTAACAGTTTCAAGACAGATGGGAAAACACATTCCTTCAGGGAACACCTGATGGTCTCAGCAATTAATGGTCCAAAGGCTTTCCAATAGCCCATAATCAGTCAGGTCAGGTCTGGATCCAGTAAATAGTAAGTGGAGCAAGCCTTGAGATCACTGGTACCACCTTATCCATTGACTCAAATTTTTTCCAATGCTGGAGGTTGTCTCTGTTCACCCCTGGATATCACTGGTCCATAAGAGGCCACTTGTGGAGATCCCACTCTTAATGGAACAAGTCTAGTCCATGAAGAATAGTTTAAACTCTGCACATTCTTCTGTTGAAAAGTCTCTTTCAGACTGTATGTAGGGTGTATTAATAGCCTGTTCATTTTGTGCAAGAACTGAGCTTATCTGTTCTTTGCTGCAGCAATCATCCATGACTGGAACTCTATCTTTTCCATCATGATTGGCAACTGATACTAATGATAATGAGTCCTCAGCTCCATATTCTATTCCATGTGTGACTACAGGATTACATCCAAACTTCTAATCTGGAATGCTACCCATACTAATGCTGTGTAACTCTTAATGCCATTATCTCTACTAAAGCCATAGAACCTTTCTTTGAAAACATGAATAGTGCTTGCATCCACAATTTGACCAGGAAGGCAAGGTTTGTGTGATTCACTTTTATAAATGATGCTGTTTTCAATTGCATTATGTTCAAGCAGCAAAGCAACCAAATTGGGTAAAAAATGAACCAGTATAAAAGTTTCCAGCCATCTTCCAATTTTATTTGTTGTTGCAATTTTCAATTTCCATCAACATTTGAGTAGTTCAGAAATGTTTTAATTGATTTATTTCTCAAGAAAAAAGATGACCACCACTTTTTGCATAGAAATGGCATTGTAGTCCTGGCAAGGGTTAGGATAAAAAAATAAACAGACTCATGGTGTGCAGCATAGGTGGTACCTAGACAATAACATCTGACAAGTATACTAATATTTTTCTTGACTGTTGCACTGCTGCTTTAAGTTCTATTGTAATTCATCAAGCTCTTTGAAAAGGATTTCCACATGTTGTATAGAACTAATCTAAGAAAGTTTACTTCTGTAATACAATGTCCAGCACAGGGTAGTGCTGCCAATCCCATTAAAGTTTTTGATTGGGATTGCCTTTTGTATAATTCTTAAAAGTTGTATTGTTACTCTAAGAATGTCTATGTCTAGGAGCAATGGATATACTGGCAGTGCCTGATAATGTCCAGTTTTGGGAACATCAGTCTTACAGTTTGATATTTAGTTGTGGAACTATTAGTCACACTGTTTAAGTCAGACAGGAAAATGCTGTTCTTTTTTTGATTATTAGTATGCTTTGTGTTGAAATTTTAGTCACACTATTTGAGTATTTGTTAAGGTAAAACTCTGTCATGCTGTTTGATTCTTTACTAGGCAGTGTATCAGTAACTTAATTATTTTGTTTTGGAAGGAAATATACAGTACACTATTTCTTTATGTGTCTTTTTTCAAATGTTAGGCAGTCTCCCAGTAAATTTCTGTTAGGTCACCCTTCTATGGGTTGGCTCAAGTTCTCTTTAAAACATAAACATTGCATTTTTTTAGGTCAGACCATCAAGTTTCAAGTTTATGCTTTCAAACAGCTTAAAATCTTTTATGACAAAGAATACACAACTTACAGACTTAGTTATTGAAGCCATTCATAATATAAATATAATGTACACATACAACATATATATTAGTTCCATCATCACACTTGAACCTTCAGTACACATGTCATATCATGGTTGGATGTTTCTGGATTTAAATCAAGGTTATTTACCCATACCTGTACTATATATAGCACAGTAAAAAAAATGACTCACTTGAAGGGACACTGTCAACCCTTTAGCCCTTAGCATCTCTAGTTTTAAAAATAACACTTGTTGTGATTGGTCACATTTTGCAGAGGCTGCTGATATAGCCAGAAGTTTGATTATGATTTCAATTATCTTTTAAAAAGTACAAAAAAAACACACTGATTTATTACACAAAAACGTGTTTGTTTACAGTCAACAGATCAAACTCCCACTGCATGTTTCCTGGACTTGGAAACACCTCCATTACAGTCTAGTCACTTGTGATGCAGTGGGAGGAGAGGAGACTAGTGCATCATGTGTGGCAGCAATATTTGGGGTGTTCCAAATGTTCAGGAAGTATGCAATAAGAGTACATCACGGATTTGTAACAAAACAAAGGGAAAGGGGAAGGGAAATTGTTTAACCAGGAAAGGCACACTAAGCCAAAGCTTGTTTCCAGGTGCAACCTGGGAGCACAAGGAAGTAAAGTGACTTGCTCAAGGTCACACAGTATACAAGTGGAAGTTGTGGGGTGCAAATCCCAGTCTCCAGGTTTGCAGCTCAGAGCCCGAAACCACTGCACTGTATTGCCTCAAAGTTGGGTATAAGTACATTAGCATACATTTCAGTTTTACCAAGAAAAGAAGCAGATAAAATAAAAAGCAACCTCAATGAAAAACAATTGACTATGTCCCTTTAAAATAAAAAAAACATATATTCTCACACCTCTCAATTTATACTTGGTTGAGTTCGTTTGGTGACCAGGTGGGCTTCCAGTTTTTGCAATTTTCCACTAATTAAGGAATTCAACCAAGTATAATTCAGGTGGCATGAGTATATCTCTGTTTTGTTATTTTAAATAACCCTGCTTTCGATTTGAGTGACAGTCTCTTGGATCTATATGCTAAAATGTAATTAGTCAGTGGCACAGATTCCCTTGAGGCATCCTCTGTTTTGCTTTTCTTCATAATAAAAACAGTCTCACAGCTAACTCTTTGTAGAAAGTCTGTTTTTATAAGGTTTTGGCTTCCAGTTATGATGAAGACTCCAGTAAAGTTGATATTGTATTTAATAAGGTCTATAAACAACTACTTACAGCACACCAAGGGACACCTAATGCACTTATTAGATCACAACTTGGTCAAAAAAGTTTACAACATTTAATATACATGCAAACCATCAATTATTGGTTGAAACTTAACTTCTGTCTGGAACAATCATTACTTAAGACAGCACTTAAAGAAACAAGCATTTTTCAATGCCGAATGTTGTCGTGCTGGCATTGGCAGTGGCAGAGCTAGAGACGCATAATAGGAATGGCAGTGAAGTATTGAAGTGATGCCAACTCCACCACCACCCTGTAATGAGTGACAGGCATTGGGGTGTGCCCTTGGGTCCTCAGCTATAGTGCTCATGCCATTGTACCTCACCCTACACTGTAGACACTGACAAGTGTCGTGGTGTGCTTGGGTCTTTGGGCATTATACTTACCCCATTCCATAAGGAAATATGCTGACATGGGTGCAGTATAGGAGTGTGGAGTGAAGTTTGTGGCCGAACAGTGCAAGACACACCACAATGCCTGTCAGTGGCTGCGGGGGTGCGGGTGTGGAATGGCGTGAGCATTACATCAGAATAATCCCAAGTCACAGCCCTGACACCTGTCAGTCCATACCGGTGGGATACTACAGTTGGAAGCCCTAACACTGTAGGCATGTAGTGGTAGTTTCACTCCACATTTTCAACATGGACTGCTTGTCAGGCCACCTCATTAAAAGCGGCACAATTACTTTGTTAGCTGAAACGTGGTTTTGCACAGTGGCTGTGCCATTTAGTGACAGAGGGATGAAAGCACAGTTTTGGGCAGGATGTGGAGAATGATAACAGTATTGTTCATGAGGAGGCGTAAAAAATGTCAACGTTGAAAATCTGGAGTGGCAATATGAAATATTGGTGAAGCAATGAATATGCATACAAACTGCACAACAGATGTTCTCAACGCAATTATTTTTGGGAGTTTTTTAGGCACATTTTCAACATAGGTATTTTGGGACCTCCCCTCATGAACAGTGGCACTGTGATTTTGTTAATGTGTCCTGAAAGGTGATTTCCCAGAGCGAGCATGCCATTGTGCACCACAGGCAGAAACGGCTTTTGGGCAGGCTGTGAAAAATGGCAGGTGTACTGTTGATAAGGAGATGTGCACAAATTCCAGGGGTGAAAATCTGGCATGAAAATATTGCAAATTTATGAAGTTACAAGGCTGCATGGAAACTGCACAATGCATACTTGCAGCACAGTCATTTTATGGACTTTCGGCACCAAATTTTCAACATAGACATTTTAGGACCTCTGCTCATGAACAGTGTCATCGTCATTTCCTCAAACTGTCCAGATAACTGATTTTGCACAGTGACTGTTCAATTCTGTGCCGGACATGCAAAAATACATTTCAGCCAGGATATGTAAAATGACAGCTGTACTGTTCATAAGAAGGTGTGGAAAAATGCCAATTTTGAACATCTGAAGTGAAAATATTACAAATGCACAAAGTCACAATCGTGCATGCCAACTGCGCAACGCATGCTCATAAAACACTAATGTTACGGACTTTCGGCCCCAAAGTTTCAACATAGGCATTTTAGGACCTCTGCTAATTAACAATTTCACTGTCATTTTCATAATGTGTCTTGAACATGGACTTTCCACAGCGATAGCGCTATTCTGCACCTGAACTGCGAAAACACATTTTGTTCAGGATGTGAAAAATAGCAGCTGTACTGTTCATAAGGAGATGCAGAACAATGGCAATGTTAAAAATCTGGAATGAAAATATAAATTTGCGAACTTACGAGCGTGCATGCAAACTGCGCAACACATGCTCATAACACAGTCATGTTATGGAGTATCATCACCAAATTTTCAGCATAGGCATTTTAGGACTTCTGCTTATGAACAGTGTAACTGTCATTTTCATAATTTGTCCTGAACACTAATTTCCCACATTGACCATGCTATTCTGCCCCAGAAGTGCGAAAACACATTTCGGGCAGGATGTGAAAAATGACAGCTGTATGTTTCACAAGAAGGTGTGGAAAAATGCCAATTTTTTTTATTTTAGTGGTTTAACCAGGAGGAAAAATGCCAATGCTGAACAAGTGGCGTGAAAATAATGCAAATTCGCTAAGTTACGAGTGTGTGCAGCAACTGCGCAATGCACGCTCGTAAAACAGTCATTTTTTAGATTTGTCTCATCAAATTTGCAATATAGGCTTTTTGAGAGCCCCGCTCATGAACACTGGCACTGTCGTTTTGTTCCTCACTCCCGAAAGGTGATTCCACGCAGTGACTGTGAAATCACCTTTTGGGACAGAATAATGCCATGACAGTGCAGGAATTCATGAGGAGGGGTCCCAAAAACCCCATGTTGAAAATTTGGTGCCAAAATTCCAAAAATGCCTGAGATATGCATCAAAGTTGAAAACCCCCTATTTATTCCATTATACAGCTTACGGCATTTCCTCAGTTCGCGGTTGACTTTGAAGAGTGCAGACATTTCCGGTCCACGAAATCATCGTGCTGGCCTCGGAGGTAAGTATGTGGTGAGGGGTATGGGAGACAGGGTGCACAGAGGTGGATGCGGGTTGTTGGGGGCAGGGAGACTACGAGGGACTGTTTTTGTGTTACAGGGTTAAAAAACATTATGGGACTTTTTTTAGGATTTGGCATGTTGGGGTGGGCTCCCAGCATGCCACCTAACTGTTTGGGGGTGCTGCAGCCAATGGGGATTGGACACCCTCGTCCAGCACACAACAAAAGGGGTTAATTTATGCGGACGGGGATTGGGCACCCCTGTCCCGGGGGCAGGAGCTGAGGGGATTGAGCCTCAGCATATAACAAATGGGGGAGTGCTTTATGCCAACAGGAGTGGTCTTCCCTGTTGGCACATACATTAGGGCCACAGTGCCGGCAGGGAGATTGGGCACTCGATGTCGGCAGTTGGACAGCTGCCATGTTTACAATGTGGCTGAACATGTCAGGAGGTCTGCTGCATCTGATTAACTTTGCTCGGATTGCAGCAGACCTTTCCTTAGATGTGCTCGCCACATTATGTATGCATGGTGTGGTGCCGGCATCAGGCTGATTGGGAATGAGGGACGACTCTACTGCCGCGCGTGCCCCTGCATTCGCCTCAACAGTGATCGCGGCCTCCAAAGCTGCACTACTGCAAGATGTTGGCTGCGCAAGCGAGCCAACATAAAAAAGGGATGGCTTAAACTAAAGAAACAAACCTGGATAATAAAGATTGATGAGCTTTTAGATTTTTACAACCTTGGGTATCTTAAGGTCTGGTTAGAGATGAATATTGTTATCAACCCAGCCTGTTTTAAAATTATTAAAGAAATTGTGTCTAATAAAGCTAGAGAGGAAGCCTTACTGTGTATTAACACACTAAAAGTGTCTCTCTGGTTAGTAACTAATACAAAGAAGCATGTTTTAAAGTATTATTTAACACAAATACATAACCCTGAACAAAGGGATGGTGTTACTATGTTGAGATTCAAGATATTCCCTAGTAACATACTGAAAGCAAAATATTCAAAAGGTACTACAGTCTCCAACAGTTGCTATTGTGATTTTAATGAGCCTGAAAACCTACATCATATTATTTTCAAATGTCCATGGTATAAAAACTACAAGGACAGGTGGTGGTGGTGGGGGGGGGGATTATTGGTTCATTAATATTGCCAACAAGATGTATATTGGACCTCATGTATGAATACTATGCAATGTATATATGAACTCTGGGGGTGAATATTTTATAAGGATTTTACTGATTAGAATACGTGAAATAATGATGTGATATTTCAGGAGTATCCTCTCATAATTGTATTATATTTTTATATTGTAATAACAAAATTGTCTATCAATAAACTATTTACTAGTACTACTACAGTTATGATAAAGCATAAACACCCTCACTATGACCTGCACCTCAAAATAATACTTAGAATGGTATGCTTCCTTGGGCAACCTTATATGTGATGTATTCACAGAATGTTTGTTATACTGTATATGACAAACAGTTTATAGCTCCCTGGTATTTTATTTAGCATATATGAGCTGGATAAGGAAAGGAATAATGAATTGTCAATCATGACCACAATGACTGAGATCAAAATCAGAATGGAATGATTCTGCCCCAGATGCATCATGGGAACACTGTGTCTAGATCTGCGGCTGCTGGTTTACTGTTCTGATAAGATAGCCTATAGTATATCTGATATATCTTGGTTCTTTTTAGATTGAGCATTATTGACTTTACCAGACTGATTCACAAGGCCACTTGAAGGTTAAGTAGCACTCTGTTTCTAAACCATCATATAACCAGGACAGGACACTATCATTCTAAACTGATTTCTTCTGCTGTTCATTTCTGATGAATCAAATAAAGTTTGGGGATAGAAGCATAGTATTAGTAGACTGTATGAAAGGCATCCCAACTCAGTGCTGAAGAGGAGCATTCCATATTAGGTTACTGCATGCCAATTATGGCCCAATGCCTCTGAGGAAATCAGAATAGGAAGTAATGCAATCTTCACATAGTGAACGTAAAGTTTGACACTGACTGATAGATAATTTGAAGGGACAAAAGTATATATGTTGCCTACAGCATAAAGCAACAAAAACCTTATTTCTGTATGTGCCGTAATTTCAAGGACAGATGCCCTTTTTGGATACTGCTGCAATCTTCAATAATGCCTTTATTCCCTGGACTCTGAAGATTTGTTTCAGACTGCCACATTCAGCATATTAATGTTAACATGCAAATCATAACCCATCTGTATAACAATGAAAGGGTTTGCATGTGTTGTGATTATAAAACTCAACACAAAGTCTATAATATTTAATTGGTCACTGTGAGATGCAGACATAAAATTAATTAGTGAAATTAATCACTAGGGAGAAAGCAAGGGATGGCCCAAACCTGTAAAGCAGTTGCACCCAGGGACCAGGGGTAGACTCAAGCTGCTTCATGGAGGCATAAGTCCTTAAAGCTCTAAATAAATTAAAAGTGAATGAGGGCAGGGGCCAGATGAGATTCACCCAAGAGTTCTCAAGGAACTAGGGAGTGTGATAGCAGTGCCCCTGGTGGAGCTTTTCACCAAATTACTGGAAAGTGGAACAGTGCTTGAAGACTGGAAGAGTGTGATGGTGGTCCCACTTCACAAATCAGGGATCAGGTAGGAGGCTGGAAACTACTATCCAGTGAGCCTCACATCAGTGGTGGAAAACTAATTCAGACACTGCTCAAGTAAAAAATAGTAGCACATTTGGAATCCAGTGGGCAACAGGACTCAAAACAGCACAGTTGCATGGCTGGAAGGTTGTGCCAGACAAACCTGGTTGACTTTTTTGACTGGGTAACAAAGGCTGTGGACCAAGGGGGAGTGGTGGATGTGGTTTATCTGGACATTAGTATGGCATTCGACTCAATTACTCACAGAAGGCTGGTAAAGAAGCTGGACCACATCGGCATAGGTAAGGAAGTGGTGGGTTCGGTGAGTAACTTGCTGATGGGAAGAACACAATGAGAGCAGTTATATGGAGTGGTATCGATGGAGAGGTAAGTGACTAGTGGATTGCCTCAGGGGTCAGTGCTGGGGCCCCTACTCTTCAATGTGTTCACAGCTGACATCAGTAATGGATTGGAAGGAAAGGTGTGTCTGTTTGCAGATGACACCAAGATCTGCAACAGAGTGGACACCCCAGAAGGAGTCAAGAGCATGGAATCAGACCTGAGGAAAACTGAGGAGTGGTCAGACACCTGGCAGTTGAAGGTCAACTCCAGAAAGTACAAGATCATGCATTAAACAAGGGAAACCCCAATGCGGGATACTACCTGGGAGGGGAACAGCTGGCATGCATTAACCTGGAGCGAGACCTAGGAGTCATTGTATCAGAAGACTTAAAGGTGGGGAAACAGTGCAAAAAGGCAGTGCTAAAGACTTGGAATGCTGGGCTGCATAGGGAGGGGAATCGTGAGTCGCAGAAAGAAGGTGGTGCTGGCACTTTACAGGGTGATGGTGTGCCCCACCTGAGTACTGCATACAGTTCTGGAAGCTGCACCTTAGGAAATGATTTTGATAGGATTGAGACGGTGCAGAGGAGAGCCACAAAATGATTCAGAGTCTGCATTAAATGGCATATGAGGATAGGTTGAGGGAGCGCAACATGTACTACCTGGAGCAGAAGGGGGGCATGACTGAAACATTCAAGTATATCAAGGGTGTAAAAATGTAGGAGTACAGGAGCTACTTCAGGAGAAGAAAAGCATCAGAACTAGAGAATATGATATGAGGCTCAGTGGTGGGTGCTTTAGGAGCAATGTTAGGAGTTCTTTTTCACTGAGAGGGTGGTCAACTTATGGAATTGCCTGCCCTGAGATGTGGTGGAGGCAAAACAGTGAATGGGTTCAAAACACCTGGGACAGGCACAAAGGTATCTTTTCACAGAAAGGATAGAAGGGGCGAGGGTAGTTAGCCATATCAGGCAGACTAGATGGATCTTGTGGTCCCTTTCTGCCATCAGTTTCTATGTTGCTATGTTTCTAAAACAATATACACCACAATTCTGGCCCATTCAGTAAGCAGGAGATTTCTGAAGTCCATTTTCCAGGCCCCTCAAAGCCTGTATATGGCTTATTAGCCTTGAGCTATCGGAAACCTTGCATCAAAGCTGTTGGCCTTAAATATGGCCTTCATAAACCTGACTGGGACAATATGGGGAGACCACAATGGTGATCAGTGGTTCTTATACCTGTACTAATTACCGGATGGAAGGATGACTTACTATTGCATCCCACTCAGTCATAATCATCAGCTGCCGTCAGGCTGCTGAGACTACATACAAGGTGCAGAAGATACTAAGATTATTTTTGTATTTAATTCTGAACTGTAGCTGTTGTGGCAGACACTAATAAAAATGTGAGCTGCAACCACCTCCCACCTAGAAAAAGATATCATAAGACTCTGAACCTGTCACTAGAGATCAATCACATGGTAGCTGCTGACAGCAAATGACCTTCTGACAGGGCAGGTTTGCCTTCAATAAACAATATTATTTCAGAAGGAAAAGGCAACTTATAAGAATTGTTTTAATGTTGTTTGCTTTTATTACTTCTCAGTCAGCACTTTTACCTTGGCTTTTTTTGAAAGAACTCTCACTCTGATTTTGTGCTAAGAAATAAAAGTATGCTGTAAAAGGAGCCAAACAACTTCAGAATAAGATGATAAATCTAAGATCATTATACATATAGTACTAAACACAGCAATCCAGCAGCCTGAAATTTTAACTTGTAGCTTTAATTTTAAATTTTTAATTTTTAATTTTTTATATTTGTTAGCAAGATGGGCAAATTGCCCATTTTCATAAGTGACACATTTTACATAAAAACAAACAATCAACAGGACATACAGTAAAACCAAAGTACAAAATCGACATAGTATACATAAATAAGCAACATCTATAGATAACAAGAGCAGCCAGTTTCTGAATTAAGCCAATGTGCAAACTTTATTTTGAAGGAAAAGAGGAAGAAAGCCCTTGATTCCTTAAAGGCAAAAGTATCAAACTTTGTATTAACCCTTTTCATTGGAGAAGGCAATTTGCTTTTAAGTAGCACACAATGGTGAGTTCTAAGAGAGACCTGTCATAGTCCCTCAGAGAGAGTACAGTTTATACAGGACTCCATTTTCCAAAAGTTTTCCCACTCGCTGCCTATAGCAAAGTCTTTTGAACAGCATGCTTTAGTGCTAAAATCAGAGTGGGACATTAAATGTGATCCTGTATACATTTTATAGTAGAGTAGTAATGTATTCCAATATTTAGGTATATCACATTGTGGTAGAATATGATATCATAACTGACTGTTGAATTACCACTGTTCCGTAGAATCAAGAAGAGCAGAAAAGTTTCATTGACTGCCAAATGACTGTGCAGTGGGTTTACTACATTTGCATGGAGTCCATATTTGTCACTGTGCCTATTGAATCAGGAAGAGCAAAAAAGTTGCACTGACTGCCTAATGACTGTGCAGTGGGTTTACTACATTTGCATGGAGTCCATATATGTTTTAAGAAATTGTATTTCCAAATCAAAATAACTCCTTCAGGCTATTTCTATATTTTAAAAAATAGAGCCGAGACAAATTGGATAAGATTCTGCTTTCTGAATGCAAACACTAATGGAGTTAGGACAATGGTTGTAGAGCTGTGCAGATTCCACTGTGGAATTTCACAAGCAGAATTGGTGGAATGGTAATTCTACTTCTGAATTGCATTTTGGAATGTTTCCATAAATTCCTTGGAATTCTAGAAGTCATTTAATTTAAACCATGGATTCCCACAGCTTGGTGAAGCCTAGGTTGTATTTTATGTAAACTGAAGAACCCTAATCAGTAAACTACAAACCACATATCCATGGTTTAAATTACATGGCACAGACCACTTTCAGAATTTGGGAATTCTGATTCCAATGGAATTATGTGGAATTAGGTGGAATTTCTGAAATTCTGTAGATTTTTGTCAGAAGCAGAATTTGAATCTTTCACAGTTCTAGCCTGGACAGTAGATGATTTTTTTTTTTTTTTTAGTTTTGATGTGATTTGTTTTGTTTGGCTTAGAAAATTGTCTGTAATTATCATTATTTGGGCAGTTCTATCAAACTCATCGTCATGCTAAACAAGAAGTTCTCCTATAGTTTCTGTCTACTAGCAAGAGCAGTGCATTAAAATTGGATGTTGATTATTCCATAATCTTGGACATTAATATGTATGTAGATTCAGCCCTGAAACCACCGCGCGCTTATTGTCTTATACATGATAGGCAAAGCTTTACTAATATAGCACAGGTGAGCAGTTTGAAAATGAAAAGTCAGACAAGAACTCTAATTTAAGAATGATTGTTATCCAAGAAGAAACATAATATATGTCAGTTTTCTTCTCTTTTCAAATGAAAAGCAAAAACATTGATCAGTATGTAACTGACCTGAACACGAAGAATCAACCATGTAAGTGTGAAGTTCTTCCAAGATTACTTACTGAGTTTTAAGATAATGGTTGCTTGATTAACTGCTGAAGGCCTTGATATTATGTGCTATAGCCCCCATATTCAGAGCTGGCCATGTGTACCACGCACCCATTAGTGCTGCACATTACATTGTATATAGCCAGCCTGGAAGCAGTATTCAGACAGTGTAGTCTGATGTTGCATGCTAACTGTCTGAATATAGATCTGCATTAGTGCAGTGAATAGTGACAACGTGTAGCAATCAAACAGTCTCCTACTGGAATATGGCAACAGGAGGAAGGAATTGAGAAAGTGTGTCCAAAATGAGATAACACCATTGCTCTTTGAGCAGTATTTGGCAATGGAATGATAATAAGCACATAGGGCACCCAAGGTGCTAAGGGTCCATTTGCATGCCATTATGGACTTATTAGCATGATGCACAATCCTACCATGCATGACTGCATGGAAGCATTGTGTGGAGCTGTGCCAGCCCCCCCAAATGCCAAACTGAACCCCAGATATTGTAGTTGAATGTATCAAAGGTATCTAGTGGTCCCCCAACCCCTCATTGCTGATTTGCTGGTGTGTACACATATAACAACCCCATCTCTGGCTCTAGTGCCCCCTGATCAGCAATCTGAAGCCCCAGATAACTTTGCTGAAGGCATTGTTGCCATCTAGTGGTCCCCCACCCACCCTGATCACTGATCTGAATTCCCAAATAATGTAGTTGAAGGCATTCCTGGCATGTAGTGGTCCCCCACCCCCAATCATCAGACCAGTGATATGTAGCAATATAACTATCAATTCCTGGCTCTACTGGCCTCCACCCCAGATCACTATTGCACTGCTGCCACAAAACATATATATATCCTAATCCTGGTGTCTAGTGACCCCCACCCCATGACCATACAGTACAACTCCTTCCCATCCCTCCCACTCAGGTCCCTCCACCTCTCCATCGGTGACCCATTGTGTACATCTGCAGGCATCATCCACCCAGAGAAACAACAGGTACAGTCCTCCATTCACCATCTCAGCCACCCACCATTTGATTGATAGGAGGTGAGTGCATGCCTACTGTAAACAGCTATTTACAACGTAAGAGTGGTGGTAAAATGCTTGCTGGGACTGATAACTCCTGGTGTCAACTCACTGCCTGGCACTGACACCCAGTCTCCTGAGATGTGCTGCTACCACTGCGAGACACTTGGTAAAGATTCTTGGGGCCAAGGACAGACCGAAGGGCATTGCGGTGAACTAATAGTGACCCGAAGGAAGTCTGAACCTGAGAAACTTCCTGTGAGATCTCCTTATGGGTATGTGGAAGTAGACATCCTTTAAGTCAAGGGAGGCCAGCCAGTCTCCCTGCCATAAGGACTGTATGACCAGTGACAGAGTGACCATTTTGAATGTGTTTTCAGATGTTTGTTTAAATATCTGAGATCTAAGATAGGTCGGCACTCCCCAGTTTTCTTTTGTGTCAGAAAATACCAGGAGTAGAGACACTTGCCCTTCTTGTGGGTGGGGACCCACTCCACTGCTCATAAAGCCAGAAGGTTTTGTACCTCCATTTCCAACAGAGGTATCTGTGTTGGGGACAGAGGACTTGACACCTGGAGTACGCTTTGGGTACAGCAGCTGCCTGAATTGTAATGACAGACCCTTTCCACTATCTCTGCATCCACTTGTCCAACGTGATGAGGGACCAGTGACAAGACAGTGAGAGAGTCTGCCCAATTGGAAACAGGGAGGCGACCTGGACACTCACATCAAGATTTAGACTGAGAAGCAGATGACTGGGTAGAGGTGGCTCTTCTTTGCCCCTTTGCCCTGCCTCTGAAAGACCCCTGTATTGGCTAAAGTCAGACTGTGGATAGGGATAGTAAGGCCTGGGAACAAAGCGTCTGCCCCTACGCCCCTAGGATGGGATCTCTGAGGGTGTGAGTTTAAGCTTGGATGAGTGGCTCTGCCAGGAGGCCTTGTACTCATCAACTTTTTCATGTAGTCAGTGGTTCTGTAATCAAACAACATATTTTGATCACAGGAAAATCCATGGCCTTGTTCTGAGTGTCTGTGGTTAGACTGGTTGTTCTAAGCCAGGCGTAGTGTCTCAGAGAGATGGCATGGGCCATCGCCCTAGAGGCTGCATCACTGTTGTCATCTGCCATGTGGAATTGGTACATAGTAGCTTCCAGGGCAGTTTTGACGTATCCACCAGCTCCTGCACTATAGAATCTGATCCATTGTGGGTGATAGCCTGAACAGATTTCCAAGGGCTTTCTGATATTTGGCTGTGAATGCCATGTAAGAAAGCCAAGAAGCAAAGAAGCTGTGTCATACATTTTCTTTGCTATACAGTCAATTGTCTTGGAATCCTTGTCAGGGAAGGCGACAAGGAGACTCCAGCTTTCTCACAAGCTGCCTGCTGCACTATACTTTCATGGCTAGGTGTGCAGACAGGAACTCGTACCATTTTTAGATAATTTATGTTTTTCTCTAACCGCTTATCAACCCCTGATACTGAAGTGGGGTGTTGAAGCACCTTAATGGTAGTTTTTCTAAATGCATTATAGATAGGGACGACCAGGGTCTTTGAGGATGAAAGACCTTCATCTCCTATAATCGTCTTCATCAACATCCTGGTTGGGCTCCTGCGTATGGAGGTCCAGGGCATCCAGCATATTTTGAATAAATGTAAACACAAGGACA
Source organism: Neoceratodus forsteri (assembly GCA_016271365.2). Lineage (NCBI taxonomy): Eukaryota > Metazoa > Chordata > Ceratodontiformes > Ceratodontidae > Neoceratodus > Neoceratodus forsteri. The sequence goes on along the minus strand of CM057454.1, from coordinate 915,249,815 downwards.
CATCCTCGTGGTCACCTGGGGATCCCCAAGGTGAGGGTCTGGAGACTCCTGGGGCTTAAGGCCCTCAAAATCCATGTCAGGGCATCATAAAATTGATCATCATCTGCATCACCCTCACAGTATACAGAAGAGAACTGTGGAAGAGTGCTTGCCAGCCCCAGTAAATCGAGGACCCATCTGTTGAAGGGTCTGAAACAGTTGCCATGCTTTTCCATATCTTGCACTGACGGAAGAAACTACGCACTTTGTAAGTGTTTTGTTTTTCTGTATGCTTTAAACTGCCTGTTGTCTCGATATTGGCTTTCCGGTGTAACCCCTGCAAATGGGGGTTCCCAAAAGACTTCCAGGAGCTTGCTTGAATGCTCCAAGCCTGAATGATGTTTGGCATTTAAGCCATTTATCAGTGAGTGTTTTAGAGCCTCTGGTACTGTCTCTTTAAGAGCTGTCTGCTTGCAGACATAATTAGTTTGTATGGGGGACTGTGTGCTTCTCTGAGTACCACTCGAGCTGCTGCCAATTCACTTCATTTTGCAGTCACTAGGAGTGCAAAGGAACCTATCTGAAAGGTGTAACTGTTTGCCAGAAATTATTTAGAGTAATAATGAAATTACAGTTTGTCTAACCTGCTTTCTTTGCAGTCAGAACTGTGTCTGCTAGTTCCCATTCTAGTTTTGAACTGCTGAACTGGACCAATCAGTGTGGGTAAGCTAGCTCTAAAATGGTGCCTTGGACGAATCAGAACTTGGACTCATAATCTGAGCCAGCTACAAGAGGATTGTATGGGAAGTGACTCTGGGAGATGTAGTTTAGACTTCAGTGCCTTTTGGACCAACAGCAGCAGTCTATTGTGAGTGACAGCCAATCCAGTCAAGAACTGGGAGGAACTCAAAGGAAGTGCCTGGTTTTGTCGGTTGGAGTTTCAGTTGAGCTTTGGCAGTGAAGAAGGAAGGAGGCCCTGTGCTTTTTCAGTGTGCAGTTTTAGTCAAAAACGTGTGTAAGGCCCAGAGTTCCGGTCTGCAGCTTGTGTAACAGCTTGTTAGGACTGAATCCGTCCTGTGAAAAGAATCAAAGGATCTCTGAAGAGTAGAAACCAGGCTCACCCTGTAGAAGACTGGAGGAATTGCTGAAAATTGCACTCGGTCTGTCAGGAACTGAATCTGCTGTGTGTTCTCCGGGTATTGTGCAGTAATTGCGATCGGGATACAGATGCAGCCTGCCTGATAGTGCTTTCTTTTATGGATGTGTGAACAGGTTTGTGTACCTCAAGTGAGCCCTGCTGACATTGAAGGACCCTATCTTATTTGGAGGTCGTGAGTACTAATTCAGGGTCGCTCCCTGTTGAATTGCCACATTAAATCCAAATGGAATTACTGTACTGCTGACTGTTTAATTCTCCTTTTCTCTGTGTGAAAGGGCCCCTACCAGCTGCCACGGTTTGGACTAGCCACTAGGGCTTGGGTACCCAGGGACAGTAACTGATAGGGATAGGCCTGTGCACAGAGCCATAAATGAATTATTAGAGTGATAAGCTAATTAACCTGATTTCCCCCTGTCCTTGTTATATCCCCTAAATAAATCAGAGCTGCTTGTTTCAGCAAAGTTATACTGCCTGAGGTATTTGTCTATGTTAAAGTACTGTACTGTGATTGTTGCACTGTATCTCATTTCACAGGAGGTCCCAGTGCGGAACCAGACCTGGGGTAAGTGTATACTGTGAAGGTAATTCTGATATATTGTGTGGGCCACTAGTGGGAAGAAAGGGGGTTGCAGTGTCCAGAGGGCTGTGACCAAGTTAGTTTAACTATTGCAAACCCTGACCTCTGGGTGGAGGCACCATGCATTGGATCAGGCCCCTCAACCTGTTAGTGGCAAATCAGGCGGGGTAGTAGCCCCTGGGATAGCGCCATCTAGGGGTTACACCAGGAGATATCTGTCTTGATAGTTTCTTTTTAGCCACTTCATCAGAAGCTTGATCAAACTTCCTTTTCATCACTCTTATTATTTTTCAATTTGTGAGGAACTTCATCTTTGGAAGCTTTATTTTTTGCTGGGATCTGGAGGGTTCCTCAACCTCTGCTTTAGGTATTAGTACTTTTGAGCGCCCCTTATCAGAAGCCTTTGATTTATCCTCAGCCATACTACTCAAAGGTTTGTCTGCTATGTTTGCCAATTTAAGCAAATCAAACCAGTTCTGGGCCTCTCAGAACTGAGTGCAGGTTTCTGTGAAAATGCCACTGGCCAGTCTTGCCCCAGTTAATAAACTCTGTCTATTACTAGTGCCTTTTTGTTTTGTTTTTTGTTGTAATACTGGGATCTAAACCAGTGCCAATCTTAACAGAAATCCAGAAATACTTAACTGCGCACAGGTGGCTGCTAGACCCTTACGGGCAGTCCTGACACAGATGATACCAAGGTCCAGTAATATAATAAAAAGGTTTCCTCGCAATTGCCAATCTAGAGAAACTCCCCAGGCACTCTTTAAATTTGAAATATACTGCAGGTGCCTCACAGTAAACCCGCGAGGTCTGAGGTAAAAATCAAGGCAACTGTCCCTAATTCGATGGTTCCACAAAGATTTGCCCAAAAGGAAAAACCATTGAAATAAGCACCCTTGATAAAATTAGGCTTTAAACTAAATAGTCGCAGTAAAAATAAAGTCAAAATAGCACCGTCATGCTAAAAATAAAATATCTGCATGGCGCTAATGAAAAAGTAAAACTTTCACTCAGCACACTAAAGGAAATAATTTATGAGGAAAACTTTGCCCAGATGAGCACTAGGAGGCTGTCAACAAGGAAAGTTGGGAGACACCTCAGAGGCAATATTGCTCAGTCAGCGGAGAAAAATTCTGGAAGCATTCAACGGCTCTCACCTCTGTCTTTTGATTAGCTTGGCCCTACGCTCATTTAAATATCTCTTAAAGGCAAACCTGGGGCAGTTGCACCCTAGCCAGCTAAGTGCAAAACGTTAGTGATGCTAAAGGACCCTAGGGTAAGAATATACTGCTTGCCAGTGCAACTTGAAGTGCTGAGTGGCACCACAATGTCCACAGCAACTCACTGAAATGACTCTTTGATAACATGCAGGGAATCAAAGCTGCCTTAACCCTGTCACAACCTTTCCCACCCTCTGGCACTCTGGACAAGTCTAGCAGTAGTTTGCCACATCTTTAAAAATAGTGGGCCAATAAAAACTGGTACACCTTTTTGTTCAGCTGACCCCAAGGTGTCCAGAAAGGGTATGTCATGAGCTAAGGCCAAAGCTGCTTCCTATACAGTACACCCTAGGAACTACTATCTGCCAGAGTACCCTTCCTCCAGTCCTCCCTAGGAACCCACACACGGTACAGGAGCCCATTGTCCCAGTACACCTCCTCTTACCAGAACTTGAAGACTCACCTCCACACTGGTGGCTAACTCTCTTAATTTTTGCACAGATGGGTCAGCTTGCTGAGTTCTCCCTAGCTCTGCCTGCCTGACTTCTCCCAAAACACACACTGCTTTGACAGCTGCCCACGGCTGGGCTCTCCTCAATCTGTAGTTGTGGCTCAGAACTGCTGCTCCCAGTTCATTTTTCAGCTACAGCTTCTCCTGCTACTGAGTTAGGGGCTGATTCCTTGTGCACTGCCCCTCTGTGTCTTCAGGAGCCAGTTCCCTCACCTTGCTACGGGTAGTGACACACACAAGATTAGCCCTACAATCACAAAGTCATTACCCATGATTATATCCACAGGGAGGTCTGGTACAAACCCTCACCTCCCATATTCCCTGGACACCTTCCCAGCCTAGAAAGATGCAGGCCATTTGCACTGAGACCGCAGGACCCATTACTCATCTAATAACAGAAAACTGGCCAGGCAGGATCTGTTTCTCCTGAATCAAGTTCAGCTTCATCACAGAATTGGAGGCCCAAGTGTCTCTCAATCCCTAGATTACCCTCTCATGTACAAACACAAGGTATATGTGTGCAGTGGAGATAAAAGGCAATGCGCTCTGTGTACAGGCTACTAACTGCTAGGAACTTCCAAGCTAACCCCTCAAGCTGCACATGTACCTTCTGACATATTTTTGTCCAATCATATGACAAATGCCCCTGTTTCTGGCATATATAGCACCTCGTTCACCTCTCACCTTGCTTTTGAAACCAGCTGACTTTCCTTTTTATTCAGGCACAGCACGACTTCCTTTATGCTGCCCTCCCCTCACTTCCCTTAAAACCACTTGATGTTTCTCCACCATTACCTCCAGTAATGAAAGGATGGTCGGCTGGATATGAACTGATCCTTCTCTCTGCTGCCTCCCTTGCAGAGCTCAGAGCTCTATCAAACAACCATATTCTCAGTTCCTAAGATACAGTTTTTAGAACTGTTCCAGAAAAAATAAATCTTTTATTTCTTCTACAGAGAGAGCTTTGCACCCTCTATCCAGTGATCTAACAAATGTCTTTAATGCACACATTTTAGCATAGCTATCTCCTGGTACCTTTCTTAAACCACTAAATTTTTGTCTATAGGCCTTGGGAGTTAACTTCACTTCAGCAAGGCATGTTTCACTTTATCATAGTCCATGCAGTCCTCACTGTCCATTCTGGCAACAGCTTCTGATGGCTTGCCTGTAAGCAGTGATAGCAGGTGAGTTGCCAAGAAGCCCTGCCAAATCCTAACTGCCCATACATTCTCTCAAAAATCTTAGAAACAAATCAATCATCCAATTCCTGATATCTGGGAAACATTTTAGAATTAATTTTGGCTTTCTGGAGTGAACCCTTCCATCCATTACTCACAGTTTGTGATGTTGCCTTCGGCGTAGAATCTCCATCAGTCTGTCATTCTCCTTCATCTGGATCTCATGCTAGGGCTCCTTTCTCACTCCTCTTGCTCTTGCAGGCACTGCTTTTCTAGTTCCTCAGCTTCCAGCCTTCTCATCCACAGATCCACATCTGCCTTTGCCTCTTAGTTTCTGCCTTCACCTTACCCAGGGCAAAATTCAGCTCCAACACTTGTACCTGGTCTGCTTGTGCAGCTGCCCTAGTCATCTGCATTCTCCTAGCCACTGTCTCATGATTCTGGCTGGCACTGACCACTTTCACATGGCTTCCTGATCACTTTTTTCAAGGATGTCTTTGAGTTCCACCCATGTTTGCCCTCCTCATAGCCCACTTCTCTCCTTGTGCACAGCTCCTGCAGGTTTGGCAGTAGGCATTTCTCATATTGCCCAGACATAAGAGCTTCTATCTACTCCTGCTTGTAACAAAATAAGCATATGGATATATGCCTGTAATGCATATATGTAAATATTTTTAAAATGTTTTATTATATCATTTTATTTTATGTGACATGTTGTAATCTTGTGATGTTTTCCTGCAGTAACCCCTTTTCACCAGCCATGGCTAAAAATGGGTCATTTGATCCAGTCCACCTTTCTGACAAAGTAAATAAAACAAAAATAAAATTGGGTACAATATAAAATAAAACAAAAATAAAATGGGTACAATATACAGTCTCCTTTTGTATACTCTGTTCTGTGACAGGATCCCATACTCTGGCCTCTAGCTTGTGACAGACTGGTATCTCCAAGACTCAGCCTGTACTCTGCTACCAGCTTTCTCAAACCCTTCACACACCTACAAGGTCACTTCAGTAGCTGCCACCACTCAGCATGACACTGTCATGGTATTGCCACGTCTGAATCCCACCAGAGCCACTGCTCACACAGTACAACACTCCTTACCAAGGGCAAGCGACCCACCCTCTGCCACAGTTAAAAACACCTCACTTCAGAAACAAATTATGGTAACTGTAGCCTTCCTTCAGAGGCAGAAAAACAGTTTTGTCAGTTACAACCCAGTCTTCTGTACCTCACAAAACTCAGTCACAGCAACATGAAGTATATAAAAATAGTATTTTAATACTTCAAGATATTTACATATAATAAAAGATACTACACTAAGACTGTGGGGAACAGTACTTCTACAGAGAACAGAAGAAAATATTTTGAATGGTAGCAAACCACACAGAAAAATCTTACTACACTTCTTAACTTTCCAAAAGCAAAATAAGCTTACCAAACAAGACCCTTGGTGAATTAGCACAGACTCGAACCTTAGATGTTAACTGTTCAGAGTCCCAAACCTAACTAACTTTCTCAGGGTCTGGCAAGTCCTCAAAACCCTTCAACTGCCAGCCCCCATGACACATCAGCCAGTATGTCACTCTGACATCATAGATTTGATATTTCCTTTGTCTTCTGGAAAGTCTCCCATTTGAAAACTGGTCCTAACTGGACTGTTGGATTTCTAAGGATTCAGAAACCTTCTCATTGTTCTGAGCCCTGTCTGCCCCAGCATGGATGGCTGCATCAGTTGTTAGCTAGGGCCTCTCATATAACATGAGAGGTTGTTTCTAACTTTGAAGCATGACAGGGCTGTTGTGGCTTTCAGCTCTCAATTAACTGGCCAAGGGGTCCTGCAGTACAAGACAAAGAGATCGTAATCACTCTCCAGAGACATCTGGCATGCCTCTAGCAGCTATTTTATATCAGTTCCCTCACAGGTCCATTCAAATTTATCTATACAGCTAGAATCATTTCTCCTCACAGGTTCATTTAAATTTATCTATACAGCTAGAAGGAAATAAAAAACTACAAACTTATAAGGCAAGTTGTTACAATCAGCAACTGCTTAGCAACTGAATTTTTAATTACAGTGAAAATAACAAAGAAATAATGTACAACATGAAACCAAACAATTAGCAGTGTCAGTGGCTCAGTAGGTAGCACACTCGCCTCTGAGGCCGGGAGATCAGAGGGCTGTGGGTTCAGTTCCCATATCTGGCACTTGGTTAATATCCTAGTACTGACACTGTAATGCAGCATGAGAGGGTGCTGCATTTCTGAGGTGCCGCTCTTCGGATGAGACGTTAAACCGAGGTCCCATCTGCCTGGATTGGTGGTAGTTCAGGTGGATGTTAAAGATCAGTGGCACTTATCGAAAAGTAGGGAATTTTTCCCGGTGTCCTGGCAAATTTCCTCATGCACTAAAAATACCACCAACAGCTTAATCTGGTTCATGGTCAGTTGGCATTCATTTGTATCCCCTCCTCCCCGGTCGTGCCTGAAAATAGGCAGGATTTGTCTAGTGCACTTATCCGGTCAACAAAGCTAAATAAAATAAATTCACCAGTGCTTGTCTTTGTTGTGTATCAGTCTGTATATGAACTCTAAATAGATTTTCAGTCCCTGCAGTTGCATCCAGAACTAATTAAAATAACAATGTGAAACACAGAGCTAACAGTCCCATGGTCTAGAAACCTCCTGCAATCCCTGTCACTAACATTAACAATGACATCAGAAACCAAACCACTGAGAGTGGAACGTAATACTAATCTTCAGTAAATGCAGAAAAGAGTACACATATGACTAAAACAGGTGCTACAAGCTACACTAGCACTGTGTGAATAGTGAGGATGAACAGAAAAGCAACCAGGGAGGTGGTTTAGCAAAACTAGTACTGGGGAATGAATGACCCACTAGAAGCATATATAGTATTAGACTTGTAAGGGCCTAATTAAGAAATAAGCATGAACTGGACCTCAGGTCTTTTTCGGTCTGTACACATGTATGTGACTATGTACCTAAATTATTTTTCTAGTTTTACCTATCCTTAATCTTGTTTATATACAGGCTTCATATGCCTAAGCATTAAAAGTTAATGGGTATGAAAACCAAAATCTGTGAATACTGCTGTTTAAAGCATTAAAGGGACACTGGTGTCAGTGGCTCAGTAGGTAGCACTCGCCTCTGAGGCCAGGACATCAGAGGGCTGTGGGTTTAGTTCCACATCTGACACTTGGGTTAATATCCAGTATGACACTGTGGTGCAGCATGAGAGGGTGCTGCACTTCTGAGGTGCCGTCTGTCGGATGAGACGTTAAACAGAGGTCCTATCTGCCTGGATTGGTGGTAGTTCAGGTGGATGTTAATGATCCCATGGCACTTATCGAAGAGAGTAGGAAAATTTTATTGTGACACAAAACAGATACAATTAAAGAATACAAAGAAAACTCATTACACAGTAACACAGAGCTCAAAACAAAGGTAAAACAAAAAAAACAAAATAAGTACCACAGCAGAGTACAGTAATGAAAACCCACCACTAAACATAGCCATGACATAATTTTCCAACACAAATGCAGCACATTATACTATCTAAAGCCCCACATAGCTGTTAAATGCAAAAGAAAAACAGCACTTAGCATAGTCCCTAAAAACACACACACACAATGCAATGAAAACCATTACCCAACCCACTCCACCCCTTCCAAAATGCTAGCATATAACCTCCCCATAGTATGAAATTCACAATGATAAATTTTATTTAATTCCATCTTCACTTGACATAACATGTCCCACACAGTGACTTCTTTTGTTGCAACAAGCTAAGGCATCTAGCATGCCAGATCACCCATTTCAAACAAGCAAACAGGACAGATTAACAGAGCTCAATATGTATACCCTTGAGCAAAGGAGGAGAGAGGGATATGATCGAAACATTCAAACACCTTAAGACACCTTAAGGGCATTAACAAGGTGAAAGAGTCTAACATGTTTAAATATAAGAAAATAGCAGGACAAGAGGACACAGCATGAGAATAGAGGGAGGCCGATTAAGGGGAATGTGAGGAAATTCTTTTCACAGAAAGAGTGGTGGATGCATGAAACGGCCTACCTCAGGAAGTGGTGGCTATGAATACAGTGCAGGGCTTCAACAGGCATGGGATAGGCATAAGGGAGCAATACAGACGAATATGAATAGATAGGTTATTGACAGTGTAAAGGTATGTGGCACATTCATAAGGCAGAAAAATGGGCAGACTGGATGGGCCTTGTGGTCCTTATCTGCCGTCAACCTCCATGTTTCTATGTTTCAAACATTATCCAAACCGTACTCTTCTGCCATTTTCTCCATCCCTTCCCCAATTTTCCCAATATCAAAATATCATAATTCATCTGTGCAAACAGTCTTTCACCCCATAATTCAGCCAAAGAAGCCCAAAACCTTGCATACAGGTACAGTCAAAAATAAATGTTGCATGTTTTCAACTTGACCTAAACAAGTCCCTCCTAGATAGACCCTTTCATCCAGCATTTTGTGTTTCTGATTCCCTTTAACATTTAATCATTGATGTCCACACAACCAGGCCATATTCTGCATTTTTAATGGAATTCTTGGTTCAATAATACTGTCCAATAACATCTATCAAGGTGAGCAGAAATATTAAATACTGGTTCTTCCAGATAACATTGAGCAAGAATAGTTTTATAAAATGCCCTTCTATCAGTGTCCACAAACCAATGGAGCACTATTTTCCACAACCTGACATATTTTAATGAGGTCTATATGTAGGAAGGCAAACATTTATCAGAAACATACCATCTACCTCTCCCCATGCTTCCAAAAACTGAGCTTCCCAGTGTTTCATACCTAATCCTGTACTCCCTAACATCAGCGGACAGATACTGCTATAAAAAATTACTAAATAAATAAACCAATGGCTGTATCATATCAAGCTCACCTTCCTTTCTAGCCTTGTAGTGTGTGTGTGCCCTTTTACGGATCCAGGCGGCTGCCCATAAAAACAAAAGAACAGTCCCATTATCCGCTCTTTTGGATGAGACGTTAAACCGAGGTCCCATCTGCCTGGATTGGTGGTAGTTCAGGTGGATGTTAAAGATCCCATGGCACTTATTGAAAAGAGTAGGGAATTTTATTGAGAAAAAATTGGACTTCATTACAAAAGAAAGAATAACCAATACCACAAACATTCAAAATCAAAAGAAAGAACAATAGAAATATAAAAATAAGATACAAAATGAATAAGCAAAAGAACTTCCCTTAATCGAATGTAAAGAGATCACAATTACACCATAAATGAAAAAACTGAGGCCCTGCAAAACGTTTGAAATCCGCAATTTAACAACACGAACAGCAGTTCTAATATTTTCTATTACTTCAGGAAGCGGAATCATTTTTGATGCAAAACCAGCATACATCTGGCCTGTCATAAATAATAACGAATCAAAGCAAAACAATAAAGTATCTTCATGATATTTTTGACACAAAGCACCCTGCACACAAAACATAAGCTGTATATAAGATAAATGTAATACATGAGGTTCAGACCACAAGCCAGCTAACATAGTCAAAAAGACAGAGCAAAGGGACACTTCAAAAGAGATGTTGGGTTTCAAGAATAGCCAAACAACCCACCCTAGGGCAGAATCGAGCGCCTAAAGCTTTGTGTTTATGATTACCTTTAACACTCAGACGCCCATAGTTACCCAACCAAACTATATCCCACACATAGGGGCAAACGGGGACTGCTGAGTTGCTGAAGAATCCAATCAACACGATTTGGAGGACAAAAGAAAACCACCTTATCCTGTGCTTCCTCCTCCAAATGGTATCATAGAGTAACACTCTAGATAATACACAAAAATCCTGTGGCGTAAATCCCAAGATAGAGCCACTTTAAGTGCTTCTTTTCCCATATAGTGGAACATCAGGAAATCGAAAAACCCACCCTTTTTCCCCAAGTCCCAACTGGGAAGGCAAGGCACAACCAGTGCAACAAAAGGGTTTCCATACCACCAGCCCAGGTTTTAACGCTTTCCCAAAATTAGTATTGACAAATAAACTATAAAGAAAAACCACAGGGTTGATCAGCCCAACCCTCCCTCCTATATATGGTCAATACGTGATACTCCTCTTAACAGGGTTCAATCGAGACCCCAAGACCCTTGAAAAAATCCTATATAATCTAGAAAAGCAACCCATGGGCAGAGGAAATACATAAAAAGATATAAAAAAATGGGAGCACCAAAGTCTTAAGCAACATAATACATTTTTTCTTTCCAATCTGATACTGTTTCCATCCAGAAATCAACCCTCTGCCCTTCCCCAAGGCCAATTGCCAATTATAACTGCACACTCATCTATCCCAAAGAAAATACCCAAGTACTTAGAAGGGCAAGCATTAATAGGTATCCCTGCATACTTTCCCGACTGTGGAAGATCCAGGTGTCCAATAGGCACCCCAACACTTCTAAAATTAATCCAGGATCCCAAAACTGAGGAATATGTATCAAGAACTTGTAACACAGCTGTTTCCTCAGTACCGATATCCACGGTCAAACCAAATCATCTCGTAAGCCAAGATTTTAACATAATCCAATAAAGGGCCACCCCAACCCCAAAATATGAGGACAAAGGAAATTGCCTGAATCAACGTGTCTATACAAAAATTGTAAGGAGAGAGGCTTAGGGGGCATCCTTGTGGACCCCCTAACCATAGTTACTGGTTTACCCAACCAACCATTCACGTTGGAATGATGGTAGCCTCAGTATAGAGAGCATTAATCCACAAGAGAAACTGACCAGGTATCCCAAAAACTCTAACACAGAATAGGAAATCCTCGTAGACCCTGTCAAGGCCTTCTCTTGGTCTAACCCCAATACCCAACCAGAGACCCTACCTTTCTCACCCAGGGCAAATAATTCTCGAATAAAATTAAATTATCATTTTGACTTCTACGGGAATACCACAAGTCTGAGCGGACTAAGACGTGTTGCAATTTTAAAAGTCTAGCCAATAAAATTTTCGCAAAATTTTGTAATCAACATTTAATAAACTCAATGGCCTCCAATTTTGTAAATCAGTACGATCACCCTTTTTAAAAATTAGAACCAAAATGGCTTCCTTCATGGACTTAGTTACAGAGGCTGTGGTCAACATGTCATTAAATAACAAAGTCAGAGCACAGAACCAAATCCTCTTTAAAAGTTTGAAAAAATGAGCAGTAAGGCCATCTGATCCAGGTGCGAATTAGTATTTAAACCGTCAATGCCTGAGACACTTCTAAGCTAATATCACAAGACAACATACCCTGCTCCTCTAAAGAAAGTGATGGAAGGTGTAGAGAGTCTAAAAGGGTTTAGCAGATTCACAACTGGAGAATTACCCAACATAGAAAGAACATTTGTTCCACCACCTGAACCAATACCTCGGTTTGATACCAATGCGCCAAAGGCGACAATAGTTCCTGAACAAACTTAGAGTCCACCTGCCTCTTACAGTCTTTAAATGCATTTACCCTCCTTGGTCACCCATGCACCAAATAGTGCCTCCTGCCCCAATGAACTAGCCCTATCATATTGCAGGGATTTCATTTGAACAAATCACAGCAATCTGAGCACTATAATCATGAACAGTAGTATCTGATAAGGAAATCAGATGCTGTAATTGTTCGCAATGCTAAATATGATAAGTATTAAGCTGTATGTTTGCAGCAGCCGCCCCTGAAAAATCTGCCACCATCTGGTTTTAGAATCATCCCACCATTCACAAGGGTCTTCATAAATATCTGCCACCAAAAGCCAGGCTGCCCATTCCCTCCTCCACAGTTTTTGAAGGTGATGATCCTCCAACAGGGAATCATTAAGCCTCCACCTATTTTTCTTACACACCTTGGAGTATTCTGCCATGAGCATGTTACCTTAACTTTGCATGATCAGAGAACTCCACACAGAAGTCCTACAGGAAAGAATCCATAACACTTTAGATATAAAAATGAAATCAATACGGTCTGTAAGGGACCTTTGAAATAAGTAAATCCCCAGACTCATGGCAAAATCTATACGCATCCACCAGCTGAGCAATTGTAACCACCTCTTTTAAGGCAACCGTGTAAAATAACTTTGGGGTTTGTAACCTCTATCCTTCTGGTGCAACCCACAATTAAAGTCACCAACCCACAAAATTAATCTAGAAGTATACAAAAAGGCCGAATTAAATGAAAAAGAGACACCCTTGGCTTTTGACTGAGGGCATAAGCAAAAGATTCTGAATCTCTCATCCGAATAGGAGAACTCCAACAATAAAGCTCGACGGGCTGAATGTCCACCAACCGTGATACCCAGAAATCAGAGTTAGAGAATAAAATCCCAATACCGTCACATTTGTCGGTACCTGAAGACCAAAAAGATGGACCAAGGGTCCATGCCCGGGATGCTTGTTGAAGTTCCTGGTTGGATTTTAATCTAGTATCCACGAGGCACACTATATCGCTGTTAAAGTCTTGTAAAGTTAAAAAAACACCAAGCTTTCTAGGGCCTTTAATACTATTAACATTTAATGTACAAACCGATAATCCATCCTAAGTGCCTATGGGTGACTTACTTCTACGACTCTGTCTAGTTAGCTTGCAATTGGGTCCAAATCCCCCTTCCTCAGTGTCCGTACAAGATCGGATAGAAGAACTATCTGTATCCCCCGACTCTTTATCAGAGACATCTGTAGCTAAAGCTGCAAATTTATTGCCAGACCTCCACGTACCACCTCTCACCTCTTTACCCCAACCTAACACAGCCAAACCTTTCCTTGTTCATTTATGGGGTATTTGAACAAACCCAGCCACATCCGCACCAGACGCGTGTGCTTCGGGGGGCATGGTGATATCAACCACCACTGTACCTTCAGAAACAACAGGCACCTCAGTGACAGAAGTCCCAGTACCTCCCTCAGTCTGCTCTATCACCAAAGGTGAAGGAGAAACCCTTGCTTCCTGAACACTAGTATCCTCAGACCCTTCAGCTAAATCACCAGATCTAGAGGTAGACTTGCTTTGATTCATGACCCGAGCTGCTCTAAGTTTAACATGAGCCTGTTGAGCCAGGAAATTAATCCAACATGAGAAGGACAATCGTCCCTGTTATGGGATGCCCAAGGGCAGCTACCGCATGCATGCCCTGTCCGTCACACAAATTACATTTAAAAGGTTAAGACAGGCACTGGAAGCATGCAAAATCGAAACAATGGCTACATTTTACTGTGTCACAAGCTGAACTGAATTGAGCTCTGGAGCCACATTTAAAACACGATTTAGGCTTCCCAGCGTGAAAATGAGACCTTTGTCTTTCCCAGATAAAAAAACTAGGTAGATGACTAGGCCCATTATTAGTGGAATACAGTTTTACGAACTCTCCAGCGTCCATCCCATATTTGTTCACTATCTAATGTGGGTGTAGGTTTATTGAGTACCTCACATCATTGTCGCAACCAAAATAAAATATCCTCGATGTTTACCCTTCATTTTAAACATTACAGTAATGTTCCTAACTGCAGGCTTTGTTAAAGGAATTGCTTGAAAAGGAGACCAGGTAGGAGAGGCCTGACAAGCAGCATATTGAGCCCAAAATCTATCTAAACTGGAAACCTGTTTAAAACTAATATCAAAATTATGGTTCCCCAAACTAATAAGGGCAAATATCTCCGAAGAAAGGAATTTCATAGAACCTTTAAATAAAGTTTTCACCACAAAGATCCGATTGGGTGGATCCACCAACCCACCTTTATATAATAAACGAACCGCATTCCTACCGAGCTGGTTCGCCTTTGAAGAAAACAAATCAGCCAGTTTAAAACTGACAGGCCTAACAGGATCCTCATCCTGAGAGTCTAATAACTGAGGGCAGGTCCCATCCTAAGAGGACCCTCCATTTCTAAGGGCACAGAAGGAGCAACAACAGGGGAACCAAGCACATTATGATTTTCATGTAAAGCATTAGAGAAATTCTCAGCCTGAACAGGCACAGCTAGAGGCAATACATTTCCCAATAGCAGACTTTTGGGTAACACAATCAGTAATAACCCCTGAAAATCATTGGACTCATAATTTTGGTAGTGGCCACAGACTCCACAGCCTTGTGCAAAATGTTCAAATAGGTGGGGTCCTGAGAGTCAGGAGTCCAGACCTCTCCATCACCCTGTTCCCAACCAGCTTCCTTCAAAGCTTTTTCAGGAGACCAAGAAGCCCCTGACCACAAGCAAAAGTCGAGGTATATTTAGGAGCCTTAGAAAATCACCCTTTCAACAGTCCAGAAGTACCATGTTTACTCCACCCAGGAGTTTGTGACTGTGGAAAGAAAATACCTCTGGTTCCCGATTCCCTTTGAAAATGCCTCTCTCTTCGTTCCGGTAGCACACCCGATCTGGAGCAGTGTTGAAGCCACTCGTAGACTGTCGTTGTACAGCAAAGTCTGGTAAAACACGCTGGGGCTGTAGGCACTCCGAGGAGCCACTCTGTAAACTGCCAGCCCCAGCACCACCTTCCGGAATTGGTGAGTCGCATGTGAGTGACGCCAAACTAACAGCGTCACGCTGGGTCTTACCAGACTGTGGAAGACCAGCCTTTGGAAGCCCAATAACTGCCTGAGGAAGCACAGCAATCTCCAAATCCACCACGGAAAGTTCTTTTAGCAAAACCAACTGCTTTGCATTCAACGCGAGTTGCAAGGTACTCTTCCTTTCAGTAATAACCTCCATTTGCAGAATGGCCTGAACCACCTCCATACAATCCTCAGATTCACGGATAGTCGCCATCGCGACTTCAGCAATAATACACTCTTCCTCCAGGCCCTGAAAGTTGAAGCACAGGGAGGAGGCCCGCCCCTGCACTCACGACATCCAACTCTGGCTCTGACTCCTGCATACCAACAGCAGCCAGTAAGGAATTTCCCTGGTGTCCTGGCCAAATTTCCCTCATTCACTAAAAATACCACCAACAGCTTAATCTGGTTCAATATCAGTTGGCATTCATCTGTATCCTCCTCCCTGGTCGTGCCTGAAAATAGGCAGGATTTGTCTAATGCACTTATCCGGTCAACAAAAGAAGAAAAAAAAAAACTTAGCACGCATACTAAAGGGTACTGGATATATAGAGACATACAAAAAACAGGCAGAATATAAACTCTCAATAAATAAATCTTTTTTCCTAGTCATTTTCCAAGAATTCCAAGACACAACTTTTCTGTGTGAATCATCATATACTAAATCCATATTCATCTGTTCTGCCCTTCTAGTGCCAAACAACAATCCCAGTATCTTAATCTCCTCATGTTCTACGGAATTTAAAATTGCAATAGTATAGATGCTTTACCTAAAATCAACAGTTTACGTTTAGAAATGTTAATTTTAATCCTATAATATCATGCATATCTGCCAAAACATCAAGCACACCTTGCCCTGATTCTAAATCTCAGTACAATAACTGTACAATGATCAGCATAAGCGAACACCTTCGGATACATTTTACCAGTCCTATCACAAACAAGTCTTATCTCATCTGCATGTTCTATAAGTTGCAATAGTGGATCAATTGCAAATACATATAAAAGCAGACTTAACGGACAACCCTGCCTTACACCATTCCGCAGCTGAACTGGAGTTCCTAAGTGCCCATTTAGCAATGGTATCATCATTGCCCTCTTACATAAATGCTGGAGTACACTAACAAATTGATGCTAAACCCATACAGTAGGAGAGTGTCCCAATGATGACCATGCCGTGCTGCATCAAAAGCAGTTTCTTGATCCAGTGACATCAAGTACCCATCTAGCTACATATTTAAGCCTTGTTCAACAATTTCCTAATAAAATCTAATTCTGTTGAATATTTCTGGCAGGCACTGCAATCATGCAGTGATGAGGCAAATCACATACGCTGCCACCCGTGCCAATCTGATGTCAGAACTTTGGTAAATATCTTATAGTCAGAATTTAAGAAACTTGAAGGTCTCCAATTCTGGATATTCTGTGGATCACCTTTTATATAAAATGTCATCACTCCCTCCTGCATACCTGAGGTCAAACTCCTACCATCTAGTATCCACTGATATACTACCTTTAAATCAGCAACCAAAGCAGACTTAAAATGTTTATAAAATTCATTAGAAATGCCATCCAACCCTGGGGCAGTATGAGCCGATAAATGATCTATTGCCATACCAATCTCCTCCTCAGTTACTGGCCGCATCAATGCTTCTACTTCACATACAGGAATCTCAGATAAAGGCCCAACATTCAATGGAACAGTCCTCTGTGTACTCATAGCTTTCTGATAAGTATAACATAAATGGTCAGTTACCACTGTTTGGATGCCAGGATGCGTATCCTGCACTATCCCATCTCATCCAATCAAAGCCCTCATAGTCAATTTCTGCACTCCTGTAATTCAATCTAATAAGGATTAACTAACTCCGTTCTCCTATGTAACACATTGTTGACATTTAGCAGTCTCTCCCTCCCTCCGCTTATGATACTTAACGTTTTCCTTAAGAACCTTTAGTTGTACCTGATTCTCATCACCAGCCTCCCAAGCCTGTGTCAAACGTTTTAAATACTGTGCTCTCAAATGCAAGTAATCCAAATATTTTAGCTAGCCAAAGACCTTGATGCCCATTCCAAAAGTCCTTATATCCCTCTTAGTATATTCCCATCATTCTCCCCAAGAATCATATAAAATTGAACATCTTGTCAGACAATCAATAAATCTCTCACCCCTGCTGTACTGCCTCCTGCTATAATACAGAAGCATTCAATTTCAATAACTTCTACCAAAAGTAATGTTATGCTCTAAACCAATCCAAGCCTGGACCTGCACATCATCAGAGGTTTCCAGAGGTACAATGTTAACAGCTTACCAATCAACCTATCAGAAACAAACCAGAAATCAATACTTGTTGACAGTCTTCCTTTATAGAACGTATGTTCTGGAGTTTTAACCACAAGATCATAAATACCAAAAAAGCCTGCAGTAGTTAGGATTTTCGTTAATGCATTTGTATCACCACACGTTTTGAGTTTGTTGACCCTCTCCCTAGGCAACAAACCACAATTAAAATCCCCCAACAAAATCAACTTAGAAGTGGAGAGGAAAGGTTCAATAATATGAAATAAGGCCACTCTATCAGCCTTAGTTTGTGGAGCATACACACTAATCAATCGATATGCTAAACCACCAATAACCACATCCACTAGCAACACTCTGCCAGGGAAACATCTAAGACTTTCAAGATCTGGACAGGCAAATTAAAAAACAAAATACCCACACCTGAAAAAGGCACTTCTCCCACCAACCATAAGGATGGCCCCACCTCCAATCTGTTCTTGCCTGTTCTATCTCAGAAATTGTGTGCAATCTGGTATCTTGTATAAAAGTAATCTGGCCTAAATCTTTATGTAAACTAGCAAAGGTAACTGTCACGCTTCTGATAATTATGAATACTGTTAACATTTACAGAAGAGATAAGAATAGAAGACAGCATGAAAAAAAGAGTCAGAATGTACAACCAGTAAATCCACATAATTTCCTTTTTCCTCTTTTTGGCTTAGGCTTCTCAACCTTTCCAGGTCCAACGAGTCTCAAGTTGTGCGATGTCACCGATGAGCCGTCACACTCACCACCCCATCACCATCCGGTACATCCATAAGAATGTCAAACAGATTCTGAACCAAGTTCTTCCACTGTAGGGGTCCCCTTATGTGCCGCCTTAGACAGTATGACACTTTGGAAGGTAATTCCTCCCTCTCCTGGTGGGGCATCACCACCTCCATCTTGTCCTGTACCAAAACAGAGACAGGTCAGTAGTGTCTCCATGCAAAGCCTGCTCATCCAGCTCATGTTCAGACAATTCCTCTTCCAAAACCTGGGAGTTACAACTCCACTGGATCCTGTAAACCATCCTGAGAGGGCAAGAAGGAGCCCAAGTACAGTCATGGACATCCACCGTCACCACAGCAGGATCAGAAGGTGATCTTGAACTTGGGTCAGCAGCAGGGACATGCTCTCCAGTCAGGTCCATCTTGTAAATGAGCTATGCTCAATGATGTTCGCCTGATTAAATAAAGATTTTGATTGATTGATTGATTGAGTCAACTGAACCATTAAATTACTGGCTCTCATTTTCTCCTTTTGTGCCGTAGCAACATAGACATCATGTTCAGCTCGGACAGAGTGATCTATATTATTATGGGATGCCCAGGAACAATTTTAAAATTTGACCCTTTTCTTCACACAAATTACATTTTGTGGTTGTCTGCAATGTGCACCAGTATGCCCAAAACTCCACAGAGGCCACATTTCTGTTTTCGTATACATTACTCAGTGCCAAGATCACCACGCTTATAGCAGGCTCTGGGTTGATCCGGATAGAATATCATTCCCCTATCTCACCCCCAAAACAATTAGGTAAATGCTGTATAGCCCCTGCTCCTGTTTGAGCATAACTTTATACTTCCAGCCCCTGTCCATAGGTGTTCCTCATCTAGAACAGGGTCAGGGTAGCCAGTCAACAGGCAATGTTGTTTCAACCAATATGTGATATCTGCCACATTCACTCCTTCATTACGAAGAGGGACTGTGATGGTCTTACACATGGGTTTAGTCAGAGGTATAGCAAGAAAATTTATTTATTTATTTATTTGCTTTTGTTAACCAGGTAAGCATGCTAGACAAGCAGGTGCCTATTTTCAGGTGCGACCGGGAGAGTTACAGAGCATACAGGTAACAAGATACACGCTAAGTAAACAGAAATACAATGTAAGAGAAATTTCAGTCAGGAGCTGCAGGCTCTACAATGGTGAGAGGTACAGAACAGGCTCCAAGTGAGGCTAGGCAGGCAGTCAGGTTATAGTATGCAACACTACGCAGTACATGATAAATGCAAAGACAGGGAGAAAACGAAATGACAATATATAGTAAGTGCACAATAAAGGGGCAGCGAGAACTATACTGATGGAGGTATAGAGATAGTGCAGCAGCGCCCCGAGAGCTGGAGGGTAAAAGAAGTACGCATGGCCTAGGAGGAGCATAAGGCCACCACACAGGACCATTCTTAAGTAGATTATACTGTTTCCAAAATCTTTTGAGCCCTTTAAGATGTTTAAAACTAACATCATAAATGGTGTCCCAGGCATATGTATTAGGGCATACATTTTGTATGCATTAAAACTTCATACTAGTCTTAAGCAATACCCTTCCCACAAATAATCCATCAGGTGCATCTGAGGCTGCACCTCTGAATTTTAACTGAACTGCATTTCTCCTCATTGCTGGCCCTGAAACATTTGTAACATGAGAAGGAAAAAGTTTCTCATGCACCCCAACAAGCCAAACATTCGGTTTAGTGGCCTGCAAGTCTGTAGTAACATTACCAGGTTCAGGCCCTCAGAGACAGACAAACCAGCATGCACTGTCTGAGGCCCTCACAGAGACCAGTTGAGGATCTAAAGGGACTGGGGAAGGGGGGACTTGGGCTGCAAAACAAGCTCCCTATCTTCACCTTCTAATGCCTTAGTAGCTAACAGGAGATCCTCTTGCCCAGTATCAGTAGGAGACTCATGATCCACTAAGATCTGACCAGGCGTAATCTGAGAAGGAAACTTTAAAGCCTGACCCAGAACTGCTCTCTTGAAATGCAGAGACAACAAAATTGTTTTCCAAGCCAGGGCATTTGCATCTCAAGCCAGTCATCTGCTTTTTATGTTGCTTGCGCTCGTGCAAGAAACATAATGCCATCATCGGAGATTCTGGAAGTGTGTCACCTCCTCCTCCAATTCAGTCAGTGTGCTGGCAGACGCGGCCCCTGTAAGCCAATGCATTTGGAGCTGTCTATGCCACGCTCCAAAATGCAGTGGCATACAGTTGAAAGGGAGCTACGCTTCGAGTGAGCACCGATAAGAGGCTGTTCACGTGCAGCTCCCCACCCGCAGGTGTCCGCCCCGCATGCACTGTATAGCCGATGGGGTGCCCAATCCCGTCGACTGGGCTGCGTCCCAGTAGTAGGTGCCGCGCTGGGAGCCCACCCAGCGTGGCAAGCAATCTATGGCTGAAGGGTGCCCAATCTCCGTCGACTGAATGCCCCCCAGCGTCCTTGTGCCACGCTGGAGCCCACCCAGCGTGGCAATCGTCTCCACGATGTCTTTTTTTTTTTTTTGAAACCTGTAAACCAAAACGGTCCCACGGCGCCGCCTCCCAGCCCCCCACAACCCGCACTCACCCACTGCATACCCAGCCTCCCCACACACTTACCTCCGACTCCGCATGACGATCTTCGTGGACGGGAACACGCTCTGCACTCTTCAAAGCCGACCGCGAACTGAGGAAATGCCGGTAAGCTGTACAAAGGGCTAGATAGGGGTTTTAACTTTGTTGCATATCTCAGGCATTTTGGGAATTTTTGCCCAAATTTTCAACATGGGGTTTTGGATCCTTCTCATGAATGATGTCACTGTCATGGCATTATTGGGCCGAAAAGGTGATTCGGCGCAGTGACAGCAAAATCACCTCCGGGCCTGAATCCGCCATGACAGTGACATCATTCATGAAGAATCCACAAACCCCATGTTGAAAATAGTATAAAATCAAAAATGACTGTTTCTGGCGTCGTTGCGCAGTTCTACGCAGGCTCGTAAGTTCGCGAAATTTCAATATTTTCCTCCAGATTTTCAACATTGCCATTTACCACACCTTCTTATAAGCAGTACAGCTGTCATTTTCACTCTCACCCAAAATGTGTTTCCATCCATGTGGCGCAGAATGGCGCAGTCGTTATCTGAAATCAATATGCGGACAAATTAAGAAAATCACAGTGACACTGTTCATGGCAGAGGTCTTAAAATGGCTATGTTGAAAATTTGAAAAAATTCCTAAAATGACTGTTTCTGGCGTGCGTTAGCAGTTCTCCTCGCACGCTCGTAAGTTAAATTTTCAATATTTTCACTCCAGATTTTCAACATTGGCATTTTATCACACCTCCTCATGAGCAGTACAGCTGTCATTTTCACATCCTGCCCAAAACATGTTTCCGCCCATGTAGCGCACAATGGCGCAGTCGGTGTCTGAACTCAATGTATGGGACACATTAAAGAAAAGCACAGTGACACTGATCATGAGCAGAGGTCTTAAAATGCCTGTGTTAAAAATTTGGTGAAAGAATTCCTAAAATGACTGTTTTACAGTGTACGCTGCACAGTTCCACATGCGCTTCGTGGGTTTGCGAATTTTCAATATTTCTACTCCAGAGTTTCAACATTGCCATTTTACCACACCTCCTTATGAGCAGTACAGCTGTCATTTTTCATATCCTGCCCAAACGTGTTTCCGCCCATGTAGCGCACAATGGTGCAGTCGGTGTGCAAACTCAATGTATGGGACACATTAACAAAATCACAGTGACACTGTTCATGAGCAAAGGTCTTAAAATGGCTATGTTGAAAATTTGGTGAAAATATTCCTACAATGACTGTTTCTGGCGTGCATTAGCAGTTCTCACATAGCTAAGTAAGTTCTAAATTTCAATATTTGCACTCAATGACTTCCAAATACCTAAACAGCACATAGAAGCAAGCAACATTCGGCATTGACAAATGCTTGTTTAACTCACCCCACAGCTGCTAGAGAGCGAGCAACCCAGTCAGCTGGAGGAGGACAGGAAGAAAAATTACTCACCTTAGTAATGTTGTTTCTTCTAATGGAGTCTTGCATAATATAGACATTAGCAGTTTTGTTCCAGCTCTAGAACTGCCCCGGTGAAATGGTTAAAACCATTCCAAAATAGAATTTTGGCACGAGAGCAGCTCTATCTGTGTCATTTCAAACTTGAACTGTCAGATCTTTACGAGCCAAACTCACTAAGGTCTGTGTGGAAGCTGTAACCTACACTAACCAAATGGCTACCTAAATAATAACAACCATTGATGGTCCCAACACCAAAGACTCAAGTCAGGGGACCAGAAATACTAACACCATTCTAATAATATGAAAATGGAACATAAGTATAATAAAACACACACACGTGTACACATACACACCCCAAAGTCCCAAAGGGGACAAAATGCTAACAGGACATAAGTAGTGCCCACACTAAGTTGCCCGCACCCCACCAAGTAGAGGTTCTGAGAGGGGCAGGTTGGGAGGTCTATAATATAGCAAGACTCCATTAGAAGAAACAACATTACTAAGGTGAGTAATTTTTCTTCAAACAACATGAAGTCTTGCTATATTATAGACATTAACAGAATACACAGCAGTACCTCCATGGAGGAGGGCAGAACCTACTTAGGAATAGGCTCTGAAGAACAGCTGTGCTAAACCGAGCATCTCTCCTGGCTTGGACATCCAGGGAGTAATGCTTGGTAAAAGTGTGTACCGTTTTCCAAGTAGCAGCCTGGCAAATCTCTAATAAAGGGATATCTCTGGCAGCAGCTAGAGGCAGCTGTACCCCTGGTAGAATGAGCCCTCAAACCGGAGGCTCTGCCCACTTTCTGATTAACAAAATTGGATACAAGAGACAATCCACCTGGCTATTGATCTCTTAGTGGCAGGTTTGCCTTTCCCAACTACACCATAGGTAAGGAAAAGTTGGAGGAATCGAACCTGTGACCTTTGGTATGCTCTATATAATAACTAAGAGCTCTCTTAACATCAGGCTGTGCAACCTCCTCTCACCGAACAGGAGTGATCAGTGAAAAATACTGGAAGGGAGGTACTTAAGCTCTGCAGAAGACAGAGGTTCAAAGGGGTTGCATTAACTGGGCAATGCAAACATTAAGGTCCCAAGCAGGGCCAGTTCCCGAAGGAGGATTAGTATGGGAACCCTTAAAAACTTGGAAAACACAGGATGAGAGGAAAGAGGATGACTTTCCTGCTGACACAAAAGCAGACACAGCTGCCAAATGAACTCTCAGAGTAGCTGGTCTGAGACCCAAGGAATTAAGATGTACCATGTAATCTAACAAAATGGGCAATTCAGCAGATTCTGGAGAAATATTTTCCTAGCGCACCAAATGGAAAACCTTTTCCATTTAGAACTATAAGTAGCCCTAGTGGAAGGCTTTCTGGAAACCTTTAGGATCTCAAGAACACCCTGAGAGAGTGTAAATCAGCAAACTCTAACTCCTCAAGAGCCAGGCCTTGAGGTTGAGGGATTTGAGGTCGGATACCAAGCCCTTCCCTGGGCACAAGTCAACAGATTGTGATTCCTGGGAGGCACAGGGAAGATGGACTGTCAGAGACAGAAGGAGTGGGTACCAGGGCTGCCTGGCCCAATCCGGGGCAATCAGAATCACCTTGCAAGGCTGAGATCTGATTTTGACTAGTACTTTGAATAGGAGAGGAAAGGGGGCGAGGAACTTCCCTCCCAATCCAGAAGAAGGGCATCCAGGGAACTGAGCCCAGCACTGGAGGCCTGCATCAGAACAGAGGAAGTTTGTGATTGTCTGGGACTGCAAAAGATCTATCTGAGGATGCCCCACCTGGCAAAAACTATCCCCAGCACTTGAGGATCCAGGGACCATTCGTGATGGCCCTGGAAATCCTGCTGAGGGCATCCGCTGGAGACATTGTCCTTCCCTGGAAGATGAACTGCTATGAGGAAGTGTTCAGGGAATAGGTCAGAGACCACAACTTCATTGCCTCGGTGCACAAGGCCGAAGACCGAGTGCCCCCTGTTTGTTGATGTACCACATTGTTGTGGTGTTGTCTGTTCTGACTTGTATCACCTTGTCGTGGACAGATGCAGAAAAAGCTTGAAGAGCTAAAAGACAGCTCTGAGTTCCAGCAAATTGATGTGGAGCAGAGATTCCTGGGGACCAAACTCCCTGAGTGGAAAGGTCGCCCATGTGGGCTCCCCAACCCAGAAGGGAAGCATCTGTAGTGAGAGTCAAGTCGTGAGAAGGGAAATGAAGGGACCCCGCTCTTAAATTGCTTTGATCCTGCCACCACTGGAGAGCTAGGATCAAGGTTCGAGTCACTGGGACCAACTTGGAAAGGGGTCTCTTCTCTGAGACCAAAAGGTTCTCAAGTGAAACTGAATGTCTCTCATCTGAAATCTGGCTCCCTGCACAACAGCTGTGGATGCAGCCATGTGCCCCAGGAGCTGCAGAAAGTGTCTTGCTGGTCGAGAGACCTGCAGAGTGAAGGAAGAGGCCACAGCCACTAAATTACTTACCCTTTCTGGGGAAGAAAGGCTCTGGCTAGCTTTGTGTCCAATTCTGCCCTATAAAGGGAGTTGGACTGGTTCCAGAACCGACTTTGGTAGGTTTAGCAGAAAACCCAGGAGGTGAGAAGCTGCTGGGTGACCTGCAGGTGAGATTTTACCTGTTCTGGGGACTAGCCTACAATGAGCCAGTCGTCTAGATAGGGAAAAACAGCAATCCTCTGCCTCCTTAAGGGCCACTGCCACTGCTAGACACTTTGTGAATACCCTTGGAGCAGAGGTAAGGCCGAAGGGCATTGCTCTGAACTGGTAATGACCTGAGGCAGTTCGATCTGAGTACTTCGATGGGATCTTCTGATTAGGACATGGAAATAGGCATCCTTGAGGTCCAGGAGGCTAGCCAGTCCCTGGCCTTAGGGAAGGTAAAATCATTGCCAGAGTTACCATTTTGAACTTTGGTTTCAAAGATGCTTGTTCAGATATCTGAGATCTAAAATGGGCCGCCATTCTCCTGTCTTTTTGGGGTAAGGAAGTATCTGGAATACTGACCCCTGCCCTGATGCAGGGAGGAACCCTTTCTACTGCTCTGAGAGCTAACAGGGATGAGACCTCTGTTTCCAGAGCGAGGGTCTCTGAAGCACTTGCAGGTAGAAAAGTCTGCTTCTCAACTTGGGAAACTTTTTGAAGCTGAGAACCAGACCTGGCTTACTACTTCCAGAACCCACTTGTCTGAGTTAAAAGCCCAATTCTGACTGAAGTAAGCCAGCCTGCCCCCACTGGTACAGGAGAATCGGCCCTGGGCACCCCATCAGGGTGCCTGTTTTGCAGGAGCTTTAGGCTGGGGGTGGGAGCAGATCTGCCCACCTCGTCTGCCCCTGCCTCTGAAGAAGCCCTCTGAGCAAAGGCAGAGGAGGCCTGAGTCTGGTGAAAGGCCTGTGAAAAGGCCTACCCCTACCCCTGGGGCATGCCTTTGAGGAGTGGCTTGCCGCTCCTTAGCCTGGGCACTCTTGTAAGTAGTCCTATATTCATCCATCTTCTTCATGTAATTCTCTGTCTGCTCTCCAAACAGAAATTTCCCTACAGGAAAATCCATAGCCTTAGTCTGGGTATCCTGTGACAAACTAGTACACCTGAGCCAGGCCAACCTCACGAAAAGCTACAGATGTGGCCATGACCCTAGAGGAAACATCATTAACATCCACAGCAGCATGAAACTGAACCTTAGAGGCTTCAATGCCATCAGCAGCCACCTGTTCTAGTTCACTAGCCAGCTGGCCATGGGCCTGCTTGGCCAATTGCATAACAGTATCCCATCTAGATTTCTGATACCTAGCTACATAAGCCATATAATTTGCCTGAGTCCCAGAGAGGCTGCCATATACTGTTTTTGCCATGGCATCAATCTTCCTGGAATCCTTGTCAGGAGGATGTGAAGCCAAGGGAATATTAGCTTTATCACAGGCAGCAGCCTGAACTACTAACATGACTGCATTGCTGAGAAAGGAATTCTGTATCAGGGCCTGACAATGTATACCTTCTGTCCATCTTTTTATCTACAGGAGGCACAGAATTAGGAGCTTTTAAAATGTTAATTGTTGTTTCCTAAAGACTTATGTAAAGGAATAGACAATCTCCTAGACTCTGGAATATCCATCATTTCTACAAAATCAGGCTCCTCTTGCTCATCCACAGCCTCTTCTAAAGGAAGCTGGAGGGTTTCAGCAACTTTTTATAAAACATAAAATGAGATGGGGACTCAGACAGCAGGGGAGATTCTAAAGGTCTGTCTGGGGAGATGTCCAGTTCAATGGCACACCAGACCTTCCCAGCCACATTCATACTGTTCATAATCCTCCTCCCCTCCTCTGGTTCATAAAATTCCTCAATATCATAATCCTGAACCACTGGGACCGGAAGAACCGACCTTTTACCAGATAGTGGTGGTTTGGACGGACCCTGAACAGTGACTGGACAATCTGTATGGCTTTTGCTATCTCTGCAGCAGTTGGAGAAAGAATTTTGGACTCCAGACCTGCTGATTTTCTTGTTTTCTTTACTGGAATTGGTTCCTCAGAACCAGCTTTTCTTTGCTCAAGGAAGTCTGGCCCTGGTCAGAGGCACTCCCTCTGGTTCGGTTGGCACCGAACCGGGCTGGCCATCGGGTCAGCGGACTTTTGGCCTCTCGTTCCCTGAGTCTGCCCAATCTTTTTCCAGGGTGGCTGCAGGAAATTCTTACATACCTGGCAGTCTGACTGGAGGTGGTCAAACCCCAGACAATAAACACATGTGGTGTGTGGGTCAGCCTTGGCAAGACTTCCCCACAAACATCACAGTGTTGAAACCAGTGGGCCGGTTTTTCTTTGGGTTTCTCAGACATAATGCCAACCTAACCAAAAACTTGCCCTTTGCAGCAGTGCCAGCAGAACACCTTATCGGTTCCTAACCGTGTCACGGTATTGAAAAAAGCGTAATAAATCCGTTTTTTAGAACCGATAAGAACGGAACCGCACTCTACAATAGTAACTTTTAGTTTTAAATGAGTTTTAAACCCACTGATCGGTTCAAAAACCGAACCGATAACTTACAAGTTCCACAGACAAAACCTTCATTTACTTACAGTTACCACAGACAGAGCTTGAACGAGCGGTTTTGCGGTTAAAATAAAACTATTCTCGTTAAATCCAACCGAGAAAACACTTTTTAAACCGAGAAATGAACCGAGCAGAAGGAGAAATCTCCGGAGCGACTGTTCACTGAGGCGAGATAAAGAATCTGACAGTTCAAGTTTGAAATGACACAGATAGAGCTGCTCTCGTGCCAAAATTCTATTTTGGAATGGTTTTAACCATTTCACTCCGGGCAGTTCTACAGCTGGAACAAACTGCTAATGTCTATAATATAGCAAGACTTCATGTTGTTTGAACTGACAATTCCTCCATGGGACTAGCACCAACATACTGTAAAAGGTGTTAAACCCTTCCCCATGAACCCGACCTTTCCTTCCTCACAACTGCTGTTCTTTAGGGGAGTGTTTTGTTTGAGTCCCACCAGTGGAAATACCAGTATTGAAACAGGCGTTGGAGGGTTCAATCATGGAAAAAGAGTACCATGTTCAGTATTAAAACCAGGCTCAGGTATTTTTGTTCCTCCATAAACCCAGAAGCAGATTTAACTACCTGCAATCTACCTGCTGCATGCGCTCAAACCCCTCTCCCAGCGAATCACCCACTGTCCTTACAGCGGTACCTGCCGTGCGGAGGCAGTCAGAGATTCCACTACTGCCTCCGAGTTCTGTTGCGCTACCTCAGCCACCCGAGTAGTGTCCACATCCATATGCTTAACGGCAATTTCGTCACGAAAGTGCATCCATCCGTCACCTCACCTTTCCTGGTGCGTTCCAACAACAGTACCTCTAGTTCCTGCCTTCTAGCAGTGAACCGTCATTCTTCAGCAGCAATCAGCTGTGGATATCCACCACATTCGCCACTGCTCGTTCCTGATCCCATAACCTCCTGCAGCGGTTCCTTTTCAGGTAGGGAACCTCTTGAGAAGAACTCCCAACAACGCCAATGGCAGGATTGGCCTCACAAATTCAAGACCGGAAACAGGCCTGTTCCCCAGCTCCTAGCACATCCGTTCTCCAGGAAGCCTCAGGCAGACTGGCCATATGATACCAGTCACAGCACCATCTACCACCGAATGAGGAATTTCCACGGTGTCCTGGCCAAATTCCCTCTTTCACTAAATACCACCAACAGCTTAATCTGGTTCAATTTCAGTTGCTTACCATCTGTCCCCCCATCACCCCTGAAAAAGGGACTTCGGGCCCAGTTGGCTTACCTGGTCAACAAAATTCAACAACTGTCAATCCTTTTAGGGCCTCAAAGAGGCTTTAGTTTAAAAATGCATATTATGATTGGTCACATTCTGTAAAGGCTGCTGATGTGGCTGGTAGTTTGATTTTATTCCTTTTATTTTTAAAGTGAAAAATGGATTGACCACCATACTAGTGTTACCACACAAAATATGTTTACATTCCTTTATCAAAACCGACTGCACCTTTTCTGAACCTGAGACCCACAACACAGGCTAGCCACTCATGATGTAGTGAAAGGAGCAGAGACTACTGTACCTTGAGTGGCTAACAATGTTTGTGGATGTTCCTAATGTTCAGGAAACACAGGTTAGTCACCTGTAACAATAGTTCTATTAGTAGTATATGTTGTTCATCCACACTTACTGGCAGTGTCCTTTCCCTTTAAGATTGCTGGAAAGTCTTCAAGCTGGCTCCTCCCACCCACCTGGGTGGTACATCCCTCAGCTCCACCCCATGACGCCAGATCTTGGTAATGGGAAATGAAGGTGTCTGCTGACTTCCAGGTAGCAGCCCGGCAGATTTCCTGGATAGGGACATCCCTAGAAGCAGCTGACACAGCGGTATGGCAGGTGGAATGAGCCCTTAGCCTTCCAGGAGGCTCTCTACCCACCATCCTATAGCAGAGGACAATGCAGGATGTGATCCACCTGCCAATCATCCGCTTGGCTGCAAGTCTGCCAGGTGCAGCTTCGGTGTAGGTGATAAACAGCTAGTGAACCTCTCCAAGAACTTCAGCCATGTGCTCTTTATAATAAGTGAGCACTTGCCTCAGGTCCAGAGTATGAAGCCTGTGTTCGGCCTCCAAGGTGTGATTCAGAAGAACACGGAAGAGTCATCACCTGATCCAGGTGAAACTCCGACACAACCTTGGGAGGAACTTTGGGTTGGAGCACAGGACAACCTTGTCCCTATGGAAGACCAGGTAAGGAGACTCACAAGCACCTGGAGCTCACTGATCCTTCTGGCTGATGGGACAGCCACCAGGAAAGCGGTCTTCCACAACAGGTGAGAAATGTCACACCTTGCCAAAACCAGCAACAAGTCCCATGGTGGTGGTGGTGGTTCACTCATCAGAGGGAAATGTGATCTAAGCCTTTGAAAAGCACCAGAACACCTTCTCCTGTACCACCGACAGCAGACCAACCACGCCAGGTAAGCAGAGATGGCTGCAAGGTGCACCTAAGGGTCACTAGTCAAAGTCCCCTTTGGAGAGGGACCACAGGTAGTCAAAATGCTGGCCACCAGACAGGACAAAGGTCTACCCCTTGCTCTGACACCAAATGGAAAATCTCTTCCATTTGAAGGTACAGCATTTTCTGGTCGATTCCTTTCTAGATGCCTCCATGACAGTGAGGACATCTTGAGGAGAACCACCTGGCACTCTAGCAGCTCAGGAACCAGGATGTCAGGTGCAGGGATTAAAGGTCCGGGTGGAGTACTTTCCCTGATTGATGGAGAGCAGGTCCTGGTCTACTGGAAGATGCCTCAGGAGCCTGTTGCTGAGGCCGAGGAGATCGGGTACCAAAACTGGTGTGGCCAATCCAGAGCCACCAGGATCATCTCGCCTTGTCCCTCCTGATCTTGAGTAGCACCGAATCAAGGGAAGTGGAGGGAAGGCATAGAAGAGGTCTGGTGTCCAAAGCCTTGAGAAGGCATCCCTGCAGTGAACCCTGCTGGGAGAGGCAGGCACAGAACAGCCTCAGCTTTGCGTTCTTCCCTGAGGTGAACAGGTCCACCTGAGGGGTGCCCACTGGGAGAACAGACTGTGAACTACTTTCAGATGGAGAGATCACTCATGAGACACCTCGCCCACCCGGCTGATGGCATCTGCCAGCTGACTGGAGGCTCCTGCCATATGGATGTCTAGGAGATCCACCTCCAGGCAGCAATGAGGCTCAGACATGGACAGCTTTCTTGCACAAAGGTAGGAAGTGTGTACTGCCTGCTTGTTGAGATAGTACATAGTCATGGTGTTGTCCATCTGGACTTGAAACACTTGACCGGAACAAATGGAGGCCGAATACAGTCAGCACCAACCAAACTGCTCGGTGCTCCAGCAGGTTGATGTGGCACTGGGACTCCTCATGGGTTCAGAGCCCGTGGACTCTGTGTTCCCCAGATGGGCACCCGAGCCCATGAGAGAGGCATTGGTCATCGGGATGGCTGTCGGCTAGGGGCGGCAAGCGGGATCCCTTCCTGCAGATGCTCTGGGACTAGCCACCACTGGAGGGCATCCCACTTCTTCGGGTCACAGTGACCAGCTGGTCAGAAGTGACCTTTGTGCTGAGACCACTGGCTGGCCAGCTCAACTGCAGGGAGCGCATATGCAAATCCTGACAAATACTGCTGCCTAACCTAAGTTGTTCACTATATATGCTTCTACTGAGAACTGATTTACTGTTTGATTGTATGTAAGTTTGTTGCTCCTATACCCTCTTCCCTTTCTCCAATTCCTCCCTTCCTATTATTGTTAATATTAATACTTACCTGTATCTAATCCCTAGGCTTGTGCAAATTCTGCACCCGTGGCTACCCGATGCTTCCCTTCCCTCTAATCCCAGAATACCTTACCTTGTTCAAACCCTAATTCTGTACCCATTCTACCTTTCCCTCCCCGGCATGCTGCCCTCTCTCTCTCTCTCTCTCTCTCTCTCTCTCTGCCCACCTATAAGTTGGTCACATGTAATTTAGCTCACTCGCTTATCCATTCCTTAAACAGTTGCCCTTATTTTGCTCACTATATTAAATCTGTACTTATCATGCATAGTTAAATTTCATTCTTATGTAGCCTTAACTTCATAGTTCTCTGTATATGATTTTATTTTGAAAACTAATGTACCGTTGATTGTATGTATGCTTCTCCTTGTAACCTCTCCACCAGAGACTTTTGAGAGCCTGGCAACCTGTTGTTCAGTGTGCCTTTCCTGGTGAAAATCAATAAATAAATAAATATGCCAATGGGTGCATTGGACCACGTTGGTGTAGGCTACCATGTAACCCAGAAGGCGGGGAAGTCCTGGGCAGGGCGAAGTGCCAAACCGAAATGATCGGGCAAGGAGGAAAGAACCTACGCCCTGTCCACTGGCAGCGGTTCTGGCCCAGCAAGAGCTGCTGAGCTCTGTCCCAATGAAGCTGATCACCTGCAGAGGCATGAGTTCTGACTTGGCCTCGTTGACTAGGAGACCAAGAGAGGTGCAGGTCTGGGTGCCAGGTCCTGGACACTCCACCTCCTTCAGGAGGAGATGAGGAGACACTACAGAGAGGGTGGTAGCTGGGTGGAATGCATTACTGGCAGAAGTGGTATCCAGTAGAACAGTGGACTGCTTCAAAGGGCTGGGACTGGGCAGGGGAGGGTCAAAGAAGGGAAGGGTGGAAGGGACGAAGGGCAGCTGCAGAATAAGGGTACTAGCTGCACATTCAAGCAGACTTGATAGACCTCTAGGCCTTTATCTGCTGGAAAATTTCATATGTTTGTATGCTCCTGCCTGGAGGAACCTGCGATCAGTTAGTCGTTCAGGTAGGGGTACACCCAGACTCCTCGGCGCCTCAAGTAAGCTGCCACCATTGCTATGCATTTGATGAAAACCCTGGGAGCCAAGGAGGCCAAATGGCATGCCTGGAACGTCTAGAGGGTTCCCTTGGCTTGAAAGCAGACAAATCTTCGATGAGACGGATGGGCGGGGCGTGACAGAATGTGTCCTGAAGATCCAGGAGCAAAACCACATGTCTTGCTCCGGAGATGGTATGATCTGGGACAGAATTATCATCCTGAAGGTGCAGGACCTGAGGAATTTGATCAAGTTATGCAGATCTAGAATGGGACTGAACCGCCCCCATATGCGTTGGCACCAGGACGTACCTGGAGACAAACCCTGAGTGTTCTGGAGGATCCATTATTCTGACCATGACCTCCTTGTGGAGGAGCTGGGCTATGTCATCTCGAGAGCCGACTGAGTGTCTGTAGATACCAAGTCCTCCCGTGTGGCAAGGGCCCAGCTTGGAGGGTACTGCTCAAATTCCAGAGGCAGACCTTGACCAAACACTTCCAGAACCGACCTGTCCATGGTGACAGCGGACCAGGTAGAAAGGAAGTGGTGGAGCCGGCCCTGACAGAAGGACTCAGGGGAGGTGTGGCGGGCATGAGGGTGGCACCCTTATCCCATCACCGAGCAAGCTTGGAGGACAATCCAGCTGAGGAGTCACTGGGTCCCTTCCCTCCCTGGCTTATGGAACACTGAGGCCAAGGACTTGGACCTGAGTCACCAAGACTGAGCCTGCTGGCCAGACTGGAGCTGGGCTGGTTTTGCATGAAGTGGGACCAAAGGGCTTATGCTTCTGCTGCCTGGAGCCTAAGAATCCTTTTGGGTTGATGTCACGGAGTCAAGGAGGCACTGGACTTCTTGATACACTGGAGTGACCCTCCACACTGGGCCCAAACAGGTTGGTGCCCAGAAATGGGACATCCATCAGCTTGTGCCAAGTGTCTGCCATAAAGGCCGAGATCCGCAGCCAAGCTCACGGTGCATAGCAACTGCAGCCATCACCGAGCAGGCAAAGAATCCCCCACATCCAGAGCTGTTTGAAGTTGCTGCTAGCACTGACCTGCTTGACCGTGGTCTGGAGGTCCGCAGGAAGGTGAGGAATCACTTCATCCAAGGAGCCCAGGAGGGTGTGGTGAAGTATGCCATCATGATGGCTGAGCTCGCCTGGTGGAGGCTGAGCGAGGAGGCAGCATAGGCGGCTTTTCAGACCGTGGTCCAATGTCTTGGACTCTTTGTCCGACGGCTTGTCGGCGTCCCTGGAACTGCCTGAGTGCGAAACACAGAGGATACCAGTGGGCACCGCATACTTCAGGGCCATCTGGGCCAACGGCAAAGGGCAGGATGTGAGACACTTCCAAAGCTCCAGGGCTGGGCCAACAATGGCATCGGCTACTGGGAAAGTGTCTGTCGGAGTCCCTTTTCCAGGATTTCTGGACAGGCTCTAGTTTCATCCCTGTGGACTCGGAGATGAGGCGGGGATGACCATGAAGGAAGTGGGCTCTTCCTCCGTCGAGACATCCCACACAGACTCCACGTTGACTGGGCGGGAGTGCAGTGAGGAATCCTCAGACCTGGAGTCCACATAAAACAGCCGACCTCTCGAGTCACTTTTGACCCACTGGGAGCGGACAGGTGTGAGAGTGACAGACAGCCAATGGGAGAAGCCCCTTGGGCAGCCCAGACTTCTTAGTTGGAGCACCAGTCGGCGGCTGCTTGGTGGCAGCTCCACCAAAATCAGTGAAGAGGCCAGCTTTGGCCGAACCAGAGCAGTGGAGACCAGCTCCGCTGGGAGGAACAGTCTCGACTGGCCCCACGGGCGTTGGTAATGACATGTCGGGTGACTCACAAGTGATGGGTGGCATGGGAGCTGGGGTTGGCTTGAACAGGCCAACACCAATTGTTGCCACATGAGGTCTTTGGAGCATCGGCGTAACTTGCGCCAAAGCCTCTCCTCACTCAAGGAGGACAAAGATAAACAGCGGCAGTGGCGCTTCCCATGGCATTGACAGTGGGACCGCTGATAATAATAATAATAATAATTTTATTTATATAGCACCTTTCATTTTGAAGCACTGTACAGCTTAAAACAATACAAATCAAACATTAAAATCAAGTATCAAACACAAATAAAAACAATGAAAATCAGCAAGTTCAGAACATTCAATTTTCTAAAAGGCCATTTGCCAAAAGTGGGTTTTAAACCCGGAGGGATCTGCTCAACCTACTGGATGAGGAAGACTGAGACCTTCACCACCAGGGGTACCGAGGGGATCTCAAGAGGGAGCTGGAGAGCCGTGGCTCCTCCTGGTCTGGAGTCGGTGACCAGAGGGTTCGGCTCAGCGGGCTGAACTACCCCTTCAGAGGTCACAGACATGACTGGAGTCCTGAACAGAGAATTGTTGGCCTCTTCTGGCGACAACTGGTCGACAGGGTTGAGAAAATCTCGACCATATCATCGGCTGGCATCTCGACCAACTGGCCCGGCAGGATTTCCATAAAGCCAGCAAGTTTCAACCAAGGTCAAAATCTGAGGTCCTGAGACAGAGAACACTCCCAGTCCCAGGAATGTCGACAGTGAGTCTTCTCCTTTCCTTTCTTGACTTCTTGTGAGAGTGGGAGCTATGCAGCCCAGAAGAGCCCTCCTCTTTAGTAGGGAGGAACTGGCACAGCTCCTTGAAAGAGCCGAATAAGTGGAACCCAATTTGAGTGCAACAAAGGCAGAAGCCGAGGAGGACTCGTGGCGGCCCAAGAGTCGCTTACTCCTCAGTCATAAGTTGTTTCCAACTGCTGGGGTGCCGACAGCCACAGAGACCACCCAACAGGTGTCCTTGGACTTGACAGACGGATGCTGTTTTTCTGGGTGGCCCAACTTCAGGCGGGCGAGGCGGTCCTCGAGAACCAGCATGAAACGACCAGCAAATGTCATAGGCCTGGGTATCATGATCGTGACCCAGGCAGTAGACGCACATGGCATGGGGATCAGTATGCGACATCTCCTGCCCACATGGGCACTGGCGAAATCCAGGCGAGGACTCTTCATCCATAGCAGTAGCGATCGATGATCAAACTGAAGGTGGAACCTGAGAGAGTTCAAAGTATTTGGAAGTAAATCAGAAGATTTAGCACTAGGACCTACTCAACACAGGAGCCGTAAGGAGGGAACCTGCTTCCTCCAGTGGAAAGGAAGATCTGGCCTCATGGGGCAGAGCAGAGGATATGGCACCTGGGTGGGTGGGAAGAGCCAGCTTGAAGACTTTCCTGCAACTCTTAAAGGGAAAGGAAACTGCCAGTAAGTGTGACTAGAACAACATACCCATGTCCCTAGAAGTATGCAATAAGAGTAGATCATGGATTTAAAACAAAACAAGGTTGGGTACACGATCAGCATGCATTTCAGTTCTGCTAAGAAAAGAAGATGATACAACAACCAGCAATATTAACAAATTTTAGAGAAGGTAAACAATCATAAAGTATGTGTTTTTGTTTTTGAATTATATTTTATTATTTGACCATTTAATAGAGGAAAGAACAGTTTATTATACATTTTACATAACTGTGTCAGAGTGCGCATTCAATACAGTGATACAGTACTCAATTACTACAAGCTTTGGTGTATTTTATATTTCCTGTTGATTATATTATAGCATAAGAGCTTACTGTATTCCTGTAAAATAGTTTTTTGCTGTATATTGCAGAGTTTACTTAGCCCTCTTTTCCATCTTTTATAGTAAACAGTATAGAAAGTGTAACTTAAGAGTAGAAATAACTAGGGGTCAATGGAAAGGGCAGAGTATATGGAAGAGAGTACAGATTTCATTTAGTAGGAGTAACAGGATGTTTTCACCTACAGAACAAAATCCAGGTAATTCTCTAACTGATGAGAGTACCCATTTCCCCAAAATGTCTCACATCTGGAGAGTTTCTCCATGTAAATACGCATTAGGCATTCCATATTATAGATGTCTACAATTATAGATCTCAGGTCTTTTGGATGGTATTTTTGCCATGTGCCATGGCCGTGTTATAGTTTTTTTCCTGCTCAGATAGATATAAGTATTAGACGTAATGGGAGTATTCCATTCTGTCTTCTTCAGGGAATGGCTAGCAGTATCAGTGAGGGAGTAAATGTATTGGGGCTGTGACAGGGAGCCCCTGTTTTGTGTTTAAACCTTGTCTAAATATGAATATGTTCAATCCCCATTTTTCCTTTCACCTTTCCTGTCCGCTTATCTTTTCTGTCTTTTCTTTACATTCTTGTCAGGGTGGCCAATATGGCAATCTCCACTAACTCTTTGCTGTTCCTTATTCTCTTAACCCCATTTTATGCACATGGCATTAGACATTGATTGCAGAGATAGCAATTAGTGCATGGCGCCATATTTAATAAAGAATCCGTGTCCTTGTAAGTATAAAGGAACTGGTGTCCCCAAATATAGTTTACTTTCGGCACTTTTGAAGGTCTTGAACTCCTGAGCTGTTGCTGTTAAATTTGCTCTGGTGCCACTGCGAGTGCTAGTCGAGGGTGCAACTTGAGACTGCTAATGTACAAGCTCCGTGAGTAGAAGCACCGCATGTTGCAGCTGAGAAATAATTGAAAGCAAGTGGCAAGGTTTTCCCTGAATGCAATGAGCTGCCCCATAAGCAGATATTGCCCTGACGTGTGGCTTAAGTAATGTCCTTCATGGAGCTGAGATAAAGAAAGTGCGTTGGAGCAAGGGCATGCTCCAAGCACTGGGTAAGGTTGCAGCATCACGACAGAAGAGGCGCAGGAAGTGGACATTATGGGCAGAACATAATTAAGCCCGTAGTGTCTGCTTGTACTCAAGTGGCCCTAAGAAGGCTATAAGCTTATATTGAGTAATTAATGGGGCCTCCAGCTCCAAATAGAATTATGGTTAATAAACTGCCTCTTTTTCATGTTTTGAAGCCTGTGATGTCACAGCCTATGGAAATTCCTCTATTATGCAATGTCACGGCCTATGGAAACTACCCAATTATGTAATGTCACAGCCTATGGAACTCCCCAATTATGTGATGTAATCACAAGGCTATAAAAGGGCTCACTACTAATTTCAATTTTTTTCAATTCAAGTTTATTGTTTGACTGTAAACGTCATCAACAACTACAGATACTGACAGTACAAAATATAAATACATGAGTATATACATATATAAAAACAAGTGTACAAAAGAAAGATAAAAACATTAAATATGAATTTGGTAAGATCAAAATCCAACCATCATAATTGCATTACTAATTTTTTTAACTTTACTTGCCGCAGGAAAAACTCTGCTACTCTTTCAACAAAGCATTCATCTTGAGTATGAATTAATATGAGAGTCAGAGCTGCCCGGTTAGTAATATACCTAGTACTTGTAAAGGACCCAACCAATATAAGCGTTCCTTATTGTACCAGGCACAGTGCCACATAAAATTAAAGATTAAATCTTCACGTCCTCCAACTGCACAGCTACAGTTTTCATCTGTAGTTTTTTTTTTATATCTGAATCTAAGAACACTATCAAATTGCTCAAATTTGTATATGGAAAAGGTCCTATGAAAACAGGATCAGTCAGAACATCAAGATATGTCTTGTATCCAAAGTTAAAATTATTAAGTGCAAACCATTTGGAATAAGCAGAATTCTTAGTTAACCTTAGTTCTTGTTCTTTCCAAAATGTCCTATTTTTTAGTAACATATTTCTTGTATTTATTACATAATAGGATCCGCTTCTAACCTACCCTGCTAGAAATTCCAGTTTATATTTTTCTAATAATTGTACAATCTTTGAGTACCAGAATCCCTGCCTGTATCCCATATCAAACCATTTCTGTTTTTCCTCCATACATAAAACCGTTACTCTAGATGTTAAAAGCCTTGTTATCTGTATCCAAAAGTTAACCTGTCTAATATCACATAAAGCTCTGATGTTAACAATTCCCAATTCAAACCTTATATAAGATGATGGGCATGACCTCCCAACTCCCATTATATTCCTTAAACTTTTAAACATGGGGTAGTAAGTTTTTCCATATGGACCACTTCCCATATTTCTGTACCATATAGCAACTGGGATTCAAATTTAGATTTAATTGCTTGAATCAAGGGCTTAATACTTGTTCCACCATATCTATTATTAAAACAGACTAATTCCAACATTGTTTTATTTAAAATTTCTAGACATCTTTGGAATTGATGACTCCATAGTCCGTTATCGCTAAATTCAACCCCTAGATATAATGTATGTTTTAACTACTTCCAATTTGTTACCCTGAAGGTACCAGACTCCTTCCTTCTTTCTACCTCTGGGGCTAATAATGAGAATTTTAGTCTTCGATAGATTAATTTTAATTGTAGTTCTCTAGATCTATCATCTAGAAAATTATTTTTTCTTGAAGCCCCTTCTGGGTCAAAGAAAATAAAACCAAATTGTCTCATGTAAGCAAGAACTGTACAAAACTGATCCTGTATTTTAGGGAATCTGTATTTTGACTATTTAAGTCTGTTAATAACCCATCAATATATAATGCAAATAGAATGGGGCTAAGACACACGCCTTGTCTGACTCCTCTATTGATTTCAAAGGGGCAGAAAGTTGACCATCCATACCCATTCTTACCTGTGCCCAATTATTGTTATAAACAGCATGCATTATAGTAACCAATACTTCATCTATACCACGATTCAGTAGTATATCCCAAAGCTTTTCCTGGACATAGTGTCAAATGCTGTTGAGTAATCTACAACAATATACACAGTTTTGCTTCCTAAGATGTACATACTTCTCTATTAAATGATAAAGTATATAAATATTATCCAGAGTTGAAGATTCCTTTCGGAAACCAGATTGACATGGGGAGAGACCACCTGTTTCCTGTATAACTTTGTTTAATCTACTGTGAATTATTTTAGAGAAAATCTTTAAGTTATTATCCAGTAAACTAATGGGTTGATACATAGCAGGATTCTCTTTATTGCCCTTTTACATATGGGTATTGTATGTGCCCTTTCCATGTATATGGATATTCATTTTCCTGGATACATTATACAGACTGGTCAGCACTCTACACCATAGTCCAATATTGCACTGATAAACTTCTGCTGGCATACTGTCTGGGCCGGGGCTTTCTGTAATTTCAGTGAATTAATGGCCAAGTACTATGCTAAAAAAATATGCTAAAATGTATTTATTTTCTCAGGCTTACCCAGATTAAATTTATATATTTATGCTTGATGTTTTATATAATTGTACAG
The DNA here is from genome assembly GCA_016271365.2 of Neoceratodus forsteri. NCBI lineage: Eukaryota > Metazoa > Chordata > Ceratodontiformes > Ceratodontidae > Neoceratodus > Neoceratodus forsteri. The sequence goes on along the minus strand of CM057454.1, from coordinate 915,210,310 downwards.
CGCCTTAGTTTTGAAAGGTGTTTAACAAAGTGATTGATTGATTTACCTCTTGATAGGTAATTTCTAGACTTTGTAACCCTGTTGTTTTATTTTATTTGTGTTGTTATCAATTTTGGATCCATAAAGATCTGGGCAAAGTAGTTAATCCAGATGCATTCTGGTATGAAAATACCCATATCATCTTTATAATTAGTTGTACCTTGCTACTAATTGCCAGAATCCTTTTGATCCATGTTTATAATTACTTTATTCATTTCTTCCCAGTGTTTGTTATAATATTTTTTTATCTTTCAGAAAATCCTTACATTTTGTTCTTAGTCTGGTTGATAACCCTCAATAAATATTTACTTTTATGCCTCATATACTGTTTGTTTAATTTTCTTAATACTTTTTTTTTTTTTAGACATCCATCATCAAACCATCCCCTTCTTCTATTGTTATTTAACAGTAAACTCTAGCTCATTCCTTATTCTCTCAAACAGCACATAGAGTTTATTAATCAGCTATTCAACAGTACATATTTCAAGGATTCTAGACTCTCTATTAGGAATGACTTACTAATAATATCCAGGATGTTATGAGGTGTCTCTGTTTTCCATATAATTTTTTATTTGTTCTGATTTCCATCTTAATCAGTTGTCTAGGTACAGGTAATTGTTTGATTCCCTTTATTTTACTTTTAATAACAATAGGGTAGTGGTCACTTTCTGTTTTTAGATTAACAGTCAGGCTTTCCCAGAATTCAATAGGTCCTGTCCATAGTGCCAAATTTATCAATGAAGCTCCTCTGGTGGATAAATAGGTACATTCACCCAAGTGGTCTCCTTTTAATCTTCCATTCAGCGGATATAAATTACACTCTTTTAATAACTTAATCAGTGCGGTACCAGCTTTATTAATTTTCATATCTTTAGTTACTCTTTTATCCCAATAATATGGGGATAGTGCACATTCGTAAAGGAGTCATCTCCTAGTCCACTGAACGTACCTATACAGGCATTTAAGTCCCAATTAATAAAATGTCCACTTCCAAAATGTACTCATAATTTCAATCAGTAGGTTGCCCAATTGCTCCCATATGGTCATGTTATAAGATGGAGACCTTTCTGGGGGTACATAACCATTTAGTACTATTAAACATTGAGTCTGACACTTTAACAATCGGCAATGATGGCCAGCCCAGTGGCGCTGTCGCTGAGTTGGGCTGGACGCCTCGCGCTACGCCCAGCGACGGAGAAGGAAGGAATACCTGATGCTGATTCCGATTTAGCTGGGACTAATATAAAATGGAACAAAAGTAGGATGAAACTTTGAATCCCTTTTTCTTACAGGTGGACCAGGTAGTTGCAGAAGGGCAGCCACAGTATGTTATAGCAAATGATGTTTTGTATCGCATGTGTACTAACCCCTTCGGGGAATGTATAAGACAAATGATGGTGCCCCAGAAATACAGGGATAGACTAATGAACCTAGCCCATGATATCCCTATGGCTGGCCATGAAGGACGAGATAGGACATTAGGCAGATTGACTAATCAGTTCTTCTGGTCTGGGATATATGAGAATGTGGCTGAGCATTTTCGCACTTGTCCTGAGTGCAAATTGGTAGTTGAAGGTGGAAAAGGGATAAGGTGCCCCTACAGCCAATACCGCATAATGTCACCATTGAGAGAAGCGCTATGGATGTGGTAGGCCCCTAACAAAAGTTCAAAAAGTAACCAGTATATTTGGTGATTTGTGATTATGCAACCAGGCATCCTGAGGCGATACCCTTCAGGCTGTGACAGCCCCTCGGATTGCTGAGGAACTGGCTATAATTTTTAGTCGATTGGGTATCCATCAGGTCATCCTCACAGGCAGAAGTACCAACTTTACCTCAGTACTCCTCAAGGAGTTGTACAGTTTGTTAGGGTTAACTGCAGTGAAAAAATCTCCCTACCACCCCCAGACTGATAGTTTGGTGGAGCGGTTTAATAAGACTCTAAAACATATGCTCCAGAAGTATGTACAAGAAGAAAGGTGGGATTGGGACAAATATCTAGCCTATCTCTTGTTTGCATACTGGGAGGTGTCCCAAGCCACTACAGGGTTGTCACTCTTTACCCTCTTATATGGAAGAAACCCCAGAGGTCCTTTAGACGTGGTGTGGGAACATTGGGAAGAAGGGAAGGATGTCTGCCATACAAATATTGTAGGACTATATGACCAATCTTAGGAAGAAATTGGTGAAATTTGCTACTCTAGCACACCAGAATGTTGTCCATAGACAGGCAGAACAGAAGGAATGGTATGATGAAGAACTGAAAAGTAAAATGTACCATCCAGGGATAAAGTACTGTTATTGTTGCCATCTACGAAAACAAGTTATTAATGAAATGGCAAGGGCCATTTGTAGTTAATAAGCAAACTGGGAAGGTAAGTCAAACCAGACATCAGCAAAATCGAGGCAGTAGCTAACAGTCCCATCCCCTGACAAAAGAAACGTACATTCCTTTTTGAGACTGGCTAGTTATTACTGCCAGGTTATAGCTGATTTTGCCACCATAGCAACCCCACTAACAGATCTGACCGAATACAAATGTCCCAATAAGGTGCTTTAGACAAAGGAATGTAATGAGGCCTTCAGAATATTTAAACGACCCTATGTTCATCCCTGTCTTGATCAGTCCTGATTTTCTCTCCCGTTTGAAGTGCACACTGGCGCCTCTGATACTGGTATCAGTGTAGTCCTTTCTCAGACAAGGAAAGGTGAGGAGCACCCAGTCATATACATCAGCCGCAAAGTTCAGAGAGGGACAGGGAGAGGAGAGGAAGTATTCAACAGTGGCGAAGGAATGCTTAGCACTAAAATGGGCGATAGAGGCCATGAAATATTATCTGTGGGACGAGAGTTTTAATAACCCACTATGCTGGCTCCAACAGATGAAAGACAAGAATGGCCAGATAATGCGGTGGTATTTGGCTTTACAGCCTACCACTTTACCATTCAGCACAGAGCAAAGGTTGAAACATCAGAATGCTCATTTCTTGTCTCAATATGGGGCCCATGCTGATGAAACTTGACGAAATGTGTTAATATGACGTGTTTTTCTTTCTGTGAAAATGTTGAAATGTTTTGCATATAATATATTAGATAGGGTTTGTATTAAACCCTTGATATTACCCTCAGGGACTAGCTATGTATCTGAGATATGTTTAGGTATGTCTGATTACAGATACCGATTCAGTTTATAAGGGTCCCTTAGGCGGAGCTTTCAAGAGTGGGTGTGGAAGCTCCAACACTCTAGGGTTTGGGGCATATCTGACAACAGTATTACTGTTGCCGTAGTGAAGAGGTGTAACAGGCAGCCCCTGTTGTGTGTTTACACCCTGTCATAAATATGAATATGTGCAACCCCTCCCCACACCATTTTTCCTTTCACTCTTCCCTGTCCGCTTATTTTTACATTCTTGTCAGGGTAGCCAATCAGGCAACCTCTACAAACTCTTTTGCTGTCCCTTATTCTCTTGACCCCCTTTTATGCACACAGTATTATGTTCCAATTGCATATATAGGAATTAGCACATGACGCTATATTTAATAATAATCTGGTATCCTTGTAAGGATAAAGGAACTGGTGCCCCAAATATAGTTTACTTATGGGCGCTTGTGAAGGTTTTGAACTCCTGAGCTGCTGCTGTAAAATTTGCTCCGGTGCCAGTGAGAGCACTAGTCGAGGGTGCGACTTGAGACTGCTAATATACAAGCCCTGTAGTAAAAGCACTGTATGTTATGGCTTAGAAATAATTAAAGGCAAGTGGCAAAGGTTTTTCCTGAATGGAGTGAGTTGTCTGCATAAGATATTGCCGCGTGATTCTTAAGTAGGCTCCTTGCATGGAGCTGAGATAAAAGAAAGTGTGTTGGAGCAAGGGCATGCTCAGAAGCACTGGATAAGCTTGCAGCGTCAGACAGAAAGGGCGCAGCAAGTGGACACTACGGACAGGATGTAATTAAGCCCGTAGTGTCTGCTTGTACCGAAGGCTATAGAAGTCTATAATGAGTAATTAATGGGCCTCCAGCTCCAAACAGAAATATGGTTAAAAACTGGCTCTATTTTCATGTTTTGAAGCCTGTAATGCGCAGCCCATCGAAACTGCCCAATTATGTAATGTCACGGCCTATGGAAACTCTCCAATTATGTGATGCAATCACAAGGAGCTATGAAAAGGCTCACTACTAAGGGAATGTTAGATAGTCGAGTCAGTCTAGTGCTGACAGTGAGTAGGGTAAGACCTACAGTTGGTTAGTGTGTGCGACTTCACACAAGTTATTTGAGAAAAGTATTCATTGGACTATCTGGGCTGAAGAAAGTCACAGACTCTGCTGAAGGAAGCAGAGGTCTGAATTTCTTTGTGCAGGACTAATTATTTGACTTTTTTTATTTCTGTAAATAAGTGTATTTTTCTAAAATAAATTGATGAATACTTTGTGCATTTTTTACGCACTTGATCCCTGCTTTGTTGCATCGGTTATTATCCCACATATTCACAGGGCTTTCAACTATATCCTCCATCTTACTGGTTGACTACTTGTCAAAAATGTTGTAATCTAGAGCAGACCCAAAAATATGTGTAGTGTCTGCCTTAGATGCCTACATCCCCTCCAATATTCCACCTTCCCCGCCCTTGCAGATTTAGCTACTACATCTGGAGACCTAAAAATCTGTACCAGAATTTCCAGAAGAATTCTCCAATACGTTGATGAGGTTAGATGGTATGCTGATATGGCAAACTCCTTCCATTCCCTTATTGTGTGTGCCGTGTAGGTCTATCATTCCATCTTTTTATGATGGATGGTGGATTCCACTGCTACTTGAGGAGGCAGTATAGCGCAGTGGTCTAAGGCTCTGAGTTGCAAATCTGGTGACATCCAGCAGACCAGACCTGGGTTTGAATCCCACAGCTTCCACTTCGCATACTGTGTGACCCTGAGCAAGCCACTTAACTTTCTTGTGCTCCCAGGTCGCTTCCTATAAAAAGCTTTCAGCTTAGTGTGCTATTCCTGGTTAAAAAAATTGAATTACCTTGTAGGCTCACCCAATCAGATGGTCCAGAGGGTTTCTTTCAGGGGAGATCATGAGATGAAGGAGTGAGAAGGGCTCATCGGCACTCTGAGGGCTGCTATGGGTTAATCTCTTATGTATGATCTTACTTGGAGATACTTGGAGATACTGAAATGGTCTGCCTTCCCAGATGGAAGTCTGTTTGGAGCATGGAGAAGGGAGGGACCATGGTGTCCATTAATTGGTTAAAGAAACAAAGGCCCAACTTAGCCCATACTTGAAGAACCCCATCCACTTGGTTGGGTCGACACGCCATCATGGGCCATAGCTCTTAAATGAAGTTTTGTGCAGGGGCTAGATATTTTTTAGTTATGTGAATCCATTGGGTTAGCACTGGCTGAAAAGTTGGGGATTACCAAATAAATATGGTCATAATTGTGTAGGTCATTTAGGGTGGATTCTATTTCTTTCCAATAAGGATGTTGTGTGAATTATCCAGATACATATTGTGCACAGGTATGCCGCTAAGGCATATTTTGCAATATTCGGTAGATTAATGCCCCTCTGTGCCTCAGGAGTTGCAATGTTGAGAACTTTGTCCGTGGGGGTTCCTATTCCAAATGAAGTGGAGATTACCCTATCCCATATCTCTAAAATATGGCTGTTCCGTAATATGGGAAGGGTTTGCAGGTCATATATGCAGTAATATGTTTTGATGTATTGTTTCAATATGTTGAAAAGAACTCCAGGGAGAGGTGAGACCACTTAAAGAGGTCTTCCGTAATTTGAATAGTTAATGGTTCATAGTTCAGGAGCTCAAGATGGTCTAGGTTACGTGTAATTTTAATTCCCAGATATCTAAAGGATGCTCTACTCCACCTGAATGGGAACATATTCTTAAGATGTGTGGAGGATGTGTAGTTACATAGAATGACCTCTGTTTTTGCGTGTGCTCAGTTTGTATCCTGAAATACCACCAAATTCGGTAAGCACTTTCCACAACATGGGAATCGACTCCTCCGGTGAGGTGACTGTAAGCAGAAGGTCATCTGCAAATAATTATATTTTATATTCTCTGCCTCACACTGGGATTCCCAGATTTGTACGCTTGCCGACTGGTTATGGTCAGGGGTTCCAGGTAGAGGGCAAAGAGAAGGAGTGACATAGGGCATCCCTGTCTTGTTGCCACTCAAAGGGTAATGGGTCTGCTAGGGGAGCCATTAAGGCTAATGTAAGCTTGCAGTGTTGATAAATGTTCTGTAAGGTGCCAACAAAGTTATCTGTAAAACCAAATGCCGACAGAGTGGCCCACAGGAATAGCTAGGCCACCCTGTCAAAAGCTTTCTCAGCATCCAGGCTTAATAGAGCCAATGGGTACTGACTGGGTGTTGGCATGTTCTAACAGTAGGAAGGTCCTTCTCATGCTATCATGTCCCTGCCGACTTCACAAAGTCCACTTGGTCTTGTCAATTAGATGGGGCAAAAGATGTTAAAGCCTTCGGCTAGGACGCCAATTAGATGGGGCAAAAGATGTTAAACCCTTTGGGCTAGGACGACATAAACATTTTATAGTTGTAGTTTAGTAAGATTTAAGCCTGTAGGAGGAGGCATAATTTGGGTCTTTATTTGGTTTTGGAGTACTGATATTACTGAATAATGCCAGGTGGGTGGAGGTATGTCCGCTTTGCATGGCATGAAATACTGGAAGAAGGGTCAGTGATAGTATAGAGTTAAATTTTTGCAGAATTCCACCAGGTAGCCATCCTGCCCTGTTGCTTTCCTAGCTTGTGTGTCCTATATAACCCTTGAAGTTCACCATGTGTAATGGGTGCTACCAATCCTTCGGCCTCCGATTGATTAAGTTTTGATATATGGAGAGTGTTTAAATAAGGAGATATAACATGTGGCGGCATTTTCAGGTCAGCCGTGTATAGTTGTTTTGTAGAATTGGGTTAGTATGGTTCAGTTTGGTGTGCCGCGTATTTCCCGTGTCTTGTTTCCTGCTCTAAGGGAAATGGGTCTGCTAGGAGCCATTGCCTCAAGGTAAGCTTGTGAGTGTTGATAAATGTTCTGTAAGGTGACAACAAAGTCATCTGGAAAACCAAATGCCGACAAAGTGGCCCACAGGAATGGCCAGGCCACCCTGTCAAAAGCCTTCTCAGCATCCAGGCTTAGTACAGCCAATGGGACTGACTGGGTATTGGCATGTTCTACAGTAGGAAGGTCCTTCTCATGCTATCATGTCCCTGCTGACTTCAGAAAGTCCACTTGGTCTTGTCAATTAGATGGGGCAAAGATGTTCAAACCTTGGACTAGGATGGCCGATGGGTGTGCCGTCAACTTTCCCATGTCTGTATCCACCATTTGGGTGATGCACGCCCAAGCTTTTATGCTGTGAGTGCCCCCTGCAAAATTTCTGGCTTCCCAAGCCCCTCCCTCATAATAATGATGCTTAAGGAAGAATAGAGACTGCTCTATTTTGGAGTCTATAATTTTTGCACTACCCTTTGACTTGGTTGATCTATTGGGAGACATCTCCTGCATGTAGAATGACTGCAGTGTTGCAAGCTGGATTTGTAACTCCTGAGTTTCCTCCTTCCTTTTTCTTTTAGCAGAGTATGCTATTATTTCTCCCCGCATTACTGCCTTGACTGTGTCCCATAGTATGGATGGAGTAACTAAGGATCTGAATTGTTGTTAATTATCTGTGGGAGTTTTTCCTGTGCTAACTGTCAAATTTGGGATCCCTTAGTAAGGTTAAATTGAATTGACATGGATCCGGTGAGTGGTTTCTTCAGGCTCAATTTCACCTGTACTGGAGCATGATCAGATAGCAATATTGGACCATGATTTATATCCTGGATATTATCTAAATGCTTGGCCGTGGTGATTATGTAGTGTAACTATGCCAACGACCCTGTTTTGGAGGAGCTACAGGTAAAAGCTGGGGTGGTTGGGAAAAATGTGACCACACATCTGTGAATCCCAGATGGGCTAATGAGGTACACAGGTACTTCTGCCTTTCTGTAGCTCTATGAAGCGGGAGCCCATTGTGTCACGTGTGGGGTAAGGATAGTGTTGAAATCCCTCCCATTATTAACTGACCCTAAGGAGAGGTAGCAGTTTGTTGAAAAAAGGTGTGCATTTTCAACTAGAAATGATGCAAAAGGGTTGACAGTGTCCCTTTAAGGCATGATATGGGGCAGGGTGCTATTAATCCAACCTCAGGGAGTCATGAAGCACAAGGTAATGCTGCATGCCCTACACTCATAAGGTAAGAATAAGTTTGCCAAATCTGTGAATGCCTCAATGCTATTATGAAACTAAGATTTGTATTCCTTTTAAATTACTGTTTTGATAGCATAGAGGCTAACAGTTCTACTGCACATAAACGTTTCCAAATAATAATGTTATGATTCAGACTATAAGCGGACTGTTTATCTGTTTGTTTATTTAAGCGTTTAACAAAGAAATTTTATTTATTTCGTTTTTGTTGACCAGGTAAGTGCACTAGACAAATCCTGCCTATTTTCAGGCACGACCGGGAGGGATACAGATGAATGCCAAGTGACCTTGAACCAGATTAAGCTGTTGGTATTTTTGTGAATGAGGGAAATTTGGCCAGGACACCGGGAAATTCTCACTCTTTTCAATAAGTGCCATGGGATCTTTAACATCCACCTGAACTACCACCAATCCAGGCAAATGGGACCTTGGTTTAACGTGTCATCCGAAAGAGCACTTCAGAAGTGCAGCACCCTCTCATGCTGCACTACAGTGTCAGTACTGGGATATTAACCCAAGTGGCAGGTGTGGAACTGAACCCATGGCCCTCTGATCTCTCGGTCTCAGAGGCGAGTGTCTACCTACTGGGCCACCGACACTTACTGAAATACATACTGAACCTATAACATCTTGTTTCCAGATATGTCCTGGGAAGAAGGATAGGAGATAGTTAAACAATCTAATTACTAAAAATACCAGACGTTAAATACAATGATATAGAAACACATGCAGAATAATAAATATTAGAGGTAATTTAGTAATGAATGCAGTTAGAAAATATAACACTTAACCACCTAAATGTAAAGAAGGGAAAAAGCAGTACAACAGCAAGAACAGGGCAAGAGTAGAAAATGGGAGTAAGACTACCAGTGACAAGTAATGAGGGAATAAAGGAGGAAGGGGTCACAGACAGTTGCAGGAAGGATAAAAAAGTCATAAAGAGGAGACTTAAGGGAAGGAGGAGAGGGCAGATCAAACTGAAAGGGGAAGAGGGGACCAAAGTTTAGAAAAGCGTAAGAAAAACCAGATTGACCAACAGTAGATTTTCAAAAGGAAGAGAGAGAGAATGGGAAGTAGTGTTATGGGGACGGTAGGAAGAAGAAGGAGCATCGAGATGCTTTATTTCCAGCTACTGTTTAGAAATATAAGCTACCATGCAATTTGCTTATAGGCACTTACCAGCCTCCCATCACCTGAACCAAGGTCAGCCAGTCTTCCTTTCGTCCTTCTAAAAGTTTCATGACATTCTGAACCTGTGCCTTGCTGGAAGGCAGAAATGGCACCTGTGTAACAGTTGCATAATAATTACTATAAGAATTATACTACATTATGTGGTTAAGGCCAATATTTCACACCGAGGAATCACCTTCCAAACATGATAATAGAATCTAATTGACTGGTTGTGATAATCCATTGTTAGCTATGAATTATCACAATGTGGTTGACAGGTTGTGATAATCCATGGTTACATGGATTACTGAATCACCACTTGTCCACCAAATTCCATGGATTATCACAAGCTGTTAATCAAATCTCTGTTAAAAAGTTTTTCAGGTGTCGACTGTCATTTTCTCCTTAGTAGTTATGTTTGTCTCATGGACCTCCTGACTAACAGCTTCCTTAAACTGAGCTGCAAAAATGGCATTGTGATTTTTGTTTGTTGCTTCAGTTTAAATAGCCCTATAACATAACATAATAAAACGATAGTGCAAGTGTGAGTTGCAAGGTGACAATTCGGTCTTGGGGTTTATGGAACATCACACTGATTATTATGTTCTATCAATCCCTCAATTATCATCTTGTAACTCATACATGACCATAATTCATTTTATGTACATATATATATATATACATATATATATATATATATATATATACACACACACACATATCTTACAAATATACACACACACACACACACACATTTATCTATAGCTTCACCTGAGTGGCCTGGGCGCTGCTACCTGCTGGCGGCTGGACCTCTGCATCCAGCCCGCCACCGCCAGACCAAGGAAAGCAGCCACAAGCCCAAACCAAGCTCTCTACTTCAGCAGAGTGGCCCTGGCGCTACCTGCTGGCGGCTGGACCTCTGTATCCAGCCCGCCACCCCGACCAAGGAATGCAGCCACAAGTCCAAACCAGACTCTCTACTTCAGCCAAATGGCCCTGGCGCTACATCTGCTGGCGGCCGGACCTCTGTATCCAGCCCACCACCGCCGACCAAGAAAAGCAGCCACAAGCCCAAACCAGGCTCTCTACTTCAGCTGAATGGCCCTGGCACTGCTACCTGCTGGCGGCCAGACCTCTGCATCCAGCCCGCCACCCCTGACCAAGGAAAGCAGCCACAAGCCCAAACCAGGCTCTCTACTTCAGCCGAGTGGCCCTGGCGCTGCTCACCTGCTGGCAGATGGACCTCTGCATCCAGCCCGCCACCCCGGACCAAGGAAAGCAGCCAAAAGCCCAAATCAGGCTCTCTACTTCAGCCGAGTGGCCCTGGCACTGCTACCTGCTGGCGGCCGGACCTTTGCATCCAACCCGCCACCCCCGACCAAGGAAAGCAGCCACAAGCCCAAACCAGGCTCTGTACTTCAGCTGAGTGGCCCTGGAGCTGCTACCTACTGGCGGCGGACCTCTGCATCCAGCCCGCCACCACCTGACCAAGGAAAGTAGCCACAAGCCCTAACCAGGCTCTCTACTTCAACTGAGTGGCCCTGGCGCTGCCATCTAATGGTGGTCAGACCTCTGCATCCAGCCGCCACCCCGGACCAAGGAAAGCAGCCACAAGCCCAAACCAGGCTCTCTACTTCAGCAGAGGGCCCTGGCGCTTACTACCTGCTGGCAGCGGACCTCTGCATCCAGCCCGCCACCCCTGACCAAGGAAAGCAGCCACAAGCCCAAACCAGGATCTCTACTTCAGCCGAGTCCCTTGGCGCTGCTACCTGCTGGCGGCTGGACCTCTGCATCCAGCCCGCCACCCCTGACCAAGGAAAGCAGCCAAAAGCCCAAACCAGGTTCTCTACTTCAGCCGACTGGCCCTGGCACTGCTACCTGCTGGTGGCCAGACCTCTGCATGCAACCCGCCACCCCTGACCAGGAAAGCAGCCACAAGCCCAAACCAGGCTCTGCTTCAGCCGAGTGGCCCTGGCGCTGCTGTCCTCTAGCGGCCGGACCTCTGCATCCAGCCCGCCACCCCGACCAAGGAAAGCAGGTATCGTTGGTCAGCTCCTAGCTCGGAGCTGTCAGGCTTCCATCCCCATAATTGGACTGGCTCCTGTGGACAGTGGCTGCTTCCTGATTGGATGCTGTAGATCCCATTGAGAAAGAAAGCATACAAGGCACCTTTTTCAAAACACAGCTCAGCCACTGCCTTGCTGTACTGCTCTCTGGATATTTTTTTTTTCGCCAACCCCCACCCCTCCTCCCTCCTTTATTAAGTACACTTCCCCAGTGATCCCCACCCCAGAGGCCTCACACTAGTCAATTACAGCAACTTTAAAGGGACTCTTTCTGTAACTTTAAAGGGGTGATCCTCTCTCGTGCTCAAATAACTTATTGTCCTCAATGCATCCAGGATCAAGTGCATTGACACTGACTATGGTCCTTCTCCTACTTCCTACACCAGCCCCACCTTATTTAGGACCATCACCCTCTACGCATAGTACCCCCCTTATCTGCAACACCTCTATCAGACCCCCGACGCTCGATCACCTCCTCTTGGTACCCCCCACACACACACACTTCCACTCCTGCTACCTCTTACTTCCCAGTCATACCTTGGTCTCTTCTCCTAAATGCCTTTCCCACCCTTAGTACTCTACCCACCCTTGCACCCGCCCGAGTCAGTCGCCCAGGAGAGATGCCACAATCACTACCACGCTTTGGTGCGCCTAATCACCCTACTGTTGCTTCTATCAGGTAACATTCATCCAAACCCTGGCCCCGTGCCCAACCTTATGAACAAGTCTGCCCAGGCTCAAGGACTCACACAGCTTCTATGAATATTTGCAGCCTCCTTAAGAAGGCTGCTGCATTCAATGCTGGGTTACTCAGCACCAACCGGACATTGTCACACTCACCGAAACCAGGTACTCCAAATCCAACCGACTCTTCATCTCCTCCCTGTTACACCCTTTCAGGAAGATCTGGGTGATAAACATGGAGGTGGTTGTGCTGTCTATATGCATGACTCCTTCCTTGGACATGCACTTCCACCACCCAAGCTTGATAACGGGCGCAAACCCTCACACTAAAATCTCCCCAACCCTGGTAAGGGCCCACTTTCTCAACATTGCCTAGATGCCTCCCAGAAAGCAAGACCTCACCATTCAGGCGCTTTCTGACTACCTCTCTTGCCTACCACCCAAAATGGCCCAGATAATTGTTGGTGACCTGAATATCAACTGGTTCTCCGCCATGGCCTCCCAAACCAAAGATTTGTTTGCCGCCCTTGACATGTCCCAGCTTGTCACCACCCCAACTAGATTCAACCCCTCTACTGGCTCCAGCACCCTCCTGGATATCGCCATTACCAACCGTCCCCAGAGAGTGCTTGATATCAGTGTACTTCCCAACTCACTTAGTGACCACTAACCGGTCGTATTCTCTTGGTCCACTGTCAACGGCAAACCTGCACCACAAACCACCCAGCGAGGTCGCTTACTCCCAGGCAGCTCGTGCGCCTTAAACTGTACATCTCCACACCTGGATTGGTCTCAATCAAGCTTGCACCATCCACAGACAAGGCATTGGATTTTTCACTCACACTTTTAACACTGCCTGTGACCGCTATGCTCCCTTCGCTAGACACTGCACCAAAAAGCAAAACATGCCCTGGGTTTACCCCTCCCACCTTCACAAACTTAAAATGAGAGACAACCTATGGCACATTGCCATGGAATCTAGCAAGCCAGGTGATGAAGCATAGTGTACAACGCTAATGCAATAAGTGTACTTGGGCCATTCGACAGGTCAAAGCCCAGTACTACCAATCCATTCTTGTCTCCTCCTGGGGGTAGGCTAGAAACTTTTGGGATAATGCAAGGAGCTGAATGGGAAATCCTGCTCCCCCACCCCCTCTCAACACTCCTTTAATGGAACTGTCTGCTTTGACCCCTTGGCATTGCAGACTGCCTAAACCACACTTTCTCAGACCTAAGTTCAGTCCTGCCCAGTAACTTCTTTGACCCCATCCAGTAGCACCCCTGCCCACCCCCAGAGACTCCTTTCTACTTCCACGTACTATCGCCCATTGAGGCTAGACCCTTCTGCAAAAAGCCGTTAGTAGTAACAACCTACTGGACACTAGGTTACTTTGTCTGATATTGGATGCTATCCCTGGTCCCACTTACCGGGCTGCTCAACCGCTCTCTGTACCTAGTTTAGTTCCCAGCACATGGAAAACCACCATCATCACTCCCATCCTAAAGAGCGGCGACGAGTGACCCCAGGTAACTATCGACCTGTCTCCATCCTCCCCCACTCTCTAAGGCCCTTGAAAAGTAGTTGCCAACCAGCTTGGAATACTTGGCCATGCACAATATCCTGTTCCCTAGACAACATGGCTTTTGTGCGGACACAGCACCACAACCGCTGCTACTTGAATTCTCCAACTTCCTGCACTTTGCTCTTGATGCCGGAAGTCCTGCGGTGCCGTGTTCATTGACCTCTCCAAGGCCCCTGACACAGTTTGCCATCCTCTCCTGCTTGACTCCCTCAGATGCCTTGGTTTCTCCCCAGCCCCTTGCATGGTTCACCAGCTACCTCTCTGCCAGAACTCAGTGTATAAAAATCAATAGCGCCCTATCTGACACGTGACCTGTCTTCTCTGGGGTTCCCCAAGGCTCCATTTTAGGCCCTCACCTCTTCAGTCTCTACCTCAACTCCTCTCCTTGGCCTGTCCAAGTAAGATCCTCCTCAAGTGGATGATGCTGTGCTCTTGCCGTTAACCCCAACCCAACACACTCCAGGCCACCTCAAACAAGTTTTGATACAGCTGAGCATTGGTTCACATCACGTAAGGCTAGTCCTGAACCTAAAAGACCAAAGCTATGCTCTTCTCGCATCACCAAAGCAAAGCCAGTGGTGCCCCTCTTGTGATACTGCCTAGCACACAAACCCCACTGAGTAGGTTTCCTCCTACAAGTATCTGGGCATTACCTTTGATCTGGCACTTTCCTTCCATTTCCATATCAATGCCCTTTCTACCACCAATGTCAGGATTGGACTGTTATACTACCATAGGGACTGCCTACTACAGAGAGGCCCTTAGATTGGCAATCACTTCCTCTGTCCTGTAGCTAATCGACTCTGGGTTACCCATCTATGCTGCAGCCGACAACATTGTGCTTGCAAGAACCCAGCTCTCTATAAATAAGGCCTGCAGGCTAATGCTGGGAACCCCTAGGTGCACCATCGTGCATCTTGTACTCCTACCAACCTGCTCAACCTTGAAGAAAGACTCCGCTTCCAAACCTGCCTTCTTGTAAAAAGACCCTGCTGAGGCTCCCCAGTGCGCCACCTCCTGCAGCGTGCCTCCCCCTCAGTCTCCACCGCAGCACTGCAAAACCTCCCTTACTGTCCCCAGGGTGGAGACCTCTATGACCCAGACTCCTTTGCTATCGGGCTCCCTCCTGGTTCAATTCCCTCCCAGCCAATAGCTCAGCTCCACTAAGCTTGGTCCTTTCAAGGTCTCCCTCAGAAGCCATCTGACAAGCACTCACTGTTGCAACTGCACATAATCCCCCACCTGCCCTTACCTTCACCCCTAGGCTGGGTCTGCCCTGTCTACTTTTGCTGTATATACCTGGGGTCTAAGCAACATCTGCTGGCTAATGTAATAAAATATCTCTGGTTGCTACCTGACTCGTGCACCTATATTATGACTGCTGTGATCTACCTATTACCAATCAATCAATCAAAATCTTTATTTATCCAGGCGAACATCATTGAGCAGAGCTCTTTACAAGATGGACCTGGTTAGAACAGGGTAGGGTAACCTCCATCATAAAACATATAAATACATGTAAATAAGTATATAAACACAAACACAATGGTGCAGTAATAGGGAGTCAAATGATAAAAGGAAGACAAGGCAAGCCATAACAGAGGAGGATTCAAATACAAGGGGCAGGTTCACCATTGTACCATGCAACTGTATATAAACCATGTTCTCTGTAAGAAGTACCAGTTAGTTCATTTACCAGGGGCAGTCACTAGTACTAGCCATTAAAATGGCTTGGAGAACCACCAACTAATGGCAGGTGGGGTACCAGGATGTAATATGTGCGAAGGATAAACATTATGAGAAGTGAAGTCCCAAGGATAGGTCGGTAGAACTGATGTGGCGGTGGGGAGTTAGGACTTTATAGTATGACAGTATAGGTTGTGGATGAGTGCAGTATAGAGCTGTGAAAGAAGGCTGGAGAAAGCGAGAAGATAGACCAGTATCAAAGGGAGGACAGAGGCATCAAGGTGTTACATGAAAGCATGATAACAGACCAGGGCCAAGGGAAGAGCAGGCACTAAGTAATTCGTTCATGGTTAAATGGTACAGGTTAGCATGATGGTCATGGAAACAATTGCACTGATCATTTCTGAGACATGAATATAAGAGCTTGAAAGATGAGATGCTGATGGGTGACCTCAGTTTCAGGTTTTTGCAATTTATTCCACAAGGAGGACAGTGTAAAGCTTACAGCAGCCCTGCCAAAGAGAGAGTTAACTTTGGGAACCATCAGTAGGAAAGATCTGCAACTTCTCAGGCGATTGCCTACTGGTTTTATAGGAAGTCAGTCTGTAATGTATTGGGGCAGTTTTTGGAGATGGCTCTCAGGGTCCAAAGGCTGCATTTTATCAAGCCTGAATTGAAGAGAACTCACCCCACTGACTGATATAGGGAGCAGTGGTGGGTGGAATAAGGCAGGCCTGTGATGAACCTCAAAACTCTATGATATAATGTGTCAAGTTTGGTGAGGTAGGAAATGGGACAGTGACTGTAGAGGATGTCAGCATAATCTATCAAGGATAGAAAGGTTGATTGTACCAGCTGTAGTTTGGCTTGTACCACCAGTGAATGTTTGTAACACTGGTTGCTCTTTTAATCTAAGCGTAATGTACTGTACTGTTTTGTTTGTTGTGATGTATTGCTTTCTTGATGGGGTGCCTTTGTAAATGAGTCTATGACTCAAAGGCCTGTAAACCGATGATCTAATAAATAAAATAAATATATCTGTATCTTATAAATTTGTGATCCAACCAGGGTGACCCAATGAGATGTCACATCTCGTTTTCACTGGTATCTTGGGTAAATCGCTATGGACAACTGGCAGAAAGTTTTCCCTACAAGCAGATATCAAAATACATATGTAAAGCACACTAAACATTAGAAAAATAACTTTAGTAGGCGCGTGGTTTAAGGCTCTGAGCTGCAAATCTGGTGACATCCAGCAGACTAGACTTGGGCTTGAATCCACAGCTTCCACTTGCATACTGTGTGACCCTGAGCAAGTCACTTAACTTCCCTGTGCTCCCAGGTCGCTTCCTGTAAAAGCTTTCAGCTTAGTGTGCTACTCCTGGTTAAACAACTAAATTAAAAAAGGAAACATAAACAATGCTGCTTACGTGTAATAATATAACTGTAAATTTGGGCATGTGTAAAGTCTGATTTATCACCCCAGTGCACTGTTTTGTATGTTTGTTTTGAAATAGTCCCTTTATTTCTTGCTTAGGGCCACATATTAGTGAAGCATTTTTCCCCAATACTAATTTTTTTAATTACTTAGCAATTAGGAATTCAGTCACTTCAGTTGAGCTGAACACTACAATGAAGCATAACACAATGACATCAGATCAGCAAGAATGCAAGACAGTGCATTTTAGTAAAATACAGAGCCTCATTAATAACTAGGATTGGTGTCTGCTTCATACGGTTTCTGATTTATTATTGCATAAATCTCCTCATAGTTGTCTGCTTGCATGGTACAGCAAGCTGAAAACCACTTCTGACAACAAGCAACTAAACAGCCTGTCAAGTCAAACAAGCTAGTTGAATGAAAGCAATGTGAGAATAGGGGTTTAACAATTAAAGAGAACAAGCAGCATGAAGAGCCCCATACTCAAGTGTGGGGCTGGTCCCCAATCTGCATGCTGTCTGCAAAGAATATTTTTATTTTACTGTTTACTGCAGTATTAGCAGCCTGCATCAGATGGATTCTGTTGCCATTCAAGCTGATATTTTCTGTAATCAGAAATCCCAGAATCCCCTACAGCTAACATCAGAGGAGGGCTGCAGCAATGAAGATTTAATAGCCTGAAACTCAAAGCTTTATAAGATTTAATCATATGCTTGCGGTCCTGCTGTTCTTCCAGGCTAAGTATGGTTATCTTGACCCAGGAGAACAGTAGAACCAGCAAACAAAAGTTCAAGGGCCCATTATTCAAAACTTTTCCTGGGTGCAAAACTGAGTTTGCAAGGGATTAGCGCAGATGGGCAATGCTGAAAAGCCTGTTAGCGAGGAAAACTCAGTTTGTGATTGGGCAGTAGTCGGGGCGCAATGTAAATGTAAATGAAGGCGGGGACCTGAATATTGATGCAGTCCAATATTCAGAGTATATGCCCCATGCAAGACCGTTGCACTGTCTACTTTAAACTCGCATATACTGCCAATCCAAACCCCAATTTACTCCCACGCAACCCTAGCGGTTGGCAGAGGAAGTGTGGTCCCCTCGCTAACCTGGCTAACACTGCGGTCCCTGGCATCTAGTAGTGCCCCTCCCATCACCGCCATATAATAAAAATAGAGTTTCCTGTTGTCTAGTAGTCCCCCGCCAAGCCTATCACTGACCCAAAATACAGTATAGATTTTCCCAATGTCCAGTGGTCCTCCCACCGCCAACTGCTGGCCCAATAATAAATGAGATATTCCTTGGTGTCTAATCATCCCCCTTTCACCAGCCCGATGTGCAGTATAGAGTTTCCCTGGTGTCCAGTGGTCCCTCCTCCCACCCTCACCCATGCCTGATGTTGCAAGGCTATTCCCTGATATCTAGCAGTCTCACCTCCCAATCCCGATCTCTTGTCTGTATCCTAACGCTCACTGAGAGCTCAGTTGGTGGCCGGCCATGGTGGAGAGTGGAGAGCTGTGCCAGTCATGGGCTAAGGGAGGAGCGGGTGGGGCCAGTACCTGCTGGCAGGGAAGGGAGGTGGAGGGGTCTACTAGACTCCTAGGAACAGATGTATCTCATGTACAGGTGGGTCAAGATAGGGAGAGGGGACCGCTAGATCACCTGGGAGTTGTATCACATATACAGGGATCGGAGTTTAGGAGGGGAACCGCTAGCCACCAGGGAGTTTTCCGGATATAGATAAGGGATTGGAGATAAGGAGGGAGGAACGCCAGACACCAGGGAAACTCTATTGCTGTTATCGGGCTGGTGATCTGTGGGGGGCCCACCAGACAACAGGGAAAAGAACAATTATGTAAGAACTTACCATAACCAGTAGATCTTTGAGGGATCTCAGTCACCATCAGTGAAGCAGGATCCACTCGGAAGATTGTCAACAGTACAACTGTGCCACCCATATTGTCAACGTCACCAACCCTATCAAGCCGTGGTGGCCCCACTCTCCTCAGTTCTTTCCCCTGGAGACAAATAGAGCATAGCTCTAGCCATGGGGGACCAAGGAGAGAGGTGCCCAGACCCATATGAAAGGCTGAACACACCAGACAGCCAGTTCTCACAAGGGCACCAAGAGGGGGGATGGTGGGAGGAAAGCAGACCTGATGACTAAGATCCTCGAGATCTACTGTTACGTAAGTTCTTATGTAACTATTCTATCTTCTTCGGGTATCTCAGTCATCAGGTCACACCATAGAACAAGCCCCAAGCAGTTACAGGTGCAACACACACCTGGGAGAAGGCCCAACCATAAAACTTAAGACAGGAGGCCCTGCAGCACAGCCCTGCAAAACCTGCACAGGCTCTTCAGGCAGTGTCCATACTATAGTGCTTGAAAGTATGGATGGTATTCCAGGTGGCAGCAGCACAGATGTCAGCCACTGAGACCCCTCAGAAGCAAGCCACAAAGGTAGCCATGCCTCTTGTGGAAGGAGCTTTTAATCGCTCAGGCAATTCTTTGCCATATTTGTAGAACACAATGCAATTTGCCAACCATTTGGATAAACACTACTAGAAACTGAAGCACCCTCTCTACCTGGGGCGAAAGGAAACAAACTGCTTTGACTTTCTACATCTCTTGGTGAGAAGCAGGCAGTACTTCAAAGTTTTGCGACATCTAACATATGAAGCAGTGATTCGCCTGGACTGGCACGCTCAGGAAAATAAACAGGAAGGTGGAGAGATTACAAGTAAACGCAGAGACCACCTTAGGAAGAGACTTAGATTTGTGCACAAAGACACCCTGTCTTTGTGAAAATCAAATAAGGCTCCATACGCCAGAGGGCCTGAAGCTCTGAAATTCTTCAAGCAGAAGAAATGGCAACTAAAGGCTTTCCAAGACAGAAAGCGTAACTCGCAAGTTGCAGTGGGCTCAAAGGAGACAGGTCAACTTCTCCAAAACAAAATTCAAATCCCAAGACAGGACACGAGAATGGATTGGGGTTTCAGATGCAGGATGCCCTTAAAAATCTACAGGAGACATCCAGCTAAGCAATCGTCAGGTCACTCATGGGCTCATGAAAGGCCAAAATAGCCAACAGATGCACCTTGAAGGATGAGTACTGGAGACCCGAGTCAGACAGAGAATCAGGTAGTCCAAGATGTGGTTCACGGACAGGTAAAAGGGTCCAGGTTATGTTTGGCAGTCCAGATGGCAAACCACTTCCACTTCATGGTATACAGTGCCTTCAGAAAGTATTCACCCCCTTGGATTTTGTCACATTTTGTGATGTTGCAAACTCAAATTAAAATACATTTATATGGGATTTTTTTGTCACGTATCTACACAAATTACTCTATAATGTCAAAGTGGAATGAAACTTCTGGAATTTTGTGTACATGTAATTTAAAATAAAAACCTGAAATGTCTTGATTTGATAAGTATTCACCCCTTTGCTATGACACTCCAAATTGAGCTCAGGTGCATCCAATTTCCTTGTGAGATCACTTTAAAACTTGAATGGAGTCCACCTGTGGTCAGTTCAAATAGTTGACACAATTTCAGAGGAAATACACCTGTCTATATAAGGTCCACTGTTGACAGTGCATGTCAGAGCAGAAACTCTACCATGAAGACCAAGAAGTTGTCGTGAGAACTCCATGATAGAATTGTGAGGAGGCATAGATCTGGGGAGGGTATAAAACATGTCTAGGGTGTTGAAAGTTCCCAGGAGCACAGTCAAGTCCATCATTAGGAAATGGAAAGATTATGGAACCACCCAGACTCTTCCTAGAGCAGGCCGTCCTCCCAAACTGAGCAACCGGGCAAGAAGGACCTTAGTTAGGAAGTGACCAAGAACCCAATGACCACCCTGACAGAACTACAGAGTTCCATGACCGAGATGGGAGAACTTGTCCAGAGGACAACAATCTCTAGCACTTCACAGATGTAGCCTCTATGGGAGGTGGCTAGATGGAGCCACTCCTGAGAAAAGGCACATAATAGCATGCCTGGAGTTTGCAAGAAGGCACGTGGCAGACTCTGAGACCATGTGGCAAAGATTCTCTGGTCTAATGAAACAAAAATTGAACTCTTTGGCCTGAATGCAAAGCGCTATGCCTGGCGCAAACCGAACACAGCTCAGCACCCGTGAACACCATGCCTACCACGAGCATGGTGATGGCAGCATCATGTTATGGGGATGCTTTTCAGCGTGCAGGGACTGGGGCACTTGTCAGGATAGAGGAACAATGAATGGAGCCAAATACAGGCACATCCTTGAGAAGAACCTGCATCAGTCTGCAATAGACCTTGGACTGGGGCGAAGATTCACGTTCCAACAGGACAACGACCCCAAGCATACAGTCAAAGCAACACTGGAGTGGCTTTAGAACAAGAAGGTGAATGTCTGAGTGGCCCAGCCAAAGCCCAGACTTGAATCCCATTGAGAATCTGTGGAAAGACTTAAAGATTGCGGTTCACCGACGCTCCTCATCCAAGTTGACAGAGCTTGAGCAAACCTGCAAGGAAGAATGGGGAAAATCCCAAACCCAGATGTGCAAAGCTGATATAGACATACCAAGAAGACTCAAAGCTGTAATAGCTGCCAGGCGCTTCTACAAAGTATTGACTCAGGGGTGAATACTTAAGTAAATAAGTTATATCAGGTTTTTAATGTTTCATACATTTTTTTACACAATACAAATATTTTGCCCCTTTCAAATGTTGAGCATGCTGTGTGAATCAATGGGGAAACGAATCATTTCAATGCATTAAAAATTCTGGTAGTAACACAACAAAATGTGACAAAATCCAAGGAGGGGCGAATACTTTTGAAGGCACTGTAAGTGGCTTGAGTGGACGGCTTCTGGATGGCCACTAGGACGTCTGCTACTCTATCAGATATTCCGAATCTGGCTATGGCTATGTTCTCAGGAGCAAAGCATACAGATGGAGGGACCTGAGTTTGGGATGAATCAGAGTCCCCATATCCTGGGTCAGCAGGTTCCTGCATAGGAGAGAGACACGGAGGTTCCTCCACTAACTGCTGTAGCAGAGAAACCATATCTGCCAAGGCCTGAATGGAGCTACCAGAATCACGCTGGTCCCTTGATTAGCACTCTCTGAGTGAGAGGAAATGGAAGGAAGGCATAAAGGAACCTCCCGCTCCAGGAGAGGGTGTCTAGACAGAAGCCTCCAGGCCTTGGATCTAGTGAGCACAAATGGAGCAGTTTTGCGTTGAGTGGGAACGCAAAGGTCCAATTCTGGATGATCCCATCTGTCGAACAAGTCTTCTGCCACAGATGAGAGGAGCTCTCATTTGTGCATGCTGGAGTGTGTCTGGCAGAGACTGTCCAGCAGAGTGTTTAGCACACCTGGCACATGAACCACCACAGTGTCAGACCGTGAGCCAATGCCCAGTATCACAATCTCATGGCCTCCCTGCACAGGGGATATGAATGAGTCCCCCAAAGCTTGTTGATGTAGTAGACTACACTTAGACTGTCTGACTGCACTAGCAGCTGACCCGGAGCAAAGTGTTTCTGAAAGGCTGCATGGCATAAGAGCACCGCCCTCATCTCCATAACACTAATGCACAGGGAGGTTTCCACCTAGGACCAAGAGCCCTGGGATTGGAAAGGAAGGTGTGATCCTTAGCCCAGACTGGACGTGTCCGTGGTGAGGATTTGTTGTGAGGAGGAGATATGGAATGAGACTCCTTGAAGCAGATTTAAGGGGTTCATCTGCCACTGTAGTACCTCGTGGACTGGGGAAGAGACCAGGACTGGATGATCCAACTCATTTGTACACAGGTCCCACTGTACTCAGAGGGACCACTGGAGGATGCACACCTGAAGACTGACACGTGGAACAGTGGGTATGGCCACTGCCATCAGACCTAGCAATCTCAGGTACACCCTGGCAGGAATATAGCGGGTTTGAGCAACTTCCTGAGCTTGGGCTTTAAGGCACTCCATCCTGTTTTGGGACAGGCCTTTCCTTGTGCCAAATCTGGGACCATTCCCATATATTGCAGGATTTGAGATGGTACCAGAACCAACTGGCAAATTGACAGTGATGCCATGGAGCAAAACAGCTGGAGAGTTCTCTCCAGAGTCAGCAGAAGCTGTTCCTGGACAGTGCCTTTAGAAGTCAAGCATCCAGATAAGGGAAAACATACAGCCCCTCCCTTTTTGAGAGCTGCTGCTACTGCTGTTAAAACTTAGTAAAGACCTGTGGTGCAGAGGACAAGCCAAAGGGCAACACTTTGAACTGATATTGCTCCACTTGAAATGCAAAGTGGAGAAACCTCCTGTGAGGGGAAAGACCGATATGTGAAGAAAAGCATCCTGCATGTCCAGTGAGTACAGTCTGTCTCTTGCCTTGAGGAGGGGCAACACGCCTGGCAAAGTTACCATCTGGAACTTTTGTCTGGGTATACAGACTGAGGTCCTTTTGGGGACAAGGAAAAACCTGGAATAAAACCCATTTCTCTGGTGTCTAGGTACTGGCTCAATGGCCTGCTTGTGCAGAAGGGACTGTACCTCCTCCTGGAAAACAGACAAGTGAGTCGGGAAGGGGGTCACTGGAGGGTTTCAGAGGTTGCTTGATAATCTCCAGGACATGACCCCTTTTATGATCTGCAAAATCCAGGCATCTGAAGTTATGGTTCTCCATTGGCTTAGATGGAGGAGAACTGACCTTCAACCACCACATTTTGGTTGGGGACCAGAAGAGGGGACTGGCAAGAAGTCAAGCAGTGGAGGGTGCAGCCGCATGGGCTGGTCCTCACTTCGGACATTGCCCGCATCTCCACTGTTGGAGGGGCAGGCAAGACAGCTAGGCTCTATGCTTCCTTGAGGGTGAGAGGCTTCACCTGGTCTATTGGTTGCTTTGCAAATGGGGGACACTGTCTACCTCTCAGCTGAGTATGTTAGAGAGAGGACAGACTTACTGCCTTGCCTGAGGCTTGCAGATCACTGATAATGTCCTGAACCACGGGGCAAAAGCTTAGTACCATTAAAGGTGCATTAGCACCTTCTGCTGTACATCAGCAGCGGAACTGGATACCTGCCTCAGCTAGGAGTGCCTACATAGGCATATGCCTGTGGCAGCAGCCTGGCAATAGTGTCAGCTATGTCATGGAGGGCTCTGAGGAGGCGTTTCCCAATGTCCTCCACTTCCTGAAGGCACTTCAGCAGCTTCTGCTTTTGTGCGCCATCTGGGAGGCCTGGGCAGCAGCCTGCCCTTCTTCCAATCAGCTTTTGTTTTTTCACCATGTGAGACAGATAGTTTACAATCCTCAAACCCAGTGTGGAGGAGGCATATACCGTCTTACTCCAGAGGTCAATTCTGCAAGACTCTTTGTCCGGAAGGAGAATGAAGGTGCTTAGGCACCTTAGACCTGTCGTGGGCTGCCTTAATGACCACTGAATCTGTTCTGGGCTGGACAGCATAGCAGAGAAACACCCTGATGGGAATTGTAAAGTTTGTCTGCTCTCGTGGGCATAGCTGACACTATGTCTAGCCTGTGCCAAGCTGCCGTGGCTGCATTCCTCAAGGCATGCAAAATAGGAGGAATGATTTTGGGGAGATTCTGGGATCTCCAGGAGTCCACCAGCTCTTTACTGGTGGCATTTTCTTCCTCAGTGTGGAAGCCTATGGCTGAGGATAGCTGCTTCATCACATGACAAAATATGGGGTCCTTAGAAGGAGACCTGGGAGTATGCTTACAAAAATCCTTGCTGACAGAGGAAGCTATGGATCTGACAAAGACCAGGATCTCGTCCTCTTCTTCCTCCCTCGTCAGGAAGAATGAGGTCTGCATAGTACTCTTCTTGAACATCGACCTCTATCAAATCTAGGTCTGGCGTCGAATGTGCCACCGTCGGCTTGCAGGAAACTTCCCATGGCCGATGTGTAGGTGTCCATGATGAAGCTGACAGCGTTGGAGAATCAGTCTATACAGCCCACCTGTTGGACAATCACCGAAGTATATTTTGTCAAAATTTTATTCAGGTCAACCACATTCATCAACAAAGGGAAGGTTGAGCGGCATAGGTGTCGACGACCTGCCTGCTGGACCCTGTGAAACCGAGGAGTTGGTAGCCCTGGAGGGAGAAGGGTTAGGACTTGACTAGAGGGCTGTCAATGACGAGTCCATCATTGATGAAGGAGGGCCGATGACCTGGAAGTTGACAGCTGACCATCCTGCGAATCAGGCGGGGTGCTATTGGTATGAGTCTGGTGGGCGCAGAGACATGGATAGTAGTTTAATGTGTCAGGCGAGCAGATGAGGATATCCTGAAGAAGGAGAAGAGGCCATTGAGGAATGAGATCGTCGCCAGGGGACCGATCACAATCTCGGTCTTTTATGACTTTTCCCGAGGACTTGTCTCAGGCCTTGGAGGCCTGACAGCTCAATGACCTCCTTTGTGACTGACAGGCTGGGACCCCAGAGGACCTCTGCCGGAACTGACTACCTGTTGATCCATCAGGACATTTTAAGAGCCTTTCTGCATTACCTGGGGATTGTATGGTTAAATATCTGGCAGAGCTCACAGAAACTTCCTGGTCAGGCCCAAGACAGCAAACACAGAGAGAATGTTCATCTGTGGGCAATATTTTTCCGCAGTGGCAGCGATGGAGAGAGAAGTTGAAGGATTAACTCTTGACAAAAACAAGTTGAATGAATCTCTTTAATAAGAGATTCTGAAAGATCAGAAGAAAGGCTGTAGGCGAAAAAAGGTGCAAATACTGTACTGGACCCTCAGAACTCTGCCCTCCATAATTTCCCATCTGTCACCTCCTCCCTCCCTGTTTCTGCCATTCCTCCCCTTGCTATCACCCCTCTTCTCCTTAGTAAATACAGAGCAGAAGTAATCATTTAGTGCTTCTGCCTTATACGCCCCTGGTTCCACCCAACCCCCTCCTTCCTAATCCTTACTATGTGGTCCTCACAGTTCCTTTTCTCCCTGATGTACCTAAGAAGTCCTTCTCACCCCTCCTTAATGCCTTGTGCCAGCCTGAGCTCGGTAGATGCCTTGGCTCCCCTTACTGCCCGTCACCTCCTTAGATTCCTTCAGGTACTCCTCCCTGTCCTCCGCCTCCCTGTTTTCTTGTACCTCCTAAAATGCAGTTCTTTTCCTCCTTACCTTTTCCATGACCTCCTTGCTCACCCAGCTCGGTTTCTTAGCCCTAGCCTTACTGCTCTGTGCCTTGCCTTCCTGAAGTCCAACACCCTTGTGCAGATTCCCTCCTCCCTTGCCCATATCAAATGTGAGCCATACTGAGTGGTGGTCACTCTCTGACAGTGGTTCTTCCACCTAAGTTCCCTCACAAACTCTCCATCTGCCAGCACAAGGTCAAGAGTATTCCCTAACCTAGTTGGTTCACTGACCATTTGCATCAGGAAGCTGTCCTGGAAGGCATCCAGCAGTATCTGCTCCCTTATAGCTGGTTGTTGGGGTACTCCAGTCCACTCCTGGCATGTTGAAGTCCCCCACAATCACCACACTACCCTCACGCAGGTCCTTCTGAACTGTACTGCTAGTTCCCTGTCTAACTCCTCTGTCTGAGAGGGTGGCCTGTACAACACTCCTACTCTGAGAGTCCTATTCTTGGAATCCTGGAATTGCATCCAAAGTGACCGTGCTACCCTCCTCCCTTCCTCCCTTACACACTTCAGTCCTTCCCTCACATAAAGTGCTATCCCTCCTCCTTTCCCAATCACCCCTATCCCTATGAAATAACCTGTACCCTGGTACAGGCAGGTCCCAGTCATTGTATTGGGTGGCCCATGTTTCTGTGATGGCCGCAATGTCCACCTCTCTCTCTGCCATGAGTGCCTGTAGGTCTGCAGTTTTCCTTCCAAGGCTCCTAGCATTAAAGGTGACCACCTTCCACCCCTTCCCCCCCATCCTGCCCTCCTTTACTAGCATCACCAATAGTACTTTGCCCTTTGTCACGTTATGGGGGGTAGCTCATGTGGCTTCCCAACCTGTGGTCTCTGCATGTCTCTTGTCCACTTGCCACCTCCCACTCCTAGTTTAAATTCCCAACTTCCTCAATGTACTCTGCTATCCTCTGTTTCAACACTTTCTTTCCTTCCTCGCTCAAGTGTAGTCTGTCTTTGGCATAAAGACTACTGTCCTCCCAGGTCCCTCCTCACCCCCCACCAGCCCATACCCTTTAGCATGACACCAGGTTCTTAGCCATCTGTTAAATTTCTCTATTCTCAGCTTTCTTGTCGTGCTTGCCTTGGACACTGGGAGTATCTCTGAAAATGTTACTGATCTTCCTGTCCCCTCATGTAATTGTCCAAGTCAAACCTTCTCTGGACTATATCTACCGTCTTGTTAGCCAGGTTGATCATCCCCAGATGTATAATCAAATGAGGCTTGTCCCTACCCCTTCAAGCATAATTAAGAACAGACTGTCCCACCCTTTCTGCTGTCATTCCTGGCATGGCCTCCAACCAAATGAGACTGTGCCTCTCCTCTTGCTACCCCACCTGACTCCTCTTAGTACTAAGTCCCCAGCACTAAGTTTCCACTCATCTTACTTCCTGTTTGCTTCCATTCCTCTCAGTCCTGGCTCCTCTTCTTCCTCCTGCACAGTATTTCTCCCCTTCTGCCCCTGTTGTAATTCCCCAACAGAACATCCCCGCTCCAGTTTGGTCCGGCATTTCCCAGTTACTCCTCTAATTTCATCACCTCCCTCCTCCTACTTCCCTCAAGTACTGCAGAAAATTTTCTGAAGACCCTTCACCACTGACCACTTTCTCTCTTCATAGTAACCTGTTCCTTCCTTTCCACTCCATGACTGTTGCCACTTCTCCTCCCTTCACAAGTCCCTATCTCCTTTTTCCACTTGTCTTTTGTCCCTGACCTGGTTTCCCTGGACCCCGTTCTTCTTGGCCTGGGCCTCTCTGTCTCTGCTTCCCTTCTTCTGCCCTTTCCTCACCACTGTTGGCTCAAATCCTCCTCCTCCCTCCTCATCCCTTCCTCCAGTATTGGGCTATAGCCTCCTCTAGTCTGCCTTGCCTGTCTTAGCTCCTCCTGTAGACCCTCAATCTCCTTTCTAAGTTTCCCTATGTGGTTGCACACTAAACATCCCCCACCCTCCAGGCAATTTTTAGAAAGATTGGCGCACCGCATTGTTGCAGCCTACCACCCTACCCATTGCTCTTGTTGCCCACCAGGGTTTACCTATAGCATAGACAGCTAGCGCCGACATCCTCTAGCGACAGCTACAATGCCAACCATTGGCATTGTAGCTCACGGGATGTCGGCTCACAATCAGGGGTCTCTGACCCCACACTCCCAGGTCTCTAGGTATTCTAACTCCGAGTCAGAGTTGGACCGGGGGAATCACCCAGCGAGGCAGCCCTGATCGTACACCGTCCACCACAGCGCGGGTGGATTTTGCCCGATTCCTGCCACTGTGGTGGTGTTAGCCGTCGGGGCTTCGCTGCAGTGATGGTACACCACCCACCAGCACCCTTCCAGATGAAGGATACCAAACACTCCCCAAGTCTCCCTCTCTAACAGTGTAAAACATTCTTCTCCTTTTCTGAATTTCCCTTATCCCTTTGTCGTACACTTCTAGATTGATTAAGCAACTGCTTTTACATTCCTATCCTCCTGCCCACACCCAAAAGAGACTTTAAGCAACTATTGCACAGTCTTTTTCAAACTCCTATCCTCCTTTCCACAATGCAAATACCAATGCAGACAGGTAAGAATAAGCTCCTTGTTTTGTAGTTACTTCCCTTCCACTGAGCTAGCATTCATCTCTTCACTCGCTGCTGTTCCTTTTCTGGATGTCTGCTTCTGCTATTTTTATTTATTTTATTTATTTGTGTCTAGGATTACAAAGTACCTTTGAGCCAAGGCTCTTTTACAAGGTTCCACATCATGCTGGTTACAGGGTAACAGACACTAAAATATAAAACAGTTACAGATACATGGTTTTAGATAGTAACTTTGCTTGACAAAATCAGATTGAGCAATAAGTAACTCAAGAAACAATAGGAGGAAGAGGGCAGAAGAGGAGAGGGCTGAGGGTAGGGAAGGCATAGGTGTAGAGGGTCAGAGTGAGGCACCGAGGGGCCTTGTCAGGACAGACACAGGGCAAGTGCATTAGAAGTTGCATTGGACAGGTAAGTGCAAGAGAGGGCAGAAACTGGCACCTATGAGGTCAGAAGCAGCATAGGGAATGAAGATGTTATGGGGTGCAAGCACAGATGGAGGTGCCAATTATGGAGTGGCGGAGCTTTTGAACACTCCAAGCGTTGCTGTGGATGAGGTGTCACTAGAGAGCTCACTCAGCCAACTCGGAGCCCTGTATGCAAAGCGACTTTTAGCCTTGGGGATGCGGCAGCAGGGTTTGAAGGATTTGGGGCTTAGAGCTCCTGGTGTTGCAGTTGGTGATTTTGGGTTTGAGGAGGTGCGGACTCCTGGTGGTGCCTTTCTCATCATGATTTTCTTAGCAGTGGTGCAGGTTTGGTATTTGATTCAGTTGTTCAGTTGCAGTCAGCCTGTTTTGGAGTAGAAGTCGCAGGTGTGGGTGAGACAGTGGGAACCAATGTGAGCCGGCAGACTTGATTGAGGAAGCGAAACACACCTGAGAGATGAGGTTGTAGCAGATCCATAGATAATGAGACCGTAGTCAATGATGCTGATGATGGAGCTCTGGACAGCTATGGACAGAGCTTCTGGGGTTAGATGTTTCCTATGTGGAATAGTAGGCCCATCCTGGTGTTGGCTACTTTTGAAACGTTATTGATGTGTGGGACATAGGAGAGATTACAGTCGAGGGTGAGGCCGAGGTATTTGAAAGTATGAACTTGTTTGAGGGTGATTCCTTGCTTGGTTTTAATGGAGAGCTGATATTGTTTGTGTTTGTTTTGGGAGCTGCAGAAGATCATGGTCTTTATTTTTTTCTGGTTAAGTATAAGTCTGTGTTTTGTGACCAGTTTTCGACTGCAGAGAAGGCCTGTTGGAGGTTACCTTGTAGATGGACTGGATCATGGTGGGTTGCCAGGATGACAGCATCATCCATGTAGAGTAGGATCTGTTCAGGGAAGGATTCTGGCAGTAAGTTCAGAAGAAGGCTGAAAAGGAGGGACCCAAGATTGAGCCCTGTGGGACACCGGACCGGACTGGTCTTTGGTTAGAGAGTGTGCCAGCAATTCTCACTCTTTGAGAGCAGTTGTCTAAGTAGCTTTTGAACCAGTTCACGAGAGTTAGGTGAAAGCCCTGCTAGTCGAAGCTGGGCAAGTGGAGATTGTGGTTGATGGTATCAAAGGCTTTAGTTAAGTCGATGAAGGTGGATACAGTAAGATGACTGTTATCGAGTGGTGATGGATTGCACCAGTGAATTCAAGTAGCGCTGTGGAGGTGCTCGACCTCTTCTAAAGTCATGTTGCTCCTTGCACAGGATGTTCGATTATCTAGCTAGAAAGTCGGTGAGCTGGTCTGACACAATCTGTTCTAGGGCCTTGGAGAGTGGAAGTAGGATGGAAATTGGACGGTAATTCTCAGTAGCTGTTTTGTCTGCTTTTATGAATTGGGTTACCTTGGCAGATTTCCATAAGTCAGGGAACTGGCTGAGGCAGAGAGGTTGAAAATCCTGGCCAGTGGTCAGTGCTTCTTCAAGTGTGAGTGATAGCAGTTTGAGGTCGAGGGAGTCACTGCTGGCTCTGAAGTTGCAAATGGCTTTGGTAACGTAGCTACAGACTTGATGCATTTTACTGCTTTAAAGTAGAAGGAGTGTGACATGGGGGGCAAGGGAACCACCTCATCAAAAACCCTGTGGGAGTACAGCACTGAGGTCCATGAAGGTGTCACTGAATATATCAGCAATGAGTTTCGGTCAAGTGTAGTTTTACCATTTATGCTGAATACTGACGGGGTGATTTAGATTGCTTCCGTGACTTCTTTAATGTTATTCCAGAAGTCCCTACCATTGCCCCATGAGTTAGTGAGAGCATTATGAAATAGGTGGTCTTTGTATCCCAGATATATTTGGTGCAGTCATTTCATGCACGTTTATAGTTAGCAACATCAACTTGTCTCCGGTGTTTCTGGCAATCTCCCAAAGGTGGTCTCGAGCTTTTAGTCACCTAAGTAGGTCTCCAGTGAGCCAGGGGTTACATAGGCTTTGGACCTTGCTTCTTGAAGGGTGCAAATATGTCGCAAACTTGGTTGAAGATCCTGATGAAGTGTTCCAGTGCGGTGTTCACATTGGTTGCAGTGAGAACTGGGGACCAATCCTGCTGACAAAGGAAGGTTTTGATATGAAGTAGCTTGCCTCTAGGTAGAACCCGCTAGTAATGGTTTTGGGGAGTGCTTGATGAATTTATTGGACCAGTAGCAGATGACTGGTGCTATGACAGGTGCAAGCACTTTGCCCTTCTGGGAAGTGATGTCATTACCCCTGGTATAAAGGAAATCACAGACCTGGGGGTGAGGGAAGGGGGTGGGACTAGCATGTCCTTCCAGAAACAATCAGGTAGCTGAGGCCCCAGATTGACCATAAGCACCCTTCCCCACTATGCACTAAACTTTCCAGCTAGTGAAGCCCTACTGCCTAAAGGCAACGAGCTCAAAAGGAGTTTAAGGTTTACCAGCAAATAAATCCTTATCTCCTGCCCTAGAAACATCTCAGCAACAAAAGTTCAAACTACCTCTCAGACCAAGTCTGCTTCTGCATGGGTCCATTTGAATATAGGAAATTTAGCTTGGTGCAAGTCATTACAATGCCCTATTTCAAGAGCCATGTCTGGTCAACACTAAGTAGCTTAGTGCTGGAGCAGAGACCCTGTATTCAGTGGAATACCGGCAGTGCGCCATTACACTGAATATAGCATTTTGGGCACCTGGGCAAGGGCAAGACACAGCACAAATATCTGTGCTCCACTTTGCCCCATTTTACACATCGGGTCCCAGAGCTTATAAAACTTTAACATACATTGCAGGCTACTGAATCTCCACTGCTGTAGCTCCCTCCCTGATGTCAGCAGCAAGGATTCTGGGATTTGTAGTAACAGAAATGTCAGCTTGGAAGTCCAAAGAATCAGCCTGATGACAATCTAATATATTATAGTAAACAGTAAGTTAAAAAATGTTTTTGCACACAAAGTGCAAACTGGCACCAGCCACACACTTGGCAGTAAGACTCTCTTTCTTTTTAATTCCAAGTTTTATTGAATTTTTACAAAGAAAGCCAGATACAGAGTCATTCTCACAAAACTACTGCATTTAAAACAAACAGCTTGATTTGTCACTTTGCAGGAAATATTGTCACATAGGCACATTTACAGAATGGTCACATGCATCAATATTATATTTGGAAAAGTAAGGCTGTCCATCATCGTTTGTTCATGGAGAAATGTATTTGTAAATAAGAAGCAGGCATAGTCCATTGTCTTCCCCGTTCGGGATGCACCATTTAATCAATAACTTCCCTGGTGTTACTAAGAAATTTCAGCAACATCACTTCACAAAATTACAGTCATTATCTAAACAATGACTCTGTTCCCAAAAGAAGAACTATAGGAGCAGTAAAGTTATATAAAAAAGACTTAAAAGTAGTAGATGTCTGGGAGAGAAGTTTCAAGACTGTGTCTGTCACCTAATTAAGTAATCCAACATATAGGAATATCAAGTACGTGAATAAGATCTATTTCCTAGGGCACAAAGATCTAAACATTATCCAGTTGGTGCATGACCCACCTATGCCACCTTAGCTCAAAGGCAGAGATATAGTTCCTTATCCTAGCTGAAATTATTTCTAGATGGTATAGCCCCAGGGTGAGCAGATCAAGTTTCACTGACAGGCACCTTTGCTGACCTCCATAGCTTGGTGATAGCTTTCTTGGCCACCAACAGTAGGACAACCAGTAGCTTATGGGTACTCATATTTACTTTTATATGGCTTGGTGGCATTGCGTAAGAATATACTCAGGGGACAATATATCTGTGCAGTCAAAGACGTCTTGGAGGCCTGTAAACACCTCCTGCCAATAGGGCCTAATACGTGGGCAGGACCACGTGACATGGGAGTGGTCAGCTATATGATGACTGCAACCATGCCAGCAGTATCCTAGCTGTGGCCTAGAAACTTGGCAAGGACCGCAGGTGTGCAGAAAATCGTGTTTTGCACTTCCATGCATATTCCTTCCAGTATGTTATGGTCAAATGTTATACATTGGAAGCACATATTTATTCCAGGCTTCTAAAGATGTATCTGAATTGATCTCACAGTTCCATTGGCTTGATATCATCTGATGACTCAGATAAAAGTTTTCTGAAGCGTCTTATAGAATGCACTGATAAGATGTTTCTTCAAGAGATCCCCGGAGATACTGTAAATCAGTATAATTTGTATCGGGGGTGCTTTGCTATTTGAGCTAAGGCCTCCTCCATAAGTAGCACACACATGCATGTACCTATAAAATTCTGTTTGAGGTATTTGGTAAGTTGTTTGCAGTGTCACGTAATGGCAAGAGACCTGAAGGACCTATCAGCTGGAACGTATGTTTTATGACATAGTGCTTCCATTTTTGGAGTGCTGTGTCCAGTTTATTAGGAGGGTAATGGTATCACAGGCTAATGCCTGGAGGGACAAACATTGTGCCGCAGGATGAGAATGCCACTGTGTCAGCAGCCACTGGTGGAAGGGGTACTACTGTAAACTGAGGAACTTTGTACAAGGGCTACAAGTGTGGGGGTTTACTAAACAGATAATGGGTTAGGGTGGATGTAGCTTAAGGTGGTTCTATGGTCTCTCCACGCATCTAGATTTGGGAGTCTGCCAGCTATAAATAATTGCTCCGATGGTATAAGAGGCTAGGCAGGGTGGGTGATAATAGGCACCCTACTACTAGCAGTGAGTTCACGTCTTGCCGTTGAGGGCACAGTAACAAAGTCAAACTCTAGATCATACAGACAGCACCTCTCTGTGTCCAGCCCGTGACTTAGCTTAAGTTACAGGGGTTGGACTGAGTGATTCCAATTTGGTGATTTTTTGCTGGCTTGTGCAGTCTCCACGTGGGCTCCAAGCAAACGGCACGGACCTCATTTCTAAATCTCTTTGGTTTGTTAACTCTCCAGCTCGGCACCAAGAAACTTCACATAGTGTGCCTATAACCCATGTAGGTGGTACCACTGGCCTCAAGAAACTATTCTCCTAGGTGGGCACAGCCATAGGACACAATGAAGTCCTCATCCTAGGAGACCTAAAATTAAATTGATCAGCAAAGCTAATAAATCCTTCCATACCGTGGTGCAAGGCCACAACTTCCCACCAGCTAATCGCCGACCCACCAGGGTCAGAGCTCTCTCCCAGTCCTGCACTCTAATAGACTGGGCCCTAACAAATCGTCTTGACAGTATAGTCTCCTCAGGAACCCTCGCCGATGCAATAAGTGATCACTCTCAATTTACTGTATCTGGCGCTCCTCTCATCAACCCTCTCTCCCACAAAATTCATCTTCATAACCTAGCTAACTTTAATCAGGCACAGTTTCTGTACTATCTCTCTTTGATTGACTGTCATGCATCTACTCTGTCACCGATGCCCAGACAGCCCAAGACTACTTCTTAATCCGGTTTGGATCTCTCCAGGACATCCATGCTCCCTGCATCACATGCCATGTACGGAGCACAAACAAAGTGTCTCAGTAAAGACCTACTTGCTCAAATTAGGGCAAGGGACAAAAGCTGGAGGTGTTTCAAGGCTTCTGGGCTTCAATCAGACTACAATGACTACTGAGCACGGAGAAACTCTTGCAAAGGAACATTCGCTTAGCCAAAAGTTCCTTTTGCAAAGATTTATTAACAATGCCGCAGGTCACTCCAAGAAATTCTGATCACTTATCAAAACATCCTTGGAGCCAAACACATGAGTACTACAAATGACATGTTACTAAATGGTGTGCATTGTAACAATCCAGCTCCACTGCCAACTCTTTTAAGCTCCACTTCTCAAACTTATAAAGATACTCGTCTTGCTTCCCTTCCATACAAACCACTTCCACCCTCCACGATACTGAACCCCTGCTCACTCACCCACCCACCTTTCCAGTTTTGAACTATAACCAGAACTGAAGTTCTAAAGATGCTGCTTACCAATCCTGACAGCACTGGTATTGGCGCAGATGGTCTTGAACCCAGGCTCTTGAAACTCACTGCCCCTCTTATTGCCTCCCCAGCCAAAGTCTTTAACCTGTCAATGTGCCATGGCACAGTTCCTAACATCTGGAAGACAGACAGAATTACACCCATTTTAAAAGGTGACCCTAAAGGGAATTGCCAACTACAGGCGCATAACTATTCTTTCTGTTCTTAGCAACATTCTCGAAAAACTAGTAGCAACACAACCATTTCATATATTCAGGAGCATAACCTCCTCTCTAGCTCCGAGCATGGCTTTCGCAAAGGCACTAGTACTGCCACGACTCTCCTAAAATTCACAAACAATATCCATGCCACTATGGAAAATGGACTCTGACTGGTGCAGTCTTCATCGACCTAACCAAGGCGTTGACCTTGTTAACCACACCCTTCTCCTTACTAAATTTCGTTCTCTTGATTTCTCCACAGATGCCATGGCCTGGTTCAACAGCTACCTGTCCAACAAGAAACAGGTTGTAAATTACAACTTTGTCACGTCTGATCTCTCCTCAGTACATTGGCATTCCACAGGGATCCATTCTGGGCCTTCATTTTTCCATTTTCGATAATGATCTCCCATCGCTTGCCCCAGCTTGCTCATCTCTGCTCTACGTGGATAACCTGGTTGTTTATTACAGTGTCAGGAACATCTTGGACATAAATCACTCTCTCACCTCCGACTTCCTCCACATACAATTCTGGCTGTGAGAAAACAACCTCGTTCTTAATGCTGGCAAAATGCACTCCATGCTCCTCGGCTCTCCTGCCAGATTTACAGCAAATCAAGACCTCTCAAAATCTCTTGTGCAGATGGTTTACAATTGGTCAATACTAGCTCTTTCAAATACCTGGGCATCTTGCTTGATGAATCACTGGACTTTGATCAACACATTACTGCCACCTGTAAATCCATCAATGCCAAAATTGGGGCAACTAACCGACTAGCTATGCCTTACCCCATCAGCCAGGCTTGCTATTGCACAAGGCCGTCTAATCCCAGCATTGGCCTATGGCTCAGTCACCTAATTAAGCACCACCAAAACTCTCTCTACAAGTGGGACACCACCTACAATAACATCTGCCACTGTCCTCCTCATCCCCTTGGTACAAGCACCACTGCCAACTCTATGCTGATTTAAATGGCCCTGCCCTGCTGCTCTATCGACTCCAACTTTGGTTCTCTTATTGATGGTATAGCCAGATCAGGTCTCCCAATCCCTTGCCTCCATGTTACACCCCAAACCTCCTCCTATGGGATCTGATCAAATGACCAAGCCCCTTCCACATTCCCAGGTGTAAAACCTATTAGCGTGCAAGCTTCCGTATGTCGACCTAAATATTGAACTCCTTCCTCAAGCTATTCTGCCTTGCTCCCACTTATGCCTGTTTCAAGAGGCTTCACTGTAATCATCTACTTGTATCACACCCCTGCACATGCTTTCACCCACCTTAGATCATCCACTTCCTCTACCTCCAGACTGTCTTGCCCCCACATCTCTACAGCCTTTCTCTCCCCAAAACTTTCCCTGCCTTTCTCTCCCCAAACTTTCCTCACCTGACCTTCTTGCCTTCATCCTTGCATGTTCTATCCTTACCTCTTTCCAAGGCTATACCCCTCCACCTCCTCCTCTTCCTAGTCCCTACTCTCCCTCCCCAACTAATCCACCGAGTATCTTGTACCTCTTATCTACCACTCTTAATACTTCATCTCTTGGTCCCTCAGTCCTAGTTGCTCGCTAGTTGACTTACTGTGTTCCTACTCTTTCAATCCTAACTGCACCTTATTGTATTTTGTAAATGCTGTTCCTCCAATTTTGTACTTTGTATATCCGTTGAATTTGCACTTGTTTGTGTTATTTTGATTTTGTCTCAAACTGTATTTCTTATCCACTAAGTGAATTGTATTTGGACCTGCATCCTCTGTTTCACCCATCTGATATACTGTTTCCATTGTTTGTTGTTATGTATTTCAACTTGACCTCCCGGTTGTGCCTGAAAAATAGGCATCTCTATGCTTAGCACATCTACCTGGTTACCTAATGCAAATAAATAAATAAATAAATAAATAAATAAATAAATAAATAAAGAGCCCTGACACCATCAGAAAAGTTGAAAAAATTAGAGATTTAGACGCGTCAGTTTATATTTCATATATTTGACATAATTCTTTCCCTTTTCTCTTTATTACTGAGGATAGCTGTACAAAAGGATTACTGTCCTTAGACTATCTGCTCTTCTGCTTGCCTACACTCTGATATCATAATCCCCTGTTTAGGGCATCATAATTATCTCCCTAACAGTAGATTGTGGAGTCATAACCAGAACTGTGATGTCAGGTATAGGCAAGCAGCCAGAAAAATAGTGCAGTGATCCTGTTAACATGCAAATGCCCTTACTAATAACTAAGTAGGGTGAGAATTACAGAAAAATGATGAAATATAAGCTAAATTGTATCTGAATATTACATTTTTCGAAGTTGTCGTGACTGCGCAGGGGCTCTTTAAGGACAGTAGCATTGCTGGGCTGCTTGGGGAGACAACTGTGGTTCTACCATATTGAACACTGCTGCTGGGGTCTGTGCTATTATGGAGTTTAAGCTTGCTGCATCCAAGGTAGTAACTGGTTTATTTTTCTTTTTCTGCCACCCATCCGTTTGCAGGTCTTAAATATTTTATCCAGATACATTTTTAAGTATATTGTTAATGGTTTAGAGTGTGAGTACTCTCGTGCCGGAGCTTCTCCTCTCAGTGCTGCATGCCTTGGGACGATGTCACCGAAGTCGGCAGGGACTCTTAATGTTGACTGTTACCATTAAAGGGGATAAGGTTAGGGTAATGTGCAAAGAAGAAATTTCTTCATACTTACTATAATTTTCTTTCTGTTAGCTCCAACATTGTCAATGGGTATTCAGAACAAATGGGTTATGTGCACCCCTACTAGAGGAAATGGCACTGCCCAAGGCTGTTAACAGAATAGAATCTTGGGCACATGAACATTCCGGACAGAAGCTAACTCACCAGTCACTTTTGTCCACGAAAGCCCCAAGTATGTGAAAGTAGATCTGTATTGATTATACTGTGTTTCCGTCAGGAACCAACACATATAAGTTGTCCACATAGATAAAGCTCTAACCAAAATAAGGTACAGTAAAACAGTTTCCTATCTTGTCAGGCGAGAGGAAGGATGGACCAAGGCTTGTTATCTACATCTCCGAGGTCGTGGAAATTCTTTGCTGAACCGAGACAAACAGAAGAGATTGCCAAAGAAATTAATGAAAATCAGCTAACACTGGGAATAAACTGAAAACAGTGTAAGCACTCACCTGTTGCAAAGGAGGCACCTTATTTATCACAAAAGTAGAAACTGTTAATTCTGCATGCCAGAAACCAATAATAAAATGTAAAACTATTCATTTTTTGCTATAAATGTGTGTGTGTATGAATGTGTTGTGTATAAACACAGACAGATGTCCAGACAGACTTACAGACAGAATTTCATTAGGAAATGATGAACATCCCCATGCTGGCATACTGGACAATATTCTCCCGCAGCAGCAAGGCTCCTGGGTGGGTCCCACTGACAATGCTGGAGCCTAGTGAAAAGAAAATTACGGTAAGTACGAAGAAATCTCTTCTTCAAACCCCAGGAATCGCCAGTCTGCTTTTTAATAATGCAGTTAGCCTTCAGTGTTGAAGTGTTCCAGAAAGAATGGAATGTATTTTAATGAAGGAACTCTCATTGGCTCACAGCAATTTCGAACTGCTGCTGATTCATTTCTCCACCTGCTCAGTTCACACACCAGAGAGCTCTCCTCAACTTCTTTTTATTTATTTATTTGCTTTTGTTAACCAGGTAAGCACTTAGACAACCAGGGTGCCTATTTTCAGGTGTGCACTGAGAGTTACAGAGCATACAGGCATTGATGCCGAATGGTTTGAAAAGTGGTAGGCCAAGGTAACAAGATACACGCTAAGTAAACAGAAATACAATGTAGGAGAAATTTCAGCCAGGAGCCGTGAGGCTCTACAATGGTGAGAGGTACAGATCAGGCTCAAGTGAGGCTAGGCAGGCAGTCAAGTTATAGTATGCAACACTATGCAGTACATGATAAATACAAAGACAGGGAGAAAAACGAAAATGACAATACATAGTAAGTGGACAATAAGGGGCAGCAAGAACTATACTGGTGGCGGGTATAGAGATAATTGCAGCAGCCCTCTCAGGCTGGAGGTAGAGGGTACGCCTGGCCTAGGAGGAGTACAAGCAGGCCGCAGAAGTCTTGAGAAAATGTCAGAGTGGGATGTTTTAAAGCAATGGTGGAGGGCGAGGCCTGCACTAGTGCGGAAGGGAGTTCCATATTTTAGGCGCTGGACTGAGAAGGCCCTGTCCCAGTGAGGGTGCGTGTCCTTGGAACACGTTGGGCCTGAGAAGCACAAGATCTGAGATGGTAGGTTGGGGTGGGGGATTAGGGGCAAGAACCGAGGGGTGGCAGTCCAGGACGATGTTGTCAACAAAGTTGCTTAGGACGAATGTGCGGTGCTTTTCGGGGGTGGGGGAGCCACTCCAAACGTGAGTAAAGCTCACATCGATGCTAGGCGGGGGGCAGAGAGCGTAAGGCATATGTTGTTGTATGCAGTGTCCCATTTTGTGAGTTGAGCTTTGGAGACCGAGGCAAAGGCACCCAGCACATAGCATAGTGTAGGGAGGAGTATCCCCTAGCTATGGCTAGCCGGGCGGCAGAGGTGAGGCAGTCCTTGCTCTGTAGGCAAGGCCAAGCTTGCCATTAGAGGCATTGCACACATTCCTGATGTGTGCAGTGAGATCGAGTTGGGGATCAAGGGTGACCCTAGGTATTTGGCCAAGTCAGAGACTGGCAGTAAGTCTATATTTGCCCCATGGATTTCTAGGGGAGCAGGGCAGGAAAAGGTGCGTGTCCCCGACCTGAATAGCATGGTATGGGTCTTCTTTAAGTTGACGATGAGCTTGTGGTCCTTAAGCCAATTTTGCATATGCTCAAAGTCGGTGTTTAGTTGAGAGTTGATGGAGTTGATATCACGAACTGGCCAGGACTACAAGGTCATCCGCGTATAAGATTGAACACCATGGGTAATTGCAGAGGCAATCCATTGATGTATAGAGAGAACAGTAGAGGACCCAGGACGGATCCCTGGGGACCCCACAGTTAACTGGGGATAAGGCTGAGTTGGCAGTTGTAGCAGGTGAATTGTTGTCTACCCGCAAGGTAGTTTGAGAACCATTCGAGGGCATGGTGAGAGAGTCCGAGGAGTGCAACCTGGTGTGGAGGAGGGAGTTATCCACTCGGTCAAGCCCTTGGAAAGATTTACGAAGATGGCCCCTCAAAGAAACCTAGATCAGTAGCAGATCTGATCTCGGAGGTGACCACTGCAAGCGCCTGGCCGATGTGCTGTGCCCTTTCTAAAGCCATGTTGGGCCGGGAGAGAATGGAGTATCCCTCAAGGTAGTGTAAAGTTGGGAAGCAACAGCCTTTTCGAGGAGCTTGCTGGTGGCTGACAGTATAGCAATGGGCGATAGTTGCATAATGTCTTTGGGGTCACCTTGCTTGTGGACAGGGACCACCTTGGCCATCTTCCATACCTCTGGGATGGTACCTGAGATGAGAGGAGTTAAAGATGTGCGCAACCGGTCTAGCAAGGAGGGAGCTCCGAGGCTAAGGAGCTTGGGTTCAAGGCAGTCATAACCCGCCCCATGTGGTGGAAGAGCCCCGCCAGGAGCATCTGGGTCTCGCCAACTGTGATCCTCTTGAGGTAGAAGGGTGGACCAGCGAGGCCCATGCAGTTCAGGGGCAGAAAGACAGGTGGGAGGGGACTGGCAGATCCGGAGAAGGTGCGATTGAGGCGAGGGTGACAGTATGGGGGGTTGCTGCAGTGGGCCCCCGAC
Source organism: Neoceratodus forsteri (assembly GCA_016271365.2). Taxonomy (NCBI): domain Eukaryota; kingdom Metazoa; phylum Chordata; order Ceratodontiformes; family Ceratodontidae; genus Neoceratodus; species Neoceratodus forsteri. The sequence continues at coordinate 915,169,266 of CM057454.1, read as the reverse complement.
ATATAATGGGGGCTGTTCCGTGGCAGTCCCACCAACCAGGTTTCTGACATTTTTCCAGAATCTGCTGAGGTTGTTTGCGGTAATATAGTAGGCAGACTTGCAATACTCACTTTGGTGGAACGATTGCACACTTGCATATGTTTCTGAGGCGCCGATATACTCAACGAGGTCAAGGTCATTATGGGAAAGTTTGAATTTTACCCAGCATTTGTCCCTTTCTTTCATGAGGGAGTAAAGACCAGCGTGGAGCCATTTTGTGACAGTGCCTCGCACCCTCATGCTTGGTGAGGGGTGTGCCTATTTGCAGGGGAATGGAGAGCGGCAAGGAAGAGATCCAGAGCTGGTCAGGGTCATTTGTGGCCAACAGCGCAGGACCAGTCAACTTGACGCAGATCCTCAAGGTAATCGGGGATCAATTTAGAATAGTTCCTCATTTGGATCACTCTGCTGGGGACTTTGGGTGAGTTGAGGCCACGGATGCAGAAGGTCGGGGAGTGATCGGTTATAGCATCAGGGAGGATCCCAAGTGAGTGATAGCATCCAGTCTGTTGCACATGACCCAGTCAATGAGTGACCCCGGGAGGAAGGCCCAGCAGATTGCGTGATCAGCTGACTGAGAGCAAGACCAGAGAGAAGCGACTCAAACTGCCTGGCATTGGGCCCCACCCAATTCAGGTTGAGGTCTCCAGGATTATAAGTTCATTTGAGCCCACCTTATTTCTGATCTGGTCTAGCAGAGAGGAGAGCCCAGGAGCACCTCCTTTAGGGGGTTGTAGGCATAGACGAGATGCACCTTCTTTGTGTTCCCAAGGAGTAGGAGGAATGGAGGAACTCACAGACTGGGGTGTGGAGGGAGTGTGGCCATAGTCGTAACTTTTGGGTGAGCCTTAAAGTATGAGCACACCCCACCCCTCTTACAGCCTGCCTATCTTGCCGGATAAGTCTGTAGCCGGGAGGGCACAGGTGAGGTCTGGAGTGCCTGGTTTGAGCCATGATTCAGTAATGCCCAAAATATCAGGTTTGTAGTGGGCAGTCCATGCCGTGGCGTTCGCGAGATTACGAAGGATGCTGTGGATATTAAGGTGGGCAATTTTAGGCCCTTGGCATTTTGCCAGGTCAGGGGGATTGAAAGCAGGAGGTGTTGACGGGGCCCTATGCAGCCTGCTGGGAGATGAGCCATGCTAGGTACCCTGTTTGAGGTCCGGCGGATATCCCTAGAAGAGAGGCTGGGCTCCCGATTACGTGAGAGGAGAGAAGGAAAAAGAATAGGTGGAGGGTGAGCGAGGAGGCTGGTAGTTGAGAGGGGCAAGTTTTGCATTGCAGCTTTAAAGGGATTTAAATGGTAATGTAACTATCACACAAATTCTGAGCAGGGAGCTGAGAGCCAGGTTGTAGCTCCAGTTCAGCATGAGGAGGACTGAATCAGCTTGAAAATAAGTCAGTTACAAGTAGCAGATGCCCTGGTGGTGAGTCAGTATAACCTGCTTATAAGAAAGTAGGCCGATAGGTAATTTTGCCACACGTGATCAACAAATCAGCCTATATAATCAGATACCTGCACGTGATCAACAAATCAGCCTATATAATCAGATGCCGACCAAGGGTGGTGGCGGCGGCAGGGCAGGCGGCGAAGCCAGCGGGGTCGAATCCCTATGCAGCTGGAGGCAGTCAGCACCGGTGGAGGCGCAGTCCAAGTCGCACCGTAAGGATTCTCGCTTCTCCTGTGGAATTATTAGGCTAAAAGTTACCTTTCAGGCTTCGTGGGGTGGGGAGGGCTGGTCCTGTCGCCTCCGACCTCCGTACCAGAATGGCGGCTTGCTGGCTTGTGGGAGCTGGTCCCATCGCCTCACAACCTCCAGACAAGAAGGAACAGCTGTAAAAGAAAGGTGGCGCTGTTTTATAGATGGCGTGGGATGGGGAAGAAGGTGCTACTAAAGAAAATGGCCGAGAGGGATTGAGGTATTGAGGAGAGGCAGTCAAATACAGGCAGGTACAGTACAGCACAATTTCAAACGTTTTCCAATTAAATTAACATGTAGCTTAAAACATTCATAGTAATCTACACATCCCTTTAAAACATTCCCTCTAAGATAGCCCAAATGAGTGTAAAGAGAATTGTGTCCCTTAGCGAGTAATTCAAAGTCCAGTAGCCTATCAGCACATATCATGACAGTGGCGCCAAGTCAATATTGACTTGAATCCGAAAGTCCCCTATGCAGCTCGGGCAGTCGTGACCGGTGGCGGGCGCGGTCAAATGCCTTGCATGAGTTCGGCTTCTCCTGTGGAATTATTAGGCTAAAGTTGCCTTTCAGGCTTAGGTAGGGGTGGGGAAGGGCTGGTCCCGTCACCCTCATGACCTCTGGTGCGGAATGGCGGCTTGCTGGCCAGGGGAGCTGGTCCGTTGCCCTCGCGACCTCCAGACAAGAGGAACAGCTTTCAGGCTTAAGTGGGTGAGGAGGGCTGGTCCGTCGCCCTCGCGACCTCAGTGCGGAATAGGCGGCTTGCTGGCCGGGGAGCTGGTCTCGTCGCCCTCGTGACCTCCAGATAAGAAGGGAACAGCTTTCCAGGCTCGTGGGGTGGGGAGGGCTGGTCCCGTCGCCCTCGCGACCTCCGGTGCGGAATGGCGGCTTGCTGGCTTCCAGACAAGAAGGAACAGCTTTCAAACTCTTTATTTGATGAAGAAGTTAGTTGTTTAACTTTTATTTCGATTACTGCCCCATCTCAGGTATTTTAGTCAGCTAGTGTTTTTTTTTTTTTTTTAGTTAAAATCAACGGTACTTTTCGGTTTATGGAACAATGAGAACCGCCAATTCTGTGATTAAAACTTCACCATTTTTATTTTATTTTATATTCAACACTCGGTTCCGCTAGGAACTGTTGCATTTAAATCTTTAAGTTTTGTACCGTCGCCTGGTTCCTTTTCCTGACAGGAACTGAGTCAATCAATCAGTTCCACCATATTTTAAACTTTGGGAACTGACTGCTTTTTGACTAAATTATAGAATTTACTACAATTTGGAACTGAACATCCCTGTGAAGGCGTGCTTGGGTTCCTGACACTATTGTCAGAAATGCCCAGAAAACTAAATAGACAGGACCAACTTGGTTTAAAGACTGTACTGGTTGTGGACGTTTAGTGGCTAAAGCTGACAGACAAGATATGTGCATTTCCTGTCTGGGAGATAGTCATATTTTGTCAATTGTGATATTTACAAGACTTTCTGTCCCAAAACACTCTAGAAACAGGCCAAAACATTGGAAGAGATGGCTACCTCTGCTTCCCTCCTAAATCTTCAGAGGAGCCATCCTCTTTTAAAAAGACAAAATAAAGACCCGGGAGAAATCCATTAAGAACTCTGATTCTACTAAATCTAAAAGAACAGTGGAACCGGCAGCTGAACTGGTTCCTGCCAAATGAAAACACAAAGAAATACATACCACTGCACTCCTGCTGAATAAGTAAAGGAGCTCTCAGCGAGTAGACCAGCTATACCCTCTGTGGAGGAAATGCCAAGGCCCTGCAAGTATTGCAGGCCCTCCAGGCTGCAGTTCATTGCTTCCTCCACCAGTTCCTCAGGTTCCTCCAGTTCCCGTGTCGGTTCCACCTTCTCAGAAACCAGCCTTTCTGTCGAGGAACCACAGAATGAACAAGTTGAAGAAGGAGAACCTACAGAGCCAGAAATCTCCATGGAGCAGGAATCTGGTTCTCCCCATGGTGTCCAGAGGACTACTCGTCTAACAATTCTTTTGTGACAGATGGCAGATACTCTGAACTTTGCCAAACAGTAGTCAGCTGAAAGAGGAGGAGAGCTGACTTCCTGGATATAATGAGTCTAACCCTACAAAAAAACTGTTCCTGCCTATCCATAAAACACTCAGAAAGGCAGTGTTAAGCCGCCCGGTGGCACTGAGGGTTGAGGCGCTGGACACCATACTCACGCCAGCGCCGCCAACCCAGGTTCAGGAACGGACTCAGGATGCTGTGGGTCAGCGAGGGACAGAGGATTGGCGTCCCAACGGATGCTCTCCCTCCTCCTTGGGTGGGTTACGGGGTGCAGAGCACCCGGCGCTCAGGGGCGGTGAAGGCACAGGATTTTGGGGGCAACAGCAGCTCTTCAGAGCCGGGAGGACACTGTGTGTGCTTGGCAAGTCATCTGCCTGGATGTATGTTCTTGAGCCAGCCTCCTTAGGGGCGGGCAGAAAATGGGAAAAATCCACACCCCTTCCCTGAGAAAGATGAAGCTGGGGCAGGGGCTGCCTAGAGGGATGTCCGCGGACAGAGTAGGAGGGGTATGAGGCCTCCTCTGAAGCCGTGGGAGCTGGGCAAGTGCAAAAAAAAAAAAAAAAAAAAAGAAAGGCAGTGTTAAAAATTCTGTAAATCCCCACTCTGGTGCCAGGGAGGACAGAAAGGTGGATAAAAAGTACCAGTTATATCCAACGCTGACTTTTTATTCACTCACCCAGATCAGGAGGTGTGGTACAGACAGTTGCCTGTGACAGGCAAGGATGCCCCTGGCATCACATCCCCTGACAAGGACTCTTGGAAGATCGATGCCATGGGGAAGAAAAGCTACATGGTAGCTTCTCTCCTGATTAGACAGACTAATTACATGGCTTATGTAACTCGGTACCAAAAGCCCCATGAACCACTATACTGGCTACAGTACTGCAGATAAGATTTTATTTATTTCAAAGTTTTACCAGGAAAGGCACACTGAGCAGACTACCACTGATTCCAGATGCGTCCTGGGAGGGTGCTGGAGACGGAGGATACATATCAAAGGCAAAAATACAGACATTATACAGATATATGCGAAAAATTCAGTATGTACACAGCAAGCAAACAGAAAATCTGGGCTTATACGGCAGCAAATTGGTAGAAGGCGCAAATGACAACTACACAGGGTCAGAGATATAACATTTGGAGTAACCACAGTTGGAGCCAGTTGGAAACACAGAAACATAGAGTGTGATGGCAGATAAGGACCGCTTGCCCACCTAGTCTGCCTAGTTCCTACCTAGAGGATAAGCTGCAGATCCTATTTAACCAACAGCCTATTTCTTCCTACCCCCAAAAAACTGCCTTATGTCTGTCCCATGCATTCTTGAATTCTCCACAGTTTTAGTTCCCTAACCTCCTCAGGAAGGCTGTTCCATCGTCCACCATCTCTCTGTGAAAAATACTTCCTCACATTGCCCATGAGCGACCCCCTCTATCTTCAAACTGTGTCCCTTGTTCTTGCACATCTCTTTTCTGAAAGATGCTACCCTCTTGGATTTTGTTGATTCCACTGAGGTACTTAACCGTTTCTATCATGTCCCCCTCCCCTTTCCTCAAGGGTAAACAAGTTAAGCTCCTTTAGTCTCTCCTTGTATGGCTTCTCTTGCAGACACTGCACCATTTTAGTTACCCTCCTCTGAACTGCCTCCATCCTGTCTATGTCCTTGCAGAGATGGGGTCTCCAGAACTGACGAGTACTCCAGATGGGGTCTCACCAACCGTCCTGTACAGGGGATAACGACTTCCTCTTTCTGCTGGTGATACCTCTCCTATACATCCCAGTATCCCCAGCCCTCCCTACTGCCTTCTCACATTGCTTGCCAACCTTAAGATCATCTGATATGATTACCTCCAGGTCCCTTTCCATTTTTGTTGTTATTCTCCCCACCCCCATTGTGTAATCTTCCCAGGGTTTTGTTTCCCAGGTGCATTATTTTGCACTTCTTTGCACTGACTCAAGCTGTCATACTTCTGACCATTCCTCCAACCTTGCCAAGTCCCTTCTCATTCTTTCCACGCCTCCTTGTGTATCAACCCTGTTGCAGATCTTTGTGTCATCTGCAAAGAGACATACTTTCCTTCCAGTCCCTCTGCAATATCACTTACAAAGACATTAAAAGGACCGGACCCAGTACTGAACCCTGTGGTACTCACTAGTAACCCCTCTGTCTTCAGAGTGGACTCCCATTACAATTACCTTCTGTGTCCTGTTGTCCAGCCAATGTTTTACCCAGGCTACCACCCTGGGTCCCACTCCAGGCAGGTTAATTTGACTATTAATCTTTTGTGCAGGACTGTGTCAAATGCCTTGCTAAAGTCTAGGTAGGCCATGTCCACAGCCCTTCCTGGTCTACTACTTTGGTCACCCAGTCAAAGAAATCAATTAGATTTGTCTGACATGAGCTTCCTGCTGAACCCATGCTGCCTTGGGTCCTGTGCCCCACTGGCCTCTAGGTACTCAACAATTCTTTCCTTCAGAAGTGATTCCATTACTTTCCCTACCACAGAGGTCAAACTGACAGGTCTGTAGTTTCCTGCCTCTGTCTTGGTCCCACTTTTGTGAAGGGAATCACATCTGCCTTCCTCCAGTCCTCAGGTACCACACCACCCTCCCATGATTTGTTAAAAGGGTAGTCAGTGGTGTCACTAGTTCTCTGCTTAAATATTTTAGAATTCTTGGGTGAATTCCATCTGGCCCCATTGCTTTGCTCACCTTCAGTTTTTGAGTTCTTTCAGAACCCTTTCTTCTGTGAAAGGACTGGGATCGACCCCCTATCCAGAGTGCTTCTGTTAACTGGATTAGGCACCTCCCCACCTCTCTTTTGTGAATACTGAACAGAAGTATTCATTCAGTATCCCTGCTTTTCACTGTCCCTCTCTGCCCACCCACCATCCATTCTATTCAGCCTCACTATCCCTCCCTTTGTCTTTCTATGCTCCCTGATATACCTATAAAAGGTTTTATCCCCTTCTTTACCGAGTTGGCTATCTTTTCCTCAGTTTGGGCCTTTGCTATTCTGACTACCCTCCCTGCTTCCTTCTGCCTTAACTGGTACAGTTCTCTATCCTGCTCCTTCTGCTTTCCTTATACTTCCTAAATGCTATCTTTCCTCCCTAAACTTCCTGCCACCTCTTTTGAGAACCATAGTGGCTTTTTCTTTCGTTTGATTTGTTTATTTGCTTCACACAAGGCTTGTTGCCTCTGTGATGGCAGTTTTGTTAATTTCCATTGTTGCTGCACCCTCCTTCTAGCCTGTTTGCTAGTGCTTTCTAAGGCACTCTCCCATCTTGCCAAAGTCAGCCCCTGAAGTCCACAACCCTCACTTTTGTGTGGCTTGACTCTGTAGCTGAGTTTATCATGAACCACACTGTTTGGTGGTCACTTGTTCCCAAATGGCTACCACTTCTAGATCTGAGATCCTCTCACTGTCCCCATTTTAGAGTACGACATCTCAGATTGCTCCCTCACGAGTAGGTTCAAAACTAGCTGTCTGAGGCATGCCACCTGAACGACATCGAGAATGGCCCTGCTTTTGGATGTGGCTGCAGCAAAGGTGCTCCAGTTAAAATCTGGCATATTAAGGTCCCCCATCAACAGTATCTCCCTTTCTCTGCCATCTAAGTATGCCTTCTACCATATTCTTGTCCACTGCCTCCCCAGAAATGGGGGTCTGTATACAACTTTGCGGATTGTGATGCCATTTCCAGTTTCTAAGTTGACCCACAGTGCCTCCTCTCCTCCCCTCCCGTTTACTCTTTTGTTCAGTTGCTTTTAACCCTTCCCTTACAAAGAGAGCTATTCCACCCCTCTTCTCCCCTCCTCCTGTCTCGTCTGTAGGTTGTGTACCCTGGTATGTTAACATCCCAGTCATGGTTCTCTCTGTGTACCATGTTTCTGTGACTGCTCGATATCCAGGCATCCCTCTTCCATCAAGGCCACCAGTTCAGGGAGCTTATTGCCCAGACTACAGGTGTTGGCACTCATTACCCTCCATTTCTTGATGGCCTGACCCCTTTGCCCCATCCCTGTCCTTACTGCATTTGTCACTTTCTCCATTTACCCTGCACTTCTCCCTATCGTCATCTCTGTGTTGGTGTCTACCTCACTTAGTACCCTGATTTTTGGGGAGGGCTAGGATTTCCTTGCTCCTTTCCAGTGCCTCCCCTTGGCTAGTTTAAATGCTTGCCAATGAAGTATTTAAACCTATCACCTTGGATCATGGTTCCCTCTTGGACAGATGCAGACCACCCGTCAGTATAGACCTGCATCCCTCCAGGTGGACCCCAGTCCCCAATGAAGCCAAATCCCTGAGCTCTTCACCAGTTTTCAACCACTGAATGACTCCCATGGTGTGGAGCACTCTAGCCTCACCCGTGCCATAGAGTGGCAGCACCTCCGAGAAGGTTACCGTGTGTGCTATTTGTCTAAGGCCCTCCTCATCTCTATGAACACTTCTTGCACTGCTCTGATCCCTTTCTTAGCCAGGCAATTTGTCCCTAGGTGGAAATGACATCCAGCTCCCTCCCTGTGCAGCCGCTTCTGCGATCCTGAGGATTCGCTCCCTGTCTCTCAAGCCATGGCACCAGGCAGGCACCTCCTCCCTCTCCTTCCTCCCCAGTTCTACCTTCCTGACAATGAGTCCCCACCAGGGTTGTTTCCTTCCCGTGGGAAGAGCTAGCCTAGTCTAGTGTGAGTTTAGGCTGCATGAGCAGTTGGCGGAGAGTGCCCTTTGAGGAGGAGTTGGGCTGCTGAGAGGAGGGAGCGTGCAATATCCTCAGGCAGGAGTTCCATAGTTTGGGCATGCGAGCTCTGAAGGCCATCTGGCCGGCAGAGGTCACCATGTAAGGGACATGGAAGGAGCCAGGAGTCGAAATTCCTGAGTGACTATGCAGGAATGCTTGAGTAGTCAAGGTAGAAGCAAGGTAAGAGGGTAATGACTGGGTCCAGAATCTGGCTGTGACTCTGTTGAAGATTCAGGGTGAGGCGGCAGTAGATCTGGCTGATACTGCCAGGACAGCTCTAGATGCCAAAAGTACCAGTTCCCCATGGCAGCAGATGCAATGACACTGCTGCCAGGCGTGTAACCCTCACGGTTTTCATGAGAAGGTCTGCCCGGCTCAGAATCTACAAACCTGTCTCAGGACACTCACACTAAGACAATGGATTCCCTGCAAGAATAACTCTTTCTTTGGGGACAAGGCAGAAGCTTACATGAAGAAAGTGGAGAGTACAAGGCCACATAGAGGAGTAATGCAGCCAAAGACTGCCCTCCACTTCCTACAGGTCCCAAACCAAGGGAGGCAGGGGTAGGGGATCCTACTCCAGGTCCGAGCCCTGCTGGACTACCAGCAGACCAGGGGTTCCTTCAGGGCAGGAGCAGAAGGGCAATGAGATGGACAGAACCTTCCTAAGGCTCAACCTAAGCAGAGTCTCTGACATGTTTGTACAGGTTGCCTCCTGCATACCAGTAGGTGGCAGGCTGGCTCACCACCTCCAAGCTTGGCAATCCATCTCCACAGACAAGTGGATCTTGGAGGTAGTGAGTCAGGGTCTGTCCTCAGCTTCAAAACACACCCCAAGTTAAGAAGCAGAAACTTCCATCAGAAAAGGTGTTTCTGGAAGCAGAAGTAGCCAACCTGTTGCTCATCAGAACAGTGGAATCTGTTCCTCTCTCCCACAGGGCAAAGGGTTCTACTCCAGGTATTTACTAACAAAAAGAAAAACGGAGACTGGTGACCCATTCTAGATCTCAGACTCCTGAACAAACATGCAACAAAGCCAAAGTTCAGCATGGTCACCCTGATTATGATAATCCCCACTCTCCAGCAGTGAGACTGGCTGGCATCCCTGGACCTCAAGGACACCTACTTCCAAATACAAATCCAGCATGAGTCACAGAATGTATCTGAGGTTCAGATGCCCTCAGGCCACTATCGGTTCACAGCCATGCCCTCTGGCTAACCTCCGCTCAAAAGCATTCACAAAGTGCCTAGCCATTGTGGTAGCTCACTTGAGAAGGCAGGGGTCACAGCATTCCCTGCATGGATGACTGGCTAGTTATGAGATCATCCCCACAACACACCAGAGAGTCCCTGTCTCTGGTTGGAGCACTTTGGAATCTCTAGGATTTTTGATAAATGTCCCAAGGTCCCAGATGAGTCCTGTTCAGGTTCTGGACTGTAGGAGCAGAACTGGACAAGCTGCAAGGAAAGGCATTCCTCCCTCAGGACAGGGTCATTCAATCTACACACCCACACACCAGCAAGGCACTTCCTGCAATTGCTAGGCCATACCAAGATGAGGGACATTCAGTTTCTCTTAAGGGCTCACAGGTCACAGAGAAAGGATTCTCTAGCCAAGTTGGTATCTGTGTCAAAACCTTGTTACAGGTTCTGCAGTGGTTGATAGACAGGAGAACCTAAGAGAGGACCTCCTTTCCAAAGGGAGAATCCTCACTAGTAGTCACTAGACACTTCCCTGCTAGGTTGGGGGCACACATTCTTAACCTCACGGCCAGTGGTACATGGTTCCTGCCCCCCAAAGAGTTACACATACACATCAATCTGTTGGAGCTTAGGACTGTTTAACTGGCCTTTCAGTCATCTGCACCCCAGGCGAGGGCAAGGTGGTGCAGGTCAGAACAGACAACACAACCACCATGTATTATATCAACAAGCAGGGAGGCACCAGGTCAACCTTAAAGTAGACAGAGAGCCATGATGGTCTGGAATCTGGCCTACTCACTCTGGTGTCCCTGCCTGCCATCCACTTACCAGGAAAAGACAACATTCTGGCAGACTCCCTCAGCAGGCTCAGCCACAACCACCACGATGGTGCCTAAACACACACGTACTACAGGTAGTGTTCAGAAGGTGGGGCACCTCAGAGACAGATCTCTTCACCTCCCCAGACAATCACCAGCTGCCAGTTTTGTTGCAGACCTCCAGTCAGGGCACTGTGCCAATGGATGGCCTGACACTGGATTGAACAGGCAGATTCCTTTGTGCCTTTCCTCCATTTCCTCTCTTGCTCAGGGTCCTGATAAAAGTCAGGACACAGCCCACAACAATGATCCCACCAAAGGTGAAAGAAGCAGAAGGCCTGTGAGGGACTTCTAGGTGGGGGTTACGACTTGTCTCTCTCTTCTCCCTGTGGTAATACTTCCCACATGATCTTTACTCCTTAGGGAGAGTCCCTAGCTGAGGAGGAAGAACTCTGTCCTGAATGGGTCCTCTGCATGGCGGCCACTTGTTGCTCTATCAGAAACACCTTGAGTGTCTTGAGGTGGTGGATCTCGGGTCTTGCTGTTGAATTTCTGGCAGTGCTGGCAGTCATCAGGCCAGTGGTTGGGGCCTAGGCAGATCAGGCAGGCAGAGTAGCCATCACTCGCCTGGATCTGCTATCGCGCGCGCCGACTTCCGCTGCTGGGAGGACAATGAAGACATGCCTGACGGAGAAAAAACTACTGAATTAAGATAACTAATGATAAACTGCGCAAGGCACAAAATGGCGGTCGACTGCGAAGATGGCATCCATGGAGCCGATGTTAGCAGGCTGATGGCGTGAAAAGAACTGAGGTGGTGCTGGGGGACCACCCTTTATACCACAGCTGGCGTCAGGGCAGAGCCAACATTTGGGCGGTCCTCTCGCCAGGCTGCTAGCTAGAAGTTTCTATGGGGTCCTAATGCCTGGCGGCATAGTCCTAATGGTATCACCCCAGTGTGAACAGTGGCTCTGTTCCTCATCTCCAGGGTGATCCACAGTACCTCTGAAGTTGAGGAATCTTGAGATTTAAGAAGGAAAAGGATGTTAGAGACTACCAGTTCTCTGAAGGTGTTAGTAGGAAACAGAATTGGAAACTTTTTGTTAACATTGTTTACCCACAGAGGGGCTGGCATGCCTATGAAGCAGCAGCACTGCTGTTCATAAGGCTGATGAACCAGATTGGAAAAAGCCTAGGTCACTGTCTGAGAAGTATTGAGCATCCCAGATTATTTATTTATTTATTGAAGTCTCAGAATTACAACCCTTTGAGTCAGAGAGTCTTTTACAAAGGCTCCATGTAAAAAAAAATACAGTACAGACAGTTACAACCATACAATCAGTTATAATCAGCAGAAATAATACAAAGGAGAGATTGTCTAAATTAGGAGATGAAGTGCAATAATACACAAACAGGGCAAAAGTACATAGTAAACCATTTAGATACGTGATAAACGATAAGCAGGCTGGACAACAACATAAACAGAGTTGGGAGATAAGCAGGAGCAACCAAACAGGACAGGTGGAGTTTAGAGCACAGGAGAAGCAACAGAGCAGGTGACAGAGAGACCACAGGCCTAGTAGAAGAAAGGACTGGGAGACTGACCAAATGGGCCAGGGAAAGTGTTGGGATGGCAGAGATATGGTTGAGAGGACTGTCCATGGGGTAACAAACATTGGAGAGGAGAAAGAGCAGGGAGGTGGGCAGGGGAGTAGTAGAGTAACATCTGTGTGAGAGGGGTAGGGGGGAACAGGAATGGGGAGAATAAGGGAGCAAGGTAGCGAGGACAAAATGGAGGATAAAGGACATCGCAGGGGTGGGCACAAGTGGGCAGTACATCTAAGAGCAGTCACAAAGATTAACGGATAGTAGGTGCTGGCAGAGTAAAGTTTTGAAGGGTCTAATTTTATTGTAGAAGAAACCACCGGAGGGAGAGAATTAAGCAAAACAGGGGCCCTATACGTGAATGATCGCTGCCCAAGGGCAGTTCTTCAGAAAGGGACTAGGAAGGAGGCCTTGTCAGAGCTACTGGTAACTCTGGGGGTAGGAGTAGATGTGAGGAGCTGCTGAACCGAGGGAGAAGAGAGACTAGTGAATAGCTTCTGGCCAGCAAGCAGGTGTGGTAGAAAGCCTTCCCTTAAAATTTAGCCAGTTAGCTCAACTATAAAGAGCACAGGTATGAGGTTAGCCTTGGGGCTCCACAACCAGGTGACAGGCTTTATTGTAGGAGATCATGATTCTTTTAAGCACAGTATCAGAAGCAGAGCCATATATTACAATACCATAATCAACTACTGATAGGATGGAGCTAGAGACTGCCAAGCAGGCGTCCTTTGTCAGGCAGTGCCTAGGCATGTATAGGAGGCCAGTTCTAGTATTCACAGTTTTGCAAACCAAGTCAACATACTCACGGAAGGAGAGAGCTTCTAAGGTGATCCCAAGGTATCTGAAACTACCAACCTGTTTAAGGGTGAGAGTTGATTATTGTGAATATTTAGACAACGCCTTTAGAAACATAGAAGTTGACGGCAGATAAGGATCGAAAAGCCCATCCAGTCTGCCCATTTTTTCTACCTTATGAATGTGCCATAGGCCTTTACTCTGTCAATGGCCTATCTATTCACTCATCTGTATTGCTCTCTTATGCCTATCCCATGCCTGTCTGAAGCCCTGCACTGTATTCATATCCACCACTTCCTGAGGTAGGCCATTCCATGCATCCACCACCATTTCTGTGAAAAGAACTTTCACATCATCCCTTAATCGGCCTCCCTATAATCTCATGCTGTGTCCTCCTGTCCTGCTATTTTTCTTATATTGAAACATGTTAGACTCTTTCACCTTATTAATGCCCTTAAGATGTTTGAATGTTTCGATCATATTACATCTCTCCTCCTTTGCTCTAAGGTATACATACTAAGCTCCGTTAATCTGTCCTTATTAGTCTTCTGATGCAGTCCCTGCACCATTTGGTTGCCCTTCTCTGGACTGCCTCCATTTTGTTAACGTGCAGGTGTGGCCTCAGTACTGCATGCAGTACTCCAGATGGGGCCTAACCAGTGTCTTGTAAAGAGGATTATTACTTCCCTCTTACGACTTGAGATACCCTACTAATACATCCCAACATCCCCTAGCCTTACCTACTGCTTTAGTGGTCTGCTTGGATGATTTCAGGTCATCTGTGATGTGACAGCCCAAATCTCTTTTCTTCCTTGTGATTGCCAGCAACTCCTCCTAACCTACAGGTGGCTTCAGAGTTTCTCTTCCCTAATGTGTAGATATTGCACTTCTTTGTGTTAAACTCCAATTGCCACTCTTCCGACCATCGTGCCAGTTTAAGTTATCTTTGTGCTTGCTCTGGCTGTTTAAAAAGCATGACCTTGGTCCTTTTATAATTTAAGATAAGTTTCTGTAGAGAACCAGGATTCTAATTCGGCAAAGTTTCTCTGAAGGCTCTGTTCAAGCTGAAGGGAGTCAGGGTGGCTAGAGAAAATAACGCGTCGACCACATATAGGAGAGGTTGCCTGAGCAGGCTAGCAGGAGGTATTTAGAAAAGACTAAACAGAGCAGGCCTAGTATTGAGCCGCTGGAAACTCCTGAGCAAACTGATTTACTGGAAGAGAGGGTATCCAGGATTTTCACCTTCTGAGATCTCCTCCCAGAGGTAACTTTGGAACCAATGGGTAGCACTGAGGATAGATCCAACCCCAAGAAGGAGGATATGAGAAGCCCATGGTTAACATGTCAAATGCTTTTGTTAGGTCTATGTACACAGACCGGAACTAAGTAACCACGGTCCAGGGCTTTATAAGTGAAGCTAGTAAACTCCAAGACAGCTTGAGGCATAAGGTAGTACTGTGGCCCTTTCTGAATGCATGCTGTTGGTGGCACTGGAGATTGTATCTGGCAAGATAATCAGAAAGTTGGTCATACACTATACGTTCTAAGGCTTTGGAAATAGGGATTTGGAAATAAGGGGAGATAGGGTGAAAGCTACAATGGGTGGTTCTGTCACCACTTTTAGGAACAGGAATAATGACCGCATATTTCCATAGGGATGGAGGGATGGGAACTGGCTTTGGCACAGAGATAGATTAAGGAGTTTTAGTGAGGGAACAGGACTGCATCAAGTGCAAGGTGCAGTAATTTCAGATCAAAGCGAGACACCACTAAATCTGCACTTGAGTATGGCATGATTTGGCTTCGTTAGGGTTACGGTTTTGAGCGAAATGGGGATGCCAGTGGGAGCAGAAGTTGAAGGAGAACTAGAGGGTTGTTGAAGAAGTCATGGGAAGAAGTTGAGCTGAGGTCAGTAAAAGCATTGTTGAAGGTATCAGCTATTAGAAGTGGGTCTTGGGTTGTAACACTATTAATATTTAGTACTGAGGTGGAAGAGGTACTAGCTCTACTAGTTAGGTCCTTAATATTTCCCAAAACTTCTGTCCACTGCCCCACGAGGAGGAAAGGTAGGTGGTGTAAATTCTGCCTTGGCACATCTAATTTCTTGTGTGCAGACATTTCTAGCTGTCCGATACCACTGTCTGGCTGCAGGGAGTCTGGATGCCAGGGCCTTGTGCCAAAGGTTGCCACAAGTTGCCATTAATTTTTAAGAGCAGGGATGACCAGGGGTTGTCACTTTTCTTACCTTTCATTTTGTGAAGAGGCAAAAGTGTCACATGCAGAATTTAAATTAGAGATAAATTAGGTAGCAGCAATGTCAATGTTAGTGGCAGAGTCTAGTGGGGACCAGTTTCAGTTGAGAAGGTATGATTGGAATTTCCTAGCATACCTTTTTGAGAAGTGCACTGAAAGGTTGACTTGGGTGGTGTTTTAATGAGTCATTCGACCAGAGGCAAAGGGTTGGGGAGTGGTCACTTACTGAGTCAGGTAAAACTTCAATGCAGGAGAGGCTGTCTGGATAGTTGGTGAGAATGAGGTCAAGAAGGAGCTAGAGCCTGTTCTGTAGTTGATCCTGGTGGAAGAGGAAACAACCTGGGACAAGTCCATGGCTGCAGCAGCATCCTATAGGAAGCCATATCAGGTGCCAACCAGTTAATGTTGAAACCACCGAGGAGGATCACTTTAGACCAATTGGGGAGGTGGAGACCCAGTCAAGAATGGCATTAAACCCCAATGTAGTGCAATGTACACTGACTGCTCAGTGATATATTTACCCTTTTCCCAATGGCAATTTTGAGAGCCAGGGCCTGAGCCGTGTTATCAGTGATAATGCTCTTCTCCACCAGAAAGAGTGCTTGCCCATTTTGCAGCAACACTGTCACCTGGGTGACCAGTGGTGGCAGTGCAGGCAGGAGCAGCATAGGGAGAGAGATGCCAGCTGACTCCCATATGGATAACTCAGGCACCACTGACACAGCATGTTTTCAGAGTCCTGACAGTATGAAATACCACATGAAAGGGAACTTGTGCTTATCCTATGCATTCTAGCGTAAGCAGTGTCCCCACCCAAGGAAGGAAAGCCCCTAGGATGCCCAGTCCTTTCTCCCACTGCTGGCCCATGATGATCCACATTGGTTTCCATATGGAAGTGCTGTGTAGCCAGGGCTCCAGAAAGAATTTTTGGGATGAGTACTGTACTCCTCCTTTTGAAAGTGAGGCGAGTAAAACCAAATTCAGATGCATACAAATGTCTGGACAGAGTGGAGTGAGAGTACATTTTAGAAAGAATGTTGTTTTTTCCTAGATAAGAATTGATCAGGTGCCAACTATACTCCAGATAACACTGGCATGTAAGAGTAATTTACTCAGCAGTTTTAAAATATAGTGAGTAAAACAAAACTGGCATGCATAGAGTGCTATAAATCTGGAAAAACTGCTCCTTTTGAATAACCAGTTATGAAGCACTATTCTGTAGAGTGTGGTACATTTAGAAATGTTGGGTGAAACCGTCCGTTGGCACAGCAGTGGTATTTCCACTTGCGACACTGCAAGCGACCGGGTTTGAATGGACCCAGATCGTCAGAGGTCGGCCGAGGGGAGCAGGACCGACATCTAAGGACTGCTCTCCTTTTCCAGGGAAGGCGAGGCGATCACTGCACTGAGGGCTCCTAGCGGAGGCTGGGGGCCTCAGGCGACAACGGAGGCAGTTCTGAGGCAGGGCAGATGCCAAGCGTCATTACCATCCCCACCTCCGTAAAGAGGAAAAACCAGGAAAGGGCAACATATACATGACGCCCTCCACGGAGGACCTCGAGACACCACCGTCGCTGCGGATCCCCGACCAGTCATAAGTCCGTGGGTTGCGGTGAAGGTGGCCACGGCCCCGCCCTCAGGGGCAAGCCGGGGTGACCCGAGGGATCCTGGCAGCCACAGGCGGTGGTGGAGGTCTCCGGGGGTGCCGTGACAGGACCGAGTACGACAGGGTCCTGCCGAAAAAATAGAGAATTAAAAAAAAAAAGAAATGTTGGGTGAGTATTGGTACTCATTAAAACATTTTCTGGAGAAGTATTCCTAAAATGAGGTGAGTAAAATAGGTCAGTACTCACCTTATTTGGAACCCTGAGTGTAGCAAGCAGTAGCACCATCGGCTGTACTACAGGGCCAGGATATAGAAGGAAGAAGTACAGTTATGTAAGAACTTACCGTAACAGCAGATCTTCGAGAGAGACTCTTGCAGTAGGTACTCACATATAGGACTAAGCTGCCAGATGTTAGGACCACACAGGAAAATTCTAGGTAGCAGTGTCCAGCGGGGACCCCTCCTCCCTGACATCCCGACATCATGTGACTGACATCAGTGTGATGCTATATAAGGCCGGTCCCCATGCCTGCCTTCAATTCTCCCGCCGGAGACCAAGAAAGTTGCAACAGGAGAAAAGAGGGCTCCTGGAGCCAAAAAAGGCACAATATGAGAAACCACAGAAGGAAACCCAGGGGAGGCTGGAGGAAAGCAGTACCTACTGCAAGAGCCTGTCTTAAAGATCTACTGTTATAGTAAGTTCTTACGTAACTGTACTATCTTACTTCAAGAGAGCTCTTGCAGTAGGTACTCACTCATAGACTGAGTCCCAAGCAGTGACCTGAGACAAGTTTGAGACATGAGAGGTAAGAATGGGTTTATCCACAACTCCAGGGTACTCATGACAGGAGTCCCTGTTGGACAGCAAGGCCAAAAGCCAGCTCTGCGCCTCGACGCAATGTCAAACTGTAATACTTGGTAAAGGTATGGACATAACTCCAAGTTGCAGCTGCACAAATGTCTGCAGCTGAAACAAGCAGCAAAGCAGCCATGCCTCTGGTTAGATGTCCTTTAACCTGACCCGGAAGGGTTTTGTTGTACTTCTGATAACAGAAGATAATGCAGTGTGCTGACCATATGGACAAACACTGTTCAGAAGCGACTCGCCCTCTCTTTTGGGTGCAAAGGAAACAAACTACTGGTCAGTCTTATGGAGAGACTTAGTCCTGTCCATATAGTACCTAAGGATTTTGTGTCGTCCAGAGTATGCAGAAGTGCTTCACCCCATTGAAGTACTCGGATAGTACACTGTTAAGTCCAGTGATTGATTCAAATTGGATTGGATACCACCTTGGGTAAGAACTTTAAGGACTGGTACGTGAAACCACCCAGCCTGTGTGGAAAATCAAATGAGTACCTTATACACGAGAGCCTGAAGCTCGAGATTCTTCGAGCTGAAGTGATGGCTACCAGAAAAGTGCTTTCCAGGAGCGGTGCATGCGTATCAGAACTCGCTGCTGCTCGAAGGGGCAGAGTGAGTTTCTCAAGAAATTCAGGTCCCAGGGAGGAGCATTGGTGGTTTCAGATAAAGTCCCTTTCAGGACTGTTTTGGACACCTCCAACTGGGCAAAGTCTTTTTGTTCTATCAGAATGTGATACATAGAAATGACCGATGGGTGGACTTTTAAAGTCGAGTAACCAAGATCCAAATCATAGACATGCAGCATGTAATCTAAGACCTTTGTCACTGAACGGAGAATGGTTCTATCCCTTTTGAATCTGCCCAGATGGAAAACCGTTTCCATTTCATGGCATATGTGGCTCTAGTGGAGGGCTTTCTGGCCTCCACCAGAAAGTGTGTTACCCTCAGGGAAACCCCAAAATGAGCAGCAGCTATGTCAGCAGGAGCCATGAGTGCAGATGAAGAGACTTGAGACCTGGATGAACCAGGGTCCCTTGTTCCTGTGTCAAGAGATCTTGAGAGACCGGCAGTGGAAAGGGAGGTTCCACTGATAGTTGCTTCAGCAGAGAGAACCATATTTGTCTCGGCCAGAAGGAGAAATGAGAATCCTCTGCTTGGAGCTTCATTAGCACTCTCTGACTCAATGTGAGTGGAGGAAGGCATACGAACCTCCAGCAAAGAGACAGCGCATCTGCCAGAAAACACCATGCCCCGGAGCAAGCAAGCAGAAGGCAGGTAGTTCTGCGTTGAGTGGGAGGTGAACAGATCTATTTGAGGTCTTCCCACTTTGTGAAGATGTCATTTACCACTGACTGTCTGAGCTCTCACTCATGTGTTCTGGCTTGTGTGTGGCTGAGTGCATCCACCAGGATGTTTTGGACGCCTGGCCCATGGACTGCCATCAGATGAATATTGTGGTTGGTTGCCCAGCTAACACTCTCATCACTTCCTGGCAAAGGGATAAGAGCGGTTCCCCTTGTCCATCACGTGCCAGACTACACATGTTGTCTGTCTGAATCATAAGATGACCTGGATGAATGAGGTGTTGAAAAGCCTTGAGGGCATTCAACACTGTTCTCATCTTGAGTATGTTGATATGAAGAGACAGTTTGTCATGGAACCAAAGACCCTGTGTCCTGTGGGGTCCCAGGTGTGCTCCCCATCCCAGGCCCAAAGCATCTGTCATTGGAGTCTGGGAGGGATTGTCTGAGCAAATGGAACCCCCTTGAGAGGCTGTCCTGGTTTGCCACCATGAAGATCGTGCACCATCAGATCTGAAACTAGCTCTCATGGTCCAGATCATCTGATCTCTGCTCCCACTGCACTCTGAGGGTCCACTGAGAGACTCTTATGTGTAGTCTGGCTAAGTGGACCGAAGAATGGCCACCACCATGAGCCCTAGCAGCCGAATGATCGTTCTGGCTGATACCCTCTTCTCTGAAGTCACTAGGTGTGCCTGGTGCTGCAATGTTGCTATCCTGTCTTGTGGCAGGAAAGCCTTGCCTTGGACTACAGTATGTCCAAAACAACCCCAATAAATTGGAGCAGTTGGGTAGGGACCAGGTGGGATTTGGCGCAGTGAGCCGTCCATGCCCACCCTGGAAAGTGTCCAGTATATGGTTCAGAGACCTGGTAAGGGCATCCCTTCCCTCGATGGGCGAGATCAGCCAGTCATCCAGGTATGGAAAACTTGGACTCCTGCCTGCAGAAAAGCTGCCAACACCTCTAGGCATTTGTGAACACCCTGGGTGCCAAAGAAAGGCCAAAGGGAGGGCTTTGAACTGGAAATGCTCCCCTGAAAACAAAAGCGGAGGAATATGAGATGTGGTGGACAGATCAGGATGTGCAAGCATGCATTCTGCACATCCAGGGCCCAGAGCCATTGACCCTTCTGTAAGAGAGAAGTAGGCTGGTAAGAGATAGCATTCTGAACCTCTTGTAATCACAAAGAGGTTCAGAGAGCTAGAACTAGAATAGGTCTGAGGTCAACAGTCTTCTCTGGAACCAGACAGAAGTGTGAGTAGTAACCTTTCCCTTAATGTTTTGAGGAACTAGTTCTATTGCTGATTTTGCCAACATGGACATTATTTCCTCTCTGACCAGCGGTAAGTGGTGGGGTGGGTGAGAAAGAGTGACCTGGGGTTTTGTTGGAGGTCTGTCTAGGAATTCTACTGTGTGGCCTTTGCCACCAGTTGTAGCACTCATGAGCCTGTTATTTTCTCCCACTCTGATAGATGGTAGGAGAACCTGCCCTCTCCGGCTCCTCCAGGGTGCAGACCAGTGGAGGCAGGAGAGTTAAGGAGTCAGGAGGCGGCAGGCAAGACAGAGGCTGAGCGCCCGAGGCCTTGTGGGATCTGGCCGGGGGCTCTAGCAGCCAAGTTGCATAGCGTGTATTTTGACATCGTTCTGATTCTGTCTTTGCTGCGATGCTGTCTCTGAAATAGCTGTTTCGGCTTCTGAGGAGAATTTTACATAAATTGTACAAACCATAAGGCCTTGCCTTATTCTGGAGATCAGTTATTATGTCTTTGACGTCTCATGCGAAAAGGACTAACCCTCTGAATGGAGCATCCTATATGGCTGTTTGGACCATGGGTGACAAGCCGAAATCTGAAGCCATGCGTGGTGTTGGAGGCCAGTAGTTGAGCCGAACCCCTACCTGCAGCATCCACTGCATTGTAGGTGGCATGTAGCAGATGTCTGCAAGCAGATCTGGCCGACCTAACCAGATCTGCCATCTCCTCTTTAAAGTCGAGTCCTGAAGGGAATCTACTTGACTCTAACTGACCCAAGATCGATTTCTGGTAGTCTCCCATATGGGCGTATGCAGTTTAGTGCTCTGATTCCTAAAGTGAAAGAAGAATACATCTTCTTGCCAAATGGGTCAAGAATCTGAGACTCTTTATCAGGTAGGAAACACTAAGGTATTTCGGTTTTGCAGACCTATGATTGGCCACTTTTGACCACAGAATCAGCTTTAGGATGGAGGCTGAGATAGTCTTTGTCATCGGAGAGTGGTAAAGCTTGTCTGCTTTCCTGGCCACTGGGGACAGTGAGAAAGGCTGTTTCCAGATAGTAGTGACCAAGTCCTCATGTGGCTCTATTCAGGGCAGAATGAGGTTCGGAGAAGAGTCTGCCAGGTCTAGGTGAGCCGCCAGTCTCTGCCTCTGGATCCTGGGCAACTGTGCACCAATCACAGGACGCTTGAATCTTCTTGAGCAGCTCCAAGGAGGAAGGGTCCCCAGGAGGATCTGGGAGACTCTTTAGCTTGGGGTCCTCCGTGTGTAGGGGTTTCAAGTTGGAGTCTGAGTGGACCGTATCACTGTCCGAGTTTGAGGAATCCTGGTCACTGGGAGAACGATGGCTGGGAGCAGTAAATCTACTGGCCTTGAAAATTCAGTCGACCTTTAAAATTTCCAGGGCCGAGGATTAGTGGGTGCTCCAGTCGCCTGCCCGGTATTGGGGCCCTATGGCCAGGACGGCAGGGGAGGATCCGGTGAAGGAGGCCTTGGAGTCGGTGTCGGGGCCATCGACGGTTGGTACTTCTCCAGCCCCGATGTAAGTTGTGACTTTGTTTCCACCCACCATGATTTAAGGACCACCTGACGGGTTCACTTCTGGCTGAGGTGATGGACTGTTAAACCCATAGCTCGGGTACCCATAGTAAGGGTAGTTGAAACCCGATGGAGGGTAACCTGGTGCTTGAAAGCCTGACGTCGGATAGTGTGGCATCAGGTATCTTGGCTTTGGGTAATGTGGCAATGGATAGCCCAGCTGGCTGCCCAAAGGGTGGCCAAACAGTCCCAGAAGGGGCCAAAGTGCCTGGCGTCAGCCCTAATGGAGGGATTGGCAGGTCCGAACCACGTTCCATAGGGGTGCAGAAGGCGATGGAAAGTCAGAAATGTGGGTCCGATGGTCCTGGCATCAGGCCGATGGCAGACCTTGAGGAACTAAGATGCCTGAGAGTCGGAGGGACATTCATCTGGTTCGGTGGCTCATGCGTCTGGGGCTCCAGCACAAGGGTGATGAAACCTCAGCAGAAGCGATCTCCTACCTCTGTATCCCCGTTGGGAAGCTGGAGTACTGTCTCCATCAGCGGTAAGGAGAAGTTGGGTAGTCTCCTTCATCAACTGCATGTCAGACATTAGCTGGACCGTCATCTCTTTGTCAGGCCTGTTATGGGGCTGACAGAGGATCCACACTGGGCAAAAAGGCATAAGAAATGGCTGTCCATGTGAGAGAACTGAGTTCAACAGGAGTCACACTTGTTCTTATGCGATTCTGAAGGTGGAGACGACATACACAACGATTTTGAAGACAATAAAAGTGAGAAAACGACTGAAATGTAAGCGTTTTAGAATTACACTCATACAAAGATAAGCGTCGACAGTAGCAGCATTCTTCGTTCCTTATATAGTGTCACGCTGGCGTCAGTCACATGACTTCGAGGTCCCTGCCAGACACTGCTAGCTAGAAGTTTTCGAGTGGTCCTAATACCTGGCGGCTTTGTCCTATATGTGAGTACCTACCGCGACAGCCCTCTCAATGTAAGATTTTAAGAGATGATAGACCTTCAAATCAACCAGAAATCTAGTATTCCTTAGCCCTCCAATTGTGCTTATTGCAAAAAACTGATGGGATGACAATGTTTAGTGTGGACTGTCAGAAGCTCAATGGTGTCACAGTGTCCGATGCATACTGAATGCCTCAGACTGATGAAATCCTGGAGAAGTTCGGTGGAGCAAAACTACCTAGTCTAGGTATGTGGGATATGCCACCTGTGCAGAGAGATGAGTGAAGTGCAGGACACTGTATGGGGAAATGGGGTGAAGGTCTCAGGCAGCCAGAGACAAGAGGGTGCCTGATGGGGCAGGAGGTTTATCACACTCATTCTGCTTGTGCTCCTCCCACGAATAACCCTACCTTTTCCTCAAGTGACAAGGTAACAGTTGTGTTCTTGTCAGACTCAGAAGATTCTTCACACATTAACTGAGTAACAGCACTGAGCCAGACGCTGCTGATGCCTGATATGGGGATGAGGGTCACCATATGATGCCTCAATGTGGACTGGCAATTTTCCATGATATAGTGGGTGCACAAGTGAGTGTGGCTGAAATCTTTGTGTTGTTCATACAACATAAACATGGTGACAACTTCTCTTTACAAACTGAGATGGATCCCTTGTATTCTGGGTAAGGAACTGATCATTTTTCATTTCATTTTTATTCTGGTGAGCAGATGAGCAAGATAATTCCTTTTCTTTGTGGTTGTTGGTACATGCAACCAGATATCAACAAACATAAGAAAGGAACAGGGAGAATTGCATGTGCTTGGTTTTCAATGTGGTTTCATCACCAGATGTACTGTACATCCGATAGAAAGCTGGCATGCAGTGGGTATGGAGCCAGTGGACCTCTAGGGCACTAATGAATCATGGTTTCTTTGGTCAGACTATTACACACCAAGCCCCACCAGTACAACTCCACTCCCACCATCACAATATTTCAATCCTTCACCACCACAAATGCCTGAAGAACTGACACTTGGGTATGGCAAGGTTGAACCTTTTCCTGCTCCTTGCTCCTTCAGCATTTCTTTCAACTGTTCTTTACCTCATCTTTTCACTCAGGCGGATCACAGGAATAACTAAAAATGAAGCTGGATTTCTGTGTCCTGCACCAACACTCAGTAAAATGGGTTACTCACCTGTAATCATAGTTCTAAGAGTGGTACATAGTTCACACTGGCAGTCTCCTTTCAAGTGCTGTTCTTGCTAGTCTTCAAGCTAGCTCCTCTCACCACCCAGGTGGTATATCCCCTCACCTCCGCTCCGTGACATCAGCTCTTGCACACTGGAAGCAGGGACACGTGCCACTTGCCAGGGTGGGTTGTGTGGATGTGAACCATGTACCACTCCTAGTACTACGGTTACAGGTGAGTAATTAATTTTCCAGGGACATGGGCACAGTTCACTTATAGACCATGGCAGTCTTCCATCTGTCATCTGGGAGAAGGGACAAGGCACGCAACCTAATTGGCGAACAAAGACTGGAGAACCAAGGTCCCAAAGCAGCATCCCGGTCTGACTCAAGGTTGAAGCTGTAATGGGAGATGAAGATGTGCTGACTACCAGGAAGTCACCCTACAGATCTCCTGAATGGGAATGTCCCTGAAAGCAGCCACCAAGGCTGTGGTATGTCTGATGGAATGAGCCTAAGCAGACTAGGGAAGACTCCTTCCCTATAGCAGAAGTTGATGCAGGAGACAATCCACCTGTCAATCATCCATTTAGCTGCTGGTCTGCCAGATATAGCTTCAGCATATCGACAAACAGCTGGTGAGCCTCACCCCAAACTACAGTCATACACTCCTTGTAATAAGAGCGCTCACTGCAGGTCCAATGCATTCAGCCTACAGCTGAACTCCGAACATGGATTGGTAAAGTATACAGGTAAGTTATCCCTGGGTTAAGGTGACACCCTGATACAAACTTTGTGTGAAACTTCAGGTAGGGGCAAATGATGACCTTGTCCCAGTGCAAAGCCATGTAAGGAGATGCCACAGAGAGCTCCTAGAGCTCACTGATCCTTCTGGTGGAGGTAACAGCTACCAAGAAGGTGGTTTTCCATGACAGGTGTGACATCTCACAACTGTGCATAGGCTTGAAAAGCTTGCCAATGAGCAGTGCCAAAGCCAGCAAGTGATCACAAGGTGGTGGTGTTTCACATACTTGTAGGTCTAGCAAGAAGCACCCAACCACTTTATCCTCTTCCACTGCTGGCAAACCAGCCTGTGCCTGTTATGCAGAGATGGCTGCTGAGTGCAATTTAAGGGTCATCAATCTCAGCCCCAGCTGGTGAGGGACCATAGATAGTCAGGATGCTAGCCAAGGGGCAGGCTTGGGGATCAAGCTCCTTGCCCTGGCACCAAATGGAAAATAACTTCTATTTAAAGGCATAGCATCGACCACTAGACTCCATTCAGGATGCCTCCACAACGTGGAGCAAATTGTCTAAAAGTCCCAAAGCCTGGAACTCTAGCTGCTTATGATCCAGACTGTGAGGTGTAGAGATTGAAGATCCGAGTGTAGGATTTTCCCAATGACAGGACAGCAAATCTGGGTGCAGGGGCAACTGTCACAGAGGTCTGCTTCTGAGGCTGAGGAGATCCAGGTACCAAAGCTGGCAGGGCTAGGTTCATCTGTACCTTGTTCCTCTACACCTTGACCAATGCCTTATGGATCAAGAGAAAGGGGAAGCGACAGGAAGCCTGAGGTCCAAGGCCTCGCAAAATCATCCCTCATCAGTATCTCAAGACTGGAAGGGGTGCAAGCTGAAAACAGCCCTCAGTTTTACATTATCCCTGGAGGTAAAGCTGTCCACCAAAGGAGTTCTCTCTTCATATGTCTTCTGGTGCAGACCCTGCACCATTTTAGTTGCCCTCCTCTGGACAGCTTCCATCCTGTCTACGTCCTTGCGGAGATTGGGTCTCCAGAACTGCACGCAGTACTCCAGATGGGGTCTCACCAGCTGTCTGTACAGAGGGATAACAACTCCTGTTTTCTACTGGTGATGCCTCCCTATGCATCCCAGTATCCCCAGCCTCCTTACTGCCCTCTCATATTGCTTGCCCACCTTTAAGTCATCTGATATGCCTACCCCCAGGTCCCTTTCCATTTCTGTTGTTAGTATCTCACTCCCCATTGTGTACTCTTCCCTGGGTTTTTGTTTCCCAGGTGCATTACCTTGCACTTTCTTAGCACTGAATCTAAGCTGCCATACATTTGACCATTCCTCTAACCTTGCCAAGTCCCTTGTCATCCTTTCCACCCCACCTTGTGCATCAAATCTGTTGCAGATCTTTGTGTCCTCTGCAAAGAGACACATACTTTTCCTTCCAGTCCCTCTGCAATGTTGCTTATAAAGACATTGAAGAGGATGGGTCCTAATACTGAACCCTCTGAATCCCACTAGTAACCCCGTTTCTTCAGAGTGGACTCCATTTACTATTACCATCTGAGTCCTATTCTCCAGCCAATTCTTTACCCAAGATATCATCTTGGGACCCACTCCAGGCTGGCTAACTTGTATATTAATCTTTGTATGAGACTGTGTCAAATGCCTTGCTAAAGTCTAGGTAGGCCATGTCCACAGCCCCTCCCTGTTCTACTACTTTGGTCACCCAGTCAAAGAAATCTATTAGATTAAGTCTGACATGACCTTCCCGCTGTGAATCCATGCTGCCTTGGGTCCTGTGCCCACTGGCCTTCAGGTACTCGACAGTTCTTTCCTTCATTTTCCCTATCACTGAGGGTTAAACTAACAGGTCTGTAGTCTCCTGCTTCTGCCCTGCTCCCACTTTGTGAAGGGAATCACATCTGCCCTCCTCCCAGTCCTCAGGTACCACCCATCCTCCCACGATTTGTTAAACAGGGTAGTCAGTGGTGTCACTAGTTCTACCCTTAGTTCTTTAAATTCTGGGATGAATCCCATCAGGCCCTATTGCTTTGTCCACCTTCAGTTTTAAGAGTTCTTTCAGAACCCTTTCTTCTGTAAATGGGCTAGTATCAACTTCTGTATCCAGAGTGTTTCTATTGTTTGTTTAAGGTACCTCTCCTCTTCATTTGTAAATACTGAGCAAAATATTTGTTTAGTTATCTCTGCCTTTTCACCGTCACCCTCTGCACCCCCCCCTTTAGTAAGCCTCACTATCCCTCCCTTGGTCATCCTTCGCTCCTGATGTACCTTAAAAGGTTTTATCCCCTTCCTAACTGAGTTGGCTATCTTTTCCTCGGTTCGGCCTTTGCTGTTCTGACTGCCTTCCCAGCTTCCTTTTGCTTTAACTGATACAATTGTCTGTCCTGCTCCTTCTGTGATTCGTTGTACTTTCTGAATGCTTTCCTTTTCTCTTGAACCTTCACTGCTACCTCCTTTGAGAACCATAGTGGTTTCTTACATTGTTTTGTATTACTTGCTTCACACAAAGCTTATTACCTCTGTGATGGCCGTTTTTATTCCCCATTGTTCTTCCACCCTCCTTCCTGCCCATTTGCTAGTGCATTCCTTAGGCACTGTCCATTTGTAAAGTCAGCCTACTGAAGTCCAGTACTTTTGCCTTTGTATGGCTTGACTCAATTGCTGTGTTTATTGTGAACCATACTGTCTGATGGTCACTAGTTCCCAGATGGCTACCCACTTCTACATCTGTGATCCTCTCACCATCTCCATTTGAGAGAACCAGGTCTAAGATTGCTCCCTCTCGGTGGTTTCCAATATTAGTTGTCTAAGGCATGCCCCTGTAGGGCATCTAGAATAACCCACTTTTAGAAGTGGCTGCTCAACTGCACTCCAGTTAACATCTGGCACATTCAGATCACCCATCAGCAATATCTCCCTTTTCTGCCATTCTAAGTATACTTTCTATCATCTCTTTGTCCATTTCCTCCCCGAGGAAGTCTGCTATCTAACCCTTATGCGGATTGTGGTGGCGATACTGGAGAGATAAGGATCCCTCTTGCTTGAATTAGTAAAATTTTGTATACTACGGTAATCGCTAATTGCACCGTCATTTTGGCCACGCCCCTTTCGGCCCTTTCGTCGCGGATAATTCATGTACAATTTAGTGAGATAAAGGCTTCGGCCACAACACCAAAGTACACTGTAGGGTACCATTAATATAGCACGTTCACGAGGATTAACACATACTGATGCATAATTTAGTGAGATAAAGGCTTGGTCACAACACCATCTGGCTACCTGGCCATTAGATGCTATTAACACCTACTGCATGTGTTTCATTTTATTTCGTTTGTAGCGTGGCTGTAAGACTATTTGTACTTGTAATTGGGGTCTCCACCCCCACGCTATTTCAGATTTGTCTATGCCTCATGCTTACATATTTCTATTTCGATTTCACGATCGTGGCTGTAAGACTAGTTGTAATTATAATATGTAATTGGGCTCGCCCCACCCCCAATTCTATTTCAGACTTTTCAGTATTTGTGCTATATTTCTATTGTTGACCCTTTTTTCTAACTTTGGTGACGACACGCCAGTAGGCGGTGCAACATGTATTTGTGAGGGAGCCAGAATATGCTCTATGCAGAGGGGTCCTTCTTATCTCTCTGGTATCTCCATTGTGGTGCCATTGCCTGTCTCCAAATTGACCCACAGTGCTTCTTCTCCTCCCTGTTTACCCTTTTGTTCTGCTGCTTTGATTCCTTCCCTTATGTGAGAGCTACTCTCTTCCTCTTTTACCCTCCTGTCCCTCCTGTAGATAGTGTATCCTGGTATGTTTACGTCCGGTCATGGTTCTCTGTGTACCATGTTTCTGTGACTGCCACGATATCCAGATGTTCCTCCTCCATCAGGGCCACTAATTCAGGAAGCTTGTTACCCAGACTACGGCATTGGTACTCATTGCTCTCATTTTTGGTGGCTTTATCTTCTGTAGCAGCATCCCCACTGACCTTTCTACCTTGGTCTTTTTCTCATTTAGTACCCTGTTTTGTAGAGGGAGGCTTGGATTTTTCTGCTGCTTATCAGTTGCCTCCCCTTGACTAGTTTAGCACTATAGCATAGTCAAGAGGGAGAAGGGGTGCCAAAGGTGGCCAACCTTATGGACTAGAAATAATAAAGGATAGATTAGGCTTAGAAATAGAACTGTTGCAACAGATTTAATGAAAGGTTGGTCCTCAAGAGTGGCCAGAGCTCCCGGTCACATATCCCCACCTTAAGGGAAGCAGTTATTGCAGACTGCTTACCACCTTCCTGTCCCAGGAAGGGATGGAGCTTCTACCCATCCATCTTTAGAAGCTGCATCTCAGGGTATCTATTAATGATTAACATTCTATCATAAACATGGTGGATATCATTATTTTTACCCTGAGGCATAAACACATTCTCAATAGAGACTAACGGTACCTTCTCATCTCCTTTTAGGAAGTCCGTTATATGTCTTAAGCAAAAATCTGGACGGCTGTAAGTCTAGTACCACAGAAAGACTTTCTCTGGGGTAACTACCTGCTTCAACCCCACCAGACAAGTCAGTTTTAAGCAGGGGCCCATTCTATGTTCAACCCCTCTACATAAACCCACTATGACTTTTGATTCATTTCACTTTTACAGATACAGACACCTGAGGGTATACACTCAATGTGTTACCCCAGCACAGGTTCAATCCATTTTCCACCCACTTCTCCTTTGTAGGTTTTCACTCAGGAAAGAATAAAACACACATACCACCTCAGACTCCTTGTCTGCCCTTGGGTACCTCTTTCTTTGACATCAGGCCTGCCCCTGATCAAACATACTACACTTTTGCCTACAGAAAGGGACCACTACAGAGCCACATCTGGCCTTGCCTGTAACTAAACTTGATCCCTCGTCTTACACAAAGTGTCTGCAGGAATATGGAAGGAGCAATAGTAGTTTCTACTCTCCTACTTCAACCTTATATAACCTATGACACCAAACCCTTGGTCATCTTATCCCCAGGCAGGTCTCTACAGAAACCTACAGGACCCTAAGGAACTTCTCATGCTGAATACCCTGCCTTCTTAAACAGCAGGTTCCTAAACCTTTAACTCTGGGGTGTCTTAGTAAACATCCTTTTAATCATTGTACTATTTTCAGCCATCTGTTACCATCTAATACCTTGTAACCTATGTAGAGTTCCCTTTTCCAAGGGTGACAATTTTTAAATGACCTCTACCCTCCTTAAC
This sequence comes from Neoceratodus forsteri, assembly GCA_016271365.2. NCBI lineage: Eukaryota > Metazoa > Chordata > Ceratodontiformes > Ceratodontidae > Neoceratodus > Neoceratodus forsteri. The sequence continues at coordinate 915,139,338 of CM057454.1, read as the reverse complement.
CTGAACATTCTATAACAGTTTGGCAACATTAGCATTTTAGCATGCAGTATACCTCAGTCAATACTACTAACAGATTTAGCTGCATCAATATAAGAAAAGTCCTTCAGCCTCATAGGCTTATTCTTGCTTGGAGTCTTCAACCCAGCACAATATCACGCATAGTCTTACCTGGGTCCTCACATTCAGATTCCATACCTGCATCTCCAACTTCCAACAGGTAACATCCTAGTAACACAGGCAACAAAGGAATAGTCTGCTCAGTCAGGGGTCCTCCTCAAACTGAGCCCACAAAAACTCCTCCGACTCTTTGTCCAAGCTCTGCAGCAGGAACATCTCGAACACCTGGCACCAGTGTTCCGCCTCTCTGTGTAGTCTGTCTGCCTCCAGCCACTGCCCACTTGTCCAGTAGTCCATCCTCATCAGGGTCTCCACCTCCGAGATGTTGTCTCTCATACCTCCAATCTGCCCCGACCTGCATCTCTTCGTCTTCTTCAGGTTTGGACTTCCTCCGAGCTCTCTCCGTCTGTCAGCCATGGTTCTGGTCAGAACTCACAGACCTTGCTCTCCAGGTTCTTCTCTGGCAACTCCTGGTGCATCAGTCCACCTAGGCGATATCCACCAGAAAGCGTCCCTCTTCAGCCAGTCCAGGCGCTACCAGCAAGTTATCCACTTCTGGCACCAAGTCTGTGGAGGGGCCAGATAACAGATGGACCAGACACCAAACTTCAGGTTCAACACACAATCTGACATATTTCTTCTTCAGTACATCAGTTTGCAGCAACAGACTATGCATGTCCTTTCTCTGCATTTAGCCATCATCACCTACTGACACTGACCTATGATCCAATTCACTAGATAACATGTGCCCATAACCCTTATGCAAGCCCTCATTTGCTTACGTAGTAGGGGCCCAAAAGAAGAAAAACAAAACAAGCTATAAACAAAGAACCTCAATGCAGAATCACTGAAAGAACAGTTACCCCAAAAGGCATTGGCAAGAAATCAAGTTTCAAAGAAATACAACATCATACATACTTCCATAATGCAATGCATCATGGGATATATGCAAATCACCATGACATTTCTGGCTTGTTAAGTTTACAACAAGGTATATGCATTTTAAATAGCACAACTAGCTTAATTTCTATGATAGACATCTAGTACTTTTAACCATTATCAAAAACACCTAGTGCCATGGTATTTAACATTTACAGGTTTCATAAACATAAGGTATATACATTAAGGTATTTTATAACATAGTGCTATTACATACTAAATCCAACAACAATAAACACAGCCTGTTTTACACACGCTCAAAGGTCACAACAATAACCTCCCTGTATGAGGACCTGAGAGGGAAAAGGAAAATTAAAGAGGACACTATAGCATAGTCAAGAGAAGAAGAAGGGGTGCCCACAGGTGGCTAACCTTATGGACTAGAAATAGTAAGGATAGATTAGGCTTAGAAATAGAACTGTTGCAACAGATTTAAGGAAAGGTCGGTCCTCAAGAGTGGTAGAAACTCCTGGTCACAGACTGCATCGAGGGACCTTTTTGAGTCGGGCGAGGAATCCTCAAAGACAGCCATCGGCTGTTTGCCCACCATGCACCACTTGAGGCTCATTCGAGTGTGTGATCTCCACTGACAACCAGCCTGGCAAGTTGGCAGTTGGACAGGAGTCCTTAGGACGGGCTCCTTGCATATGATGTCATGGAGGAAGCTCCACCTTTATCAGTGGCAAGACTCACATCAGAGACAGCTGTCTCAGCAGAACTGGTACAGGCTGCACTGATGGATGTCAAGTGACTGCAGGGGTCAGTACAGCACTACCCTGCTCAAGCCAAGGCCACTGTTGACAGAGGGCTCCTCACAGCCCCATTGTGACAGAGCTTCTTGTCATCCAAGGATGAAGAGGAATGCTGACAATGGTGCCTCCCAGTCGAGGGAGACTGACAGTGCGAGGGAATCTTTGACCTCGAGCACTGACAGGACTGATGATGCTGAGGAGATAAAGCTGGTGGTACAGACTGCCCACACAAGGTTCACCCGTCCGTCCCAGGAGAAAGGCAACCCCTGAGTGGAGACAGCTGGGTACACCGACTGCTCATGGACCTCTTGGTTGAGGCCTGATAGGATTGGGATCCTGAAGATTGTCATCATCGATCCCTCTGGTAACAGGTGGAAGGGGTCAAGAAAAATCTCGACTGCCTGCTTAACTCATGTTGTGATCAACAACCCTGGCAGGGGCACTGTGGAGCTACAGCCTTGCCATCAAGCAAAACTTTGACTGAAGCAACACTTGACAGCCGTCAAGCAGTCGGGGAGTTGAGGGTAGGAACAGTGTGTTCCTTCCTGATCCCATGACCGATGGTGGACTTTTGGATTTGTCTTATTTAGTGGGCAGAGCTCTCCCGAAGGTCTGGAGGGGTCTGCACATCTCAAAGTTACCGGTGAAAACTGGGCCCACCCTGACCCTCAATGGGTACCAGGTACTAGGTACCTGCGGCAGCATTAGCCACTGCCTCTTCCATAGCCGCCATCTGGGCCACGGACCCCACAGCTGCGGAGGCCACCTTACATGTCTGCTTCCAACTTCCTGGAGGGTCCCATTCAGCTGGCCAACCATGCAGGAGATGGGCACAGCAGTCTTCAAGGGAAGAGGAAGCATAGACTGGTATAGGCCACAGGCAGCAATGTTGTGCTGGTCACTAAAGCAGCAGAAGCATGACACATGCAGATCCATCCGAGACATTTTCTGGCTGCACTGGACGCACAACTTGAAACTGGGAACCGGCTTTGAATCCCTGTGATCCATGATGTTGATGTCAAAAACAGAGATGGAACAAAGGATATATTTGTTAAGTTTGAAGAAAGTTAGCCTGATGGCTACTTTGAAAAGATATTCATGCCTATACTGCGCACAGAGCTGTGAAGGAGGACACCAGACTCTTTCAGTGGAAATGAAGATCTGACATCACAGGGTGAAGCTGAGACTGCCATGAGTGTGGATAAGTGAACCATATCCACATCCCCAGAATATACATCTTTTGTCAAACAACATTTTCAGAATTTCCCACTTTCCTTGTCTAAACAAGAGAAGTTGCCCTAAGCCCTTGTGACCTGATAAAGCTGATAAAAGATCTTACTTTGACTTGTGAAGCCTTAAAAAGACTGGGATCCTAGTATCTTAGGGATGTTCTAGCAAAGCCCCAGTATCCATAAGCTGTGATCCGCTGGCACCAGTTTTTGGCTGTTCCAAAATCGAGACTAACATCTGAAGGGAACAGAGCATTTTGGTAGCTGCTTCTTTTTCTGAAACAACCTTCCGACATAAATTCGGTCTGCTCCTCTGTACATACTTTCAGAAGTAGATTACAAACATGGCTGCTTAAACAAAGAGCTGAAATAGCTAACAGCCTCTGCAAGTACATTTTATAGTTATGTTCTATATTAATAGTTTATAACATTTGTAAAATTATGTTTTTAGTCTATTCATATTTTTCATTTATATTTCGTATTTGTTTTATAAAGGTTTTTGTGTCTCTGTGCAGCACCCTGTTTTTTTTTCAAGCAATCTAGCTATTTAAAAATATGACACAAAAAGAAGAAAATGACAATTCCACTGACTAACACAAAGCTAAAAGATGAGCTATTATGAAATCTTAATAAACTCTTTCTCTTTTCACCCTGGGACATGCAGAATACAATTACTCAGGTGAGTTAACCAACCCCTAGGGTATGTACTCAACCTTATTATACCAGGGAAGATGAGGATTCATGTCTAGGGGAGAGGGACTAAAATAAAGGTTAGCAGTTATGTGTTCATGCATGTCTGAAGAATCAATCAATCAATGAAGTCTTTATTTAACCAGGTAAACACCATTGAGCAGACTCATTTACAAGGAGGACCTCAAGTCACACAAGGTCAAGAATAACATTTTATGTAAAGATAATAAATAGACATAATTATACAGAAACAGAAAAAAATACACCAAGCAATAACAAGTATTTCAGGTAAAGGTTAACAATGTTAGGAGAATGATATGAGAAGGGGAATGAAAACATTCTGAAATAGCCAGCACATTAAAACATTTTCAAACAGCACGGCATATCATTGGTCAAGACATACACAAAGTTAAGGGACAGATATGGAGGGAAGGGGTACAGGACTGCTGCTGTTCTAGGAGGGGTGCTATGGAAGATGGGCTGGGGACATATATATTAGGAGTCTGAGGGTAAGAAAGGTAGTGGATTAGCATAAAAAAGGGGAGGTATAGGTGGCATTTAGCTCTATGAACCTGAAACACCAGAAGAAATTCAGGAAAATGTATCCCTATGGGTCGGAATGTTTTCTTCCTTTTCACATATAAGAAAAATGTAACGGGGTACAAAGCATAATGTAATGTATGTACAACTGCATGACGACTAGCAAAACTTTGGTTAATGCATGCATGTAAAGTGATGCGCTAGAAACACTATGCCACAGGTCAATGAGAAGAAACCCCGAGGACACTGTCGAGAAAAGGACTGGCAAGAACCCTTGTTGATTAAATTGGAGTGATGAACTACATACATGTCTTGCATAACTATACTCCAGGGATTCCCCGCAGAGTCCGCTGTATGTCTGGTCAAAGTATGAAATACTTGTATGTTATCTGTAACTGTGGAAACATCAATAAACTTTGAGTTAAAAATAAATATGACACACTACACACTTCCTCCACAGCAGCATGATTTCCATCGACTGCCTGTCTGAAAATAAATTTCAGGGCTTTAACTGGAATATTGCATGATTTTCTGAAGATTCTTAATGTTTTCAAAACACGTCACTCTTTTGAGACTAAATAAATTGCTCTCAGGATTCAGGTTCTTCCTCTGTGAGACAGACCTGCAAATGGCACCAGATGTGCACAGTAGTCAGAGTTCTCAATCGCCAGCCGGTCATGTAGCTTACCAGAAAGTTGCACATGCTCAGTGTGTGCTTCTGTGTAGAAATGTTGTGTCTTGTAGTCAAGTATCGAAATGCTAAAGGGAAAATGGGACCCTTCAGAATGGCTTGGTCATGGTAAAACTGAATTTTGGCATGTTTACTGAAAACAAAGTTGCCATTAGTTCATCCTTAATTAGATGCAACTCTGACAAGATGAACCATTCTAGGGTTGTGATTTGCAGAGCTCATCAATGCTAATGACCAGTACTCTATCCTGATTCCAAACAGCTCCCAGCATGAAAAAAAACCTCATTTCCTGCTATCAGAGACTTGGGCCTTCACTGCAGCTGTGCTGCCGTCTAGTTCTGAGGGCTTGTGAGGCATGATGAAATTCTATTATGAGGGACTCAGGTGGGGAAAGGTACTTAATTGTATCAAGCACTGTTGGGTCGGAAACAGACATCTGGGAGATGAGGGACCACTTAGATGGTACTGCAATGCTGATGACATGGTCTCACTCTGAAAAGTATTGAGAAAACTCTGGAAAACTTTGTGATGGTAAGGCACGCATCCTTCCTCTTCCTCACTGAAGATGTCTACAGAGAAAGAGACAGTACAAAATGTGTATATATGTTTTAGGTGGTCATTCTACAGGCATTTGTCAGGAAGCTTAGACAAACCAGGAAAAGTTATAAAATTCACCAGCGCATTTGATTATCAATAACAAAAAAATAAAAGTACAGGACAGCCCTTCACAGGCAGTACAAAGAAACAATGTCCTTCCTCCAAGTCTCTCTCTATACAGACAAAACATCCCTCTTTTACACGAGATATCGCGTTGCCTGCCAGATTCACAAAATGTAACAAGCTTCTTTCATTGACTTTCCTGCTGACCAACCTGAAGAGTACATTAGTCTTTCTAGGTGCAGCCAATTAAGACATCCTGTCCCAAGGCTCGCTTCCTGCTGACAATTTTGTTAACAAGCTTGTGAATGGTCAAAAGGTGTCTCAAAGTTAACCACATGTGTTCCAGCTTGCTAAAATTTCAACGGTATAATCACATACATCTGCAAATCAAGGGATCCCATTTTCATATAAGACACACATGTATTTTTAACCACAGAGAAGCAAGGAGAGAAAGAAAGAATAGCAAATAGCAAGTGAAGAAAGGTAGAAAACAGGAGGAACTTAGGGACTGTTGGAGTGGCTAATTCCTAGGTGCCACAAGGAAAATTTGATTGCACAGACAGGCAAGTGACAGAATAAGAGAGGACAGACTAGATCCTTGCTTTTAACTCTGCATAACAAATGGATCAGGGTCTTACCCACCATCATAATTGTCATAAACTTAGAAAGACTATGTTATATTTTTAAAATGGTAGAAGTAAGATAAAAAGCTAGAGAAGAAGACTGAGGGCTGGAATGCAGAGGTTGAGAATCACACAAAACTCAGTTATATTCCTTTCCAATTCAAACACAAAACAGCTGCAGATGTTATCTTTATGACGCAAACTTATTTTATTCCTAATCTATTCACACATAGTATTATATACCACAGCTAACCCCCTCATTTGTTGACTATTCTCCTTGTTGGCAACACTGGACTTTGCTAGAAAATCCACACACTTCACCATAGTGAACTGGTCCTGGGCACACAGTCACACTTGGCAGTAATGCCACGGCGCTGGAATTTTGCCAAAGTTATAAGATTCTCAAAACCACGGTGACTCTGCACATCTCTCATTACTACTCTTGCCTTCCTTTTCTGTACTAAATCAATTTTCACACTACAGGTGTTAGTGTGTTTCTTGTGTTAGTCATTTCTGCAGAAGTCTAAGTGAGCGACAAATGGAAAACTGCAGCTGATCTGGACAAGTACTTCTCTTCTTATCCAATCCATATCTATACTTTCTGCATCCTTTCTCATTTGCTGCTGTCATACAGTGCAATGTTGCTTGCAGAAAGTTATTTGTACAGTAGTACTAATACGTACAAACAACTGATGTAAATTCATTTTGTTTTATGAGCTGCATGCATTTCTGGTAGTCAATGAAATGTGTTTCCATACTCCTTAGAAACTACTTAACCCAGGTCCCCTACCTTACTTGTATGTGGGCTTCTCCAGAAAGGGAGGTAGCTTCCCAAGTTACCTTGTCTTCCTGCCCTGTACACTGAATGGACTTTGGTATGCTAACCAGACCTCCTGACTTGAGAGGCTCACTGGTCTTCTGCCAGTCTGCCACTCATGCCACTTGCAGGGTTGAGGTTTAAATAGAGAAATCAATCATTTTCAGCCCCAGACTGCAGGTGAAGATAATCTTGTAAACATAATCTGATGTGTTCAGTCTTTTAAATCAATGTTAATAGCAGCTGAAACATACTACATACCTTTAACTTCCAAGGAACTTTATAGAATCCAGGAAAACAAACACTGCCCACAATCCATAAATACTGGCTGTCAATCCTCCAACAATCCTGGCAAACCGATAAGCATGCTTGTCTCTGAAGAGTAATTGTGAGGTTTTGTTCTCCATAATTATATCAATACCATCCTCCATGTTTGTTCAGAATTCTTTGTTTTTCCTGAAGATAAAAGCAGCAAAACAGTTTTGCAACACGTATGAGATTTTTCTTCAATCAATTTTAACTGTAAGTAAAAAACAAACACCTGGAAATCTAGAACAGTGATAATGGCGGTAGAGACATTGTGGATGGAGTCAACATAGAGGCGGAGGCACAGAATGCATATCATGGAAGATACATTTGGACAAAAATTCAAATAAGACAATAATGATATTTGGAGGCCTTGGCTGTAAAGGCAGTAGTAAATAAAGTGGTATACGTGTGTGACATACTTGAGCACCTCAGCCTTATCTTTAAAGGTCAGGCAGCAGCTGTGACAGTACTAACATTATTATAGATAACATTATCTAGTGGAAAACCTCTTCCTAGTGTGTACTAATGCCTACAAGTCCAAGATCTAATCTGTGATTTTGTAGTCCTGCCAAATGAGCAGCAGCTTACAAGTAAGGAAAGTTGTCGACCTCAGGACCTCAATGGTGATAATCAAGAGTGCATGTAGCAAACTGGCAGCTAACCTATTACTTTCCTGGGTCTTAATGTGGTTCTGTGGAAACACCTCTTGAAATCTCAGTGTGGACACTGGTATTACCATTGCCAGTTCAAAGCACATAAGTTTAGATACATCTAAATATTTAGTAGATAATGCAAGACATCTGAAACGGTCTTAAAGACTCTCTTTTCAGTGTACATGAGATCGCATTGATAAACCTGTTCCAGCCTAGATGCATCTTAATCCACAACAGTACCATAATGTCCCAGAATTATGTCACGACTGTCACTCCCATAGTCTTCCAGCTCCTCAATATGACCATCCAGTATCATGCTGGGGTCAAAGCAGCTAGTATATAAAAGTTCTGTGATGGGGAACCACTGCTCAAGTAATTACATCCCTAAAATGTGTCCCTGCGTAGAGGTTCTGAACCTATTTAGCCGAGTTTCAGAACGGCATGTTGAGCCCATTGTGATTCAGGAGCAGTAGTTCAGCAGATAATGAGAAATACTGACCAGATAAAAGCAGCTGTACCTGAAGAATCTCTACAGTTGAATTAATATGCTTCTTTATATCTGCAAAATTCAAAGCTGAGGTCAAATAAAATGTTGAGTTGCAGAAGTATGTCACACAACACATAGAAAACAGAAAAAATAACTCCCAGTTTCAGTACCACTTCTGACACGCCTACAATTTGATAATAATATTTTTTCAGAGACTTCTCTATGCAAGGATGTAAAGATTGAGGGAAGAATCTTCCTTACTGTGTCACAGGCTGCATTGTGGGGCAGCCACCTAACAGCTTTTGCCTGTTTTTACTTTAAAACAAAGGTTTCCATTACCTGCTGAATTTCTTTAAGGGCAGCCATGCGAACAGCAGAGTTTCCATAGTATCTAAATAAATAATCAATAATTTGATTACATTTTAATGCATTCACTACTTCATTTGTTGTTGCCTTTACAACCAAGGCCTCCTGATGACCCACACAGTGATTTTCGACCAGTATGGGCTGACTTCTTCTAATTTTCTGGCCACTTCATTTTGCCTGCCCAGCATAACAACTGATCCATCTCTGCCCAGTCCCATAGAAACATAGAAACATAGAAGTTGACGGCAGATAAGGACATAAGGCCCATCCAGTCTGCCCATTTCTTTTCTACCTTATAAATGTGCCATCGCCTTTGCTCTGTCAGTGACCTATCTATTCATAGTCATTTGTATTGCTCCCTTATGCCTATCCCATGCCTGTTTGAAGCCCTGCACTGTATTCATAGCCACCACTTCTTGTGGTAAGCTATTCCATGCATCTACCACCCTTTCTGTGAAAAAGAATTTCCTCACATTCCCCTAATCGGCCTCCCTCTAATCTCATGCTGTGTCCTCTTGTCCTGCAATTTTTCTTATATTTAAACATGTTAGACTCTTTCACCTTGTTTATGCCCTTAAGGTGTTTTAAATGTCCTGATCATATCACCTCTCTCCTCCTTTTGCTCAAGGGTATACATATTGAGCTCCGTTAATCTGTCCTCATATGTCTTCTGATGCAGTCCCTGCACCATTTTGGTTGCCCTTCTCTGGACTGCCTCAATTTGGTTAATGTCCTTGTGAAGGTGTGGCCTCCAATACTGCATGCAGTACTCCAGATGGGGCCTAACCAATGTCTTGTACAGAGGGATTATTACTCCTCTTACGACTTGTGATACCCCTACTAATACACCCTAACACCCCCTAGCCTTACCTACTGCTTTAGAGGTCTGCTTGGATGATTTTAGGTCATCAGTGATGATGATGCCCAAGTCTCTTTCTTCCTTTGTGACTGCTAGCTCCTCCCAGCCTATAAGTGGCTTCAGGGTTTCTCTTCCCTATGTGCATGATTTTGCACTTCTTTGCATTAAATCCCAGTTGCCACTCTTCTGACCATTTTGCTAGTTTATCCAGATCTCTTCTCATTCTGCCCACCCCATCTGGATCATCTACTCTGTTGCAGATCTTGGTGTCATCTGCAAACAGACAAGCCTTACCCTCTAGTCCATCTGCAGGTCACTAATGAAGATGTTGAATAGGACTGGCCCCAGGACTGATCCCTGAGGTACCCACTTGTGACTTGCATCTCTTCTGACTGTATACCATTTACCACCATCTCTGTTTTCTGCCAGTCAACCAGTTTGCCACCCAGTTGACCAACTTCTGACCCACCCCGAGCCTACCTAAGCTTATTTATCAATCTTCTATGTGGAACAGTGTCAAAAGCTTTGCTGAAGTCAAGGTAGGCTACATCAACTGCTCCTCTTGGTCCACCACTCTGGTTACCCAGTCAAAAGAAATCTATGAGATTAGTTTGACAGGACCTTCCTTTGTAAACCCATGCTGTCTTGGATCTGTGCCCTATGGATTCCAGGTGTTGCACTATCCTTTCCTTAGTGCCTCCATAATCTTGCCCACTACTGAGGTAAGACGGCTGGTCTGTAGTTCCCGCCTCCTCCCTGCTACCACTCTTGTGGAGCGGGATCACATGAGCCCTTCTCCAGTCTTCTGGGACCTCTCCTGTGCTCAGAGACTCACTAAACAATTCTGCTAATGGCTGCTGTTCCTCCTTTAGCTCCTTAGTACCCTGGGATGTATGCCATCAGGTCCCATTGCCTTATCCACCCTGAGCTTAGAGCTCTTTGTAGGACCCTTTCTTTTGTGAAGGGAGTAGTGCTCACCTCCCTCCCCTGTCCATGATGCTGAGCTGTGGGCCTGCCTACCTTCTCTTCAGTAAATACTGAGCAAAGTATCTATTTAGGATAGATGCCTTTCAGTCCTCCTCCTCACATGCTCCCTTTTCTCCATTAAGCTTAGTAATACCCCTCTGGACTTTCTCCTTTCACTAATGTATCTATAGAAAGTCTTGTCACCTTCTTTACTGTTCGTATAGTGTTTCCTCAGTTTGGGACTTTGCCTGCCTTACTGCCTTACCTGCTTCCCTTAGGGCAGTTTGGTATGCCTCCTATCTTCATCCCGCTGTGTTCCCTTATATTTTCTGAAGGCCAGCCTTTGGCTCTGACCTTTTCTGCTACTGTATTTGAGAACCAGTGGTTTCCTCTCTTCTTTGCACTTCCTTTTCTGTCTAACACAATGGGATGTTGCTTCAAGTATTGTATCCTTAATGCTTGCCCACTTTGCCTGTACCTCCTCACCTGTGTTTCTTTTTTGCCAGGGCTAGCTTAACTTGTTGGCCATCTTATCAAAGTCAGCTCCTCTGAAGTCCCATATTTTTGCCTTGGAATGGGATGATTTAGATGTAGTAGCCAAATTGAACCATACCATGTGATGGTCACTGGACCCCAGTGAGCTCTACCTGGAGATCTGGATCCCTCTTTGTTAGTCAGTACTAGATCTAGGATAGCCCTGTCTCTTGTGGGTTGCTGTACCAGTTGTTTGAGGCCTCCCTGCAGGGAATCCACTATGAGTCTAGTTCTGGCAGATGTTCCTGCTGGTATTGACCAATCTATATCTGGCATGTTGAAGTCTCCCATTATCAGAACCTCCCTTTAGCTGTCATGTTTTGTATATCTTCTAACAGTAATGTGTCTATGTCCTCCTCTGGTCTGGGGCCTGTAGACAACCCCAGTTCTTATGGCTGTCCCATTTCTGTTTCCAGGGTGACCCACAGTTCTTCTGGCTCCTTATGTGTATTCTGAATTTCTGTAGCTTTGATATTTTCATTAACATACAGGGCCACTCCTCTCTTGCACCCTTGCCCCTTCTGAACAATACATAGCCAGGTACTGAATCTCCCAAGTGTGGTTACTGGTAAACCACTGCCTCACCAATTGCTACTATGTCCAGTTTAGCCTCTGGCATTATTGCCTGCAGGTCTGGGATCTTATTTCCAGGCTGTGAGCATTGTGTACATGATTTTCCATTGGCCTGATTTTGGTGTGTTAGTTGTTGGGTGAAGTTTGGCATTACCCTGTGCATCGTATGGGGAGACAAACCTTTTTCTTACCTGGTGATGCAAATGAATGGCAAACCACGCTGAATTCCTGTTTGACCACTAGCTGAGGGGAGGGTGTTCTTCCATTCGGCGTGTGGTGCTGCACCCCTCTCCCATTTGCTAGTTTAAATATTCTGCAAAAGGCGTCAAACTTCTGCCCCAATGCACTGACTCCTCTTTAGTCAGATGCAGTCCATCAAATTTAAAGAATTTCGCTCCCAGAACTGTTGCCAGTTCCCTACAAATCTGTGTCCTTTTCCTGGCACCAGTCCTGAGCCACGGTTTAGCTCCTCTATCTCCTTCTCTTACCTTCCGTCCATCTGTTCCTTCTCCCAGACTGGCAGGATCTCAGAGAAGGAGATGCCGGACAAATAGATGATAGTTTGTCACCCAGCTTAGTCAGGTGTTCCTTGGTCTCCACAACTGACCGGCTGGGGTCAGTAGTCCCTATGTGTACTAGGACATCAATGTTTTCTCCTGCTTTGTGAACAATTTTAGTAATGCGGTCAGTGTCTTCTCCATGCTGATGTACTTGGAGACATCTGACATCACCCTGGCTGGAGATGGTATCAACTCCTCGAATCATGGAGTCTCCTATGATCAGAAGTTTTTGGATTTCCTTTGTGCTTGTTTAGTTTTGGTTCCTGGTTGGGTGAGTATTGTTGTGCTAGCTCCTGTGCCGCAGTGTCCTGCTCTGCAGTGTCTTCGCCTCTTTATTTGATTTCAGAGATAGAGGCAGATACCTGTTTGTAGCGTTTATATGGTTTTGGAGGTAATGTGTTGGAGAGCAGAGAGTGATGGGGCACCTGATTTGCTCCTCCTAACCACCTGCCAACCTCCTGGACCAACTACCCTCTGTGTGTCGAGGTTTTCTGTTGGATGCTGGGGAAATGGCGGGTGGTTCTTATAATGTATTTCCTCTTCAATATGAAATTTGAGGCGCAATCTCGCCATGCTGCCCGGAGCTGAGACCAAGATCTCCAAAGGCCCAGCATGTAGGACAGTGTCCTAAATCCTGTAAGACTGTCCTTCTGAAAATTGTTCCACAGTACCTGCAGTTAATGAAATCCATTCCAAATAAGTTGCTGGGTTTGTAACCTAGTCAGAGTAATTAGAAGGAAAAAAAGGAAAAAAATGCAAGTAATGGTTTAATTGTGCTTTGTTTAACTTGTTATAACAAGTTAAATTACTAGTGCCCCTGTAAATGAGATCACCTTGTGAGGCCCCACTGATCCGCCCTTCCTGCTCTGCCACAGGAAATGTCACAACTGTGGTACCCTATAAAAGGAGGTATGGTGGTGGAGATGGGGTGGGTGGCTGGGCCCTTCCCGCCTAAAAAGAAGAACCACGGACTAAAGAACAAGGAGGTAAGAGCAGAAACAATCAGTCAACAACAAATGGAGTAACCCTGAAAGCTTATCCTAATGTTAGATAAAACTGTAAAACCTGTAAAGCACCACCTGTAATAATTTCAGAGAAGATATACCCTGTAAAAACACTTTGCTCCAGAGAAAAATAAAGCAGTAACAGAAGATATACCTTGCAAAAGACAATTTGAATCGAAGATTACAGCAGTAATCTGTTAGTACACACCTGTAGGCACACCTTGTAATAATGCAGAAGAAGGTATACCAGCAACAACAATTTGAATCAGAGAAAAATAAAGCAATGAAATGTTAGCACAAACAGTAGCAATCCCTGTGAGTAAAAAATCAAAACACCACCACACAGTAAATCTGCTTAGCCAAACTAAGTCTTAATCCTTCCCTTGCTCTGGTAAGTTTTCTACTCTGCCTTTCAAGCAGTCTTAGAAGGAAAGAGCTCAGGTGAAGCTAGGTGCCTTGGCCAGCAAACCAAGTCTTCACCTACAAGATATCAACCAACCTGACTTTTAACCCTTCTTTCTGTTGGAAATTCTGACAGTTTGCCAGCTCCACTTCACATACACACCTAATCCTTTGAAGAGCTGGGAGGAAAGCAATTAGCTCCTTCAATGTGAGAAGGAGACTGAAACACCTCTGAGACAACAAACCTTTTCAACAAACAAGAAAAATAAAACACAGTGTCAAACAGTAATTTTGCTTAGCCCAATGATAAAAAGTCACAAAATGTAAGCTCCACCTGTAATACAGTAATTTCAGAGAAGATATACCCTGTAAGAAACACTTTGCTCCAGAGAAAAATAAGCAGTAACAGAAGATATACCCTGCAAAAAGACAATTTGAATCAGAAGATTACAGCAGTAATCTGTTAGCACACACCTGTAGGCACACCTTGTAATAATGCAGAAGAAGGTATACAGCAACAACAATTTGAATCAGAGAAAAATAAAGCAATGAAATGTTAGCTACAAACAGTAGCAATCCTGTGAGTAAAATCAACACACCACACACAGTAAATCTGCTTAGCCAAACTAAGTCTTAATCCTTCTCCCTTGCTCTGGTAAGTTCTCTACTCTGCCTTTCTAAGCAGTCTTAGAAGGAAAGAGCTCAGGTGAAGCTAGGTGCCTTGGCCAGCAAACCAAGTTCTTCTACCTCGCCAGCAAAACCAAGTCTCCCACAAGGTGATCAACCGAGATGCCACAGTTTTAAAGAGATCTAGCATTTTTAACAACTGTTATCTGCCTTTCCATCAAATAGTTTTTAACTCCCAGAAAAGAACTTTGGGTTGTCACGGTATCATGGTTTCAGGTATACCGTAGTATCAGAAGTCACAATATTGATACCATGGGCAATTTCTGATACATCATAACCATGATTCATGGTATACTATGGAATTCAGACCTCTCAACTAGCTTTTTTTTTTTTTGTATTTTCAGGACAACTGTCCTTCACACCAACTCTCCTGATGCAAGAATTCGAGGAGGCTTTTTGTGAAAAATTGTTTACTGTTTATTGAAATCTAGGATTACAACCTTTGAGCTTCAAGCTCATTTACAAAGGTTCCACGTCAGGCAGAAATGAAAAATAAATTCACAGTACATTACTAGAACAGGGGAAAAAAACACAGAGAGCTACAGGAAACAAATCACAATCAATAGAACAATTGCTACAGTTACTACACTAGTTCTCGGAGAGCTTAGAGAGTTTGTTTAGGTGAAGACGGTTATTAATCAGCACAGCAGGCCTTAATGAGAGGAAGGGGAATAGATAGAGGAAGAGGGGTTTGAATACGGCAGTAACCCCAGGCCGGGATACTTTGTCACGGTGGGATATTGGTGGGTGGGGGTGTGTGGAGCAGAGGAGAGTTGGTAAGTGGGGTGGGTGAGAACTAGGAGAGGCGGTATAGGGGTGGGAGGGAAGAAAATAGGGAAGATGGGACAAGCACAGGTGAAGTTATGGTGGGACAGCAAAGTAAGTGCAGGTGTTGGGTAGGCGATTACAGGTCACTGGAGAGGAGGTCTGGGAAGCAGGAGCATTTCTTTGGGTAGTTAGGTGGGATTTGGCGCTGATTTAAATGGACGAGTTTGCTAATAGCAGTAAGTTCGGGGGCGCATGCCAATCCAGAGCGGGATTACTAGTTCTGCAATACTGTGGTATGACGATAACCAATAGTATTGCTGTGACGGTTATCGCGACATCAGAATTTCATACCATGACAAGCCTACTTTACCTTCTTTGTAGTAAATGCTGCTTCAGAATCACAGTGTCTGCTGTATCATCCACCAAAGAATTTTAGAGACTTCAAATCTTTTAGAATTGATCTCCTGACCACCTCACCCAGTAAGAGGACCATTTCTCTGACTATTTGAGCACAGAGGATAGGGAAGGGACTAGAGGACAGAAAGTCCAACAGCACAGAGCTTATTTAAAAAGGGAGGGTAGAGATAGAATTGAAGGCTTTCATGAGGTCAATGAAAACTGACAAGGTAATATAACCAAGGTCCACAGCTCAGAAAACAGAATTGTGAAGTGGAGGAGGGAGGAAGTAGTGAATGGGATTTTCAAACCCTGATTGGAAGGGGAGAGGATAGAAACATAGAAACATAGAATTTGACGGCAGATAAGGACCGCTTTGGCCCACCCAGTCTGCCCATTTCCCTGCCTACTGGATAAGCTGCAGATCCTAGTTAACCAGCAGCCTACTTCTTCCTACCCCCATCCCTAGAATTGTCTTTATGACAGTCCCATGCATGCTTGAATTCCACCACTGTTTTTGACTCAACGACCTCCTCCAGAAGGCCGCTCCATGCATCCACAAACCTCTCTGAGAAAAATACTCCTTAAATTACCTCTGAGCTGCCCCTCCCATCTTCAGATTGTGCCCCTTGTTCTTGCACACCTCTTGTTTGAAAGATGCTACCCTCTTGGACTTTGTTGATTCCCTTGAGGTACTTGAACGCTTTCTATCATGTCCCCTCTCCCTCCTTTCCTCAGGCCTATACATATTAAGCTCCTTTAGTCTCTCTTCATATGTCTTCCAGTGCAGACCTTGCACCATTTTAGTTGCCCTCCTCTGGACAGCTTCCATCCTGTCTATGTCTTTGTGAAGACTGGGTCTCCAGAACTGCACGAGTACTCCAGATGGGGTCTGACCAGCTGTCTGTACAGAGGATAATAACTTCCTGTTTTCACTGGTGATGCCTCTCCTATGCATCCTAATATCCCCCAGCCCCCAGGATATCTGAGGAAGTGGGGAAGTCATCGAGTCTGTGGAGGACAATAGATTCTGGATCTTAGCTAGAGAAGGGAGGCAGGAGATGGGATGGTGGGTCCCAGGAGAGGTCGCTTGCCTTTATGGAGGGTAGGACTTTGGTGAGTTTCAAGCCAAAGGGACAGTAGAGGAGGAGAAAGAAAGAAAGATTCAGAAGATGTGTTAAGGGAAGTATTATGGAAGGAGCAGAGATTCTGAGGAGTCTTGGGTCTAGACCATTAGGGCTGGATTTAGATGGGTTTAGGGACATAACTGACCAAAAGACTTCTTGTGGAGACAGGAGAGAAATGGAAACCACCAGGCATAGGGAAGGGGTGGGTGGGTTGGTAGCGGGGAGTCATCTGGGAGGCACAAGTAGTGAAGAATTTATTTAGGACTGCCGCTACTGAGGATGGATCAGAGATCTGAGCTCTGACCTCAACTAGGTAGGCGAGGAAGATTCAGAGAGCGGTGAAGGAACAAGTGAGATCTTTCCAGAAGGAGGAGGGGTGCATATCAGAAAACTGTAGACGGCCTTGAAGTAGTTTGCTTTGGCCTGCGAATGGCCTTAGTGCAACCTATTTTTTTTTTCTGTTGTGTATTTTTGCTCTCTTGGCATGGCGGTAGCTATGGCCCTCCCTCGGAGGGACTCATCCTCCAGCCTGCTGGGTCCCTGCTCATGCCGATCCCCAGTGGTTCTCTCTCGTGGCTTGCCCCCATGTGGGGTCAGGAAGGACAGTGACTTGGCTTTCTCCCTCCCCAGAGCATAATCCAGAAGCCCGGGGTGGCACAGAGATGCTGGGCCATCACGGAGCCCGCCAGCTCCCTTTCAACCTCTTTACTCCCACCCCCCCCCACCAATGTAGTGACACCGGTACTTGCCTCCCGACCCATAATGCATTCGAGCTATTGCCGAGGGCAGTCAATGAGCGGAGAACAACCCCCGAGAGAGGGAGAGAGTCCTCCGGATGTTCAATCCTTCTCGCTTCTGCCGACTCCCCAGTGATCCGGGCTCATTCCCGAACCCAGGCTCGCTAGCGTGGCACAAGATGGTGCAACCAGCGCCAACCTCCAACACCACCAGGCTGGCCTTCAGTGTAGCTGTTTCTAAGAGATCTGTAGTATTGCATGTCCGGGTGGGCCCAAGAGGCTTTTGGAATCGTGACCAGGCAAGGTCTCGGGATTTACACAAAGATAGGAGTTCAGGGCTGACCTAATGGATGGTGGCGACATTTGACCCTAACTTTTAAGGGGCATGGGCATTCTATATTTTAAGAAAGGTGGTGATGAAATGCAAGTGCAGAGTCAGTAAAGGGAGTGGAGAAAACCGTAGCCAGTCAGCAGTGGCAAAGATAATGATGTAGTTGCAAACATTGAGTGCTTTAAGGGGTGGTACCAGATATATTTAGGGGTGTAAGTTGGAAGGGGAAACGTGACCTTCCTGACACAGGAAGTGGGACATGCGATCACTGAACGCATTGGGAAGTGCGCCTGCAGCAATTATTCAGTGAGTGTGGAATGAAAGCGCCCAGCCTAGCTGTGAGGGGTTTTGAAGCATGGATTGAGATGGGTTGGCTCAATGATCATTTGGGAAAGGTTTAGAGATGCAATGATTTAAAGGGAGTTACGTGACAAGGAGGAAAGCTCAATCCAGGTTGAAATCTCCACGGAGAATAAGCTCACCTGTGGAAGCATATGGTAGCAATAGAGGTTATGCAGGAGACAAGGGAGGAGGGAGGGAGCTTAGGAGAGGTATACATGACCTCTACGAATATTGGTGTGGAGGAAGGAGGGAGGGAAAATTTGGCCATGAGGAGTTCATGAATGAGGGACGGTTTCACAGAGGGTGAAGTTGCAAGAGAGGATTTACAAGAATAGAGGGCAACCCCACCTCCATGTTTGCTGTGGTCCTGACAGAACAGACTAAAGTCAGGAAGTGCAAGCTGGTAATCTTAGTTTCATGAGGACAGCCACGTTTCAGAGATGCACAGGCTGTCGGGAGTACTGAATGACTCAAACTTTAAGTCATCCAATTTTGGTAGGAGGCTTCTGACATTCATGTGGAAAAACCTCAAACCTTTAGGTAGAAGCAGGGAGTGAAGGAGGGAGAAGGGCCAGGATTTAGTTCAACATCACCTGCCAGGAGCAGAAAGAGGAGGGGTGGTGGAGGGATTGCCATTTACATTTTACACAGCATGTCTGGTGGGTGGAAGATGGGAGGAACTGAGACAATGGATAATGAATGGCTTCTATTTTACTACAGCGACCAAACAACATTGGTGAACTGCTATAGATGGGTAGAAGGGGTGGTCATGGTGGGTGGGGTAAGAGCAGAAGGAGGAAAAGAAAAGCCGTGATAGGAGGGAGGGAGGATAAGTTAAAGGAGGGATGGGGGCCCAGAGGTAGTTAGATGAATATTTCTCCCAGCAGATTATGGAAAACCCCCACTGTGTCTGTACCCCATTTTCTGAAAAATACTCACACCATGTGTGAAAAAATGGAAAATGAAAGCCATGCATGGAATGACCTAAAATAGCCAGTTGCAGATAGCTAGATAAAAGATGCTAAAGAAAAACAGAACTGGATTTATCATAGCCAAACCACTATCCTTCACAGATACGTATGTGACATTGTGTTTAACCAGTTAAATCTATTCCCCATAATGATCTGAAAAAGGTATTACACAACCTAGCCTCCAAGTTTTGTCATAACCGAGACAAATAGCTTATACAAAGAAATATGGGAACAATAAAAGTCTAACATAAGAACCCATTTTATGGCTGCAGTGGGTGTAGCCCTTTAGATGTTTTGCTTTGAGAAAAGGACTCCTGCATAAATTACCTACCAAACAACATGACAGAGTGTTAAAATAGTGTCCTCCACTGAAGCCTCATTACACGCTTGCCTGTGTGTGTTTGGCAGCTGGAGAGCATATTTTCTTCTGGTTTGAGAAATTAACTGAGCCCTCCCAATACTGCCTTTTTTAGCAAGTTGAAACCTCATCCATAGTGTTTTATGGGCCTTTCTTCTGGCTTGAGAGAAGTTAATTAAGCCCTCCACAGTACTGCCTTTATTTGTGTAAGTTGAAACCTCCTCCAAAGTGTTTTATGAGCCTTTCTTCTATCTTTGTTACATTTCAGTGATTACTTTACTACCATTTGCAAACTAGTTCGGTTCTGAGGCCGCCTAGGCAGAAGGGAAAAGGTTGGCTAGTGAGGCAAGTAAGGAAGTCCATGCAGCAAAGGCACAGAAGAAGCCTGCAGATGACAGGAAGGAATTAAGGAGGAGAAAGCTTTTCAATATATACGAGTGACAAAGGGGAAAAGAAGGAAGGGACTGTTAGGCTTAAAAAGGGTGGAGGGTGGAAGATAATGGGGAAAAAGCAGAGATGCTAAATGAATGCTTCTGTTCCATTTTCACCAGGAAGAAGGATGGACCAGTGGCTTCAGGAGGAAAAGAGGAGTGGGGGAGGGACACAGATGTAGTGATAGAGAAGGAGAGAGGAGGAGGGACTGCTGGCATTGAAGGTGGACACATCACCAGGCCCAGACAGAGTACATCCAAGTGTACTAAAGGAACTGCCTGAGGAGTTGGCAGGGCCACTGCCAGACCTATTTAATAGTTCACTAGAGACAGGAGTGGTACCGAGACTGAGAACAGCACGGTAGTGCCCCTCCACAAAAGCGGTCCTAAGGATGACCCAGGGAATTACAGATCAGTCAGTCTGACCTCCATTGTGGGCAAGCTCGTGGAGACCATACTAAAGGAAAGGTGGAGGACATCTAGAGGAGCATGGTCTCCAGGCTGCACATGGGTTCATTGGTGGGGGATCGTCTGAGGGACAGAACCCAGAGGGTGGTTGTAGGGGAGAGTTATCTGGCACCAAAGAGGTAACCAGTGGGTCCTGAGGACCTGTGCTAGGGCCGTGTTGTTCACTGTCTTCATCAATGACACTGGGGATGGCATTAAGGGCAAATGTGCCTATTTGGGGATGACTCCAAGCTCTGTAGGAGAGTGGACACAGCTGAAGGGATACAGGACTTACAGGAAGAACTAGAAAGCAGGGAAGCAGTCCAGGATCTGGCAGCTTGGCTCCAATGCCAAAAAATGCAAAGCTATGCATACTGGAGCTAAGAACCCAGGACAGAGTACCACCTGGATGGAGTCAGAGTATCTGGGTCAGAGGAGGAGAAGGACCTGGAAGTGATGATCACTAGTGACCTGAAGCACTCCACACAGTGCAAGAAGCAGCAGCAAAGGCAAGCAAGATGCTGGGATGCATATCTAGAGGATTAGTAGTAGGAGAGGAGGTTATACTGCCCTTGTACAGGTCACTGATAAGGCCACATCTAGAGTACATCTAGTGCCCACACCTCAAAAGGACATTAACGTACTGGAGAAAGTCCAGAGGAGGGCTACAAAGATGATAGCGGGTCAGCAAGGTAAGGCATACGAGAGAGGTTGAGGGCACTGAACATGTACTCCTGGAAGACGGGGAGGGAGAGAGAGAGAGAGAGTGTGAGAATGTGAGGGACATGATTGGGACTATCAAGTACTTGAAAGGGATAAATAAGGTTGATAAGGAGAACCTCTTTAAGCTGAGTGGCAACCATAACATGAGGGGCACAGTCTTAAGCTGGAGGGTGGGAGGCTTAGAAGGGAGGTCAGGAAGCACTTCTTCACAGAGAGGGTGGTGGACACTTGGAATGTGCTGCCAGAAGAGGTCATCTCGTTGAAGACAGTGGGCAGATTTTAGAGAGGCTGGGATAGGTATGGGGAAGATAAGGATTGGGTTGGGAGGACGGGAGGACTGGGAGGGAGGCAGGGACATTAGCTCAAGCTGTCAACCTGCAATATGAGCACACTTGATAGACCAAATGGCCTTCTTCTGCTGGCCTTCCGTATGTTTGTATGTATGTTTGTATGAGAAACTTGTTGTGCTGGTATCCCCTCCCACTCATTCAGAGGCGCAATTCCTTTGTTTCTAACCATGCTTGTTGATTTTACTTGCTTCCACATAGTAAGAATGTGAAACTAAACTTGAGTTATTTTAAATGACTGATAAAGTGACATGTACAATTTGCATGTCTTGGGGATGAAACGGTATCCCTTACCTGTGTGGAGTAATTCACTGCCTCTAACTCTTAAGACCTTAGCTGTAAGCTACATCATGCATGTAAGGTGATATATGAAATCAAACTGCATTCCCTGAAAAACAGTTAGGTTCATTTCTCTTCCCTACCTCTGCAGCCACACAAAGCCAACCACTTGTCTCTCTCTCTCTCATACCTACTGCTGGACAACACAGCTGTCTAAACAAACAAGGCTGGTCTTCCTTTCTTAAAAGTATGAAGGTTTTTTCTTGCTTGCTTTAGTGCATGGGTAAGCCAAAGAAAGACATTTCACTGCCATAGATGTATACAAAGTTACAACATAGCTATAGAGAGAATACAATACTTAATGGTTACAACTGCATTGGACTACAAATGCAGACCGTGATGCAAAGTTCTCATGAACTGATTTAATGATAAACTAATTATGTTTATATTCTTTATGCTTCTCTTTCTTTTTTTTTTAAACTTTCTTTATCCTCCTCACACAACCCTAGACTCTCTCAGATGGGGGCACAGAGCTACCTCCATGCAGCTCCATCTGAGACTCAGTTCTGACTCCTCCATTTTACAGGCATCCACACCTCACCCCTGAGCCGCCCTACGTGTGGACATTCAAGGACCTGGGAGCTCCGAGGTCAGCCAGCGCCTCGACTGTTGGGCATGGGGGTAGCTCCCAGACCCCCTGTAGCCTACCAGGGTTGGGTCCATGTTCCTTATTCCGTATCCCCTCTGGTGCCTTGGACATGCAATGGGTTCCAGCACGCTGCATGTGCACTTCACGCACACACCGTGATGTCCTGCCAAGGCACCTCCCCACAATGCTGCAGGCTTGCTCTGTTGTGGTGCACCCAGCCTCCACTAGGAGCCACCAGAGCCTGCCAGCTGAATCCCCCTCCCGGGAAAGGAGAGCAGTCCTGCGGACATGATCCTTTCTCAACCCTGCCAACCCCCGACAACCCAGGCTCGCTCCAACCCAGGTCACCAGCATGGCGCGAGGTGTGGCGGCCCAGCGCCTCAACCCTCAGCACCACTGGGCAAGGCTTGCTTTTCTTTTCTTGATGTTACTATGATCCCTATTTGCTGTTGCAAACATTTGTTCTGGAGGTCCCAGCCATCTCAGAAAAGATACAGATTGGGAGAAGGCAGTACGAGAAGGGCAACCAAAATGATGCATGGCCTGCACCAGAAGCACTATGGGAAAAGACTCAGGGAGTTAAATATGTACGCTCTAAAGGAAAGGAGGGAAAGGGAGACATGACAGAAGCATTCAAATATCTCAAAGGTATCAATAAGGTACAGGAGGTTCCAATTCTGCTGAAAAAGAGATATTCAAGGACAAGGGGGCATGATATGTAGCTGAAGGGGAAGACTTAGATGGGATGCGAGAAATACTTCTTTATAGAGAGGGTGGTGGACACCTGGAACAGCCTGACAGCAGAGGCAATAGGTACTGAAATGGTAACAGGTTTCAAACGCGCATGGGATACAAGGGGACCTGGCAGAGGCTGCTGCGCTGGGGTGTTAAGACTGAGATCAGTTATGGTCCATGGCAGGACAGTAGGTAGGGAGGGACCTAGGGCAGACGAGTGGGCCAGGAGATCCTTTTCTGCCAACAGCTTCTATGTTCAACGTTAAATGAATTAACTTTATATTCTTTATGCTTTCTCTCCTCTTTTCTTGATTTTACTATGATCCCTATTTGCTGTTGCAAACATTTGTTCTGGAGGTCCCAGCCATCTCAGAAAAGATATACTGGGGGTCACGTGATGGCAGTTTGAGTAGACGCAGCTTTTCCCCGTAGCTCTGCTTCCTCCGACAGACATCTCGATTTTAAGCTACTAATATCGACTGAGTCACTGATTTTGTGAGGACAAATAGCTATACAACACATTACAGGAGCTGTATACTCACTTTAGCATGGAAGTCTTTATGAAAAGGGCTCCTCCGAGACACTTTCGCCACCTCCCTGCTGAAGGACAAAGCTGCTAAGCGGACCAAGCAGGTCTCAGCTCTTGAAAATTTCCTCCCGCTACAGCTCCTCGGCAGAGAGATGTTTAGAAATGATGCAGTCAAGCTGCCGCTGCACGATCTCTGATGACCTGCAATTGATTAAATCTTCTGTGGCAACTTTGACTACACGAGTCGGGAACTCGAGCAAGAATCATTTCATTAGAAAAGAAGCAGGAGAAGACCAGCCAAGAGAATTGAGCATCTCACGTAGGCTTAAAAATTGAGGACAAATTAGAGGATTTGCAGGGAGCAGCAGGCGCAACAACCTGCTTGTAACTGGCATTCTGAGCGAGAAGAAGGCAGCCCGCCGTATTCCTTTCTTACAAAAATTATGCACGAAAATAGAGGGCCTGCCCCAATGGAGGGGATTATATCATTGAGAGGGCTCATCATGCCTTGGTGCCCCATGCCACCTGCAAGTTTGCCTCCTAGACCGCTCATCTTCAAATAGTTAAACTTCCTTGATAAAACAATATATTTTAGCTAAGGTGAGAGAGATTAAGGAGATGTCCTGGGAAGGTCGAAGATCCGCGATCATGCAAGATTTACCACACCTAATGCTAGAGAGGCGGTAGCAGCTACAATCGACAGTCTCCAAACTGGTGGCAGCTGGAAGCCTTTTCGGTAAAATACCCAGCGATTCTACTAGTTAAGCATAATGACCAATGGCTCTCCTTGATAACCCTGATCAGACTGTGCAAGAATTAAAACTGCTGTTCCCTGATCTATACAAATAATGAAGAAGGGCCAGTATCGGAATGGTGCAATAAGGCAGTTATGATCAGCTGTTTGGCGAGCATTTTGTTTAATTACAGTTTTCTGCCCTTTACTGCAATACCGTCTGACAAGGCTTGATAAATCTGACCTATCTGGATCCGATCCCTAGTCTTGGAAGCTGTGTCAGCCTGGAAAGAAAAGGATAATTGTGACTAATTTTGTTAATTTCAGTGAGTTTCAAGATACATGGCTAAAATGAGCAATGTTTGTACCCCCGTACCTGAACTTTGTATTCCACATGTTCTGTTCTATCAGGCAAAGCTTTATCAATAGAGCTCTGATTTGTTATCTGGTAGCTGTTCTTGAATGCGGTAAATATTGAGCTGAACTGAATCAGGGGACATTCGCTTTTCTAAGAGATGGACAATACAGAAGATAAGATTGCTTTTTGCAGTTGGAATAGGCTAAACTTCCCTTGACTCTCAAGTTAGTGCAGACCTTGCATTCTGGACAATAATTTGGATTTGTGTCGCTGGATCGAGGGACTCCTGTCTGGCAGTTTGGATTGCCGCTGATTAATGTAAGCTTTGACTGGGTCCACCCTCATAGAGTAATAATTATGGGCACCGACTTCTCTGTGACTCTGAACTAGCTCTTTGGCTAGTCGATTATTGCAGCATGGACTGTGGGTTAATTAATGGGGTTCGCCTTAGATGGAACATGGATCTGGGGCCTTTTATCCTTTAATTTTTTATCATTATTTCCTGAATGAAGGAATTTTGGTTTGTTTTTTGCTATAGGGAGCAGCTTAAATATGGAATAAGGCAATGTGTTAATTTGATGCCAGTGTGAATAATAGCAACGAAGTCTGAACAGTTAGCTGAGGTGCTCAACACTGGCTCATTTGTCCATAATGTATCTGCTTACCTTTAGTTTTAGGTATTCTATTTACATGTTGTTTGGAGTATCAGTATAAGTCCCTATAGATACCAATTTATTGTTACTGTATTGTGTTACTTTATTAGTGCTGTTAGCTAGTATGATACCTGGTTTAAAGTACAATGTTAGCATTAATATAGGGATTTGCTTATATTAGAAAGTAGTCTCATTAACAAATGTTTTACTGTCTTCAGGAACAGTAGCTCGGTTGTGGGGATACGGTGGGTGGGGGGCATGGGGAAAGATGTTTTATCAGACTTGCACTATAAAACCACATGGCAGTGTATATGTGGTAGTGCAGTTAGTCTGAACTGGGTTGTTGTTTATGATGTGGGATGTCTGTTTAAAGGGCCTTCTTTCTTGGGGAGGGGATGTTTTAAGGGTAGAGTTCATGTTTTATTCATGACACTGTTTTGTAGTGTTAGTGTTAATGAGGGCTAACCAAACGCTGCCATGCTTTGTTTCTTTACGACTGCTGGGGTTTTTCTGCAAGGATCGACTCGCTTGTTCAGGAATGTACTTTTGTTAGAGTCGGAGTAATCAATATAATTTTGTGAGTTGGAATATTAAAGGGACCAAAGATAGGTGTAAAAGACAAATAATATTGAAACATCTGTTGCATCTTCAGGTGGGGATAGCTTGCTCTGCAAGAAACCCATCTATGACGGGAGGATAGCGCCTTTTAAGAGACAATGGTGGGACAAGTCTTCGGATCTGGGATATCAACTAACAAAGGTGGGTAGTGATTCTAGTAGCAAAACTGTCCTGTTTAGGCTAACCAAGAGACCTGGGACCCAGAGGGCGTTATATTTAGTTACATGGCATGTTAGAATACCAGCCAGTCAGACTGGGGCAATCTATGGTCTAAATATAGATTTCCTCTTTTTTTTACAGTTATTGAACATTGTGGTTACCAACCTCCTAAGCTAACGATACTGGGTGGGTATTGGAATATTGCCCCCCAAACAGAGCTGGATAGATCAGATCGTAAGAGGTGTGGCTTATCCCCAGCCCAAAGGGCACTGAAAGATTTACTTAAGGGAGTTTGTCTAATACATGTGTGGAGAGTCTTGAACCCTACAGAGGCAATATACATTTTATTCTCCTCGCCATGGTACCTATTCCGAATAGATTACTTCCTTATAAGTCCTTTTGCTCTACCTGGTGTATTAGATGTGCGATTCATGCCAGAGTTCTGTCTGACCATGCTCCCATTAGTATTACCTATTTGTTAGGGACAGAATCAAACGAGATTCTCGGTATGCATAATACTCAGTTATTTCATGGTACTGCTTCCTGACCACATCAAGGAGTTTATTACATCTTCCTTGAGACCAATAGGGATCAGTTGATAAATATGATTTGATATGGGCAGCCTTAAAATGCACTCTAAGGGGAGAATGTATTCGAATGGTGACAACAATATCTCGCCAACATAAGGCACAGGTGGCAGCTCTCTTACCTCTATTAAAAGTCTGGAGCAGAACCTTTCCCGCACTCCTCAGCGGAAGACTGGGCTAGACTGCACCAATTAGCATATAGAGGTCTGATTATGCAAAAGTGGAGTTGTCTCTTCACCGAACTAAACTTAGGTATTTGGACTCAGGAGAAAGAGCAGGAAGTTACTTGCACGAACTCGACAGTTGGAAAATTCACAATTTATTCCCGGTATTTGTCCTGCACAAGATAAGCAAGTCTGTACTGACCCCAGGGAGATAGCGGAGGCTTTGGAAAGTATTTACAAGAACTCTATGCAGTTGATCCTCTTTATGCCCATCTAGGAATAATATTAATCACTATCTTAATTCCATAATATTTCTTAGAATATCCAATGCTGAGGCAACCTTACTGAGTGCCAGCATTTCCACCACAGAAATTCCACTGGCCATAGAGTAACTGCCTGTGGACAAATCACCGGTCCTGATGGTTTCCCAAATAGCTTATATAATGCAATCCATTCTACTCCCAGTGTTAAGTGAAGTTTTAATTTCTGGTATGACAAGGGTATATCAGACCCCAGTTTCCTGAGGCACTGATAACCTTAATTCCAAAGCCAGAGAAGGATCCTCTAAACCTTGAAAGCTACCACCCTATATCCCTGCTTAACTCCGATATTAAAATACTAGCCAAAATATTGGCCAATTGGCTCTCTAAGGTAATGGGTAATCTCATGTTACAAAACAGGTTGGGTTCATGGCAGGAGGTCGTCTAGGGATCACATGAAACTTTTACATTTGATTTCCGCATCCAGAGATTCCAATATTCGATGGCACTGATATCCCTGGACGGGAAAAGCATTTGATAGGGTCTCCTGGGACTTTCTTTTGCCACTCTGACCCGATTTGGACTGCCTGATGAATTCTTAAATGGGTACATTTACTATATACTCTCCATCAGCCAGAATTATATGTAGGGCATACTCGCTCCTTTCCAACTTTGTCGTGGCACTAGACAGGGATGCCCACTGTCCCCATTACTTTTAACTTTTATTTGGAACCCTGATCTGAAGACTTCTAGCTAATCAAAGAATTATAGGTATCCAAGTAGGAAGTGTAAGTTACTCACTTTCTGTATATGCAGATGATATATTATTTTATGTTGAGAATCCTCAATTTGTTATCCCCGCTTTGCTTTCATAAATTGAGGATTTCAAAGGTATCATTCTACAAATTGAACCATTCCAAAACTAAAGTTTTCCTTTAACTAGCAGGTTAACTCAGGCGGATCTAGCACTTTATTGCCTCTCATGGAAGCAAAATCCCCAACGTATCTGGGTATCAGAGTGTCACGATATAGGAGTGATGATCAAGGATAACTTCTCTAATTTTATCCTCCGATATGGAAGATGGGGTTACTCCTCTGTTCCTGTAGGAAGACTTAACACTATCAAAATGAATGTACTGCCGAGGATTTTATACCCATTGGGATGCTAGGATGTTTTTGCCCAAAGCTTGGTTCGCCAGGCTTCAAAAATGGTTAATGGCTTTATATAGAGGGGAAAAGGTTCATGAGGGCCTATTTCAAGCTAAAGGCTCCACGCTTCCAGGTGGCCTTGCGCCCCTTTCTTCTTATACTACAGTGCATATCATGTCAGTAAGTTGGCTTTTGGGCCAAAACCATGGGCCTTCTATGCAGTTAGAATACCCCCCACCGTGGCTGGATACAGAGAAACAATTAGTACCTAAAACCCATTGTTCGTTACTCGCACTTTGTATGTCACCCTTCTCACATACCCAAACCTCTTAAGAATACTCCTATTGATGGGCCCTTAAGGCCCTTCATCAGCACCAAAATCATCTTGAATGAAATGGCATCAGTTATTTGAGCAGCCTATTATTTGTAACCCTCATTTTAAATTGGAAAGAAGCCCATTTTTCTTCCTTTTGGCCTCTAACAAATAGTTATAAAGTCTCTGACTTTCTTTTGAATGGGGACCAGTTCCTTTTGTTCATTTTCAAATGAGCAACAGGGTACGGATACCTATGCCTTTAAGTATGCTCAGGTTAGCAAGGTCTTACTTCCTTTTTCAGGAATATATTCGAGATAGACTCTCCGTTGCTGAACTGTCTGCAATCCTTCAAGTAGCTAACCAGCCCCATTCTGTTTCCAATACATACAAGAATCTCCACGCACTAGACTCTGGCTTACCAACTGGGATTTGTTACTATTGGACTCAGAGCTAGGAATTTCTGCTGACATTGATATATGGAGAAAACTCTGGCAGACATCCTATAATTTATTAAGCAGGACACACTTCGATTGGTTCAATTTAATATTATGAATAACCTTTATTTTACACCGATAAAGCTCTTTAAAATTGGTAAATTACCTTCACCAGTTTGTGGACGGTGCAAGAGAGAAATTGGTTCCTTTACCATATGTTATGGACCTGTCCTATTGTGCGGTCTTCTGGCAATCCATTAGTAGAATTTGGATCCTCTCTTGGGATTAGATACCCTGTTTACCCCTGAATCCTGCTTATAATTTTTTTTCCTCCTGGAACTCCAAGAATTAGAAAGACACATCTGGTCTTATTGTTGCAACTGCCAAGTTGGTAATCATGAGACACTGGGTTGATGATACTCTCCTGTAATTGAATGGTATAGGAGGTTCTATTGGCTTTGCAGTTGAAAGGCATATTGCATACATGCAGGATAGGATAAAAGCTTTTCAGACAACTTGGGAAACTCTGGAGACTCCACTTCTACGGAAACCTTAACAGTCTTTCATAATAATAAAACTTTATTTATTAAGCGTTTTCAAGCACCAAGCGCTGTACAAATGAATATTAGAATCAGAAATGTAAATATAAAATCAACATTCACAACAGCATCAATTTATAAAGGCCTTACTCACAAAAGTCTTAAAATCCCGCTTAAAGGATTCCACGGTCGTGCATTCCCTAAGCCGGCAAGGCAGAGAGTTCCAGAGGGTTGGGGCCACAAACATAAAAGCCCTGGCCCCAGAAGACTTCAATATAACCTCAGAACTCTAGCAACCCCTCGTTGGCTGAACGGAGCTGTCGACGGACGTGTAAGGAAACAGAAGCTCTTTCAAGTAGTCGGGCAGAGTCCGTAGGCTTTGAAGGTCAAAAGACCTACTTTAAAGGTGATCCGCCACTGTATAGGCAGCCAGTGCAGATTATGAGCACAGGGTAATATGTGTCCTTCTAGTTACCCATGTCAATAACCTTGCAGCAGCGTTTCTGCACTAGTTCCAAGCGCGGATGTCAACCCCAGGAAGCCCTGGGCACAGGGAGTTGCAGTAGTCAAGGCATGAGGTCACTAAGGCATGGACCAACACTGGTAAACCGCTGGACGGAACAAGGTGTTTCACCCTGGCAATGTTCCTAAGATGGTAGAATGCAGACTTAATGACTGCTGACACCTGATGACGAAGAGTCAGCCTGTCGTCAAGTACCACTCCCAGGTTACGCATCTGCTCAGAGGTAAGGATCTGATCCCCCAGCAAAAGCCAGAGGGCTGACCAGACCCCAACCCCACTGTCCCATGACCCGGTCAACAACCATGACCTCAGTCTTACCTGGCGCTCAACTTAACCAGCTCGCATTCATCCAGTCATGGATTTCAGTAGGCAGCTATTAAATACCGAGAGAGTACTAACCTGGTCGGGGCAAAGACAGGTAGAGCTGGGTATCATCAGCATAACAGTGAAACCTCAGCCCATACCTTCTTACAATGTCTCCGAGGCAGCATGTACACTGCAAACAACATGGGGAAGCACCGAGCCCTGGGGACACCACACTGCAGAGAAAAAGGGTCAGAGGAAAATCCCACACAACTCTCTGCATTCTCCCAGATAGAAAAGATGAAAACCATCTGAGCACTGTACTAGACAGTCCACAGATGGACTCCAGACGCCGAGCAAAACCCCATGGTCTACAGTGTCAAAGGCTGAAGACAGATCAAGGAGAACCAAGATAGAGCTGTTCCTCTGATTCTCGCCATCAAGAGATCATTGAGCACCCGAACCAGAGCAGTCTCAGTGCTATGCCTCTTACGAAAACCAGACTGGAGAGGTTCGAGATACTATGGATGGTCAAATGGTCCTCCAGCTGGTTTGCCACTACCTTTTCAATAACCTTCCCAATAAAGGGAAGGTTAGAGACAGGTCTGTAGTTGGAAAAATATCTGGGTCCAAAGC
The DNA here is from genome assembly GCA_016271365.2 of Neoceratodus forsteri. NCBI lineage: Eukaryota > Metazoa > Chordata > Ceratodontiformes > Ceratodontidae > Neoceratodus > Neoceratodus forsteri. The sequence continues at coordinate 915,108,278 of CM057454.1, read as the reverse complement.
AGCTTTCTTCAAAAGAGGAGTCACCACAGCTTCCTTTAGGGAACTAGGAAACTCACCCAATTCTAAGGAACACCAGATTATTTGAGCCAGAAACGGGCCCACAATCTCAACACAACCCAAAAATCAGGAGGTAGGACCCGGATCTAAACAACAGCACGTGAGGGCGATCCCCCGGATAATCCGCATAATATCACCAACATCGGCAGGTCAAAGGAACACCAGGAAGCAGAGGATTCCGTGCAAACACCACCAATAGCTTCCTCTTAGAGTGTGTCAGACGGATCTCGGATCTGATGTCAGCAACCTTATTCGCGAAGAATTGAGCAATTTCATCACACCTCCTTTTGTGAAAAAGCTCGACGGAGCTGGAGACAGGCTGGCTGCACAGCCTGTCCACAATTCTGAAGAGCTGAGATGGTCGATTCTGAGCAACAGATCTCCTGGACAGGAATTCTGCCTTCTTATGGGAGATCTCTGATTGGTAGAGCCGATAATGCTCCTCCAAACTAAGGCGGTCGACATCTAGAGCAGATTTCCTCCAACAGCACTCTAACTATCGTCCCATTACGCGTAACTCCCTCAAGGACCCATCAAACCATGGGGCCCGAGGGCGGAGAGAAAGGGATGAACACGGACAGGAGCAATTGAGTCCAGGGCCAAGGAAATGGCCTGATTATAAGCCAAGACCATAGCTTCTGGACCCAAGCTGGCAATCGGAAACTCTGAGAGGTTCAATACGCCATCAGGTCTTCAGGGCACATCCCGTAGAGGGCGGTATCGAACCATCTCCACAGGGCAGACCTACTAAGGGGAGCACAAAATTGAAGCCTACGTATAGTGATCAGACTAACTGACTATCATAATACACCATATTATGATAGAATGTCTTGGTTTAAACTTAGCTGGGTAGTGTTTGTATTAGAAATGAGGGGAGGGTGGGGTATTAATGTGATGATGTTTACTTGGTTTTGTTTTGTTTATCTTTGTATGTTTTAATACAGTCTCCATGGTTTGTATGACAATTTGTATCTGTTTCGTGGACTGTGAAAACTAATCAAGCACATTTAATAAAAAAAAAAAAAAAGATATACTGTAAAACTGTTTATTTTCATGCAAGTAAATTTAGCGTAAACACTAATGTAACCATAATTGAGTAAATTTAGTTTAGCTGAGTCACAATCACCACATTCACTATAATGGAAAAATGCTACTTGAGGTAATTTATTTTCTGCAAAACCAGTGCTTCCGTGAAAATAGTGAAATATTTGACAGTGAAAATTTCAAGTTCTACAGTAGAATGGGGAAGGCAGTACAGAGAAGGGAACCAAAATGGTGCATGACCCGCACCAGAAGCACTATGGGGAAAGACTCAAGGAGTTAAATATGCTCTAGACTAAACGAGGGATGGGGTGATATGGTAGAAGCATTCAAATACCTCAAAGGTATCAATAAGGTACAGGAAGGTTCAATTCTGCTGAGAAAGAGATGTTCAAGGACAAGGGAGAATGATATGTAGCTGGAAGGGTGAGACTTAGAGGGATGTAAAAAATACCTCTTTACAGAGAGGGCGGTGGACACTTGGAACAGCCTGCTACCAGAGGTAATGGGTACCAAAACGGTAACAGGTTTCAAACATTGTTCAATTGTTTTTACAAGGTATATCTTCTGTTACTGCTTTATTTTTCTTTGCAGCAAAGTGTTTTTACAGGGTATATCTTCCATGAAATTATTATAGGTGGTGCTTTACAGGTTTTACAGTTATATCTCTCATTAGGCTAAGCTTTCAGGCTACTGCTTTTGTTGTTGGTTGACTGCTTCTGTTCTTACCTCCTTGTTTCTTTCGTCTGTGTTTCTTTTTCGGCAGGAAGGCCCAGCCACCCACCCCATCCCCAACCACCACACACTCCACCTTTTATAGGGTAGCACAGTTGTGACATTTCCTGCAGCAAAGCAGGAAGGGAGGATCAGAGGGTATCCACTCCAGTAACCTCATTTACAGGGGCACAAGTAATTTAACTTGTTATAACAAGTTATACAAGAACAAACAAACAAAACACAAAATCAAACTTTTGCTTTCATTTTCCTCCTTCTAATTACTCTGACCAGGTAATAAACCCAGAAACTCATCTGGAATGGCTATTATTAACAGCAGGCACAGCGAACATTTTTCAAAAGGGCAGTTATACAGGATTTAGGACACTGCCCTACATGCTGGACCATTGAAGATCTAAGGGCTCAGCTCCAGGCAGCATGGGCAGAGATTGCACGCCTCAAACTGCACATTTAGGAGGAAATATATTATAAGAACCGCCCGCCAACATCCAACAGAAGCACCTCGACCGCAGAGGGTAGCTGGTCCGGGAGGTTGGCAGGTGGTCTGGGGGAGGGGCAAATCGAGTGCCCCATCACTCAGTGTTCTCCAGCGTATCACCTCCACAAACCATATAAAAACTACAAACAGGTATCTGCCTCTATCTCCAAAATCAAACAAAGGCAGAGGACACTGCAGAGCAGGACACTGCAGCACAGGAGCTAACACAACAAAACTCACCCAAAACAGGGACCAAAACAAAAAAGCAAAGGGAATCCAAAACACTTCTGATCATAGGAGACTCCATGATTCGGGAGTTGATACCTACCTCCTGCCGGGGGTAATGGTCAGATGTCTACCAGATACATCAGCGTGGAGAGACACTGACTGTATTGCTAAAATCGTACGGAAGCAGGAGAAACATCAACGCCCTGGCACACATAGGGACTAATGATCTTGCCAGCCAGTCAGTTGTGGAGACCAAGAACATCTGCTCAGGCTGGGTGACAAACTGTCATCCATTTCATCCAGCATCTCCTTCTCTGAGATCCTGCCAGTCTAGGAGAGGGGCACATGGACAGAAGGTCAGAGAAGGGGCTAAACATGTGGCTCAAGGGCTGGTGCCACGAAAAAGGACACAGATTTGTAGGTTACTGGCAACAGTTTGGGAGAGAAAGTTCTTTAAATCTGATGGACTGCATCTAACTAAGGAGGAGTCAGTGCATTGGGGTAGAAGTTTGATGTCTTTACTGAATATTCAAACTAGCAAATGGGGAGGATGCAGTACCAATCACGTCGAATGGGAAGAACACCCTTCCCTCAGCTAGTGATCAAACAGAGTTCAGCATGTTTGTAGTTCTTTCACCCAGGAAAGGTCCGGTTTCCCATAGACGACAGGGGAATGATGGATGACTACCAAGGTCCCTTTCATTTTGCTGTTGTTAGTATCTTACCCCCATTGTGTACTCTTCCCTGGTTTTGTTTCCCAAGTGCATTACTTACACTTTTTGCATTGAATCTAAGCTGCCATACTTTTGACCATTCCTCCAACCTTGCCAAGTCCCTTCTCATCCTTTTCACTCCCCTTGTGCATCAACCATGTTGCAGACCTTTGTGTCATCTGCAAAGAGGCATACTTCTCCTTCCTGCCCCTCAGCAATGTCACCTATAAAGACATTAAAGAGGACCAGTCCCAGTACTGAACCCTTCGGTACCCCTCTAGTAACCCCTTTCCTCAGACTGGACCTAACTTTACTATTACCTTCTGCATCCTGTTGTCCAGCCAATTTTACTCCAGGCTACACCCTGGGACCAGCCCCAGGCTGGCTAACTTGTTTATTAATCTTTTGTGGGACTGTTTCAAATGCTTTGCTAAAGTCTAGGTAAGCACATCCACAGCCCCTCACTGGTCTACTACTTTGGTCACCCAGTTAAAGAAATCTGTTACATTCATCTGACATGACCATCCCACTGTGAATACAAGCTGCCTTGTGTCCTGGACCCTTCTAACCTCTTGGTACTCAACAATTCTTTCTTTCAGAAGTAATTCTATCATTTCCCTACCACTGAGGTCAAACTAACAGGTCTGTAGTTTCCTACCTCTGCCTTGCTCCCACTTTTGTGGAGGGGAATAACATCTGCTTTCCTCCAGTCCTCAGGTACCACACCATCCTCCCATGATTTGTTAAAAAGGGTAGTCAGTAGTGTCACTAGTTCTCCCCTTAGTTCTTTTAGAATTCTGTGGTGAATCCTATCAGGCCCCATTGTTTCGTCCACCTTGAATTTTGGGAGTTCTTTCAGGACCCTTTCTTCCATGAATGGACTGGTATCTACCCCCCTATCCAGAATGCTTCTATTGTTTGGTTTAGGTACCTCCCCCTCCTCTTCTTTTGTGAATACTGAGCAAAAGTATTAATTCAGGATCTCTGCCTTTTCACTGTCATCCTCTGCCCACCTCCCCTCCCCTTTACTAACCCTCACTATCCCTCCCTTGCTCTTTTTTGCTCCATAATGTACCTATAAAAGGTTTTATCTCCCTTCTTAACCTAGTTGGCTATCTTTTCCTCTGTTTTGGTCTTTGCTATTCTGACTGCCTTCCCTGCTTCATTCTGCTTTAACTGATACAGTTCCCTGTCCTGCTCCTTCTGTGATTCCTTATAGTTCCTGAATGCTATCTTTTTCTCACAGGATGTGGAGATGGATAGGGAGTTGGGGAAGCAGATCAGGAAGATATGAGGTAGAGGAAACCTTGTCATAACAGATGATTTCAACTGCCTGGTACTGCCCTGAGTTCCCAGGCTATCTTCTCTGCCAGGGAAAATGAACTACTGGAAGCTTTTCAGGACTGTTTCCTGGTGCAGGGGATCACACAGCTGACTATGGATGGTGCCATACTGGATCTGGTGCTTTCAGATGGACAGCATGTCCAAGAGATAGCTATGGAGGAACCCCTTGCAGGTAGCTACCACTATATACTATGTTTTTACTGCAATATGGGTAAAGAATAAGCTAAGACCAAGATGAGGGTGGTAGACTTCAAGAAAACAGACTTTAGAGGAATGGAGGATATACTTGTATGGCATCTTGCAGAAATCAGACTGGGGATAGATGGGAGCAGAAGTGGTCCATCATTAAGTTGAGTTTGAATGAGGCCACAAAAGACTGCACGGAGACCCAGATTAAGAAGTCCAGTACCAATCTATCAGGGCAATCTCTCATAAGAAGGCAGAATATTTATCTAGAGATTGCTGCAGCAAGGAACAGACTAGGCTCAGCTCTTATGCACAGTAGATGGGCTATTACATCCTGCCTGTCTCTATGTTGGGGCACAGGTTCAAGCACTAGATGCAGAAGCTGTCTGTATTCTTGCCGACAAGGTGTCCTCTATCAGGGATGGGGTCTCCTTGAGCACCTCTCGAAGGGGATGCATGGACTAACTTGAAGAGTGCCAAAGTGCTCCTCCTGTCTGGGATGAGTTTGAGCTGGTTGGGGTGGAGGAGATGGTGAAAATAATCTTGAAGTTGTGCCAACCCAATGTGAACTGGACCCAGGTCCAACCTGACTGTTGGTTGGATGTATGGACCTGGTAGGACCTATGATTGCTGGGGTTGTCTGGAGTTGTTTGAGGGTGAGGGTCTTCCAATGGCCTTGAAAGGGCCTTGGTTAGACCCTCTTGAAAAAATCTTCCTTGACCCGGATTGCCTCAGCAATTACAGGCCAGTTTCAAACCTCCCATTTTTAGGGAAGGTTATTGAAAAAGTGGTGGCCTTTCAGCTTGAGAGACATCTTGCCTCTTCCTCCACCTATGAGCCTTATCAGTCTGGGTTTCATGTGGGGCACAGCACAGAGACTGACCTGGTGAGGGTGCTTAATGATCTCCTGGTGGCAAGGGACAAGAGAGACCGGACTGTCTTGGTCCTCCTGGACCTCTCTGTGGCATTTGACATGGATCATGAGATGTTACTTGATCGCCTGTGGTTCTGGTGTGGCTTGTCTGGTAATGTCATCAACTGGTTCAGGTCATACCTGACAGGCAGAGTGCAGAGGGTGATGATGGGGTTAGTCTCATCTAACCCAAAGCCTCTGTGCTGTGGGGTACCGAAGGGTTTGGTCTTGTCTCCTCTGTTGTTCACAGTGTACATGATGCCACTAGGGGACATTATCTGGCAGTATGGGATGGGTTTTCACTGCTATGCAGATGATACCCAGCAGTACCTGTCCAGTGCCCCCAATACCCGGGTGACGGACCCTGTATTTAACAGCTGCCTTGATGAGATCCAGGTTTGATGACTGAAAACTGGCTTCAGCTCATCCCAGGCAAGGCAGAGGTACTTGTAGATCCAGTTCGTTGGGGTGGAGGGCATTGTGAGGGGGTCACTGTCTGACCTTGTGTTGAGAGGCGTTCCGCTTACTCCATCTAGACAGATGAAGGATTTGAGTGTGATCCTGGACGATGGTCTGAAACTTGATGCTCAGGTGTTGGCCATTGTCAAGAGTGGATTTTATCATCTACGGAACATTGCATGGATCTGAGCCCTGATCCCACCAGAGGATCTGACCACACTTGTGCATTATTTTGTCACTTCCAGGCTGGACTATTGTAATGCCCTATACCTAGGGTTATCTGGGGCAACCTCCGCAGGCTACAGCTGGTGCAGAATGTGGCAACAGATTATTGACTGAGGCGAGATGGAGTGATCATATCACCCGGTCCTCCACGGACTGCACTGGCTGCCAGTCAGGTGGAGGACTGTCTTCAAGATAGGGCTCCTGACCTTTAAAACCCTACATGAACGGGGACCTGCCTATCTGCAAGATCTTCTTGCCCCCTACCATGCACCTTGGGCACTGTGTTCTACGGGGGGAGGCATCCTTGGAGTTCCCAGAGTGTATTTGCAGCATTCTGGGGATAGGACATTTTCGGTGGCTGCACCCACTCTGTGGAATTCCTTCCCTGGTTATTTAAGGGAGGCCCCTCAGAGAGTATTTAAGAAGACACTAAAACGATTTGTTTAAGTTGACTTTTAATGATTGAGTGGGTTTTAATGGGATGGATGGATTTAAGATTATGTTGAGCTGCTGTTTAAATGTATTTTGTTATGGATCTGTTTTGTACAGTGCCCAGAGTCTATGGAAATGGGTGCTTTATAAATATCTATCTATCTATCTATGAGACCAAGCTGGTTCAACAAGGAAGTGGCAATGAAGGTAAGGAAAGAGGACAGCCTTTCAGAAGTACAGGCGAGTCTGAGTGAGGAGGACAGGAGTTTTTCAGGGAAAGCTTGAGAGGCAGAAAGAGTGGCCTAGGTGGCTAAAGCTATAAGGAACCAAGACTGGTAGCGCAGGGGTATCAGGGAGGTGGAAAGACTTTTCAGATATATAAGGAGAGAAGAAGTAGTAAGGAAGGGATTATTAGGATCAAGAAGGGGGGGGGTGGAAAACAGTGAAGAACAGGCTAAGGCACTGAATGAGTACTTCAGCTATGCATTCACTAGGGAAAAGGACGGACCTATGCCACAGAGGATTATGGGGTAGGAATGGGGGGGATGAAACAGATAGAGACATCAAGATAAATAGGTTTTTGGAAGGTCTCAGGTACCTTCAGGTGGTCAAGTCACCTGGCCCAGTTGGCATACACCCGAAGGTCCTAAGAGAACTGGTGGAGGTGTTGACAGCCCCCCTGGTGGATCTGTTTAACACCTTGGTAAAGACAGGGTATGTGCCTTGGGACTGGAGGATGACTCATGTGGTGCCACTCCGCAAGAGTGGTCCCAGAGATGAACCTGGTAACTACCAACCAGTCAGTCTGACATCCATTATTAGTAAATTAATGGTGACCATTCTAAAAAAAGTTGGTAGACTTTCTGGAGATTAATGGCCTCCAGAAGACTAGGGAGCATGGGTTTTCATGAGGAGATCCTGCCAAACAAACATGATAGAATTTTTGACTGGGTCACAAGGTCATTAGACAAACGCCAGGCAGTGGCTATACTATACTTGGACTTCAGTAAAGCCTTTGACTCTGTGCTGCATGGTAGTTTGCTTAGCAAACTAGCTAGCCTGAAGTCAGGTTAAGCTGCTGGGGTGACTCAGGAGCTGGCTGCAGGAAAGGAAACAGAGAATGACTGTAGTGGATGAACTATCCATGCCTAGATCTGTAACCAGTGGGTACCACAAGGATCAGTGCTTGGTCCAGTATTATTCAACAAATTTATTGGTGGTACACCAGTAGGAGTCAAAAATAAGGTCTGTCTTTTCACAGATGATGCAAAATCTGTGGAGGATGGACACAGAGGAGGGAGACTGGAACTCAGAGACCATCTGGCCAGACCTGTGAAATGGTCTGGAATCTGGCAGCTGAGGTTAAATGCCAAGTCAAGGTCATGCACCTGGGAGCTAAGAACCCAGGGGCCAGCTATTGGCTGGGGGGGTACAGATGTCCAGCTCGAAGGAGGAAAAGGATCTAGGGGTGATAGTCAGGGGTGACATGAAACACTGTGCAGTGTTGTAAAGCTGCAGCCAAAGCAAATAAAATGCTGGGATGCATCTCCAGGGGAATCACCTCAGGAGAGATGAAGTGATTCTGCCCTTGTATAGGTCATTGGTTAGACCACACTTGGAGTACTGTGTGCAGTTCTGGTACCTTTATTTGAAAAAGGACATAAAGCTACTTGAGGGGTCAGCTAAGGAGACTAAGATGATGCAGCGATGGGAGACAAACCATATGATGAGAGGTTTAAGGAGCTGAATATGTATTCCTTGGAGGACAGAAGAGAAATGGAGTATCGATAGAAACCTTCAGGTATCTAAAGGGTACAAACAGGGTTCTAATGGAGGGTATTTTCAATTAAAAATGGAGAGGACCACTAGGGCCACAGTCTGAAACTTGTGGGGAGTAGATTTAAAAATAAATGAGGAGGCATTTTTCAGGAAAGTTTGGTGTCAAAGTGGAATGAACTGTCTGAGGAGGTGGTATCTGTGGAAACATTGGGAAGTTTGAAGGAGGAATGAAACAGGGTAAACATGAGGGTGGCAATGAGAGAGAGGAGGGGATGGGGAATGGGGTGGGGATTGCACTTGAGGCAAGAGGATGGTGGGGCAGCTCCAGTAAAATAAACAGAGCTGCACAATCGAGCAGACTTGATAGACCACTAAGGCCTTTTCTGCTGGCAATTTTCACATGTTCATATGTTACTCAATCAGTGGTCAGTAGCTTTAACTTTGTTATCTTAAAGCTGAGCCAAAAGCAACTGTACCCATTTTAGTGGTATTACTATAGTAGTACTCTGCATAACAGAAACCTCAACCCAGCTTGCTCTCACAGGCTCCTTGACTTAGTGTTTGCACCACCCAAAATAAAAATTACAATGCTGCAGGCTGAACTCAATACAGCCCCTCTAGGGATGGAACCTCCTTAATTAATAGTCATAAGGCCTTCCGCTTCTGACCTAGCTCCTGTTCCTTTGGGACTCTATGCCCTGGCCCCACCTCCCATAATAAATACTAACAATTGACGGATCCTGCTCTCTCAATCCACCTCTAGGCATTCTGAGTTAATAGGGCAAGACAAGTCAAATTTATTTGTATTGCACCCAATCTCAGGGGCTCTGGGCACCTCACAGTACAATAAAATAAACATTAAAAACATAAGTATAAAATAGTATAAATACAATTAGCACATAAAAAAAGTAAAATGAATTAATTGGGACCAGGCAACATGACAAATTCAGAATTCATTAAACGCCAGGCCAAAAGGTGTACTCAACTTCCACTTAAAAGCCTCCACGAGGGAGCCTCTGGACTGCAGATGGTGTTCCACAGGGACAGCCAGAGATACTGAAACACAATCCCCAGAAGTCTTGAGCAATACCCTGAGAACAACCAGAAGGCCCTCAAAGAGGCACAGAGGGAGTGGACAGAGGTCACCATTGTTAGGAGCTCAGAGAGATAGCCAGGGCCCGGTCCATTTAGGGTCTTGTAAGAGATAGGGCTTAGTGGCATACCCCTTGCACTCGTGACATGAATCTTCGCATTTTGACCTTTAAGCCCGATGAAGCCCACTTCCCTTTTCGCCATTTGGCACCATCAGTGAATTTACGGATAAGCACTCCACTGGTACTGGCACACCTCCGATTTACTTGAGCACTTGGCCTGTCACATGGTCCCCTTCAGTGCCTGTTTAAAAAAAAAAAAAGACAAAATGCCTTTGGGTGAATGGCCCCTTACCCTGGCAGCAGAGGTCACTGCACTGAGGAGGTCAGAGGGAGGATGAGGAGGACCAATCTGATTGGGGAGCTGACGCTCCTACCCAACTGACTGCCACTGCTGCCCAGACCACCAAGCTCATGCTGAAGCAGAGCAACACTAGAGAAGCCATGGACCTGCTAAAGGTAAGTGCAGGTGTCTGTGCTTTATGAACACTACACCCTTGCCAGCCAAGCCACTTCTGTCTGAAAGTCACTTCACTTGCCCTTTTCCAAGGTAGGTGAGGTCTAGGCAGGTAGCCAAGGGAATGGGCTTTTCATGCTCTGAGGGAGGGTCTGCACCCAGGGCTGTATCCTGCCCTTAGACCCCCAGATGCACCAAAGGAGTGAATTTCCAAAGTTAAACAAAGGCTGGGGGAAGGGTCCTGGGGCAGTCACTAAAGGGAAAGAAAAACAAAATTAAAATACCATGCTCAGGGAAAGGTGAGTGTTCTGCAGCCGCCAACTCTGGGGCATTACATATCATTAATTACCATGGCTCCATTTCTGTTGTTAATCTTTTGGTCTATATTGTTTTCTGCTTGCACAACTTGTGTATGTTTGCACTGTATTTATGCTGATATTTTGTTTTTACCTATTGTGTATGATGTACCCTTCCCCATGGTTGCACCTGGAAATGAGGCTTGGCTCAACGTGCCTTTCCCAGTCATGAATTTATAAATGAATGAATAAATCAATGAATAAAAACATTTTTCATAATGAAGAGCAGTGTGATACTATATCACATGCCATGAGAACATAAGTGTCATTGCATTTAATAATGCAATAAAATAATGCTTATTTATTTTCTGTAGTGTCTTTCATACAATCTGCTTCAGAATTGTTAATCATAACTAGAGAGAATAAGATCAATGTCAAATAAGCAATCAGGAGTATGAAGCAGAGATGTTGTAAAATGATATACGCACGAGAGTGGTAAACCAAATAAAATAAACAACCATTAAGAAAACTAAACAATATAAGTATATTCATGAATAATTCAAAATGTTTGTGTATCATTTATTTATTTGTCATGCATTAAGTAAACTCGAGTTTTGAGAGATATGATAGAGACATATAATGTTTGAATTCAAGTGAACATAGAGTTAAAAGTAGAATTAGTAACAACTTCCACAATATATAAAATAGATAATAATATATAAATGTGATATATATATATATATATATATATATATATATATATATATATATAAAAGATATACATTTCTATATCCACAAACTCTTGATTCCATTACAAAGGTATTATGTATTCTATAGGTTAACCAAAGGAGGAGGAGAAACAGGTAAAGGACCAGATTGACAGAGAATGTCACAATGTCTGAAATGACAGCAATTCAATGTGATCAGTGTTACATATACTATGCAGTAGTAGATAGGCAATGGGAGAAGAGACATATCCAGGCCTGCTGTACCTTCAGAGAGGAAAATAGGGAGTTGGAGGCTAGACTGAGACACATGTAATGTAAAGGCAGAATGTAAGGGAACTTGACAGCTTCACCGAATGCTCACTAGTGAGCTTTCTGTGTGGAGATGGTGGTGATGAGGCTGAAGAATTGTGGTGATGAGGCTGAAGTGGGTGAAAAGAAGGATGGGTATCATGAAGATCACTTGGGATTAAGGAAATAAATGAGGGTCCTGAAGAAGCAGGAGGAAGAAGACAATTTGGAGAAGGTGGAGATCCTCTGCAGATTAGTAAATGCAAACTCTATTAAATATTGAAATTGTAGAAGATGGTGAGTATGTGGATGACCAACCATGAGTGAAGGAGGTGGAAACAGAATCATACTACAGGTGAGGCAGACATTTGGTTAGTGAATCATGATGAGGTCTATAAATGGTATAGTTTGAACAGAAGACAAGGAAAGTATAAAGTGTCAGCCATCATGTGCTATGAGTGAAAACCATGAATAGTACTCAACTGTAGCCATGATCCAGATTTCTGAATATTCTTTGGAGGCGCACTGAACTTGTGTGCCCAAGATCATGTGCTAAAAGTGAAAGCCATGAAAGGTGCCAGCACTGGCTGAGGCCTAGGAAATAAACTAGGTCCTGATGTAACCAGCAGTCTGCTAAATACTCTGTGTCTAGACCTAATTCTGGGTGATGAGATGGAAAAAAATAGAGATTTTATTGTATCTGTTTAGTGTAACTTAATACCTCCAATTGTAGAAAACCTGTGGATGGATGGATGGATGACAGTTCCATTATCATGGGGTCTTTGCCCTGTGTGGACCAGCAGCCAAGGTGGGAGGTGATGAGCTTGCACTTTGTACAACTGTGGTCCTCTAGCATGTACTTAACCACCTGATGTAAGCCTTTGCCCACAGGTCCTCCTATGCTTCTGCTGGAGATCAGGGTCAAAAGGATAATTTTGCAATGATGATGAAGTGTGTTATGCTCCAGAATTAATATAGCTTATCCTAATGTTTGTAATATGGCATATATGAGGACTGGTGAATGTAATAAAGAAAAGCATTGCTTGACACACCACCTTTGTGCACATTGGACATTCTGTGTTTGTGTGAATCACTGGTGCCACAGAGCCCCCCCATGCATGTTGTGCCATAAACTGTATGTTTCCGGTAACAAACACTGGCATGCTCCTTCCAGCTAATGGAAAGGCCCTGTGCATTGCTGACAACCATTGTGGTAGTGGTGAGAGGTGGCTATCACATATGGACAAATCCCTTCGCATTGCAAATGGTAGCTTAGGTTTGCAAATGTGGGGTCAGATATTTTAATTTCACATTTACCCTAGAGGGCCATCCTGGGATAATAAAATGTCTCCCTTTTTTACTTTCCCTTTTTTTTTCAATGTACATATGCTGGTCCAATAAACGGTATCAAACTATTCGTGACTCCTGTTTTCCAAGGACCAATATGGCTACAATTTATTTTTCATTTTATTCTTAAAATCAGTAATGTAGAAAGTTAAGTAATTAATTAATGACACTCTTAATTTCTCTGGTCATATTAACCATGTTGTGAACACGCCAATAGAAACTTGGGTGCTATACCACCACAGGCACTCTATGACACCTGATGCACTAAAACTAGCTACCAGCAGTTCGGTCCTTGCGTCTTTTGACTACGGCCTACCAATATATAGGCAGGCACCGAAACTATCCTCAACTGAATAAAAACCCTATTAAACAAGGCTTGCTGGCTGACCCTAGGGGCAGATCTTCAACCAATACCTATGCCCTTTTCTCAGGTACTGGATGGCTTCCTCTTCATCTCAGAGCCTGGTACCAGACCTGCCTACTTGTCAAGAAAGCCCAATTAAGACTAGTGCTTCCATCTCTATGTGGACTCTTTCAGCAGGCTAGATCATCTAAGCAAACCAGGAGTGCAGAAAAAGGTGGGCTCCTGGTACCATTTAAATGCACCACCCTGGCACAGAAATCCATCTCGTATCAAGGACCAAAATGGTATAATGGGCTACCGGCATCACTCATTGAAAGCAATAAGATTAGCTTCTTCAAAACAGGACTTAGTACTCTACTGCATCATGAACTGGCCTGTGCATGCTTCGACTAGCCAACTACAGGATTCTTTAGTCTGAATAACCCACTCTCTCCGCCACCCCCCTTCCCATGCCATCCCCTCCTACACCACCATCCCTCCTCCACCTCCCAATCCCCCACCCTCTCCTGCCCCTAATATTTCCACCCCAGTTCCTCTCCTGCACAACCCCCCTCCATTACCACATCATTTACCTCCCTAGCTGTTTATATTCCAACCTCATTTCACACCTACCCACACTGCAGTACCCTCCCTTAGTTTTCTCCATATGCCTGTTCCCCACCACTTGTCTCTCCTACTGAGCATCAGCACACTCCCCATGCTGCTGGCATCACTGCAGCAACCCCCATCACTCACCTCCCACAAAATGGCAATGCCGTCCTTAGGCTGCTCCTCCACTCACTTCCCCTCTGTATAGCTAGTCCCCATCTGTATGCCAAGTACTCCCAGGGGCCTGATGACCCTAAATTGACAGACTAAAGCACTTTCTTTGAAACTGTTTCCTTTGTTTGAGCTCTATCCTGAATGTTCCCTCACTGAAATGCTTTATACCCTTGAAACCATGTTCCTCCTATTTTATTTGTAACCTGACTGAAACAAACTGTTCCTTCAATGTATTGTAACTCGTATCGTTCAAATGTATGCAACCGATATGCTTTGTCTAACTTTTTTTGTAATGTCTGCAACCTGTATGTTTGACTAATTGTTTTGTGTATGACTTGGAACTTTTGTGAACAAGTCCCAGGACTCAAAGGTATTAATCCTAAACTGCAATAAATAAATTCTGACCTGTGCTGTTGTGTTTGAATAATTCATAGTCATATGAACCCACTTGAAAAAAAAATCATGTTTCTTGGTTTATCTTGCCCACTTTGTAATGTAAAAATATATTACAGAATTCTTGATACATGTTTTGTGACTGTTTGTGTGTGTGTGGGGGGTACTGTGATGCTGCTTGGTTTTGGAGATCAAAAACGCCAGAAGTGCGAGAAATAATGCGCAAATGGTCTCTTTTTTTTCATCTGAAAGCAGCTGCAAAAATGGGCACCACAACCTCCAAGGTGCCAATAGGATTTGGAAAGTGCCCAGATATGACTATTGTGTATGGGGCATTGCACATCGTTTGGGCTGTAGGGGTTGGATTTTTCAGCCCCTTTTGGCATGATTCAGTCACACTTGTGCTTCTTGTGACAAAACTGTTAGATCACAGAAAACGTGGTTGATCTTCTTGTCTCGAATGCCATAAGTTAGGCACCAAAACTGATGCACACATCAATATGATGCAGCTTGTCATTTTTTATGATCTATATTGTGCGAAGTGTTGTATATTGGTCAAAATGTTTGCAAATCACCTGCTAACATTCTGCTGCATATACAGGGATGCAGATACTGCAGTACAACTGTCTCAAGTGTTGCATCCTGACCTTTGAAAATCCAGTTCCAAATGTTATTTGAAAATGTAGCCCGAAGTCTGCTGAACAGAGACAGGATGCATGATAGGCTGCGTACTTAGAGCATGTTGGAACCTGTATACTAGCCCCACGTGCCAGATCAGGGCCCTAGTCTATCATTTCAATCATTTTGTTAGCAGGGTAACTTCCTCTCTGCAATCTTTATGACACCCGCTCCAGGTGACAAAGTGTGTGAATTCTCCAGTAGTTCTGTCCATGAAGTGGAGACATAGGTGCCAGAACCTATGGGCATGGAGTGGTGGCAGTCTCCCCACATTTGCCCAAGAGTATTCAATGTGCCCCTTTAAAGAATGCAAGTTTGGAAGGGAAGAAATCATTGCCTCTTGTGTTATTAGTATAGCGCCCCCCCCCCCCTTTTGTCATGTTCCAGTACCCCTGCAATATGTAAGGAGTTATTATTTCTGGGTTAAAAATTAACAGAGCGGTTCAACTCAGTTTCAGTCTATTTGTTCAATTGTTAAAAGATCATTACAAATACATACACAAAATCACAGGTCATCATAGACACATTTGATTACAATATCAAACATTTTTAAGGCCAGTGGAAATACTGTACACAGAAAAAGCAGCTTCTTTTAACAATATCATTGTTGACTATCCATTTGTACTACCCTACCACCCTACTCATGTATTATACTTTCAATGTATCCTTTTTAACAAATCTCTACCTTATTTTCATTATTGCACCATAGAATCTGGCAGCATTTTGTATTATCACCCATCTTCTGTTATTAGCAATATTATTAACATGTTAACCAGTTCTATATCCATATCTGAGGAAGACACACTAGGCCCAACCAGAAATTTCTAGCCTTTGTGTACCATGTATATAGACATATTATATGATTCAAACCTTCCTTGCCCACATTCATAATGTTCCTCATTTATACTCTTTTGACTTTTATATCTAGCCAGTAGCACATTACTTTGGAAAAAATTCTAATCTAAAATTTGTATATACTTTTCTCTCTGCTTGGTCAGTTTATACAACCAAATAAAGAGCCCTATGCATGAAGGAGCATAAATTGCACCCAAAAGAGTCATAACACTAGCATGCAGCTACGCAACATGCAAGCTGATGGAGGAATGCACTATACACTAAAGGGCTTAGAGGCCATGCTGAGGTGGGGAGTGTGACGAGGGAGAAGTGCAGAGTCCCGAGCATTGCAGACCAGGCAGGCCTGGAATATGTGGACTCAATTCTTGACCCCACCATATATGAGCAACTACACCAGTGAATAGCAGGATAGTAAACAAGGTGCAGTCAATGGCAGAGGAGGGAAGAGCCACGCATGACCTACCCAGTCCACCACTGGGAAATGGAGGAGCTGGACAGAGTGGCAGACAGCGTCATGCATATGTCTAGACCACGGCATGGATGGTAATGTTCCTCAAACTTCACAGGTCAGCAGGTTGCAGCCATGGTGAGTGACATATTGGTCCACTATGCCAACCTCTATGGGACACAATCCTTGTCAATGCCTCCAGAGACAAAGACCCACCTGTGGCTAGACATATAGGCAAACATCAATGTGGCCAGCCCAGAGACATGGACACAAGCCACATAAAGCATAAATGTTGTGACCTGCAGTCGGTTATAAACAAAAAGCTGGCAGCTAGCACATGGATACGTTGAAGAATGGGCAGTGGGCCACCCACACAGGGATACACCCTAACCCCCATGGAGAAGATAGTAGCAGACACCCTCATAGAGTTGGCCATGCATGGGGAGGTTGATGGCATGGACACAGTGCAAGATATGTAGAATCATACAAGAACAGGGGCCTGGAGGATCTCTACACCATGGAACTCTTAACTACCATGTGTTGCACTGTACAGACTTGGAAACACCAGGGCACACCCACGACAGGGTGGCAGAACCCACCATGGAGGCACACCACAGCATGTGCCATGTAATGAGGACTGGGAACAGGAGGACAGCAGAGTCGGTGAATGACCCCTAGGGCACACAAACAACACTGTGAACATCCATAACAGGGCAGCTGTAAGTAACACATGTTCCTCATGTTGCCCCTAGGTACAGAGCAGAAGACAGAGGCACTTGTGGACACCAAGACTGACCTGGAAACTACACAAATGTGGAACGTGGAGGAGGAGGAGGAGGATGATAATGACAATGTCCCCATAGATAGCCACACCCCTATCCATGTACACCAGTGGAACAATGGGTTGTGCAGCCCACACAGACCATCACACAATGGTCACAAGTAGCCACCATGGGCATGCATACCACCACCCTATGCCAAAATATGATGGGGGGACAAGGACTCTTCCACCCAGCTAACTGTCCAACCATGGCAGACCTGCACACATGTTGTCCTCCACACATATTACACAAGGTGCACCAGCTGAAATAGAAGGCTGAATCACAGAACCAGGAACAAGGAGGCACTCCTGGGCCTGACGGATGAGCTACATGGCATGTAGCAGGGCATCACAGACTGTGCAACCTCCTTGAGAGGATAATGGAACACGTGCTATCTAGAGGTGGCACACACTTCCTGTGTTTCCCCTGGATAGCACATGTTTCATTATACTCTCAAGGAGGTTGTCCAGTCTGGCGATGCCATGCCACATGCCATGCACCTCATCCATCAGACCCAAGGGTGCCACAATGGGATGCAGCATCCCAGCCATCATGCATATGCCACACAGTGTCCAATGCTGAGCTGCAAAACATCACACCCCAGTCATTCACCAGCCCTCCAGAAGCTGGGTCACAGGGAACTGACACTGCTCAGCTGCCAGCTGTTGGCTCCCCAGGTACAGAGGCAGTGGACACTGACATGGCCATGCAGGGCCCTGGAAGCAGCAGCACACCATTGTAGCTGGTGGATCCACAGCCACTGCAGAGGCCAGTCACACAGGCTGACTACCGTCCATGCAGTGGTGTCAGAGTGCCAGCTGCAACAAGATGCCCATAGCACACGCTTCTCCACTGACTGGCCTAGAAACGGTACACAAAACAGTGATGTGACACACTCCACCACGAACACAGCACTGTTGAACACGCACACATCACTGTTACATACAAGCACTGACACAACCCTATGACACCACTCTCACCATATAGCCCTGCACATCCCCCATAATGACAAAAGGCCGCCCCACACAGCTATACCCTCCCGGCATGTGGAGGCACTCAGGCCAGGTGTCATCACAGTGCCCACCCCAATCATCCCTTCCCAGATACAGCCCAGCACTGCTGGTCCTGTACACTGCTCACCATCATTGCATGCTGCATCTCCAGTCAGTGTATCGGATGCAGCATGGTTGTCCATCACCTGACCATGCCTGGTAAGACTTCCTTCCATCTGTCTGTCTATCCCACAGCATAGGTACATGTCAGTACACGGTAATGTTTTTGGAGCATTGCCATGCTGTGAACACCTTGTATGCCTTCCCAGAGGTGAGCAGCATTTTGTTACCTGTCCAATCCAGGTACGGACCTCATCTCCATCATCCCTATGGTTCAGGATAATGGCACATACCTCTTGTGGGCAGCATTGTATGCTTCCTCTGCAGTGCCTTGTGGTTCCAGATATGGTGTCATCAGGCATGACTGTAGTGGGTATCGCTATCACTTATGCAGAGGGTGCAGAACAGACACTGTAAGGACCTGTGGCAAGGCAGTTGTATGGCTAGCATAAGATACTGCAGGTGTATTCTTACCTATCAACCATTCTTACACCCAGGTGCACTGAATAGGTCAAACAGTCTGGACCAGTAGAAGAAGTATGCATCATGGAAGGAGCTGAGGTACTTGGCACACATGTTAATGATGATTCTCACCACAACGCACCCTTCCTGGCAGCTAATACCAGGGTGCCCCTTCCTATTCCTGTATGCCTCCTCATCTACCATCAGTGCCATGATCACCACATGGATGCTATCTATCACCCCCAGTACATTTGGCATGCCATGCATAGCATAAAATGCCTGTTTTATGGTCTGTATGTCTATAGTCGCTGTTGGGAAAATGATGTGGTCTTGCACATGGTGCAGCAGGGTGTCCGTGATCTGCACCAGTGCTCTGGACACTGATGACTGACATCACCCCTTCCCCACCTCTGGAATGAGATGGTGGCATAGTAGGAGAGTGCACAGAGCACATTTGTCTCCATGGACAATTTCCAGGATTGTCAGGTATGAGGGGCCATGGAGTCCCATTCAAGGTCACACAGGTGGGCACTGGTGGTTTGATCAAACCAAAATCAGTCAATGCAGTGCATGTCACACATGGAAAAGGCATCCAGATGTGACCTGAAGACACACAGCTGCAGTCCCAGCCACCTCTGGTGTTTCTGCTCTACCTTGGCCTCCTGCAGGGGGACATTCATCAACATCCCAGAACACATCCTGCAACACATGGTGGTCTACCTGATGGCTGGCATGCAGACATCCATGCAGCTACCTATGGCACACAGCACTCCACAATGTACGTGTACACCTTTAAATGGGTGTGGGTGGACCATGTCTGCATGGTGTGCAACATGCATGGGTGTCACAAGGTCACACCTGTCATAGTCAGGTAGCAAAATGACAGCCGTTGAAGGTAGCAGCTACCGATGTGCACCTGAAGTTGGCCATAGAAATATAGAAACATATACTCTGATGGCAGATAAGGACCACTTGGCCCACCTAGTCTTCCCATTTCCATACTTATTGGATAAGCTGCAGACCTAGTTAACCAACAGCCTACTTTATCCAACCCCCACTATAACTGCCTTATGTCTGTCCCATGCATTCTTGATTCCCCACTGTTTTGACCTCACAACCTCCTCAGAAAGGCTGTTCATACGTCCACCACCCTCTCCATGAAAAAATATTTCCTCACGTTGCCCTAGGCCGTCCCCTATCTTCAAGTTGTGCCCCTGGTTCTTGCACATCTCTTTTTCTGAAAGATGCTACCCTCTTGGATTTTGTTGATTCCCTTGAGGTGATGAAAACTTCTATCATGTCTCCCCTCTCCTCTTTCCACAAGGGTATACATATTAAACTCTTTTAGTCCCTTTTCATATGGCTTCTGGTGCAGACCCTACTCATTTTAGTGCCCTCCTCTGGACAGCGTCCATCCTGTCTATGTCCTGGCAGAGATGGGTCTCCAGAACTGCACGCAGTACTCCAGATGGAGTCTCACCAACTGTCTGTACAGAGGGATACCAACTTCCTGTTTTCTACTGGTGTTGCATCTCCCTATTCATCCCTGTATCCCCCAGCCCTCCTTACTGCCTTTTCCATTGCTTGTCTACCTTAAGGTCATCTGATATGACTACCCCAGGGCCCTTTCCATTTTAATGCAATGTGGGGGCATACCCCAAGCTGTGGAGAGGTCTCTGAGAGAACTACATGAACAACCCCAAGGGATAACATTATTTGAGGTGGAGGTACCACTCCAGGTGGGTATGCAACCTACAGGGAGTGTGCTGTGGGCATTCCATGTAAGATGTGTGATGTGCATCTAACCTTCTGCTTCAGTTCGTCTCCCACAGGACACAGGTGGCTGACTGGATGACATGGCCTTGGTGAAGGGGTAGTCAGATGGGCCAGGGTGGTGGTGGTACCATGGAGTTCACACTGGCAGCAGCCACTGCCGTATTTCTTCACCCTGCAGGTGGAAAGCAGGGGCATCCTCTATAAAGATGAGGTGGGGGAGATGTGAAGGGTGGCCAAAATCTCAAAGATAAGTGCTAGGGATGGAGAGTTACCTGTGCATGCCACATATATATTCTGGGTCTTGCATGTGTATCCCACTCATACGTATTCCTCCCTGTGTTGTTCTCATTGAAGTGCTACAGAGGTCCATTGCACTGGCTGGCACTGGTCAAGAGGCTGGACCTGGACTACACCGCTGGGGACCAGCGAAGATCACTGGAGGAAGGGGAGTCCTAGTCAAGGGCTGCCACACATGACCATCCACTGCAATGCAGCTTTTCATTGCTGGCTGTGAACTAGATACATGTTGAATTATGCATGCCCCTTTTCTGATGTCCATCTTCTCCATGGGCATTTACATTTTGTTTGAAGTGTGCCATTGCGCTTTGATATGCATTTGACAATAAAGTTGTCTGTACATATCCCATATGTCCTGGTCCTTCTTTTGGGGCAGTGCTGTTGTGCCTTGGTTGGGGGGACATTGCTTGTCTGTGGGCTGTGGGGGGAGGGCTGGGGCCAGGGATGTCATCTATGTGTTGCCAGGGGTGAGGTCAAGACAACTGCAACATCATTCCTCCCTCTGCTGTCCATTGCAAGCCCTTGCCACACCTGTGACATAGTGTTTCTGTCATTTTGTGCCCCAATGTAGCGGGTGACTGTGCTTTGCTATACCTGTGATGCTGCTGACATGATGCCACTGCCTGTGGCCCATTTAATGGGGTGCTGTTCCCTGTTGTGGACAGGGGACCCGGGGTTTCATGGCAGTGCCCGGGTGACATGTGCTGCTCCCTTGTTCACACTCGTGCCACTGTGGCAGGCTGTGGTGGTCACCGACATGTCTGTGGCACATCTGATATCCCTCCAGTGCACAATGGGTCTGTCACTGGCAGGGGCATCCTGTTGTGGCAGCCAGGGGTTATGACTGGGACCTTTTTGTGTGTGTTTCACATGACCTTTTATCCTGAAACCCCTGGACACACCTCTCCTGGGGATTCCCCACATGTCCACTGTGCTATGTGCAGTGTGTGAGGTGCTTGGCATCCCATGTTTTGGCGGCACCTCTGCTACATGGCAGTGTTCTGCAACACCCATACCTCTCCTCTTGGTACCTACATTCAGTGTTGTGTGTCCTGCAGCTATGCTGTGCATGTGCTTATGGCAGCCCTCCACCTGCCGTTGGGCTTCATGCACTGCACCACATACCAAACTGCCTTGGGCTTCGGCCACTGCACCACACACCAAACTGCCTTACATGCCATCATGCATGCACATATGGGGTGTTGCACATGCTGTTATCTGGCCATGCCCCTCTCCCCATGTGTAGCACAACTACATTGCAGCTCTGCGCGGGCTGACTACACATGCAGCTATATGTGCTTCAGGCATGCTGCTTGGACTTGATGTGCATGCCTGCCGTGCATGTGTCTATACACATCGTGTTGTGTAATACCGCATTACCAATTGTGTAAGTAGTGGTCATGTAGGTCCTAATGTCTGTATCTGTGTCTGAAATCAGTCACAATAAACCGTGGGGAGAATTTAGAGTTTTTTTTTATTACTTCAAAATCATTTACAATGTCAAAGATCCCCATTTTATGGATAATATACTTTTTATGTTTTATGCTTAGTGTCATACTCCATTAACATATCTAGGCAAGATCTCTAGATCAGATTTTTTGCAGAGCTAAAGTTTATTCCAGCCAAACTGATGGCTTACAGACAATTTTTTTCTAACTCAGTTTTTCTTCTAGGCAACACTTAGCAAATTGTTCTAGGGGCATTCTGGTGATGGTTAGCCAGTAATTTATCTTTCTGGCATCTAACCTAGTTACCAACCTTACTATACCTAACTCAGCTCTTAGATATGCTGTAGGGATTGTCTTGTTTATACTGTATATAGTGCTGTCCTAAAGAGATAGCTCAGCGATCTTACCAGTGACTCTATCTGTAATAGTCCAGATTTCTCCTGCTTGCAGCCCTTGAGCATTAATATTTTGCCTCGGATGCTTCAACAAGTGGATAGGAGGGATTAACCCATGACAGAGCATGAGATTACTGAGCATTAATCCTTACCTGGGAGAGGGCTGTGAGTGCAGGGCTGCAGGCTGAGTGACTTCAACCACCCAGGCGTGGATAAATGCCCAGTCAACCCATGCTCTGGAATGGAGTTAATCTTCTTATAAAATGGGCAACTTTATTTTAGAGAATTTCCTAAATAACTATTAAAAAAAAACACTGTTTACATGCATTTGTAATAAAATAGTTCTTCTGCCTAATGGGTTTGTCTTTCTGAGGAAGCTGTAGTGTAGTTCTCCTCTAGGTGGATTTGTAGTTTTTTTACATATTTCTCTGGTGGAGGGATCTCAAAAGGTAACTTCACATTGCTGTCACTCAGGATTTTGTAGTGCAGCAAGGCAACTGTGGGTTTACAGGGGATTAATCCATGGTCAGGTGCCCTGTTTTGAAAAATCAGAATACAGGATTTTCAGCACCCATTTTATAAATACCGTTACCACCCAATTTTATAAATAAAGCTTTTTCAGTCACTCTATGGTCTGTTTTAACGTCCTCGTGGTTTTGACATGTGCAGTCCATTTACAATTAGTAATATGTAACACCAATATGTACATTGCCCTGGGGCAACATAATCAACTGGGAGGAGAAATACTAGCAGTCACAAAACAAGAAAGGGGCTTGGGGTAATTTTTTATGATGACCTGAAGGTAGCTAAACAGTGTAACAAGGCAGTGGGAAAGGATAGTGGAATGTTCGAATGCATAGGAAGGGGTATGAACAGCAGAAAGAAATAGCTAATAATACCTCTATATAGATCACTAGTGAGACCCCACCTCGAGTACTGTGTCCAGTTCATGAGGTTCCACCATCAAAAGGACATAGACAGGGTAGAGGCAGTACAAAGGAGCACAATCAAAATGGTGCAGGGCCTATATCAGAAGCCCTACAAAGAAAGGTATAAGAAATGAAATATGTTCTCCCTAGAAGAAAGGAGGGAAAGGGGGGGGCTATAATAGAAACATTCAAATACCTCACGAGTATAAACAAGGTACAGGAAGGGATCATTTTCCAGAGAAAGAGATGCTTGAGTACTAGGAGTCACACTATGAAGCTAGAGGGAGGGAGGCTGAGACAAAATGTAAGGAAGTACTTCTTCACAGAAAGGGTGGTGGATACTTGGAATAGCTTCCCAGTGGAAGTGGTCAGGGCTATAACAGTTACAGGATTCAAGAAAGCATGCCATGGGATCAACACAGGTGGATCTTAGGAGTAAGGCAAAGGGGAAGGGGGAGCAAACCAGAGACCGAGTAGGGTCTGCGGTGACACGATATATGTATTTCCGATGCCAGGTGCCATTTACCCATGGGATTTAGGCAAATTCAGTAAAATTGGCACCTGGCATCAGAAATACATACATGGTTTTTTTCCATATATAAGGGCAGTATAATGGTAGAGGCAGTGCCGCATCATCAGCTCGCAGTACTACCAGCGAGATCCCGGGGTGTTCTGGAGCACCATGTTCAAAATGCTGGCTCCACTGGAGCTTTTCCACAATTTTATGAGTGATGAGGTAAATAAACTATTGGCTTGCTATGGTGTTTGCAGGGAGAATTGGAGAGATGAAGGAGCCCTTATCTGTGCAGCGGTTGGGGCTTCACTTCTCCACATAGTTCTCCTTTAAATTGTTACCAGTGTGGACATAAACTGTGTTTGGCATTCTGAAAATGTTACACACAGTCAGTAATATTATAAGAATGCTAGTGTAATTACCCCTAAAATGGGTCACAGCATCCTGAAAAACGATCTAATTCATATGTCATTGAAAGTTCATACAAAATTATGTAAAGCCCTTAACTATAATAATGTAAAGGATACATCACAACCTTTATACTTCAATCCAAATTTTACGTTATATGGTAAATATCTAGAACCTAAAAAAGACTCCCCTAATAAAGAAATTAAGGTAATGGATCTCTTAGACTCTGGTAAACTTAAATCTACCTCAGCCTTACTGTCATTCTTATATCTCTCCCCAAGTCTTCAAATGCTATCAAATTAGACATTTGTTGATTAGTAAATTTGGAACAGGCCTTTGGAACATAAACCAAACAGAGCTATTAAAACGTTCAACACCTTGGCTTGGAGTCCCCATGCAGTTTCAAAAATGACAGCAATATTGTACCTGCAATTTACCAGGATATCTTAGGCACATCTGCATACTGGGAAGCTCAATTTCCAAATTTAGAGCTAAATTGGGACAGAATATGGCAAGCAGTCTATTTCTATACATCTATTGATAAACTTCGTCTTATGCAATTTTATATATTGCACAATATTTATTAAACCCCAAAAAAACTAGCAGCCATGGGTAAACTGATAGACTCAAAATGTACTAGGTGTGGTATGAATCAGGGCACCATCTTTCACATGCTATGGGAATGCCCTCCAATAACACCTCTCTGGCATACAATTAGAAATACAATTGACCCTTTATTGGGACTGGAAAACCTCTTTACTCCAGAAGTCTGCATACTGGGAGATTATTCCTAGTTCTAAGCCTTGATAGAAGATATGCTATGTCAAAATTTCTCTGTCTGTAAAAGACTTGTAATAAAGCACTGTAAGGACTCCCATCTTATTTCTCATTCTGAATGGTTAAACAATCTCCTCTTTAATCTGAGATTAGAAAAATGATTGCAAACCTCAGGCATTCCCCATTACTATTTGATAAAAATGTGGAAACTATATACTTTGATATCATTAAGCCAACATTAAGTTCTGCACCATGAATGAATACTTCTCAAGCCCCCCATTTCCCTTGAAATGGAGGACTGTATGGATAAAAGCAAGCTTCTTATTCTGCCAAATAAACTGACTCTGTGTTTTGACCAATTGATATGTCTGATCGTAATTTATTTTGTTGAGGTGCAAAGGGAAGGCGGGGTGGGGGGGAAGTTACATGAAACTAGAAGGGTAGCAGTAATAATTAGTATAATCGTAACATTGTAACCAAAAGGCTTACAGTTTCTGTTCTGTTCATTGTTAATTGATATTACAAGCCTGTTACTCACTATGTACAAATGACAAAGAAATAAAAGTATATTAAAAAAAGAATGCTAGTGTGGACAGAGCCTAAGCTTCATTTCATGGGCACAACTATTTAGCTTGTCTAACATTTTTGTAGAGTCAGGTTCTTCCTTGTTAATGCAAACAGCACCAAATTGTCTGCATAATCAGAAATTTGAATAGACACAGATGCAGACTTGCAAATTTTTTCTTTAAAAGCACTTTAGTTAAATGTATGTCATATTTTATTGCACACCAAATAACCCAACTTTTCACTGATTTTTAATTCTGCTTTACTTAGGGAGCAGTCCTAAAATTCGAAAGATATATAATATTCAATCCCTTATTACATACCCTAAGTAAACAAAGAAATTGCTTGGTACAGATCATAATACTTATTCAAAATTTCATCAAATTACTTAATCAAGTTCATCTTGCCTGGTGGCCTGCTGGTGCACTACCACCCACGATGTCATTGACCTGGGTTCGGGAAGGAGCCTGGGTCATCAGGGGGCCAGCTAGGGGGAGGAGTGAGGATCCTAGGACACTCTCCTCATCTGACAGGAGGAGGCTGTCACACTGCCCCATTACTGTCACCTGTGGAAGCATGGGTGGTGACATGGGACTCATGGTGTGGGAGGGAGGACACTCTTAGGCACTTGGTTGAAACATGTGCCAGCACGTCTGATCTGGACTTTCATCCTTCATGCTGGTGCCCTCAGGGGTGGTGTTTCTGGGACCAAAGAAGCCACAGGAAATATACAAATAAAAATCCATCCCCTACTGCCACGCCCATGATCCCTGACAAGTTGGAGCAGAGATGGAGCACAGATAGTTAGTACTACAGTCACAGAGCCCTGCCGACAGTGGGAGATTAAATATGATATATATATATATATATATATATATATATATATATACACATATATATATAAAGTTCATCTTATCAGGGAACTGGCATTAGAAGATACTCTTAGTGCTTCCTGCACTGTGCACATGGAGGAATTCACCCAGCTCAACTCCAGACTCCATGTTGTCTCCCTATGAAGCTTTATGCTAGGATTGCATCATAATGCCAGACATGCTGATGCAACTGGGTGTATCTTTAGAATTTTAGGACCACTCCCTTGATAAAGTCACATTTAAAGGTGACAGAATGTTGGGCTATATGGTAGCCAGTAAAACATGAAATAAAACTGAACACTTTTTTTTTATAAAGGTTTTTATCCCTCCGAAACAGACTGGACCGCTATTAGTCTTGTCCCCGGGCACCATCAACTATACCATGTCACAGTCTTTGGTGGGGGGTAGGTTCCCCTGTGGATTCCCCCTGTTGTGGGACCAGGGAGGGGAGGGCCATCTTCCTCCTAGTGTACTCACATTCCGAAGTCACCTTCAAACCAGATTGGCAGGGCAGGACCTGGTGCCTTGGGGGGGGTGCCTTCACAAAGCCCGAGTCCTCCGATTTCCTTCAGTTTTCTCCTTCCTACATCCTGGGGTTGTAGTGGCACAGAGGACGCATTGGCATGGTGGTGCATATGCATTCTATAACTGTGGCTCCTTCCACCCTCCCTGATCTTTGTCTATGTCCCAAGCACCAGCGGTACCACCAGTCCTCCACATGGTGGCAGCCAAGAGCTGAAATGACTCAGCACCTCAGTCCGGGAGAGGAGAGGAGCGTTGTTGGATAGCAGCTGGATCCTCTCTCAGACCCCTCCGACCCCCGGCAACCCAAGCTTTTTCCTAAACTCAGGTCACCGGTGTGGGAGATGTAAGGTGCTTATAGCTACTTAGCCCTCTGCACCACCAGGTCAGCTACTGGACAAGCATTTTAAGCAAAGCTTTCTAAGCCTGCAAGTGTTTCTGTTCCCCTCTCTGACTGATGAAGTTGTTTTCCTGCCTGAACAGACAGTGTGACAATATGAACATATCCAAAAAATGACTGGGGAAGAAAACTAGTTTATGGATTGTCTTAAAAAACAAATATAATTTGAAGATAAAGATAATGAGACAGAAAAATAACCTGGGTCATCTTCCATTATCGATCTCTGTTTTGTTTAATAGCAGTAACAGTGCCTTTGGTACCATATCTCAAGGTAGAAGGCCTAATATTGTTCATTTTTAAAAAATCATCAAGTCAAAGATCTTACATAGAAACATAGAACTTGACAGCAGATAAGGACCACTTGGACCATCCAGTCTGCCCATTTCTCCCTACCTACATTATTACATCAGAAAGTGCCCTGATCTACAGCTTTTTCTCCCTCCCCCTTCCTTTCCACTATGATTCCCTTATGCTTATCCCATGCATTCTTGAACCCACCACTATTTTCGCCCTTACCACCTTTATTGGAAGGCTGTTCCAGGAGTCCACCACTCTTTCTGTGAAGAATTACTTCCTCAGATCTGTCCTGAATCTACTCCACTCCAGCTTCATAGCATGTGCCCTTGTTCTTGAGCATTTTTCTTCTGAAAATACTCGCCTTCTGTACCTTATTTACCCCGTAAGGGTTTCTGAAGGTCTCAATCATATCTCCCCTCTCTCTCCTCTGTTCCAGTGTGTATATATTGAGGTCCTTTAGTTTCTCCTCATCGGGCTTTTGATGTACACCCTGCACCATTTAGCCTCCCTCCTTTGGACCGCCTCCACTCTATCTGTGTTCATTCAGAGATGTGGTCTCCAGAACTGGGCATAATACTCAAGATGAGGTCTTACCAGCCATCTATACAGAGGTAACACCACCTCGCTTTTTCTGCTGGTGATATCCCTCTCATTGCCTTCCCTGCTGCCTTGTCATACTGCCTGGCCACCTTTAGGTCATTTGATATGATTACCCCCAGGTCTTTTTCCTGCTTGGTTGTCATCAATACCACTCCACCCATTTTGTACTCTGTTCCTGGGTTTCTGTGCCCTAAGTGCATTATTTTGCACTTCTTCGCATTGAACCCGATGCCATACCCTTGACCCCTCCTCTAGTTTTCTCAGGTCTCTGCTCATCCTTTCAACCCCTTCCCTAGAGTGTCCACCCTGTTGCAGATTTTGGTGTCATCTGCAAAGAGGCAG
The DNA here is from genome assembly GCA_016271365.2 of Neoceratodus forsteri. Lineage (NCBI taxonomy): Eukaryota > Metazoa > Chordata > Ceratodontiformes > Ceratodontidae > Neoceratodus > Neoceratodus forsteri. Next base: position 915,079,385 of record CM057454.1, on the reverse strand, counting down.
ACATTTCCTTCCAGCTCCTCTGCAAAGTCACAAATAAGGACATTAAAGAGGACTGGTCCCAGCACTGATCCTGAGGCACCCCCTGGTCACCCTCCCTTCCTTGGAGGAACTCCATTTACCACAACACTCTGTTGCCTATCCCTAACCAATTTCTTATCCAGATTACCACCTTGGGACCCACTCCTACGCTGCCCAGTTTGCTTACTAGTCTCCTATGTGGAATGATATTGAATGCCTTACTGAAATCTAGGTAGTTCATACCCACAGCTCCACTCTGATCTAGTTCCTTGATCACCCAGTCAGAGGACCGAGTCAGAGAAATCTATCAGATACATTTGACATGACATCTGTTTGTGAAACCATGCTGCCTTGGGTCTTATATCCCATTGGATTCAAGATATTCCACAATCCTTTCTTTCAGCAATAATTCCATTGAATTTCCCACCACTGATGTCAGGCTGACTGGTCTATAATTGCAAGCCTCCTCCCTGCTACCACTTTTGTGTAGTAAGACTGCACCCACCTTCCTCTAGTCCTCCAGAACCACTCCTGTTTGTAGTGAACTGTTAAATAGAGCTGTTAGAGGTATAGCCAGTATTTCCCTAATCTCCCTCAATACCCATGGTAGCACCCCATCTGGCATCTTTATTGTACAGAGCTCCCATGTTTCACAATTCACTTCCCCTTGACATTGTAAATTGTTTCAGCATTCACATGTTTAAAGTGAGACTTAAGGACTGGCTCTTTAAAAGGAAAGTTTGCACATGCTTGAGATGTGTGTTGTACAAGGTAGATATTGTATTTGTACTGTATGTTTATAAGCTTTTGATTATTTGTACTACTGTGGTTTGTTATTTATCAACTTGTTGCTAGTGAAAATGGGCATTTATGCTCATCAGCCAACAAGTAAAAAAAAAAAAAACATAAAAATCTAAATAAAAATGTTAATAGCTAAAAAAATGAGGCATGTACTGTGTTGTAAATATGAAATCCCATTCAAAACCAGGTACATGTGAAATGTTAGAAGTGGGGTTAGTTTATATTGATAGAAGACAAATGGACCTTACAACTCTTCCTTCTATATGTAGAGTAACTTGAGGTGGGTTTTAGTCTAATGAAGAGTGTAGGCCAGGAATGCAGGGAGGGCTCAGATTGTTTTGCTTTCACTCTAAAATTTCCCCTCCAAACTGCTGGGTTCCCTTACCTGATCAATCCTTTCTCTTGCCATCCCAGGTACTTATCCTGACCTCCAAGTTCCCCTTGGCTTGCCTTCCATAGAGGGCCCTCTGAGGAGCATGCTTTACTAGTGGGAGTAGGAGGAGGGGAGTGCTTGCTTGACGAGCCTCCTTATGTACCGCTGCCCAGCTTCTACTTGCTGGCAGTCAAGCAGTGGAGGGTGGAATTCGCCCCCAGAGGAGGAGAGCTGTCCAGTGGGATATTTACTACTCCTTCCTCTGGCTGACCCACTGCAACTTGAGCCCATTCCCGTGCTCGGGTTGCTGGAGAAGAGCAGGGATGCCCCTACACTACCAGGCTTTCTGGGAGTGCCCAGACATTACTACCATCAGTACCATTTCACTGTGACATTGAGCAATTCACTTAACCTCCCAGTCCCTGCATTTTAGTCTCTCACAGTTTAAAACTGGGTAGAACAACTGTGCAGAGGAATCATGGCCCCACTAAAAATGGGATGATGCATCTCAGCTGGGATATCCCTCGGAAAGTAGAACAAGCACATGAACTTGAAATTAGAAAAAGAAATGGCAGGTATTCCCTACTGTAGGATGTTTCCAGTCTTGACAGCAAATAATGTGATATAGAACACATTACAAGTTAATGTGGCATGATGATTTACTGCAGCAGCAGTGTCTGAAACATCCTGGGAAGTACAACATCATGATCACAGGCAGCCACAATGTCTGCAGACTGGTTTGTTTTTTTTTATCACTGTTATCACTCTGACAGCACTGTAAATCAAATCTCACCAAAGCCTCTTGCAAACCTCCTGCAACTGTCTCCTTCCAACCTTCCCAACATAGTGATTAAATAAGGGTCTCCAATCCAAGATCCTTTGCAGATCAGATAGCAGCTTACTTGGTTCTGGCTGGGCATCCACGTTTTCAATCATCTGTGACCTACATAACAGCCACTGCTATTACATGTTTCTAGGTCTGTAGATGGAAATACATTTGTGAAAATTGCTTGTTAGGTAAATGTATTAATAGCATAAATATCAGCTGGCAAGCACAGGAGCAACTGACAAATGGTCTGGCATTTACAGTACAGTGAAGACTGAAGGTGCAGTGTCTGTCTGGATTTAGCTAATGCTCTGGAGTTTGAGGCCCTCTTTCAAGTGGAGCTTTTTTCTTTAGAAGTTATGATGGATGTATTAAATGACAATATGTTTATTACACTGGACTCCATGATGCCAGAGTGTTTTTTTAATGTGGAATCTTTGAAGGTTGCTAGACCAAGCTTGTCAGTGACTACATCTCCTGTGATGGTGACAATTTCACATAGTTGTGCAAGGTATGCACTCAAACCATAGAATGGGCCAATTCTGCCTCCTCATTAGTCAAGAGCCATTCATATGGGACTACTTTATTCTATAACTTCCTGGTTTAGTCAGCATAACCATTCTAGGTCAAAAAAGTCAGAGCATACCATTTCAGGTGAGTGACAGTATAACTACTTCAGGCCAAAAAGGCAGTAAATGAATATATCCCCATGAGAAGCCCCCCAGCTGCATAATGGACAAAGAAAATTACAGCCTGCAAAGAAAATATAAAGCAATCCCCCATCCCAAATATTTCATAGGCATGAACAAGCAAGGAAGGTCACATAGCCCATATGATGCTTGCCTCTTTACACAAGGGGAATTTAATAGAGTTCCTTTCATAATACTTGTCTAGCTTATCCTTAAAAGTTGCCATGTATTTACTACCTACCACTTATGGGGTAAACTATTCCAGATTGTGATCACCCTCTGGTTAAACCAAGTGGCCCTGTGGACTGTATTGCATGTTTCTCTTTTTACCTGTAAACTATGTGCTTTCGTGTTGTAATTGTGTTCCTTTAATTCCAGGCCTAAGCAGTCCCAGAGGTCATTGTTTGTCAATGAACTGAAGGGTAAACAGAGGTTCCCTCTTAATCTCCCGTACTCCAGTGTATATAGGTCCAAGGTTCTTAATCTATTCTCGTAGCTGAGTTCCCTTAGTCCAGCAAGCATTCTAGTTGCATTTATTTGAATCCATTTCTTTGAACCCTTTCTAGGCTACTGATCTCTGACTTGATGCTTGGTGACCAAAGTTGTATGCAGTACTCTAAGTGTGGGCTTACTAGAGATGAATATAGCAGCGGCACTATCACTTTACTGTTTCTGGAGGTGATATGCCTTCTGATGCTATTCAAAATGTTCAATGCAATTGAGGCACTAGAGCTAAACTGGCTCTTGAATTTTAAACTGTTGGTAATCATGACACCTAAGTCCCTTTCCTAAGGATTTTACCATTTAAAACATAGGTTAAGGAGTCACATGATGCTTCTGGATTGAACAGCATCTCTCTCTGTGGCTCCGTGTCCCCAGCACCATTTTTATTTACATTTTTACAAGTTCACGGCTGATTTCTGATTATCTTAGATCCCACTTACCTTGCAGATTCTCTAGAGATGGCAGCAGCATCATAATGGAGATGGACACTGAGCTTAATCAAGATACCCAACAAGTTTTGGATGCAGCGTCATTACAAGCTTCCAGGCCACAACTTCCACACAAGAGGCTCAAGCCAGACTCACCAGATCCAGCCCCTGAGCTGGATAAATTAAACCTCCTACTGGCAGAAATGGACGGCATTAAACATAATGCTGGAACAAGTCAGCAACGATCTCCAAACTTGAAGCCAGCTCTCAAGACAATGAACTGCCAGCGTGGTGATGCTGAGGTATACATTAGTGCACTGGAAGATGCGCAGGCCAGGGAAACTTTCAAATTGGCAGAAGTGAAGAAGTGGGTAATAAAACGCGAGTTGAAAGTGGATGACCTTGAAGCTCGTAGTCTCAGTAACAATCTCGTGATAATGGGAATGCAGGAAAAGGATGAGGGTCCAGACATTTTGTCTTTTGTGCAGAAGCTGCTGCAGGAAATCACTGGTTCCCCTGTTCAAGGCAGCCTATACCCAATTGAAAAAGCTCCTAGATACCTGAATCCCCAACCACAACCGCAAGGAAAAACCAGGGCCATCATTCTAAGGTGTTTAAATTACCAGGATAAAGTTCACATTTTGCGGCAATCCTGGGCTAAATGCCCCATGTCTTGGAATGGGTTTCCCTTCTGTGTTTTTGGTGATACAACACCACTTGTCCGGGATAAGCAGTTTGCCTATAAAGATATTAAACAAACTTTGTATAAAGCAGGGGTAAAATCTTACATGAGGTGCCTACTTGTTTGTTTGTGACCACTATCTCGGGGACCATCGAATTTCAGTCTGCAGAGCAAGCCAAGGTGGAGCTGGCTGTTTTCCTGCAGCTCCTCCTCACCGTGGTCAAGAAAGTTGTGACCTGAGCAAATAAACTGGTTTTCTGCTTGTACCATTCTCCTTAGAAAGTACTGGGATGCATCAGACTTGTGAAGGATATATGGTCAGGTCTGGCTTCTTTTTTTCTGCATCAGCTCACCTTTGGTATTCTATTTGGCCACTCTACATTTCGTATGTTGTCTGGAGTTCCCTGTGGGGTATTTGCTTGGTGTTGGATTTAAAATGAACAATAAGCAGACTTTTGTTTCTCCTTTCTTTTCTTGGGATCAGATATTCGTCCAATGCCTGTTAGTATTGTGGATTGATTACTAGAACTTACCATTAAAGACTGCTGTTATGCCCTCAGTTGATGAACTTATATTTTCAGTGTATATTCCCCACTGGAGTATTCTTGACTTTAAAGGAACGGCATTTCAGTAGACATTGCTTTGCTTCTGGATGTCTGCCACCCAGGGTCCAGGAAATGTTGAGGTCCTGGAGAATTTTCATCATTGGATCAGAGAAGCGACCCTGTAAAAAGAGGTTCAGGGTGTTTTATGTCCTTGTTTTTCCTTCCATTTCCCCCCTTGCTACCCCCCTTCCTTTTCTCTTGCTCCTTCCTGCTCCCCTTAGTCAGCTGTTATAATTTATTAAGTGTTTCTACTGTTTGCCAGGACGTGGTGGCTGGGAGCTTTATGCAGGTTCCCCAAGCCATCAAGGTCTGCCATAAGACAGGGCCTAGTGCTTGGCTGAACAACAGGATGCAGAGGGTAATAGTAAACAGAGTAAACTCTGAAGAAAGGGGGCTTACTATTGGAGTACTGCAGGGTTCAGTACTGGTACTGGTCCTCTTTAATGTCTTTATAAGTGACATTGTGGAGGGACTGGAAGGAAAAGTATGTCTCTTTGCAGATGACACAAAGATCTGCAACAGGGTTGATACAGAAGGTGGGATGGAAAAGATGAGAAGGGACTTGAGAAGATTGAATGAATGCTCAGATGAATGGCAGCTTAGATTCAATGCAAAGAAGTGCAAAGTAATTCACCTGGGAAACAAAAACCCAGGGGAAGAGTACACAATAGGGGGATGAGATACTAACAACAACAAAAATGAAAAGGGACCTGAGGATGGTCATATCAGATGATCTAAAGGTGGGCAAGCAATGTGAGAAGACAGTAAGGAGGGCTGGTGGAATACTGGGATGCAGTAGTGTAGCAAATTCCCAGAGGGCCTGGGTGCAAGGCGATGTTACAGGGCCCCTCCCCAGTTTTGAATAAACTTCAAAATTTTGATTTGGGCCCCTCAAACCTCGTGGGCCCGGATGCCACTGCACCCCCTGCATCCTTGTAGCTACACCCCTGCTGTGATGCATAGGGAGAGACATCACCAGTAGAAAACAAGAAGTTGGTATTCCTCTGCACAGACAGTTGGTTAGACCCACCTGGAGCACTGCATGCAGTTCTGGAGACCCAGTCTCCACAAGGACATATACAGGATGGAGGCTATCTAGAGGAGGGCAACTAAAATGGTGCAGGGTCTGCACCAGAAGACATATGAAGAGAGATTAAAGGAGCTTGTTATGTATACCCATGAGGAAATGAAGGAGATGGGGGACATGATAGAAACTTTCAAGTACCTCAAAGGAATCAACAAAGTCCAAGAGGGTAGCATCTTTCAGAAAAAGAGATGTGCAAGAACAAGGGGGCTCAATTTGAAGATAGAGGGGGGATGGCTAAGAGGTAATGTGAGGACTTTTTTTCACAGAGAGGGTTGTGGATACATGGAATGGCCTTCCTGAGGAGGCAGTGGAGTCAAAAATACTGAGGGATTCAAGAATGCATGGGATAGACATAAGGCAATTATAGTGGGGGGGGTAGGAGGAAGTAGGCTGTTGGTTAACTAGAATCTACAGCTTATCCATTAGGTAGGGAAATGGGCAGACTAGGTGGGCCGAGCGGTCCTTATCTGTCATCAAATTCTATGTTTCTATGTTTCTATTCTTGGGTGTCTCCTCTACCAACCCCCTCTAGTTCTAGTGGGGGCATACAGGGGAAAGTGTTACCTCTAGTTACAGTTAGTTTGTTATGGTTGATTGACGATCTTTCTACTTTACTTCGGCCTGTTGGATTTCTGTGCTTTGTGGGGCTTAGCCTCCTTTTTTATTACTTGGAGCACATAGACACAAACTGGTCTTATATTCGCTTGTTTAATAAAGCAGCATGTGTATTGTCTCAACTGTTTTTTGGAAGAGTGTGTGACCTTCCCTGGATTTCCCATCCTCTGTCTGTAGGATACTTGTTTACTACATCTCTTGTTTTCCTATGGCAATCCCTCACCTGACTTGCATTACTTGGAATATCAAAGTGCGAAATTCTCCCCTGAAGCACACCTGGGTGCTGATGGATTTGACTACTCTTAACGCTCAACTGGAACTGCTTCAGAAGACTCATACTTTAGCCAAGGACGCTTACTTTATTCATCGGCTATGGGTGGGCAATTCATATGGAGCCAGTTCTAGCTCATGTAGAGAAGGAGTTTTGATCTTAGTGCATAAACACCTGCCTTTACAGGTCCTACAGGAACTAGCTTACCCAGAGGGCCATTACCTCTTTTTACATGTTCTGATATTTTTTTTTTTAGTTGTTGCTGAGTAATATTTACGGCCCTATTATTGATTCACCCCCATTTTTCATGAATCTCCTAAACATCTTCTCCTTCTATGATAGTATCCTGAAGATCCTTATGGGAGACTGTAATATCACCGTCGATGATACATTGGATATGTCTGGACATAATTACAGGAGCTTATCACCAGCACAGAGGAATGTCCGAGATCTTATGGACCATGATGGATTAATAGATCTCTGGAGAACACTCCACTCTTCCGATTAAGAATTTACTTTTTCATCTCATGTACACAGGTCCCAATCTCAGATACACTATGCCCTGGTCAGCCCTATTTTTATAAAAGATACCCGTTTTTGTGAAATGCTTAGCCAAACTATTTCTGATCATGCCTCCTGTATATTTCTCGGTATTCTTCTCCCCCTCTTTGGATAGAGATAAGTGCTGGAGGCTAAACAATCATTTATTGAAGGATGAGTAGTGTTCCAACAAATTATTTATTTATTTCAGTCTTGGATTTAATACCTTTGAGCCAAAGGCTGTTTTACATAGGCTCCACATCATATAAAAGAACAGAACAAACAGTATAGTGAGAAAATACATAGTGATCCTAGGAGTTAAGGTAACAATAAAATAGTACATCTGGATTTAAGTGACAAAAACAGGTGTTTTGCAGACATACAGTGGCTGGGAGTAAGCTTAACTAGCAAAAAGGGCATTAGGGTTGGGATCCAGCTACAGGAGCAAAAAGATGCAGCCAAGTGGCATTGTCAGAGGCAAAATGAGAAAGACAACAACTAGGGACACGGTCTTACAGGATAGACAGGCAGCTAAGGACTGGACTACTATTGTTCCAGATTAGGGCTACAGTCAAAGGCATTGTCCGAGTGAGGCCGGTGGGGGGCATTGCCAGGAGGGAATAACATCAAACATGGGATGTGTCATTTAGTTTAAGAGTGCACTCCAGTGGGACAATCAGTGCAGGAACTGATGATGCCCTCTATGGAGAAATTAAAACAACTTACAAAAGACTATTTTGAACTTAATCAACCCTCAGCCTCCTCCCCTGCTTCATGTTGGAACACTTACAAATGTGTGATTAGGGGGAAACTAATTCAGCTAGCTACAGCTAGGAAACGGCATAAAGAAATGAAAGCCCAGGAACTACTGCAGTCTATTTGCCAGTTGGAAAAGAATATTAACCCAAACTCTCCTGATACTGATTGCATACAGCTCAACCAAGAAAGGGCAGTGTATGCCAAGCTAAACTGGGAACAGGCTGAGTTCACTGTCTATCGTGCTGGGCTAAATTATGTGATGTTTAGTGAGAAAGCTGGCAAACTTCTTGCTATGCACATCAAACAGTTAGAAACATCTCGCTTGGTCTCAGCTGTCTGGTCAGCATTAGATCAGTCTTTACTCACTTCCTCCAGAGACATTGTAAAGGAGTTTAAAACTTATTATTAATAGTTACATGGGGAGGACTCTGATGGGCCATACATTGAATCTTCCACATTAGAATATCTCAAAGAGGCTAATCTTCCTCAATTGGACCCCCTTCTAGCACAAACCTTAACTGCCCCAATATCTGTATCAGAGGCGGAGAGAGACATTTCCACACTCAAACCTGATAAATATCTCGGGCCGGATGGCTTTTCCCCCAACATTTACCTTTACCTTAAAGCTGACCTGGCACCTCACATTGCAGATTATTACAATTATTGTTTCCAGGTCAATTTGTTCCCTCCTGATTTCCTAGAAGCATTCATCCCTCTCATACCCAAACAAGGTAAAGACCATTCTGAAGTAAGTAACTTTTGGCCCATATCCCTCCTGAACATAGATACAAAAATCCTGTTGCATATTTTAGCTAAGAAACTAACGACTCTTTGGCAACTGCTTATAGGCTGGGAGCAAACCAGCTTTATGTAGGGTCATTTAATTACAGACCACAAGTGTAAAATTTTCCACCTGATTTCAGCATCCAGGAAATCTGACATGCCTACTGTGCTGGTCTCCCTGGATGCCGAAAAAGCGCTTGACCGAGTCTTGTGGCCTTTCCTCTTCCATACCCTATCTGCCTTTGGCTTTCCACAAGAATTCCTTAAATGGACAAAGTTACTTTATTCTAATCCTACTGCCAAAGTATTCTGCAATGGTGTTTTATCAGATTCCTTTTCATTACAGTAAGGAACCCATCAAGGATGTTCTCTGTCGCTGTACTTATTTAACTTTTACCTGGAACACCCGGCTAGACAAGTTATACAGCATTCCCAAATTCTTGGTATATCAATTGGGCCCCATACATTTAAACTCTCTACTTATGCAGACATCATCTCACTACATGTGGTCAACCCACATATCTCTCATCCTGCTGCCCTTAAAGCCCGTCAAGATTTTGGACACCTTTCTGGATACAAACTTAACTTACCAAAGACATTGATTATGCCTCTTAATTTAAGAACACATAAAAGCGATTTACCCTTACACCTACAGCAATGTTGCTCAGTGTCTGAACTTAACTATTAGGGTATTCAACTAACTTTAAATGTTAAGGCCCTAATCAAGCTCAATCTGAATACTGCAAAATGAATTGTTTCAGCTTATCTTGCCAGATAGCAGAATCTTCCTTTATCTCTCAGAGATATGATTTCCTTGGTTTGAATGAATGTACTACCTAGAATACTTTATCCCCTTAGCAAGTTGGGAGTTCCTCTCCCTCAAACCTGGTGTACAAGACTTCATCAAATTATTTCAAATGTTATTTGGAAGAGTAAGAGGCTCCAACTAGCTTTTTTTACATTATATTTGGCAAAAAAGCATTAAAGACTATAGTGGCCCAATTTTTGTTGGTACTGTCTCACCTCCCAAGCTAGAAAGTTCCTGGCCTGGAGTCTTCCAAATTTGGGACTTGCTCCAGACCAGCCTAGCCCATATTGGAAAGACATTGAAGGTCACCTGTGTAATTCTCATGTTATCTCGTTACAGGCTTTACCTTATATCCCATCGGCTAAATTATCACCAGCCTTGTGTCATAACCCCATAGGTTGGTCTGTGTGGATTAACATCCAACTCTACTGACTTCTTCAGTATCCAGTTCAGTGGGATCCTATGCAGACCCTGCATCTCAATCCCAACTTACTAATAGCTAACAAACCCATCCCTTTAGCGTTTATTCCACAGGAGGACATATAGAATCTTTCATGTTTACTTCAGAGTAATGGCTTTATTACTTTTAAGGAGTTCCAAACTACTTTTGCTTTATCTCACTGATTAATTTTGCTATTTGCGCAACTCACCCATGCTATTCAAAGTTTTTTGGGTCCATACCCTCTGCATTTTGCAGATGGTGTGACATATCAGAACTTGACTGTGCAGGCGACTAAGTCCCATATAATTCTGGTTTTATATAAATCCCTCCAAGATATTTTGGGAGCTTTAAAACAGGTATGGTGTACTTATTGGGAAAAATAATTTCTGAATTACTCTGTAATTCACCCATGGCAATATATTTATAGATATATTAAGCTGGACAAACTATGCTTAATGCAATACAAGATTTTTATAATGCATATTATACTCCGCAACATATGTTTAAATGGGGGAAACTACCTAACATGCTATGTAAAAGGTGTAATACTCAGGAGGGCACTCTCCAGTATCTTTTATGGGACTGCCCACCGGTATGGACCTTATGGATCCAAGTACAATCCAGTTGAGATCCTTTGTTAGGTTTACATGATGCATTTTCTCTGGAACTCTGCCTTTTGGGATTGGGTGACTCTCAGTTACGAGGAGCCCAGAGATACCATTTGGCCCTTATTTTGGCCAAACTAATACTTTTGAGACACTGTATGGATAATCACTCTCTTCAATACAAGGAATGGCACACAGAAATGCTTTCCATCCTTAGAATGGAAAATCGATTGCAAGCCTTCGACATTGTCTTTCTGGATATACCCAGAGATGGGAACGATTGCACCCTCTTCTACAATTAAATTAACAGATTTTCTTTTAGTAAACTTCTTTTCCAGGAGTACATTTCTATATTATTAAGGCACTTGTGTTTATGACAGTGGCTTGTTTCTGTTGTCCCTTCTCTTTGCTATGAATTGGCTTGAGAGCTAATCACATGATTGGCCTAGTTATTATTACTTGAGTATTCTTGTTGAACTCCTCCTGTGTCTTACTTACAAATATTTTTCCTCCTGGATTTTATATGTATATATGCACATTTATTTCCTGTAAATCTATGTTGGACTTCTGCTATATCCTAATATTGAATGTGACCTGCCTCGCTTTTTCACTTGAATATTCACACAATTGTCTATTCTTGGTGCTCCGTTGTCAAAATGTTTCTTTTTTAATAAAGTTTGAGTTTAAAAAAAAGTAGGTTGCCATCGTGTTTGACCTGCCAAAGTGCGTCACTGCACATTTTTCTAAGTTAAAGCTTAATTTGTGCTTATTTGCCCATTGTTCTAATATAAACAAGCTATCCTGCAATTTGACAGCATCCTGTGGTGTAGTAACTACATAACCAATCTTAGCACCATCTGCAAATTTAGACACCCAAATGCCATCCCCACAGTTCATTGTGGCAACAAAAAAATTTAAACCAGGTTGGCCCCAGGACTGAACCTTGGTGGATCCCACTAGTTACATTTGCGCAGAGGATATTCCACAGATCACCACTTGTTCTTTTCTGTCAAAAAGCCAAGATTCGATCCAGACCTTCATTCCAATGAGTTGTGAACTCTGAAACAACAACCTGCAAAGAAAATGCAAAGCAATCCACCATCATTCCAATGGAAAATGTACCATCTTTCCATGAAAAACAAAAAGAAACCTAAGAAACACAATACAATTCGGGGAAAAAAACAAACAAAAAAACTTACATTACCATCCCAATGAGCGGCAACCTTCAGAGACAAAGCCAGAACAGCTTAAAATGGAAACTGTACCTAAATAACTCCTCCAAAGAAAGGCAAAAACTAATCAAAACAAATTTCATACAAACATAGAATTTGATGGCAGATAAGGACTGCTTGGCCCATCCAGTCTGCCCATTTCCCTACCTACTGGATAAGCTGCAGATCCTCGTTAACCAGCAGCCTACTTCTTCTTACCCCCATCCCCCAGAATTGCCTTATGACTGTCCCATGCGTGCTGGAATTCCACCACTGATTTTGACTCCACAACCTCCTCCAGAGGCGTTCCAGCCATCCACAACCCTCTCTGTGAAAAATACTTCCTTAAATTACCTCTGAGCTGCCCCCTCTATCTTCAAATTGTGCTCTCTTGTTCTTGCATACCTCTTTTTTTGAAAGATGCTACCCTCTTGGACTTTGTTGATTCCCTTGAGGTACTTGAAAGTTTCTATCATGTCCCTCCTCTCCCTCCTTTCCTCGAGGCTATACATATTAAGCTCCTTAAGTCTTTCTTCATATGTCTTCCAGTGCAGACCCTGCACCATTTTAGCTGCCCTCCTCTGGACAGCTTCCATCCTGTCTATGTCTTTGCGGAGATTGGGTCTCCAGAACTGCATACAGTACTCCAGATGGGGTCTCACCAGCTGTCTGTACAGAGGAATAATAACTTCCTGTTTTCTACTGGTGATGCCTCTCCTATGCATCCCAGTATCCCCCAACCCTCCTTGCTGCCCTCTCCATTGCTTGCCCACCTTTAGGTCATCTGATATGACTACCCCCAGGTCCCTTTCCATTTTGTTGTTGTTAGTATCTCACCCCATTTGTGCTCTTCCCTGGGTTTTGTTTCCCAGGTGCATTACCTTGCACTTCTTAGCATTGAATCTAAGCTACCATACATTTGACCATTCCTCTAACCTTGCCAAATCCCTTCTTATCCTTTCCACCCACCCTGTGCATCAACTCTGTTGCAGATCTTAGTGTCATCTGCAAGAGAGACATACTTTTCCTTCCAGTCCTTCGCAATGTAAACATAAAGACATTGAAGAGGACAGTCCTAATACTGAACCCTAAGTGCCCACTAGTAACCCTCCTTTCTTCTGAGTGGACTCCATTTACTATTACTCTCTGTGTCCTATTCTCCAGCCAATTCTTTCCCAGGCTGTCATCTTGGGACCCTCCCAGGCTGGCTAACTTGTATATTAATCTTTGTGTGGGACTGTGTCAAATGCCTTGCTAAAGTCTAGGTAGGCCATGTCCAGAGCCCTCCTGATCTACTACTTTGGTCACCCAGTCAAAGAAATCTATCAGATTTGTCTGGCATGACCTTCCGCTGTGAATCCATGCTGCCTAGGGTCCTGTGCCTCTGGTTTCTAGATACTTGACAATTCTTTCCTTCAGAAGTGATTCATCATTTTCACTATCACTGAGGTTAAACTAACAGGTCTGTAGTTTCCTGCTTCTGCCTTGCTCCCACTTTTGTGAAGGGGAATCACATCTGCCCTCCTCCAGTCCTCGGGTACCACCCCATCCTCCCATGATTTGTTAAAAAGGGTAGTCAGTGGTGTCACTAGTTCTACCCTTAGCTCTTTTAAAATTCTGGGATGAATCCCATCAGGCCCCATTGCCAAATGTTCACTGCTTGCATTGCTGTTGTACTGGCTCTTTCTTGTACACATTTTACTATGTATTTACAGGATACACGATGAGATGCAATATCTCATTTTCAGTGGTGTCCTGCTTTTATCACTTTAGATTGTATTTGCAGGATAGGCCAGCTGAGAGGCAATATCTAATTTTCAGTGGGCTCCCACATTTTGACTCCAAATTTCCAACAGTCCTTTTATAGCAGTAGTAGTAGTAGTAGTAGTGTTTATTAGAGTATGGTGCCCTCCAGAGGCTTAGGCTGCCACTGCAAGAAAAAAAATATAAAACATGAAAAATACATAACTACATTAAACACTACCCAATAAACAGACAACATAAAACAATCACAGAATGCATATATAGGGATACTAAGAGTCTATTAAACACCAAATGCCTGCATAAATAGAAACATTTTCAGACCCCATTTAAAGGCCTCCACTAAGACAGCCTCCTTGAAAGTCCTAGGCAAGGAATTCCGGAGGCCTGGGATTGCTACCTGAAATGCCTGCTCCCCAGATGATTTTAGTCTCACTCTATGGACTATCAGGAGGTCTTCTTCTGCAGAGCGGTGATGATGCCCAGGAGTGTGAGGATGCAGGAGCTCTAACAGACAGTCCGGGCCCAGCTCATGTAGGGCCTTATAGGTCAACAGACCCACTTCAAAGGAGATACACCACTTCACTGACAGCCAGTGCAGCTTGCCAGCACCAGCAACAAATGACAGGACCTAGAAGGCCTGTCAGAGCTTCTGCCACATTCTGCAGCAGTTGCAGGCATTGCAATGCACCTCCCTTGACCTCAAGGTATACAGCGATACAATAGTTGAGCCTCAAACTCATGAACGCATGTACCAGCATGGCCAGGTCATTAGGAAGGGAAAGGGATTTAATCCAGTTAATATTCCATAGATGGTAAAAGCCACTCCAAACCATCGCCACCACCTGAGCCTCCAGTGTCAGCCCATTATGCAGAATGACTCCCAGATTTTTCACCTTGATTGAAGCCAGTAGGCTAGAGGGGCCAAGCCAAAGCCCAGTCTGCCCTTCAGTGAACTCCACTCCCTCACTTTGACCTGGTTCAACCACTAGCACTTCAATTTTTTCAGGGTTCCATCTCAACCAGCTTGATGACATCCAAGTCTGAATCTCAGACAAGCACTTATTGAGCACATCAACTGCACCCAATGACCCAGGTGCAGATGACAAGTAGAGCTGAATATCATTAGCATAACAATGAAACCCAAGCTCATACTGCCTAATATCTTACCCAGGGGCAGTATATACACTAGAAACAGCATGGGTGATGAGACTAAGCTTGGGGGTACTCCACAGGATGGAGCCACCAGGCACAAGGAGAATTCTCCCAGCACAACCCTCTGGGTCCTGTCCTTAAGGTAGGACTCAAACCAGCTGATAATATTGCGGGTGAGTCCTATGTATCCGCTGAGTCAGTCCAGCAGTAGACCCTGATCCACAGTGTTAACCGCTGATGAGAGATTGAGGAGAACAAGAATTGACCACTTTCCCTAGACTCTGACACTGAGCAAATCATTATGCACCCAAACTAGTGCAGTCTCTGTGCTATGCATTGCCCTAAACCAAGACTGGAGGGACTCAGATGTTAAAGGCGGTGAGGCATGCCTCGAGCTGTAGCACAACCACCTTCTCAATAACCATTCTCAAAAAAAGGGAATTTTAGATAGTTCGGTAATTTGCCAAGATGTCTGGGTCCCAAGATGGCTTTTCAGTAGAGGCTTCAGCAAAGCACTTTTCAGTGACTTTGGAAACAAAAAAAACTCCAACAAGGAGCGCTGGACAATCTAAGTGAACACCGGGCCCAGATGCCACATGCAACTCACCAATAGTTGCACTGGGTCTGGATCCAGGTTACAAAATGTTGGCTGCAGCTCAGAGATCACCTCACACACCTCATTCAATGTCACCTTTCAGAATTCCTCCCAGGACCACTGAACATGACACTGAATTCCAGTTTCCACCCTGCTGGACAGTAAAGGCCCACTTGGGGTAATCCTGGCCCTAATGGAGGATACTCTGTCTGAGAAGAACCGAGCAAATTCCTCACATTTTGTGAATGAGAAAGCTCTAACCATCTCCAAACAAGCTGGATGTAAAAGCCTGTCTACCATCCAAAGAGCTGATCCAGTCAGTTCCTCCTAGCAGCAATCTCCTAGACAGAAAAGCTAACTTCTTTCAGGTGATTGCTTTCTGATCTCATCATAATGATACATCAGAACCAGTTTGTTCTCCTGGGCCCTGGATTTTCTCCAATTACACTCCAACCTTCTTCCCCTGGTTTTCATCTCCCTCAGCTTACCATCAAACCATGGTGAACTAAGGTACAACACCAGCAGCATACACAGACTGGCACTAAGAGGACAAATGGCCTCCACAGTGTGTGTATTATAGTCTGTCACTGCTGTCTCCGACTTCCCAGCACATACCTTTAGCACTTCAGAGGTGTCTAGTATTACCAACAGTCCCTCTGGGCAAAGCTCTCTCAAAGGTCAGTACTGGACAACCTCCACATGGGATGGACTGTAAGACGGGCCCTGAAACTGAACCTAATAGTGCAGTGTTCTGACCAAACAACCATACCTATCTCAAGATTATTCAGTGCAAGCCCCATTATGGTTTTCTATGCTTGCTTGTAATCTTGAGTGTGTTGCACTATTCCCACTTATTTACCAGCTGACTTGCTGTGCTCTGATGATACCAACAATGTTGTCTGTACCTCCGTTGATACCAAGAATGTTGTCTATATCTCCCTACCTTATTGTAACCCTTTCCTTTGATGTGGAACCTTTGTCAATGAGCTGCTTCAAGCTCAAAGGTATTTGTAATCAGAGAATTAAATAAATAAATTAAAAACAAAATAAAAAGAATACCAGTTCCAAGGTGTGCCTGTGGTGGTGGGTTCCAGAAGTAATCACTTGTGCAAGGTCCTGAGATTCCATACTCTACAGGAAATCCTGAGCAAAATGTGAGCTTTCATCATTGAGTCAGGCATTAAAGTCAGCAAGAATAAACCATCTTGGCGACTCCAACATCCTATCAGCGATGAAAGCCACAATTTCCTGCAGAAACTCTCCCTTGTGCCCCAGAGGATGGTACACAAGGAGGATCCTACAGCCTGCACCTGGACTCCTATGCACAGCCTCACATTCAAATTATTTTGCAGTTAAATTTTTTATTGAAATACAGAAACATTCAGGAACATACATGTACTATTAACATTGCCAAGTCGGCTTTACAGTAGTATACAGTTACAGTAATACAGACTTCTACTGCTTGCACATACATTCTGACAGGATAAATAGGAGTACAGTACTCAGGGTGGTATTATCTGGATTTAAGTCTCCAGGTGCAGTCAAAGCATCACAGACTGGTTGTTGACAATCTTCCCTGAGGGTGTGGCCCCCAAAGGGTTGTACTGCCATGGGGGGGATATGAGGTTGGTGGAGGTTATTCCTCTCTCATCTATCTCTGGGTTGGCAGGTATGTAGGAAGAGAGGTGCTTCTCCTAAATCTGATGGACTTCCAAAGTAGGCCTTAATCTGGTGTGTAAACCTCCTTCAAGGATGCTTGAGCAAATCCTTTCTCTGCAGTGCCCCTGGGGTCCCTGGATTCTTCTGTAGACACTGCAGATGGGGAACATCTCTTTGTAAATACCTGTTGGGAGTTGGTAGCAATATGGGTCATTCTGGAGTATGTGGCTAGCTTTTCCATGGCTAAGCTACTCTTTGAAAGATGGTATCTCTCTGTGCACGCCACCTTTGTAATATAAGCCTTTTGGCCTCAGCTGATGCTTGTACTTAACCAGAGCTTCTGCTGGTGAGTAATACAGAAGGAGGCTGGGGGACTACACAGGATCCAAAGATCTGGGGTTTTGGGGATCTGGTATCCAAGTATGTCAGAGCATTAAGAGATTACTTTGTTCTTGAAAGGACGAATCGGGCCACAATGCCATAATATATGTAACAGTTCTGCTCCTGCATCATCACACCTCCAGCATCTATCTTCCTGTAAGAAACCCATTTTCGTCAGTTGTACAGATGTGTAGTACCATAAATTAAGTCCCCAAAGGCCTTTTTGGCCATAGTCCTGCTCTCTTTCCATTTGTCTTCTGATATGGGGAGCCCTAGTAAGTGTTACCATTTTCCCTTGCAGCTTGAGATGGGTCTGGCTGTTCTTCTCTCAAATATTTATGTATTGCCCTTCTAGTCCTTTTGGCATAATAGAAATTTGTCTATTTGGAATTTTTCTCTATTTCTTTCTGTGCTGTCTGACATCCAGTGCATTTGCATCCTCGTTTGGTCCAAGTGTTAAAAGATGCCTCAGCTGTAGGTACTTCAGAGTCTCCCTTCCCACCTGATATTTCTCTTGTATGGAGATGAAGCTGTACATGGTTTGGCTATCAGCCAAAGAATACTACAATCTATGGACATGTTTCCTTTCCATTCTTCCCATATGAATGGTGTTCCAACTATCCACCAGTTAGGATTTGCCCAGAAACAGAGGAGTTGCCCAGGTGGAGGCAGGCTTTGCAAGTTTACCAATGTGCTGCCACACTGTATGTGCAGATTTTACTGTAAGCCACTGTGTAAACTGGGCTTGGAGGGGCTGGCCTAAGTATCCCATGAGATCAGGGCCCTGCAGTGCATGTCTCTCAATGGCCACCCATGCGGACTGGTTCCGGCCTTCTTCCAGGAATGACCTACAGGTCCTTGCAATGGAGAAGGCATAGACATAGTGTTGGAAGTGTGGAAGGCGCCACCCTCCTCTATCCAATGGGGCTCAAAGCTTGGCCTTACTGTATCGTGAAGTACCATTTCCCCAGAGTAAGCTCCTCACCAGGGTGTCCAGTTTTTGAAACCATTTTTTTCGGGATTTCCATCGGCAGATGGGACAACATATAAAAGATCCTGGGCACAATCATCATTTTGGTTGCTGCTATTTTTCCTGGCAAGGAGAGCTTCAATTGCCTTCAGCATTGGATCTCAGCCTGTAATGTGCTAATAAGTGGGCTATATTTTTCTCTGCTGGGAAGTCACTTTTGAATTAACTTTAATCTCAAGTTCTTAATACTCCTTTAGCAGGTGCCAGCCCTGTGCTAGTTATTAGCTCCAGCGTCAGCCTTATGTTCAGGGAGAACCTCCATCTTGCTTTTAATAATACGGAGCCCCACACATTCAAATGATGAAGTATTCTACTGGGTGCACACCAAGTTCAGTTCATATCTAAAACAGATGGCCACCTCTCCGCTGCAATCTTTTCTCAGGCAGTGAACCACTGAGAACCCTCCGGGACTGACAACTTCAGCACTGGATCAGAATCGTCTCCCAGCGAGATCTCAGTGATGCAAGCCAGGTCAACTGAGGAAACAAGATCTGCTATAGCAGATTTATTTCTCATCAATGCATTGCACAGTACTGTCTGAAGTGGATGAAAGGAGAAAGCTGGCCCCTCAGCTGCCTGCCTGCTCAGTCTGGTGGGGTCCCTGGGTAAAAAGACTATACATGTCTGACCTCTCTCTAGTCCCCTTTTCATCCCAAGGTATCACTTGGTCCCTACAACCCTCATGGAAGCCTCCCTATCAGCCCTCAACCTGTCCCTCCTCATCCTCCTAGTTTTCTTTCCAGTCCCCACTTCCCTGCTCTGCTGATAGACAGCAACCAGTGTGGAGCAGGGGTATGTGACAGGATGAGCCCTGTCTGGGGGAAATACCCACGTGGGAGCTATATGAACCTCCCCAATTTTTTTTGCTCTTCGTTTCTGTGGGACGGCTACTCGTGCTGGGAATGAAAATGAAGTACGTTTGCTGTATGCTTGTCCATTTTAGGGTGTCACATTTAATTATTTAATGGAAATAAAAATAAAAAGATATGAAGAGTTCCCAGTGTTGACAGAGAAGGAGAAGAGTGCACCCTTGTTCTCCGTTCCCCTTGCAAAACCAATGGAATCCTCATGGTCTTACTATCTTATTAAAACTATCTTTGAGATGAAACAAAATGGAAATATAAACCCCTTAATATAAAACCACCTTAACCAAGAAAAGAGGAGTTGAATCTAGGCTAGTAAAAATAACATGTATGAACATGTATGTCTTTACTGTTTGATGGGGAACTTCTGCGAATAAGAGGTTTATACTGGTTTTAGCAAAAATAAGTGGATCACCTGATGGTGATGTCATCCACGAAAGTTATAAAAACCTGCTACTTGGAGTAGCAAGTGATGGGGAGAGATGGGGGAATCAGTTAAATACTGACTACCAACTGAGGTGGACCTCAGAAGTGTGTGCTTGTTTCCACACTGTTCCATTTGCAAATGCTGAAGCTAAGCCTTAGGAATTTTCAAAATTAGAAAGTTTGCTGGATACTGGACATTGAATAACCTTTTGCTTTCTGTATGTTTATTATTTTAATTTTTTTTATTTTCTGATTTGAATAAAATAACAATGCACATTTGCATTTTTATGCACCTGACTTCTAGTTTGTCGTGTCTGTTTTGTCCCACGCCTTCACAGTACTGTTTGAAGTGGGATTTCTGGTAATCTAGACTGCCTGGGAGATGTTATCAGTAGGTATTGAACCAATACCCAGACATATGTAAAAAGATCAGGGTGCTGAGGCAAAAACATATCCATTGACTCGTGCCATAGTGGAAGACTAGAGAAAACCCAGAACTGGTTGGATTTTGGAGCCAGAAGAAAGGTGAAGGACAAGCTGGAGAGTGAGACAGAGGGACAGACAGATGAGAGAGCCCCTGTGGATCCCAGTGACCACCTACAACGGCTTTGTATGAAGCAGCTGGA
The DNA here is from genome assembly GCA_016271365.2 of Neoceratodus forsteri. Taxonomy (NCBI): domain Eukaryota; kingdom Metazoa; phylum Chordata; order Ceratodontiformes; family Ceratodontidae; genus Neoceratodus; species Neoceratodus forsteri. Next base: position 915,058,842 of record CM057454.1, on the reverse strand, counting down.
GATGGAGCAGGAATGAGTGAGTGGAAGATTGATGACAAGAAGAAGAAGAAGATCGACAATGGCAGGATGAGAAGTGGATGGATATCCTGTGAGTAATCCAAGCCCTTAACCCTGGTCAGCAAGATCAAAATATACCCAGAGACATTAAATTGACAGAAGCCGATGAGATTGAGGCCTACCTGACAACATTTGAGCTGATTGCCCAAATGTGGCTGGCCTAGGGATCAATGGGTCATTAGACTGGTTCCTTATTTATCTGGATGGGCTCAACTAGTCTGGTACAGCCCTACCAATTTTCTGTGAAACATAGGGCAGGGTCCCAACACCAGAATGCTGACTTTCTGTCCTGTTATGGGGCAAATGCTTATGATAAATGAATTGTACACATGTGTGTATCCTTAATGAAAATAAATGTTTAGATAAAAGATGATGTCTTTACAGGTATTACAAAACCTGTGTAGAAAGCCTCAGGGGATTGAATGGTATCAGTTGATGTTAGCACGTCAGGATTCAGATGCCATTTTGATTCATAGGGTCCCTGAGGCAGAGCTTCTAGAGTGGGTGGGTGGAAGCTCCAACCCTTCCAGGGTTCCGGTGGGGTGTCTGCCAACAGTAAGGACTGTTGCCCTCTTGTGCAGGAGTGTGTGTGACAGGGTGAGCCCTGTCTGGGGTAGATACCCATGTGTGAGGCATCTGAACCCCCCATGCCTTTCACTCCTATGTTTCTGTGGGACGGCCGCTCATGCCGGGAATGAAAATACGTTTGCTGTATGCATGTTTATTTTAGGGTGTCACATTTAACAATTTAATTGAAATAAAAAGAAAAAATATGATGAGTTCCAAGGGTTGGCAGGAGAAGGGAGAAGAGGAGCATGCCCTTGTTCTCCCATTCCCCTTGCAAAACCCAGTGGAACCCTCATGGACTTACTGTCTTATTAAAAATATCTTTTGAGATGAAACAAAATGGAAATATAACCCCCATAACATAAAACCCCCTTAACCAAGAAAAGAGGAGTTGAGTCTAGGCTAGAAAACATAACATGTATGAACATGTATGTCTTTACTGTTTGATGGGGAACCCCCGAGAATAAGAGGTTTATACTGATTTTATCAAAAAGGGGTGGATCACTTGATGGTGATATCATCCATGAAAGGCATAAAAAACCCACCACTTGGAGTAACAAAGAGGAATCAGTTGAATACTGACTACCAACTGAGGAGGACCTCAGATGTGTGCTTGTTTCCACACTGCTCTATTTGCAAAGCGCTGCAGCTAAGCCTCAGGAATTTTCAAAATTAGAAGCTTGCTGGATACTGGACATTGAATTATCTATTGCTTTCTGTATGTTTATTATTTTTATTTTCTGATTTGAATAAAATAACAATGCATGTTTGCATTTTATGCACATGACTTCTAGTTTGTTGTGTCTGTTTTATCCCACACATTCAAGGGAAGGGGGACACGAGAAGGCCATAACCCTCTAAGTCAGGATGGGAATAGCAAAGCCTTGGGGTCTATAGCGGCAACGTATCCTGGAACTACTTAAGTAAAACTGCATACTAGTCCCCAACCCTCCAATAAATAACCTACATACACTATTCAGCAAACACCTAACTAACAATAAGCAATATCACTCTGACACACACAACCCATCATGTACACTCCCTAATGTTTCTAACACATATAGAGAATAAAGGATGGGGGAGTGTGTGTTGTGAGAATTTAATGCACACCCAAGGTGTGGGATGCTACATAAACCCCGAGGGCGAAGCCCGAGGGGTTTATCAAAGCATTCCACACTGAGGGTGCTCATTAAATTCTCATAGGATACACACTTCCCAATTTTTTATTTTATATAATTTGCTGGAGAGCAATTTTTTCAAACCCTAGTGCTGTGATTCTCACACACACACACACACACACACTCTCTCACTCACTGGCTCTCTCTCTCCACACACACACACACACACACACACACACACACACATTGTCTCCCTCTGTCCTTGTCAAGAAATCCCCATGGCAGCTTTACTGTAGTTCTCTGGGGCACCAAATGCAGCAGCTTCCTTCCCCCCCCCAGCTCCCACTCTAAAGTCCCCAGCTGAGCTGTGCAGCAGTCCCCAGTCCCTCTCCCTCTTGCCCCACATCACCCTCCAGCTCACTGGACTCTCAGATTCAAAAAATATATTTTTTAAATTTAACCAATAAAACTGCGATTGCGATTACGCTCGCGCTTACCTGCCTCAGCCACAGACTCATTCCCAGCAATGGTGTGTGTCGCGCAAAGCTAGCAAACTGCAGGATCAACCAGATACTTTATATAAAAATATAATGGAAGTATTTCAAGGAGAAGCAACAAAATAAATTAAAAGAACGAGTAGGTGAAGATGTTACCGTGGCGGCTCCTCGCTAACTAAGATACGGAGCCGCCATGTTTTCAGAACTGTTTAGCCCACCCACACAGAAAATAGGAGCCAATGAGGGAGCGCTCCCTTTTGATAGATGGAGCGCGTGAATGCCGTAATAACCAACTGGTTATTACGGCAAATATCAACTCGGTGATCCAATGGAAAAAATTGATCACCAGTAATTATAAACAAATAGCATCTATTTGAAACCCCCCACCGCCCTTCCCACCCACAACATAAAAGACAGAAATAAAATATTAAATGTCAAATTCTGCTAGTAGTCCTTAAACTTAGGGCCAAACATAACCTGTAGATCTCTAATTACAATCTCTCATTTCTCACAAAAGAAAAGTCAGTGTTAATTCCCTTAAGCAGGCAGACAAAACGTCCACTTTACAGGAACCGATAATACTCTCACCAATCCACTCAAGTAAAACCACAGTTGCAATGTGATGATGTGTTTTTCACAGAGAGGGTAGTGGATACATGGAACAGCCTTCCTGAGGAGGTTGTGGGGTCTAAATTGTGGGAGAATTCAAGAATGCATGGGACAGACATAAGGCAATTCTTGTGGGGGGTAGGAAGAAATAGGCTGTTGGTTAACTAGGATCTGCAGCCTATCCTGTAGGTAGGGAATGGGCAGACTAGGTAGGTCAAGCGGTCCTTATCTGCCGTCAAAGTCTATGTTTCTATGTTGCTCAATTTCCATATATCCACGTTACATAAAACGGGTACCGCTGTCACTAAACTCACTTCAGCAAAGACAGCAGGAAAAATGTAGTCAGCTCTGTTCTCAGTCCAAAGAGTTCTTGCTGCAACTTCCCTGTGCAACACCATTCATAAAACAATATCATGAGCCATCCAGTTATTTCATTACCAGGCGACGCTGCAGTCTTTCTCCCTCTGATGGCTCCTTCTAACCATTTCCCCCACACAGCTAGCAGCTCTCAATGGATGAGGTGGTTAAATTACTACTTCACTTCACTCTCTTTCCACAACCAGATGACCACTGGGGCTACAATCAATTGCTCCATAGTTACTCCACAGGAATCTGGAGATGGCTATCAACAAGTTGGGGCAAACTTCTTACTGACACTCATTGCCAGCAACTTTGGACAGTTGTAAGTCCCAGAACTGATTAAAACAAACTGAGAACTCAGCACTCCGAAGAGATAGCATGGCATGGGACCCCTGGTGGAATAACTTCCTGCAGTATGGGATGGCTTACATTCAAGGCTAACTAGAAAATAATAAAAGCTAGATCCTCACTCTTGCTCACTAACTCCCATAACTATCACTAAAACCCCACTACTACTACTACTACACTAATCTAAAAGAATTAATGAAAACAGAAGAAGGAGAACAAAATAAAATGACACTAAAATATACTAAAACTAATGGCACAAAACTTCAATATTACAGAGCTCTTGAACAATCATAGAGATCTTGTGGACAGCTCAACCAGTGTGGCAGCCATCTTGAATTAAAGAATCTTTTATTACATTGAATTTATGACCTGATTATGATCAGGGCAGGTGGAATTTTAAAATCCATCAGAAGGTGATTTTGCAGTGCACTACTAAAACTAGTTTGGAGGGATTTGAAAAATGACACCTGTCATGTTCAGGAGGTGGGGCAACACAAGGGACATGTTGAATATCAGATGTCATAATCTGCAAAAATAAAGTTAGGAGTAAATGTTGAAACTGATCACTTTTCTTCAGAACTTAATTGTTTTCACATTTTGGACCCCAAATTTTCAACATAGTCTTTTATAACTACCCCTGAACATGACAGATGTCATTTATAAAACTGTGACTGAAGACGTTATTTTATGCCACAAATGTGGAAACATATTTTAGACAGGATTTGAAAATGACAGCTGTCACATTCATGTGGTGTGAAAAATGGCTATGCTGAAAATTTGGGGTCAATGAAAATTACAAAATTCTGACTCTGTGTTGACAAATGTCAATGTGCATTCCATTTCAACATATCCTTCTATTGACCTCACCTCATGAACAATAGCTGAGAAAATTTTCAAACCGTTCCCAAAACTGGTGATTTTTCACTGCAAGTACAAAAACACATTTTGGCCAGGATTTCAAAAATGGCATCTATCAGCGATCATAAGGTGGTGTGAAAAAGTGGCTATGTTGAAAATTTGGGGTCAAGATATTGAAAATTATAAAAGTTCTGAGCCTGCATTGAAAAATTTAAACCTAGGCTAATTACTTTGTTGTTTTTAAAAATTCTTAGCACAAATTTTTCACACAGTCTTCTTATGACTCCACCTCAGGAACTAGAGCAGAGAAAATATACAAATCCTGACCAAAAGGTGATTTTGTGCAGAAACTGCAAAATCACCTTTTGAGACATATTTGCATAATTTCACCATCCTTGTTCATGAGGTGGGGTCCCAAAAATGATGTTAAAATTTGGGGAAAAAATGTTTAAAGATAATCAAGTTATGAAGACAAATTCAAAACCATTTGCAATATCAAACCACATACCTGATTTCTTCAGTTCCTGGTGAAGAGTGAAGATGTGTCTCCAGTCGAGAGAGGATTATAGCATTGTACCTTTGGCAGGTAAGTAAGGGGTGGGATGTGTGGTGGTGGGGGCTGAGTGGGAGGGTCAGGTTGGGGAGGATAATAGCAACAGTACGCCAGCAGCCACAACAGACATCAATGGATATTTTTCTTTTTTACAGTGTATAGAAATAAAAAAAATTACTGCAAGGGATAGTTTTCTTTATTTTAGGTACTAACACTAGGGACTGGGCACCCCAGTGTCGGTATTAAGTTTGGCAGCACTGGGGGTTGATTCCCAATGTTGCACAGTGGAAACAGACAGGATGGGGGGGCTATTGGCTGGCACGGATGTTGGGCATCTGGAAAATTATGAAGGAGAAAACAATGGGAGGTGGGAGGGATTTTTGTCAGAAGGAGAGAGGGGTTGTTTTATGCTGGGGAGAGGACCCCAGCAGACTGATCATGATGCTGATCAGCTCTACTTGCTGGGCAGCTTATGCAGATAAAACAGAAGTGCTGCCTTATTATTTAGTTGGCTCTTTTGTTTGAACTACATGAAGTTTCAACCCAGCAAGACCAGAAGAGTGTCATAATCAGCCTGGCTGATGACTGGCCTGACACTGTGAGTCCCTTGCAGACTGCCCTGCATTGGACCAATAGTGGGACATCTTTGAAAACCCACTATTATAACAATATACTAACATACTAAATTGCCAGCAGAATAGGCCAAACAGTCTTTCATGTCTGATGTTTGGTTAGCCCCCAACCTGGGAGCTGACATTCCTGCCCCCCATCACCCTCTCTGGCTTCTCCCTTCCCAGTCCCGGATATTCTTGCTGCACTGGATTTTGCTTCCAGAATCCTTCCCCAGTACCTGTCCCACACCCTCTTGAACCCTTCCACTGTCTCTGCCTCCACCAGCCCCCTGGGCAGTGCATTCCTTGGCTCCACCACCCTCTCAGTGAAGTAGCACCTCTTCCTTTCTCCCCTGAATCTTCCCCCCTCCAGCTTCCACCCATGCTCTCTAGTTGCCCCTCCTTCCTTCAAAGCACCCTCACTGCTCCTCCCCTATTTACCTCTTCATGTATCTGAAGACCTCTATCATGTCCCCCCCCCAGTACCTTCTCTCTTCCAATGTGTACATATTTATCTCTTTGAGCCTCTCCCCATAGGTCCTGTCCCCCAAGCCCCAAATAATTGTGGTTGCCTTCCTCTGAACCCTCTCCAGGAGTTCAATGTCCCTCTTTAAGTGTGGCCTCCAAAACTGCATGCAGTACTCGATGTGCAGCCTCACCAAGCAGTTATACAGAGGGAGTATCACTTCCCTCCTTCTGGAGGTGATCCCCCCAATGATGCATCCCAGCATCCTGTTGGCCTTGCCCTCCTACAAGTCTCTGAGTTGTTCATCTTGACATCCACCACCACCCCCAGTTCCCTGTTAGCCATCGAGACTTGTAGCATTCCCTGGTGTACACTTGGCCTGGGTTTCTGGATCTCAGGTGCAGTACCTTGCATTTTCCTGCATTGATCCTCAGCTTCCACTTTCTAGACCACCTTTCCAGAGCCTCCAGGTCCCCCTGTAGGCCACCTTCTCTCCTCCCCATCCACCACCGCCCCAGGTTTGAGTCATCTGCAAAGATAGTCGTCTCACTCCTGATACCTGCCCTATGTCTCAGAGATGTAGTCATTGAACAGGAGGGGCCCAGGACTGATCCCTGCAGGACCCCACTAATGACCCTCCTTGGGGATGAGACTATCCCGCCAACCATGACCCTCTGGGTCCGGTCCTGGAGCCAATTGCCTATAAATCTGATCATCTGGTTCCCCACCCCCATTTGTCCCAGCATATCCAACAGGCCCCTGTGAGGAACAGAGTCCATTGCCTTGCTGAAGTCAAGAAAGAGGACATCCACTGGTCTACCCAGGTCCAAGGCACTCATCACCCAGCCATAGAACTCCACAAGGTTTGTCTGACATGATTTTCCTGGGACAGATCCATGCTGTCTATCGTTCAGGCACCCCAACTTTTCCAGGTCCCCCCTAGCCTCTCCTTGACAATGCCCTCCATTACCTTGCCTACCACCGATGTCAGGCTGACGGGCCTGTAGTTCCCTGCCACCTCCCTTGATCCCCCCTTGTGGATAGGCACTATATGCGCCACCTTCCAGTCCTGGGGCACCCACCCTGTCCTCAGAGAGATGCTGAAAAGCTTGGCCAGGGGCTTTGTCAGGACATCCGCCAGTTCCTTCAGCACTCTGGGATGTAATTTATCGGGCCCTGGTGCTTTCTCCGTCTTAAGGGATTTGAGGGCTTCCCTCACTCTCTCTGCCATGAGTTCCACCTCTGCTACCTCATCCCCCTGCTTAGCCTTCCACTTTCCTGCCAATGATGCCCCACCTCTCCCCAGACCCACCAATCAGTAAGGGCCCCCCTCCTCAGTTTCACCATCTCCTGCCATGTATGATGCAGCCCCCACATTTTCATTGGTGAAAACTGAGGTGGAGTACTCATTTAGTACCTCAGTCTGCTCCCCCAAGTCTTGTGCCCATCCTCCCTGTTTTAATCCTGCTGATCTGCCCTTTCACGCTTCATTTTTCCCCAATGTATCTAAAGAACCCTTGTTCTCTCCCTAATTTCACTGACCAGGTTCTGCTCTTTCCTTGCCTTAGCCACCCACCTAGTGGCCCTTCTGACCATCAGCTTGCTCCCTAGATCCCTTTCACTCCTTTAGCACTTGAATTGCCTATAGGCTGCCTTCTTTCCCAGCACCACCTCCTGGACCTCCCTGGTCCACCAGCAGGGTTTCTTCGGCCCCACCGCATTTTGTCTTACTCTGGCACAGGTGCTGGTAGCCTCCTGCATCCCCTCCTTATAATTTCCACCTACTGTCAGCATCCATGTCTGGCCCAATACCATCCAGATGCTCCTAAGGATCCTTCCATTTCCTTAGAATCTGCCTCCTGAAGTCAGTTACCTCCATCTTTGTACAGCCTTCTACCCCTCCTAGGTCCAGTCAGAACCAAACTGTGGCATGGTCACCCCAATGGGTCCCTCACCTCCAGGCTCCAAATCTGGTCACTGTCTGCCAGGACCACATCCAGTGCCCACGCCTCCCTGGTCGGTTCCCCCACCTGCTGAGTTAGGAATGTGTCCTGAAAGATATCCAACTACCTCTGTTCTCTGGCCACCGAGGATGTCATAGCCTCCCAGTCTGTTCCTGGCATGTTTAAGTCCCCCAACACAATCACCCTTCCCCTGCCCAATCTGCAGTTTCTCCCAACATCTGCTGCGAGACTTTCATCCAGCTCCTCTGCCAGTGCAGGGGGTTTATACACCACTCCTATTTTAACTCTCTTGCCCCCCTTATCATCAAGGTGACCCAAATTGCCTCCAAAGTTCCCTCCTCCTCCTCTACTCCCCCTATGCCAATGCAGTTTTTGACTATTATTGCTACCCCTCCTCTCCTTCCCTCCCACCTGTCCTTCCTGAACATGGTGTAACCCTCCAGGATCAGGTCCCAGTCATGCCCTATGATGGCCCAGGTCTCAGTTACCACTGCCACAACCACATCTCCCTCAGTTAGCATTGTCTGGAACTCAGGCATTTTATTGCTCAAGCACCTGGCATTTAGCAGGACTACCTTCCACCCTTCCCTATACTTCCATTTCTGGGAATTCGCCTCCCCTGGTCTGCACCTTACCAGTCGGCCTTTTCTCACATTCTTTCAGCTTCCAGGGGTGGAGACAGAGTCCCTTCTTTATCGGACCCTCTCGATAGCCTTTACTCCCATCCTCCTCTTCACAAGTTTAAACCCCAACTTTCACCAATGAACCCTCTATTTTCAACTTAAGGATTTCCTCCCCCAAATTGAGATGAAGCCTATCTCTAGCATACAGACTTTTATCCTACTGGTCTCTCCCAATCCACCATCAACCCATATCCTCTGGCCCCACACCACTCAGAGCCATTGGTTTATCTCCCTAATCTTCCTTTGTGTTCCTCACTAGCCCTTGGCACTGGCAGGATTTCCAAGAAGGTAATCACACATCCTATGTCATGACAGACCCTGAAAGCTCCTGAACCTTGCCTGTATCTCTAGCACCCTAGTTCCTCAATGTCATTGGTACCAGGTGGGACAGTATGTCTGGGGAACCCCCCACAATCCTTTGCCAGCTGATATACCTCATGCTTGGCCCTGTGCACCATTAGACCAGGGAAGCATTTTGTTCTAACTAGGCAGGCTTCCCCCTCCCTATCCCATTTGATACCCCTGATCATGGAATCCCCCAACAGGAGCACTCTGATCGCTCCTTTTCCTCCATTTACCCCCTTCCCTCTCCCTCATCCTTTCTACTGGCCCTTCTCCCCAGCCGGTTCCTTGCTCCTCCCCCTATCTGAGTGCCACCTGCTGCCCCTCCTTATTTACTACCCTGGCCACCCCTCCCTCCAATCCTATGCATCTCCTCCTCCTGAGTATCCTTCTGTACCCTGCTACCCCCATCACTGCTCATGACTGGTCCCTCCCCCCATCTGCTAAACTAGCCTGGTTCATCCTCCCTTCCTTCCCATCTCCATACAGCCCCTCCTTGCCTGACGTGCTCCCCTGGCCTAAACCCTTAGCTCCCTTTACTGTATCCTCCTTGTACTTCTGGTCCTTCTCCTTGCCCTTTCCTCCCAACTGATCCTTCTCCTTGTGCATTCCTCCCTCTACCCCTCCTCCTCCTGCTCTGATCCCCTGCTCCCCCCATTTTCCTGCATTCCAAGTTCCCCCCAGTTCTTCCTGCTATCTGGCACCCTCCTCCTGCCCTCCACTCCTTTCCATCTCTAACCTCCCCTGTGCATACATCACCCTCCTCATCCTCAAGCAGAGGAAGAGAACTGAAGCGGTTAGTGAGCTTAAGGTCTGATCCACCCCCACCTTGCTTCCTTCTGTCCAGCCCCAGCCATCTGCCTACTTCCCTGAGAATGTCCTCCCTTTAGCCACCTCTGTGGGGATCCCAAGATACCTGCCTGCTTCCTTGGTAGTGTCCTCCTTTTGGGCCCCCTCTGTCAGGGTCCCTATGCGACCCCAGAGTACTCACCTGCACTCCTTTCCTTATGCCCCTGCCCCTAGTGCTTGTTGCAACCCTGTGGGAGAGCCCCTGCCCTATTCCTCAACTATACCTTCCCCTCCCCAGCTGTCTCCTAACCCCCTCAACGTCCTCCCTAAGCTGTGCCAGCTGGTAGCACACTGGGCAACCACTGAACTTCCAAGCCCAGTCCAGTATCATGGCCACCCCACATCCAGTGCACCCCACCACCCTCCCAAAGAGCCACACCTGAAGCCTTTACCTCCAATTGCAGGGCAGGTTTTCCCTATAAATGAGCTGAGCTCTGGGGAGAGAGGGTGGGAGGGGTGATTAGGGTCTACACCCAACTCTCACAAGAGTGTATCAGCCCTGGCAACACAATCCCAACTATCCTCAGTTTAAACTCATAAAACAGAATTACCAGCAGCTGCTATTATCCCACAGAATCTTCTGGTAGTGTAGACTGCTCCTCCCCCTCTGCAACTGAATCACACACTCCTAGCTCCCCACAGTTTAAACTCAGAAAACAGGATTACCAGCAGCAGCTATTATCCCACAGAATCTTCTGGCAGTGTAGACTGATCCTCCCCCTCTACATATGCATATGTGACTATGTTCACTTTGTGCAAGGGTAAACATAAAAAAAAAAATCACACATTGAGGAATCCAACAGAAATAGCTAAGAAAATAAAAAAGAACATATTGTATTTGCTAAATGTACACACCGGGCCATCATAGATGTTCAATGTGGCTGCACTACCCCTGCATTATGGGCTCAAATAAGGTTGATGGGCCTGGGTTGTTAACACTCGTGGAGAATCATTTCCCAAAGATGTTAGGATAAATAAATTGTTTGATGCCTCCACCCAGGGAAAGATAGAGAGGGTAAGGTATATGCTATGATTGTACTGATCCCTAGAAAGCAGTACCAATCCACTTATTAATTAATTAATTCACTCTTGCTGCCACTTTACTCTAGCTTGCCCACCTCAGACTCATCACTGCAACCTCTACAGAACCCTCTCCCTTCCATCCCTTGAAGACAGGAGCATCACGCAATGCACTAGCTTTGCAGCCAAATTTTGGTTTGGGACCCTCCCAGCTTACCTCACGTATGTTCTCTCCATTCCTCCCTCACCTTTCTACTCCTTGCGTAATTCTGGCCCCCATACTCTAGTCCTTCTTCACAGGTCCACTACTGATGGCCAGACCACCTTCTCATATCGTGGCTCTAATCTGTGGAATGACCTCCCCTCATCCATCTGCTCTGCCTCCTCCCCCGATCGCTTTCCTATCTACTACATGACTTTCTCTGCCCGGTATGCAACTGTCCATAATGCCTTCCTCCCAGTCCTGTCCCCTCCTGGGGGTGTTGCTCCAGCACTTTGGTTGCTACTACATTTATCTACTATGTGTTTTCCTTCTTCCCAGTATGCAGCTGTCTGTAACACCTTCCATGAACTGTCCCCCAGGGTATTTGCACCGCTCTTCTGGCTGCTACTTTGGCTCAGCACCCTTTCGTGAACCTTGTACCACTTCTGTAGGCTAATTGCACTAACTGTTTATATTTACAGTACATCTCACAACTGCTGTTCTGTATGTTTCCTTCAACCTAATCACCAGCTGCACTTGATCCAGTATTGTCAACTGCTGTCCTGTGTTTACTATACCAACAATATGCACTACAATTGTTCTCACTGCACATATACGCACCCCTATACTTCTGTAACTGAATGGCATCTTACCTCTACTCTATATGTAGTTATTATTCTCTGTATTTAGTTATTGTATCTGAGATGTTCTTATGTCTGTTCTCCTACTCCTTTCCTCCAGGACGCATTTGGAACATGCAATTTTTGCTCAGTATGCTTTCCTGGTAAAACTTTTAATAAATAAATAATGAAATTTCAAGTTTTACTGGGAAAGAGATACTGAGCTGATAAAAGCTCATTTCCAGATGTGTTTTTTTTTTTGGGGGGGGGTTGAAATGGAGTACAGTAAAACTTGACAGCACTTTGCAAAAAAAGATCAATATAAAATAAAAATGGCATAATACAGTTGGTAGCTGAGTCAAACATAAAAATAGAATAAACGTACATTAGCTATGATCAAATGAACAGAACAATGCATTGAATAACAGATTTGGCACAGACCATGTGCAAACATCCACATGAGAGGGTGCCTAGAGTGGAAATTGTTGTAGAAAGGATGCCAGGTCATATTGCAGTCAATAGCAGTTACAGGACTGAGTAGAGATGTCAAAAAGGAAGGCTTTGAGATTTGACAGGGGAGACAGAGTGGATAGTAGGAGGAAGGGAAGGCCAGAGTATAATCACTGGCCCCACTGTGTTCCCCTCTGGCACAGCCCACCCCTGTACCACACAGTGCTATAGCAGGCTACCCAAAATAAAGTACTTTATCACTTTACAGATAATGGCCCCTATACACTAATGGTTGAAAGTTATGTGCCAAAAGCGCATGACCAGCCCATGCAGTTCCACACTTGTGGGCAGGTGCACACTGGCCATTATTCACTAACGGATGCCACCTGTTGATGGCTTCACCACCTGGCATGCAGGTCCATGCAGGATGGCCATGGGCAGAGTCACAGATCAAGCCAGCATCCAATTAGATGCCCAGCATGGGTTCTGCTAGTAGATCCTTGCACCAGCGTGGCTCCAGGTGCATGAATGCTCACCACAGACACCTGGAGCTGTGTGGTATGGCTCAATCATCTTTGGACCCCTGCACCAGCCTTTCTCTGCAAGGCACCCTCCTGGTGCACAGATAGCCCCACGGCAGTGGAACCTCACCAACATCCCACAAGCTGCCTCCCAGCACAGCTGTGCCTGGACCCTGCAGTTGCATCTCCCAAGACCCCAACCCAAGACCCTGCCCTTGTACTTGGCCCCACTGAGCCCCACTGTTTGTCAGGCCCCTCCAACACACACACACACAGGTGCCCCAATTCTAAGGGTCCATGGTCTGCCCCCAGTACACCTGCCCCCACAATGGTGGCCAGTGTACTCCCCACCCACTGCAGCACCAACAATCTCCCCCCACTCCTGTACCTGCCCTGTGGTGCCACGGCAAAGGCAGCCAGTAGCACAGCCGCCCCTCACATCTTGGATGTTGGATATCCAAGTGATGCTGGGAGCGCACGCCTATTTATATAGGGCTCGCTCCTAACATCACTTGGACAGCCAGTGGCAGAGGAGGTGTGAGGAGGGCTGTGCCACTGGCCATTCCTGGCCACAGCACTGACAGGCAGATATGGGGGGCAGGGGAGAAGGTTGTTGGTACTGTGGTGGGGGGGGTCCAGAGATGCTAGGTCCAGCAGGGGCTGCCTTGTGTTGGGGCGGGGGCATGGGACTATATAGGAGCTGGGTGGCATGTGTTGGGAGTGTGTTTGGAATGTCAGGGAATGGCAGGAGAGGCTCACTGCCTGGGTGCAGATCCATGATGGCGGACCACATGTGCCGTGCTGTGTGGGCACTCACCCAATCAGCTGCCCCAGCCCTCTCCATATGTCTTGTGGGCTGGGGTAGCATGGAGGCTTGCTTCCAGGTCCCGCCACACCTAGCGGGTGAAGTCTATGGGGTTGTGCAGTGGGTTACAGCAGGGTCCCTGCTGCCATAACCTACTCCATACTACTCCCCCTTGTGGGCAGCACCATGCGCCTTTGTGACTGGCGCATAGCGCCAGACTGCCCTGGCATGCCCTCCACCCTCTCATAATGCATTGCTGTCTGCACCACCAGGGGATTGGGCATACAACTGTCTTATGACCAGTTTGTGAATGCCTTGCAGGGTCTGTGGGACCCCACTCTATGGCATTCACGGGTATCACTGCCAATGCACCCGGTTAATGTGGTGCCCTGGCATTGTACATAGAGTCCATTATATTCACACCCCAAAATAATATGCTAATGAGACAGATATGCAAACAAGTACCAAGGGAATTATTTGAAACAAGCATGGTCTGGATTCTATGGAAGAAAAGGTTAAAGAGCTACTCTCTATTGTAATAAAAAGCTTAAAACACTGCATTTGCATCAATTATGTTTTAACTTTATTGCTTTCTAGTTATTTGTTATTTTATGTTACGATTACCAGCTGTTGATCTACTAAATATTGTATATAATACAGCACTTATTTCACACTGAGTCTGTCAAAATGTATCTGATGCTGCCCTGCCAACCACACAATTGTTTGTGACATCACTGTCCATTGTCATGGTAAGCACTATGATGTCATAAACAATGGAACTGTGAGGTTAACAGGGGAGAGGCAAATGTTTTCAAATGTTTTCTATACAGACTTTTTAGATGAACTACCAAGACGTGCTGTAAATCTTGAAAAGGAACATCGAAAATGAAAAAATGTATTCTCTAGTAAATTGTAACAGCTGAAACATGTTATTTATGAAAGCACATGCTGAAGTGCAAAGTTGCTCTTTAAACAGTGCAGCCATATATAACTGTAGCAGTTGTCTCTTGATTGGCCATCTTCCGAGCCTGCTTAGACATAGCCCATCACCAGCACACTACTCTACCTGACTGTACTCTTGGGAACTAAAAGCAGAAAGAGACACACTGGGTAATGGGTGCTGTTGAAAAAACACACAGACTATAAAAGAAAGTCTGTGGCTCGCCACCAAAATGTTGCCTCAGCCAGTAGTATAGTTTAATGACTTTATTTGCATTGTTGAGGTATAAAAAGTAAAAATCTCAAACAGGACAAGCACCTGATGTGTTTCACACTGACATTAGTGCTTTCAAAAAGCATGGTGCCTTTGTGTTGACATCATTTTATACTCCAAGGATTAAAGAGACAGTATCATTGAAGCACTACACTATCACCTGGTGCCTAAGTACCACATCTGTGACTTATCGCATGTAGTGAACAATAACAATAAACATCAGTAAATAAATACTGCCATATCCAATAAGACACATGTGCAAAAAAGTTCAAAGTTAAGTAAAAAAGGTTAAAAACAATTTAGCCTGATATTTCTTTATGAATTCACTATTCCTGCCAGAAAGACAGATGTAGTTACATAAATAATTAGAAACAGACTATTCCACTAGTGATTGTCACTCCAGGGAACTATTCACATCTCACTGGTACCAGTGTTTATCTCTAGTCCTAAGGATCTCCTAGGGAAGCCTGGGTACCCAGGTGTTTGTTTGCTTGTTTATCTGCTTAATGAGTTAGCACGCTAGAACAAAAAAGTTATGTTTACAGTTGCAACTCACAGTAAACATAACTAAACAACATTAATACAATACACATATAAATAAGCAAAATAATAATAATACATAACATCAGCCAAAACAATCACATTTAGCAAGACCTTCAAAGTAATCAAATAACAATTTCTTTAAAGAGGAGACATTTAAGGCTTCTTGTAAGACAACTGGAAGACTATTCCAAGGAAAAGGAACAAGAAACATAAAAGCCCTCTGACCACTAGCAGTCCTCATTAAGGTAACTTCAAAGATCTTTTATCAACCTTATTTCTAGAGAAGAAATGTGAGTTATATGATTGGAGACATATACATACTTAAGGGCCCACCAGATTTCAAAATTTTGAATATAAATTTTACCATTTGAAATTGAACATTTAAATGGACTCACAACCAATCCATTAACTTTAAAGCTATACACAATGATGTGTTGAGTGAGGGAATTATTAGGCAAATTTGCCAACTAATTGAGTAAAGTATATTTTTGCCAGTACCCTAGCTGAGGCACAATCAGTGATTGAGGTGGCATAATTAATTATAGGAGCCAAGCAATGTCTTGATATTGTTATTCTAGTTTCAGCAGTCAAGAAAGAATGTAATCTATACAATACTGAGATCCTAGAATGAATTGTTGAAGTAACATTTTCAAAATGACTATCAGAACTTAAAACATGATCTAATATAACACCCAAATAATGAAAATTAGTAACCTGTTCAAAACAAGATCCATCAAGAGCAGTAACATGTAAACTTTGTTCTTTATCCTTAACCCTAGTTCTAGTCCCAAACAACATAATCTTGGTGTTTGTTTTATTCAAGACCAATCTTTTTGTCTCAAGCCACCTTTGTATGGCCCACATCTCTTCGGATAGTGTGCTACCCAACTCATCAATAGAAGTACCACATTGGTAAATAATTGCATCATCTGCATATAATGTAAACCTGGCATTACAAATAACAGTACTCACTCTGTGCTGAGGTGTTGAACGTTGCAGACCCAGCAGGGCTGCAAACCACAAGTGGAACAGGAATAAAAGGCTTTGTGATAGGGTACAGAAATTACATAACTGAAGAAGTATGTTCTATTGAGGCAGTATAGTGCAGTGGTTTAAGGCTCTGAGCTGCAAATCTGGAGACCTGGGTTTGATTCCCACAGCCCCTACTTGCATACTGTGTGACCCTAAGCAAGTCACTTAACTTCCCTGTGCTTCCAGGTTGCACCTGTAAACAAGCTTTTAGCTTAGTGTGTCTCACCTGGTTAAATGATTGGAAAAAAAAAATAATAATAATGTGGAGAATAGAGGGAGAAATGTTCTTCTGGAAGACAACTGAAGGGAGCATATGGAAACAACCAGAACAAACTTTGTTATTACCTATTTTCTGAGGCCTAGAGAGTTCCATGAGATCCTAAACAAAAATTGACAGACAGTAAGGGCATAACTATACCTTGTTGATGTCTGTGATATCACTCCTATGACCAGATATACAAAGTTTAGCATGGGGCGCAAATCTATTGCGCTGGACTAGTGCCGAATTTGCGCCCGATTGCTATATTTAAAAGGACATTTAGCGCCAATGCTAGGTGTTACTGCCAATGCTAAATTATAATGTATGCAAGGGAGGGACTGAGGGGAGGGGCCCTGAATGCCAGCACACCGGTATATTCAAAGGTATAGTGCCACGCCACAGGCATTAGCACAACCTGTAGCGGCGCTGAATACTCCTAAAAAGGTCGGGCGGTAATGTGCTGGCAGTAATGTGGTGGCAGTGCACCTCCCTCAAAGCATGATTCCAGATTCCCGTATCCATCCTGTGATGTTATGTCCCTGGTAGTCTAGTGGTCCCCCACCCCAAGCACGTATCTCAACTCCTGGTGCACATATTAAAGTTACACTTATCCCTGGTAGTCTAGTGGTCCCCCACCCCCAAGCACATATCCCGACCCCTGGTGCACATATTACAATACATTTTTCCTGGTAGTCTAGTGGTCCCACCCACCCCCAAGCATGTATCCTGACCCCAGGTGCACATTTTAAAATTACAGTTATCCCTGGTAGTCTAGTGGTGCCCCACCCCAAGCATGTATCCCATCCCTGCGCACATATTAAAATTACATTTATCCCTGAGAGTCTAGTGGTCCCCCACCCCTAGCACATATCCCAACTCCTGGTGCACATATTACAATACATTTTTCTCTGGTAGTCTAGTGGTCCCCCACCCCCAAGCAGGTATCCTGACTTCCGGTGCACATATTAAAATTACATTTATCCCTGGTAGTCTAGTGGTCCCCACACCCCCAAGCCGTATCTGACCCTAGTGCACATATTAAAATTACAGTTATCCCTAGTAGTCTAGTGGCCCCCACCCAAGCATGTATCCTGACCCCTGGTGCACATATTAAATTACATTTATCCCTGGTAGTCCAGTGGTCCCCACCCCAAGCACACATCCTGAACCACAGTGCACATATTGTCAGTGTCAGTGGCTCAGTAGGACACACTTGCCTCTGAGGCCAGGAGATCAGAGGGCTGTGGGTTCAGTTCCCACATCTGGCACTTGGGTTAATATCCCAGTACTGACACTGTAGTGGAGCATGAGAGGGGTGCTGTACTTCTGAGGTGCTGTCTTTCGGATGAGACGTTAATCCAAGGTCCCATCTGCCTGGATTGGTGGTAGTTCAGGTGGATGTTAAAAGATCCCATAGCACTTACCGAAAAGAGTAGGGGAACTTCCCTGGTGTCCTGGCCAAATTTCCCTCATTCACTAAAAAAAATACCACCAACAGCTTAATCTGGTTCAAGGTCAGTTGACATTTATCTGTATTCCCATTCCCCAGGTTGTGCCTGAAAATAGACAGGATTTGTCTAGTGCACTTACCTGTCAATTGTAATAAATATTAAAATTAGTTTATTTGAGAAGTCTATGAACTTCTTTGTTTCAGTTATCATCTGTCTTCATTAGTAAACAGTTTCATATGTCTTTTTCCGTTGTTTTACACAGGACAGTCTATCTCACATTACCTGAGAACAGAGTCGGGTATCTAGCTCAGCCCTCCTCCTCATTACCATGGCTGCAGCTGACTGTGATAGGAAGGAGCCCTTCCTACCTCAGTCGGCAGCCAGCTGTGGTGGTGAGAGGAGGGCTGAGCTGGTCACTGGCTCTGTTCTCGACATTATTGGATAAGCGGGTGTCACCGACGGTGGGGACTGCTAGACTACCATGGAAAGGATATGAAATTTGTTTGCACTGTGGGTCAGGCTACGTGATGGGGGTGGAGGACCACTAGACTATCAGAGAAAATGTAATTTTAATATGTGCACTGGGGGTCGGGATATGTGCTTGGGGGTGGGGGACTGGGTGACTACCAGGGAAAGGATATGAAATTTATTTGCACCGGGGTCAGGATATGCATTGGGGTGGAGGGCCACTGACTACCAGGGAAAGGATTTGAAATTTAATTGCAACGGGGTTGGGATATGTGCTTGGGGTAGGGGGACCACTGGACTACTAGGGAAAAATGTATTATTATATGTGCACCAGGGGTCGATATACATGCTTGGGGGTGGGGACCATTAGACTACCAGGGAAAGGATTTGAAATATAATTGCAACGGGGTCAAGATATGTGCTTGGGGTGGGGACCACTGACTACTAGGGAAAAGATTTGAAATTTAATTGCAACGGGGTCGGGATACATGCTTGGGGGTGGGGAGAACCACTAGACTACCAGGGAAAATATATTATATGTGCACCGGGGTCGGATACATGTTAGGGGTGGGGAACCACTAGACTGCTAGGGAAATGTATTTAATATGTGCAATGGGGGATGAGATACGTGCTTGTGAGTGGGGGGACCACTAGACTACCAGGGAAATTATCTTAATTATTACTTGCTCTGGGGGTCGGGGATTGTGCTGGTGGGGTGGGGTGACCACTAGATCACCAGGAATTTATTTGATTGTCGGAGCTACCAGGGTTCAGGGACTGTGCTGGGGGGGGAGACACAAGCCTACCAGGGTGCATACCACTCAACTGTCCCTGTTTATGACCCACTCATCTGTCCCTGTTTATGAGGGCATCCTCATTCTACCCCTTGAAACTGCCTGTCCCTCATTTTGAGTGCCCACATATGTCCATGTCCCTCTTTCAGTGACACAAGTGCTGAAGGGTATGCCAGGGTGTGTAATAGGCACACATGGGCACAGGGGACCATGATGGCAGGGAAGGAATTGCTTGGCCTAGCCAATCTGCCCTGTTCCCTATCTAATGGATATGCTGCATATCCTAGTGAACCTATGGCCTATGGCCTCCCGCCCCCACCAGGTTCATCTTTTGCCTGCCTCGTGCATTGAGTCCCCCCACTGTAAGTCACCCACTACTGCAGTGGGGTACCTATGTTGTTGGGGGGGGGCATCCTCCAGGGCATGTATGGCCACAGGCAGTGTGTCTGTGTTGTTATCGATCTGTGAGTGTGTGTATATATGTATATTATATATATATATATATATATATATATATATATATATATGCACACACACACACACACACACACACACACACACACACACACACACACATATACACAGGTTATGCTTGCACAGATGCATGGGTGCACTGTATGCACTGACTGTGCCTGCCTGCACACAGTTCCTGCTGCTTCCAGCCTGTGCTTAAATTCCGACCAAAATGGGATGCTGTGGGCATACCATGGCCTGCAGCATCCAGCCTGTACTTCCATTCCAACCAAAAGGTGGAGTTGTGTGCACCATGCAGTAGCACTGGGCAAACTGCATGGTAATGTACGCTAAACAGCACATAATGAGATGCAAATGTGCCTCTTTGCCCATGGATTACATAAATAGGCTCATTTGCATGGGAGCTTTGAATATAGCTCCCTGCTTGTCTCTACAACCAGTTTGCACTGGGCTAATGTGTTAGCATTGTGCAATCAGGTTAGCCCTGGGCAAACCTCACTTCAGCATAGCACAGCATACCTCTCAACATTTTGTCCCCCAAATGCAGAACATTGCCTCTCAAAATGTGGAACAAATCAGCTAAATGTGGAACACTTAATCAAATCTTTACCTAGGAGGCTCAGAACACTGTTAAAAGGTTTGCATTTATGTTCAGACAGTTTGTTATTAATTGAATAATATATTTTTTGCATCATTTACTATAGATTCTTGCTTTAAAATGTTACTACTGAATGTGGAACATGTCTTCACAATGTTGAACCGGGAGCTTTTGTGAAGTAAAATGAGGAATGTTCCTCATAATGTGGTACAGTTGAGAGGTATGGAGCACAGTTCTGCTGTGTGTGGCTTACATTGTTGTTTGCAGTAGATGTCAGACATCTCTTTGCAATCACACACAATGTTCTCCACCTGCAACACTGGCTTGCTACAGAGTCTAATGAGCTGTAGCTGCAGTGTGCACTTCTCTGTTGCTATTTTCAGTGCTGTCTTATTCCCGGGCAATTTTTGCGCTGCACTCCTGGCCCTGTTTGCCTGGCTTCTTTTGCTTGCTATATTCAGCTGGTTTTGCATCGGCTATTTCCTTTTGACTATAGCTTGCTTTCTGCTCCAGGCTAAGTTTGCCCAATGGGCTGTGCTAGTTTAGCCCCAGGGCAAAGTTTTGAATATCTGTCCCCTAGAATGGTTTCTTGAAGAGGTTATAATTTGAGGGACATTTTGGTCCACTCAGATGAACCCAAGATGGCAACAGAAAGAATCTCATGGTTGCCCCCCCCAACTAGTTCAAAACCAAGGTGGCAGCCATAAGTGCTGTAGAGTTATGATGGATACCAGTGGATTCAAAAGCCCAAAGATAGTCAAGTAGGAGGTTATCAAGGAGCTTATCATATGCTCTATGAAGGAGGTCATATACTTGATATCTTGCTCCTATCCAGTGTGAGCTGCTGCATAGACAAAACCACTAGGCAGTCAAGAGTAAGAATGGGCATACACATAAGGGCCATAGAGTACCAAATAAGAAGAATGCTCTGCCTGCACACATATTAAGAGATAGATCAGGGCAAATGCAGTGTATAAGATTCAGGGGGACTGACAAGGTCATTCAGTGTATGAGGGAGGAGCTTCAATAGCGATCTCAGACAAAGCGAATTTTTGGATTTTCAGAATGGGAGCGGGCCACAGGCACTACAGTTGGATATTTCTGAGAAGTGCTGAACCCGACTGTGGCAACTTGCCTGCAAAGCTTGTCCAGACACCAGAAACCTTCTCATTTAAAACAAGAATATGCACTCCTGGTATCATACCCCTGCCAGATTGAAATCTTTGGGGCTTCTGAATCATGACATGTACTGGAGATATGAGGCTCTGGATGCTGTTCTCCTACACATTATATGGAACTGGACCAAACTTCAGACATACTGGACACAAATACATGCTTGCAATAAACAAATATTGGGTGGAGCTCTACTGGTGCCTCCCCTCAGCTGTTCATCGTGGGCCTCCTGAACCCATCTCCCTCCCCATCAAGGCTGAACCTGCATTGACGTCTGATGGCCAGTATTGAAGCCAAATGCTTAATTCTTCAAAAATGGAGGTCCAAAGGAGTACCACCATCACCCATCATACCTGCAGTCAGGAACCTGACTACTTTGGATAGACTCACATTTTGCTATAAAAATTACTGTTGTGGGCCCCCTTCCTATCTTCCCAGTATACAGTCTAAGAACCTGCATGAAGGCCCAGCTTTGCCAGACTCCCGCTTGTTGATAGTAATAGACTTGCACAATTTCTGCTACATATATTGTACCTAATAACCTGTGTGTGTTCCCATTTTCATTTAGCATTGTTACAGTGTAACCTACATTGCACATGGTTCTTTTTCTTTGTAGCTTTGTTTTGGAAAAAGTTTTAATAAATAGTATTAACTGCAGAATGTGAGTGGGTGTTGCTCTCTGTGGTGGAGAAAGATGGCCAACCTGTGAGTGCCACTCACTACTAAGGAGAAGTGCTGCTGACATATTATTTTGGGCTTTACTGTATTTTGTACAGCTATGCTACTGTTGCATAAAGGGCATTTTATTGGTATTTCCATCTTTTTATAAAGTTACTGCACTTAGAGGTGCTTTCATTCTGTCTATCCAGGTATCTTTTCCTCCATCTCTTATCTCCTTCTATGCTGGATCCTCTGGGCAGAGAAGGAGAATAAAATGTGGAAAATGGAGAGTGGTACACTGAGAGAGTCATGGAGACTTCAGGACGGAGATTCAAAAATAGAGAACAGATGGAAGGGAAGAGGAGAGTATGAGGGACTCCATTGTAGGAGTCAATGCCCCCTTTTGTGTCACCCTTTGGATTAGGGAAAGCAGGGGTGAGACTAAGGAATCTGAGAAAGCCTGATAAAAGTGAGCTGGCAATCCATCTGGCCCTGGGGCTTTACCTTTTGGCAAGTGCTTTGATGGCCTCTTGCCTCATGTTCCATCAAGGGGCTGTCCAGATGGGCTAACATCTCATGTGAGAGTTGCAGAAGGTGCATTGTTTTTAGGAACTTGTTTATCACATCTACCTGAGAGGCCCCTTGGGACATACAGTACATAACTTTTGGTAGAATCCCATAAATGAGGAGTTGATAGCGGAGGTATTAAAGGAGAGGTTTCCATCAGATAGACATATGTATGGATGAGGGAGTCTCCCATTTTTTTTTTTCAGTCGGTAAAGAAGTGAAAAATATCTAAATGCTGGGGAGGAAGGATACCCAGGCAGCAATATGACTATTAAACAGGGCTGATGGTCACAGGGAGAGCAGACAAGGGCAACATGGCATTACAGGAAGACACTCCATACTACTGTGCTCACAGTTTATGAGAGCATCTAACCTATGCCAGACATGCTGAACAAGCTGCTATTTACTTTTCATGGGTTGTAAAGGATGGTCATTTCCCCTCCCTCATATGGCTATGTACATAACAAAGTAAGGGAAGGGTGTTTACATAAGAAGAAGAAAGGGGCCAGAACTAGAGGGCATAGCCTCAGACTGACAGAGAAGATGCAGAGGCAATGTGAGAGGGTGATTCTTCACAGAGAGGGTGGTGGTGGCCTGGAATAGACTACTAGAAAAAGTAGTGGAGGCTGAATCAGTGGAGGGATGCAAGATGGCATGGGACAGACATATGGGGCTGAGTAGTGGGGGAGAGCAGGAGCTGGCAGAAGGGAGATGGGGGAATAGGGCTGACTAGATGTCCTGGTGTGGTCCTTTTCCTGCCATCAAGCTTCTATGATTCTATATTGTGAGGCGGTGGGGATATAGGTAGTTGATTTTGTAGATAACTCCCCACCCATGCCTCACAATGCCCCACAAATAGTAAGTGCAAGTAAAAATCTGCAAAAGAAGCTAACTGGGCACTCCTGAGGGCTATTGCAACCAGTAGCCATGCAGAATCAACCACATCCCCCAACCCATAATGCAGGATCCACAAGACATCTGTCTATGATGTGTGCCTTGGCCTTTGGCACTAGTATTAGGCTAAAACAACCCATGCAGATGGCTGGGGAGTTCTATTCATTCCTCAAGGAGTGATAGCAAGAAACAGTGTGTACACCTTTTTCAAGTTAAAAGGCTAATAAGCGCTGCAGTGGGAGGACAGCAGAAGCTGGGTAGTAAATGTCTTGCCCTTCTATGATGTGCATTCTCCCACTAGCAAAAGAGTTGTGTTGGTTTGTTGCAGTGTTAAATATACTGTTGTTCTTTGTTATAATTGAGCACAAAGATTTACTGCATAATGCTATTCAGTTTGTACCTATAATACCTAGTAGATGCCTAGTTGTTGCTAATCAGTCATCTCCTTATTATCTACCTTGTGTCTCCTTAATTCACCCAGGTGTTTATTTCTGCTTCCCAGCACCGCTTCCATGGTGGGACACTCTCTGGGGGAGACACCGCATGGCGCGGCAAAGATGGAGATGGCCTGAGGACCCAGCAAGACCTGCCCTTTTTCTGCAACTGAGGATTACCTAAAACTCTGTATAGTAGCCTACTACATTCTTTAAAACATTGCTTCACCCTGTCTTTGTTTCAACCCCAGCTGCTTACAATAACCTTTGAGAGAAACATCGTTAGTTTGCTCAGAAACAAAATCACAATTAGTTATCAGTTTATTTTCAGCATTTTCATGCATCAGTCCCTTTTGTCCACCAGACTTTTTTGCCACTGTGTTTTAAGGCGTCTTCTTTCTTTTCTGGGCCTTCAGATTTTGCAGTAGGGTTTAAACAAATCTGAATCAAAGGCACCAAAAGGAAAAAAAAATCACTAACATCTGAAATTTTCTGTGCCTGAGCTCTTGTTATCTCATCTGCTGACATAGCAGGATTTATTCCCTCCATAACTAAATCTACAAACCCTGGAAACTAATTTCCAACAATTACAGGTACAGGTAAGTTACAGTAGGTACCACTCCCACTTTTTATTTGGTGTGATGCCCATTAATGTTCAGAATTACTTGGGTGGTGGGATAATATTGAGTGTCCCTGTGGATGAATATGACCCCAGTTGTTTGTCCTTTTGCATGGTATTTTCTCAAAACTTCAGCATGAACCAGGGTCTGCAGCTTCCTGAATCTGTAAGTTGCTTCACAGTCTTATCCCCCACTTTGACATCTGTTAAATCGTTGCTCCAATTTGCTAAGGCCAAAATTTGCTCCAGTGTTACCCTCCTTATCTGTATTGCAGTTTCTTGCAGTAGCAACTGGCTTATTACAGTTATAGCAAATAAAGTAATTGGGTGAAGATTTGTTACTCCATCAGAGTTCTTATCTGACTTGGATATAAACTGGGAAAAAGAGGGTCTTATCATTCTTTGGGTGTTACTTTGCTGTTGCGATGCCTGTCTCGCCATCTGATAGTCCTTGGCCAAAGAAACAGACTGTTTCCCACTGTCTGGTCAGTGTTCTTTTACCCAACACTGCATATCTGTGGAAAGAATATTGATGAATTCCTCCATTGCAAATGTGTCGGTGACCTGTGGGACTGTGTTGCACCCTGATTGGAGCCATTTAATAAGGAGTTTTCTGAGTCGGGTGAAGGGTTCTCAAAGATTGTTAACTGAATTGTATTTAAGGGACCAGAATCTCTGCCTGTAGATCTCTCCTGGGATGTCATACCTATTAGGGATTTCTCTTTTCACAATGTCATAGTTTTCTGACTATGCAGTGTCCATGCTGCTATAGAAATTGGGCTTCACCTGTTAGATAAGGTACCAGCCTAATTGTCCATTGCTGTTTTGGCTATTGGCAGGCTCCAGTGACTCTTTCAAAAGTTGTCAGGTATGCTTCAGTATCACCTGAGGGGCACTGCTTGTAAGTCTAATGTCTTTTAGCTGTTTGTGGTTTGCTGATCTACTGGACCTGTACCAGATCCTCCATCTTTGATAGCTTGCAAGGCATCCAGCCATCACTGCTCCTGTCACTGCATCTCTTCTCTTCTCTTCTCTTCTCTTCTCTTCTTTTCTCTTCTCTTCTCTTCTCTTCTCTTCTCTTCTCTTCTCTTCTCTTCTCTTCTCTTCTCTTCACCTCTAGATGCTGCATCTCTTTTTCCCTCTGTTTCTCAGCCTATCTTTGTTGTATTGCCCAGCATTTGAGGTAGACAGATCTGCTATTAGGTTCTGTCTTTGCCTGTTCTTCTTCTGTCAGTGGTGTTGGCTGTACAGTCTGTTTGGACTATTGTTTCTGCTTATAGTTTTGCTGCCATTCTTCTGGTAATCACCCCTGGTATTGCTGTTGCAGGATCCATACCTTTCTTTGATGCTTCTCAGTCTCACTGTGAAGCATTTTTCTTTGCAGCCAGAGGCTATGTTGGTTTGTCCTCTGAGCTGGATGTGGCCTCCCCAACCTACTGTTTCTGTGTGTCTCTGCTGGACTTTGGTGTTTGTTTTCCTGCTTCTGGTTTGTATCTTTCTCTGGCTGTGTGCTTCCCTGTGTTTTGTGTCTCTTGTTTTTGTGCCTTTCCCTGTTTTATGTTTTGTTGTGTTTTGGTTTTTCCTTTTTTGGGGTGGCTATTTCTAAGCTCCTAGCATACTGGTACTCAGAGCTCATGCTACCGCTTTCAGTTGCCTACTACTGCAGCCACTGCTGCTGTTTACTTTAATTACTGTTGTACCCAGTGCTTGTGTTGTTACACTGTGCTCACCATGCTCAAACTACTGCAATGCAACTGTAATCATTATCTGTGTGTTTCATCTCAACCATAGCTGCTCCATATTGCATACTTAATTCTATTCACCTGACACAGTTTATTCTGACCCTAGCTGTCCTGCTCATTCCTGCTCTCATTCTACTTGCAGCTTCATTGCACTGCCTGGCTACACCTGTTTTCAAAGCATTTGTCTCTATGTTTCATTGCAGTTACAACTCTGTGGTCAGCCAACTAAGCTCCTGCTGAGGCTGTTAATATAGCTTATTAAACCTTGCCTCGCTGCCAAAACCTCAGAGTGTTTGTCACCCTGATTTGGTTATTCATGTCTTGCTGGCTTGCCCCACTTCAGTATTGTTTAATTGCTATACAGTGTGTTATGCAGGTCCACCTATCACTACTACCGCTTACCGGCCTATGTGCAGGTCCACTCTTGTTTATGCAACCATTGCTCCTTGCTTATCAGACCATTGCTTTATGCCTACTGGCATCCCCTTGGCTTCAGCCTCTGGGATTCTGCTGCACTCAATCTGCATTTGACCTTGCAAGGTCTCAGCACTCAATGCTCATTATGATCTCAGCATGCTGTGCTCATTCAGCTCACCAGCTTTTCAGCTTTCAATCAATTTCTGGGGCATGCCAGCCATTCTATTCTGGCACAGGGATCCTGCAGCCGATGGTCTCACACTGCATTTAGTCTGCATCTCAAGCATGTCCAACTTGGGGCGGGATCCTTCTCACCTGGCCCATAGCTGGGAATGTCCTCACCCCGGGCTTGGCTTTAGCTGCCTGCTATGTGACAGCAGCTCCTGGTGCAGAATTTAAGACTAGTGGTGAAGGGTGGAAAAAGTTACCTCCTTTGGCTCTGGTGCCCCACTATAATGGTTAGCCATTGACTTTAGTGATTTCCCTAGCAAGGCACCTTCACCACATTCTCCCTATGACTGCCTCTGGTTCACCTGGGTTAGGCCAGGTGAGTGCCTCAACAGTTGTTGCTCTCCTCCTGCACCTTGGATGCATGTATTGTTGCAGAGTTTTCTTGCAGCCTTCCATGGAGTACCTGCTAGAGGGTTTGATTGAGAGCCTTTCTCCAAATTGGAATATTTTCCACCTCCCTTTAATTGGGTTTTCCAAACTGCAGCTGCAGAAACATCACTAAATAAACTATCCCAAGCCTGGAGGGAAGACAAACTAGGCCTTGGATCCCCCAGAGGTTTCCTCCTCATAGGGATTTTTCTCTCCTCCATTGCCTCAGGTCACAACACTTCATTAGCATAGATCTTTCCCTAGTTTCTTTGGGTAGGTTTCACTGTAGGATGGAGGTGGAGGATGTCCTGCCATTCCCTCTCTCCTTATGGGATCCCCTACTCTCAATGCAAACCATCAGTATCATGTTACACAAGCCTGGGTATTCATTACGTTATCCAACTGAACATCTCATTGCATTATCAAACTGTCTATGCTTCCTCACTACTACGTTACAGTTACTGCTCCTATGTCACAGTTACTGCTTGCTCATATGCTTCATGTTGCCTCCTTTCTGGAGATAATACTACATTTCTTTTGGGGATTCCTAAGGTACCTTTAGCCACAGGAATTGTCCCGTGGCACCTCTAGGGGCAGAACCCTCTCTGAGAGTTCCTTGCCATTGTACCCCTACAGGGTGATAATTCCTGTGGAATAGAGAGTGCGAACAGCCAAAACCAAATTAACACAGTAGCACAAGCATAACACTATGCTGGCTGTATAGCTCAGTGAATTGGAAAGGCTTTGCCTGGAGTTCATTGGCCAAGCAGCCAGCCACTCCCACTTCCTGAGCTATATAAGCAGTTCTTCTCAGCCTCACTGTGAAGCACTTTTTCTTTGCCCCACCATCCTCCTCTCCTCCTCTGGCAGCAGAACTCTATCCTTAGGGTTGATTCCTAAGGTACCTTTAGCCATGGGAATCATCCCATGGCACCTCTAGGGGTGGAACCCTCTCTGAGAGTTCCTTGCCTTTGTACCCTTACAGGGTGGTAATTCCTCTGTAATAGAGAGTGTGACTGGCCAAAACCAAACTAACACAGTTGCACAAGCATAATACTATACTGGCTGCGTGGGTCAGTGAATTGTATGCAAACCAAGGGATCTCAGTTTCACATAAATATTCACATATAATTTTTAACCACAGAGAAGAAATGGGAGAAAGAAAGAACAGGAACAGCAAGTGAAGGAAGGTAGAAAAGAGGAGGAAATTGTGGGACTGTCAGAGTGGCTAATGCCTAAGTGCTACAAGAAAAAATTGATCGTGCAATCAGACAGGCAAGATATGGAAAAGATACAGAGTAAGAGAGGACAGAATAGATCCTTGCTTTTAAGTCTCACTGCATAACAAATGCTATAGGGTCTTACCCAACCCTGTCACAGTTTCAAAAGTAAGGAGCCAGTGGAATGCAGGTGCTATCTGTAGCTAGTGGCCTGTACTCACAGTACAGTTCCCACTAACTCCACTGCACACATGCACCCAGTGCTGGTAAATGGTATGGTAACCCAGGGCCTGAGGGATACTGGGGCATCAACTTCAATGGTAAAACAGGATTGTTTCTCAAGGAACAGATCCTGCCAGGCTAGTTTTTCAGAATTAGTGGAGTAATAAACCCTGTTGCCTCAGAGCCAATGGACTGAATCTTTCTAAGGTGGGAAGGTGGCTGGGGTGGCTAGTAGTGTTCTTACAGGGAATACAGATTTTCTGCCTTCCCTGCCTAGGATAAAGTACTTCGTTAAGTGAACTGCAATTAAGGGGTGCATCTTTTCAGCCATCCTCACCTGAGTTAAAGTACCTTTGCAATAGCAAAGGTTTCTGTGGAAATAATAGCAAACCTCTACATAGGATAAGCCACAGAAGTTGCAAAGACCATCCCCCCTGATGAAAACCCTTTGCTTGAAGCACCTGATCAGTCAGTTTGAATCCTCTATAGATCCATAATACATTTATTTAATTTAATTTGCTGGAGTGGCCCGGTGGTGCTGAAGGTTGAGGCACTGGACACACACCTCGTGCCATGTTGGCGACCTGGGTTCAGGCAGGCCCAGGTTGTCTGAGTCAACAGGGGAGGACTAGGATTGAGCACCCATAGACTGCTGTCCTAGTCTTGGAGAGGGTAGTGTAGAACACGCCGCACTGTAGTGGCCCCTGGGGATGCCCAGGGGCACTACTAACATGGGTGTACTTGTGGAGGGAGCACGGTGGACATCAGCACACAGTGCCTTAAATGTCTTTGCACATCCATGCTCCCATGGGAGAAAAACCAAGGAAAAAGCTGTGCGCAACCATGTAGCTTGATGGCCATGCCCCGCACTGCCCAGTGGACTCGTGAGGAGTCCCATCAGGAGGGTCCGGGGCCATCCTGGCTCAGAGTGGAATAGGGGCCTCTGGCAGAATGACATGATGGCCGTCCCAGATCCTCCTGGGTGCGGTTTGAGCCACGCAGCTCTCTGGGTGGGCAGGGCTGGCGGCAGGATGCCCCAGTCAGCTAGCACTGCAGCAGGGAGAAAAATAGCAGCAGTGATAAAAAAAATAATTTCATTTGATGGTACTGGTTTCTTGAGTGCTTTCTCTTTGTTTTGTTTTGTTTTTGTTTTGTTTTTTATTAGTGTTAGTTTGATTGCTTAGGAAACACCAGCTTCGTTTATTCTGAGTGTGCTTTAGTTTTTGTTTATATTCTAACAAATATTGCAAGGGCAGGACAGATACACTGCCAGGGGTGAAATAATTAACATACTATAATGTTGAGGGGGTTATCGATGGGATGGGATGGAATGGGGTGGGAAGTATAATGCATTTTAGGGGATGCAGTGCAGCAATTTTCTTTGTAACTCTCTGGAAGAGTGAGGGGAGCTGTTCTGCAGGAGTCTTGACCAGTTGAGGACAGAGATATGGCACCTTAGAAGGGAGTTAGGTGTGTTAGGATAGGGTAAGCTGTAACAGGGTATTGGTAGGAGAGGGGATAGAAGGTTGGAACTTGGACTGAGTGAGGGGGCAGGCAAGGGGAAAGAAATGGAGGGGGCCAAGGCAAGTTCCTTGGTGCCCACTTCCCCAAAAGGAAGTGAGGCCTTGGGGAAAAGGATGGGCATTGGAAAAAGGAACAGTGAGGGCAAATAAGGGAGGGAGCTGGTGGGAGCACCCCCAGAACTGCAGTTGAAAAATATATTCCTTCTACTGACTAGGGAAGCCACTGGTAAGTTGAGTGATGGGGAGATGGGGAAGCACAACACGAGAGAGAGATATGAAGTCTAATGGGGAGTACACATGGGAATGGACAAGGAAACGGATAGGGTAGTGATTAAAGAAGGCAGGAAATGGAGGAGATGAGACTAGTAAGTAAGTAAATTGTATTTCTTGAGCGCCTTTCAAAATTATCAAGGCGCTTTACAGTAAAATCCTATATAAACAGTAACAAAGGTTCAAATCATACAGAAAAAGCTTGATAAAACAAATAAGTCTTAAAATCAGTTTTAAAACTCATGACGGTCAGGCATTCTCTTAACCGATGAGGTAGAGAATTCCACAGGGTAGGTGCAGCATAAGAAAAGGCACGTGCCCCAGATGTTTTCAAATGAACCCTGGGAATCTCCAGCAATCCTTCATCGGCAGATTGGAGTGAACAGTGGGGGCAGTAGGGGAATCAGGAGCTCTTGCAGATATCGGGTCCCTACTGAGAGAAAGGGCCCAGTTTAGGAGGGCAGAATGTGAAAATAGGAAAGGGGTTGATGCAAGGGGTGCAGGTGATTGGAGTAGTGGTGAATGGGAGGAAGGAGGTTAGGGTCAGCAATAAATGGATAGGCAAAGGCAGAGAGGGATGGGAAACCAGGTGGCAGGTTGGGAAGGAAGGTTGTTATCCCAGGAGATTTCCTAGTTAAAGGTGAGATCGGAAACACAAGGGATGAAGAGAGTCACAAAGGAGTGAACTGTATACTGGAGATGACTGCAGGGAGGGTGGGACCAAGAATAGGCAAGAATATGGGCCAAGATGGGCGGCAGTTGCCCCTCATCATTCACCTGGGTATGAACAATCTGGCTGATAGTGAGGGTGAGTAGTCCAGCGCAGGTTCAAGGAAGTTCACAAATTTGCAGGAGGGTGGGGAGGTCAGTAGCATTCTCAGAAGTGCTACCAGTACCAAGGGCCAGCACTGTAAGGAAGACTAGGATAGAGTAATTTAATGTCTGGCTCAGGGGGTGGTGTAAAGAAGAGGGACATGGAATAATTCATGACTGGGGGAACACGTGGGGGAGCAAGGCGCTATATGCACCAGACAAGTTATAGCTCAAAAAGGAGGGAGCAAGGGTGATAAGAGCAGAATCTGATAGTTATATTAGTAAGGAATTACATTTAACCTTTTGAGGAGGTCAGCAGGAGTCAAAATACCCTTTATTACCAGGGGGAGGTCATTAGGCCTTCCTCCATTCAGGACAGAAGGATTTAGGGGTGGATGGGGCATGATAAAATTGACAGGGGGTGCGACATGAAAGGAAGGTGGTGGGGTTGGACAAGGTATGGGAGGGAGGGTCAGTCAGTCCAAGGGGGGAGGGGGACTTGAGTCACTGTGGAGGATGGTGTCTCTAAATGCATGGAGCTTTGGAAATAAAATGGCCAAGCTGCATTCACTGATGGTAGAAGAGGAGGTGGACATAGCTGCCATCATAATAAGGTGGCCACACCTAACCATGACTGGAGTCTCTGTCCTGGGATACAAGCTGTACAGAAGAGATGGGAGATAGGTAGAGATGGGAGGACTCTGTACATAAGGAAGGTATAATCTGTACTAAGGAAGAGGAGATAATAGGACAGACAGAACTGGTATGGGTGCGGTGCAATCATCAAAAAGGCATAAACTAAGACTGTAGTTGTACAGGCCACCGAACCAGGAGGGAGCTGGACAGAGAAATGGGGTCTAAAATTGTGGAGATGGCCAGTAAAGGGGAGGTAGTGATCATGGGAGTCTTCAGTCTAACTAGGGTGGGTTGGATGATCTCTGCTACAACCTGCACAAGGTCTCAGGTGCTGCTGGAGGCATTCCAGAGTGGATTCCTGTCACAGTGTGTCCCTAGGACCAGAGGGCATATACCCAAGAGTTCAGAAGGAATTGACAGATGTGCTGAAGAGCCCCCTGGCAGATCTGATTTGTACCTCTCTTGAAACAAGAGTGTTTCCCCTGGACTGGAGAACAACACATGTAGTGCGTCTTCATAAGAGTGGTCGAGGTCAACAATAATTATTGACTGGTTAGTCTGATCTCAGTAGTAGGGGAGCTCATGGAGATCATTCTGAAGGAAAGACTGGTAAACTTTCTGGATGACAATGGGTTCCATTTTAGTAGGCAGCATGGGTTCATGTTGAAGCAGTTCAGCCAGACCAACCTAATTGATGTCTTTGATTGGGCAACAAGAAAAGTGGACAAGGTCAAACAGTGAACAAATTAGAATTCAGCAAGGTGTTTGACTCTGTTCCCCACAGGGTTGATTAGAAGCTGGAGGACTTGGGTTTTGGGGTGAAACTGCGCTATGTGGGTAAAACACTGGTTACAGGATAGAAGCAATAAGGTGGTAGTTGGGGGTGGATTCCTGGATGTTAGGCCATTTACTAGCAGGGTCTCACAGGGCTCAGTGCTCAGCCCAGTGTTATTCAGCATCTTCATCAGCAATATTGCTGAAGTCATAAAGGCAAACTATGCCTCTTTGCTGATGACACAAAGCTCTGTGTGAGGGTGGGCACATAGAGAGGGACACTCATAGAAAGAGACAAGACATTAGGGATGACCCTGCTAAACTGGAGTGATGGTCTGGTATTTGGCAACAAGGTTCAACACCAGAAAGTGTCAGGTAATGCACTTGGGAGAGAACTCAGAGACCACATATTGTCTAGGGGTGTGCAGGTCACCAAGTCAGTGGAGGAGAAGTATGTGGCTGTGATCGTCATGAGTGACATGAAGCACTTGGCATACTGCAAGACAGCAGCAGGAAAGAAAATAGGATACTAGAATGTATAGCCAGGGGTTTAACCAGTAGGGAGGTAGAGGTCATTCTGTCACTGGTTAGGCTACATCTGTAGTACAGTGTGCAGTACTGGAGTCCTTACCTGAAGAAAGACGTCAACTTTCTAGAGGCAGTGCAGAGACAGGTGACCAAGATGATCCATGGACAAATGGATTGTCCTTACAAGGAGAGACTCAAAGATCTTCTTCTTCTTCATCTCAGCCTGTACTCCCAGGAGGACAGAAGGGATAGGAGTGACATGATTGAAACCTTTAAATACCCTAAGTGTTTTAGCAAAGTGAATTTGGAGGGTCTATTCAGCCTAATGGGAACAGGACCACTAGGGGCACTGTCTGAAACTGGTGTGTGTGTGTGGGGGAGGGTTGCTTCATGAGGGAAATGAGGAGGCACTTCTTCATTGGAAAGGGTGGTAGGAAAGTGGAATGAGATGCCGAGGAATAGTCTCCTGAAGACCTTAGATAGCTTCAAGTGGGAATGGGACAGGGTAAAGAGAACATTGCATTAAGGGGAATGTAGGAGAGGAGAATGTTGAGGGTGAGGGATGAGTGGATAGTGGGGATGGATCACTTGGTAGATACTGAGAGGTATGCAAACTCGAGCAAACTAGATAGACCACACAGTCTTTTTCTGCTGGTTATTTTAGTATGCTTTTAATGATGTAACTCTTAATTTGCATAGCTCCAGGAGTGCATTTTGAGAAAAGTTGAGTGCCCTTGGGGATCCTCAGGTTCCAGTTGTCCTGGTAGCGCAGATAGGGCATGTATTTCTTTCTTACTTCTAAAACTGTGCTTCAAGTGGGTACATGCAGTATGAGCCAGTAAAACTGATGTCATACTGTACATAGATGTGCCATGTCCACAATAAAGAGAGAAGTATGGGCCTTCTTAGGAAGGCAGAGTACTGTCAAAGTCTGTGTCAGACATCAGTTGCACTGCCAAACCCTGCTCAATCTTATAAGGAAGAAAATGCCAGAAAGAGTTCAGTAGATGGATCATTTTGAGACAGTGTTCCACCAATAGAAGGAGGCATTGCATTGGATATCTGTGCTTGCACGCCCTATTTTCTGAAATTCATTATGCATGTGGATGCATCTGATAATGGGCTAGGGGCATTTCTGAATCAGGTCATGCACGTAGGGAAGGAACACCCAGTCATGTACCTAATAAGGAAGCTGCTGCCTAGAGAGGAGGCCTATGCCACAATAAAGAAAGAGTGACTGGGTATCTGAACATACAGTTCAACTGCTCCATTGTAGATAAACAAATATACTGTATCATGGTGCACAATGCTCAGGGCAATTTCACCAGATGACACATGGTTACATGGTAAACTGCTATTTTATTTGCAAAATACAGTAGGTGCTGACCTTTCCTTGGCTGCCACTGTGCAGCTCAAGTGTCAAGTGCCTGGATATCATCTGGGCTCTGCAGAAGTTACAACCATATTGGTATGGGAGGGTGTTCATACTGGTCACTGGCCCCAACTCCCTCACATAGTTTCATAGGACCAATGGGCAAAATTCCAAATTGTTAAGATGGAGTCTGGTTCTAAGTCCTTTAACATGGAAATTAGGCACCACATTGAGTCATGACATGATAATGCAGATGTATTGTATAAGCAATAACCAGTAGCCCAGTGACGAACCAGAGGTACTTTAACGAATTAATGAATTGTTAAAACAGAGAGGGGGGGGGCATAGAAGATAGAGCAAACTTGCTAACATTAAAAAAAAAAAAAAACACCATCATTTGTGGCTGCCAAAAAATTTGTGTTTCATTTTTACAGGGGATGGAGATGTGACAACTTGCAATGTATATTGCTCTGTGTGTGTGTGTGTGTGTGTGTGTGTGTGTGTGTGTGTGTGTGTGTGTGTCTCTTAATTGTTATTATCATCTGTGCTTCTATAGTGTTTTTCAGCTTATCTGGGGTCTGGTAGAAACTGAAAATTACATTCTTATGTGGCCCAAGCTGTAGGGAATTCAGCTGTGAGTGGCATTTGTGTAAAACGTCCTTGGTCCTCCTAATACAAACAAGTGGGTGTGGGTATCTAAAGACTTTTGTTGGAATTACAGAGTCCCTTTCATAAAAAGACATGCTGTGAATGTAAACAGTGAACAAGGTAAAGTGAGATACTTCCAGCTGGATAGATGGCAATAATAACAAAGGACCAACCTCAAAATAATAAATTTGGTTTGGACCAGTCTGGGAAAAA
The DNA here is from genome assembly GCA_016271365.2 of Neoceratodus forsteri. NCBI lineage: Eukaryota > Metazoa > Chordata > Ceratodontiformes > Ceratodontidae > Neoceratodus > Neoceratodus forsteri. The sequence continues at coordinate 915,023,185 of CM057454.1, read as the reverse complement.
GGTTGTTCCAAGAGATCAAAAGCAGAGACAGGGTGTGATGTCAGAGAGGCTGGTTCAGTGATGCAGGTATAGTGGTCTTGTTAGCAGAAGTTATTTCTCTTGCATGTTTGCAATGAGAGTTCAGTTGAGTATGGGATTTTGAACTTGTAACATCACATGTTCTTGCCTGCCAAAACTCATCAGTTCCCAGTAGAGATGGGCGAAGTTGACAAACTTCACCCCATGGATTAATCCATGAATTCCATGGAATTTTATGAATTCCACATGGTGAAGTTACTGCCATGAAGTGTGGAATTTTGCCCATGAATTGAGGAATTTCACCCATGAATTGAAGAAATTTTGCTGAAATTCTGCCATTGTGTGCACAATTCTGCACTTTGAAGAGAAACTGTCATTTTGGATTTTCTGAATGTGGAAAACTGCTTGGAGCTCTGCAGAAGTGAATTTTGGCTGCTTTGAGGCCAGTTCACTCACAAATTTATACTTTGCTGCCTCTCTAGTTCTCAGTGGGGTAAGCTTCTTCTACTCTACTTCAGAATTTGATTAGCACTGAGTTAGATTTTTCTTTGTGACCACTGTCTTTTCAAATGTATTAAAGGGGTGGATCATTTGCCCTTTGGGAGTACTGTGTGAGCAATGACTCTAGTTGGATTCAAGGACTCTAGTTGGATTCAAACTTAGAGATATCCCTAGTGAAATTGCAGCTGGGTGGTGGCAGCATACCAAGGTAACTATTCTGGTATCTGCAGGGCTGTGAAAATTGGTAGCAGTGCAAACTGAGTTCTGGGAGAGAACCTTGTTTGTGACAAGTGGTTTTAAATATTTTTGTCTTGAAACATTTGTTTAAGGAAAATGAGAAATTAACTAGCTCCATATGCACATTTTTAGGAGCTTTCTTCAGATCCCCTTGGGCAGAAGAAAGGTTCTTGGTGCTCTGACAAGAGAAAGCTGGGGGGTGATAGATTCAGGTAAACATTACATTTTAAAAATTAAGAAATACCAAATAGAATCCTTGCTAAAACCAAAGTCATGAATGCAATGAGAATTTAAATTGTTGATGATAAACAATGCTCTGTTTCTTTTCCAAGGAAGGTAGTTACAAATGGGATTATTCACAAAAGTATTCAATTTACAGTTCCAACCAGTAATAGATTCCAACTATTAGCAGGGTACCAGTGACTGGAAGGGGAAATATAAAAGCCATGCTTCTGAGTATGTTGATTGGGAATATGAGGCAGCAGTTATTTTAAAGCTCCTTCCAGCTCCTTAATTTCATGTAATATAGCTAGCTTACTAAATTTGCCCATTGAGACTGGCTTGATTTTACGTGAGATTTTACAATAATCTGTCTACAAGAAACTTGGTACTTGGAAAACTCTGATATTGATATCAATAACTGAACTATTCTTAATGCCAGCTAAAATGTGACAGACAGTGGGTAGATCAGCTGGGGGTTACATTGTTATTTTGTTATTTTAGAACTGATATTTCTCTTCTTCCAAAAAGTAAAAGAAAATGAAAACATTCTAGCTATCTATTTTTTCATACAGGAAAGGAATATCGCTGTTCAATGTTTATATCCCTCCCAAGTCTTCCAATTATTATAAACAGAGGCATGGAATTCCTTATGGAGGCTACTGAGGATCCCCACTGTCAATATGTTGATGCCCTCATTTTAATTGTTACTGAGCACAACACTCATGTTGTGATTGCAAGTCAGATGATACTATACAGAATTATCACTCCAATAATGCTATTAAATCTGTAAGGAACTCTGCTGATAAAAAGATTAATTATGCAGGTATAAATTTGATACAGTTGATGAAGAAATTGAACTTTGTTACCCTGGATGGACATGTTAAGGGAGATTTAATAGAGCAAGCAGCATACTTCTGTTTGGTAGGAACTTCTGTCATTGTAGTAGCCCTTTGGGATGGCCCCTTATCATTTTAGAGATCAGTGAAAGTTTAACATAGAAGTAAGAGTGATCTCTTTTCCCTTGATTCTGGTTTGCAATAGTCTAGGTGGTCCATTGGACTTAGATGACTTAATTGGCAAGCCTTAGGCAAATATTCTACTTATATATTAGAACTAGAAAAAGAGTAGTATGGGGTAGGCTGGCCTGTCGGCATGCTGGTAGCACTACAATCTCTGACGCCAGCAACCCCAGTTCAGGAATGGATCTGGGCCAGCCAGGGAGGGAGTAGATTTGAGCATCCAATAGGATGCTCTCCTCCTCCAAGGGGGTGGGAGGGCTGAACACCTGGTTGCATTGGGCTGCTGATGTGGCAAGGGAAGGATGCCATTAGGCATGTGGCTGGGACATGCTTATGCACACCCACAGTTTGGTCTTTGGTCGTTGAGCCTGCACCCTCAGGGGGCGGGAGTTCAGGGGACCACAATGGCCAAGCAGTATGATCCCTGGAAAAAGGGGGATGGAGCCCCAGATGGTGAGCATAGCAGCCACCGAGCCCGCGCCAGCATCAGGAGAAAAAATGTGCAATAAAAAGCTAGAAGAGAAGATTCTGCATGTGGAAGCACCTTTTATATCTGATTATGAATCCAGTATATCTGAGAAGGAATCTGCTGCTTCAATATATGCTATACTAAATGGCATATTTGATTAAATTCATTCATATATCAGGACTATAACAACCATTTGTCAATGACAAATGTTGGCTTACTAGCATTGGTAGTGCAGGAGTTAGCAATACAAAACAGGAATGGCAGTGAAGTATTAAAAGTGCTTAACACCCTCTCCCCGCAGAGACTGAAAGGCATTGAGAGGTGGCTTTGGGTCGGCCATAACGCTTGACGCTATTCTATCTCACCCCACCGTGAAAAGAGTGACAGGTGTCGGGGTGTGCATTGGGGTTTTAGGCCTTTATGCTCACCCCATTCCATAAAAAAATAAGCTGAGATGGGTGCAATATAGGAGAATGGAGTGAACATTAGAACCCAAGGCACACCTCAATGCCTGTCAGTGGCTGTAGAGTGGGGGAGTGGGGGTCAAATTCTGCGAACATTTGGCCGATGAACCCAAGTTATGTCCCTGATGCCTGTCAGTCTCTACAGGGTGTGTGTGTATGCTTCCGAAACCTTAACGCCCTAAGTGTTTGTTGTTATTTTCACTACAAATTTTCAACAGTGGTTTTTTGGGACTCCACCTCATAAACAGTGGCACTATCATTTCATTACTCAATTCTGAAAGGTGACTTCACACAGCAACTGTGCCATTGGGTACCACAGGTGCGGAAACACATTTCAGGCAGGATGAGAAAAATAACAGCTGTACTGTTCATGAGGAGGTGTAAAATAAATGGCAATGTTGAAAAAACTGGAGAGAAAATATATAAAAGTTGCAAACTTACGAGCGTGCATAAATATTGCGCAACACATGCCCGTAATATAGTCATTTTTGGGATTTTTTTTACCAGATTTTCAACATGGGCATTTTGGGACCTCTCCTCAGGAACAGTGGCACTATAATTTTGTTACTCTCTCTGAAAGTTGATTTCACACAGTGACCACACCCATTGTGAGTCACAGATGGAAAAACACATTTCGGGCAGGATATGAACAATGACAGCTATACAGTTATAAGAGGTGTGAAAAATGGCAATGTTGAAAATCTAGAGAAAATAACAGATTCTCAAAGTTACAAGTATGCTTGGAAACAGTGCAATGCATGCTCATAACACAGTAATTTTTGATTTTTCACCAAATTTGCAACATAGGCTTTTTGGGGCCCACCTCATGAACTAGTGGCACTATCATTTCATTAATCAGTCCCAAAAGGTGATTCTGAGCAGTGACCACAAAATCACCTTTTGGGACCAAATAACAAAATGACAGTGTCTGATTTCATGAGGTGGGGTCCCAAGAACCCCATGCTGAAAATTTGGAGCCAAAAGTCGAACAAATGGCTGAGAAATCCACCTAAGTTGACCCCCTCCCCATTTACGCCATTATACAGCTTACCAGCATTTCTTCAGTTCACAGTCAGCTTTGAAGAGTGCAGACGTGTTTCCACTCCACTGAAGTTTGCTGCACCAACCTCTGGAAGTAAGTATGGGGTGAGGGGTGTGTGGGGAAGTGGGGTGCACAGAAGGTGGGGGCAGGTTTGGGAAGGGGTGCCATCGACAACAAGGGACTGTTTTCTTGTTTTGCAGGGGAAAAAAAACTTTGGGAGAAGATTTTTATTTTTGCAGGTGTCACTAAGACATTTGGGCACACTTGGGTGGGCTCCCAGTGTGCCACCTGTTTTTTTTGAGGGGGGACTGGAGCCAACGGGGATTGGACACCCCATCGGCAAATAAAGTGTGTCTGTGTTGGGGGCCTATTGTCAGGGTGATTGGGCACCCCATCAGCAGACAAATAAAACTTGGGGGCATTATGCTGACAGGGGTTGAGCATTCCCATCAGCAAACAATTTGAACTGGGAGGTGCATGCTGATAGGGGATTAGGCACCCCAAAGTTGGCTTTCTATGGATTGCGAGGTGGACAGTGAGCCGCTGCCATATTTATTGAAATGTTTCATCAGGAATGGCACGTAGTGGAGGTGTGTCAGATCTGCCACTGCAAAGATGAGCCTGTCTCTCATTGCAGCAATGGATTTCTTTCAAGTTGGTGGCACTCTTTGAAACTGCTGTCATTGGCAGTATGCTCACTGTTTGGTGGCTGAGGGACATACTGGCTAAAGCATCCATTGGATTTTCCACAGCACTGACACACCTATGAAAGTGCTAGTACAGTGCTACTACACAAAATGTTGCTTGCACACGCACGCAAGCCATCATAAAAAAAGGGGAAATGCTGTTACAGTTTGGTTTGATTTATAATATAAAGGAAAGAAAAAGCAGTAATTTGTACTTTTATAAGGATCACCATAATAATCCATCTAAAGAGAACTCTATTGCCTTAAAAAAGTGTAATGAGTATGGAAAGTTCTTGGAGGAAAAGAAATGACAATAACAACGTAGAAAGTGGGAACAAATGTGCCCCGTGCAGAAATGACAGGAGATCATTTTGGCTCATGGTAGCCAAGGGAATAAACTATCATTCATATTTGCTTGATACCTTCATTTCCCCAGATGTGTGAGTGGCCCAATTTACCAGCTTATTCTTTGATAACTGCAATAAGTCTGACTTGAGATTTAAATGTCATTGCTTTTCTGCTAAAGGATTTGAATCGATTAATATCCATGAAATAAGGAAAGCTTTAGTGTCTTTAAAACTAAACAATGTCCCTGGTCCTGACTTTATTCTAGTATAAATATATTTACAAATGATGAATGAATTGGCAGATATTAAATTCTTCTTCTTTAATACTCTGTACCACCTTCAATCAGACACTCATCATCCCCTCACTCTACCTCAACTGTTCTCTCTAATTTCTATGCCTCAAATTGCTCATGCCCCTGATGTGTGCGGTTCAACACTGCTCTGCTCAACTGCCAGAACATGGCTGCTAGTGTGCCCCATGTTCAGCAGCTTCTGCCCTTGATATCCATATGGACTTAGCTATGGTTCTTGTTCCTATGGAAAATACCGACTACTGCCTTTGATTGTATATTAGGGCCCAGATATTCAAACTGCGCCAGGCTGTGGCACAAGCCTGGGTGCAGTGCAACTTAGCTGTGCAGGGGAGTTGACTGGGTGATATTCAACGGAGCTGCGCCCTGGCACAGCATCATTGAATATCACACCATGGCCACCTGCAGTGTGCATGGCGCAGTAGCACTGCACCAGTGCAAGTGGCCAGAGTGGAGCAGGGGGATGCGCTAGCGCAAGTTCTGTTGCGCTATGTTCAACAACCATGATATTCAAAAGTACACATGCAAATGGGGCCATAATGTATGCAAGGTGCAAATGGGGCCATTTGCATGTCATTATGGCCCCATTTGCATGCAGGTGCGCTGATCCCCGGTGACTCGTGCCTGGCGCCCTGCCAGACAGCAGCCGTTGGGGACTGCAGCCCCCTACCCAGCACGGCAATGTGCCCCACAGCCCGATTGAGGGCTTCAGTATACATAAAATTACTTTCTATATCCCTGGTAGTCCAGTGGACCGCTGTCAGCCCGATCGCGATTGCACATATCTGGAACGTGTAGTACAGTATGGGCTGCATGCCCATTGGCTCATGCTGTGGACCAACTGGGTGTACAGCCCTACCTACGGTGTCAGTCGGCGGGCGGCAGGGTGGCAGGGTGGCAGGCGGTTGGGGTGCTGCCACCCGCCGCTGACCGGGGAGCGGGGTGGTGAGGCTCAGTGGGCGGTGGGCTGGGGGTACCGCCAGACCACCAGGGATATTGGACATAATTCTTTTTATTACAAAAGCTCACGATCGGGCTGACAGCGGTCCACTGGACCACCAGGGATATAGAATATCAGTTTATTTATACTTAAGCCTGTGATTGGGCTGACAGCGGTCCACTGAACCACCAGGGATATAGAAAATCAGTTTATTTATACTTAAGCCCACGATCGGACTGACAGTGGTCCACTGGACTACCAGAAATATTGGACGTGATATTTTGAACAGATACCCGCAATCGGGCATGGGGGGGCGCTGCCACAGAGGTGCAGCCGGAGCTCGGCTGGCCACCCACAGGTGGCAGCTGCCGTGTTGCGCCCTGGAATATGGCAGCTCACCTGTGGGTGGCCAGCTGTTGTTCCTTTTTTTGGGGGATCAACTTTGTGCAGCGCAAGTAGGGGTTGCGCATGCATGGACTCGGCACATCCCGGGCTGAATATCGGGATGTGCAGAGTATGCATGGGCATGCCCTCCCTACCTGCCCCACATACATTACTGATGCGCTCCGGCGCATCAGGATTTGTGTCAGGCACAATTCCCGTTTGAATATCGTGCCGGGGTGCATCAGTGGGTTGCGCATGGCACACTGTTGCGCCATGCGCAACCCTTTTGAATATCTGGGCCTATGTATATAGTTTCTTCTATACTTATGTATGCCTGACTCATAGTTTAAATTGTTTGTACAGTCACTTTTACTGTAATGTAAGTTATTCATGTCTCTTCAAATTTTATTTATTCATATATACTGTGTATTGTACTCTGTATATATGTCTCCCCTTATCCTTTCCACCAGGATGCTCCAGGAGATGAGCAACTTGTTGTTCAGTGTGCCTTTCTGATGAAACTTTTCAATAAATAATAAATGTGTTGTGGACCACTATGTTCCAAACTCATGGAGATGTGCAGAGATTGTACAATCTATGAAACAGGAGATAAGGCCAACTGTAGTATTTAAAGTCCAGTTAGTTTAAATGTAAATTTTTTTCTCAAAGATTCTGCTAGAGAGCTTAATGAGCAACTCACGGATATTGGGGGGCTATCATAGATGCAGGCAGATTTTCGAGAAAACTGTAGAACAGTCCACAACTGCTTAGTACTCAGTCATCTTTTAGAAAAATGTTAGCCTCAGAAAACAGAAGCTATGTGTGACTTTTATTGATTATAACACAGTGTTTTACTCCATTTCTAGGCCCATACTATGGGAAATAATGATAGGTTGGGGTATCGGGGTCAAATTAGTCAGTAGTGTTAGAGAACTATATTCATAAACATGGGTTAGAGTGTGATTAAGATACGGAGGACACCTTTCAGCAACATTTTTAACAAATAAAGAAGTTAGACAAGGATGCATTTTGGCCCCTACTTTATTCTCCATCTGCATTCATCAGGTGCTTCTTAAATTGTAAGATTATAACTCAGACTCACTTAATGTAGATGCTTATCAGATGCAAGCACTAGCATATGCAGAAGATATTGCATTATTTTTACTTAGTAAATTTACTCTTAACTACAAACTGAATATTCAGTATCAACAGTCTCAGTGATTACAGCTTAAAATAAATCCCGAGAGTGTCAGACAGTGACATTTGGGACTAAGCCTAGAAACATGAAATGGAAGGAGGAGATGACACTCAACAGATCTTATTTACACTTACGTGAGTCTAATTTATGTAGTTAACTGTTCTTGGGCTAAACACTTACCAAGCTGTCAAACCAAGCTTAAACAGGCATTGCTTGGCATGAGGAAGTATAATCATCAGTATGGAGTGAGCAGTATTAGACCCTTATTACAAGCTATGGTTATAAAGTTTAACTCTCAGTTAATGTACATTGCGGCAGAAATTTGGGGCCCAAAGAAAGTGGATGGTCTAAAAAGTGCTGCTGCACGGCTTTATAGATCAGCCTTGGGTTTGAACTGATCTATCCCCGTTAGTTAGCTCAGAGCAGGCCAGGCTCAGAAAGCTTTAAAATCCTAGCAATATCATGCAAAATAAATTATTTGGTAAAACCAACAAGAATGACAGATGAAGGAATACCTAAACGATTTTGTAATGAAAACTTTAAAAAGCTTGAGTGTAAATGAAAGGCATCAGAATGGCTGAAAGATGTTTAATTTTCACTGAAATAGTATGGGCAAGACTGTTTATGTATGTCGGGAAGAATATCACTTTTAGCTTTAACTCATAAAATATATTAAAAATAGAATTGGCAATCATAATCAAATGAATGATCTTGAAATAACTGTCAGTTCTAAACTTTCATCCTGTTGTATTAAAAATTATAACTGCTTAGGGTATAGATATTGGGGCCTGTGCACTAATGTGCATGAACTGTGCCCATGTGGGTTATACTGCTGATGTGCCCATATGCACCACAGAGGAAGCCAGTTACATGCATCATGCACAAACATGTGTGCAGGACAGGTAGCAGTGTGGGCATGGCATACAGACGAGCTCAGGCCTGAGTGAAGGAGAACAGGGCAGGTATCCTGTGCAGGGCCACGTCTCTTGGCCCCACCATATATGGACTCCTGCACTCCCCTGCAAGTGCACAGTGCACTTCCACAGATGAGAATATGACCATGGAAGTGATGGACATGCAAGGATATGGGGGACTAGGTGGTCACAGTCTATAAATTCCTCCATGGGTTGAGTGGCAGCCATGGTAGCAGACATCATGGAGCACTACACTACACTGTATCGGGCACTGTCCCTGAAGGCATCTAAAGAGACCAAGGCTAGGCTGTAGCTTGATATCCAGGTAGCCATGAATACTACCAGTCAGGAGGCACATACTCTGGCTACAAACAAGCACAAGTGGCTTAACCTCTGGTCAGCAATCAAGCAGAAGCTGGTGCTGTCAAGTGGTCACAGACCACCATGAGTAGTGGGCAACCCACCCAGGAAAATTACTTGTTACCAATAGACTGCATGGGGACTGATACATTCACAGGTGTACCTGCACAGGGAGGAGGAGGACATAGATACATTGCCAGTTATGTCAGTAACCACACAGGCTGCCCAGGGAGAAATGCACAGCCAAGCCAAGCTAACCACCCTGTATTGCATCCTGCTGACCCCTGGCTTTAACTCACACCTGATAAGGAGGCAGTGCGTGCCACCCATGGATAAGAGTCTGTACCAGGCCCACCACTGCAGGGAAAGGGAAGGCCAACACAGGTAGGTTGTACTAATTAATGTACCACAAACACAACAGTGCCATGGGAGGTAACAAAGCCTTGTCTCCAACCCCACAGGCAACCCAGGACTGTATGGACCTTCAGAAGAAGAAGGAAGACAAGAGGACCTAGGGAGGACAGGAGCAGGGCATGGGAATGCAGGAGGCTGTGGTGAAGTTAGACACTTCACCAATTGCATGCAGTAGCCCTAGACACACACTGCCATAAGCCCCACCTACAGGTGCACCTGGAACACCCATCCAAGTCTATCATACAGGCATGGTGACCCCAGGCTGACAGGAGAATATGGAGAGTTTGCAGGCATGACCATCTGTCACCATTGGGCAGCCTCCAGTCCCTGCCATTCAGTGAACAGTGGCAGACAGAGGCACAGTGGGGGCTGGCAGGAGAATACACAGCTACATAAGCACAGTGGGGACAAGGGTCCCACATACTGTCCCATGCACAGTACACATCAAGTGGCACAGAGGGGATCCTCTCACCTACTACCCAAAGGTATGGTAGCTGGAATATGGCAGACTATGGGCACAGGAGGAGCACACAGAGCAGCTACAGAAGCTAACTACTGAGGTTTGGGACATGCATGAGGAACTAGAATGCATCAGCAAAATCCTTCAATGTATAGTTGACACCATACTAGTCAAGTCCAACCCCCACACACCACCCTGAGCTGAAGCCACCCAGGAGCAATCCATAACACCCATTCCAGCACAACTGGCAATACCAGGATCTTCCCATACCACCTTCACCAGCAGAGCTGGACAACATACAGGAGCTTCCCATACCACCCACAACAGCATAACTGGACAACACCAAGGGAGTCCCCTAAGCGACCCACAACAGCACAACTGTGCAACACCCAGGGTCAGGAAAGCAGCCACATCCACATGTTACCAGTGTCAGGAATGAGGACTAGCACATGTGGCTAGGCAGATAGGAAAACTCCCTCAAAGACTTCCATCTTGTCATGGGAGCTTGGACATGTGAAGTGTGACCACCAGGCAAGCGACAGTACTGCCACACGACCCCCCAGTAAAGCACAAGCATGGATAACCCCCAGTACAACACAAGCATGGATACCCCCCATACAACACAGCATGGATAACCACTCACTGATACAGCACAAGCACAGAGAGACCCGGTACTGTGGTGTGTGGCATAGGGTGGGTCATCATCACAGTGACTCACCTGGCTTCACTGCCCTTCCCAACCCATGGCTCTAGCCTCTGAACATTCCTTGCACAATTCCATGGCTCACCCCCATCTGAACAGTGTCATTTGCACCACGGCCATGCAGGGCATCCCTTTCTGCTCAACTAGTGGCCACCCTTATGCCAGTCCCATGGCATTGGTATACGCCACCATACAGTGATGTTATGTGGAGTTTGTTTTTAGTGTTTTGTCAGTTATGTGTATTATGCTTTTTCTATTGTCTTTTAATTATGTGTAATAATGTTGATCTTCCATTATGATGAACACAAAATTAAATTCTTCTACTACTACTACAGAATGGGAGTGAAGTTGAGGCCTGGGCTGAATGACAGGGATGAACTGGTTCCCTTTTAATAGCTGTTAGTCTGCATACAACAGTCAAGAATGTGTGTTAATTGTTGTTTACTCTGTTCATATTAAAGTGTAATATCTCCAGCTAAGCATAGTTAAGAACTGCACTTGAAGACTTGTCCTTTTTAAATGTTTCATTAACTTTTTTGATGTAATTTTATGTCAATATTTATACTGTTAGGTATTTTTTTGGTGTGCTGTTTTTAATCTAGTTTTGAATATAGTCAATGATGCTGCACTGTTTTTCACCGTGCACTTTATAGTCACTGCAAGGTCACTGTTGGTGACCCTGAGCAGGTTGCATATTTAACGTGATTTTTTGACCTTTTAGCACAGATGCATAACTCACTCTTTTTGGTAGGTCATGTTGGTAATGCCCTGTTTCTGTAGTTTTTAAACTTTTATCTTCAGCCTATATTTATGTGGAATGGATTGTAGTTTGGCCCCAACTAGCTGACCAGCCAATCCCTTCCACTTCCTGACTGATGAACACACCCTCACACTATGACATGCAGCAAGTGAGATTGCAGGAGTGTGCCCCATTGAAATGCATAAGATTTAATTTTCCTTCCTATTTAATACCTTATGATAGTGAGTTGTTGATTAATGAAGGCTGCAGCTCAACTAAGAAGGGCCTTGTTAGTCAAGCAATGGCCTTCAGTAATCTCCAACTTGCCACCATAAGGTATTAAATAGGAATGAAAATCAAGTCCAATTCATTTTAATGGGGCACACCCCCACACTCTGTCTTGCTGCTCATAAGAGTATGTGCCGAGTGTGTTCATCAATCAAGAAGTGGAAGGGATCGTCTGTCCACCTTTGTCAGGGCTAAATTACAATTGTTTCTACATATATGTAGGTTGAAAATAAAAGTGTAACAATTATAGAAAGAGACTATTGCCAACCAAAGGTACCATATCCTGAAAGTGGTACCTTAGGATTGGAACATCACTTTAACAATGTTGAGCATATCCCTTTAAGAACTGAGTATAAAACAGTAGCACCAGTACTGGATCAGTAGCCTTTGAAAATGTTCATTTTAATAGGAAACTTGTCAGGTGACATGCTGCTTTATGCTGAATGCTGCTTCTACATGAATTTTACACTTTAATAAAAGTTGATACTTATAATTAAGTATGTATTAGTCCATGATTATATCTTCCTTTACTTTCTTTCATACACCTGCTTTCAGGATGTCACCAGTCCTACTGCTTTTCTATCTCCCTAAAAAGCAGCCTATTTATGACTGCAAACATATAAATGGATCCATTTTATAATCCCAATTAGGCACTTCAGGGCATGTGTCACCGGAATAACCTCACATCTCGGTTGGTAGAAGGAATTCAGCCTGTGGCCTTGTGCCTCACAATGCACCCAAGGCATGATTTTATCCCAACATGATAGGCACCTTGGCATGCCTTTTTGCTAAATTTTAAACTCAAGTTGGCTTGGTTCCTTATGAAAAAGAACATATCCTAAACCTCTCCCTCACTAACTGATCTGTCCTTCCCACCGGGAAAGAAGCAAACATTGTCCCTGTTTTAAAAAAAGGCGACAACAAAGACATGTCAAATTACAGACCCATTACTATCCTACCTACCTTAAGCAAAATATTAGAAAAGATTGTTGCCACTCAATTCACACCATACCTAGACAAATATAACCTACTGTGCCCAGCTCATATGGTTTCCAAAAAACACCACAGCATGTCTACTTCACTACTGACATTAACTAACACTATCTACACCACACTAGACAAAGGTGAATATTCTGCTGCAGTATTCATAGACCTGACTAAGGCCTTTGAAATAGTCAACCACCAGATACTAACCAACAAACTAAGCTCCCTAGGAATCTTAGAACATGCACTGTCCTGGTTCACTAGTTACCTTGCAGATAGGACTCAAAGGGTTAAGATAAATTCCACCCTCTTGGATACTCTCCCTACTGCCCTAGGCATTCAACAAGGCTCAATCCTTGGGCCACTGCTTTTCTCCTTACACATAAATTCGATCTACCACTGCTTCCAACATAGTACCCCTCTTCTTTATGCAAATGACCTAGTGTTTATCAGTCACACCCCTGACATAACCAGCATCAATAATGCTCTCTCAACAGATCTCCAGGTTTAACTACACTAAAGTACTAATCAACCTCTCTGAGATACAGTCAATGCTCTTTGAGCCACCTCCTCGGCTAAGAAACCTAAATATTCCCCTATCGGTGTCCTGTGTTAATGGTTCCCCCACCTCCATTGTCACATCCTTAAAATACTTAAGTGTCATTCTAGACCCTGCCCTTGATTTTGTCTCTCATATCTCACACACATGTATGGCCTATCATGCCTGCAAAAATCTCTCCCTAACCACTAGAGACACCATTACTTGAACTCTCCTACTCCCCAAACTCACATATGCCCTCCCAATTTTTTGCCAAAGCTTCTAACGCCCTTATGCACAAATGGACAGTGGGTTATAACAATGGTATACCCATATGTTGCTTTGCACTAGGCTGCAATTACCTTACTCACCACTGCCTCCTATACAGTTAGCAAAGCTGGCCCACTCCAGCAGCTCTTATGGACCTTTCCCTGGGAAATATTATACATAGTTCACTTAGTAAAAAAAAACCTTATCCCTCTCCTCACGTCTTTCACCCTTAACTAGCTACTACTTCCTTATATCCTCTGACACCAACCAACTCACCATCCCCAGGTCATGAACTAGATTTGGTGACACATCCTTCTCTTCCACTGCCCTAAGCTATGGAACAGCATACCCTGGACTGTGCGGCAGAATCAGACAGCTGGTAGCTTTAGTCGCCACCTCCACCAATATTTACTGCAATGTTCCCAGTGTACCTGTGCTAACTCCTAATTTATTTATTTAGTTTTTGTTGACCAGGTAAATGCACTAGACAAATTCTGCCTATTTTCAGGCATGACCCGGGGGAGAGGGAGACAGATGAATGCCAACTGACCTTGAACTATATTTAACTGTTGGTTTTATTTTTAGTGAATTGGGGGATATTTGGCCAGGGTACTGGGGAAATTCCCATAATGGACTGTAGGGGGAGCTGCCATCCGTTGTCATTATGGCTACTAGGAGTGGAGCACTGGAGGGTGCAAACACTGTAGAGATGGGAGAGAAGGCCTCCACCCCTATCTTGAACATGCCAGAGGCTGAACGTTTTGAAGAGGTGCAAATTTTGGAGGATTCTGCAGAGGACTTCACTGATGTTTACATTTCTGGGGAGGATCTAAGCGCAAACCCAGAAAATAAGGAGGAAAGGGATTTACCAGCTAATAAGGTGGAGAAGCTGCAGGAGCTGTTATGTTTATTTAAATCAGAGAAAGAAAGGCATCAGAAGGAGAGCGAGCACCTTGCAGTGCAAATGGCGAAGCTGCAACCAGAATTTCCCCCTGTCACAGTCGGAACTCAGCCTGTCAAAGGCCAAGATGATGCAGCAGCATCAAACGCCCCAACAGGGTGGGGTGAGTCTTTGTTGATTACCGCACTTCCATTTCAACGCTGTAATGTGCAGGCTGGCAGTAGTAGCATCGTGACTGATGTGCCAAAGCCTCAGGATAATGAATAAAGTTTGCAGGGGAAAATAAAGGGACTCCCTTTTTCAGAGATGAAAGACTTGCAGAAGGGTCTCTCAAGTGCAGAGGAACCAATCGGGGAATGCACAGCCCCAATAACTTTGTCTAAAATGGCTGGGTTAGTTTCTAAACAGCCTGAGGGGTTTGTTAGTAAAACAGAAAATGGAGGCTGTAAAATATCAAAAAGTAGGAAATATGCAGGATGGGCTAACAAGTTTTACTTTCAAAGGGGAATCAAAGAACTGGCAAAACTGAGAATCTAAAGATAAGAGGGCTGTGATTACATTGGCTAAAAGAAATATTGGGGTTATTCCTGACAGTAACCAAAAGAAGTAGCACACAGCCTCTTGCAGGCAGCACCCTCTCTCCTGTGATGCTCGGGTCCCTTCAGAAGACCCTTGTAGAGGCTAGATGGAAACAGTCTCCTGGAAGCCTGGCTGCCTGACCCTACTTTGGACAATACATTTAATTTATATCAGGCTTCTCCTGGTGGATACCTAAATTGGCTGGACAGCCTGAAGAGAACTCTAAAGACAGCTCTCAGTAGGAGGGGAAGGTGTACCAGCCCTTCCAGAACCTAATGTAGGTTCTAATGATTCAGAGGACAAAAGACTATTTAAAGCCCTCAAATAACTCTCAACCTACATGGAGCAAAGAACTATGCTTGATCAAGAGCCTGATGTCATGCAGGACATGGACTTAGTTAAAAAACACTTTTATCTGAATTTTCTGCTAAAGTAAAAAAAAGCAGCACCAGGAGGAATACGGTGCACATTCTATATAAAGGGGGCTAAAAGATAGATCGGACAGATATCATGTGGGAAAATACTGTTAAAAGATTCATTACATTTTACTCCCAGGGAAGCCTATGCATTTTTTAATATATTGGGGGAAGACAATTTTGACATTAGTTTTCGTTCTGCATATGCTCTGGATTTATTTTGAGAATGGTATGGACAAGTAAAGTTCTCCCCTACATGGACCCCCTTTGTTGTTATCCCATTGACTAAACCACTGATTAAATATGTGATGGTGATGTTCAGAAATAAGGGGGTCCATGTAGAGGACATTACATATTAGTTGGCACAGAAATGCAACATTCTTAGTGAGTGTGAAGCAATTTTAGATAGTGAATTATTTTGGACTGGGGGTTGGAAGTATAAAGTTAAATTAAGACAACATGAAAAAGGTATTGAGCTTATCCCAAACTCTTTCATGTTGGGAAGAGACTGAGGGGTTTGTTTTTACACTGGGCAACCTAGGGCATGCTATAAATGTGGCTCTAGGACCCATTTATCCGGTACATGTGACAGGCCTAGATGTGACAACTGCGGAGAGATAGGCCATACCACCATGCAGTGCACAAACCACACCAGATGTGATTTATGCGAGGAGTATGGCCATGAGTTTGGGGATTGCCCATGGGCGGCATGGAATAAAGCCTCCTGTGTTAGCCCTGAACTGCTTATCCAACAAGCACAGGATATGGCAGCTGCACAACCCTCAGATACTGGAGCATCTGCCCAGGACCTCCCTCCCTCCCCCTCACCCACTCCTTCCTACGCCAAAGGTACAGGATCTAATATTTCTTCAGAAGACACCCAGCTCCATCAGGATTGCAAAGGTCTGAGTCTGGAATGGCTCTAGACTTAAGGATCTTACATCAGTTTGCTATGAAGATTTGGTAGGCTCAGAGTGGGAAACCAGCCCTAGCTATTCAGTCACCTTAACCATGTAGAAGGTCCACCAGAAATGTGAGGCCAATCTCCTCCAGCCCCCCTGGGAAACTAACGACTCCTATGCTGCCCTTTTACAACTTGGGGATTCTGACATGAGGTAGGAACTCGACTTCAAAAACCTCTTCAGAGCATCATGTCCAAATCCAGAGCAGAGTACATATAAAAAGAAAAGAGAGAAAGAAAAGAAAAAAAAACTAGTAACAATAGACTCAGTCTTACTTTCCAATTGAATGGCTTCTTGTAAAATAGGGTCTGTGAATATTCATAGTTTGTTGAATGCGATCAAAAGACATGCTGTATTTCAATACGTACATAGGAAGCAACTTGACATATGGTTTGTACTAGAGACCTGGATGCATTCTGATGAACAAATTTGGATGTTTAAAAAGGAATGGATATAGGGACCCTCTTATCGGTCATTTGGAATGGACAAAGCAGATGGGGTGGGAATCTTGTTCAATTCATATTCTTTCAGATTATAGAAATTGGTTGATCTAATTCCAGGCAGAGTCTTAATTTTGGACAGGTTATGGACTGCGGTTCATAAACATTTATAATTCATAAGTCAAAGCGGAAAAGTCAGCCACATGAAATCCATCCAACCTTACTTAGTAACCACTTATAAGGTATTTTTTATGAAGATTTTAATTGTAGTATTTCTAAAACAAAAAAAACAGAAAAGAGATGATGGCAAGAAAATTTATTGTGATTCCAATGCATTTAACACATATAATACATACAGCTGGCTCCATAGACTGTCACACATATCACAAACAAGGCCCTAAATTCACTTACATGCAGAATTCCTATAAAACAATTGATTATATTTCCTCTCCCAGCTTACTAAAGGTGCTTCATATATAGATCCTGCAGAATTTTCTGATCATCTTTGTTTAAGTTTACATCTAGATCATGTGGTTGGTAAACCCACAAGGGATTACAGGTAGAAACTTAATACTTCAGTGCTAGCAGAATCAAAATTGAAACTGAGTATTGGCAGCCTCCTGGCAGCCAGATTGTCAGTGGACTTTTTGTACTCAGATATAGGGGAATGGTGGCCTAACACAAAGCAGGATATTACAACTTGGTTCAAGAATTATTGGAAAAAATAGGGAATGGTAATTTTTTTAAATATCTGTCTTTAAGAAGACATTTGCAAAAAGTATACACCCTAGCAAACCACTCAAAAAATGATTATACAACTCAAATTAATGAAAATAAGGAGGATATGAATCTATATCAGTATGCCAGAGCTATAACAATTCCAGCAATGTTGTATAATGGGACCAAAAAAACCCTATTGTGGATCCTTTGAGGCATGAAAAGTTCAAAGACTTTTGAATTTTAGTTTCCAAAATGGGCACAGGTTAGCTCAACAGACGGATAGAAGAATTGATAAAACAACATTATAAATCACTTGAACCTAAACAATTCAGGAGCAAGAGATAAAGGACTTCTGCAGACTGTAAATGTCCCAGAAATCCCAGAAGAAATTAGCAAACTGCAGCCCCAATAACGGCACAGAAATAGAGTTAGCTATAAGGACTCCTAAAAATGAGACTTCAACAGATCTGGATGGTATTCAGATAAATTCTATAAAACATTTAGCAGGAACTAGCTGTCTGTCTAGAAAAGTATACTTTATTTTCTTTCCACGAACTCCATTCCTTCTTCCTTCACAGAGGACTTGCTTATCTATCTTCCCAAATAAGGAGAAAAATCTAACACTTCTAATTGGAGGCCAGTTGTGTTGTTGAATACGGACTACAAAATTCTAGCTGATATTTTGAACAATTGTCTGAAGCAATATGCTTCTTTAGTCATTTCACCACAGCAGTTTTGCGGGCTTCCAGATAAAAAAATACAGCATGTGCTTATGATCATTAGAGATGTAATAGAGTATCTCAGTTTATCAGGGGTTACAGGATGCCTGGTGTTGGCTGATCAGGAAAAAGCTTTCAAAAGAATTTATCATCCATTTCTATATGCAGTACTTGAATCATATCATATGCCTTCAAAGGTAATAGAACAGCTTAAATCTCTATATTCTTCCTTCACTATGAGACCTTTGATTAAAGGACAGGTTAGATCTGGGTTTGAAGTTCCTTTTGAGGTTAGGCAGGGATGCCCATTGAGTCCGCTCCTATATATTTTCTCTTTGGACCCATTATTACAAATAATTACTCACCAACCAAAATGGCAGGGTTTGTATGGTTCTGGCATACAAAATAGCCTACATGTTCAGGCATATGCAGATGAAATCTGCTGTTTTTTTTAATAGTCATGAACAGATTAGGTTTTTAAAGGAAATTCAAAGATATGGGAAAGTTTCCAATTCAAAATTAAATTACAATAAGAGTAAAGGACTTTTTTTAGGGGCGGGTCATATGGCCTCAGTTAAGGTGGCAGGTATAAATATCTCTAGGGAACCAACAGAGATTTTAAGAATACTATGTGGACCACAAAATCTTCCTGAGGATAATTGGAATAAAGCCATTTAAAAAATAGACCTAAAAATTCAAAGGTTGAAACACTGGAAGCTATTGAAACTTAAAGAATAGTAATCCTTAAACAATTCAAATTACCTACCTGCAATATGTTGCAATGATTTTTCCCTACCACACATTATGAAACCAAATTATATAGTTTATGTTTTCAAATGTTATGGGGAAATAAACTGAACCTGGTTAAAATATGTTTCACACACCTAGACAAAACTCGGGTGGTCTAGGAATGATAGACCCAGTGGTCTTTTGCATATCTTATTTTTCTACAGACAGTACAAAACAGGTTAACTTGTACAGAATAATCAAAATGCCTGGATAAGATTAACTTTAGGAGATATTTTCAAGTATGGAGTGGAGCTACTCCTAAACTAAATCATCATATACATGTACCAAATTACTTCAAACCAGCAGCACAAAAATTATATTAATGGTATGTCACAAAATCATCTATACAAAATGATTCCAGTAAGCAGCTATATTGAGAGACTGTGGCTAGAGTTTATCCCTTAGAACCTAGTTTCAAGAATTGTCCCTCAGTTGACAACCCATTAATTCTCAAACAACTCACACACCCCAGGATACCCCAAAAAATGGGGCAGAATTTATGGCTTACAGTTTACGGCAGACTGAACCTAAGGGGGATCTCTAAGCACAAGGACCTAGAAGAATGAAATTGCCTCTACATGGAGTGCATACATAAAACAAACTATGGAACATTTTCTTTTAGAATGTGCATATGTCATGGCACTATGTGATTACTCAGCTATTAAATGGAATGTGAAGTTGCTCAAGCACCTGACCTATGTATGCAATAATACCCAACAGGGTGGGCGGTATTGTGCTATACCGGACCGCCCAGGGGCATAATGAGGCCCGACGCCGCAGGTGGAGGGCCTTATAGCCCCTGGAAGGTCCGGTGTAGCGCATACCGCCCACCCTGGAGGGTATTATTGTGCTTAGAAAATGGGCACTGTAAAAAATAATACGTTTTTGAAAAGTTCGTGGAGGAAGGAGTTTAAATTAAGTTTTGTAATTAAATAGTTCCTCCGCCTACATTAAGACATGACACTTTAGAGGTGGTTGCCATGGTTACCCCCACACACACACACACATACTTTTAAAACATTTTCTCTTTATTATTTCAGTAGCATTTATTTTATGCATTAAAGGCTTTGGTTTTATTGTCTGGAATTGTGGTTATGGATTTGAGTTGAATCGGCTGGCAGACGTGGTGGTGCTATGGGCTTGGAGGAACTTGATGGAGCTTGGAGGACAAGAGCAGAGTGACTAAAAAAGGTACATGAAATATTATGTTGTAAAAGTTAACAGTTGTAGGGCCAGAGAGCTTCGAAGAGAGTGGTGTACACATGAATTCAAAGTATCAATGGAGTGGTGGTAGTGAATGGGGGAGAGCGCGCTAGCTGCGGTACTGATTCTGCATGTCAGAGGACTGGTATTTTCTTCATTTTCTGTACCACAGATGGACATCCATCTGTGGTATACAAAATGAAGACAGTACCGCTGTTCTCATGTAGAGCCGACAGTTGTCTGCTTAGTTGGCTGGATGCTGAACAAACCAAGGAAGTGGGCATGAAGATAAGTTTAAACGTTTGGGGGCTGAGTTCTGCCGTTACCCATTTTGCGATGTGACCTACCAGCTTGGGGACTTAAATTGAGCCGCTGGCTTTCGGGGTGGGAGAGCGATAAGTATGGGTGTATACTGATGGCTGTGGAACTTTTTCTAGCAAGTGCAGGCTATCGCTATTAATGTTGGCTTCTGACTTTAGTTTTTCTGCATTTTACATTTGTTTACGATGCCTCATGTCATGGTACTGGCTACTGGATTCGGGGGCAGAGAAAGGCCACAAACTATCCCGCTAAGCAGCAAGAAAAAAAATGTCTGCTTTCAAAGATGGACGTTCTATTTGAATACTGATCTGTGTCATTAGGCTTATGGCTAGCTGGCACTTTTAATTCCCTGGGCTCTGTTGCCTGATAGACCTCACCTTGCCAGGGCTATCAGCCAATCAGAACCCAGGAATTTCTTGCCCATTTTCTAAGAGATAATAGTGTTAGGAACTATGATTTAAGGTTCAAAATCTTTCATCAGGATACATTACTAGTATTTTTCTGTTGTATTCGATATTATCTATGGCAGGCTAGATGCCAATGGGTCTTATACCAAAAGAAAATGTTGTATGAAGGACTTGGCCTTCTAGTGTCACAGGAATTGAAGAAAGTTTATACTAAAGATGTATTGATTTATTCATCACATAAGGTGTTACAATGGTGGAAAAGGTATAATTATTTCATTAAATATAAATAATAGAGATGTATAGAAAGCAGCTGACTATGTAAACGAGTCATAACAAAAGGGAAAAACTTGACTGGATATGACTATTGGATGCAATATTGTATGATTACCATGGATTCACAAATGTACAAAATGTAACCACAGAAACTGATATAATTGTTTTTAAAATAAAATCTCCCCTACTCTTTTTGAGAAGTGCCATGGGATCTTTAACATCCACCTGAACTATCACCAGAACAGGCAGATGTTTACTTGTTTACTTAAAACAAATTATGTAGATAGTATTTCAGTGATCTCTTTTGTACAAACTGTTTCATGTATAACTTGTACCTAATGACCCAGATATTCAAAAGGGGTTGTGCCTGACACGATACTCAAAAGGAAAAGTGCCACACAAATCCCGATCGCCGCAGTGCATCAGTAATGTATGCGGAAGGCACAGGTGAAGGCGTGCCATGCATAACCTGCACAGCCCAATATTCAGCCCGGGATGTGCAGAGTCATCCATGCGCAACCCCTACCTGCGCCTGCACAAAGTTAAGCCCCAAAAAAAGGAACAAGTGATGGCCACCGACAGGTGAGCTGCCACATTGCAGGGCGCAACACAGCAGCTGCCACCTGTGGGTGGCCACCCGAGTTCCTGCCACACATGGCAGCGCCCCCCCATGCCCCATCATGGGCATCCGTGTAGCGAAATCCCCCCTCCTATATCCCTGGTGGTCCAGTGGACGCTATGTCTTGATAGTGGGCATTTGTCTTGAAGAAGAAGCCCTGTCCTATATCCTGGTGGTCAGTGGACCACCTCTGCTAATCACGGGCATCAGTAATATCACCCCATGTCCAATATCCTGGTGGTCCAGTGGACGATCGCTGCCGATCACGGGCATCTTTAACTCATAAAATACTCCTACTACCCTGGTGGTCTAATGTGCCCACCTCCCCACCGCCACCTGGGCCCGCCCTGCCCCACCATCAGCGGTGGGCGGCAACCCACTACCGCCTGCCACCCACGCCCCGCTGACTGAAAGCTCGGTAGGGCTGCCGCCGTTGGTTCCCAGCATGACCAACCGTACTACTCAGTCCAGATATGTAATGAAGTCATTCACATATCTGGACAATAATATCGTATGGGCTGCACGCTCACTGGCTCACGCCAGAACCAATGGGCGCAGCCCTACTGAGCTGTCAGTGGTGGGCGGCGGGCGGCAGGATGGTGGAGTGCTGCCGCCCACTGGCTGACGGGGGAATGGGAGGTGGGGCTCCAGTGGGTGGGTGGGGAGGGGGGTACACTAGACCACCAGGGTAGTAGGAGTATTTTATGAATTACAGATGCCCACGATCAGGCAGCGATCGGTCCACTGGCCCACCAGGGATATTGGACATGGGGGGATTATATTACTGATGACCATGATCGGGCACATAGAGGTCCACTGGACCACCAGGGATATTGGATGTGGGCGGGTGATATTACCGATGCCCGCAATTGGGCAGAGTGCAGTCCACTGGACCACCAGGGATATAGGACGGGGGCTTATTCTTCAAGACAAATGCCCGCGATCGGGCACATAGCAGTCCACTGGACCACCAAAGATATTGGAGGGGGGGTTTCTTTTAGAGGAATGCCCACGATCGGGTTGCAGGGGGCGTCGGTCCCCGACGGCTGCTGCCTGGCAGGGCGCCAGGCGCAAGTCGTTGGGATCGGCGCACCTGCATGCTAATGGCATGCAAATGGGGCCATAATGAGATGCAAATGGCCCCTTGTGTGCCTTGTATAAATTATGGCCCCATTTGCATGTCCCCTTTTGAATATCTCAGGTGCTGTGCATGGCGCAATGGCACTTGCGCTAGCACATCTCCATGCTCCACTCTGGTCACTTGTGCTGGTGCAGTGCCACTGCGCCATGCACAGTGGGGGTGGCCAGGTGCGATATTGAAAGCTGTTGCACCATAGCGCAGTTCCGTTGAATATCGCCCAGGCCACACCCCTGCGCAACAAAGTTGAGCTGCGCTCAGGCTTGCACCACAGCCTGGCGCAGTTTGAATATCTGGGCCACTGTCTCTTAGCACTCTCTTTGTATCTATATATGTAACCAACTGCTAATTTGTAAGAATTTATGTCTTAATCTGTCTTGAAGCAATCCTCATTGTATCACCATTAGAGATGCAGTGAAGTTTTTCTCCGCAGGCGAATTTGTGGCGAAGTCACCAAATTCGCATCCTCTGAGCACTTCACGTAATTTTTAGAAATTACCTAAAATTTGCCATTTGAGACTTCGCCTTACTTTTTTGTCTTTTAAATGCAAATTACACTTAAAAAAGCCCAAAGCAAGGAGAAATTTCACCCCTCCCACAGCCAGCAGCCTGACGTCCCTCCCTAGTGTGCAGTGTCCACCACCCACCGATCTCGCCACAACAACCCACAATATAAAAAAAATATTTTTTAATGAAATCCCTTCCCTGGTGTCAGATAGTGCCTCCTGCCACCAGTCACTGGTGTCTAGTGGACCCCTCCCTGTCAGGTAGTGCCCCACCCGCTCCCCCCACCCTGTCCCAAGCAGGCCACTGGCACAGCCCTCTGCTCACCTCCATGGCTGACAGCCCAACTGAGCTCAATGAATAAGACAGTGCTTGTACAAGCACATGCTCATTCATTGACAGCTTGTGGTCATTTCCTTCTGTTTTCCAGGATATAGAGAAAGGTAGGTGGCTGCTCTGATGTCGCTCGAGTGGTGATGGGATGGGGGGAATGGCATTGTGGACCCCAGAGGGGTGCTTTGCATCTCCATAGTACCAATGTTCTTAACATTTACTTGTTTCACTTCCCGTTTGACAATGACTACAGCTTTGCTTTACTGTGACTCACACAGCTGCTTTCACAGGATTCTAGTAACAATGTGGTATGCAGTTTTTTAACTGGAAAGAGATTGCCAATACAGATATCTGCTGAGCAGAAGAGTGGTGTTTACCACAACTTTGCAGATTTAAGTGATGAGATATTTGATAGAGAAAATTGTGAAAATCAAAAACAGTGGCTTTCTGTGGCATACTTCTCAATAATTCATGTACCCAGATGAGGGATGCTGGCCCTACAAATACAGGAAAAGTGAAACTAAGTGGCACATACCGCTCACCCTTTTTTCATTGAAATGTGCAACACTGACACACTCAAAATGTGTGAAAATGTGAGAGTGTGGCCCTTAAAATGTGGGGCACATCATCACACATGGAGATACAATGAGCTCACCACACACTGAAAGCTAATGTAGTTATTTTATTTGCCCTAAGTTTAGTTTTTATTTAGTGTCATAAGAGTATTTTGAATGTCTTCTTTAATGACTCAGTCTATATCATATTCTGTTGATTGCATATACTGTGTTGTGATTTTGTTGTATTGTGTATTTTTCCTATGTTGCCTTCACCCAGGTTGCACTTGGAAACTAGTCTCAGCTCAGTGTCCTTTTTTTCTGGCCAAAAATGCTAAATAAATAACTAAAATTTCACACGATGTTAAATGATGTAGCTGCCTAGATGTCAGGAGGTGAATACGTGGGCAAAAGGTTGAGACAATAAACATACAGCAATTCCATACATTCAGTAATCTCTTTGCTATCCTCATTCCATACACAAATGAAATCATTAATGAAGCAGTTCCACCTTACTATGTGCTTCTTATACTGATTAACACATTGTGAACAGGCAGCGCTTCATTGACTTGCTACATGCTAATTGTCTTAGCCTTTCCTTCACCCATCATAAAGATACTTGCAGAATTTAATTTACTGCTATATCATTTTATGTGGAAGAAAATGGGCTAATACACATACAAGCATACTGTAAACCAACAACTGGCAATGTCCTAGTAACAGCAGACAGCATCTACCCCAAATGCCTTAAAGAGTAGCTGATGCCTTCAGGAGAATTTTACCAAAACATAATATTTAGACAAAGTTCAATATGTATTTTACATTAGTTCTGTATTTCCCTTCCCCTTTATTTATTACTGAGGTCATTTGTATGAAAGCAGGGTTTTTGCTTCTGAAGATTTCATCTATTTTTGTTGCTTTCACAATACTTGAGGTCATAATGCACTCCTTGTGACATCATAGTTATTCCCATGTCATCAGATTGTGATGTCATAACAGAGGATTTAGACTTGAAGTAGGAGTAAGTTCTAGAGACAGATGAACTCTAAGGATAAAGATTATGGGCCCGATTCTCGAGCAATATGCAAATCATAGCATAGATGTGCCAAAGGGAATGGCGTAAAGTCGCAAATCGTCCAGCAAATATGCCATACCCAATTCTACATTGCAAGATGTGCATTGACGCAATGCAGTATGCCAATGGCAACTTATGCCAGTGCATGCATAAACCCGCAGATACGTAAATGCGCAACTGGACATACTCCAACTAACCACCCTTGGTAATTGCTTTTTATTCACATTTATTTAGTGTTTAACCAAGAAGGGGCTTGTAAACTCTGTTTATCTTGTTAGTAACTTCAGAAGGATTTAAATACTGCATTTGGGTAGGTCCTTGGAGGTAGCTAGATTGTCTACTAGGATTTGCTGACAGTTAAACTATTTTTAAATGAATTACAGTTGGCTGAGGAGTTGAAAAAGAAACTTGCAAACTCTGCTTATCTTGGAAGTAACCTTATAAGTGTTTGAATACTGCATTCTGGTTGTCCCTTGGGGGTAGCTGGATTGACTACTAGGATTTTGGGACAGAAACTATTTTCAAATAATTTACTGGTGCGTAGGAGTTTGTGATAGTTAAACTCTTTTTAACAGAGTTACTGGGGTTAAGGAGTGGTCACAGAAAAACCTGCAGTGTGAAACAGGAAAAGACAGTCTTTCAAGCAACAGAGGGTGGTGGATCTAGGCTTACATTTGTTTGTTACAATTCTTAAGATTTTCAGTGCAGGAAGAGTTTAAAGCACAGCTGACTTATTTTGGGCTGACAGCTCTCAGAGCACAAACCACCAGGCCTGTTTGGGGCTGGGAAGGTTTACCTGTGTCTGACTTGGATGTGTGGATTTTCTCTGTTTGATTAGCAGGGTATTTCTCTATCAAATTGTTGTGTAAGGCATCTTGCTGACAGGAAGGCACTCATTGCAGCAGTGGGTCAGAGCTTTTAGCTGATTGTTTGCAAGGGCACAGTTTAGGCCCAACCCCTTCCCACCCCTGGAAATAGTTCCTTTATACCTGGGGTTCTGACATCATTTCCTCAAGAGTGCAAGGTGCATGTCACTGTCATATCCTCTCTAGCACACTGCACTGACAATATAAGCATACACAATGTATATTATAAATATATATTTCTATATTACAAACCAATCACACACACACACAAAAAAAAAAAAAATGTGGGGAGTAGTGCAATGTAATGGCTGTGGGGCAGCAGTCTTCCGGGAGTCTTTCTGGAGGCTGAGATGCTGCCCTATTTGTAGACAACTTTCTGCCCTGAGGGAGGAAGTTGCCCATCTTCAGGCCACACTGGACAGTAGTACGGGGACCTTCCCCCAGGCCACACTGGACAGTAGGAAGGGAACCTCCCCCATCCAGGGAGCACCACAGACACCACCACTACCTCAGAGATTGCGAAGAAAACACAGCAGTTGGACCACAGTGGGCTCAGGAAGGGTGAGGATGGTGGAACGGAGGCACACCCAGTCAGTTGTTCCACTCCACAATCCATACACCATTCTGGGGAGCATAGCTCCCCTATTGATGCACCCACAGAGGAGACTAAGGAGGCTGAGGACAGCTGTCACAAGGGAGGCCCACAGGAAGGAGGCAGAGGACACCACAAGGAAAGGAAGCAGTTCCTGGTGGGGGCTCAATTATTAGGGGGATAGAAATGGGAGGAGCTGGGAAAACTGAAGTAAGGTGCCTGCCTGGTGCCATGGCTTGGAGGGACAGGAAGCGATCCTCAGGATCACGACAACAGCTGCAAGGATTCTGAGCTGGATGTAATTGTCCACCTAGGGACAAAATGACTTGGCTCATCATGAGGTTAGAGCAGTGCAGGAGACATTGCAGAGTTAGAGGGCCTAAGACAAGTAGCACACACAGTATCCTTCTCAGAGGTGCTGCCTGTCTAAGGCATGGGTGAGGTGAGGGTAATTGGCACCATGCAGTTTAATGAATGGTTGAAAAATGGTGCAGAGCACAGGGGTTTGGCTTCATTGGGGACTGGGGTTCCACCTGGAGGGACAACAGCCTATACTGGCAGGATGGTCTGCATCTGTCCAGGAAGGGAACAAGTCTTTTGAGCAATCGGTTTAAATGCTTAATTGGCAAGCTTTTAAACTAGTCAAAGGGGGAGGCACTGACAAGCAGCAGAAAAATCCCAGCCTCTCCCTACAAAACAGGGTATTAAATGAGAAAAAGACCAAGGTAGAACGGTCAGTGGGGGATGCTGCAACAGAAGGTAAAGCCATCAAAAAATGGAGAGCAATGAGTACCAATGCCTGTAGTCTAGGTAACAAGCTTCCTGAATTAGTGGCCTTGATGGAGGAGGAACATCTGGATATCGTGGCAGTCACAGAAACATGGTACAAACACAACCATGACTGGGCTGTAAAC
The DNA here is from genome assembly GCA_016271365.2 of Neoceratodus forsteri. NCBI lineage: Eukaryota > Metazoa > Chordata > Ceratodontiformes > Ceratodontidae > Neoceratodus > Neoceratodus forsteri. Next base: position 914,995,352 of record CM057454.1, on the reverse strand, counting down.
ATACCAGGATACACTATCTACAGGAGGGACTGGGAGGGTAAAAGAGGAGGAGGAGTGGTTCTTTACATAAAGGAAGGAATAAAAGCAACAGAACAAAAGGGTAAACAGGGAGGAGAAGAAGCACTGTGGGTAAATTTGGAGACAGGCAATGGCACCACAATCCGCACAGGGGTTGTATACAGACCCCCTTCTCAGGGGGAGGAAATGGACAAGGAAATGATAGAAAGTATACTTAGAATGGCAGAAAAAGGGGAGATACTGCTGATGGGTGATCTGAATATGCCAGATGTTAACTGGAGTGCAGTTGCAGCTGCCACTGAAGAGTGCAGTTATTCTAGATGCCCTACAGTGGGCATGCCTTAGACAACTAGTACTGGAGCCCACGAGAGGAGCAATATTAGACTTGATACTCTCAAATGGAGATGGAGAGAGATCACAGATGTAGAAGTGGGTAGCCATCTGGGAACTAGCGACCATCGAACAGTATGGTTCACAATAAACACAGTAATAGAGTCAAGCCATACAAAGACAAAAGTACTGGACTTTAGGAGGGCTGACTTTGCCATAATGGGTGAGTGGTAAAGGAATGCACTAGCAAATGGGCAGAAAGGAGGGGTGGAAGAACAATGGGGAATAATAAAAACTGCCATCACAGAGGTAACAAGCCTTTGTGTGAAGCAAATAAACAAAACAAGATGATGTAAGAAACCACTATGGTTCTCAAAGGAAGTGGCAGTGAAGGTTCAAGAGAAAAAGAAAGCATTCAGGAAGTACAAGGAATCGCAGAAGGAGCAGGACAGAGAACTGTATCAGTTAAAGCAAAAGGAGGCTGGGAAGGCAGTCAGAACAGCAAAGGCCCAAACTGAGGAAAAGATAGCCAACTCAGTTAAGAAGGGGATAAAACCTTTATAGGTACATCAGGAGCGAAGGAAGACCAAGGAGGGATAGTGAGGCTTAATAAAGGGAGTGAGGGTGGGCAGAGGGAGACTATGAAAAGGCAGAGATACTAAACAAATATTTTGCTCAGTATTTATGAAGGAAGAGGGAGATACATAAAACAAACAGTAGTAACACTCTGGATACAGAAGTTGATACCGCCCATTTACAGAAGAAAGGGTTCTGAAAGAACTCTTAAAACTGAAGGTGGACAAAGCAATGGGGCTAGATGGGATTCATCCCAGAATTCTAAAAGAACTAAGGGTAGAACTAGTGACACCACTGACTACCCTTTTAACAAATCATGGAGGATGGGGTGGTACCCGAGGACTGGAGGAGGGCAGATGTGATTCCCCTTCACAAAAGTGGGAGCAAGGCAGAAGCAGGAAACTATAGACCTGTTAGTTTAACCTCAGTGATAGGGAAAATGATGGAATCACTTCTAAAGGAAAGAATTGTTGAGTATCTAGAGGCCAGAGGGCACAGGACCCTAGGCAGCATGGATTCACAGCGGAAGGTCATCATGCCAGACAGAATCTGATAGATTTCTTGACTGGGTGACCAAAGTAGTAGATCAGGGAGGGCTGTGGACATGGCCTACCTAGAATTTAGCAAGGCATTTGACACAGTCCCACACAAAGATTAATATACAAGTTAGCCAGCCTGGGAGTGGGTCCCAAGATGACAGCCTGGGTAAAGAATTGGCTGGAGAATAGGACACAGAGAGTTATAGTAAATGGAGTCCACTCAGAAGAAAGGAGGGTTACTAGTGGGGTGCACCGCAGGGTACAGTATTAGGACCAGTCCTTCAATGTCTTTATGTTTACATTGCAGAAGGACTGGAAGGAAAAGTATGTCTCTTTACAGATGACACTAAGATCTGCAACAGAGTTGATGCACAGGGTGGGGTGGAAAGGATGAGAAGGGACTTGGCAAGGTTAGAGGAATGGTCAAATGTATGGCAGCTTAGATTCAATGCTAGGAAGTGCAAGGTAATGCACCTGGGAAACAAAAACCCAGGGGAAGAGTACACAATGGGGGGTGAGATACTAACAACAACAAGACTGGAAAGGGACCTGGGGGTAGTCATAGCAGATGACCTAAAGATGGGCAAGCAATGTGAGAGGGCAGCAAGGAGGGCTGGGGGGATCCTGGGATGCATAGGGAGAGGCATCACCAGTAGAAAACAGGAAGTTATTATCCCTCTGTACAGACAGCTGGTGAGACCCCATCTGGAGTACTGTGTGCAGTTCTGGAGACCCAATCTCCGCAAAGACATAGACAAGATGGAAGCTGTCCAGAGGAGGGCAACTAAAATGGTGCAGGGTCTGCACCGGAAGTCGATGAAGAGAGACTTAAGGAGCTTAATATGTATAGCCTCGAGGAAAGGAGGAGAGGGACATGATAGAAACTTTCAAGTACCTCAAGGAATCAACAAAGTCCAAGAGGGTAGCATCTTTCAAAAAGAGGTGTGCAAGAACAAGAGGGCACAATTTGAAGATGGGGGGTGGCTCAGAGGTAATTTAAGGAGATATTTTTCACAGAGAGGGTTGTGGATGCATGGAACGGCTTTCCAGAGGAGGTTGTGGAGTCAAATTCAGTGGGGGAATTCAAGCATGCATGGGTTAGTCATAAGGCAATTCTGAGGGGTGGGGGTAGGAAGAAGTAGGCTGCTGGTTAACTAGGATCTGCAGCTTATCCAGTAGGTAGGGGAAATGGGCAGACTGGGTGGGCCAAGCGGTCCTTATCTGCCATCAAATTCTATGTTTCTATGTTTCTAAATGGCAGAGAAATGCCAGGGTGGGATTCTAGAAGCAGCAGTGCCACAACATACACCAAGACCAGACAGCACAATATAAACCAGATGGGAGTAGGTGTAACATACACAGCAAAGAAAGGAGCAGGGCCAGACAGGCCAGACACACAGCAACACAAATGTGACATAGGATAAAGAGTGACCGAGGGAGGCAGGCACACAGGGGCAGTTTGGCACAGGGTACAAAGGAAGCACAGAGGCCACAGGCACAATGCAGGGACAATGGCGTCACCAGGCACAACACCCCCTGCCATGGCCACTGATACATGGAAACAGTGCAACCACAACAGGGACATAGCACCAGGTGGCACAGACCAGTGGATAGTCGGTGGTGAGACACACCAACATCCATGCCAGTGGTGCCACCTGCAGGGAACAATGGCACCCTAAGGTGGAAAAGTGCAGCACAGGCACCATGCCACCACACAGCTGGGAGATACAATGTGAGGTGGCAAGGACACCATAGCATGCAAGGTGACCTGCAGCACACAGACACCATGCAGACATGGTCCTGGAGACAGTGGCCTGTGCTGGGAGCAGCACAAATGGCACACCAACCTGATGCACAGGGAGAGAACACTAGGGATAGCAGGCACCAACACCAGTGTGCACCCCTGTGCATAGTGACAGACACACACACACACACACACACACACACACACACAGCCAAGCATACCAGTAACAGACACATAGACAGTGTGTATGGCAAATGATTTAATGAACAAAACAGGGACAGGGACACCGGGTAACAATGGAAGAAGGATGGGGATGAACACTAGGCAACAACAACACAGTTTAACAGCACAGGAAATCCAAACCTAAACAGTCACCCACACAACACCTCCAAACACCAACCCACTCACACCCCAACACAGGCCCACCACCCAAACAACAGTCCCACCCACAAACAAACAGCAATAAGCAAACCCAATCACCCAATGTACACCCACAACACCCACACACACAGACCCAGCAAAAACAACCACCCCTATATACACATGCCCACCCACACAGTCAACCCAACCCACGACCAGCTGTGGTGGACATGGCCACTAGTGTGCACCGGAGTTTGGAAAGGAGGGCAGCCACAGACCTGTGAAGGCGCCCAATGTCCTGGAGTATGGCAGTCACAAGTACGACAAGGCAGGCCTGGTCCGGGCCTCCACCCTGCACATGTTCAGTGGCAGGTCCCTCATCCGCCACAGGCAATGGCTCCTCCCGTTGCAACATGGGCATGGCCACCTCCTGCTGCAGTCCAGAGTCCCCAGCTGCAGGGACAGTGGCGCAAGGCATGGTGGCTGTTGGTGGGGCATCCATGGCCGCCCCTGCCATGACATCTTCATCTGTGGCCCTGGATGGTGGTGCAGCCAAGGTCCCATCTCCATCTGCTGTGTCACTGCACACTCCCTCCTGGCTGGGAGACTGTGGGTCAACCAGCTCCTGTTTCCCACCATCAGTGGGGTCCCCCTGGACTGGCCATGCCTCCAATGGTGCCTGGCCCCTGGCATCAACTGCTACTGTGGAGGAAGTGGAGGAGGAAGAGGAGGAGGAGGATGAAGTTGGTGGCAGCAGTCTGGCCCTCTGCTGTCTGCGCTGGGTGCACAACCTGTACTCCTCCACATCACTGGCCTTGACGGCTGCCATCATCCACAGCAGGGCCCTCTGCCACTGTGGCAGCCTGCTATGGACACCTGTAGGGATGTAAAGGATGCAGTCAATGCCAGGACCAGACAGGGGTGCACACACAAATAGGCAAGCAATGTGAGGGTGCAGCACAGGCCACACAGTGGCCGCCTGCCAAGGCCACAGCCTAAGGGGTCCATGGAATGTACTTACTTGACCTCCACCAATGTGCCTTCTGTCTGAGGCTGGCGAGGCATCCTTGTTGCACAGCATGCAATGCGCCAGTGGAATCTGTGGGGTGAAGAGACAGGTGAGTGTGTTGGAGGCACCATGTGCCATGGCCACCATGCCAGCACTGCAGAAACAGATGAATAGCTGTAGGGATACATGCCAACACTGGGGTCCTGCCCTGACCACATCTCCACATCCCTGTGGTGGGCCATGCTGATGAGATGCTGCAGTACACCAGCCTCCCTGCACATCAGGTCCTGCCAGCAGTGGGTGAGCTGGTGGATAGTGTGCCAATACCAGTTGCTGCCACCATGTGGACAGAGATGGCCGTCCAGGCCCACTCATGGTCAGCAGCACTGCTCCTCGAGGCACCCAGGTGGCAGCAGTGTTCAGCCCAACAGCTGCACATAGTCACGGCGAGCGCCATCTCATGTGGTGTAAAGCAGGTGCCCGGCCACTGAGGATGAGGAAAAGCCAGATGAAATCATGGCCCATTAACTACATGGTACCTGTAACTGGGGAAGGAATGGCACATGCATCACAACAGATGTCCACTGTGGCAGTGCAGACCATCCCCACCTACCATGCGCAACACCGGACACCACCCATGGGAAATAGTCGTGCCAGGACACAGGCCTGCAACCGTGACCCACCCCCGTGCCAATGCCACGCACAGCGCGATGTGTGTATATGATGAGCCGGGCCATGCAGTGGCCAGGCGCACAGTGACCACAGTGCTCCACCATGGCGCCCATCCCCTGCGCAGGCATGCCATGGTATGGCCCTGCACAGTGTGGACACAGAGCGCTACATGCAGCCCTGCCACACGTCCACACCAGCACCTCAATGTGGAGGTGCATGTGGCCACACCCACCAGGTGGACAAGGGGCTGACCCAATGAAGCCCGTGGGAACCGCATGGGGACAGACTGTTACTTACCTGTGTTGTGCACCGTGGAGTCTGGAGTGGGTGGCATGGACTGGCCTGGATGGGGAAAGAGCAGGGCAACATAAGCCTGTGGCATTATCGGGGACCTGGAGCAGCTGCGGTGTGGCAGTGTGTACCTACCTGGACCTGTGCCGTGGTGCTGAAACCTACACAGGAGACAAAGAGCAACAATGTTAGGTAAACAGTGCTGGACAGGCATTGGGAGTGTGCATGTTGAACAATACTGCACATTCACCAGAGTTCCCCTTAAGTCTGCCGTGGAGCTAGGGAGGGAATGGACGTGGGTTAGTACACAACTGGATGTGCCCCTGTGGCCAGCAGCCCCTGGGTGCCGCAACCCCTCCCACTGTTGCCATCCCACAGGCATGTACACAATCTACAGGAGGGACAGGGAGGGTAAAAAAGGAGGAGGAGTAGCTCTTTACATAAGGGAAGGGATCAAAGCAACAGAACTAAAGGGTAAACAGGGAGGAGAGGAGGCACTGTGGGTCAACTTGGAGACAGGCAATGGTAACAGAATCAGCACAGGTGTTGTATACAGACCCCCATCTCAGGGGGGAATGGACAAGAAAATGAAGAAGCACCCTTAGAATGGCAGAAAAGGGAGATATTGTTGATGGGGACCTAAATATGCAGATGTTAACTGAGACATTTGCTGCAGCCACATCCCAGAGCGGGTCATTCTCAGTGTCCTGCAGGGCATGCCTCAGACAGCTAGTACTGGAACTCACTCGGGAGGAGCAGTCTTAGACCTGGTACTCTCAAATGGAGGTGGAGAGAGGGTCAGAGATTTAAACGGGGTAGCCATCTGGGAACTAGCGACCACCAAACAGTGTGGTTCACAGTTAACAGAGCAGTAGAATCTAGCCAACAAAGGCAAAGGTACTGGACTTTAGGAGGGTGGACTTTGCCAAAATGGGTTAGTGCCTAAGGAATGCACCAGCAAATGGGCAGGAAGGAGGGTGGAAGAACAATGGGAAAAATCAAACTGCCATCACAGAGGCAACAAGCCTTTGTGTGACTCAAATAAAACAAAATGAAGTAAAAAAATACAAACAAAAAAAAAAAAACCACTATGGTTCTCAAAGGAAGTGGCAGGGAAGGTTAGGGAGAAAAAGTTGGCATTCAGGAAGTACAAGGAATCACAGAAGGAGCAGGACAAGGAACTGTATCAATTAAAGCAGAAGGAAGCGGGGAAGGCAGTCAGAATAGCAAAGGCCCAAACTGAGGAAAAGATAGCCAGCTCATTTAAGAAGGGGGATAAAACCTTTTATAGGTACATCAGGGAGCGAAGGAAGACCAAGGGAGGGATAGTGAGGCTTAATGGAGGAGAGGCGGGCAGAGGGTGTATATGAAAAGGCAGAGATGCTGAGCCAATACTTCTGCTCAGTATTCACAAAAGAAGAAGATGGGGAGGTACCTAAACCAAACAATAGAAGCACTCTGGACAGGGGGTCGATATCAGTCCATTCACAGAAGGAAGGGTCCTGAAAGAATTCTTAAAACTCAAGGTGGACAAAGCAATAGAACCTGATAGGATTCACCCCAGAATTCCAAAAGAACTAAGGAGAGACCTAGTGACACCACTGACTACCCTTTTAACAAATCATGGGAGGATGGTGAGATACCTGGGGACTGGAGGAGGGCAGATGTGATTCCTCTTCATAAAAGTGGGAGCAAGGCAGAGGCAGGAAACTACAGACCAGTTAGCTTGACCTCAGTGGTAGGGAAAATGATGGAATCACTTCTGAAAGAAAGTATTGTTGAGTACCTAGAGGCCAGCGGGGCACAGGACCCAAAGCAGCATGGATTCACAGCAGGAAGGTCATGTCAGACGAATCTAATAAGTTTCTTTGACTGGGTGACCAAAGTGGTAGACCAGGGAGGGGTTGTGGATATGGCCTACCTAGACTTTAGCAAGGCATTTGACACAGTCCCACACAAAAGATTAATAAACAAGTTAGCCAGCCTGGGAGTGGGTCCCAGGGTGGTAGCCTGGACAACAAACTGGCTGGACAACAGGACACAGAGGGTGATAGTAAACGGAGTACACTCTGAAGAAAGGGGGTTACTAGAGCGTACCACAGGGTTCAGTACTGGGACCGGTCCTCTTTAGTGTCTTTATAGGAGACATTGCTGAGGGGCTGAAGGAAAAGTATGCCTCTTTGCAGACCCCACAAAGATCTGCAACAGGGTTAATACACAAGGGGGTAGAAGGATGAGAAGGGACTTAGCAAGGTTGGAGGAATGGTCAAAATATGGCAGCTAGATTCAATACAAAAGTGCAAAGTAATGAAACCGGGAAACAAAACCCAAGGGAAGAGTACACAATGTGTGTGTGTGGCGAAGTACTAACAACAACAGAAATGAATGGGACCTGGAGATAGTCATATCAGATGACCTTAAGGTAGGTAAGCCATGTGAGAAGGCAGTAAGGAGGGCTATGGGGATACTGGGATGTGTAGGGAGAGGCATCACCAGTAGAAAACAGGAAGTTGGTATCCCTCTGTATAGACAGTTGGTGAGATCCTATCTGGAGTACTGCATACAGTTCTGGAGACCCATCCCCGCAGGGACATAGAAAGGATGGAGGCAGTCCAGAGGAGGGCAAATAAAATGGTGCAGGGTCTGCAACTGAAGCAATATGAAAAAAGACTAAAAGTGCTTAATATTTATACCCTAGAGGAAAGGGTGGGGAGGACATGATAGAAACTTTCAAGTATCTCAAGGAAATCAACAAAGTCCAAGACGGGAACATTTTTCAGAAAAAGAGATATGCAAGAACAAGAGAGCACAATTTGAAGACAGAGTGGGGACGGCTTAGGGGCAACATGAGGAAGTATTTTTTCTTGGAGAGGGTGGAGGACACATGGAACCACCTTCCTGAGGAGGTCGTGGGGTCAAAAACAGTGGTAGAATTCATAAATGCATGGGACGGACATAAGGCAGTTATAATGAGGGGTAGAAGGAAGTAGGCTGTTGGTTAACTAGAACCTGCAGCTTATCTAGTAGGTAGGGAAATGGGCAGACTAGGTGGGCCAAGCGGTCCTTATCTGCTGTCAAAGTCTATGTTTCTATGTATGTTTCTATGTACCCGCACAAGGCCCAAGAATGCCCCCATGACACCCTGCCATGACCGCTCATGCACAGGGTGGGGTGGTCAGTTGCAGACCCGATGGGTGTAACATTCAAGGTTTTGTCCAGGGACAGTGCCATACAGCCATCTAGCCAGGTGGCAGTGCACCTGTGTGAATGGCACAGGCAATGTCCTGTGTAGGCCCCACCTCGCACAGCCTCAGCCATGGCTGGCGGCACCTGGCCCCTGCCATGTGGGATGGCCGGGTCACAGTCTGCCACATGCTGCACGTGGGCATGGATGGCACTTCAAGGTTGGACAGTGCGGCATGACTGGACACTGCGCACAGGCCGGTGGGTGGGCCAGACCACCAGTGCAGTGATACACCCCCGCCAAACAAATATGCCTCCCTGGTGCAACAGCACAGTAACAGTGTGCCTGGGCCATGGCACCGCCTGTCTGGGCTGGTATGGGTTACGTGTTGGCAACATAGCTGTGATACCTGTGACTGGTACCAGACACTCTGTGCACCCGTGGTGTGGCCGCTGGCACACTGTCCATGCAACTACGCCTATAACACAGGATTACAGAACCTCGCATACCGCACAGTCTGTGACACACCTATGTGACCCTGTGGTACACCATGCCACTGGGTGCACAACAGTACCTCTGTAGTGGCACACAGCCCGCCTCAATGCATGCATGGTGGTGTGTGTCCCAACCCCACCCAGCTGTGGCAGCTGCACGCACATATGTGGTTGTCTGTGTGGCCCGACTGCAACTGGCACAGGCCTGTTCCGCAGGGGCTGATGAGGGAATGGCAATGGCCTGTGCAGTGCAGGCATGCTGGCATGTGCCATGAACAGTACCGCTGAGAGGTCCAGAGGAATTGAGGTGTACCCCCAGATGCTTCTCAGCACAGGGGCCATCCCACCCCATGCCCCGTCCCAGAGCCCTGACTCACATCCCCCCCACATGGGCAGGGTGTCACCCACCCAGCTACTGTGAAGTGCCTGCATGCCGCTACCCAGTTGCCATGGCCACTACATGCCCATCACCGCTGTTCATGGTGTGCATCCCACCAAAGGGTATCACAGTGATCTGGCCATGTGGCCCACATGTGGTAGGCACCCCCACCCTGAGTCCCACAACATCCTCAGGGGTGGGAGGGGCTGTGACCCATCAAGTCGAAGACACAGCCATATTATGTCTGGCCACATCACAGGCTTAGGGAGGGCCTTCATGGCCTAACTGCATAGGATAGTGATGGACCACACAGGCAACAGTCACCACCAACATGTGGCCAGTCCAGTACACCCGCCACATAGTGGCGTGTTGCTGTAACATGCCCCCATATCCCTTCCTACCCCCACAACATAGCCTCTGGTACTGTCCACAGCCATGGCACATTATGCATCAGTTCCCTGACTGTCCACCTTTGGGAGGGCCATGCCTGTGCACCGCCCTCCCATTCCACAGTACAAGGACTGTACCCCATTGCACCGCACAGGGGTTCCCCATGCCACACTGCGGACACCTGTGTAGCACACATTGTTGGCCTACGGGTGCATCACTCCATTGGACATGCTGCCTGTCATTATGTCAGTCACCCAGAGACAGGCATGTGGAACATGGACGGGGGTGCAGCCAGACAGTGCCGTATTGTACATGCTAACACAATGTCCTTCCCCAATCTGTATCAGGTACCCACCCCCTCCAAATGCTCCCCCCTCCAAACATGTATGACTGCTGTCTGAAGTCCCCTCTACAGCCAACAGTGGCCATATATGTGCCTCCCCTACACAGCAGATGTATCTACAGTGGCGCTGGCAGTGGCCTACAGGAACACATACTACGGATCACAGTGCTAATGCAATGTGAACAGCATATGGAACATGACAGGCACTCCACATGTCTGTACACAACTGTGTACAGTGTGTATGCCTGTCTACACCCTTGTACATGTCTTCTACAGTACAACAGTGGCCTGTGCCCCACGGCAGGATTTATTTAACTCTAATAAGTGATTAGTTATTACTCATACAGGTTCTCATTTGCTGTGACAATGCATAGCACTTGCCTCACTGTGTAGCAAACAAAACACCTGTAGGATACCTATATTAATGCATTCTGTACAGTTACTATTGTCCCAAGGAAACAACTGCTAATCAGTTAATTCCCTGCCATGGTGATGTCTGTTGCAGTTCTCCACATGCAGGCCATGGGTTCCACAGTATGACAGGCACTGTACAACAAATGGGCTATTTATGGCACAGAGTTATGCATGCCTGTTCCAGTCCCTCATGCCAATAACAGATGTAGTAGGGGTATATGGGGGGGCTGCTGTGGTCCAGTACTCACCTGTCTGCTGAGTTTCTGTCCCTGTCCAAGTCCTGCTGGCACTGTACATATGTAGTTCTCTCCAACTGCCAGGACTGTAATCCCTGTACCACTACACAGTGCCAGGGCCTTTCCGCTCACAACCACACACACTCCACATGCTTTTTGCACGTGTATCGCATGTCGTACGTCATGGATGCGCATATGTGGCATATGCAACAGCAATTGCATTGTGCAATGCCGCTGTCCAGAATGGCTTCTGCGATGTGCGGATGCAGCTTACCTGTTGTCACGCATATGCATATGCGCTATGTGGCAGTGACACACTTGCGGAATGGGTGTGGGTGGCCCTGCTTGTGTGGTACCTGTGCCTACAGGGCTCCCTGTGCATATGTGTGTGTGTGTGTGTGTGTGTGTGTGTGTGTGTGTGTGTGTGTGTGTGTGTGTGTGTGTGTGTGTGTGAGACACCCGGACGGGGGCTGTGGCAGGCAGTTGCCCATTGGCTGTGGCACACATAGAGCAATGTTGCACACGGGGAGCACACCCTACCCAACATGGTCCCATTAAGGCCCTAGCAATGCAATGACAAAGTGACAACACACCATAGGGTTAAGGTGCAAACGCTTATTTACATGGTGATCATTACACACGGTACCCATTGCACAGTGCACCCCAGGTCCACCCAACACACGTGCCCACACACACCCATGCACACAGTCATGCATATATATATATATATATATATATATATATATATATACACACACACACACACACACACACACACACACACACACACACACACACACACACACACACACCCATGTGACTGCACAATGTCCCCCTATGGACATGTGCCCCCTGCCATGCATATGGCCCTACACCCCCATTGCAGCCCTACCCAACACCCCACCCAACAATTCCCCTGCTGCACAGGTTCCCCAGGTGACTCACAGCTGTCTGCCATGTGCACGCCATCCTTGCACTGACCCCTCCGGTGCCGGGTGCTGTGCTGTGGGGGACCCTGCTGGTCTGGTGGGCTGTGCATTGCCCTGGTGGATCTCCCCTGGCATCACACCCTGTGGGCCTGTGTTTGCCCCCACAGGTGGTCTGCTGTGCCTCCACCCACACAAGCCTCGTGCCTCTGTGTCACCTGTGGTAGTGGCCATGCCAGGGCTGCACGGTGTGTTTTCCCCATCTTGTGCTGAGCACCTCAGGTCCTGTGCAGCCTGTGGGGCACCCTCCTCAGTGTGCCCACCACCCTGTGCATGCCCCGTGACTGACCCCATACCCGTGGGACTGTGTGTGATGCTCGGCCCGGCCTGTGCCTGTGTTGCCGGTACACCTGTGTGCACCAACATTGTCGCATCCTGGCACTGTCCTGCACCCGGGTCAGTGTGGGCAGTGCCTGGCTGGGCATGTGACTCTGGCAGCATGACTGGTGGGTGGATGGGTACTGATGCCTGGGCCTGGGGTGGGGGAGGAGTTTCCACTGGCTCTGGTAGCTGTGTCTGGGTGCTGGACTGAGTGGTGGCCGGGGGTGCCATCAGCTGGGCCAGGTCTTACAGGTGGTGCAGTGGCAGCAGTGCACACCCTATGGCCTACATGGCTGTGGCCATGGCTGTATCCTGGTGCTGCTGGTGTGCCAGCATGTTCTCCAGGCCTGTGATGAGGTGGCCCATGATGACCATCTGGCATGGCACAGTGCCAGATGCCCTGTATGGCATTCCCCAGGCCAGCCATGCATGCCGCTGTCTCGTGAATGTCTGCAGGGTGCCAGAGTGCTGGTTAGCTGCAGTTCCATGCAGGTGTGGTGCTCCCACATGCCCTGCTGTATGTTCACCAGCTCCTGCCTGCAGTCCCCCTGGCTGACCAGCACCGACTGGCAGTAGTCCCTGATGTAGGCTGGTGGGGACAGCTGGTCCTGCAGCACCTGGATGGCCTCATCCAACTCATCCTCAAGTCCATGTGCGCTCAGTGGGCTGAGCAGCCCTATGCCAGTGTCCTCAACCACCGGCAGGTCTTGTTCTGACACCTCCCACTCGACCGCGGGCATCTGCTCCACCTCCACAAATGTGGCGGCACTGCTGGTTGTGTCCTCGGTGGTCCCCTGCTGTTCCCATGGTGTTCCAGCTGCATCTTCCTCACTGCTGTCCACCACCTCTTCTGCCATGGGGCTGTCACCATCCCCACTCCTCTCAGACTCAGACATCTGCTCTGGTGTTCCTGCCAGAGGTGTGCTGGTGGCAAGGCTGCCTCCAGCATCTGTTGGCTGCCGTCATCAGGCGACACCATGCTGGTGGCCTGGCCGTGCGGCACCTTCCTGGCCTCTGCTGCTGCTCCCGCCCTCCGGCTCCATTGAGGCCAACTGTGCCAGCTGCCACTGCACCTGTTGGATGGGAAATGTGTTAGTGTGTCCCCGCATCACAGTGTGCCCTACCTGCCTGATCAGTGTTTCCTCACAGGTCTGCTTGGCGTGGTGCTCTGGCATTGCACCCACCACATCTCTGTGCTGTTCCACCTACTGTATGCCTCCACTGTACATGTGTCCTGCACTGATGACATGGACCATCACCATTGCTGCCCTTGCTGTGCTGTCCATCCTGGTACGGCAACTCTGGCTGTCCCACAGCTGCTTGGTACTGCTTCCCACTGCACAGTGACACTGTGCATGGGCACGCCCATGGGCCTCACTGTGCTGCAGGGGCCTGCACCACTGGGTGCCTACAGATTCCATGCCAGCCATTTATGGCCCCTGTGGCCCTCACCTGTACTCAGCAGACACTGGGACGGTGATCCATGCCCCCTCCCTACTGCCCAGCATAATGCCAGTGCATGGCTCCCTCCAGCACACGGTGCTGATCACAGCACCCCCTAGTGCAACCCAGCCCATCCCTCAGCATGCCCCCCCAACAGTTCACAGTGCAGGACACTCAGTGCAGCCCAGCCGATCCCTCAGCATGCTCCCCCCCCAAACAGTTCACAGTGCAGGACACACAGTGCAGCCCAGCCCATCCCTCACCATGCTCCTCCAACAGGTCACAGTGCAGAACACACAGTGTAGCCCAGCCCAGCCCTCAGCATGCTCCCCCCCTCAACAGTTCACAGTGCAGAACACACAGTGCAGTCCAGCCCAGCTTGTTCCTCAGCATGCTCCACCCTAACAGTTCACAGTGCAGGACACAAAGTGCAGTCCAGCCCATCCCTCAGCATGCTCCCCCAGCAGTTCACAGTGCAGAACACACAGTGCAGTCCAGCCCATTCCTCAGCATGTCCCCCAACAGTTCACAGTGCAGGACACACAGTGCAACCCAGCCCATCCCTCAGCATGCTCCCCCAGCAGTTCACAGTGCAGAACACACAGTGCAGCCCAGCCCATGCCTCCAGCATGCCCCCCTCAACAGTTCACAGTGCAGAACACACAGTGCAGCCCAGCCCATCCCTCAGCATGCTCCCTCCAACAGTTCACAGTGCAGGACACAGTGCAGCCCAGCCCATCCCTCAGCATGCTCCCCTCAACAGTTCACAGTGCAGGACACACAGTGCAGCCCAGCTCATCCGTCAGCATGTCCCCCCAAGAGTTCACAGTGCAGGACACACAGTGCAGCCCAGACCATCCCTCAGCATGTCCCCCCAACAGTTCACAATGCAGGACACACAGTGCAGTCCAGGCCATCCCTCAGCATGTCTCCTCAACAGTTCACAGTGCAGGACACACAGTGCAGCCCAGCCCATCCCTCAGCATGCTCCCCTCCAACAGTTCACAGTGCAGGACACAGTGCAGCCCAGCCCATCCCTCAGCATGCTCCCCTCAACAGTTCACAGTGCAGGACACACAGTGCAGCCCAGCCCATCCCTCAGCATGCTCCTCCAACAGTTCACAGTGCAGGACACAGTGCAGACCAGCCCATCCCTCAGCATGCTCCCCTCCAACAGTTCACAGTGCAGGACACAGTGCAGCCCAGCCCATCCCTCAGCATGCTCCCCTCAACAGTTCACAGTGCAGGACACACAGTGCAGCCCAGCCCATCCCTCAGCATGCTCCCTCCAACAGTTCACAGTGCAGGACACAGTGCAGCCCAGCCCATCCCTCAGCATGCTCCCTCCAACAGTTCACAGTGCAGAACACACAGTGCAGCCCAGCCCATCCCTCAGCATGCTCCTCCAACAGTTCACAGTGCAGGACACAGTGCAGTCCAGCCATCCTCAGCATGCTCCCTCCAACAGTTCACAGTGCAGGACACACAGTGCAGCCCAGCCCATGCCTCAGCATGCTCCCCCTCAACAGTTCATAGTGCAGAACACACAGTGCAGCCCAGCCCATCCCTCAGCATGCCCCCTCCAACAGTTCACAGTGCAGGACACACAGTGCAGCCCAGCCCATCCCTCAGCATGCTCCCCCTCAACAGTTCACAGTGCAGGACACACAGTGTAACCCAGACCATCCCTCAGCATGCTCCCCCAGCAGTTCACAGTGTAGGACACACAGTGCAGCCCAGCCATCCTCAGCATGCCCCACCCCAGCAGTTCACAGTGCAGAACACAGTGCAGTCCAGCCCATTCCTCAGCATGTCCCCCCAACAGTTCACAGTGCAGGACACAGTGCAGCCCAGCCCATCCCTCAGCATGCCCCCAACAGTTCACAGTGCAGGACACAGTGCAACCCAGCCCATCCTCATCATGCCCCCAGCAGTTCACAGTGCAGAACACAGTGCAGTCCAGCCCATTCCTCAGCATGTCCCCCAACAGTTCACAGTGCAGGACACACAGTGCAACCCAGCCCATCCTCAGCATGCTCCCCAGCAGTTCACGGTGCAGAACACACAGTGCAGCCCAGCCCATCCCTCAGCATGCTCCCCTCAACAGTTCACAGTGCAGGACACACAGTGCAGCCCAGCCCATCCTCAGCATGCCCCCCTCAACAGTTCACAGTGCAGGACACACAGTGCAGCCCAGCCCATCCCTCAGCATGCTCCCTCCAACAGTTCACAGTGCAGGACACAGACACACAGTGCAGCCCAGCCCATCCCTCAGCATGCCCCTCAACAGTTCACAGTGCAGAACACAGTGCAGTCCAGCCCATCCCTCAGCATGCTCCCCCAACAGTTACAGTGCAGGACACAGCAACACACAGTGCAGCCCAGCCCATCCCTCAGCATGCCCCCAACAGTTCACAGTGCAGAACACAGTGCAGTCCAGCCCATCCCCAGCATGCCCTCAACAGTTCACAGTGCAGACACACAGTGCAGCCCAGCCCATCCTCAGCATGCTCCCTCCAACAGTTCACAGTGCAGGACACAGTGCAGCCCAGCCCATCCCTCAGCATGCCCCTCCAACAGTTCACAGTGCAGAACACACAGTGCAGCCCAGCCCATCCCTCAGCATGCTCCCCTCCAACAGTTCACAGTGCAGGACACAGTGCAGTCCAGCCCATCCCTCAGCATGCTCCCCTCCAACAGTTCACAGTGCAGGACACACAGTGCAGCCCAGCCCATGCCTCAGCATGCTCCCCCCCTCAACAGTTCATAGTGCAGAACACACAGTGCAGCCCAGCCCATCCCTCAGCATGCTCCCCTCCAACAGTTCACAGTGCAGGACACACAGTGCAGCCCAGCCCATCCCTCAGCATGCTCCCCCTCAACAGTTCACAGTGCAGGACACACAGTGTAACCCAGACCATCCCTCAGCATGCTCCCCCCCAGCAGTTCACAGTGTAGGACACACAGTGCAGCCCAGCCCATCCCTCAGCATGCCCCACCCCAGCAGTTCACAGTGCAGAACACAGTGCAGTCCAGCCATTCCTCAGCATGTCCCCCAACAGTTCACAGTGCAGGACACACAGTGCAGCCCAGCCCATCCCTCAGCATGCCCCCAACAGTTCAGATGCAGGACACAGTGCAACCCAGCCCATCCCTCATCATGCCCCCCAGCAGTTCACAGTGCAGAACACAGTGCAGTCCAGCCCATTCCTCAGCATGTCCCCCAACAGTTCACAGTGCAGGACACACAGTGCAACCCAGCCCATCCCTCAGCATGCTCCCCCAGCAGTTCACGGTGCAGAACACACAGTGCAGCCCAGCCCATCCCTCAGCATGCTCCCCTCAACAGTTCACAGTGCAGGACACACAGTGCAGCCCAGCCCATCCTCAGTCATGCTCCCCTCAACAGTTCACAGTGCAGGACACACAGTGCAGCCCAGCCCATCCCTCAGCATGCTCCCTCCAACAGTTCACAGTGCAGGACACAGCAACACACAGTGCAGCCCAGCCCATCCCTCAGCATGCCCCCCAACAGTTCACAGTGCAGAACACAGTGCAGTCCAGCCCATCCCTCAGCATGCTCCCTCCAACAGTTCACAGTGCAGGACACAGCAACACACAGTGCAGCCCAGCCCATCCCTCAGCATGCCCCCCCAACAGTTCACAGTGCAGAACACAGTGCAGTCCAGCCCATCCCTCAGCATGCCCCCCAAAAGTTCACAATGCAGGACACACAGTGCAACCCAGACCATCCCTCAGCATGCTCCCCCAGCAGTTCACAGTGTGGACACACAGTGCAGCCCAGCCCAGCCCTCAGCATGCCCCCCCAACAGTTCACAGTGCAGGACACACAGTGCAGCCCAGCCCATCCCTCAGCATGCCCCCCAACAGTTCACAGTGCAGGACACACAGTGCAGCCCAGCCCATCCCTCAGCATGCCCCCCAACAGTTCACAGTGCAGGACACACAGTGCAGCCCATCCCATCCCTCAGCATGCCCCCCAACAGTTCACAGTGCAGGACACAGTGCAACCCAGCCCATCCCTCATCATGCCCCCCAACAGTTCACAGTGCAGGAGACACAGTGCAGCCCAGCCCATCCCTCAGCATGTCCCCCAACAGTTCACAGTGCAGGACACAGTGCAGCCCAGTCCATCCCTCAGCATGCCCCCCCCCAACAGTTCACAGTGCAGGAGACACAATGCAGCCCAGCCCATCCCTCTGCATGCACCTCTTCCAGTTTCTTCGGCCTGTGTCTGCCTATCCATGGTTGCCCATGGGTTGTTCCTTTGCACTACTGCACATGGCAGCTGCACACATGCCTGTCCCTGGCCTGCCTCTCGCTGTTTTCTGGTTCCTTGGCCCACTCTGTGGCCAGCTGTGGCCATGTGGCAGTCCTGTGGCATGCCTCCCACCATTGCGTAGCCGCCTACACATTGCCACCCTACTCTCCCTATCTTGCTGTTGGCATGGGTGCTGTTGCCCTGTCTGGCCTGTCCTGTACATTGCTGGTTGTTTCTTCCTACCTGTGGCCGTCCGCTGTCTGCATGTGTCCAGCTGTGTGACACCAACAATGCTTTGCAGGCTGAGGTATGCTGCTATCCTCCTCTCAATGGTGCTGGGTGGGTCTGCCCCCTGTGCCCTGGGCACTGCACCTATTCTGTGCTATCTTGCGCTTCACCAGGCGCTTCAGTTCATTCCATTTTTTCTGCACATCTCTTACTGTCCTGCGCTGTGCAGCAATGGCATTGACCCTGTGTGCCACCCTGTCCCATGCCCTCTTCCATTTCTCTCTCTTCTTGGCATCCTCTCTGCAGCCCATGAGGAGTGCATGGTGGTGATCTATCTGCTTCACCAGGGTGTTAACCTCCTCATGGCGAAAGTTCCTCTTCCTTCTCTGCCATTCCGCTGCAGCTTGTGCCATTGCTGTGGCGTATCTGCTTGTGTATATGTTGGGCCACTACTGTGTTGTGCTTTTTTATATGGTGTATCTTGCGTGTTGCAACTTACTTAATTGCGTTTGGCGTATTCTCGCAGGTTCTACAATCGCACGTATCTCGCATGTCGCAGTTGCTATTGCATTATCTTACGCAACTGCATTTCTTGCATCTGGAGTATTTCTCTTTCTAGAATCAGGCCCCCTATATTCATGTAAATGTCCTCAGTAATAAATAATGAGGAGGAGAAATCTATATTGAATGCAAACAGAATTGCACCTAAATGTAATGTTTTTCAAAGATTTCATTGCAGCGTCAGCAGCTCTTTAAAGACAGTATCCCCTTTGGTTAATGTTTGTGGATTAGATGAAATTGTTAAAATGCAGTATTGGTCAATTTTAACAGCAAGCTGAAGAATGCCGAGAGAAGGTTACTCCACAAGGGTCACACATTACATGGCATATAGAACCACTAGAGGGGCCTTACTAATCACTAAGCAGTAGGTAACAGATACAGCTAGCAACATAACAGAAACCTAATGCAACTATCTGGCTTGGGTGACAAAACAAGCTAATAAGCACAATTTATTCTCTTGTGGTTGTTCTAGGATGCTCTGTCAGATATAATCAGAGCTGTCCACTTTCTCTCTCGGTTTTCAGCACTCATGGGCCTTCTGCTTCGGTGCATGCACTCACTTTACACTCATCTGGGCTTTATTCCCTAATGGTCACATTTCACTAACTGCACTTGCATTTGACTTTACTATAAATATTAGTGATAGATCACTCATGCAGCTGGTCTGAAGAAGGGTCATGCCCTAAAATGTCACCATGCACCACACTGTCTCATTTCTAACATACACCTGGAGAGTTACCTGCACAGCAGATTGGAGTACTTGGCTTGTTTTCTCAAACTGATCCTCAGTTGCTTTACTGAAGGATGATGACTGTTTCATGCAGCTCACAGTGCAATACTAGTGTGTTGGCTCTCTCAGAACACTGTTTTTGTCATCTTGACATCTTGAAGAATTGCCTAGCCACAGGATTGGTCATTTCAGGCAACAATAAATGTTTCTTTTTCAGTACAGAACTGTTTCTCTGCTATACAACTGTGGGATCCTGCCCACCCTGGCAATGCGAACAGTTTCATAATGACATACGAACATATGAAGACAACAGCAAGAGAAGGCCATTTGGTCCATCTAGTCTGCTCGAATTGCAGGGTCCACAGCTTGAGCTACTGTCCCTGCCCTCCCTCTTCACTCCTCCTATCCTCCCTACCCATGAACCTTACATTACCCCATGCCTATCCCAGCCTCTCTTGAAGCCGCCCACTGTCTTCAATCAGACCACTACTTCTTTTGCAGCACATTCCAAGTGTCCACCACCCTCTCTATGAAGAAGTGCTTCCTGACCTCCCTCCTAATCCCCCCTCCATCTTAAGACTGTGCCCCCTTGTGTTATGGTTGCCACTTAGCTTAAGGAGACCCTCCTTATCCACCTTAGTTATCCCTTTCAAGTACTTGAAGGTCCCAATAATGTCCTCCCTCTCTCTCATTTGCTCCAGGGAGTACATGTTCAGTGTCCTAAACCTCTCCTTGTATGCCTTACCCTGCTGACCTGCTATCATCTTTCATTACTCTTTCTGGTAATTCATAAGAAATTTGGGCTTATCCTTTTCCATGATTTTGTGTGTTTTGCATTGAGTTTGGATTCTGCACAATGCACTTTATGCATACTAACACTTTGTTTAATTGCGGCAGCTTTGTCTTTTTAAATTAATGGAATAGTAATAGCACACAATACATTCAGGGTCACAGATGTGTATTTTTGAGCTGTGTATGTCCAAGCAGGACATGAAGTATATCCACCTAGCCCTTTAATTAGTCTGTAAATCTTTTTACGCTTACATTGATATGCTCAGTTTTGACCCTCAACTTCCCTTATTCTATAGGGGTCTAACTAAAACATTTGAAATCTGGCAAATTTCGTATCTGAACAAAATACAGAGCTTGGTAAATCCTAGGTGGACCAAGGGGGAACAGTTGATGTTGCCTACCTTGACTTCAGCAAAGCTTTCGATACTGTTCCACATAGAAGATTGATTAATAAGCTGGGTAGGCCCGGGTGGGTCAGAAGTTGGTCAACTGGGTATCAAACTGGTTGACGGGCAGAAAACAGAGTGGTGGTAAACGGTATACAGTCAGAAGAGATGCAAGTCATAAGTGGGGTACCTCAGGGATCTGTCCTGGGGCCAGTCCTCTTCAATATCTTCATCAGTGACATTGCAGATGGACTGGAGGGTAAGGTTTGTCTGTTTGCAGATGACACCAAAATCTGCAACAGAGTAGATGATCCAGATGGGGTGGGCAGAATGAGAAGAGATCTTGATAAACTAGCAAAATGGTCGGAAGAGTGGCAACTGGGGTTTAATGCAAAGAAGTGCAAGATCATGCACACAGGGAAGAGAAACCCTGAAGCCACCTATAGGCTGGGAGGGGAGTTGCTGGCGTCACAAGGGAAGAAAAGAGACTTGGGCATCATCATTACTGATGACCTGTAATCATCCACACAGACCACTAAAGCAGTAGGTAAGGCTAGGGGGATGTTAAGGTGTATTAGTAGGGGTATCACAAGTCGGAAGAGGGAGGTAATAATCCCTCTTTATAAGACACTGGTTAGGCCCCATCTGGAGTACTGCATGCAGTACTGGAGGCCACACCTTCACAAGAACATTAACCAAATTGAGGCAGTCCAGAGAAGGGCAACCAAAATGGTGCAGGGACTGCATCAGAAAACATACGAGGACAGATTAACGGAGCTCAATATGTATACCCTAGAGCAAATGAAGGAGAGAGGTGATATGATTGAAACATTCAAACACCTTAAGGGCATTAACAAGGTGAAAGAGTCTAATGTGTTTCAATATAAGAAAAATAGCAGAACAAGAGGACACAGAATGAGATTAGAGGGAGGACGATTAAGGGGTAATGTGAGGAAGTTCTTTTTCACAGAAAGGGTGGTGGATGCATGGAACGGCCTACCTCAGGAAGTGGTGGATATGAATACAGTGTAGGGCTTCAAACAGGCATGGGATAGGCATAAGGGAGCAATATAGATGAGTATGAATAGATAGGCCACTGACAGAGCAAAGGCCAATGGCATATTTATAAGGTAGAAAAAGAAATGGGCAGACTGGATGGGCCTTGCAGTCCTTATCTGCCATCAACTTCTATGGTTCTATGTTTCTATGTTTCTAGTAGATGGGAGGTATATCTTATATAAAATTTAATAGCCCCCCCCCCAGTTGATTAGCTACTGTATATGCACTTTGTTCAATCCTGCTATTAGTGTGCTATCTTCAAGGACAGTACTAACTTAGTAATGCCCTGTTTTGAAATCCTCAAAGTATATGATTATCCATACAGTGCATATAAGACGTTTTAGCTACATTTCTATAGAATATTCATTTTGGATCAATTGTCAGTGTCTTTCACTGTTGAACAATTGATTTTCGGGTTGGATTTATTATTGCTGAATGGTCCAGTGGATACGGTGCAATATTTCTAGCTGCTCTTAGAACTGATTCATGTTATAGTGGATTTCCATACTGGCCAGTTCAATGCTGACTTTGCAATAGACCAAGAATTTAAGCAGAATGTTTGCCTTCTATGAAGTTTGCACATTTTCTCCAAGTTGCTTATAAAGAACTGCTGCTGACATTGTACTTGAGAAAAGACTGTTTATACCACAATTCCAGAGCTAGGAAAAAAAAGCTTTTTTGCAACTGAGATATTTATTGAGGCCTGAATTTATTGTATTCTTGGAAATTATGTTTTGTCTTATACATTCTCTTTTCAAATATTTGCAGAATTTTTGATATTTATCTGGGTGACCATGAGATTTATTATGCATATCTGAGAAAGCTAGTATTACACTTTCATCTAGTGCTAACCTGGTCCCAGTAATTCTTGTTCTTATTATACTTGCCCTAGTGAACGAATACAGTAGACACTGGAAGGTATTAAGGAATGTTCCCACCTTGGCCAAATATTCAGCATAGGTGAAGATCACAGGGTAACAAACAGCTGAGTACCCAACCAGGTGGACTTTGAGTCTCATTTCCAGAGATATTTTGAATCTACATGGTTGCCCTGCATTATATTTCTTTAGATAATGAAAATGTAATGTCTGTAAATATGCCATTACGGGTCCAAGACTCAGCATACCAAGATTAAAGATTGGCATTGAATTTCTCATCATACTGGTGGTAAGACAGTTTTTGGTCTACCTTGCAGGGTTTTTATGCTACAAATCCTACATGGTGAAAAGCACAAATTCACTGAATTGTCACATCCAGGATATGTAAGGGCAACAAAACTGAGAACCATTGAAAATGCCCTGAGTGCACACATCAGCAGTTGTCACAGCAGTGATTACCAGTGTTTCAGATTTGTAGAAATAGATGATATTCCAGTTTTGCTAAAGATGATGACACTTTGCTTCAAAAGAAAATGTGGGCAGATTTCTATCTAGGCTGCATCCTCATTTATGGATTAAATGATCATTTTCATTATGCACTGCTTTAATCAGATATATTTGCGTCCTATTTCAGAAGTCTATAATGAACATAGAGAAATGTGTATTTGACACTGGGTCTCTTTTTGTTTTGCAGGAAACTGGGAATACATCTTAGATTAGGGTGAAGGTACTTGAAGTTTACCTTTTACAAACTGGGAAGGATGTGGGAGATAGCAGTGGAAAGTATTACAGAGCAGAGGGGCTAGTGATAAGTCTGCACTCTGTAGACAACAGCACAATGTAATAGGGCAGTGGGAAGGGCAAATGAGAAGCTGGGGTGCTAAGGAAAGGTGATTATCAGCCGGAGGAGAGAGGTGCTTCTGCCACTGTTAAGATTATTGTTTTGTCCACACCTGGAATTCTCTTTGTTGTTTTAGAGACTGCATTTGAATACGGATAGGGACAGGGTGGAAGTGGTACAGATGAGGGTAACCAAGATGATCCAGAGACTGCAAGGAAGGACTTACAAGGAGAAGTTGAATGCCCTAAACATGTACATGCTGGAAGTGAGATGGGAGAGATCGTTAATTTTTTTGCCTTTTTGTACAAGGATGGGGGGTTTTGTATATATTACAGCAATAGGAGGCACATCTGCCTTTGATGTGCAGGTGTACTGGTGCTTGCACCAACATTCTGACACTGACTGTGCACTCTTGGTACTGGTAGCAGTAATTAGAATTGAATGGAACCTGAGCTGAGGTAGGGACTCCTAATTTTGATGTCATGATGATGTACAGTAGGTACAAAGAGCAGCTCATAGGTAAATCAGGTGGATCGATAGTAAAATAATTCTACACAAACTATTGGGATTTGTGGCAGAAACTCACTGTGGAGGGACAGGGGGTTTGTGTTTACACTATTATGTTTGCTGGTTGTTAGGTCTGTGGATTTGGTTTTGTTTTATTTGGACATCTTGCTGGGGATGGAGGTTACCTACTGCATGAGTAGTAATGTCACCTTTCACATTTTTGGGACTTTAATCCTATGCTGCATAGCAGCTCAGATACTTGTGTTCAGGGTCACACTCATTGACATTTGCTTTTTCGGCTTGAGATTCCAAGCAACTTTTACGTCATCATCATCACCCTCACTTTTGTCTGTTTCTTTTTCAACTGTCTCCACAGTCTTGCCACCCCTTTCATCCTTGACAACTTTTCTGTCAACTACCTCCCCTTCTTAAATGTTGGAACTACTGTGGGGCAAGACTTGGTCTTAATCTTCCTGTCTTCCTCATCTGAAATTATGGCAGCCAAGTCAACTATTGTAATTCTGCCTCTATTTTGTGATGCTGAATGGCGAGTGTAGGTTACTATCACAGCTGGTAGTGATGAGCTCTGCTTTTTCTGATGAGAAGTCTCCTACTGTGACCTTTCCATTCCCTATCCTTTCTTTGATTCCATCTTATTATATACCATTGGTGTTCAAACTAAAGTGATGTGAGCACTCGGGTGCACAACAGTAATGTTGCTTCATGGCCCTACTCAGATATCTCTGATTGTTGTCTTGCACAGTCCACTAGTTTTCTTTTTTTTTTGCATAATATTTATTACTTTAGAAACAAAAGGCGGTGCCAGCCTGTTTGAGCAGAGGTTGAGTTGCTGCCCACATCGCCAGAGACCTGAGATTGGAAGCAAGCTCAGGTCGTCAGAAGCCAGCCAGGGGAGGAGGACTGAACATCCTATCAGGCACTCTTCTCCTCAGTGGATGGAGGGTTGTGCTTTCCTGCTGCAATACTGCTACTTGGATAACCACAGGTGGCAGAGCAAATCAAGAAGCATGCAGCTGCTCTGGGAGGGAAGTATGTGTGCACTGATGCATCTTGCTTGCCAGCACCTTTGACATTTGCATGCTCTTATTTATTTATTTGTGTAAAATCTGGTAATTGGGAAAGGCACACTGAGCCAAGACTCATTTCCAGGTGCAACCTGGGAAATAGGGAAGAGAGGAGGTACTTACATAAAGAGTAATTATAAACATCCAAAGTGCAGCAAACAAAATACAAAATACAAGGCAGTCAAAAGCAAAATGTGAATGACTTGACAGAGCAATGTATGGTAATATGCATGACTACAATGAACTATGTGTGCGCTAGAGTGCATCAAAATGATGCACCAACTTCTTGGTGGGAGGGAGCCTAAAATGGAAAGTGGAGCTGTCAGGAAGATGAAGTCCTGACCATTCCTACAACCAATTCAGGCCACTGACTTTGAAGTGAGCTTCCCAATGGCTCCAGGAGTGTGTCTGCCATAGTGACTGGTGATGTGGACTTTTGCTGCCATGAAACTGTAGACAGGACCCCATCTGGGGGGGGGGGGGCCCAGGAGGACCAATGTGGTGTGTTATGGATACCCTGAAGAGTCCTGAAGTGCAAAAGGGGAAGCAACTCTGAGGTCAGGTAGGTGACACTGGCAGTTGCAGAAGAAGGTCCAAACAGACACCCTGGAGTGGATTAAAAAAAGGTGCTATACCTAGGCAGTGAAATGCCCTGGACTGATGCATCATAGCCCTACAAAAATAACTCTGACTGTTATCTTGCTCAGCCTAAAAAGATTTGTTTGTTTGTTTATTTATTAATTATCATAGTGTTTCTTCCACCTTACATCCCTAGTCTCAGCAGCATATCCCCAGCCTCCTCAACAATCTGTCTTGTGGACTTATGGGATAACCTCCACATACACAGAGCCATATTGGCAGTGACCTGCCATATAGTGCCATGTGGTGTCTGTGGGGGATGCTGAATGAGTAGAGGCTGTTTCTTCCATTTGTTTCCCAGGAGCATCTGTGTGTGATGCAAACACATGTCTGTGTTGATGCACATGTGTTCTATGTCAGCACATGCCCCCAACATCTATTGGTCCTGGTGGTGCTGCCACCTGGCCTCTACCAGGTGGCAGGAAAGTGGTGGAGTCAGATTTCCTCCCCAAGGGAGGAGAAGCATCTTAGAATGCTTAATCCTCTGACCCACCCACCCAGCCCTCGAACAACCATGGTCTGTTCCTGAACCGGGGTTGCTGGCATGGCAGGAGGTAAAATGCCCAGTGCCTCAGCCTACCACACCACCAAGACAGCTGGCTAAGAGGAATTATTATATTATCATATTTATTCCTTCTTCTTTTTTTTATACTGATTTTTCTCCTTGGGGGAGGAAGGCAAGTTCTCAGCCCTATCCCCACTTCCTAGGACTGATGCCAATCTCACCTGACTTAGTGAAGCTGAATCTCCCATGAAGTTCCCCCTGTGGTGTAGGCAGGATGGGAAGGCTGTCCTCCCCCAGTACACAATTCAGAATTCCTCCAGATGTCACATGGCGTGGGCTGCTGGGGAGCAGGCAGGGCTTCATAAAGCCTGCCTTCCCCAATTTTCCTTGTTCTCCCTTCCTCTGCCATGGCTACACATAAGGACATTTATGTGGAGACACGATGCTCTGCAGAACTGTGGCCCATCCCATTGAGCCACTCAGGACCTGCACTACTCCTCCATCTGGGGCAGTCATAGGCTGAGTCAGCTGGTCATCTCTCCCAGGAGGGAGAGCTGTCCTTGGGATACTTGAGTCTCTCACACCCTGGCTGACCCCAAGTGACCAGGGTCCATTTAAACCTGGGTCACCAAGTGGTAGCAGGTAAGGTACTCAGCACCTCAGGCCTTCATGTGACCAGAAAGGCTCCACAGAAGGCCAACAAAATATGTGATCTTGAATAACCTGACCTCTACTGGAGACCAAGAGACTGCAGGCATTGCCTCCCAAACTCCCTCCAGCATGAACAGGCTAAGGGACACTTGGTTAACCCACTTCGGGTCCTCTTTTATCACATCCTTATTTCTCCTTTACACCATGGCCCCCATCTGACTGAGTCCACCAGCCCTTCCCCAGAATTTCCGGGCTTACCTTACGCCCGGTCCAGGAGCCGATGCCTGCGGAAAGTCAATCACCATCCTACTGCCAGCTGACTTTTCTGTTTTCTCCCCAGTTACCCGAGGACCCCAGGAGAGAAGGACGCATGCGTGTGGAGGCACGCATGCACCTTACAGCCCTCGTAATGGCCCTCCTCCTGCCTGCCCCATTGGCCTAATGCTGGCACCCTTGCTTGCGCAACCCCTTGGCCTCCACCAGGGGGCAGCCGTGAGTGAGGGATGCCTTTCCACCTCCCCGGAGAGGAGAGCTGCCTTGATGGCCACTCCATCCAACTCCCCCTGCCCCCCCGTGCCAATCTCTGATGCCCTGGGCATGATCCCAAACCCGGGTCGCCGGTGTGCCGCAAGGTGAGACGTCCAGTGCCTCAGCCCTCTGTGCCATTGGGCCGGCACTTTGGGGTCCTCTTGATCCAGCCCTCAAGGATCTTCTGAACCTTGAAAACTTGAGTAGTGTTAGTGAAGTCCAACACCCAGGTGAACCATGACAATCTTGCAGGTGCTGTCCCACTACCCCAGGCATCAGGCCCCACTGCTTAACCTCCAAAATGTAGCTGCATTACTGTTCTGCAGGAATTGACAAATTGCTAGGCCAACTTGCTTCCACTCAGATGGCATGAAAGTGTTCCACCCCATGATGATATGTCACTCTGGTCCGGGGCACAATATCATTAACTATCCACTCCCAGACCTCAAGCCTTACCACCTTCCACAGAAAAAGTTGGTGCACTAGGCAGATAGCTGCCTAGTTTCAGGCATGATCAATGAGGTTACAGACAGGGGGCCAGATTCTAGAAGGGTTACGCCTGGCATAACTGCAGTTGCACCAAGTAGAATGGCACATGTAGTAACTTATGCCAGTAGTTGCGACATGCACGATTCTATATAGTGGCCAGCGACATGGCGCAGGCCACTTGTGTCAAACAGCAATTACGCCGCATAACCCCTTGTGACGTGGCACTTGGGGTTTTACAGTAGCAGTTGCACCCCATTCTAGAAGGGCAGCCATAAAGTGCCCACATCGGGATTCTACAAGAACCCCCGGAGGATATCCGGCAACGTAAGTTATACCAGCATTTATCAGGTATAACTTACAGATGCCCCCTGGCATCCTGTAGACCCATTGGCTGACCAGTAGACAGTGCATGGTGTTCTTCTCCCCCATGCCCAGCACACTCCAGTGGGGCCCCATAGGGCTACCCATACCCCCAGCCCCCCGAAACACCCATTGGCACTGCCATTCCCCCACCCGTGCCGGCCGCATATGTGGCAAAATGCCAGCCCTGGTAGTCTAGTGCCCCCATGATCAGCATAAATACAGTACAATCCATCTATTCCTGGTAGTCTAGTGGCCCCCAAACTGTATAACAACATATTCAGTAGCCCTGTATCCCTGGTAGTCTAGTGCCCCCTGAACTGTATATAAACATATTCAGAGCCCCGTATCCCTGGTAGTCTAGTGGCCCCCGAACCGTATAATACTAGTTACGATCCCATATCCTGGTAGTACAGTGACCCCCACCCCCCACCCAGCCATGCTAGCCCACCCAGCACCTCCCACTCATCCCCAGCCAGTGACTGGCACAGCCCACCTCTCACCACCACGGCCAGCCGACACTGAGTTCAGTATCAGCACATACTGTAAAGACATGCTCAGAGGTTGGGGGGATTCCGGGATCATAACTAGTATTATACGGTTCGGGGGGGCACTAGACTACCAGGGATACGGGCCTCTAAATATGTTTTTGTACAGTTTGGGAGGGCACTAGACTACCAGGGATGTGGGGCTCTGCATATATTGTTATACAGCTTGGGGAGCACTAGACTACCGGGGTATATGCCGCATATGCAGCTGGTGACTCTAGGTCAGGCACGGGTGGGCAGTTGACAGTGCTGCTCCACTGTTACGGTTTATGACATGCAGGCCACGTACGCCCACAGTTCGGTGTATCTGGCTGTATGTAGTAAGTAGCAGGACTTAGCTGTGATGCTCCTGCCCCTTCCAGAATAGGGCGCAGGGTCAAAGTCACATATGTAGGTGGTGCAAGTTGTATTCAGTGGCAACTTGTACCACCCTTCTAGAATTGGGCCCAGGGGGGCCCAATTCTAAGACAGCAGATAGAGCAGTGCACAAATTATGCCAATGTGTAAGATACGCCAAACACCCTACGATATGTGAGTTGTGCCAGAGTCCAAGAGAGCCATGAGATATTCCAAGAAACGCTGGAATACACAAGTCACAACTAACACCACTACTGTATGTCACATCCCACAAGAGCGTGTAGCACTATGCAAGTCACAACTCATGACTATATAATTGTGCACAAGCTACAGGCATGTCGTAGGGGCTAGGAGATGGTGGGTAGTGGGGAGAGGCAGCAAGTAGCAAAAGCAAAAGAGTAACTTTACCCATGAAGAGATGGATATCCTCCTGGATGAACTGGAGGCAAGCCCAGACCTGCTGGGGAAGGGTGGTGAGTCGCAAGAACAGCTAAAGAGGAAGGCAGCATGGGATGAGGTAGTACAGAAGGTGAATCTGGTGGCACATGCGTTGTTGTACCATGTGGACCTGCAGAAGTGGAACAGTGACCTCAAGTGCCATGCCAAGGTGAAAGAGGCACATAACAAGTGGCAGGCAATGGCCACAGGAGGCAGACCACAGGACATGCAAATACTAAGCACACATGAGGAGAGGGTTCTGGTATTCATGAGCCAGCACACCATCCATGGGGACTCAGAGCTGGACACGTTCCAGATGCATACGAGGACTGGTAAGTGGACATGTGAGCATAGCAACTATCGTATGTAGCTAGAAAGGGAAGAAGGAGGGGTGACATGCTGCAAGCAGTGTGTGCCGGAGCACAGTGGGAACTGTGAAGGTGGGAGCACAGCAATGAAAGTGGAACCCGCACAGGTGGGAGCAATGTTGGAATGTAGCCTGGGATGGTGCACGCCCTGCAGAACAGCAAATGTTGCAGCCACCACAAGGGCCATCAGCACTGACGTCATGTAATTCCCCCACAGGTGCAGCAGAAGTGGAGACAGGGCAGATAGGAGAAGGCCAGCACTGCCCAGCATGAGGTGCACAGCAACACAGGGAGTGGATGGTGGCACACCTGGTGGGCATTGACTGGTGTCATAGCACTAAAATACTGTTGCTCAATCCACAAGTGATGAGCCTCAGGACACAGGGAAGGTAAGCCAATGGCTGACTGTGCCACTGCCCTGCAGGATGGAGCTACAGGAAGTGACCCATGGTAGGCATGGGTGTCATGTAATGGTGCAGCAACACTGATACCCTTACATTCCCGTGGTGCAGAGGCAGATGGCAATGGGGCAGGTAAGGGCATGGCCAGTGCCAACAGTGGTGCATGGGAGAGCAATGCAGTGGTGGGATGGTAGCAGGCATGACAGAGGATGTTGCACTGATGTCTCTCCACAGTCACAGCAGCAGTGGGCACAGTGGTGGTGGAGAGTGTGCTAGACACTGCATGGCAGGCTCAGCAGGACACAGCAGAGACAACAGTGGTGGGGGAGCAGCAATTGGAGGGGAAACAGCTGCAGAACGATCTAGGTCTGGACCTCAGTGACTACCTGAGCTGTGGCAGCCTGGGGGGGGGTGATGTACCACAGGACCTGAGCCCCGCATCCCATCAGAGGCTGGAGGAGGCCCTGAATGGGATGACATCACCTGGGGCAGAGGCGCCATGGACCCCGACCAACTATGCCAGGTTCTGCCAGATCCTTGTGACAGCCCATGCTGCGCAGGTGGAGATGCTGGGCTGCATTCGTCTCAATATGGATGCACACCAAGCAGCACAGCAAGAGCAGATGGCAGCACTGATAGTAGTGCTGGAGACTGGGGTGCAGACCACCAGTAGTGCCATGGAGCGGATCGTGGAGGCCATGGCCATAGCACAGTCCAGTGCACAAGCACAGATGGCTGCCATCACCTGCCTGGCCATGGCCGTCGAGGGGTCAGTGACGCAACAGGGAAGGCAGACCAAAGCCCTTGTGGCCCTGCTGCAGGCCACGCAAGCAGGCCTGGGCCAACGGCCAACAGCTGGGCATGATGCAGCCACACAAGTGGCATCAGAGGAGCAGCCAGCAACAGCCCTGAACATGGTGCCAGACAGAGGTGCAGATGCCACTGTGCCACAGCCACCGGCAGTGCAACTTCCAGCATCGCCAGCACCCCCACTGCTGCCCAGCAGCAAAAAGACCACCGCCACCACCGACACCAAGTCCACCCACACCACCCCCTACAGCCATGACACAGCAGCTGTCAGCAGCACCACAACCCCTGGCACCAGTGCCACTGTCCACGCCGCAGGCACTGACACTCCCTGTGTTGCCAACACCCACAGCAGTGGGACGACATCGGCCAATGAAGGCATCCGGCCATGCACCAGTGGCAGCACATGCTGCAGGATCCACCGGGAAGAAGGCAGCTGCAACAACCTCTGCCAGAGGCTTGGGGTGGAAGGCACTGGGCACAGGGTGCAGGACCACTGGCTCACAGCAGGAGGCAGCACAGGTGGTGGCACAGCAGAAGACCACGGACAGCGGTGCGCCCACGGGGAATAGCCAAGTGACAGTGCAACAGCGTGCACAGCCTGCACCTGGGAGACTCAGCAGGATCCAGAAGACAGTGGTGCCAGTGGCACACAGCGACAGTGGTGGCATGACCGGGGTGCAGCATGTGCAGGGTGGGATGTGTGCCACACCAATGTCCACAAAGTGGAAGAGGACTGGATGCTAGCAACAGGTACAAGACTGATGTGCATCCATGGCACGATGTTGCTTGTTGTTAGCTGTGGGGGTAGGCTGGCAGCGGGGTGGGCAAGTGGTGTGTGTTGCAGCCATGTGTGGGGGTGTGCAAGTGTGTGTGTGTGTGTGTGTGTGTGTGTAGGCATGGGGGTGCACTGTGTGGGGTCATGAATGTGCATGGCACAGGCACTGGGTGATGGTGATTGTGAGGGTTGTCACCTGTATATAACTGTTATGCACTGTGTCACCCATGTGTAACCACCTGTCACCAGTAAATCTATGCACCATACATCTGCGTGTTGTCACACATTACCACTGCTGTGACTGGACATATGCCACATTGCATCCTGCACAATGCATAACAGCACTGCATGCTGACACATAGGCCACAGTTGCGTGCAGGCCAGCACACAACTGCGCAGTCACACAATGCAGACTGCAAGTGTTGCATACCGTGAAGACCTCGGTTTCCTGCATGTCACATATGCAGCATGCAGGTGCGCACAACCTTGACACAGGCCACAACTGCACACTTGTGACCCATGATGCACACAGCATGTACATGTGCCATGTGCATCTTGCGGCCACGTGGTGTAGCTAGGCCGCAGCACTGTCTCAAGGTTACAGGCTGGAGAGCTGGATGCAGTAGAGGGATAGCTGTGCCACTGGACAGGAGGAGCAGGAATGTACCAGACTGCAAACTGGTAGGTACTGGGACACAGCAGGCCATACCTCTCAACCCCACCAATCACAGGATAGGCCACAACAGACAGTACAAGACAGTTAGACAGAACATGGCTAGCTGAACACACACAGGAACACATCTGCTGGCATGTCTGGATGTGTCCCTAGCTGTTGTGACCACATCCTCATCAGTATGAATGGCATGTCCACATTGGCAGCATGACTGTTACCCCACCTGCTGGCATCATATTCAGGGTCACATCTGCACTCTCAGTGATAGGTATGCCACGTCAGGGAGGACTGAGGACATTCTGGTGGCACATTCAGGGACATACCTGGGATTCAGGGATGGTTGAGAGGTACGCAGCACCCACAGGCAGCAGGCCACAGTCACAATGCCAGCACTGTTCTAACCTATGTGTTATCCCACTGTAGCACCACAGCGGACACACCCAGGCCATAGGTAAGTAGTAGCCACTGCACAGCATGCACAGTCCCAATGTATGTACTATACTGTGTGCCTAACATTCCTGTTCACTGTCCCCTGTGTAGAAGGCAGGACCAGGTAGGAGGACATTGCCACACCACTGCTGCTGCTGTAGTCACTGTCTGTACCTAGCTAATGCTGACCTGCACATTCTCCATCCAGGTGTGCCACCAAAGCCAGCAGTGCCACCCACAACAGAACATGCAGTGCACAGTCCAGGTAGGTGTATGTCACAAGTCATACTGTCAGCAGTGGTGGGCCATGGAATGCACCCTGGGCACAGGCCAATTGGCACTTGGGAGCTCCCCATGATGGTGGACATGCATACATGTGGCAGGGCAGCATGCATACTGCCTGCCACCCACTCTACAGAACCAGGTTGTGTCATGCCTCTGCAGGAAGCTGGGGGTCTGGTGGTACACTGCTGCTGGAGCAGTGTGTGGCACTCATGGGCGGTGCATGGGCATGGCACCACACCGCCGGTCCACGCTGGCTGCAGTGCGTGTCATCAGTGGGGGCGGCACCTCCAGGAGGTGTCATGCATTGGCATGATCTGTGACTGTGGCCCATCCCCATGCACCATGTACACAGGTGGGTGTAACACCAGGCAGGAGAGGGATCGTTGATACAGTAGTCAGTCCATTGTGTTTTGACATGTGTGCTATTCCTTCCCCATACAGGTCTCAACACATGCTGTGGACATGTTTCGGGATCGAGCCTCAGATTGATCAGTCATTCTCCAATTACACACCCATGGAGACTGCCATGCTTGTGAACTGTGTGTGGCACTGGGGGAGGATCCTAAGCCACAGGGTGCAAGAGGCACACCGCGGCAGAGTGGGACCATGCATGGTGTGCTATCAGCGCATGGCTGGGAGCAAGCAGTGGCATGCACCAGAAGGTCCACCAGCTGCAACACCACTGGCAGGATCTTGTGCAGAGGGATCCTGGCATTCTGGAGCACATGCTCAGCATGGCATGGATCAGGGATGCCGAGATGAGGTCAGGACAGGACGCAGGTGCAGGAATGTACGCCTATGGCTGTACATACGTTCGGTGTAGTGCTGGCACATGGGCCATGGCTTGCTGTGCTGCACACGTCTCACCATTCTTCCCATCCTCACATGTGCATCTGGTGCATCCCAGGGAGAGCAGCATGGCCATGTTAGCAGCCTCAGGTAGGAGGCACTACAGTGGAGTTTGGGTAAGTGCATGCTGTGGGTGCCATACATCGTTGCCATTGCGGTCCGCCCCATGGTGGTACGCGCTGTGACCATATGTGGTGTGTGTGTGTGTGTGTGTGTGCTACATGGTCAGGCCCTGCATTGACTGCGTCCTTTTGCAACCCAACAGGTGGTCATAGCCAACTGACACAGTGGCAGAGGGCACTGCTGCAGGCCATGGCAGAGCTGAAGGTGGCCCTTGCAGTTGAGTACCACTGACACACACAGCACAGGCAGTGGAGAGCATGGGTCCTTCCACCCACATCATCATCCTCTAAGGAGGCAGAGTCAGTGGAGGAGGTGGTGGATGTTGCACAGGAGCAAGATGTGCAGGACTCCACAGACAGTGGACAGCCGGAACCTGATCCATAGCCGGATGCTGTGCTGGACACGGTGGTGGATGTTGCAGGGGAGGTGGCCCTGGCCATGGCCACACCACCTACTGGGCCTGTGGTGGTAGATGCAGCAGTGCAGCAGATGGAGTATGCACCACCTACGGGTGCAGTGCAGTGCGTGGATGCACTGGCGACAGGGGACCCTGGGTTACAGCCTTTGGACTTTGTCCTGGAGCAGCAGCAGAGGGACGATGTGGACATCATTGCTGGGGTGCCTGGGGATGTTCCCATCCAGGGGAGCATGCTGGATCAACAGCATCTGGTGACCATGCTGTCAGCAATCCTTGATGACATTAGACACCTGAATGGCTCTGTGGGTGCCCTGCTGGCAGAGCTATGCCCAGACATAACTGCTATGCTGACGCACTGTGTTGTTGGGGGGTGGGATTGTATATATGGGTGTGATTGTATATATGGTGTGGGGACTGGTGTTTGGTTGTTGGCGGGTGCAGGTGGGCATAAGGGATTGTTGTGGGTTTCTGCTTGGGATGTTCTTCTGTCACATTGTTCTGTTTTGTTGTTGTCCCATTTCCTGTTGTCCACACCCTTTCCCTGTTGCTGTTATCCGTGTGTCCCTGTTGTTCCATTTTGTACATTAAACTGTTTTACTACATCACTGCCTCTGCGTATCTGTCTCAGGTGTGCATGGTCATGTGCATGTGTGTCTCACCATGTGCTTGAGGGCTCACCTGTGGCAGTGCCTGCTGTCCCCAGTGTATCCTCACTGTGCATCTGGTCTGTGTTCCAGCTGTGCAGTTCATGGCCCATGGCACACTCTGGTGTTCATGCCTGCCTGGTGTCCTGTGTGCTGCAGCTCACCGTGCATGGTCTGGAAACCATGCCACCACATTTACATGTCCGGCTGTGTGGTGGCCATGTGCCCTGATGGCAGCCTTCTGTTCAGGGGTCCAGTGATTCCTGTGGGTGCCACCAGTGGCGTGTCTCACCACCATGTCTACAGGTCTGTGTCACTCGGTGCTGTGTCTCTGTTGTGGTTGCACTTTTACATGTATCAGTGGCCATGGCAGGTGCATTGTGCATGGTGGTACCATCAACCCAGTGTTGTGTCTGTGGCCTCTGTGCACCATTTGCCTCCTGTGCCACCCGTGCCATTGGCACCTGCATTGCTGCCCCTTTCACTCTGTCCTGTGTGTGCTGGGCGTATTGGCTTGTGAGTGGCACTGTTTGCAGTGTGTTCCTCCTTGAGAACTGCTGTTTGTGTGGTGTGGTGCTATGGTGTGGGTGCTACCTGTCTGGGTGGGGGGGTTCACTGTCCTATGTGCTGTTTAGGACAGCTTTTACCCGTTCTACCTTCTGGCCTTCAACTGCTGTATCTATATGCGCTGTCTGTTTTGAAATAGTGTTACTGTGGTGCTGGTGTGTTATGCCTGTCATTGGCTACATTATGCACTGGTGTATGCATTTTCTGTCATATCTGCATCATAACTTGCAGTATTTGTAGCAGTTGCAGGATGCATCATAAGTGTTGTCTTGGAATCGCGCATGTCATATCTAGCTGGTGTAACAACACAATTTGCACCTCCGGCACTGGTGTGTGCTGCATTCGCCTTGTGTAACTGTCTTGGAATTGGGCCCAGAGTTAGTAACTGACACATAACATAATCATGATGATTCGATTGATCTGTACTAAGCTTAGCTAAATAAATGAGTGACAAGGATAGTTAAGTGCATGACAATCACTCGTGGGGTGCCCTAGTGCAAGATCTGGGACAAATCGTTCTTCTGGACAATAACATTTCTCAACACTTTTATACATAAGACACCTGAGAACAGCCCTAGTTAGGGGTGAGTGAAAGTTTATGATCCTGTGAATGTGATAAAGCATAAGCAATACCATTTCAATGCCGAATATGAACAGCTTTAAAATGAATATTAAGTAACATGCACTTTAGGACAAAGATTATCATGAGGTTTATCAATGGGCCCTTGGTCCCCAGTTGGCTATTGATGGGGTGAACAACTCCCATGCTGTTGATCTGAAAAATAACCCTTTTATCCCTCATCTGGTGACCCCCATATGATCAATGCTACCACTATTGGGAAAAACTCCAGGATGGTGACCCACTTTGTGAGTCCTGCCTCTTCCCAACTTGAAGGCCATAGAGGAACACACCACATGCCACTGAAGCATGCTACAAAACCCAGTCCCCTAAATGCATCTGTAAACAGTTCCAGCTCCCAGCTGTCCAGTGTTGTGGGCCACATGGAGATGATGTTAAAGTGGGTGATGAAGGTTAACCGTACCTTGAGGTCTTCCTTGAAACTCTTTGTCACCCACATCTTGTAGTCAGCTTCTGGATACCAGACCACAACTTCATTATCTACCACAAAAATGTACTTCTGTTGGGATGACCCTGCAGGCAAAGTTCAAGTGCCCCACCATTTCTTGAATCATCTCCCTCTGGCCACCATTGCATGGCCCAGAAGAGCCCTAATGCTTCAATCTTACCCTGGAGTTAGCAGCATTTCTGCACCTCTGCATCTACAAGTATCTTGATGCCCAGGACTGACAGTACCAAATTCAGGGCCTCTTTTTTTTGGTGGGGCTAATGGAACTCTGAAGCTCTGGCACTGGTGAAGGAAAATGTCCAGTTTCTGACCACAAATTGAGGGATGGGTTGGGACCATGAATAAGAAGTCATCCAGATAGTGAATAATTCACAGTTCCCATGATTCTTTGGCATTTGCCCAGTGTAAGAATGTGTTAAATTATCAACGTAGTACTTCCTCTCAGATGTCATCCCCAGCAGGTCTTGGTCAGTTGGGTGAACAGATAGCATTCGGAATGCTGACTTAATATCTGCTTTGGTCAAATAACATATACTGAACTGCCACGTGGTACAGGTCAATGTTGTCAATCACCCAGTCACCCTCAGAGTATGACAGGAGGTTGATCATGTGGTACTCGCCCAGGACTCTGCTGGGGACCCGGCCAATATAGAAAACCTGCAAATCAGGAAATGGTGGGGAATAAAAAGGATCACTAATCCTGCCCAAGCTCAATTATTTTTAGAGCTTGTCCCAGAACACCTGCAGCCTATTCCTGGTGGATTTCAGGTTCTTGACTGGCCCTTGTACAGGATCCAAAGCCCACTGTGAATTCATCTTCCAGTAGAGGTCCACATCGCAGTCTGGTATCGGTTAGGCCAAGGCCTAAGCTGGTTTACTCTTATCGGAGTGGACAGACATGCCATAGTCAGGCTTACCTTGCTTTTTCTGGAAGGATGGTGCCTTTCTTGTGGGAAATTCCCAGGTCTGCACTGGTTGAAGTGGGTGCCATCGACCCGCCAAGTAAATCATGCCCAAAGCCTGCAAGGGCCCCAGACTACAAATTATTTTGTTGAAAACAAACACACTTGGTTTTGGGCTAGTTGGCTCAGACCGTGGGACTGAGGTAATTTGATTAGTAGTCATTGGCTGTATGGAGAACCCCATCTGATGCATGATCTGCATGATCTCAACCAATAAGAGCATGTCCATGATGCCCAATTCCTTGGTTGGCTCGCATTACATATGATGCCAGAACTCCTCATCATATTCCATGCAGCCCCTACCCCTCCACCTCCATAAACTGTTCAGATAATTGAACAGGTCCCCACTTTTTTCAGAGGCCATCTCACATATAATGGATCCAAGCGAAATGTTTGCGACTGCGTCTATGTGTTGGTTAAACGAGAGGGTGCGGTCCAGTGTCAATCCTAAGTATTTAAATGTTTGAACCATCTCCAGGGAAGTGTTCTGATTGTTGTGAATGCAAAGTTGGTGAGTGCAGTGTCTTATGTGATGATTATGCGAATAACATAGTCTTAGTTTTTTTATAAATGAGGAGCAGTTTTGATTGAAGGAACCAGTGCTCAGCTGCAGTGAAATTAGCCAGCATTTGCTTTTCCAGTATGTAGGGGTCAGAACCATCTCCCTAACCTTCGGCACGCAACCTCGTCTCTCACGATAGCTGCTCCTCCTACCTTCCACACCCTGGACGGGTCCCCTCCTGGAAGCTTGCACCTTTTTAGATACCTGGGGTATGGCTCGACCTGCACCTAGATTTCTCAGCCCACATCGAATCACTACACAAAAACTGCACCCCAAACTGGAGTGCGCTATATCAAGAACAAAGGGTGCATGCCTCCATGGTCCAAAGGGAATTAGTGCATAAAATTATTCTCCCAATACTTGATTATGGCGACGTGGTCTATGGCGCTGCACCCTCTTCCAACCTAGCCAGCCTGGACACCCTCTTTCACTCTTTCTGTCGCTTCATCTTGGACTGCCCCTCAAAGACCCATCACTGTGACCTATACAGCTCCCTAGCTCTTCACTCACTTGCGTCCCAGAGACAGATCCACTGCTCCAGAGTCATAACAAAATTCTGGTCCGACTCCTTCCCCCCTTACCTTAGCTCTGCTTTATCGGCCCAACCTTCTTCGGCCTACTCTCTCAGAAGCTCTGAATCTAGGCTCCTCCAAGTCCCACTCATGCACACATCCAAGGGACAATCAGCCTTCAAATATCGCTTGCCTAAACTTTGGAATGATTTACCTGCAGACATTAGGCTCACCTCTAACCCAAGACTCCTAAACCCGCTCTTTATGACCATTTCTCTGACACATGCAACTGTTACCAGCATTAAAGAGCCATAGCCCCATGCGCCCCTGCTTTGTGAGTGCTCCCCTATTCTCACCTACTGCATTGTAGGGTCAGAAATGTTTTAAGCATTATTGTACTGTTATGTTACCATGGCCTGTTACAGATTTCTCACACTGCCCGTGTACCTAAATGTCTCTGCTGTGCATATACTCTGCACCTAGGTTAAATTTGATATATCTGTGTAAATGAATGTATACAGTATGTTAATCCATGTAAATACATGTCCTGTGTACTTTGTAACTGTCCCCAGGTCGCATCTGGAAATGAGTGGCCCCGCTCAGTATGCCTGTCTGGTTAATCTCGTAAATAAATAAATAAAATTACATGAATATAGGACCACATCATCTGCATACAGTAGCAGCTGGTCATTTACCGATTGAGGGAGGTTGTTTAAGAACAGGCTGAACAGTAGAGGGCCAAGGATAGAGCCTTGAGGAACGCCTGTGTTAACACTAAGGTTGTTGGAGAAGGTGTCCAGGATTTTCACTTTTTGGACCCTCCCAGAGAGGTAGCTTCTGAATCATGCTACTGTTGCAGGGGAGAGTCCGATATTGGTGAGCTTATCCAGGAGCAGATTGTGATTGACGGTGTTGAAGGCCTTAGTGAGATCAATATATGTTGACCCCACTAACAGCCCTCTGTCTAGCGCATTATGGATAAAGCCTGTAAACTCCACTAGAGCAGTTGTGGTACTGTGTTGTTTTCAAAATTCACGTTGTTGCTGACATTGTAAATGACACTTGTCTAGATATTCTGTCAGTTGGTCACTTATGATTCGCTCCAGGGCCTTGGAGAGTCAAGGAAAGATAGATATTGGGCGATAATTTGTAGATTTGGCCCTGTCACCACTTTTGTAAACAGGGGTAACCACTGCCACCTTCCAGATCCGTTGGAGTTCATCTGATACCAAGGAGAGATTTAAGAGTTTGGTGAGGGGTTTGAGAGTTATGTCCAGGTGAGCCTAACTAGTCTTTGATCATGTTGATCAGAGCTAATTCTGGAATTATTAGCTCTTTTAGGTTGTACTTTTTGCTTCCATAAAGGTGATAGCTCTGAAGTAGAAAGGCGGGGTGGGAGTTTGATTGGGTCCCCGGGTTTCGTTCAATGCAAGTATCTGATTGATGTTGAAGGAAGCTGGGGGCAACACTTTACTGAGATCAGCAAAGCTTTGTTGAAGACATTTGCTGTGCGACTGTGATCCTGCGTGGGTTGGCCCTCAATGTTCAGGAAGGTGGGGGAATTTTATTAGGTTTACGGTTAGGGACTTGATGTTCTCCCAGAACCGTCTACTCTTACCCCATGAGTTTGTCATCTCATTTTTAAAGTGAGTGTTTTTGGCCTTACAAATAACCCAGGTGCATTTATTCCGTGCAGAACTTTTTATTTAAATCTTATAAGGCCCAAGCCTGATCATCAAAAAACAAGCTATACCCCATATGGCTCTGTGTATGTGGAACTTATCCCATGAGGGTGTAGCTTGTTTTTTGATGACCAGGTTTGGGCATTACAAGATTTAAATAAATGGTTCAAACTGTGATAATTTGTTTGGCCAGCATTTTTCTCTAATGCTAATTGAGTGCATGCTTCTCTGGACTTGCATCTCACATATAGCACTGATGAAAACTATTACGCCATAGAAACATAGAGACATAGAATTTGACAGCAGATAAGGAATGCTTGGCCCATCCAGTCTGCCCATTTCTCACTAGCTTCACTATTACCTTAGACCATGCCTGATCTACAGCTCTTTCTCCCTCCCTCTTTATTTTCCCTATGATTCCCTTATGCTTATCCCATGTATTCTTGAACCCCATCACTGTTTTTGCCCCCACCACCTCCGCTGGAAGGCTGTTCCAGGAATCCACCCTCTGTCTGTGAAGAAATACTTCCTCACTTCTTCCCATGAATCCTATACACACCTCCAGCATTATAGCATGTCCCTTGTTCTTGAGCACCTTTTCCTCTGAAAAATACTCCCTCCCATGCCTTATTTACTCCTGTGATATATTTAAGGTCTGTATCATATCTCCCCTCTCCCTCCTCTGTTCCATGGTGTACATATTGAAGCCCTTTAGTCTCTGCTGATAGGCTTTTGATGCAGAACCTACACCATTTTAGTTGTCCTTCTCTGGACCACTTCCACTCTGTCTATGCCCCTCCATAGATGTGGTCTCCAGATATGGACACAATACTCTAGATTGAGTCTTACCAGTGATCTATACAGAGGCAACACCATGTCCCTCTTTCTGCTGGTGATACCCCTCCCTATGCACCCCAGCATCCCACTTGTCCTCCTTGCTGCCTTGTTGCACTGCCTGGCTGTCTTTAAGTCATTTAATATGATTACCCCCAGATCTCTTTCCTGCTTGGTGGTCGTCAATAACATTCCACCCATTTTTAACTCCACCCCTGGGCTTCTGTGCCCTAATGCCCTCTCCACTCCACCATCCTTTCTGTAATCTACTCTTCAACCTGTCTGCTAAAGTTTTCAGACTCTCACCACCAGACTGTTAATCACCTCCTGACTTTGTGGCCTCTGGCATTGCCACCCCCATTTCACTCCCCCTATCTTTCCACTCTAGTACAGACAAAGTCAATTTGCTGACTGCTTTGATGTTCTACATTCGATCATGATACCTATCTGTAACCCTACATATTATTCTCAGTTTTATCATCGAATGTTGCTATGTGCCCAGCTCCTGATATTGTTACCTACTACAACTACCTCATTACCTTTTGCTTCTACCAGTCATAACCATGTCTTATTCTTGTTAAGTTCCAATATGTGTAACTGCTGTCACAACAATGTTGTCACTGTACTTTGCAAATGTCCTTTTGTTGTAACAACTGTTCACTCCTGATATGGAACCTTTGTAAAAGAGTCTCTGGCTCAAAGGAACTGTAATCCGAGAAAGAAATAAATAAACAAACAAACAAACAAATAAATAAATGTGCATTATTTTGCACTTTTTTGCATTGAAATATAGCTGCCATACCCTTGACCATTGCTCTAGGTTTCACAGGTCTCTGCTCATCCTTTCCACCCCCCCCGAGTGTCCACCCTATTGCAGATTTTGGTGTCATCTGCAAAGAGGCAGACCTTCCATTCCAGGTCCTCTGCAATGTCACTTATAAAGACATTAATGAGAACCAGTCCAAGCACAGACCCCTGAAGCACCCTGCTGGTCACTCCTTTTTTGGACTGAACTCCTTTTATCATTACCCTGTGTCACCTATCCTCTTATCAATTTTGTATCCAGTTTACCACCTTTGGACCCACTCCTAAGCTACTCGGCTTGCTTGCTAGTCTCCTATGTGAAATGATGTCGAACGCCTTACTGAAATCTACAGTAGGTAGGCCACGTCCACCACTCCACTCTGATATAGTTCATTTGTCACCCAGTCAAATATCAGATTCATTTGACATGACCTACCCCCTGTATAACCATGCTGCCTTGAGTCTTATAACCCACTGGATTCAAGATATTCCACAATCCTTTTTATGTTGGCTCGCGTGTGCGTACCAGCCAACATATTACATTAGTAGCAGATTTGGAGGTGTGGTCACTGTGAGTGAATGCAGGGCATGCATCAGTAGGTGCATCCCTCATTCCCCAATAAGGCAGCTGCAGGTGCTGACATGAGGCATACCTCAAGTGGTGATGAGATCTAAGAAAAGGTCAGCTGCAATCATGCAGCAGCGCAATAACACATCGTCCCGACATGCCTGTCTTGGTGAAACCATTCAATCAACATGGCGGCACTGACTGCCGCTGTGCACAGTGCCCCAACCCACTTCATTTGCTGATGGGGGAGCCCACTCCCCATCTGCATAATGCCCTCCCAGCATTTAAAGTGTATGCCGAGGAGGTGCCCAATCCCCCTCAGCATCATGTGTCCCCCCAACAGTCTTTCTTTGCTGACGGGGGACCCAATCCCCGTCGGCTTCAGTCCCCCCTTCCCCATTTATTTTGCCAACAGGGGCCCATTCCCTGTTGGCATAATCCCCTCCACTTTTGTTTTGTGCTGAGGGGGGTGCCCAATCCTCGGCTAGTCCTCCCCGCCGGTATGTGCCAATGCGGGTGCCCAATCCCCAGTCGGCTACAGCAGCTCCCACAAAACACTCAGGTGGCAGCTGGGAGCCCACCCCAGCATGCAAATGCCCTGAAAAACAAAAACTGTCATGTGTTTTTTTTAATCTGAAGGAAGAAAATGGTCCCTCACAGTCTCCTGCCCCCAACCTGCGCCCACCCTCTGTGTGCCCTGCCTCCCACCCCTCCCTCCCCCATACTTACCTCCAGAGCCTGGCATGATGATCTTTGGTGGACCGGGAACATGTCTGCACTCCTCAAAGCCGATCATGAACTGAAGAAATGCCGGTAAGCTGTATAATGGCATAAATAGGATTTTTTTTCAACTTTGGTGCATATCTCGGCCATTTTGGGGAATTTTGGCACCAAATTTTCAACATTGGGTTATTAGGACCCCTCCTCATTAATTTAGTCACTGTCGTGACATTATTCAGTCCCAAAAGGTGATTTCGTGGTCACTGCATGGAATTACCCTTCGGGACTGATTAACGAAACAACAGTGCCACTGTTCATGAGGGGGGCTCTCAAAAAGCCTATGTTGCAAATTTGGTGGAAAAAATCCAAAAATGACTGTTTTACAAGCGTGCCTTGCGCAGTTTCCATGCATGCTCATAACTTCATGAATTTGTAATATTTTAACTGCAGATTTTCAAAATTGGCATTTTCCCACACTTCCTTATGCACAATACAGCTGTCATTTTACATATCTTGGCCGAAATGGGTTTCCACACGTCCGGCACAGAATATCGCAGTCACTGTGTGAAATCAGTTTTTGGAAATGATGATGACACTGTTCATGAGCAGAGGTCCTAAAATGCTTATGTTGAAAATTTGGTGACGAACGCCCATAAAATTACTGTGTTACAAGCATGTGTTGCACAGTTTCCACGCACCCTTGTAACTTTGCAAATTTGCAGTATTTTCATGCCAGATTTTCAACAGTGGCATTTTTTCACACCTCTATGAACAGTACAGCTGTCATTTTTCACATCCTGGCAAAAATATGTTTTCGCACCTGTGGCGCTCAATGGCGTAATTGCTGTGGGAAACCAACTTTTGGGACAAAGTAACAAAATCACAGTGCCACTCTTCATGAGGGGAGGTCCCAAAATGCCTATGTTGAAAATGTAGTTAAAAAAATTCTGAAAGTAATTGGGTTACGGATGCGTGTTGCGCAGTTTCTTTGCATGCTCATGACTTCACCAGTTTTTCATATTTTCAC
Source organism: Neoceratodus forsteri (assembly GCA_016271365.2). Classification (NCBI taxonomy): domain Eukaryota; kingdom Metazoa; phylum Chordata; order Ceratodontiformes; family Ceratodontidae; genus Neoceratodus; species Neoceratodus forsteri. Next base: position 914,950,658 of record CM057454.1, on the reverse strand, counting down.
GCCACATTGTCAACATTGCCATTTTTTTACACCTCCTCATGAACAATACAGTTATCATTTTTCACATCCTGCCCAAATTGTGTTTTCATCCCTGTGTTGCCAAATGGCATAGCCGCTGGCATAGCTGCAAAGCCACCTTTCGGCTAACAAACTGATAGTACCGCTCTTCATGAGGTGGGGTCACAAATAGCCTTTGTTGAAAATTTGGAATGAAAATACCAACAAACGCCTATGGTGTTAGGGTTTCCAACTGTAACATCACACCCTGTAGAGACTGACAGGTGTCAAGGGCGTGACTTGGGATCATTGGCTGTAATGCTCATGCCATTCCACCCCAACCCCCACCCTGCAGTCAGTGACAGACATCGAGTTCTGTCTTGGAGTGTTAAGCCCTAAAGTTCACCCCATTCTCCTATACTACACCCACCGCAGCATATTTCCTTATGGAATGGCATAAGTATGTGGCCCAAAGACCTCAAAACACACCACGACACTTGTCAGTGTCTACAGAGTAGGGTGAGGTAGAATGGCATGAGCATTATAGCTGATGACCCAAAGACACACCCCAACACCTGTCAGTCTCTGCAGGATGGGGTTGGGGCTGTCTTCAGTTCAATACTTCACTGCCATTCCTATTATGCATCTCTAACTCCTACACTACCAATGCCAATGCCAATGCCAGCGAGACAATATTCGGCATTGACAAATGCTTGTTTTCAGCAGTGATTCCATTAACATTCCCATCACCGTTATCAGGCTGACTATCCTATAATTGCCAGCCTCCTCCTCCTCCCTGCTACCACTTTTGTGTGTAGTGGGACTACATCCACTCTTTCTGTAGTCCCCCTCCCAATTATCAAATGTCTTTTCAACCTTAACCCTCTTCTTGTGGGGTTGTCCTTTATCTCTTTGTTTTCTTCTGGCTCCTTAGGCTGACTCAGTAAAGAAAACATGACCAATATTCACACCAGCAAATCTGCTGGTGACATTTATCAGACAAATATGATGCAACTGGTTGGGCTATGCTAACGTAATGCCTGGGGGTTGGAGGCATTGCTGCCAGTACAGCCCCACTGCCTCCTAACCCTGGTGCCATCTGGGCCCTGGCCACTCCCTACTGCTGGGCTTGAACTGCTGCTGCTGCTGCTAGGCCACCACTGCCTCCTTTAGACTGTCTAGCTCCTGGTCTGAGGAGGAAGGCCCTATGGGCTGTGGCAGATTTAGCTGTATGGTGTCCACCCTCATCTAGGTGTTCATGGCAGTTTGGGAATCCACTATTGGCACCACATCTGGGTCAGCTTTCTTCTGGCCCTCGGTCCTCCTTGTGTTGGAACAAGGTTCAGCTGAAGGGCAGTCACCGGGGGAGCACTACCAAAAACTCTTAACATCATCTATCTGAATTCCTCATCAGACAATACATATATTCCTTTTCTTGTTTTTGAGATTTATTGGCTACCTTGCCAGGGAAGGGGGAGGCTGCTGACATCTTTGCAGGTCATTTCTACTTTCCTGGTACCAGGTTCTCAGTAGGCACCGGAATCCCCTCCAAACAGGCATCTAACCGCACCCAGCCTTCCTTGGTGTACATAGCCCTTAGCTGGTTCTCTAGCACTGTGGCAGCCACAGCCTTGACAGCTGATGTATTTTTCTAGTTGTTTGGCATTGTCATACTACCACAGGCTGAAGCAAGAAAAAAACTACTGGGCTAAAAAGGAAAACAATGTTAATATCATTATGAAAATTATCTTAGCTCCTTTTGACCATCTTTCTTGCTGAACCTGGTCTCCAGGGGAAGGCCTTCTTATGGCAGCCTGGCTTCTAACTAATCCCTTCCCCCCGACCCGGTATCCTGTTTCTCCTGATGTCCTCACCCTCTGTACCTTTATCTTTTGTTTTTGTTTTAACCCCCTTAGTCTGCTTCCACATTTTTTTTAGAGATGAGGCAGTAGGAACCCATCATGTGACCTTGCTCACCCACTGCTATTCCTGCTCCCCCTCACATTGGGATACTGCCCTAGAATTGAGTAAAGTCCATGAGAATTGCCTATTTTGCCCCATCTGCTACTGAGGATTGATACTATGCTTACATAACTGTGGCAGGATCTGTGAGACAACATTGCAGCTGATGCAAGGGATAATATGCTACAGTTTCTGTAACCTATCACCAAGGGAGTATACTAGAAATAAGCAAAAGAGGGAGTTAGCAGTCAGGGTGAGATCTTTACTTTTTTATATTAATTATTTATTTATCATATCTGTATTGATAATAGAAGTAGCTGTGCCATGAGCTAGCTGTAGAGTCTAGCCTCACCAGGGTCCGACCTCATAGGCAACAGACGTTATTTTAATGAAAGTTGCCTCCAGGGCAGCCCTGTCTCAGAGGCAGCACTGCACTGTTGCACTTATTCTTTCTTCCAGTCCCTTTTCCCACATGGTATATTTATTACTAACTCCATGCCACCATGGAGCACTATTCTAATGAAATTCTGATAAAAGAAGTCTGAGAGGATCTTGTCTGGAATCAAATTGCAGTCTCTTGTTTATCAGGCTTTAGACCTTTCCACTACACCAAAGCTGGCACAGCAGTGAGGCTCAGCTCTTTAGTTGTAAAGGTTAAAGCCCTGCCCAGGAGGCAGCTCTGTCCCTAATGTCTGCCTCCAAGGCAGCACTGCCTTGGAGGCAAGCTGCCCTGGATGCAGCATTCAATGAAATAATCTATTCCTGAGGGGCCTGGCTTGGTGCCATTGAAGATGGCCGCTTAGTGCAAGAGCTCTTCTCTACCCTGACAGAAATCCTGTGGCATCCACTCTCCTGATAGCCCCTTCTACTCCTCTTACCTCACTTCAGGTCGGTTTCATCATGTAGTAGCTGTGAAGCATGGCAATGTTTGAGTTATAAGGTCTGCCAGCAGTGAAATATTTAATTGTAAACTACAGGCCTCAGTGTAGGACATAAAACTTCGCAGCAAGATGGCTTTGACTCTCATCTCGCAGCTTGCTGAAGGACTCACTTGAGTGGAGACTATGTTCTTCAGGCTATTAATAGAACTGGGCAAAATTAGAGCAGCTTGCACCCAAACGACAACAGATGTGTTCACTCTCAGAGAGAGAGTCACCTGCATGGAATCTAACTTGCACAAAATGGAGGATAATGTGGATGAAAAATGGTGTGCCAGCTCAGGGAACAAGACTGCCTGATTCACCTTCTCAGGCACCATGTGGAGGACTTAGAATACCGGGGCCAATGAAACACACTTCATTTCATCAGCTTCCCTAATGGGTGTGTAGGCTTCCTTAATGGGTGCATAGGCCAGGACTGTTACCAATTTCATCGAAATGTCAAGGATCCAGCGACTATGGAGTGGAGTATGCATATTTCTCCTTCACACCTTGACCCACGTCAGGGGACTACCCATATCCAATATTAGCCTGCTTCTTATGTTATCCCTGCAAAGGAGTAATCCTACAGATGGCTAGAGAATGCAGTCTCCTGATATGGCAGGGGTACGACATTCAAATCTTCCAGAACTTATCCCAAGAGCTTTTGAGGAAGAGAAGGGCCCACATGGACGTCTGAGAAAGACTTTACCAGCTGGGGATCAACAATAGCCTCAGGTATCCAGGACCTTCTGGATCATGATCACCAGGGTGCCGAGGTACTTTGTCATGTGTGACAATGAAGATGTTTGTATTACAGCATTGGCCTCACTGTTACCCACAGTGCCCTGCACCTACTCCTGTGGACACCACCAAATGACCCTGACCTTACAACCTGTAGTCAGTTGAGGGCACCACCACCAGTGGATGATAGTTGGAGGACTGTCAGCCACAGCCACAGGCAGAAGAAGAAGCAAAGGAACAATGTAAACCCTGCATCAAAAGACAGAAAGTGCCGGCTTCTTCAACTGCTCATCAATGTAGCAGGAGCTGCAATCAAGGCTCATAGCTTTCTTCAGAAGATTCTCCCCTTATAACTGAAGTGAACAAATATGCAGCCATCAGAAATTCCTCTCCCAGCAGGATTGTTGACTTTCCAACCCCTGTCACCTGCAACTGCATTCCCACCTAAAAATGTTGTACCACAACCCTTCTGACCAGCAACTCCTCAGGCCCTGAGGAGCTGCCACTGACTACAAATTTGTCGTTTGTCACTGGCTGAAACACATCTGAAGGCTACGGCTTTCAATGTATGTATATCTGTGTCTGGACTTTAGTTGGGGCTGCATTTCCCCTTTTGGCTTCTGTCTGTAATCCATGTTGCTGTGTTTTCTTTAAACTTGTACCTCTTTCCCGCTCCCCCCCAAAACCTGTCCCCCTCTATCTTTTCCCCCAACTGTTAGCCATACTGTTGCAACATTTTCAGTTATATGTGGTTATCATTCCATGTTGTATCGCATTACTTGATATTCCTTGTAGTATTTTTAGGTGATCGCTGTTTTTCAGCTGATTGCTCACCAGCTTAGTATCAGTCACTGATATATATATATAGTGACTTGCAAAAGTATTCAACCCCCTTGAAAGTTATCAGATTTGTCTGGATTACAAATGAGACTTACATATATTATTCCAGTCAGTATTTTTATTGCAAACTCATATACACTAACAGTATATTTTCAAAGCCAAAATTAATTATCCGTCAGCAGATCTTTTAAAGAAAATTAAAAACTGGAAAATGCTGCTTTGAAGTATTCAACCCCTACACATTAGTATTTGGTGAACCACCTTTTGCTGCAATAACAGCTTTAAGTCTTTTAGAGGTAAGTATCTACCAGCCTTGCACACTGTTTAGGAGTGATTCTTGCCCATTCTTCTTGGCAGATTTGTTCCAGGTTGTTCAGGTTGGTTGGGTAATGCTTGTGGACACTAAGTTTCAAACAGTGCCACAGATTCTCGATGGGATTGAGATCTGGACTTTGACTGGCCACTGTAGGACATTCACCTTTTGTTGTTTAACCACTCCTGTGTTGCTTTGGCCTTGTGCTTGGGATCATTGTCCTGCTGAAGGTGAAGTTTCCCAAGCTTCAGTTTTTAGCAGACTGAAGCAGGTTCTCCTGCAGTATCTCCCTGTATTTTGCTCCATCCATTCTTCCTTCAATTTTAACAAGATGCCCAGTCCCTGCTGATGAAAAGCATCCCACAACATGATGCTGCCACCACCATACTTCACTGTAGGGATGGTGTTTCTCGAGGCATGGGCAGTGTTAGGTTTGCCACACATGGCGCTTTGAATTTTGGCCAAAATCTCTATCTTGGTCTCATCAGACCACAAAACCTTGTGCCACATCTTAGCTGGGTCACTCTCATGCTTTCTGGCAAACTCCAGACGTGCTTTGATATGGTTCTTTTTGAGTGATGGCTTCTTTCTAGCTACCCTCCCATACAGGCCAGTATTATGCAGAGCTCTTGATATGGTTGACTGGTACACCTTCACTCCACTCTCAGCCACTGAACTCTGTAGCTCCTTCAAAGTGATTCTTGGCCTCTCTGTGGCTTTCCTCACTAGTCTCCTCCTCATTTGGATGCTGAGTTTTGAGGCGGCCTTGTCTAGGTAGTGCCTGGGTGGTGTGATGCAGCTTCCACTTCTTCACTATTGATCCAACAATGCACACTGGGATATCAAACACTTGGATATTATTTTGTACCTTTTCCTAATTTATGCATGTCTATTACTTTATCTCTAACTTCCTTAGAATGCTCTTTAGTCTTCATTTTCACACCCTTCCTTCAGATTCACAGTCTGACGGTCCATTAAACTGGGGGGGTTATCCAGAAAATGTGAGCTACTTTAATGTTTCAGAGGTGAGGCCAATTGTAAGCCAATTGTGTCCTCGTTAGGGCAATATTTTTCATCTGTGTAAACTTGGAGCTTCCAGAGCATAGGGATTGAATACTTATGCAAACAGCATATTTCAGTTATTTATTTTTCTTAAAAATATTTTCTAACATAAAACCAATGTCACTTTAAAATAATTATTTTGAGGGTCAGTCTGTTTAAATAAAATATTACACAGAACAAAATCTCAATGTATCATTTGTCATTCAGACAAATCTGACAACTTTCAAGGGGGTTGAATACTTTAGCAAGTATATCCATTCATTCAACAGTGACTCAGGGGACAGAATTTTTTTTTTCTCATACCAGTTTTTGTTCTCATGCTTGTGTGTTTTTTCAGTTCTGTGGCATTTGGTATAATTTACATGTTGACTTTCGTCGCTGAATGTTCCCTCTATTGTAACTCTATCTAGGTGATCATTATTTATTGACTGATCCTGTATTTCAGCATGACATTATTATACTCATTTTGAGTACTGGGTATATTGTTTTGCACAGATTATTTCCACTGCACAGTAATTGTAAACATACTTTTATGAATTTGCATGCTGTTGTTTTATGTTGTATCTGGGTTTTGGGTGAACTGTCACTTTAAAGGGATTTCCTGCATGAAAGTGGAGTATGTGTACGTGACTATGCCCACTGATGAAGAGGCAGAGCAGCCTTGAAGCACCAGGGAAGTGTATGCTGCTGGCAGTTTTGGACAAATGTTTTTGCATCCAGTCTCCAGAGTGTAATGTAATTTTTTGTCTTTCGTGATAGTTTCTTCAACTGCCTGTCACTGAAGCAGGGACTGCAGTCAGGACGCATGGCTTTCTTCAGAAGATTCTCCCCTTACACGAACACACAAACATACAAAAAGAGCCAGCAGAAGAAGACTACCCAGTTTTTAACATCTCATCGGTAAGTGATGCAGGGTCTGGCCTTACAATTCACGCCAGTGACCTTGACCCCCAACTGTCCCTTTCTCTCCCCCTTCTCCACTTTCTTGGTCCCAAGGGTTCCCTTAGAACTTGTCCCAGGTTCTCTTGAATGCTGCCACTGTCCATGCTGATACCATCTCCTCTGGCAGCTCATTCCAGGTGGACACCACCCTCTCTGTATAGAAATGATTCATTACATCCTCTGTGAGGACCTGCTATTTCCATGAGGGGAACTCACAATTTTGTAACACTATGTAACCTAAGTAACATACAAACTACTACATTATGTAACCTAAGTGTATCTATGTTAAATGTTCCTTTTACTGCACCTGTAATGTTTTCCTCTGTTTTAATCTGCACTGTAATAACTGTCTTGATGTCTGCCCCCCTGTGACGAGGTGCCTTTGTAAATGAGTCTCTGATTCAAAGGTCGTAAACTTGATTTGTAATGAATAAATGAATCAATAAATGAATCTCCTTCCCATTAATTTTAGGCTGCACCCCCAGTGGTGTTGTTGTCACTCATTTTACTCTTCACTCTGTTAATTCCCTTCATGTACTTGAAGGTCTCTATCATATCACCCCTCTGCCTCCTCTCTTCCAGGGAGTACATCCCCAGGGATCCCAGCATCTCCTCATAGGCCTATTCTGTAACCCCTCAATCATCCTGGTTGCTCTCTTCTGGACCCCCTCCAGCATGCTGATGTCCTTCTGAAGGTAAGGATTGCCAGTACCTCAACCTATATTCTAAATGTGGTCTCACCAATGACCTGTACAATGGTAAAATAACCTCGCTCCACCTACTACCAAGTTCCCTTGCAGTACACCCCAGCATCCTGTTAGCCTTCACCACCACCTTTTTACACTGAGAGGTGTGTTTCAGGTCATTCATAGTCACTACTCCATTTCCTCTTCTGAAGCAGTTACATGAGCCCCTCCTATGTAATACTCTGTCCTAGGGTTCTTGGCCCCTACATGCATCACTTTGCACTTTTTGGTCTTGACATTAAGTTGTCATATTCCTGTCCATCTCTCTAGTCTGGTGAGGTCCTCCCTCAGGTACTGTATCCCCTCCTTGGTGTCCATTCTCCCACAGAGTTTAGTGTCATCTGCAAACAGGCACTGCAGCTCTTTATCTGGGTGATTTTCATCCACCCACCAGCCCCTATTACATACCTTTCTTCTCCCAGTAACCTGCCCTTCTTCTCTCAAGTTTCACTCTTTCTCTGTCTCTCTCTCTCTCTCTCTCTCTCTCTTCAGAGGGTAGGGAATCTCATTCCTGAGGCATTTATTTTTTTACTGTGAGATTGTGGTAGTTTGCCCACCTATCCAAAAAGCAGGCTTTGGCATTTCTTCCCCAAGGTCTACTGCAGTAGCACTCTCTCTCTATTCTATTTTCTGATATATATTTTTCTACTATTATGAGTAGGCCACCATTATAGTATCTTAACCTCGCTTGCTGTTCCCTCTATATATTCTTGTTTATCCCTGCCTTAAGCCTGCAAATTAAAAACTAGGGAACCGGTAAGAAAGAGTTGGTTATTGAATATTCTCTTTGGAAAGCACGAGTTTCAGTTAGGAAAACAGAATGCAACATTTTTCTTTATGTATTATGCTCTGATGTGCATTTGCGATACAGTCCGCCCCTGTTGGGATTCTGTAAAGCCAGGGACATCCTTTCCCTGCAAGAAGCTGTGTTTCACTTCATTGTAAGTGAAAAACAACTACCGCTTGTAGCAGAGGTTAAAGGAGCCGAATAGGATCTCGGAGAAGTGAGATCTGCCATGGGAGAGAAGCCCATAACATAAAAATGCTTCCCTCATGGTAAAAAAGTGAAAGACTGTGTTTAAATAGTATGAGAGATTACTCACGGTGCCTCAGAGTCCTTAAAGTGCAAGGCTGTCACTTTCCTGGATGTGTGCTGTAAGGAACAGTCTATCGTGGGTAAATAAATAAAACCCCTTATTAAATGGATAACAAGAAAAATGGCAGAACTAATATGTTTTACTGATGGCTTACCTTTTCAGCCGCCGTTTTAGAAGCTGTTGAAAGAGGGTTAGAGGTATTACTCTAGCATGTGTGCATAGAAGAAACATTTACCAGATGAAACAAATACAGTTTGCTTTCTGTTTGAAGAAATAAAAGTGAGCTCCTACCTGAGTGCTGGGAGTCTGAAAAATGAGCCCTTAGGAGCCAGCAGCCCCATGATGAGGCTGTTATATAAGAAATTACAGCTGTCCTCCATTTGAGTTGGGAGGAGCTACACAAATTGCAGGCAATTAGTAGGTAGTTGTTTATATCTTGTCCTATACTACCAAGGAGGACAAGAGTGGTTATATTGAACCAGTATTAATATCTGGCTAGAATGGTCAGCTGATCCTTCAACCTGTATGTATTAGGCACAAATGATGGTAATTCAGATTAGGGACAGATCAGCTGACCTGATGATACTCTAGGGAAGAGTATAAAAGCTGCCCTAATACTCAGAAAGGGCATATCAACCTTGGAATGAGAAGGGAGAGGTTGTCTCATAGCACAGAAGATTGTAGTAAATTGTGTTAAAAGAAATGTATCTACTCTGTGGCAGAACTACCGAGACTGGGTAGTTCCGGAGCTCAAGTAAGAGCTATTTTCTTTTGCAATTTTCTTATAATTTATTGTCTGAAGTTTAAGACTCATTTTCGTTTATGGTTGTTGTTTCTTTTTGTATAGAAACATAGAAGCATAGAATTTGATGGCAGATAAGGACCACTTGGCCTACCCTGTCTGCCCATTTCCCTACCTGATGTATAAGCTGCAGATTCTAGTTAATCAACAGCTTACTTCCTCCTATCCCCCACTAGAATTGCCTTATGCCTGTTCCATGCATTCTTGAATTCTTCCACTGTTCCTGACTCCACAACCTCCTCAGGAAGGCTGTTCCATGCATCCACAACTCTCTCTGTGAAAAAATACATTCTAACATTACCTCTGAGCCATCCCTCCTCTATCTTCAAATTGTGCCCCCTTGTTCTTGCACATCTCTTCTTCTGAAAGATACTACCCTCTTGTACCTTGTTAATTCCCTTGAGATACTTGAAAGTTTCTATCATGTTCCCCCTCTCCCTCCTTTCCTCAAGGCTAGACATATTAAGCTGCTTTAGTCTCTCCTCGTATGTCTTCTGGTGCAGACCTTGCACCATTTTCGTTGCCCTCCTCTGAACAGCCTCCACTCTGTCTATGTCTTTGTGGAGATGGGGTCTCCAGAATTGCACACAGTACTCCAGATGGGGTCTCACTAACTGTCTGTAGAGAGGGATAACAACTTCCTGTTTTCTACTGTTGTTGCCTCTCCCTGTACATCCCAGTATTCCCCCAGCCCTCCTTACTGCCTTCTCACATTGCTTGCCCACCTTTAGGTCATCTGATATAATTTCTCTTAGGTCCCTTTTGATTTTTATTGTTGTTATTAACTCACCCCCCATTGTGTACTTTTCCCCTGGGTTTTTGTTTCCCAGATGCATTTCCTTGCACTTCTTTGCATTGAATCTGAGCTGCCATGTATTTGACCATTCCTCCAACCTTGCCAAGTCCCTTTTCATTCTTTCCACTCCACCTTGTGTATCAGCCCTGTTGCAGATCTTTGTGTCATCTGCAAAGAGGCATACATTTTCTTCCAGGTGCTCTCCAATGTCACTTATAAAGATATTAAAGAGGACCGGTCCAAGTACAGAACCCTGTGGTACCCTGCTAGTTACCCTCCTTTCTTCACTGTGGACTCCATTTACTATTACCTTTTGCGTCCTGTTGTCCAGCCAGTTTTTTATTCAAGCTACCACCTTGGGACCCACTCCAAGGCTGGCTAACTTGTATATTAATTTTTTGTGTGAGACTGTGTCAAATGCCTTGCTAAAATCTAGGTATACCATATCCACAGCCCCTCCCTGGTCTACTACTTTGGTCAACCAGTCAAAGAACTCTATTAGGTTCATCTGACACGACCTTCCTGCTGTGAAACCATGCTGCCTTGGGTCCTGTGCCCCTCTGGCCTCTAGGTACTCAACAATTCTTTCCTTCAGAAGTGATTCCATCATTTGCCCTACCACTGAAGTCAAACTAACTGGTCTGTAGTTTCCTGCCTCTGCCCTGCTTGCACTTTTGTGAAGTGGAATCACATTTGCCCTTCTCCAGTCCTCAGGTACCACTCCATCCTCCCATGATTTGTTAAAGAGAGTAGTCAGTGGTGTTACTAGTTCTACCCTCGGTTCTTTTAGTATTCTTGGGTGAATCCCATCAGGCCCCATTGCTTTGTCTACCCTCAGTTTCAAGAGTTCTTTCAAAACCCTTTCTTCTGTGAATGGACTGGTATCGACCCCCCATTCAGAGTTTCTCCCTTGTTTGGTTTAGGCACCTCCCCCTCCTCATCTGTAGTGAATACTGAGCAGAAATATTCGTTCAGTATCCCTGCTTTTTCACCGTCACCCTCTGCCCACATTCCTTCCCCTTTATTAAGTCTCTGTATCCCTCCCTTGGTCTTTCTTCACTCCCTAATGTACCTATAAAAGGTTTTATCCTCCTTCTTAACAGAGTTGGCTATCTTTTCCTCAGTTTGTGCCTTTGCTATTCTGACTGCCTTCCTGCCTCCTTCTGCTTTAACTGATAAAGTTCTCTGTCCTGCTCCTTCTGTATTTCCTTATATTTCCCTGAATGCCATCCTTTTCTCCTTAACCATCCCTGCCACCTCTTTTGAGAACCATAGTGTTTTTTCTTCATTTTGTTTTATTGATTTGCTTTGCACAAAGGCTTGTTGCCTCTGCGATGGCTGTTTTGATTATGCCCCATTGTTCCTCCACCCCTCCTTCTTGCCCATTTGCTAGTGATTTTCTAAGGCACTCTCTCATTTTCCCAAAGTCAGCCTTCCTAAGTCCAGTACTCTTGTTTTTGTATGGCTTGACTCCATGGCTGTGTTTATTGTGAACCACACTGTTTGGTGGTCACTTGTTCCCAGATGACTACCCACTTCTAAATCTGAGATCCTTTCTCCTTCCCCATTTAAGAGTACCAGGTCTAAGATTGCTCCCTCCCAAGTGGGTTCCAACACTAGCTGTCTGAGGCATGCCCCCCTGTAGGACATCAAGAAGGACCCTGCTCTTGGATGTGCCTGCAGCTAAGGTAACTCCAGTTAACATCTGGCATATTCAGGTCCCACATCAACAATATCTCCCCTTTTTCTGCCATTTTAAGGATGCCTTCTATAATTTCCTTGTCCATTTCCTCCCCCTGAAATGGGAGTCTGTACACAACCCCCATGCGGATTGTGGTGCCATTTCCTGTCTCCAGGGTGACCCATAGTGACTCATCAACTTCCTGTTTACTCTTTAGTTCTGTTGCTTTAATCCCTTCCCTATATAGAGAGCTACTCCTCCTCCTTTTTTTACCCACTCTGTCCTTCCTGTAGACTGTGTATCCTGGTATGTTGACTTCCCTCTCATGATTCTTTGTGTACCATGTTTCAGTGACTGCCACAATATCCAGGCATCCCTCTTCCATTAAGGCCACTAGTTCAGGGAGCTTGTTGCACACACTACGGGCATTAGTACTCATCAATTTCCATTTATTTTTTATGGCCTTACCCTTTTTAGCCCCATCCCTGTCCTTAACACCTTTTTCTGCATTTATCCCTGTCCTGCTCCCTACTGAATTCTCTGCCTTGGTGTTTACCTCTCTAACTACTGCACTTTGTGGGGAGAGGCTGGGATTTCCCTGTTCCTTTTCAGTACCTTCCCTCTTGGCTAGTTTAAATGCTTGCCAATGAAGCATTTAAACCTGTCACCTAGGATCATGGATCCCACCCTGGACAGATGCAGACCATCACACCAGTATAAGCCTGCATCCCTCCAGGTGGCTCCCCAGACCCCAATGAAGCCAAAACCCTGAGCTCCACACCAGTTTTTTAACCATTCATTGAATCCCATGGTGCAGAATACCCTAGCATCATCCTTGCCATAGACAGGCAGCCCCTCCGAGAAGGTTACCATACATGCTACTTGTCTAAGGCCCCTCCCCAACTCCTCAAACTCCTCTTGCACTGCTCTGATCCCATTTACAGCCAGGTCATTTATCCCTAGGTGGACAATGACATCCAGCTCCCTCCCTCGTGCCGCTGCTCCCACAATCCTGAGGATTCACTTCCTGTCCTCCTGTTGTGGCACCAGGAAGGTACCTTACCTCCCTATCCCCTTCCTCCCACACGTCTACCCCCCAATGATTGAGTCCCCCACCAGAAGTTGTTTCCTTCCCCTGTGGGGTCTCATGCCACCCTCCTGTGGGTTCTCCTTTGTGGAGGTTCCCAGTATCCTCCTTGGTCTCCACTGCAGGTGCCTCCATAGAGGAACCACTCTTTGCTAGAACAGCATATGAATTGTGGAGATCTACAACTGGAGGGATGCACCTCTGTCCCACCACCCTCTCCTTCCCTGAGACCACATTGGCCTAACCGCTCCTCTTTCTTGGCAACCTCTGAGGTAACGGTGATGGCCCTCGTGGTCCCTGGGTGGGGGAAGAGGTTTCATGAATCCTAGCCAGGTCAGCCTGGAGACGGGAAACCTCCTCCCTCAGACCAAAGTGGTGTCTGCAAACAGGGCAGCATCGCAGCTTCCAGAATGTCTCCCGGAACACTGTTGCTCCACAGCCATTGCACTTCACCACTCCTATCTTGACTTATTTCGTGTCCCCTCTCCTGTTGCTTTGTATACTTATTGTCTCCTCCTTCTATGTATTTTTACACTTACTTTCCTACTGCCTATGTGCCCTTACAACTCTCACCCGTCCTGTTCTGGGACAGGAACTTCCTGTAGTCTTCAATAGTCTCCTTGCTCCATGCTTGGATTCAGACCTCCAGCAGCCGGGGAGGGGGGGGGATAAAGAGTTTTTTTCTTAGGTTCCTTCAAGGTTGCTGAAACTAATGTGTCTCAGTGATCCTTCCCTTTCTACTGCCAAACAGGAAGTTACTGTTGTTAGTCAAATTCAGTATCTGTAAAACTAGAACTGGCTTTGGGTGGGGAAGGAGGGAAATTAGTAAAAAATCTGTAGTTCTGGACTTCTGTTTCTTACTCTGCAACCAGTTCTCTTCTGCCAGAAACAGCCAGAAGCTGTAATTGGAGACAGCTGCTTTTGTACACCTAAGCTGCTAAGCCACACCCCCAATTAGATTCGCTCTCTGCTGTCAGTAAATTAAGCTGATACTGCCCCCTTCCTCAGAAAAAACACTTTTTTTTTACTTAAATGAGACCCCCTTCTTCTAATAAAGTATCTGTTTGCTTAATCCAAACAGGTATTACTCCTGCTGAGACAGAAGTGATTAATTAGTAAAACATCTGCAGTTCTGGACTTCTGTTTCTTGCTCTGCAACCAGTTCTTTTCTGCCAGAAACAGCCAACATACAACACTAAACACCCAAAATACAGAACAAATTGAGACAGCCCATAACCAGAAAGAACAGGAATTGCTTTTACTTAAAGAGAAATGTGATAAAGAAAAAAGAGGTGCAGTTACAGAGGCAGAAACACTTTTGGAAGCAGAAAGAGAGAGAGAGAGAGAGAGGGGAAAATGAGGAATTACAAGGTCAGCAGCAAATGTTGCAGCAACTGTGCATGGAAAGAAAATTGTTTTTTCTTAGGAAAAATGATGAGCAGTTGAAGCAAATTGTGAGAATGCATAGATAAATTATGGATTATGACACTAAGGTTAGACGGTTGGAACAGAATATCAGGCAAATTAACCCCCACCCCCAAGAGTCTCACCAGTGACGTCATGACCCATGGTTACTACAGAACCTAATTTTGTATCTGAATACTCCCTGTGAGTTAAAAAGATTAGGAATGCAGTGCACAAAATAGGATCTGCAATGAAAAAGTTTGACCCTCAGGACAGAGACAGTAATCTTGACTCATATTTCATTGTGCTGCAGTCAAATTTACAGGATTTAGGGGGCTTCATAGCTGATCAAGGCAAAATCATGTTATTAAAATCATCATGCATAGAGCAGGTAGTCCAGTGGGTACTGGAATGCGTTGATACAACAGGACAGAAAAAATCTGAAATGCTTTGCCAAGCTATGCAAAAAGAATTTAGGAAGTATAAAGACTGTGTCAATTCAACTAAAGCAGCTCTGAATATGGTACAGAAACCAAACCAAAGTGTTAAAAACTATTACAGGTTGATAAGGAAAACTTATTTTCCAGGAAAACCAGAGAATGTGAAGATCTTTTTTTAAGACAGCAGTTTTCCAGTGTTTACTGCATGAAATTTGCCACCACATGGTGGTCGGTTATAACTCCCTGGTCATACCCATATAGGTAGTTTTAGACAAAGCTGAAGCCTTGTGAAAATCCATACAGAGGGAAACAACACATCTTCCTCAGGAGTGGACCCTGAGGTTTATGTGGTTACCCATAAGGGGTATAAGTGATGATAGCCTAGCCCCTATAGGACTTCCTCACATGGGAAGGGCCAGAGGTAGGCCTAGTCTGTTCCTCACCCAGATCACCTCTCTACTAATAGAAGGAAATGACTAGACCAGTCCACACAGATAGGAGAAGGTGCCTTAAACCCAACCATACCTGGGTGTTTTGATTTTAGAAAAACCCACAACCAAAACAAAAATCTCAAATATTTTGGCACCCTGGGTAAGTTGACAAAGAAAGACCCAGATAAAAGAATGCATAGTGATGTGGTTCTCCAAGATACCTCTACAATGTCAGCCCTGGTGAATACTGGCCCTGACATTTCTCTGATTTCAAACAGTGACCTTAAAGAAGCTAAACAAAAAGATTCAGAATACCCATCAGAAGGTTGACGTGGTACTCCATAAAATAGCTTTGTCCAGTTGTAATGAATCAATGTTTAAGTCAGTTGGTTATTGCAACCTGTTTTTGCCAAGAATCAGATTTCACATCTGGTTCATGCATTTGAAAACAGTAAAAACCAAAAACTCCTTCTAGTTGGTGTTGATATCTTAGACAGATTCAAAGCTTGCCCTAACTTTCAAACCCCAACCTTGTGGTTAGGAATAAGACACCCTTTACCCTATTCTGGAAATGAGTTGGGTTACTAGAGCATGGGGCCCATGGGTCCTATAAAGCAGGCATTCCCCAAGAATAGTTGAACTCCCCTAGCTTCCCACTGGTGAGGTGCCACTTAGAGGTCAGCCTAAGAAGGAGGGTTTGAGCACTTCTCCATCCACAGATGGGATCCCGCATAGAAATACTTTAAATTTACAGGCTAGTGCCATGGACAAGGTTCCCAAGGATGTGAAGGTTTAACCCTCCCCAGGAGGGAAGTTGCAAAATAAAAGGGATACAAGTCAGCTTCCTGGAAAAAAATAGGGAATAATTCAAGAAAGAGTGCCAGTAAAAGGAAATCTAGGTCAAAAACCTATTCCCTTATTGACACCTAACCAACCAAGACAAGGGTCAACCTTGTAGGTTCTGCTATTCAATGACTTTGCAGATTGGTGGTAAATAAAGATGGGTTGAAATATATCACTGCACGTGTACAGAGCAATACATTTCCAGAAGAACGTCTGCTGATAGGTTATGAAAAAGCTTTAGTAAGTGCACAATTGTACCAGTAGTTTAAAAGTCAAACCATAAACATAGCAATAACTACAAAAAGCATACTCCTCAAGGAGGTGCCTGGAGCAAAGGTACCCCTGGAAGCAAGCGGTATTGCAGCTCTGGGGTTTGTTGTTGGCAGCAAAATGATGCTTTACTATGCATACATTGTTGAGGGACTGATGGACCCTCTCTGTCTTGGTGCTGACATCAAGGTCAGGGTCAATGCCTGCATGAACATGCACATAACAGGTCTGTACACAGACCTGAATGGTGATTCTCCTCCTCTGCCTTGTGGTTGGAAACAGATGAGGGCAGAACAGACATAACCCAAGATATGACAGAGAAAGGGAGTATATTTCTTATGGTGTACCCAAGCGTCTCTTCCAAGACATTCGTTTCTGTGTTTCAGAGTACTAACAGGGCCAGCAGTCCTTTCGGTGGTACGAGCACAAGGAAACATAGTTTATTAAAGAATGCGTGTATCTTTTTCACCTAAATGTAGAGAGCTGAGGAGAGGGTGAGTAGTGGGTTGACACAAGCAACTGAGTTAGAAGCACCTCTGCTGTTTGGTTCCTAGGCACCGCTAAACCATTACCATACAATGACGCAAGCACTGGGAAGGGGCATGGAGGAGTGCAGTGATGTCATTATGCACTCCACCCACGACATGGCTTGTCTTGCCCAGCTCTACTATAAAAGTTGTGAGCTAGAGGCATTCAGCCTGCTAGTGTAACTGAGGAGTGAAGATGCTGTGAAAACCTTCTTAACTTGAGTAATTAAAATATTCTTCTGGGCATCTTTGTTTACTTATGCACAAAACACATTATTTTAAACAAACAAGACTCTGATATTTTGAATGTTTGTCTTGATCTGCAGATAGAGATTAAGCTAAGTACCATTCTGAACTGTAAGTTCTTAACATGACATATCTATTTATACAATAGGACTGAGCAAATAACTCATTGCATAAAAACATGTATTCTCACTGCAGTGGAATAAATCTATTTGTACCACTGTGTGATATCATCAAACCAAAAAAACAGCAAAAAACAGTCCTATTGTATAAATCTAGATGTATATAATGATGGTGGTGGAATGCACTATTTATGTGAATGAGTGGAGAGTGACCTTGGCTACCATTACTTGTGGCTCTGCTATGCTATGCCACTCATGAGGATATCTGAGGCCCCTCTCCACTCATTCACATATATAATGTATTTCACCACCGGCCATAATGTATTCCCTATAACTTTGACTAAAATATTGAAACTAAGAGCTGTAGACCCTTGATGTTAGAAAACCTTTTTTTATGATTTCTGATTTAAACATACTTTAATTTTTTGTTTATTTTTTGAACACATTTAAAAAAATTTACTGGATTTGATAACACAAGGTGACTCAGGATTTCTCAAAAGTGAGAAATGTAAGCTGGTTTGCTACCTTTGTTAAGATCTATGAATACCACAATAATTTGGTTTAGTACACGTGTATATTGGAGTGGATTGGATGTTCATGCCAGGAATGTTTTAACACATTACGCACATTTAGGTGTGTTTTAACAAAGTTTACATAACAACATGGGTATAAGAGAACTGGGTTCTACATGTGTAAGCATGGCAGACATTTATAGTGATGTATGCACTTGCTTAAGTGATTTTACTGTCGCCAATATTATTTGACAATTTGCCAGCGAGTGCGATTTAACAGCATGTGAATGTTTTTCGAAAAGCACTGACATTTTCTTTTAGGACTGTGAGTGTAAACTACGTACTTTGGGACTGAACTACACTGAACTGAAATTTAAGCAATTCTAACATAACAAAGTAAGCACCAATTTCTGTTCATTAAGCCTGTGACAGGCAATTTCTTTCAGCAATAATTGTTTTTTAAATATTATTTGTTGTAATCATTTTTGCTTGAATATGCATGGGGATCATACACTGAATTGGTCAGTGTGCTACTACAAATTATCAGTGAAGTAATCATACATATATATATATATATATTAACTAGGTGTGGCAGGTCTCCTTGACAAAGCCCTACAAACAGGGTGAAAAGCTGCACTGTATTCAGACATGGCCTAAACTTGTTGGACAACAATAAAACCACATGGACTTTATGAGAAGAGCTTTTTTGGGGAGTTTTGGCTGATTCATTTCACTTTTCTGCATTACCCAAGGTGTGCCAGGTGGTTAGAGACTATGCTGTTAAAATCCCAGGTAAAGATGTAAATTTTCCCCTAAGGATTCTTGTGAAAAGAGGGCATGTTCTGCATGGATCCATGGTCTTTTTTCATCCCACTAGGTTCTTTCTTAAGTTGGAATTGATCCTTAGTCATGGAAATGAGTATCATCCACTAATGTTTAAAGGAACAACCTCTTCTATCCTGGGTGAAAACCCTAGCACAGGGCTCATTAACCTGAAGGATAGCATACATTTAGGAATAGTGGTAGATACCATTTTTTCTTGGTTTGCCCCTACCATTTCAGTGGTGGGTCCACTCTCTGAGAACCTTAAAAAGGTGGCAAGGTAACCAGAGCTGTTCATTGCTTTACCAAGCTACATGATTTTGATTCAGTCTGAGTCCAGTTTGGCTGATGACTATGATGGTCAGCTGGAATGCAAACACAATAGCTTCTCTCAAAATCCACCACAGGTTTTTGGGGTCTTTCCAATGGACCAAAGAGGTGTGTCAGATACCATAGAGGAAAGGGTGGAAATAGGCAGGCCAGATCCCTATTCTGGGTTTCAGACTCAGGTATAATTACAGATCATAGTACTCCAAGCTGCAGAGCAGGGAGAACTGTTTGAGAGTTTTAGATGACATGCCAATATGTTTTAGAAAGACGTCCTGGACTGGGGTGAATCAGGAATTAATGAGGTGAAGGTTAAAACCTATCCTGATTCAAAGCTGGTCTACATGCACCAGTACCATATTCCCTCAGTTGCTCATGAGTCACTACAAGAAATGCTGGCTCTGTCATGGAGAGTGGAATAATCAGAGTGTGTAACTCCATGTACAGCTCTCTGACTTGGATTGTGCTTAAACTTACAGGTGCATGGAGGTTTACCATAGACTATAGGCAGTTGAACAAACATTTTCCTCCATCCAGATGGTCCATGGCCTGCAATGATCAGAGTCTGGCCAAGCTGGCAGGAGCTAAATACTTTACATCTGTTGATTTTTCAAATGGCTTCTGGATAGTGCTGTGAGGAATGCGAAATTCTGCTGGCAGAATTAGCGCAGAATGGCCATTCCACCAGCTGAAATTCCACTGCAATTTCACTGGTTCTTAAGCAGAATTTCTCCTACTGTGATCCAGAAAAGAAATTTTTCTGCAGAAAATCATTCTGCAACTGTTTTCTACCACGGAATTTCACCATTCAGTTTGTGGTGAAATTCAGCAGAATTTCAGTGGAATTTTGAAAATTCTGCAGAATTTCATACCCCCGGAATTTGAAAATTATCCATAGCACTACTTCTGGACTATGAAGTTAGCTTCCAGCGATCAGCACAAGATGGCCTTCTCCTTTGGGAGGTGCCAATATTCCTGTAATAGGTGCCCATTTGGCTACATTAATTCACCTGCAGAGTTTAATATCTTTCTGCACAAGGCAATCCCTCAGGTACCAGACGTAACACAATACATGTTTATGACATATTGGTCACCTCGCATAATTGGCTGAGCATAAAGAAGTACTACAGTATGCGCTATCGAAGTTGCAAGATGCATGTGCAAAGTTATCACTGATGAAAGGTCAGTGATGCCAGGAGAGGGTGAGCTACATAGGCTGCAGAATAGGTCCAGAGGGTATCTGCCCTCAAGCAGGATGGATTCAGGCACTCCAGAATCTAAAAACACCCTCTAATCTGACAGAGTTGCACAGCTTGCTGGACATTTGCAACTATTCACACCAATTTATAGAGAACTAACAACAGGTGTTCCAACCCTTAACCGACTCCTAAAGAAAGAGCAATCCTGGTTATGCGGTCCAAACCAAGATACCACCATGAAGGAGCTACAGACAAGGCTGGGGAAAGCACCTTCCCTTGCTTGCCTCTAGAGGGATAATACATTTTTGCCTTAAGACAGATCATACTGAGCAGTATGTTAGTGCAGTTCTGTATCAGTGGTATGACCTGGATAACAGACGTATTTCTTATGAAAGCAAGGCTCTGGGTTTGGTAGAAATGAAATATTTAGAGTGTAAAAAGGTTATTCTTGCCACCATGTGAACTTTACAACACCATGCTTACATATTCAGTGGGGAGAAAGTGATTGTGGAAACTTGACACCAATCTCTAGCTTACCTTAGAAGTGCTATGGTCTGAGATGACAAACTGTCTGGTAGCTGAATAGTTTGCTGGACATGGGCTTTAGAGGGACATAACACTGAGATCCAGTATGCCACAAATAAGAAAGGCAGACTGACTCAGGACCTGGCAGACCTGCACCAGTGTCCTGAGGACTGTCCCCAAAGCTTGACTGATGAGCAGTAAAGTCATTCAACACTCCTGTGGGTTGGGAGGCATCACCCTTTTGAGGAAAGCCTGTATGAGATGCTATGTTGAATCAATGTTGATGGTTGTTCCTTCCTACAGGAGGGACAACTATGCTCAGGAGCTGGGGTGTACTGAGATCAAGACCAACTTACTCCTCATCCCCAGAGGTTCCCCACAGTTCACTTTATTTATCCAGTGTTGGCTTCAGCAATTCTGTCTGGGTACTCAGTGATACACCACCTGAGGACGGATTGTAGGGGGCTGGGGGTGTAGCCATCTGGGCCTTGTGGATGTTCCAGTGGGGACCACCAACTCCTTTGAATGTATCACGGGCACAGGGGTAGGGTACAGGATACTTCTCATCTACCATCTACCAGGAGATGGGAAAGTTTTCTTGTAGGAAGTCACAGACTTCATCGTCGACATGGTGATGGGACTCCCCAGATGGTTAATTCTAGGGGATTTCAATGCCTGGATTGATGATGAACTCAAAATTTGGTCAAGATTTCCTCCAATGAATGACTTAGTTGGGCCTTACACAGACTGTTACCTCCATGACCCACATTTGTGGTCACTCATTGGACTTGGTGTTCCTCCTGGGGATGGAGATATCTGACTTGATGGTGGAGCCAGTCAGATGGTCTGACCATCGCACCATAGGGTTCAGTTTCATGGCTCCCTCCAATAGGCCTGCCCCCATGGAGATGGTATTGTACCACCCTTTGAGGGGTGTGTCCATAGATGTCCATAGATGGCCTAATGGTGGTACTGGACCTATTGGTTATACCGAGTGAATGCATGGACCCAGAAATTTAGTACTTGCCTATAATAAGGCAGCGACAGAGACCCTGGATTCCATAGCTCCTGTCCATGCTTGCTCACTCACTCTTCGCCCAAGGTCTCAATGGTATGTTGGGACCTTGAAGGAGATGAAGATAGTAGGACAGACACTAGAGAGGTGCTGGTGTAAATCAGGCCTGGAGTGTGACAGATTTAGATTTATGGATCATTATGCAATCTTTCAATCAGCAATTACCCATAAGAAGGCAGAGTTCCTATCCAGGGAGATTGCCGCTGCACAGAACTGACCAGCTCAACTCTTTTAAAGACTGTTGACAGACTGTACAATCAAATCTGTCTTTAGCCTGGTGTAGCTTTTTCACAAGAGAGGTGTGATGAGTTTGCTCGGTTCTTCACAGATAAGGTTGCCACCATCAGGTCCATTATCTGTTCATCCCCCTCTATTGGGTATTGCAGAGGTCAGCAGGAGGTGGCAGGCACCCAGTTTGCTTGGTCTGACTTCAGCCAGTCAGAAATCACTGATATCGTGAGGATCATTCAGACTTTGCAGCCAACCATCTGTAGTTTGGACCTGGGCCCAATGCGCCTTCTTGTAGGGTGTATTGATGAAATTGGCACTGTCCTAGCTGAGATAGTCTGGAGGTCACTGGAGAGGGGGGTCTTCCCAGACCCCCTAAAGGAGGTGGTTGTTTGACCCCCTCCCTTGACCTGGACTGTCTGGCCAACTACAGACCTGTGTCTAACCTGACCATTGTGGGTAAGGTTATTGAGCAGGTGGTTGCATTGCAGCTGGATGATAATTTGTCCACCCACAATGTCTATGATTCTCTCCAGTCAGGATTTAGGAAGAGGCATAGTACTGAGACGGCCCTTGTTCGGGTGCTAAATGGCCTCCTAACAACGAGAGATTGGAGGCCTCATTCTAGCTTGGTCCTCCTTGATCTCCCTGCAGCATTTGACACTGTGGACCATGGTGTGTTGTTAGAGTGCCTGCGGTTCATCTGTGGACTATCTGGTACAGTCCTCAAATAGTTTTGATCATTCCTTGAGGGTAAGACTCAGAGAGTGGTGTCTGTGATTTATTCCTCAGCCCTTCTCCCCCTTTCCTGTGGGGTACCACAGGGCTCCATTCTGTATGGGCTCCATTCTGTCAGTCATGTTGTTTGCAGTGTATATGCTGCCATTGGGATATATCATTAGGTGATACTGTTTGAGTTTTCACTGCTGTGCAGATGATATTCAGCTGTACATGTCCTTTGTGCCCAAACAGGATGGGATCCTCTCGGTCTTTAACAACTACCTATCAACAATCCAGGACTGGATGAGTGCCAACTGGCTGTGGTTGAACCTGGCTAAAACTGAGGGACTGATTGTGGACCCAAATTGTCAGAAGATGGGTTTGTCGACAGGACAGCCCTCCAGGCTTTGGCTCGGGGGTGTTCAGCTGACTACCTCACATCGGGTGCGGAACCTGGGCATTATTTTTGACTGTGGCCTGACCCTTAGATCTCAAGTGTCGGCTGTTGTCAAGACCTCTTTTTACTATCTGAGGAATATCGCCCAGGTGAAGCACCTGGTTCCTCCTGATGATCTTCCAACACTGGTCCGCACCTTCATAACCTCCCACCTTGACTACTGCAATGCCCTCTACCTAGGGCTATTGAGGGCTGATATCTGTCGCCTGCAGCTGGTGCAGAATTCAGCAGCCAGGCTACTGACTGGCACCTCTAGGTCCAGTCATATTACTTCTGTGCTCTGCAGACTGCACTGGCTGCCAGGACAGTGGTGGATCACTTCCAAGGGTGGGTTACTGACCTATAAAGCCCTACACAAGCAGGGACCATATTACTTCCAAGGTCTCCTTTGTCCTTACTGCCCCCTCTGCCCTCTCTGATCTGCTGACGAGGGATTGCTAGAGATTCCCAGGGTTCAGTTAAAGACATCTGGGGATCAGTCTTTTGCTTTTGCAGCCCCTACCCTGTGGAATTATCTACCTCATCAGATATGAGAGTACCTGACTGTCTAGAGCTTTAAAACAGCACTGACAACATACTTATTCAGCCTGGCATATCAGATTCTTTTTTTTAATTTGATCTAATATTTATTGAGCTACAATTTTTATGGAATTATTAATGTACTGATTCGTTATGATTGTGTTTATTCATCGTTATGTCTGTTTGGTTTTTGTGTACAAGCACCTTGATCTTTGGAATGGCACTTTTAACAAATAAAGTATGATTTGACTTGATTTGATTTATTCATTTGAGGAATGTGAAGGTCTCAATCATATCACCCCTCTCCCTTCTGGTTTCCAATGAGTACAAATTTAGTGCCCTGAGGCACTCCTCATAAGATTTTCCTTGCTGTCCCTGGACCATTTTGGTCACTTTGCATTGCACTGTCTCTAACCTGTCCTTGTCTTTTCTGAGGTAAGGACTCCAGAACCGGGCACAGTACTCCTGGTGAGGCCTTACCAGAGCTCTGTAGAGGGGTTGTATCATCTATTTTCTTCTACTGTCAATCCCCCTTCCAATGCATCCCAGTATCATGTTGGCCTTACTATAGGCCCTGCTGCACTGACTAGTTTGTTAAAGAGAGTTACTGATAATAACTCCAAGATCTTGTTCCTCCTTTGTAGTGCTAAATCTGTTTCCTTCCTACCAGTACACTGTCATGGGGTTCTTTTTCCCCAGGTGCATTACCTTGCACTTTTTTGCATTGAATTTTAACTGTCAGATCTTTGACCACCCCTCTTGTTTTAGCAGGTCCTTTTACATATTCCTTATTCCTTCCTCACAATCCACCCTCCCGCAGTTTTGTGTCATCTGCAAATAGACACTGCTTACCCTGGATTCCTTCTCCAGTGTTACTAATGAACATGTTGAAGAAGACCGGTCCCAGGACCAGTCCCTGTGGAACTCCACTCATTACCTACTTCTCTTCCAATTTAACCCCATTGACCACCATCCTCTGTTGTCTCACTGTTAGCCAGTTTACCACCCAAATCACAAGAATTTTAGCTGCCCCCAGGTCCTCCATTTTCTTAAGCAATCTCTTTTGTGTGGTACTGAGTCAAAGGCCTTACTAAAGTCAAAGTACAGCAAGTCTACCACATGGCCCTTGTCTATCTCCCTTTCACCCAGTCAAAGAAGACATTCATGTTTGTCTAACAAGACCTACCTGTGACAAAACCATGTTGTTTAGCATCCTGGAGTCTGTTGATCTCCAGGTATTCTATGAGAGAAGGAGCCTGAGTGGACAGCCATGGAGTTACCCGCTGGAGCCCAATGCCAACCTTGCTGTAGTCACTCAGCAACAAGCTAAGGAAGAGGAGGCCAGACAGAAAGGTTAATATAAGGATCATGATACCACTGAAGTCCCTTTCATGGGTGCCCATGTGCTAGTAAGGGATGAGCCTGTTACTGACCTGGTGCAAGCCCAGCTTCAGCACAAAACTGTGTCTAAAATGTACCACTACATAGAAGTCCCAGAACATTATCTTTTTCAGATAAGGATATTACCCAGGATAAAGATCCAAAAGTCATGCATGATCAAAGGAATAATTTCTATCTGCACCAGAATATGTCATCTTACACCCACAAGAAAGATGTTCTTCCCAGATGAGCAGTTCCTACCAGCTAGAAGAGAATGATGTTGCATCATATCCATATCATGATATGCAGAGGACATCCAGGTGACCAAACTACCTTTGATGCCCTGAAACAAGTGGTTTATGGGCTGGGCATGTATAAAGAAGCATCTAATTATAGCAAAAGTTGTCTTACCTTCCATAAATTTCAACCATCCAAGACCAGGTCCAGAGATCTTTTGCAAGGATTGCTTTCCTATGTTAAAATGTCCAAATTGTCTGGATAAGTGTGGTTCCACTGTCCTCTAGCAGAATCAGGTATTTGATCACAGAGACTTATCTTTTCACTAAATGGGTTGAGTGCACACCTGCACCAAATGATATGGCTCCCAAAATGGCTGCCATTTTGGAAAAAGAAGTGTTCAGTCTTTGGGGTCTACCTTTAAGGACAGCTCTTCCTTGATCAGTTTAACTCAGCTGCAGACAAGTATGCCCCCTTTCATAAAAAAAATTATAAAAGGGAGGTGCATGGACTAGATCACCCCCCCCCAAGTCCTTGGTTTGATGCGGAAACATGATCTACTATGGTACCAAGCAAGGATATCCCATTGACTGAAA
This sequence comes from Neoceratodus forsteri, assembly GCA_016271365.2. Taxonomy (NCBI): domain Eukaryota; kingdom Metazoa; phylum Chordata; order Ceratodontiformes; family Ceratodontidae; genus Neoceratodus; species Neoceratodus forsteri. The sequence goes on along the minus strand of CM057454.1, from coordinate 914,924,795 downwards.
GATGTAAAAAATAAAATTCTGGGCTACCATCAAGGATCTTGTAGGAACTTGTGGCAGGTCCCAACCAATCATGCTCCACCATAGTGACAAAGTCATAGTTGATGAAGTTACCATAGCCAATATTTTCAATGAGGCATTTACTGACTACAGTGCAGTTATACCACCTAAAACAACTGCTCACAGGACAAAGCACTGAGCTGTGAACACCTGCTCCCCCTTCCTAGCACCAGCCCAAAATTCTACTTTCTGAAGGTGACCACCAAGGAGGTTACTAAATACTTTGTAAGAGTGCTGGGTAAAACAAGGATGGGTGGGGACAGGACTGATATGAAACTTATCTCAATTACCCTCTCTGAAGTGGCTGTATTTATCACTAAGCTTTTTAATGTCACTTCGGATGTTAGCCTTCTCATCTACCTGGAAAACTGCCCTGGTCACTTGGGTTCTAAAAGGAGGTGATTGTTCGCTTGTGTCCAATTACAGGCCCATCTCCCTTCTGTCTTCTCTCTCCAAAGCACTGGAAAAAAATCATGGCAGAGTAGCTCTCTGCCCACCTACACAAATACAACCTCCTCAGCCTGCAGCAACATGGGTTCAGCACAGTACCAACACGGCCCTCATTGAATTCACAGGCTATGTCCACGAGGCACTAGACCAGGGACAACTAGCTGGAGCAATCTATATCAACCTATCCAAGGCATTTAACCTTGTGGATCACAAGCTGCTGCTCCACAGGTTAACCTGAATTTGGTTGTCCTCGGACATGTTTGAGTTGTTCTCTAGCTACTTGTCTGAGTTCTCACAGAAGGTAAAGATTAACAATACTGTCTCAGAGGCTAGGAAAGTCATGATCAAGATCCCACAAGTGTCCATACTGTCTTCCTCCTGGTTAGCCTTTTTGTAAATGATCTCCCAGCTGCATGCCTCTCTGCCAAAGTCCTGCTGTATGCAGATGACACAGTGCTATTCCTTAGACACTCCTGCCAAGACACGCTGACCAGTAACCTTCAGTGCAACTTTGACCTGCTAAAGGAATGGTTTAACACCAGCCTCCTAGTACTCAATAGTAAAAAGACTAAGACAATGCTCTTTACCAGTCATCAAAAGAGGAAATCAACTACACCATTTAAAATTGCACTCAATACGGACTCCACCCTTGAACAGGTTCACTTTTTCTGGTACCTGGGAGTCACAATTGATGAGCCCCTCTCTTTCAATGAACACTTAAGTAATATCACTAAGGCTGCAAATAGGAAGTTTGGGACACTCTACAGACTCTGCTTCTGCCTCACCCCTGAAGCCAGGCTCCAGGTGGTCAATGGCACAATCTTGCCAATCCTGGACTATGAAAAAGTGGTTTATGGTGCTGCCATGGACACTAGCTTACACAAAGCCCACCTTACCCTCAATAAAGCATGCAGATATGTCCTGGATGTGGATTGCATCACACACACACCTGCAAGCTCTACATAAGGACAAAGTGGCTCCTCCACTGGGATAGAATAAAGCTCCGGACCTGCTTACTGGGAAGGAAGGCCCTACTGGGACTGGCACCTGTCTCCCTGCAGGCATCATTCAGACCTGTCCAGATAAGCATGCCACAAGAAACATCTCCAGGAATGCCTTAGCTGTTCCTTTCAGGAAATCAGCCCAGGGGAGATGTGTCTTTGTGGTAAGGGCTCCCACCTGTCTAAATGAGCTTCCAAACACAATCATCAATCTTCAGCACCTAGGGCATTTCAAATCTGAACTCTGTATGTCCATCTCTCCTCCAGTCCACTGCATGTGTCAAACATAATCCCAGCATCCAGCCCACCATTCAACTGCCCACTTGCTCTGGCCAGGTTGTACCTACTTCCTTCCCCCACCTCTTCCCCCCACCAACTCCCCCACTTGTCCTTTGTCCAGTACCCACTCACTACCTTCCCCACCTGTCAGTTCACCCTCACTACCTCCTGCCTGGTCCCTTGTCCACTTCCTCTGTCCCCCTACTCCTCTACTTCACCTGCACTCTGTCCAGTACACCCACACTACCTCTAGCCCATTTTCCTGACCTCTTCTTCTCCTCCCACTCCACCCCACCTACTTGCACTTGCCAAATCCCAACTTGTCTTTCTGCACTTAACTTCTCTCAGATGGCTGCACATTGCGTACCTTCACTGGGAAACTGACAATGCTACCTGTTGCTTCATTCATGTCTTGACTTGTGTAAACCATAAATGTATTTGCTACCCCTTCCTATGGAAACTCTATGTTAGTAGTACAACCCCAGTGTCAATTTGTCTGCTGTAATTATGCTGTTGCAACAAAATGTATCTCCTTAATTGCTGATGAGGATCCTTTGTAAATGAGTTCTTCACTCAAAGGTTAATAATTCCAAGTTCCCAATAAATAAATAAATAAATAAATAAGGACAGAATTAAACCAAGGCTCTCAGTTTATCTCTGAGGAGATTACCAAACTCTTTGAGACCTTAGGGATTCAAAGAAACTTCATGTAGCCTACTGGCCTCAATCTTCATATCAGGTGGAATGCATAAATTAGACAGTGATCAGCATGATTAAGAAATATCTCACCAATAGTCCAAAAGATTGTGATCTCAAATTGCCTTTGATTCTCCTTACAAGTGGCCCTATTTTAAGCTGCTCAGTTGGTCTCACTGTGTTTGAGATTATGACAGATAGACAGATGGTACTGCCTTTACACCTGTTATACCAAATTCCTACTGAGAATATGTCTGTTGCTGCAGCTTTACATCTGTATATCACTGATATGAAAAGACATCTACAGAGTAGATTTTCATTTGTCCAATGATACTTGGAATAGAGTGCCCCAGGTCCTAAAGAATAGTAGGACAGGAAAGCTTCCCCAAAGAATAACTAGTCGGTGACCAGGTATTCTTTTACAACTAGAGACTTTATAACAAAAGGGGCACTGAAGTTCCTTCTGAGCTGGTGTGGCCCTTTTCTGATAACTGGCAAAGAATCTCCTTTAGTCTACAAAATCAAAATTCCAAAAGGTAATAGAAATTAACTCAGCAAGTGGGTCCACATTGAACAATTATGGCCTTATCATCATCTGAATTGCACAACAGCTCTTCTGGGGAAAAAAGAACCAAGTTATATAATTAGTCAGATAAACTGATATTCTACATTATTTTATGTTAGGCACTACTGAAAGAGTTGACATTTATGTAGTTGATCAGACAAAGATTTATTATAGAGAATATAGGGGTGAACTAGGCACAGGGATTTAAATTAGTTTTGTTTTTGTTTTGAGTTACAGATCATAACTTTGGGGCAAGGGACCACTGAATGCTAGATTATCTTAATCTTATTGCTGTGGACATCCCTACTGACCCTTACAGTTCTGATCCCGTCATTGATTTACCTTAAGTGCAATGCTGCCAAACTCAAAACATCTTTGTTCAATCTATGAAACAGGAGTTTCTGAAATGGGAAGAATTTGGTTTTGCCTGAGGGTGGGATCTCAATGGAAGAAAGTTTTGACTAGCTAGATTAGACAGAAATGTTTTGGAGGAGAAAAAATGGTTCTATAAATGATTATTGATTGACTCATTATGCTGCCACTTTTCATTCATTTTGTTATTCTCATTCTTTTTCTGTTAGTGTCTTTTCCATCTGTATGTGTCATTCAGCCAACTGTGCATTTTTATATTCTTTGTTCTTGGCAGAAGTGTGAAAATTTATTTTACCATCTTCCTAATTCCAGGAGAGGTTTATCTAGGACCTATGGGTCCAAGTTGGTCCTGTTTTAACCCTGATTAGCTACGTTTCATACAGGCCCACTAAGGCTTCATTTAAATTGCTAAGTAATGAATAACATGCATTTTTTTCTCTGTTCTTGTAATGATCCAATTCTTATCTATGCTGTTGGGACAAAAGTATTTTTGTTTATGTGCAAGTCATGTTAGAGTCTACAAGGTATATCATCAAGTTCATGCTGAAAAGTCAATGTGGAAAAATCCTCATGATAGGCAATGCAAATGACAAAAGTGTGAGGCATACATAATAGCACCTGTGTGACAACATGTGCGCTGAACAGCCTGATACTAATATTCTGTCCTCCTTCAATGTTCCTTGTGGAGGTGATCCATAGTGACCATGGAGTGAGAATAATTATTCTGCACTTAATCAAGTCAAGTCAATTTTTATTTTTTAAAAAGCACTTTTCAAATATCAAAGTGCTTGTACAAAAGTAAAAATTGAAAATACTAACTAGTTAAAACTACATATAAATTAAAACAGGCAGATCGGGCAAATGAGAAATTAGATAGCACCAGCAAAAGCTAAATTAAACAAATACATTTTTAGCGCAGATTTAAAATTCTCAGTGGACAGGCACTCTCTAACCCAGTGAGGTAGAGAATTCCATAGCATCAGGGCCATGAAAGAAAATGCTCTGGCCCCTGGGGTATTTAAATGGACCCTGGGAATCTTTGGCAATCCCTCATCCAAGGAATGGAACAGGCAGAGGGGGCAGTAGGGAAGAAGGAGGTCTTGCAAATAATGTGGTCCCTGTCCGTGTAGGTCCTTATAGGTCAGCAACGTGACCTTGAAGGTGTTCTTCCACTGCACAGGCAACAAGCTAAGTGCAAGGCCATATCTGATGCAGTTTCTTTTGCACTATGCGTGCCTTGCAGCATTTTACATAGTGCAATTTTGTGGATCAGGATTTTCTGTGTGCAGTTATCGACAGCGCTGCAAAATCTTTAGTCATCATATAGGATGACCAATCTACAATGGTACCAAATCTGCAATCATTGTTCATTGTTTAGGAACAAATTGATAGGCAATACTGAATTGTGTATAAACCGGTGCATTACTAATGCATTGCATGAGTACCCACTAGTGCTCATATTATGAAGTCAGTGTGTGAGAATGTGTGAACATGTTAAAACACTTTTTTCATATAATGTACTGTATAATTCACACTTTGAAAATAACTGAGATTTTTTTTTGTAACAACTGCATGACTTCAAAGCTTTGTTAATGATCTCTTGGCATGACACTCTTGTTATATGCTTATCATTAATTGCCTAATTGAAAGTGTTGAAAGCTTTAAGTAACTAGAGCAAAGCTCACACTGCATTGTGCAGACTTTGGCAAAAATATCTTTATCGAATGTTTCTTGGTGGAATGTCAACAAAGTACATGTGGTAAACCCTCAGTCTGGTGATGCAGGAAAAAGGATGCTGCTTCATAGACATTGTAGTGTATAAGATATGACCATTTTCTCAAATAATTAGCACCAGGACACCAAGCTATGTGTGTGCATGTGTGACATTTTGGAATATCTTGCTGCCATCTCATCAAGTGGTATTTGTAACATCTAACAATAACATAACATCCTAACACTAAACCACGGCTCATGGAAGGAGGAACATCCAGCCTTCATGGGTCTTCCCACACACCTTAAAGCCGGAGTCCACTTAAAGTGAAACACCAGCAGGAGGAGTTCACCTCAAATTTTCCTGAAGACGTCTAAGTCCAGAGCTGAAGCCAGGTAACACAACTGTTTTAAAGAGGAACTGCCATCAATAGGATTTCTTAATGTCTGAAAATTCATAAAAAGCTAATTTGATTGAGCCATTGTGTTTATATGTGAGTCTTTGCAGTCCAGAGTTATTCATATGTAAATCACCCTGTAGTTAAGGGCTGGTGGCAGCCATATGTTTTGGGCTTCTGTGAAGAAATGTTGTCACCAAGGGTCTAGGTCCTCCTTTGACTGTATTTAATCCAACAGATTAAATAGGAAATGGACTGTTTTATTAAGAGTGTTTTAAGGTGTTATTACAACACTTGCTACATCTATAATATAGTGTAACCCCATTTAACCAACCCCTTTTATCTGAATTTCTCTATTATCTGAAACTGCCTTGTGTCCCCCACTGTTCCTATACATTTTTATGCATGACAGTTTAAGCTGTTACAAACCATCAACTTTCACCGCTGATTTGGCAGTCATTTGCTTTTCCTTTCTTCTTTTTTTTTAGAGTTTGAGTGTTCCGCTACCCCACTCTCATCTGCCAGGCTTCAATAATGTGTTAATGAGTTAATTAGCACTTTATATCTAGACTGCTAAGTTGCAGCCATTTGCATTTGGTTTGGCACCCCTGTTGCTTTGTTGTGCTCAGTGTGATATGGTTAAAAGAAAAAGGTCAGTGCTCAACATTGCAGCAAAACTATAGATAATAGAATGCCTTGAGAATAGAGAAAAAGTTGTGCAGGTAGCCCACTGCTTTGGTGTTGGAAACACCACTGTCTGCAATATCTGCAAATCAAAAGACAAACTGAGGGAATTTGCAGCCACGATGGATTGCAGCCTCAGTCATGAGAACAGGAAAACAATGAGACCTTGTCATGACAAGGAACTGGACAAGGCGATTTTCATGTGTTTCGTTCAAAACCAAACTAAGGGCACTCCAATAACAGGAACAATCCTGAAAGAGAAGGCATTACAGTTCCACTGCATGATGAGTGCTGACCACCCCTTTTCTGCTAGTGAGGGATAGCTAAATCATTTTAAGAACAGACACAGCATTAGGCAATTGGATGTAGCAGGTGAGATCATGTTGTCCTGTACAGAATCGGTAGAACCATTCAGAAAAAAAGATTAAAGATATGATGGCTAATGAGGGGATAGTAAACGAGGCTGCAGACTCATTTGGCAAATGTATCTCTTGGCTGGAGAGTCAGCCTGATGCCAATGGAGAGCAGCTGCTGCTGCTTAGGCAATTGTGACTACACGCTGTGAGACAGCACAATGAGAAGAAAAATCAATGCTCCATTGTGGACTACATTAAAAAACTTTAAGCACTATAAGGACTCTAAGGACAAGTACATGTAAAGTATGACCTCTTTTTATACAGTATGTTTTTAAAAAATGTTTACCTGTCTGAATAAAATGATATGCCTGTTTGACTACAGTAGTCTGTTGTGGCAGTGAGTGAGTTCAGATCTGCCTGATATTTGCTTATTCGAAACCCCACTTATCTAAACATTTCAGATGTCCCCCAGCATGTTCTGATAAATGGGGTTACACTGTAATTGTTTTGTATGTGCATTGAAGCTAGTGAGTTATCACCTTTACCTTTCAATCTGTTAATAAAAATAATCCATCTTCAGGATTGCTTTAACCTGTAGGATACACAGTACTGCCAGCTGAGCATGTCAGTACAGATTTCTGGGGCTGCCACAGAATACCACCTTCTGTCATTTTCTGTTCCCTCTCTTACAGCCTTTTCTCTTACAAATTTGTGTGTGAACTCAGGTCTACAAGATGCAAATGTGGCTATGTACCTATTGGCCTGTCATCATGGCTAACCTGTGCTCCCACAACACAACCAGGAACAAATTGTTGCTTAGTGTGCCTTTCCTGGACAAAGACTGTAAAAACAATCTGAGCATGTGTTATGATTCTGAAAATATACTCTTTCTATCCAGATTTGACTTAAAAAGAAAAAAAAATACGACACAATTACTATAGATGGACAACATTGTTAAAACATGCATAATCTGAAATGCATTATTAAGAGTAGTTTATTTATTTTGATGACGTTGAAAGTATAACAGTTTCTTACTGAAATACTTTAGATGGAATAGGATTTTGTAATTACAGCACTTTCTACATTTATAATATTTGTTTTGTATGTGCAATGAAACTAATGAGTTACCACCTTTATATTTCAATCTGTCAGTAAAAATAAGGGAAAGGGTAAATTGTTTAACCATGAAAGACACATTAAGCAGAAGCTTGTTTCCAGGTGCAACCTGAGAACATAAGGAAGTTAAGTGACTTGCTCACAGTCACACAGTGTGCAAGTTTGGGCTGTGGGATTCAAACCCAGGTCTCCAGGTTTGTAGCTCTGTGCCCTTAACCACTGCGTTATACTTCCTCCTAATAATCCAGTAGAATTCTGCCATTGTTATGATAGAAAGTCCCATTTGATCCAAAGTATTTCAGTAAGAAACTGTTAGACTTTTAACTTCTTCAAAAGAAGTAAAACACTCTTTAATTAATGGTGATAATTTTTTACATACAGATAAAGACACTTTTATCTCCAGTTACAACCTTGCAGTTGATATCTGTGATTACAACCAGGAGGTTGTAATCAACACCTGTCAAACAAGCATCACCACAGAAAGCTAACTGTCATGAAGTTTCACTGAACATCTTGCCCAATATGAGGGCTCCATTACTGAGCACCGCTACCAGCACTCAAGCTTTGCCACACACTGTTAAGACAAGTAAGATTTTAAATATTTTTAAATATCTATCTAGTTGATCCTGCCTTGAAAATGAAAAAAAAGTCAGTCTGGTTGATCCTGCTGCTCATACCCTTCGAACCCGTCTTACACTATGCAGCAATGCTGATGGACCACAACTTTCCAGAATGTTGTTACTGCTTTAATGTAAAAAAAAATGTAAAAAAAAAAAAAGAGAAAAGGAGAGACAGGCAGTGTGTGTGTGTGTGTGTGTGTATCTCTGACAGAAGTGCTATACTAGCTGAACTGTGCTGAAAATGAAAAAATATCACCATTAATTAAATCAAATAATATATGGGGATGTGTGTAAAAAGCAGAATTTTACACACACACTCAGTGTGCAATGCTTTTATAAACCCCTCTGGGTTTATGTTGCATCTCACACCTCAAGTTTATGTAAAATTCTGGTTACACACACCCACCAGTATATTATTCTATATTTTAATAATGCCTTTAAGGTTATGCATGTTTTAACAATGTTGTCCATCTATGTGTTTTTGCAATTAATAAACAAGTAATTGTGCCTTTTTTTGTTTTCAAGTCAAATTTGGATAGAAAAAGTACAATATTTTCAGAATGTTAATACATACTCAAAACCCATTCTGCTGGATGAACAAAGCTTGTTTACAGCTATACTGCCAGCTGATAATTAAATATCAATTTCAAGGCTGGCCCCATGATGCCAGACCAGTAGGTACATAGCCACATTTGCATCTTGTATACCTGAGTTCACACCTGAAATTGTAAGAGAAAAGGCTGCAAGAGAGGGAATGGACAAAGACAGAAGTTGGTACTGTGGAAGTCCTAGAAATCTGTACTGACATGAACACAGCCAAGGTTTAGAAATCCTGATATGGGGCCCCAATACCTGTTGGCACCACAGAGCCAGCCCTGAGATATGTAGTTTTTGATGATCAGCTGGCAGTATTATTAGTGGATTATTTTTACTAACAGTTTGAAATGTAAAGGTGATAACTCACTAGTTTCAATGTACATACAAAGCAAGTATTATAGATGTAGAAAGTGTTGTAATAACACCTTCAAACACACTTAATAAATCAGTTGATTTCCTGTTTAATCTGTTGGATTAAATACAGTCAAAGATGGACCTAGACCATAGGTGACATAATTTCTAGTCAGAAGCCCAAAACATATGGCTGCCACCAGCCCTTAATTACAATATAATTTACATATGAATAACTCTGGACAGCAAAGACTTACAGATAAACAAAATGGCACAATAAAATTAGCTTTTTATGGGCTTTCAGACATTAAGAAATCCTGTTGATGACAGTTCCCCTTTAAGAGTGTGAGCCCTTGCCAATTATAGGTTCATAGGATAATTACGTGATCAAGCAACAAGCCCATTATGTTCAAGCCACCAGCCCTTGGTGGAATACATATTTGATTCATCCATTTACCAATCAAGTTTTATTTTGAATTGGTTAAGTAAATTAATACTCACTAAAGCTAATAGCTTACGCAATGTCTTGATATTTGGCAAGTGAAAGGAACTGGGAATAAGTGTTACCCGGGGACAGAAGGCTAAGAGTGGCAGAGTGTTGTGCACATTGCTGTTGCTAAGAACTGTTACACTGTTATTAGCTGGACTCTAAAGCAAAACCTGTGTAAGAACAATAAAAAGGAAGCAACTTGGTAGGTGCAGCTACTTATGTAAAATCAAAAGTCACAAGACTCGTGAACGTAAATATTATGCACAAAATTTATTGCAAAGCATTCATATCAGACAAAGTGTGAAACATTGTGCAAAAGCTGTTACAAAACCTACCCTCTTTCACCCTGCCAACCACCAATAACCCCAGCTCTTCACTTGTTGGCTTTCTCAGGGGGCATGGTTGAGCTGATATGCTCACATTATGAATACCCTTAGTGCTACAAGTGCTAAATGCATTCAATTTTAAAACTTGCACAAAATAGCAGCAACTTAATCAATTATAATTAACTGATAAGTAATTCATTATTGAGACCTTAAAAATACTGTTTAATCTAATGCAATTACTATTGAGTTTTGATTTAAAGGAGCTGAGCCCAATGGATTAAATTATATGTTACATAACTCGTAACTGAGTGCAGCAGTTTTTTTTTAAATGATCTATACAATTTTTACAATGATAAAACATCAATACAATAAATTAACATTTGCTGTTACATTTGTTTTCTATATTTCAGCAGAGGAAAAAGAACAAAATATAATGATATCATTTTTTTATGTATTTATAGCAAGTATTTAATCCTTGCAACACTGTTTCCATGATGTAAAATTTCTTTCTTGCATTTGTAACAAGTGTTGATCTTTGTAATGCTGCAGACTTTTTTCTTATTTGTTGTAAATCTCAGTTGTAATGAGATCTATATGCTCCAGGTTCATTCTTATTCAAGCACCTTCAAATACACCATTGTGAGACAATACTTCAGTACGGGGGGCTATTTCTAATAATTAAAAGAAAACAATACAGCAGTAGTGATGCCCAGCAAATCACAATATTTTATGGTTTATCATAATCCAAGCTTTATATAATATTGACTTGAAGATTAAAAATATTTCTCAACTAATGATAATACAGATATCAATTAATATCATCATGAGGCAATATCATGAAGCTCCCCCTAAGCCACAAATACACTTTAAGATCACATATATCATTCAAACCCTGTGGCTTCAGTGACTTTAGACTCCAGATCCAAAAAGATTCTGTTTGAGAAAGCAATGTAAGTTTACTACAATTACTCATTTGTGTTTGTTTAACTACTTTTAATACTGTAAACTGAAGACCAAACAGGCTGCCTTGATGTTTTTCAGCAAAATGACTAGCTATCGGACCAGTTTCCAATACATTTAGTATATTGCTATACACCTATATTCTTAATTTTAATTTCTTTGCCATCATTTCAACATACACTAAATCACAAGGGCATGTCAGACAATGTAAAATGTATTCAGTATCACAAGTGCTAAATGTTTGAATTGAATGCTTTCTCAAACTAACAAGATGGACTAAATATGAACCCTCTGATACAAATTTACATATATTGCATCTTTTATACCTCGAGAATCCTTTTGGGGGCAGTGGTAATCAAGATTGTGTTTTATTTTGTTTGGTATTTACAAATTCCCACACTTTACAATCAAATCACCTATATTTTTAGGGCATTTGAAACTGATTCTTGGGGCCTCACCTATTTTCTCTGCTAATTGTCTATCACCCTGTAAAATGTGCCAGTTATCATGAACAATACTAGCTACAGCTTCTGCTACACACGTAAATTGAATGCTTAATGTTACAGGTTCTGATTTTCTCCCTCTAGCTATTTCTTTGGGTTTCAATAAATCGCGTCACTAATATTCAAAGCTTCATTTTTAGCATCCCAAGTCATTCAGTTTGTAACCTCTTTCTAAAAGCATTTAGATCATGTAATCTGTTTGTATTAAAAAATCAGCCTCTGTACTACAAGTTCTCCACAGTCTAATACAAATTTAATATAAGGAATAGATTTTTTTTAATTTAACTGGATGAACACTCTCTACATGCAGATATGGATTGCACATGGTATCCTTTCTATAACCTTTTGTAGTGTCAGGCTGACCAGGAATACCTTCAATAATTACATCTAAAAATGCAACAGATTGACTATCACTTCAAAATGTAACCTGTATGCTCAAAGGGTTTTGATTTATCTACTCAATGAATTCCAGAATCCTTTATCACCTCTCTATATACAGATGACATCATCAATAAAATGAAACCAAATGACATTATTTGCATAAGGGAAGATATCCACATATTTGCTCTCTGATTTCCATAAGCCCAAAGTAAGGTTAGCAAAAGAAGGGGCCATACAAGTACCCATAATGGTACCCAGTGTCTGCAAGTACATGTTCTTATCAAACTCAAAATAATTATGAGTTAAAATAAAACGAATGCTTTCTAGTAAAACTCACTTGAAGTGTTTACACCAAAGTTTTCAAGGTAGTACTTGCAGGCACTGAAACCATCTTGATGATGAATTAATGAATGTAGTTGTTTAAAATTAATGGCAACCCATGTAAAATACATCAAACCCGGTTGGAAAGTCTGGAAAACAACATCATTTCTGGGTTTGTCATCATCACCTGTACAACAGTCTTCACCAAATGTCCACATTCCACCCCCTATCAATGTCATTCATCACAGAGCACAACCATTTGTAACCAACAACACACCCCACAAAACATCTAAGTCAGCCCACGCTACAGAGTGCTTTTAAGATAAGCTCAAGCACTTCAATCATATAGTGTCAATGTGAACTTAATGGTGATGTAGCGAAATGCTGGCAATCAATCTTTTGCCCTTCCTCTTTGTGGAGAATTCTGTTCTATGGTTTGCTGCCCAGCCTGTCCAAATGGAAAGTCCCATCCGGGACATACTTTTCTACCGAAGAAGTTACCAAGTTGTTCGCACTGTCTCAGACTCAGTAAGAGATGCCTTCAACATTCCTCCTCTCCATTCATCCATTTAAGTATGGATGTGTGGACAAGTGGCAAAAACAGTGGGAGAGTTCATATCTGTATAACTGCACACTGGGCTAGGTGCCGGGGTTTGTTTGTATGCTGGTAGTGTGAATGATCAGTGCAGGAAGGTGATTGTCACGGTAGCAATTCTTCCGGAATTCGCCAGCATGCAACAATTGCTATGCTATGTGACCTGTTCACACACCAGAGAACATGTTGACACATGGTACTGACTGAAATTGACAGATGGCTAAACCCTCTGTCCCTGAGAGCTGGGTTCATACAAGTGAGCAATGGATCAAATGTGGTGAAATGCATCACGAATGGTGTTTTTTTTCTTTGTTCGCGCATGGCCCACTGTTTAAATCTTTGGTTCAGGAGTTTCTGCAGCCCCTGACATAAAGGAAATGCTGACCATTGCAAAGCGATCTGCTCTCACCTTTTCAAGATCTGGAAAGGTCTGCGACCAGCCGCGGCAGTTGCAGATACAAAACAGCCTGCCTCAGCACCGCTTAAGCTGGAAGCTTGTCACCTGATGGAACTCACGTTATACATGGCAGAGATTGTATAAACAATACAAGCCATCACAGAATATCTTGTTATGCACACTCAGCCGCAACAGTTCTGGGGCCTCCCATGTCTATGACGACTAGAACAGTGGTGCCTCATGGACTCTAACAATAATTTTGCAGCCTTTTGAACATGCCAAACGGGCAGTGAGTGGCAAGTTTTGCCTCCATTAGCCAATCAATTCCACTGCTGCGGGTGCTGAGGCAGACATTGGTGAATGTGCCAGCATAGCCTCGATGTTGCGGAGATGGTGGTAACAGTATGTTGCTGCAACACATGCTGACAATATTCAACCACAATCGTCACATTGTGAGCATTCAGCATAGTGACAACTTTGCCATGGCAACAATACTGGACCCATGATACAAATGTGGAATTGAATCAGTACTGAGGAGGGCCTGAACAGGTAAAAATATCAGTGGTCAACTGGTTCATTTGGTTCATGGGGCACAGAAGTCACGTGCCATGGTTTGCAAACCTCAACAGCATAATCCAGCTGAAGGTGTAGCTGGAGGACCAGCAAGCATATCAGCACAGGGTGAGGGACTGTAGTTCCTGGTGGCCATGTCATCAAAGTGGTTGGCATCAACCTGCTTTGGGAGGCTTTAATCCCAATGTGGGTATTTGTGAAATCAATGATTCCGGGAACAGGCTGATGCATCAACAATTGGACTTAGTGCGGCACAGAGAATGGTTGAGTCATATTTGTCTGAAAACAGGCATCTGACAATAAGTGAAGATCCTCTTTTTGTACTGGAGTGGAAAGGTCAGGAATGGCCAGAGCGGACTGCAGTGGCACTGAAGTACCTCACATGCCCACCTCCAGTGTAAGTGTTGGAGGGTATTCAGCTCAGCAGGTTCAATAGTCCAGAGATCATCAGACAAACCTGTCTCCTGCAAATGTTAGGTTTGCTAACATTCATTAAAAATGAATGAGAGGCACATACCAGCACAGACTACAGCCTCGGTATTCACTATCCAGCCTAGTCATGGTGGTCTTGCTGATGTGGAAATGGAACATCCTGGTGGCACTGGCAGTGGCTGCCTGAAATGGACCACCACTGGACGTGAATGATGACACAATGGAGAAAGAATTTCCCAGTGGTCAGACTTCAGACATCGATGACTGTGAGGGCAGTTTTATTTATGAAGATGATGATGTGGTTAATGTTGGCAGGTTTTAACTGCAGTATTTAAAAGGCAGTGTGCTTCCCCCACCCCGGACCACCAACACCGGGACTGATGTTATCCAAGTCTGCTGCCACCATGAGTCTGACTGCCCCCCACGGACCACCACCACCACCAGGACTGATGTTATGCAACTCTGCTGCCACCATGAATCTGTCTGTCCCCACGGACCACCACCACCACCAGGACTGATGTTATCCAACTCTGCTGCCACCATGAGTCTGTCTGCCCCCCACGGACCACCACCACCGGGAATGATGTTATGCAACTCTGCTGCCACCATGAGTCTGTCTGCCCCCCACGGACCACCACCACCACCGGGACTGATGTTATCCAACTCTGCTGCCACCAAGAGTCTTTCTGCCCCCAACAGACCACCAGTGCACCACCACCACCAGCTTCTTAATATTTAAACCATAAAGTGAGCATGTGCACTCATGTTTGTTATGCTGCCTCACTTCCTGAAGTTGTCTGTTTTGTTTTCTGTAGCTTTTCATAGCCGCAGTGGCAAAACACATGCAATACACTTCTTTTGTTTCTTTTACAGGAGAACAGAAACAGGCTCCATCGCTATTACTCATTGGGAAAGATGCTGTAGCTATACCGTACAGAGAGGAACCGATGTAATGTCCATGTGAAATCCATTCTGGTAAGTATGAAGATTTTATTTCATCCCGTTTCATTGCTTTGTAAAGACTGCTGCAAATATTGCACACAACAGGCTGTCTTAGTAGTTGACAAGATGTGTCTCTGAAATGTAACTTGACAATAGGGATTGAGATTTGAGAACCAGGGAAGGACACATAACAATGAAGTTGTAACTTTTAAGAAGTCATTCATTTCTTTTTTTGGGAAAATTAGCGATACTTTGTTGTTCTGTCAAAGTGGCCTTATCCAAAAAAGTTTGTCAACATCAGGCACACCCCTCCCCCAACCCGAACTTGGGCACACATGCAATACGAAGAAGTCGTTTCATTCGATGACCATGACCATCATTAACAACCGGACTCCAGAAGGATGCTGATGAAATCTGTGAAGAAGTAGAAAAATAAGAAACCATTACAGACAAAATTGAAAAGATGACCCCCCCCCAAAAAAAAATACTTTCCTTCATGTGCTTAAGAGTTATCAGTTTCCACTTAAGTGCAAACAATTCTCATTGAGCACTGGAAGGTGCACAGCAACAGTTCGGAGTCACCTGTGTGATGCAGAACAATAGCGTGAGTACATGTCCATGTCAAGTTCAACCCCCGTCATCATCACCTACAAAATACACAACCATATGTATATATATATATATACTCACCAAAGCTACTATTACTGTACATCCAAAGAGCACCTTTCAATCCAGTTGAGATGATCACTTTCCTTTTCTGCACACAAGGAGGACACATTGTGGGCCTGCAGAAAAAATCTGGGGACTCTGTGCCACCACTGCGCGCATGACTGAGTCGCCATTAATTCTGGGGGACTTTGTATGTGCTGAAATAGTCTCATTTCACTTCGTTACCACTTGTCAATTTTCTGCACGCAAGGAGGACGCATTGTGGGCCTGCAGAAAAAATCTGGGGACGCTGTGCCACTTTTGTGTGTTCTGTGATTGTTGCTGTGAGCTCATAGTCATGATGTCATAGTGACATTTTTACAGTTAAAGCAGCATTGCAAGAATGTCCTCACAGTTCTGAACTGTACTTTTTTATGCTACTTTAAATTGCCACAGCGAGTCATCAGTGACTTGAATGATACGATTCTTCTCACAATTTATGTCTGCTTCTCTTATTCCTACTTTTTTTCATGTATGAAAACCAAATGAGCATGTCTTCCAATATTGTTCCAACCAGCTTTGTATTTATTTGCAGCTGCTTGCAATAACTATTGTACCGTGGTGTCATATAAAACACTGACTGATGCATAACTGTTAGTTAACAACAGAAGTTATATATGACAACTACTTGATGTGATGGAGAAAAGCAGAGGAAAACAATGACAAAGACCTGGTCATACTCACTGTCAGCAGCACCAATTTAAAAGGAATGCTCCTTTCATTATTTCACACATGAAAAAAGGTAGTACAGCACACTCAACTACTGCAAATTATCATATCATTCCAGTCAGTCAGGATGTAAGTAAAGGAAGCTGTAACATAGCATTAAAAAATATAGGTCAGAGTTATCAACAGATTGTTGCGCTGCTGCTTTACAGACAGTCACCACATTACATAGTTATGGTGATGCACATAAACTAATATGTGGGGCATTACTACCACTGGAATGTTTCTTGCTCCACAGAGTGCAATATATGTCTGAGAAACCACAAATAATTTCATTACAGTGAGTCACATGATGGAGGAATTAACAATCTGAAAAGCAACCCACATTGTGCCACACTTTCTCAGCAACGTTGAGGCGTGATGGCAGAGGAGAGCGGGTGCATGCTCCACTATACTGAATGTCCAGCAGCTATCCCAAGCAATGTTTCCTAATGTTACAAGGTTCACTTTGTGGTGAAATGTGGATGTTTCCACTAACAAGATTCTTCTTACTGGGAACAAGGCCACATTTCACAACAAACTGACCATTAACATAAAGAAACAGTCACAAACCTGCACATTCCGATATTCACTGTAAGGAGCGGAGCACGCACACGCACTCTCCCTGCCATTATGTACTAATGTTGCTGAGAAGGGAGGCAGAATGTGGGCAGATTTTCAGAATGGGAATGCCTCTGTCACATGACTCACTGTAATCCATTTACGCATTGTTTTCAAAAAAATTTATTGCACTGTGTGGTGCAAGAAAGATTCCCCTTGAAGGGAAAATGTGTATGATTTAATAATAACAAAAAAAAACACATAACAAAAGTACAACACAGTCATGGGGTGGGGTCAGGGGGTTGGGGTGGATGTGGGAGGGGGCCAAAAACAATACCTGGACTTACTATGGCCGTGGGATGCCATGGTGATCCAGCAGCAGGTGCAGCACTGAAAGTATTTGCTGCTGCTGTCCTTCCACTCTGGTAACCTGCTGCTCCAAATTAATTAAACGCTTGTTGTTTTCCTCCAGTGCTGCCCACACCAAAGCTTTGAATGCCGGCACCCTGCCTAAATTGATTGCACTGGAATTGCACCAGAATAGTGCCAGCATGTGATGTTCAAAAGGCCAAATAGCACCAGCACAGCCTGTTTGCACCAGCGCAGTGAGATAATGTATGCATGGGGCAAAGTGAAGGGTGGGACCATGCATACAAGTACAGTGCTATATTCAAAGCTGCAGTGCAGTGCAATGCACAATTGTGCAGCACACAGTGCAGTGCTAGTTACTGCCTATAAAAAGGTAGCCTAAACACTGTGCAAACCACAGATTGAGAGGGGGTTAGCCTGGAGACACCAGATTCCAAAGTGGTGGTCGCCTGTGATGCTGTGGTGGTGTGCCTGATGGCAGCTGTAGTGGAGGAGGAAGAGAGGGACCAGGTCCACCGTGGGCCACACCGTAGGCCAAGGAGGAGATATGCTGCACACAGGAGGTACCAGCCCAGGGTATCATTTGAGACCCAGTCGGATGACCACCTCATGGACCGGTATAGAATGAACAGGGTCATGCTGAGGCAGCTGTGTGAGCTCCTGCATGAGCAGCTGCAGTGTTACACCCAACGCAGTCATGCCATGTCAGTCAAGCAGAAGGTGATGGCTACAATGTACTTTCTCGCCACTGGAACATTCCAGACCCCAGTAGGTGATACCATTAGCATGTCGCAGTCAGCCACCTCACACCTCCTGACCCAGTTCCTGGATGCTTTTGTGCTACATGCTGGTGAATTCATAGTATTCCCCAGCACAGCACAGAAGTGCAGAGAGACGATGCAGCAGTTCAATCGGGTTGTGCACCTACCAGCTGTACTTGGTGTCATTGACTGCACCCATTGCCATCCATGTACCACCTGGTGATGATGGAGACCTGTACTTCAACAGGAAGGGCTACCACTCTGTCAATTGCAAGTGGTGTGCAATGCATCGGGTGCATTATCAATGTCCTTTCCAAGTTTCCAACAATGCTCACGATGCCTACATCTGGCACAGGTCAAAGCTGTGTCAGGCGTTTGAGCAAGGTGTAATACCCAGTGGACAGATTGTCAGTGAGTACCCACAGCAGGCACACAGGACAACACCCAGTGCTAGGATAGTGCCACGTAACAGTAGATAGAGTGTGGAGTGGGGGGGGGAGATGCAGGTAGGATGGCCCTGATAGAGGGCTGTCTAGCAAGCTGGGTGACCAGTACAGTAAGCAAGTGCTGACATATGGCTATGTTTCCACAGGGGACAGTGCCTATTCCTGAGACCCTGGCTACTGACACTCGTCCTCCATCCATCCACATTGGCAGAGGAACGTTACAATGAGGCACATGTCACAACACAGAACATCATTGAGCGTGTCTTTGGCATGCTTAAGATAAGGTTCCGCTTGTCTGGACAGGTCTGGCAGTGCTCTACAGTATAGCCCTCAGAAGGTATGCGCATATTTCTTGCCTGTTGCATTTTGCACAACATGGCATTGAACCATGGAATACACACACAGAACCTGAGGAACAGTCAGACAGTGACCCAGAGCCAGGAACAGGGAATAGTGGAGCAACTGAACTGCGAGACCCCAGGATGTGAAGAGGTCCAGAAGCATCATAATACCATAATTGCAACCTTTAGCGGATGGTAAGGTGAGTAAACGCAACATGGACAACAAGCATGTGACGGAATGTTTATTTGCAGTACAAGCAAACATGACACGTGACTGAATGTGGCATACTACATGCACGGCACACACGTGACTGTGGGACTGATGTGTGATGTGTGACTGGGCAGGGAGGTGCATGTGTGGATGTAGGGGGCTGCAGGATGCTGTGGCACACACATGCCATCAGTGCAATCTGCCACCATGGACACGAACAGAATCATGACTGCATACCCATGAAGGTGGTGTACTCTGTGTAGAGGAGACAATGGATGTGGACATTGGTGAGGCCATTGCCCTTGGATGACCATGGCCCCAGCAGGGACTTGGTGTGGCTGATGACCTGTGTTCAGTGCACCATGACAACCCCATGGGTGAGCGTAATGCAGCGGTGCTGGCTGAGCCAGATTGTCCTGAACGTTCAGTAGAAGCATGCCGTGATCCAGTGGTGGACCTCCGATGTTGCTGGCCAGTGTTACGCCCCACCCTGCAACACTACCAGGGAGCAAAGTGGCTGTGAGCTCCCGTACAGCCCCTGTGAGCTCCCCAAACACATCGCAGAGTGTATCACAGTTATGTACATGATGCTCCTCAGCTCATTGCTCTGCACACAATAGGCCCATGTTCACGGTCTCCAGGAGCAGGGACAGCTCCTGTCACATCTCACATCTGAAGGCATGCAGCTCCTCCCATGCAACTGTCTGTGATACAACCACAGACTGTAACAGCACATGGGGTTCAGGTCCCCCCATGGTCCTGGGGTGCAGGGTCAACAGGGACAATGTGTGTGGGTGGTGGGTGGCATTCTGTGGTACGTGGCTGGCAGACAGCCTGTGTGGCATCTTGCAGCTCTGCAGCAGTGTCGGCCGCAACACACAGATTGCGTAGGCAATCTGCCTGCCCAGCCATTGTGCTAACCACAGGTGGCAATCTTAGTGCCTGGCATGTGTGTGTTGCTGTGGACCTCTCACAAACAACATCTGCCACTGAGGAAATGGTGGTATCGCCCATGCCAGTAGTGTATTGGGCCTGGGGCCACACAACATTGGTGGTCTGGTTTGCAGCAGGGGCACTGGCTGCCATGGTGGTAGGTGCATCTGCAATGGCCGTGTGGCCAGAGACGTCCAGCCCTGACATGTCCCCAGCCTCATCCTCACTGTCCAATGCTGACAACCCCCCCCCATGGCCATTAAGCACATGTAGTCCATGCTTGGGATGATTGTTTCATTGTCACCCTCCTCATCCACGTCCCCGTCAGACACATCCAGAATGTCTGTGGCCACTGCAGTCCTGGCAGACATAGTGACAGCTTCATCCACCCCTGAGGCCTTGTTGTCTGGATACCTGACTTTGATGGCCCATAATCCTCAGCACGCCCACATCCGCTGGGTTCAGCACATTGGGCTGTGGAAAAGAAGAACATGTATTGTGAATGGCAAGGATAGCATTATGCACACCTACACCAGTTTAACAGCATGCAGTAGTCCAGAGTGCTACCAGTCTCACATGGTGCACCCCAACACAATTGTGCATACCCAACACACACACACACACACACATGCACGCATGCACACACACACACACACACACAATATGTGCATACATGCACAGACATATATGCATATATCATAGTGCAGACCCCACAATGCACACAGTACGTGCAATGCCACACACCTACACACACGTGATGACCACCACCATGATGTGGGTGACAGTACGTCACTCAGTGGTTCACGTGGCAGCAGGACTGCCCCAGTGTTTTGCACACAGCAGACAAGCACTCACATGCATGTTGTAGAAACAGTGGGGTCTTCGTTCACCACCCTCAATCCACTGTGTGTATGGTCACTGCCACAGCCTCCATTATGGGGTCCACTGTCGTCAGTGCTGCCTGTCTTGGGCCACCACCTCTGGCATGCAGTTCCTTCAGGTGATGAGCCTCATCTTCCTTCACCTGATACTGCATGTTGTTCCACCGTTTCCACACAGCTTCCACTGTGTGCCCATGTCTGCCCACAGTGTTGACCTCCGCTGTTATCTGTTCCCACATCAGCCTGACAGTGATGTCTGTGTTCCTGTGACATTGCATCACCTCCAACCATGACAGATAGCCATGCACGAGTGCCCTCAACTCATCACTGGAGAACTTGTGGGACTACAGCCATGCACGTCCCTCAAGGGTGCCTGTGGGGAATGTAGACAAACATTGGTCAGGGCATGCTGTGTGCTGTGACTGACTATGTGTTGCTGTGTGGAGGCATGTGTCTGTGTCCCAGTGTCATTCAGTACACTACACACAACACACATGCCTGTGGCAGATGATGGCCATGTGGGCCTCCCCTATGTGATCCCCCCCTTCCCAGCATTGCATGAACCAGTGAAGGCAATGCAACCAGAATATGTGGTGCTGTGTGTGCGTACAGGGCCATAGTCACAGTGTATGCATATCTGACCTGTCACAGCAGTGAAGCGCCAGCCTGTGCACACCTGTCTGCTGCACCTGTGGTCACTGTGTATACAGAGGCTCTACAAGGTTCGTGGAAAAGCAACAATGCTGTTTACATGCACAGGCCCACCACGACAACCACACACAGTATCGCGTGTCACCATTTCACAGTACCAGTGCACAGCCCATGTAGTAGTGCAGTGTCTGTCTGACATTCATGTGAGAAACCTATCTTGCTCAGCATTGTCTGCTTCCTGCAACATGTTGGGCCTGCTACTGTGCTGCATATACTCCTGCTTTGGCCTACAGTACTTGTATGCCCGTCAGGTGGATCTCAGGCAGCCCTTAAATAGCTCAACTAGGCAATCCACACAGTAAATCATGCAGATAAGCATGTAATGATATGGTAATGGGGTGGATTGCCCACCATCACAAGTAGGCCCACTTGCATGCAGCCTTTGAATATAGCAAATATTAACACCAGGCAAACAGGTCTGACCTGTGCAAAGTAGTGCCTGCCATTTGCGCTTCACAAATGTGCATTGTGCTGTGCAATGTGGCTATTGTACGACATACTGCACATATGCACATATATCGGGACACATGGGGGTCACGGTGGTGTCCACATGCCTGGTTCCTGCATTTCTGGGTAGCATGGTGCTAATGCATTTGAGCAGCCATGGAACCACATAACACCTCACAATGGTATGCGCGAGCCACATTACAGGCCTACACAGCAGAAAGTGGAAGTGGTGCTAGGGTGTAGCTCCTGAACATTTCATCAGTGCCAGTACTGGAGATGCCTTCAGGCAGAAGAGTCAGGGCAGTGGTCCAGAGGGACCATAGATGGGGGGAGACTGAGCTGGCCAACCTGGTTGAGCTGGTGCTGCAGTGGGAGAGGCAGCTCTTCGGTGCAGTCAGGGAGGAGGACAGGCCACGTAGGCAGGTAT
Source organism: Neoceratodus forsteri (assembly GCA_016271365.2). Taxonomy (NCBI): domain Eukaryota; kingdom Metazoa; phylum Chordata; order Ceratodontiformes; family Ceratodontidae; genus Neoceratodus; species Neoceratodus forsteri. Next base: position 914,902,122 of record CM057454.1, on the reverse strand, counting down.
GGGTCTCCATTGCCAGGTGCCTGTCACAGCATATGGGCATTACACTGGATGGGGAGCAGTGTCGACATCGTTATGTGGACATGCAGCAGTGGGAGGCCCAGAGGCTTGAGCACTTCAGGTGCATGGTCTGTGATGGGACAGTACCAGTACCAGATAGCTGTATACTTGTGCCACAGGAGAGCCTATCTAGTGTGTGTGTGTGTGTGTCTATAGGTGTGGGTGTATGGGTCTGTGTATGTGCATGTGAATGCCCCCCCCCCATATGCCACTTCTGTGTGTATGATGCCCTTGGGTTGTGAAAGGCCACACACCGTGCATGTTCATTGCCAGGCAGACGTGGGTGTGGTTCACAGTGTGTTCACTGGTGGGCATGGTTGTTTCCACCATACCTCTGTCCATGGTACTGTGTGGTGCGCATACTGCAGCTTGTATGTACACTGCAGTGGGGGAAAGTCTCTAAATGCAATGCTATGTGCCATGCGACATGTGGCACCGGGGGGTGGGCCACGGTTTGTACCACCATTGTGTATCACAGACATTGGCGAGTGTTCACATGGCATTCATGTAGGTACTAATGGTGGTGTTCCCTCTTCGCCCTGCAGACCGCAGTGACTGGAGGCCCCAGGAGGACAGCAGGAGAGTGCCAGGTCATGTGCAGCAGGCAGAGGAGAGCAGTGACAGTCAGAAGGGTGCATTGCGTGAGTACCATACTTTATTCACACACTATCATGCATATGCAGCAGGTTGTTTGTATGATGGTTGCCGTTGTGGCTTTGGACAACACACATCTGAGGCCATGGCACTCGGTCATGCGTATAGTGGTATGGCTGTGTCCTGTAGCACAGATGTTGCACAGTATGTCCTTCTCACTCTGCAATGGCTGTGGTAGGCTGGTGTTGTCCAGCTCTAGCATGGATGCACAGTTACTGGGGCAGTTGTGGTGGCACATGGCCTGCACTGCTGCACAGTGTGTCCTGTGCTGCAGTGTTGCGGTTGTCCACTGTGTATGTGGTCACCTACACCACATAGGGGTTGGGGCAGTTGATGGGGTTTAGTTACTGTGTTGACCTGGTTTACTATGTCCAGGGCATGGGCAATTGGTGTACTGCTGTCCTGCAAGGGGCGGGGACTGTGTTACTGAGTTGTCCTGGTTTACCATATGCATGGCATGGGCAATTGGCATACTGCTCTCCTACTATGGGGGGGGAGGTTGATGGGGCTGTGTTACTGACTTTGCCTGGTGTACTGTGTCCATGTCATGGGCACATGGCGACTGCTGTCCTGCTATGGGGTGAGGGGTGGGGCTGGCATACTGCTGTCCTGTATGGGAGGGTGGGGCTGTGTCACTGAGTTGTCCTGGTTTACCATGTGCATGGCATGGGCAAGTGACATACTGCTTTCCTGCTATGGGGAGTGGTGGGGATGTGTACTGAGACATCCTGGTTTACCATGTGCATGGCATGGGCAAGTGACATACTGCTGTCCTACTATGGGGGTGGGACTGTGTTACTAAGATGTCCTGGATTACCACGTGCATGGCATGGGCAAGTGGCATACTGCTGTCCTGCTATGGGGGGTGGTGGTGGGGCTGGCATACTGCTGTCCTGCTATGGGAGGGTGGGGCTGTGTCACTGAGTTGTCCTGGTTTACCATGTGCATGGCATGGGCAAGTGGTGTACTGCTGTCCTGCTATTGTGGGGCATGGTTGATGGGGCTGTGTTACTGACTTTGCCTGGTGTACTGTGTCCATGTCATGGGCACATGGCATACTGCTGTCCTGCTATGGGGGTGAGGGGGTGGGGCTGTGTTACTGAATTGTCCTGGTTTGCCATGTGCATGGCATGGGCAAGTGGCATACTGCTGTCCTGCTATGGGGGGGGTAGGGCTGTGTTACTGAGACATCCTGGTTTACCATGTGCATGGCATGGGCAAGTGGCATACTGCTGCCCTACTATGGGATGGTGGGGCTGTGTTACGAAGATGTCCTGGTTTACCACGTGCATGGCATGGGCAAGTGGCATACTGCTGTCCTGCTATGGGGGTGGTGGTGGGGCTGGCATACTGCTGTCCTGCTGTGGGAGGGTGGGGCTGTGTCACTGAGTTGTCCTGGTTTACCATGTGCATGGCATGGGCAAGTGGTGTACTGCTGTCCTGCTATTGTGGGGGGTGGTTGATGGGGCTGTGTTACTGACTTTGCCTGGTGTGCTGTGTCCATGTCATGGGCACATGGCATACTGCTGTCCTGCTATGGGGGGCAGTCTGCTGGGTTGTGTGTCTAGCATTGCCTGGGGTACTCTGTCCACTGCATGTCCACATTGTGTACTGCCATCATACTCCTGCTGTTAGGTTGGGGGCCTACTGCATACAAACATAGACCATAGATACTGACAGCAGCTGAGAAACCGTGGCACATCCAGTTCGCCCAGAGGCCCGTATGCATGGCCTACAGGCAGATAGATGCATGGCCTGCATCTGTCTGGGTAACAGGTCACAGTCTGTAGCAGTGTGGCATAACTATATGCATTCTTGGGGTGTTTATGCTTAGCTGTCATCTTCATTGCACTGTTCCATTGGGTAGCATGTCCTATTCGGTATGTTGTTACATGGTTTCCTTTGTGTTCTGGGCCACTGTCCTGGTCACCTGGAAGTGCCCGTGTGGTTGCACTTTGTTGGTGTGTACTCCACTGGGCCGTGAGGGCTTCCTCTTCTGTGGTGTTGGCCTTAGCCTTCCTGTCATAGAAACAGAGACTTTGACGGCAGACCGCTTGGCCCACCTAGTCTGCCCATTTCTCTACCTAGAGGATAGACTGCAGATCCTATTTAACCAACAGCCTATTTCTTCCTACCCCCATCAAAAAGTGCCTTATGTCTGTCCCATGCATTCTTGAATTCTCCCACAGTGTTAGACCCTACAACCTCCTCAGGAAGGCTGTTCCATGCGTTCACCACCCTGTCTGTGAAACTGTCCACCTGCGTACCTTGGCTGGGTGGGTGCGGCCTGTAGTTTCCTTCTGCAGCATGCAGAGGTTTGTCAGGTGGTGTATGGGGTTCCCCCTTGTATGGCTGCATGGGCATGGCTGTTGGGACATACTGTCAGCCCCATGGCCATCAGCCTGGGGTGTACATTTCACCTTTCTGTCAGTGTACCATCCTGACAAGGTCCTCCTTCCTCCCATAGACCCACAGAGGAACTCGCTGTGGGCCATGTGCCCTGAGGAGTCAGAAGGCACTCGCGTGCAGAGTGCATCTAGATTTTAATAATATTTGGAAGCATGTACTTCAGACAGCAGACTGCAGACAGAGAATTCTTTGTTGCCAGCAGAAATAGTAAAAATTATCATTTCAAGAATGAGGCACAGTCACTGTTCTGTAAAAAGGATTCTTTACTACTAGATACTGCATGTATTACCAACAAACGGGACATGTAAATATATATTATACCCCTATACTGTAGTTAAGGTTGGATCAGCACTTCTATGTTAAACCCAAACTTTTGCAGCTTAATAACTTTGGAGTACTTTGATAAAATAGCTCAATACTTAGCATGTGCAGTCAGTCTGCCAGGTCTCAAAATGTAAGTTTGCATGACAGCATTGTGTATTTTTTGAGATGTGGAGTAGTAAAAAATGAACCCCCACCCCGACACACACACTTTTTTCCTGTACTTAAATGGGAGTTTTTGCCCTCATCTACAGCCCAGTTGGTACGGAATTTTGTCCTCAAATTTTCAAGGATGTTCGAGTTCATGCCAAGGGTGTGCCTTTGGATGGTTTGGTGAAAAGATAACATACAATTTTTGAATTATAATGATTCTTGTGATAGCTGCTAGATAGGCAGGTAAAAAAGGCTTGAACTGTAAATAGTTAAGGATTTACTGTTGGCTCTCAGCCAAATACTTTTTGTGATGTCAGCCATCTTGTATTTTTCTGTTTTAAAAATTGTTTTGTCAAGAAATGCTGTTTGGTAATGACGAACAAGATGTATATTTAGGTTTCAGCCACATCCTTAGTTCCATGTCTGTCTTAGAATTTTGAAATTTACAGGACAATTGTGTGTTTTTGTGGCAAGAATCATCTCGCCCATCACTCACTTATGTAATGATTGTTCGATCGGTAAATTACCATTCACACTTCTATACAGTTCAGACTTTACTGATTGAATGGAAAAGACTACGAACAGCAAAGATCAGTAATAAATCAAATTTTAAAGCAGCAGTGCAAGAGGGTCCTTTTTTCCTTTTAAATGGATTACCCTCCCCTTTAAACTTAACCATCTCAGTAGCTAAGCTTTCACATTATGGCCTGATGGCCTATAATAAGGTTTACACTAACAAATATGTCCGAGGACTGTAAAGTCTGCCCCTGTTGCCTTTTAACTTAGTGACACCTGTTTCTCCTCGACTTCAAATGGGAGTGCTGACAAGTGGGAAATATCAGAGCAGGATTTCTGGTGCTCATCCTTATTTATGTAAAAATGTTTATTTGTTGTTCACTTCAAATCTCTTTAAATTCAAGTAGATCAAAAAGAAAATGCTCAGACAGAATTTGAAAGTGAGGGGTGAGGTGCTGATTGCTTTAAAAAAGGTGAGAGTCCCTTTGATATACTGGTGCTTGAAAGCTCCCTGGTGTTTAGTAGCACTTCCCCAACCCCAATGATTGCCATCCCATTATAAAATGTTGTGTCCCTGTTGCCAGATGTTGAAAACTTTGCCCCTGGGCAAAATTAGCACTGCCCAGCATGTTAAAATGGCCTAGAAGCAATAGCCCGCTATAGTCAAAGGGATAGCCCCAGTGCTAAACCTGCTAAATATGGCATGCTAATGAAGCTGGGCAAACTGGGCTGCAGGTACAGTGCAAAATAGCCTGGGGAGTAAGATAAGACTGAATACAGTAAAGAAGACAGCTCTGAAAATAGCAAGCAGTCAGGCAGTGCAAACACCCACAGAAGAAATCAATAAATGTATTTAAATTGTCTGTTAATGATCCCATTCCTGATACAATAGGATGTCCTGGTAGGTTCTGGGGATCTTTATGAATTTTGGAAGGGTATAAAGTGTGGGCAAGGTGGGTGTATCATTAAAATGAATTTTATTTCATCTTCCTTATCCCTTGGCATTAATCACCCGAGGAAGACCACGCACGTGGTTGAAGCACTGGGATTTAGTGCTTATGTTGGATGCACTTATATTGGCTATAAACTGATTTGCATGGAGCAGAAAGTGAAAATTGTGAATCCGGGCACCATACAATAAAAACTCACTGCATTTTGGAAAAGAAAAAGAAGGTTGGTGTTTATCTGGAATATAATTGGCACTCGAGTGCAGAGTGCATCTGGATTTTAGTTTGTTGTTGGTAGGGGCTAGCAACCCCATGCTCTGCACCGAGGTTTATTTGTGCACACGTCCGAGGAGTGGTTTGGATTCCAAATATTATTGTGTTGACCTTCCTAGTACCCAGCAGGATGAGTTTTTTCTTGATCTAATCAGGTGGTGGCAGCTGAAGAGCCAGGATACCCAGACAACTGCCCTGTAAGCTGGTACAGCAAAAGGGGCCGGTGGTCACATTGCTCATGAACAAGAAATTATAAAATGGTGGTAATTTATTACTGCTGCTACTGCTAATGTTACAGTGTACTGAGTTTGTATCGCTCCCCCCGCTACATGTTTTATAATGCACTTTCTGCTGATTCAATGCTACACACAAAATAAACACATTTTGTGCTCTAGAATTATTGTGAACTACCAGAATAAATCATTCACACTGCTGTATGCTGCTACAAGTTGCCAGTGCCACCCTGTGAGGGTGTCCCACTGGCACAGTCATTGTGTAATGCACCTTGTGTGAAATACATACAAACAAGGTTGCAAGTAGATTAGGCCCATCAGTCTCTCTCGTCTGCTCAAGATGCAACTGCTGAGTTAGTTTCAGCAGCTGCCTCCCCTCCCTTCATGTTCTGCCTACTACCTCACACCCTCCAGCACACTGTTTTGTGCCACCCCTCAACCTGTATCTTGCCCATGTACTGTATCTGTCCTACCCACATTGAAGCCTCCACTGTTTCTTTGCCAGCAGATCCCTGGTGGTGCGCTCCAAAGTGCAACCACTCTCCATGAAATAATGTTTCTTTACCCCCACAAAATTTAGGCTATGTCCCCTCATATTTCCCTCCTCCTTCAATGTAAGTAAACCCTCCTTGTCTACCCTATTTATCCCCTTCATATATTTGAAGATCTCTATCATATCCCCCCTGTCCTGTCTGATCTCCAAGGAGTACATGCTCAACTCCTTCAGTCCTTCTTTGTAGGACAATCCCCCAAGCTGTGGATCATCCTTGTGACACATCTACATCTCTGTACTCTCTCCAAAATGGTAACATCCCTCTTTAAGTAAGGTCTCCAAAATTGTACGCAATACTCCAAGTAAGGCCTCACTAAGGAGTTTTGCAGGGGCAGAATGACCTCCCTTCTCCTCAATATAATCCCTCTAGAGATGCACGTCAGTATTTTATTTGCCTTAGTAGTCGCACTTTGGCACTGCTCAGAATTATCCATCCTGGCATCTATGACCACCCCCAGGTCTTTTTCCCCCTTTAGATGTCAGCAGCTGCCCCCCCCCCAAAATGATACCTGTACCCAGGGTTTCTGAATCTCAGATGAAGCACAATGCACTTCCAGGTATTAAACCCCAACTGCCAAATGTGTGCCCAACCTTCCAACCTGACCAACCCCTCCTGGAGTGACTTCCTACCCTCATCGTTGTCTACCACAGCACCCAATTTAGAACCATCCATGAAGCGGCTCATCTTGCTCTTTACTCCCTCATCAATGTCCGCAATGAAAGCATTGAACAGTACTGGGCCCAAGATGGATCCCTGAGGGACCCTGCTGACAACCCACTTGTGAGTCGATGCCACCCTCCTACCACCACCCGCTGCTGCCTGTCACTGAACCAATTTGTTATCCAGCCCACCATTTACTCCCCCACCCTAAGTTCTTCAGCTGTCATATCAGCTGAAAGCCTTGTTGAAGTCCAAGTACAGGACATCAACCAGCTCTCCACTGTCCAGGGACCTGTCACCCAGTCAAGAATTCGACTAAGTTGGTCTGACATGACCTCCCCCGGACAAACCCATGCTGGTTTTCATCTTGAAAGTCATTTGCCTCCAGGAACTCCACCAACTTTTCCTTCAGGATGGCCTCCATCTCAAAATACAATATACATACATACTATACTCCCTGAATTTTCTCAAGCACCAGAATAAATATGTTAGGCTGATGCATGCTGCTACATATCGCCATTCTATGTGTCAGTCACACCAATACTATTCTTGTAATACCCTTTGCTGGAAATTACAAAAAAAGCATAATATATGGCAACTCTGTCTTCCAAGAATTGTTCTCAATGACAGGAAGAAATAAATAATGCTGCTGCATGATGCCACATGGTGCCGCGCTGTGTATTGCTCCCACCAACACAATTCTCAGTTGAATGAACTATGTCTGGAAATGTTTGCACAAGGCAATGAAATTAGATGTGCTCCAGGCATTAAAATGCTGCTGTTGTGCTCTGCAAGTATTACACAACAGCAGCTATCGTGAGGATCATAGTCAAAATTCTGGATGTTTTTTTCATGAAATCATAGTGCCTCTTTGTTGTGCTGATCCAGATGATGTATTGCTTTTTGTCCCATCAAAAAAGCCAAGTATTTCTGGTATAATTTTTTTTTAGCCAAGGGGAGGGTTTTGGAAAAATGTATTTATAAACATTTTTCTTCTTGTTTTTCTTCCTTCGTGTATTTGCCACTCTGGAGAGTAAATGCTATTGCTGCATGGTTTCAGCCTTTGTCTGGTTATTTAATTTAGCTGCATTTCCTACCAGGGGAGGTAAGTATTTTATTTTTTTGTTTCACTTTTTTTTTAGTTTTCAAAATGGTATTCCTACGTCAGTCTGATTTCTGCTCCTGCTTCTCTTGTTTCAGGTTAGCTGTCAGCTGTCTGACAAAGACAATGCTGATGACTGTAATTCATGCTGGAGACAGTGGATGGGCTGACTTTACTAGGCAACACAAAGTGGTGGAGAAGCTGGAGGAAGAGGAGTAGGATGTACCCCTGCCATTGTTTTTGTAATGCACTTTAGGGAAAATGGTGTGAAAAGTGAAAAAGACATAAAATCAGAGGTGCTAGAGTTTTCTGAAGTCCCAAAAACAATATATAAGGCTGCTGGCAGTGTTACATGGAGACACACTTTGTGACTGTCCCCTCGCAACAGTTCTTGTAATGCACTTTGGGAGAATGGTGCAAAAAGCGAAACAGACATAAAACTGGAGCCCTTGAATTGTTCTGAAGTCCCAAAACATTATATAAGGCTGTGGTACAATGGTACATGGTGCCACACTGCGTGACTGTCCCCCCACCACACTTCTTGCAATGCACTTTAGGGGAAATGATGCAAAAAGTATAATGGACATAACAATAGGACCTCCTAAATTTTCGGAAATCCCAAAACAATAACTGGTGCTACATGGTGCCACACTGTATGACTTGTCCCCCCACCACAGTTCTTGTAATGCACATTAGAAGAAATGGTGTCAAAAATGAAATACACATACAATCAGAACTCCTAATTTTTTTTAAAGTTCCAGAAATAATATATGAGGCTGCTGCATGGTATTACATGGCACTACACTGTGTGACTGTCCCCACCTCCACCCTTTAAGGGAAATGTTATAAAAAGTAAAACAGACATAAAATCAGAGCTCATGCATTTTTCTAAACTAATCAGAAGAATGTATAAGGCTTCTGCATTGCGCTATATAGTGCCACATTTTGTGACTGTCCCCAGCCACAATTCTTGTAATGCACTTCAGAAGAAATTATGCAAAAAGCTAAACAGACATAAAATAAGAATTCCTGTTTTTTTTTTTTAATCACAGAAACAATATACAAGAATGCTGTATGGTTCTACATGGTGCCACACTGTGTAACTGTCACCTCACACAGTTCATGTAATGCTCCTTAAAGGAAATGGTGCGAAAAAGCAAAACAGATATAAAATTAGAGCTCCTGAATTTTTCTGAATGGACTGAAAAAATACATAAGGATGCTGCATGGTGTCACACTGTTTTAGCATGACTGGAGGATGAGGAGCAAAGAATTCTATAGTTGGTAAAGGAAAGCTTTCAGAATTTAGACAATACAATTGCAGAACTGAATATGGAAGTGTCAGACATGGAGGAGAAATTAGATCAATCTATTCCTCTGGAGGATCTGTCCGAATCTGTCTGTAGACCCCTTCCCATATATATAAACCCATATATGTCAGAATTAAATCTGAACTTGAAAGAAATGAACAAGCAATTCCAGTACTTTCCATGGAAAAAGCAGAAGTTTGTTTTTTACTAAGTTCGGGCTGAACTTTACCAGCTTCCAGACACAGCTAACCCCAAGACACTTTTGTCAGTGCATAACACTGTTGTGGAGTAATCAGATCACGTTCTTCTCCCCAAATTCAAAGAGTGGTTCACATGATTCATGGACATACTGCCCATGGAATCATTCAACACTGGGTGACACTACTGGGAAATTGGTGATAAAGACAGATCCAGATGATGATCATGGAGTATGGCTTTGTGTCCTATCAGCAAAGATAAATATTTCTTTTATTTATTTTTTCTCATCTAGAGGAGTACTTATAATTATAACTCTTTTGTTACAGTTTCTCTCTTTCCAGGTATTTAATACTCTGGTGCTTAAATCCTGCTGCTGCACGGTTCTGGCCCTGATCTGGTTATTTAATTTAGCAGTGTTTCCTACCAGTGTAGGTAAGTATCAATGTTGTTTGTGTGTCACTCTGTAACTGTTTTCTGCTTCTGTTTCTCTTGTTTCAGGTAACTTTCAGTTGTGTGACAATTTGCAACCAGGCTGCAGCATATGGTGGATTACTGTTATTAACAATGGCTACAGAGGATGCATTGACTTTCATAAGATCAACACATTGGTACAGAAGCTGGAGTAGAAGTAAGAGGAGGTCCAAGCATGAGCGTAACAGTGACCACATCAACAGTCTGGTGGATCAGATGGTGATGACTTGCTTGCTTGAGTAGAAGTCTTCCTGACATAATGAAAATAAGCAGATGGGTACAAAATAGAAATTATTGAGACTCTAGTACAGTCTCTGTTACGTTGCTCTTGTACCTCTGAAAGGAAACCAAAAATAAATAATTAAATGAAAAAAGTATCTGAAAGGATACTCACTGTCACATTGGTGATGGACATGCTTTAAAATGGCACAAATGTGCCACAGACAGAAGGGTAGATGAGGAGAACTCTTGCTGGATGAGAAGGCAGCATAACACAAGATCTGTGAAAATGAGAGAACATTATTTAGACTATACTCAATTAGGCACAGTGTAGGTTGCCACAGAGATCATATATCCATCGTTCTCTCCCAGTCTTAGTGTACCTGTCACCTCTGAAGAAAAAGAAAAATTTATTTAAATGTCCTAACCACTGTGGTAGCCACACAGTATATCCATTGTCTGCTCCCAGTCTTACTGTACTTGTGACCTGTGAAGAAAAAGAGAAATTAGTTAGAATGTCTACTCCACTGTGGTGACTGCATGGTATATCCTTTGTCCACTCCCATTCTTACTGATCCTGTTACCTGTGAAGGAAAGAGAAATTACTTTGCTGTACTTTACCACTGTGTCACTGTGTACCTGTGAAAAGAAACCTTAAAATAAGTCTGGAAAAGAGCAAAAGAATCAAGCATTGATACCATCATATTAGTGATGGCCACACTGTATACTGAGGCAATGGTACTTCAGAGAGGAGCGGTAGACAAAGAGGCAACTTAAGTTGGGAATGTCTTCCATGTGAATGGTCAAACCTACAGAAAGAGGGAGACAAAACAATGAAAGAAAGAAGAAAGCATTCTTCATACTTACCATAATTTCCATTTCTGTTAGTTTCAACATTGTCAGTGGGTACGGATTGCAATCAACTGAGTGTTGTGCATCACTACTTTGGGAGATGGCACAGCCCAAAGGCTAAATCAGTTTAGAATGTTGGGTACATGAGCATTCCAGACAGCGGCAACTCTTTAGTTACTATTGTCCACGCAGTGCCTCTAAATATGGAAATAAATATCATACTATTTGACTTGGCACAAAAAAGACACAAATCAACTGTCTACACCAAGGATTCTAGCCAGAATAAAATACAGTAAACCGGCGCTTACCTTGTCAGATGATGAAAAGTGACTGATCATGGCTTATATTCCAAAGGTCTACATCTTGGAAGGTCCTGCAGAACTGAGCCAACTAAAACAGACTTTTAAAAGCAAAGGACTCCATGCAGTGAAAGTTTCACCTGCAACAGAGGAGGCACCTCTGTTACATCAGATTTGAATCTGTTAAAACTGCATACTAGTAAACAACATTCTAATGTTGAACTGCTCTTTTTTTTAACACAAGCACAGCAGGTAAATTATAGAGGAATGTCCAGACAGGCTTACAATCAGAGTTTGTAGTGGAACAACTTACAGTAGTATATACAGACATGGTCAGATATTTCGCAAAATTTCTGAAGAGTTTCTCTCTGCTGCCCCTACTGTGGAAATGCAGAAAGCAGGGGATTTCTCAAGAAATATAACAGAAATTTCAGGAAATATCTGACCGTGTCTTTGGCTGTGACTATACATCCCTGCACTGGCATACCAGACAATATTCTCCTGCAGATGTGAGGCTCCTGGGTGGGCCCCATTGACAATGTTGGGCTCACAGAAAGGAAATTACAGTAAGTATGAAGAAATTTCTTCTTTCTGTAGTGCTCCACATTGTCAATGGAAGAGATCACAACTGGTTCTAAGATGCAGTACCCAGAAAAAGTCAGGTAGGAGAGAATATTGTCCCATATGTCAGCCACTCACAGAGAAGGAATTTACCTGCTAACTGACACTTGCAAAACTCAATGACCAAATGCCTCATCAGCAAAGCTTTGAACAGCTTGGTGCATATGTGGACAGAGGACCACATATCTGCCTTGCACAACTCTAAAACAGATGTCCCACCTCTCTCCACCCAAGAGGTGGCCATACCCTGGTGGAGTGTGCCTTGATGAGAGCTGTAGGACTCTTCTTTGGTGTGACATATGCATTGGCAATGCAGGCCCTAACCCACCAAGCTAGGGTGGCCTTACAGGCTTTTTGTCCCTGTTTGGATGCTATAAAGAGGACAAACAACCTATGTGCTTTTCGGAATGCAACAGTCCATCTAAAGTATGTCTTAACATCCCATCGCAAATCTAATTTTTACTAGGTTTACTAGCTTTGACAAGACAAAGGTAGGCTGGATGCCCATCGTGATTGTCTTCCACTCTGAATAGGTGAATCATTCCCAATTTTTTCTTCAAGTGATAATACCTGTCAAGCCCTTTTTTAAAGTCAGTTATAGTAGTTTGATCTACCAGCTCTTAAGGCAATCTATTCCATGCTCTAGCAGATCAGATAATAAAATATCTGTCCCTTTTATTAGTATTTGATCTCGGCACAATAAGCTGTTTCTTGTGGGACCTTTAATTGGCTGTTATTGTGCTAAATTTTAGTCCACACTAAGACAATAAACCTGGGTTATGAAGAACTTTGAATAACAATAACAAATCCCCCCTTAGTCTTCCTGCAGATCAAATAGACCCATCTCCATTAGCCTCTCTCCATACATCATATGTTTTTACCAAGGGATCATGTTGGTCACCCTTCTCTGATCCCTCTCCACCAAGTTAATGTCTTCTCTTAAATATAGGTTCCAAAAAGGGGACCCATAATCTAAGTAAGGTCTAATATATCTTCAGTACAAAGGAATTACACACTGTTCATTCCTTGATATAAATGAACGATGTATAGTTTTAATCAACCCATTCACTGTTTGCATAAGTTTCTTACAGTGATCAGATGCCGATAATTTGTTGTTGAAACCTATTCCTAGATCCGTTCTTTGTCTACTGTCAGTAGCTGTATCTTATTTAGCATATAGGAGTACACTGGATTGTTGCTGCCAAAATGAAGAACCAAACACTTATTTTGCCACTCCTTCTTTGAGTGAATATGTTGCAGACAGAAAGATGGAAGACAGATTTTCTGGTTCATATGGAAGGCTGTGGGAACCTTCAGAATGAAAGATGGGACTGTTCTCAGCACCACATGGTCCTTATGCATGACAAGGTATGGTTCTTTGTGGGACAAAGCCTATAGCTCACCAATCCTCCTGGCTAAGCACATAGCAACTAAAAAAACCCATCTTGTGAGACAGCACATCGAATGGTACCAATGAAAGTGATTCAAAAGGCTCCTTACAGAGAGCATTCAGAACCAGATTCTGATCCCATGGGGGAAAAGGGGATCGGAACAGAGGTTGATGCCTGCTGACAGCCCACAGAAATAAATAACCTGCCAGTTAGTCCCTAGAGACAATCCCAAGGAGGCTCCAAGGGCCAATATCTGACCTCCCAGGGTGCTCAGGGCCAAACCTTTTTCCACTCCTTCCTGCAGGAAATCCAAAATCTGCAGAACCATGGCCTTGGAAGGCCAGCTCTTTTTTTCCATGGCCCAAGCCAAAAAGGTGGTCCATACCCAAGCATAAGCTGCTGATGTGGAATTTTTCCTGGTAGCCAGCAGGGTGTCCACCACCTTTTTAGAGAAATCCTGTTTCAGGAGTCGCCTCCACTCAGGAGCCATGCAGTGAGTTACATCACTCCTGGATTTGTATACAGAATGGGACCCAGTGAGAAAAGGTACCCCCCGGACTGGAAGGTAAAATGGTGGACATTGAACTAGGTTTACTATATCTGAGAACCATGGTCTTCTGGACCACTCCAGGGCTGTTAGAAGAAAGCTTCCTTTTGAGTGCCTTATTTTGCATATGAATTTGGAGAGGAGAGGCAGATGAGGGAAGACATACATTCTGTTGAAATTCCACTCTTGTGACAGGACATCTACTGCTTTTGCCTGAAGACACTGGCAGCAGCTGAAGAACTGTTGAACTTGAGCACTGTGGCTGGAGATGAACAGATTGATCTGAGGATGACTGAACCTTTAACGCAGGAGGTCAAACACCTCCAGGTTCAACTTTCACTCCCCTGGATGAACATTTCTGTGGCTTAGCCGATTGGCCTGAATGTTCAACTCCACCATCAAGTTGACTGCTGATAGAGAGAGAAGATTCTCCTATGTCCACAGCAGGAGACTGGAGGCTTCTTTCAGCATCTCCATGCTCTTTCTACCACCTTGATTGTTTATGTACACCACTTTACAGCACTGACTGACATTTTCATAGCTTTTGACTGCACCTGACTTTGAAAATGAAGGAGAGTGAAGCGCACTGCCCTCATCTCCAGAACATTTATGTGCAGGTGCTGTTCCTGCGCTGACCAAGTCCCTTGAATGGGAATGTGGTCCAGAACTTCACCACTACCTGACAGGCTGGCATTGGATGTCTGAATCAACTCTGGGGGGACTTCCAAGGGGGACCTTTTGCTCAGATTCTCCAAACTCACCCAACAACTCAGAGACTGCCACAGTTGTGGTGAGATGGGGATCCTGGCTTGATAATGCACCAAAGTTAGATCCCAGGCTGACAGTAACTCCATCTGTAGGGACTACATGTGAAGGAGATCCCCCAGGACTAGTTCTATTGATGCTGTCATGAGGCCCAAAATTCATAGCAGTTGGTGAGCTGAAGCTGATGACTGGCTACTCAGCCACTGAACCTCTTTCAACAGGGTCTCCTTCCTGGCTGGTGAAAGTAAAACTTTCTCCTTGTCCATCTTGAACACCACTCCCAGGTATTCCAGGGCCTGTGATGGTCTGAGAGAGCTTTTATCCTGATTCACCACCCAGATGTGGGACTCCAACATCTCCAGAGTCCTTGTCACTGACTTCCTCGCCAGTGGTGCAGATGGTGCTTGAATGAGCAGATCGTCCTGGTAGAGATAGACATGATGTTCCTCCTGTCAGAGTTGAGCCACCAGGACTGTAAGCACCTTCAAGAAAACCCAGGGGCTGTTGCCAACCCAAATGGAAGCACCTTGTACTGGAAGAGCTGTCCCAGGACAGTGAACCAGAGGAACCTCTGATGAGACTGTCGGATGGGGCTGTGGAGATATGCACACCTCAGATCTATGGAAGCTAGATAATCCCCTGGCTGAACAGAGTGGATGACTGAATGCAGGGATTCCATCTTGAAGGTCATGTGGTGAACAAACTTATTTAGGTGTTTCAGAGCAAAGATAGGCCTGAACCTCCCCAACCGACTTCTTGGGAACTGCAAAATAGATTGAGTAGAATCCCTGGCCTTGCTCGCTGGGGGCACCAGAACAATTGTTCCAATTTGAGAGAGGTCTCTGACACTGCTTGTCTCTTCACATGGTCCTTTGGAACTGAGGATGGCAGGAAGCAACCCTTTAAGAGAATTGTAGAAAACTCTATTGCATAACCTAAAGCCAGAATTTCCAGAACCCAAGCTTCTGATGTTATCTAGGCCCATCTTGTGTAAAACTTTTGCAGTTTTCTACTAAGAGAAGGGAGGCAGAGATGGGCCCTCGTGCCTTCATTGTGAGGTGCCTGCTTTTTGCCCTGCACCCACATTGCATCTTCAGGCAACGGCCACTCTGCTTCTATTGCTCTTGAAACCAGAATAGGCTCCTTTGCTACTTTGGTTCCCAAAGTTCTGAAAGGTATGAAAACCCCCGTGGAATTTACTCTGTCAGCTGCCTCCTTGATCTTTTGGAGTTGATGTGGCCATTTGCTTTTGTTTTGACACTGGAAGGTAACCCTTTTATTCTGTATATCCCTCAAACTATCATCTGGGCCAGAACAACAACAAGCCCCTCAGAGGCTAGATTGAACGGCTTGGTCTTTGAAGCCTGATTAGCTCCCAAATGCTGAAGCCACACACTTCACTTAGCTGACACAATGTGATAGGCAGATCAAGCTGACATGCATATGTTTTCCACTGTGGCATCCTCTAAGAAGGTGCAGACCATGGATACCAACTGGAAAATGCTAGCCCTCTCCAATTCCTGGAGAACAAAGCTGCCCAGAGTCATAACCCACAAGTTTAAGGCTCTGGCAACAATAAAGGAGGCATAGGAGGTGCACAGGTTTGTGCAGTTGGAGGAAAAGGCCTTCAAATGGAATAGTGGTGTGTCTGATGGAATTATGAACCACCTTCTCTGCCAGAGGAGGGATTTCCCACTTATGAGTATTTTCTTCCCAAAAAATGAAGCACCATACCTTAGCTTTCAGGTGATATTTTTTTGATCTGCACTTGCCCATTCCTATTCAATAATTTGGTCACAGTGCAAAAGTTTGGGAAACACTATGGAGCAGAGAATGGTGTGGACAGTATAGTATTGACATCCACTGTCTCCATGGATTGCACCTACATGAGCTGTAATGATCTACATGCCTCAGTTATCAAATAGAACAAAGACTTGTTATCAAACAGGGGAAGGATAGGAATCCTCCTCTTTAGCGCCATCCACTCCTTTTCCTCCTCCTCCTCCTCCTCAGAGGGTTTATCCTCCTCTTCATCAAGTAACTTCTTTGGGTCAGGATTTCCCCAAGATCCCTGATATTCTCATCCTGACCCTCTGTATGGTCAGGGTCAGAGTCTGCTTGCAGACCTGTAATAGCAGCCCTGTCCTGCTGTGGTGCACCTGGATGTGCCTGTGTAGGCCCCCTGATCTGAGGGGCCCCATTTGGGGTCGTGTGTGCCTGATGGGATGTACTGTGGAACACTGATGCCCAAAAGCTTGCCTTAGAACAGCAACAATTATGTACACAATTCTGCTTTGCCACTGCCAACTGGTACATGAGGGTGGACCCCCAGCTCAGAGGTGTGACTGGGGGCCAGAGACATATCAGCTGGAGTAACACAATGGGGGCAGTAGGAACTCACTGGATAGGGTCACATCACCCTCTTGTAGGTCTTACATATTTTAAGGGTAATAGGTCTCCGATAAGCCATGGTACCAAAGTAAAAAAAACTTGCAGGTGCCTAGGCTAGGAAGCAGAATTGTGTCCCTTTTTTTTAAAACTAGAGGACTACTGCTGAGATCCCCACCTCTGCTAGAGGGAAAAAAGAAAAAGTCAGAAAGGCGTACACCCCTCAACCTAGCTGGCTGCCAGGAGAGAAAGAAAAGAGCAGGCAATAATGATCAGCTTAGGGACAGAGAGTAGCTGCATCTCACACTGAGGAAGTGCAGGTACGCGTGCTCTCACACAGGAGTGTGCATGATGTTATGACATTGCACATGCTATCGGCACACTGGGGTGCATGCACACCACAGGTACATGAATGGCATGCTGAGGCAAGGGGCCTCTAACAAACACAAGGCACATGCCCAATCGTCTGAGCACAGTGAAAAAATGCTGGGAAACTGTGCGGCTCAATGAAGCAGAAAAAAAATGCTGAACCAAGTGAAGGGAGGAAAAAAGGGACAGTAGAATGTGCTGAAAAGACTCCGATCCCTTGCAATCACAGTTCTGTCTAGCAGCTTCCTCACAGTTTGGGATTTTTGTTTTTGTTTTTTATGTTAAGGTGGTTAAGAAGAAATTAAAGGGGTATGCCCCTCAACAAACACAATATCCAAATATCCAAATAAAAGGGAAAAATCTCCTCAAAACAACACACAAGAACCTGCCAAGTAAACAAATAGACAAGAGACCCTAGAAACTAAGGAGGGGTGGTGACACTTAAAGATGGAGGGAGACCCCCTGGGAATGCCTAGACTAAATACCCCCAAATAGAACACAGGTACCTAACTGTGGCACCTCTTTTTTTTAAGGAAATCAGAGACCTGTTTGATAAAAAACACCCTGAATTAAGTAGCCCACATGGCCGGTCAATTTTAAAGTTGCAACTTAACATGCACAATTTTAATTTGAGGTGAATTGTGTCACCTGGTAGCCCCAACCTGCTATGCAGAATTGCAGCCCCAGCAGGCTAGAAGCTGCTTTTTTCCAGAGAAGCTTTTTAGTTGCTTCCCTTTAATGGCATAGTAAAGACAGGAGAGGTGCTGCTGTCCAGAATACTTATGTGCCCACCATTCTAAACTGCTTCAGCCTTTAGGCTGTGCCATTTCCCCTAGAATGGGTGTACAATAACTACCCATTGACAATGTGGAGTGCTACAAAACAAATCTTAATGTCTGCCAAATGAGGTGTAAGCCCTCTGGAGTGAGGACAGACTTACTATCAACCACAAGGATAATGAGTGTACAGTTCAGAGAAGTAACTTACCATCAAAGCAGACAAACTTGTGCCTTTGAGGGACATCATGTTTTTCTGCCATGATGGGTTGTCTGACGAGACTCAGCTTCAGGGTTGGCTGTCTCTACCATGTGCTGTTATTCATTGCAGACTTATGTCCTCCCTTGCCCAGGTCCACCTTGTAAATTAGTTCTTCTCAATGGTATTTCACCTGGTAAAATAAAGATTGATTGATTGATTGACTGATTTGATGACTAGCTGGCTGGATGGAGGTCTGCATGGCGACTGCATTTAGGCATTATTAAAGTTGGTGTTCTGTCTGGAATCTGGATGCATGTGATGGAGACGGTTGTGGCACACATGTTTTGGTGGATGTGAAGTACACAAGCAGGCCAGAAGAGGCAGAGAAGAAGGCTGTTTTTCAAGATTTTTGGAGGATGCATGGCCTAAATTGCTGCCATCAGCACTTAAGATGACTTAATAGTCAGGGTTTCATAGTCTGGCGGCTCAGTGCAGCGGATGTGGTCATGGCCAATACTGTTGGTAGATTTGGAGGACAGAACCATGGTGGAGGATGAAGAGGAGGTGGTGTCTTTATTTGTGGAAGGAATGCATGGTCTGCATGGCTGGTAATGGCATTTACAATGGGTGGGTTTTCCTGTGTGAAGGATGCATTCTGTGGATGTGGTGGGGGCCAATATCATAGCTGGCATGGCATATGATAGGATGAGGGAAGGTAATCAGAGAGATTTATTATACATTATGAACTGTGGATTGTAAATATGGGAAGCTGATTGGCCGAGAGGTTTTTGAAGCCGTGATGATGTCGGGCTACATCATCAAGGCTTCAAAAAACCTCCGGTTACCAGCCTTCTCACTTACCGCACAGTGTTCCTCATCTCCCACAGTCCGAGTCAGACATCCAGTTCACCGCTATTTTGTTAAAAAAAGAACTTTTCACAAATGTGCCCATGACAGAATGCAGCACAACACAAGCTGCTGGGAGCTGGGAAGAACAACGGCTGAGCTGCCCAAAACATCCTCCGCATCCTATGGTTCCATTCCCCACAGAAACGTAACGTTAGATGGCAGTCGTACAGCACGTCATATCTGTCTACAGGGCAGAATGGCATGAGTCGCGCCTTGAGCAAGTATTTTTTTAAAAACCAGTAAAGGATCCAAAACCAGCCCACGACTTGTTTTTTAAACAGTACTAACAGACATCCAAGTGACAGTTTTACATTTTCAGATGACTTACTGGAAGATGTCCATTCTTCCCATTTACATTGCTGCTTCCTGCTTACCACAGATAACGTTTTGAGAGAGACATACAGTACAGTACCTCCATGAACTCAACTTACAACAGTGCCACCTGCTGTTCAGAGCTGTCCAGGGACTATTTTACTAAAACGTACTCCTCCAACACCTCACAAAACACATTTTCAGAAGGATTTAAAATATATATTTTTTTACTGCTAAAACTTGTATTCCAGTTCATAATAGCAATAATGCACGCCAGGGTGTGGTATATCATGGGATATCATCACTTCTTTGGAGGTTGTACGCACTCGGCCTGTGGACTCGTGCCCAACCACCAGAGGCATGACGATATCTCATGATATACCACACCCTGTCATGCATTATTCCTTAATTATACAATGGCAAGAAAGAATCCTGGACTCTGATTGGTCAGTGTATGCCTGAGACAGTGATGTTATTACACAATAACATAACTGTCACTGATGATCTTTAGCCATCGCTTTTATTTTAGGAAACAAAGATATACTTCCTCACTAAAAATCTACTAAAAACATTAAAAAATTTTTTTATTATTTTGTATAACTTCGAGTCATTGTATAATTGCAATAAGGCACTCCAAGGTGTGTGTTATTGTGTAATAATGTCACTCCTGGGGTGGTGGAAGCACTCGGCTTCACCTCATGCTTCAACCCACCCCAGAAATGACATCATTAAAGGAATAATGCCCTCCAGGGTGGATGTTATGCTGGGATAACATCCCACCTCAGGGTGGTTGGGCCCAAGGCCACTGGCCGAGGCGTCCAACACCCGAGAAGGATGTTATCTCAGCATAACACCCACCCTGGAGGGCATTATTCCTATTATACAATGGCTCATTGTTTTATACAGAAAAAATAATTTTAAAGAATTTTATTTAGTATTTTAAAATATTTTTTAAGAAAAGATGCAGGCAGGGCTAGGTGCTGTATGATAAAATCAGCAGGGATG
This sequence comes from Neoceratodus forsteri, assembly GCA_016271365.2. NCBI lineage: Eukaryota > Metazoa > Chordata > Ceratodontiformes > Ceratodontidae > Neoceratodus > Neoceratodus forsteri. Next base: position 914,881,609 of record CM057454.1, on the reverse strand, counting down.
TTATGCCAGGATAACATTCCTGCTGTTATGGCCAACTGACCAATTAGGAACCAGGATTCTTTCTTTCCATTGTATAATACATGATAACACACACCTTGTTGTGCCTTCAGTGTTGGGTAAGTTACTTTTTTTATTACTTTCTATTACTTTTGAAAACTTGTTCCAGAAAGCTCTGTGCAGTCACTAGCACGGATGGAGAAGTACTGGAAAATGTAACACACCTTACAGTTACAATTACTTATGTCTTTTTATACAAAAGAAATATGTAACTGTAACTGATTACATTTATTTGAAAGTATCTAGTAACTAACCTATTACTTTCAAAAAATGTAATCTGTTATAATTATTTATTATTTTTGTATTGATTTTGTATAAAAAGAAATAAGTAACTATAATTGTAAGGTGTATTGCTTTTTCTAGTACTTCTCCATCCTTGCTAGTGTTTACACATAGCTCCTGAACAAGTTTCCAAACATAATAGAAAGTAATAGAAAAAGTAACTTACCCAACACTGCGTGCCTTATTGCTTAAGCAGCAGATCAACATAGGGATAAATATCATGACAGAAAAACAGAGTAGAATCATAAGGAAAAATATTCAACTAAGAAAGAAATGGACACGTTTTATGAATAAATCATGTTCCTCAATGAATCAGCCCTCACAGTCTTCCTGACTGAAGTTGTCCCCACATGTAAATTATTATGTTTGCTTGCACGCATATGCAAGAAACATAGTGCCATCATCCGAGTTTTCAGAGGTGTGTCACCCCCTCTTCCAGTTCAGTCAGTGTGTTGGCACGTGCGGCCCCAGTCTGTCAATGCATGCTGGAGCTGTCCATGACAACTCCAAAATGCAGTGGCGTTACAGTTGAAAGGGGAGCTACCTTCAGTGAGCAGCGATAAGATATCGCCTGCTCATGCGCAGCTCCCCCTACACACACAAACACATGCACTCATACTGCGTGCTGCCCCCCCCATGCACACACTGTATAGCTGACGGGGGTGCCCAATCCCCCATTGGCTTGTGCTGCACTCCCCCCCAAAGCCTTCCACATGCCACGCTGGGTGCCCACCCCAGCATGGCAACTCATGGTTTAGCCGATGGGGGTGCTCAATCGCCCGTCAGCTCCACTGTCCTCCTCCCCCAGAGTACAGGGTGCCACGCTGGGAGCCCACCCCAGCGTGGCAACTGATGATATGGCCGATGGGGGTGCCCAATTCCGCGTTGGCTCCATGCCCCCCAGCCATCCTTGTGCCACGCTGGGAGCCCTCCAGCATGGCAAACATCCCGCATCGTCACTGAAAAACCTATAAATAAAAACTGTCCCTTGGTGCTTCTCCCTTGCCCCTCCCACTACCCGCACCCACCACTGCACCCGCCTCCCCACCCCTCACCCCATACTACCTCAGAGTCCGGCGCGATGATCTTCAGTGGACTGGGAACACGCCTGCACTCTTCAAAGCCGACCGCGAACTGAGGAAATGCTGGTAAGCTGTATAATGGGATAGATAGGGTTTTCAACTTGTTGCATATCTCAGGCATTTTTGAAATTTTGCACCAGATTTTCAACATGGGGTTTTTGGGACCTCTCCTCATGAATTCTTGCACTGTCATGACATTACTGGCCTGAAGGGTGATTTCACAGCCACTGTGTAGTTCACCTTCCAGAATAATCACACAAATATCGTAGGCGGCCGCAAACACCACAGAGATACTCTGAAACTGTCCAGTATGAGTGTCACCATAATATTCGTTTTTGATATAAAATCCACATACGATGTTGGCGTTGATAACAGCCTTTTGATGTGACTCTGATACATTTCAGCCTTTCCGGAATCAATGCCAACTATGCTTTCGCCGTGGCTGTGACGCCGGAAGCATTTGGTTCGTGGGGAGGCAAGGTGTATCGAGCTTACATCTTGTATGCTTGCTGACCTGTTTGCCTATTTCGAAAATAAAAGGCTTTTATCCTGACACATCGTATGTGGATTTTATATCAAAGAGCAGATGGTTATGAGGTGCCGACCTATTTTGGACAGTTTGTGAGTACCTTTCCAGAATGATTAATGAAACGACACTGCCAGTGTTCATAAGGTGGGCTCTCAAGAATCCTATTTTGAAAATTTGGTGGAAAAATTCCACAAAATGACTGTTTTACGAGCGTGCGTTGCGCAGTTCCTATGCACGCTCGTAAGTTTGAATTTTCAATATTTTCACTCCAGATTTTCAACATTGCCATTTTACCACACCTTCTTATGAGTAGTACAGCTGTCATTTTTCACATCTCACCCAAAACGTGTTTCTGCCCACGTAGCGCACAATGGCGGAGTCGGTGTGCGGAATCAATGTACGGGACAAATTAAGAAAATCATAGTGACACTGTTCATGAGCAGAGGTCTTAAAATGGCAATGTTGAAAATTTGGTGAAAAATTCCTAAAAATGACTGTTTTACGAGCGTGCATTGCGCAGTTCCTTACGCATGCTCGTAAGTTCACGAATTTTCAATATTTTCACTCCAGATTTTCAACATTGTCATTTTACTACACCTTCTTATGAGTAGTACAGCTGTCATTTTTCACATCTCATCCAAAACGTGTTTCCACCCATGTAGCGCACAATGGCGCAGTCGGTGTGCGAAATCAATGTATGGACACATTAAGAAAATCACAGTGACACTGTTCATGAGCAGAGGTCTTAAAATGGCTATGTTGAAAATTTGGTGAAAAATTCCAAAATGACTGTTTCTGACGTCGTTGCTGCAGTTCCTATGCATGCTTTCGTAAGTTTGCAATTAATATTTTCACTCCAGATTTTCAACATTGCCATTTTATTACACTTCCTTATGAACAGTACAGCTGCCATTTTTCATATGTCACCCAAAATGTGTTTTCGCACATGTAGCACACAATGGTGCTGTTGGTGTCGAAAGCAATGTTTGGGACAGTTTTTAAAATGTTCATGAGCAGAGGTCTTAAAATGGCTATGTTGAAAATTTGGTGACAAAAGTCCATAAAATGACTGTGTTACGTGAGCATTGTGCAGTTTCCACGCACCTTGTAAGTTCATGACTTTGTAATATTTTCAGTCCAGATTTTCACCAGTGGCATTTTTCCACACTTCCTTATGAACAGTACAGCTGTCATTTTTCACAACATGGCCAAAGTGTGTTTTCACACTTTCAGCGCAGAGATGCGTGGTCGCTGTGGGAAATCATTGTTCGGACAGATAAAGAAAATCACAGTGACACTGTTCATGATCGGAGGCACCAAAATGCCTGAGTTGACAATCTGCTGTAAAAAATCCCCAACCTAATTATATTACGGGTGTGCGTTGCACAGTTTCTAAGTATGCTCGTGACTTCACCAGTTTTTTTAATATTTTTACTGCAGATTTGCAACATTGCCATTTTTTACACCTCCCCATGAACAGTACAGCTGTCATTTTTTACATCCTGTTCGGAATGTTTTTGCAGCTGTGGTGCTAAATGCCATAGTCACTGTGCATAAGCAGCTTTCGGCTAACAAACTGATATTGCCACTGTTCATGAGGTGGGGTCACAAAACCATGTTGAAAATTTGCAGTGAAAATACCAACTAATGCCTGAGGTATTTGGGTTTCCAACCATAACGCTCTAACCCTGTAGAGAATGACAGGCATCAGGGTGTGACTTGGGATTCTTGCCTGTAATGCTCATACCATTCCGCACCCTGCAGCCAGTGAGAGGCATCGAGGTATGCCTTGGACTCTTTGACCCCAAAGTTCACCCCATTCTCCTACATGCTTGCCATCTCACCCCTATTTCCTAGCCCGGAATGAAGTGCGCATAGAACCAAAGACCCCAAGGAACACTGTGACACTTGTCAGTGTCTGCAGGGTGGGGTGTGGTGAAATGGCGTGGCCGTTATGCCCGACGACCCAAAGGCACACCCCAATGCCTGTCACTCTCTGCAGGGTGGTGGTGGTGGTGTTGGCTTCAGTTCAATACTTCACTGCCATTCCTGTTACACAGCTCTGTAACTGCTACACTACCACTGCCAATGCCAGCAAGCAAACATTTGGCATTGACAAATGCTTGTTTTTCTATTTGTGCTTCATCCACCTCAGTTGAAAGTAATTTAGTAATGCTGATAACATCAAGCTGTTCATGTTCACCTTTACCCCACCACGCTTTTATATGGTAGGAATGCTGGTGTTATTGTGTTGAGTGGAATGTATCCGCATCAATTTTTTAAAATATTTTTACTGCGAAACAACCAGCATGTATTCAACCATTAATTCTTACTAAAGTCTAATTTTCTTTTCAATACATGTCACTGTGTAATAATTCCATCCGCTAACCAGAAATTTTAATGTTGTATCATCACATTAGGATAAGAGACCCCTATTATTAGAGTGATATGTATAAATACTGCAAAGCCATAGAGGATTGTGTATGAGCAATCATACACAACAAGGCAGTTGTACAATCAAGAGTTTCTGTGGTAACCTGAGACATTGAGAGCACAGCTCAAGAGGTCCGTTACCACGGCAACCTCGAGATCATAAAACTGCCTTGTTTGTGTATGATTGCTCATGCACAATCTTTCATAGTGTATGGGCAATCATACTTTCTCTCCTCTGTCCCATCAAATGTAAAAAAATAATTTACCTGGACATGGTTTCTTAAGCTCCGTTCACTTCCTGGCCAGCTCTCTCAGCCATGGCTTGCTTAATCGTGCATGCATGACTGAGTTCTATGTTGTTGTGCTGCACTAGTGATGTACTCAGTGCAACACAACAACATCATGACACACTGAGTGCAGCAGAACAATGCCATTCTAAACATGGATTTCCATACAGAACAGCATTCTTCCATACACAATTTTATAATTGTATACAGACTTCATTGGTAATACAGAAGGAAGGGGCTAAAGGGTTAGCCATTAGCACTAGAGGTCTCCTCAGACCCCACTACTAAGTGTTTATCTGAGTGTATGTGTGTGTGTGTAGGGATCCACATTCCTGCTCTCCCGGGAAGTAGGTACTCTAGTCATGGATTCAAGAATAGTACCCAGATCTTACAAAATTGAGATAGGAATGCCCTGCATTCATTTTAATAAATGTCAGAATTCCAACATTTTGATGGGACAGATTCGTATGCCAGTCCTGAACAATGACCCCTACTGAACTGAATACTTTCTCAACACAGACACTAGAGTGTGGACAGCTCAGGTATTTATCTGCCATGGGGGTTAGTGCTGTCCAATCAGTGATTGACCTTGCTATTCCCACACAGCAAGAGCTCTTCTGTGATGTTAAGGTGCCTATCCACCACATAGGCATCCACGATGAATTGTGCTTTCTGCAACTCACTGCCTCATCAGCCACCTACTCCTCCATTTCATTCACTTCTTCAGTTCCCATCTGTGAAAAAAACATACAAATGTGAATTTGTGGTTGTTTTCACAGTCGACTCGCAGGTTTTATCAACCCTTTTACAATGTGAGGTCATAGTAAAACCTGGTCTCTGATTACTTTCATGTTGTGCCTTACATAGCCGTGACTTTAGCATCTGTCCCCATGTACCCATCTTATTAGCTGATCTGTTAAATTTTAGACCTGCTCATGCCCACCCTTAAGAAACGATGACAGGCCACACTTATACCGTGGGTTTACCATGGTGGCAATCCTCAACAGACTGCAGAATGCTGAAAATATGTGTATTGCAGTCAAAGACATGGAGCATGTGTTCTATTAGGGCATAGCTTCCTGTAACACTACCTGCCTCCAGCACCCACTGTACATTTAACAGTGTCTTCCTCAGCACCTGTAGAAGTGCTATGGCTTGATTGATACAGGCAGTACACCCACTCACTGCCTGTGTTGTATGCTCAAATAGTCTTACGATCATTATTAGGCCGTTCCACTAGTCACCGCTGGTCTGTTGTCAGGGACATGAAGACACAAACACTGTCATGACTTGTATGCAGCTACTGATATTTCAAGATGGTTTGTACTGCTCATATAAGTGCTCTGTCATATACAGTTTTGAGTTTCACCTGATGATGACCTCCAGCTTCATCTGGTGCTGAGACAGCTTGTTCTGAATCTGCAGCTGCCTGAGATGGTCATGGGAGTTTCCTAAGTAGGCAAACTGGGCACAGATGCAACAGACCACAGTCAACATGGACTTGATTTCAGGATATGATAAAAACTCCTGCAGTACTAGATTAAGACAGTGTGCCAGACATGGCACCCTGCATTTCAGTACATTTTAGCCATTATAGCTCATAATGAAAGCAGCTTTCAGGGATTGGTGGTGCAGCCACTTATCAATCTCAGTCAGCAGCAATTCTAACATTTTCTGATCCTTGTGTGAGACAGTTACACTCATCACTGCCAGGAGCTGAAGTGAATTAACAGTGGCTGGAAGTGCATTGCATGTGAGCTGATGACTGCAATGCTTGGTCAGCTGGTTATGATTAATCTATGATAATTGTAATAAAAAAAATAGTATGTGATTGTCTCACATAAGACAGCCTGGGCTTCCATGGGTACCCCAAAGTTTCAGTGAAGCTACATGATAGGTAAACTGACCAGGAGATCTCTGTAATGTACTTAACTTCCTTGAGCAATTGCATTTTATGGCCTTTTTATGACCTCATGCTTTGAAGTTGGGAAACTAAAATATACATTTTATTACAGGACAGGACATCATTTAGCTGATTCATGCTGGCTATATCATAACTAGATGACAGACTGCAGGGTTGTAAATGTCAAAGGAACTGGGGGATCAAAGACTCATAATTTGGGAAATTAGTTTTTGCTGATGTCACCTTATTTAATATACCTCCTGACAGGACATCAATGTTTGTATTTTTTATATTCTAAAGGGATGAGCTAGATGACTCACAGAAGGGATGTGGAGAGAGAGAGTTAAACTAATACTTGTGTCTGAACTGTTTGAGAGATATACCATCTTGGGACCCTAGTGAGACACAGCTCTCTGATTTAACTTTATAGGCACTTACAGAGGTAATACATTAGATAGAAAAGGTCTAAATTTATTGTGGTAGGAGGTTCTGTTTTGTACTTTTCCCTTATTACGTTCGCTTGCTGCACAAGCACAAGGAACGTCTTGGGAGAATGGGACACTTTGGAGGTGTGCCTCTCCTGAGCAAGCCCCTGCTCCCTTGAGCAGGTGTGGCAGTCCTGCACCAATCCACACCGGTGCTGTGTATGACAGCAGTGGTCTTCTCTTCAAAGAAAACCACCGCTGTGTGCTTGCACCGCATCACCGCCAAATCTTTGCTGCCATGCTGGACCCCCAGCATGGCAAACATCCGTTTAGATCTGCCGACGGGGTACCCAATCCCCATCGGCTCCATGGCCCCCCAGCCATCCTTCTGCCATGCTGGGGAGCCCACCCCAGCATGGAAAACGTCCCGCGTCATCTGCTGATGGGGTGCCCAATCCTCCGTTGGCTCCACGGCTCCCCCCAGCCATCCTTCTGCCATGCTGGGAGCCCACCCCAGCGTGGCAAACATCCCGCATCATCAAAGTACAAAAAAAAACCTGTAAATTAAAAACGGTCCCACGCAGTCTCCCGCCCCTCCACAACCCGCACCCACCCACTGTGCACCTGCCTCCCACACCCCTCACCTCATACCTCCGGAGCTTGGCGCGGCGATCGTCCGCTGGACCGGAACATGTCTGCACTCTTCAAAGCCAACCGCGAACTGAGGAAATGCCGGTAAGCTGTATAATGGACTAGATGTTTTTTTTTAACTTTGTTGCATATCTCAGGCATTTTTTGGAATTTTTGCACCAAATTTTCAACATGGGGTTTTTGGGACCCCTTCTCATGAATTCTGTCACTGTCATGGCGTTATTCGGGCCTGAAGGGTGATTTTTCAGTCACTGCGTGAAATCACATTTCGGGCCTGAGTAATGAAATGACAGTGTCAGTGTTCATAAGGTAGGCTCTCAAACAGCCTATTTGGAAAATTTGGTGGAAAAATTCCTAAAAATGACGGTTTTATGAGCGAGTATTGCGCAGTTCCTATGCACGCTCGTAAGTTCGCCAAGTTCAATATTTTCACTCCAGATTTTCAACATTGCCATTTTACCACACCTTCTTATGAGTAGTACAGCTGTCATTTTTCACATCTCACCCAAAAACGTGTTTCCGCCCATGTAGCGCACAATGGCGCAGTCGGTGTGTGAAATCAATGTATGGGACACATTAAGAAAATCACAGTGACACTGTTCATGAGCAGAGGTCTTAAAATGGCTATGTTGAAAATTTGGTGAAAAAATTCCTAAAAATGACTGTTTTACGAGCGTGCGTTGCGCAGTTCCTATGCATGCTCGTAAGTTTGCGAATTTAATATTTTCACTCCAGATTTTCAACATTGCCATTTTACCACACCTCCTTATGAGCAATACAGCTGTAATTTTTCGCATCCTGCCCAAAACATGTTTCCGCCCATTTAGCGCACAATAGCGCAGTCGGTGTGCGAACTCAATGTATGGGACACATTAAGAAAATCACAGTGTCACTGTTCATGAGCAGAGATATTAAAATGGCTATTTGGAAAATTTGGTGGAAAAATTCCTAAAAATGACGGTTTTACGAGCGAGCATTGCGCAGTTCCTACGCACGCTCGTAAGTTTGCGAATTTTCAATATTTTCACTCCAGATTTTCAACATTGCCATTTTACGACACCTCCTCATGAGCAGTACAGCTGTCATTTTTCACATCCTGCCTAAAACATGTTTCCGCCCATTTAGCGCACAATAGCGCAGTCGGTGTGCAAACTCAATGTATGGGACACATTAAGAAAATCACAGTGATGCTGTTCATGAGCAGAGGTCTTAAAATGGCTGTGTTGAAAATTTGGTGAAAAAATTCCTAAATATGACTGTTTTACGAGTGTGCGTTGCGCAGTTCATATGCACACTCGTAAGTTTGCAAATTTTAAATATTTTCACTCCAGATTTTCAACATTGCCATTTTACCACACCTCCTTATGAGCAGTGCAGCTGTCATTTTTCATATCTTACCCAAAACGTGTTTCCGCCCATGTAGCACACAATGGCACAGATGGTGTGCGAACTCAATGTATGGGACACATTAAGAAAATCACAGTGACACTGGTCATGAGCAGAGGTCTTAAAATGGCTATGTTGAAAATTTGGTGAAAAAATTCCTAAAAATGATTGTTTTACGAGTGTGCGTTGCGCATTTCATATGCACGCTCGTAAGTTTGCAAATTTTCAATATTTTCACTCCAGATTTTCAACATTGCCATTTTACCACACCTCCTTATGAACAGTGCAGCTCTCATTTTTCACATCTTACCCAAAACGTGTTTCCACCCATGTAGCACACAATGGCACAGTCGGTGTGCGAACTCAATGTATGGGACACATTAAGAAAATCACAGTGTCACTGTTCATGATCAGAGATATTAAAATGGCTATGTTGAAAATTTGGTGAAAAAATTCCTAAAAATGACTGTTTTATGAGCGTGCATTGCGCAGTTCCTACGCACGTTCGTAAGTTCACGAATTTTCAATATTTTCACTCCAGATTTTCAACATTGCCATTTTACCACACCTCCTTATGAGCAGTACAGCTGTCATTTTTCACATCCTGCCCAAAACTTGTTTCCTCCCATGTAGCGCACAATGGCACAGTCGGTGTGCGAAATCAATGTATGGGACACATTAAGAAAATCACAGTGACACTGTTCATGAGCAGAGGTCTTAAAATGGCTATGTTGAAAATTTGGTGAAAAAATTCCTAAGAATGAATGTTTGATGAAAGGCAAGGCTAAGTAGTTCTTACGCACGCTGTAGTTCATGAATTTTCAATATTTGCACTCCAATGAGTTCCAAATACCTAAACAGCACATAGAAGCAAGCAACATTCAGCATTGACAAATGCTTATACTTCTTGTCACTGATTTTTTAAGCCATGTCCAGTGCCAAATACCACTGCAAATACCTGCAAGCTACGTTCGCATTGACAAATGCTTGTTCTTTTATGTGATTGTGAGTTCTTTGATATATTGTTCTGTGTTTACATTTTTCATATTTTATCATCTTTTAGTAAAGTACCTTTTATTTAAAAGACTGCCTGGGTGTCTGCCAGTTCTTTTGCATGTAACGTATAGAGGGTTAAGTATGACAAAATGGTTCAATAGCTTGATGGTGTTACTGAGCTTGAATAAAAGGTAAGAATATACCTAAGGTCTCTTATAGAGTTAAAGGGTTCTTTTTGAAGCCTGGCTGGCTGCCCTGGTGAAGGATTGTACTGCAATCCCGAAGAGGTACATATCTGAGCCTGTACATTGGGTATGCTAGCATAAGGTTCACAGTTTGAATCCCCCCAGAACTTGAGACTAAAAGTGGTTCGGACCCAAAAGCAGACAGGAAAGTTACCCTGTCTGTTACCTGTTCACACTATTATGCTCTAAGATTGGCACTGTGGGAGCAGAGGGCCTGATCTGCTGAGTGTGTTTGTGACAGATTTGGTTGGCAGCGGTGTGAAAAAATTGGTAACACAAGCTTTAACTGTTCAGTGTGTCAGCTTAATACTGTACAGCTCACTTGCAAAATAAGGCAGTGATTTATTTTTAAAAAGGAAACAGAACTATATCATTTTGCTTATAGTCAAGTTCCAACCTGTTTTATTTATTTTCTAAAGTGTAAGTTAGAGTAGCCATAGTTAGGGAAGAAGATGGCTTCCAATTACTGCGGGTACACTGCAGACTACTTGAGGCAGTTGTGCCAGAACAAAGGAGTCCTGCATGAGGGGAGAGAAACCAAGCAGAACGTGGATGCCCTGATGGCAGCAGACGCCCAGAGCATCAAGTCACAGACTGTGACTGGAAAGGACTGAACCTTGGATGTGGAGGGGTCAGGGGCCAGTGCAGTGTCCAGATCTGGTGAAAAGGACAGCAGGGCCAGTGCAAGACCAGGGCCAGAGCAGCAGGGGAATATCACCAGCATTCTGGAGCCAGAAGCAATCAGGCTGCAGACTGAGTTGCACAGAATGGAGCTGAAGTTCCAGAGAGAGGCTGAGTGAGAGAAAAGAGCTACAGAGAAGAGGGAGCAAGAACAGAGAGAGGCTGAGCAAGAGAAGTGAGCTACAGGGGAGAAGAGGGAGTGAGAACAGTGAGAAGGAGAACATGAACAGCAAGAGATGGACCGTGAAGGGCGTGAGTGCCAGAGGTGACATGAACTGGAGAAGCTACGACTCCAACCACCAGCACCAAAGCAGGTAAGTGGCTTGAGTTTAACTGGAACTACAGGACTGGGTTACAAATTAAATTCCAAATTGATAGCTGAATTTAAAGAGGGGAAGATATGGATGCCTTTTTAAATTCCTTTGAAAAGGTTTGTATTCAGGCAAACATTCCTAGAGGGTCCTGGAGCTTCCAGCTATCCCCACTACTTACTGGGAAAGCTCGGCATGCATTGGGTCAAATGGACAATGAGGACAGTAATGATTAAAGCAAACTAAAAGCTGCACTTTTAAAAAAGTTTGATTTAACTGCGAAGCATACAGAGCTAAATTCTATAAGCTCAGGAAAAGCCCTGATATGAGCTATGAGGAGCTAGCCACGAAACAATGTCAGTTTTTAAAATATTGGTGGGAAGGAATTGAAGCAAGCACTGTAGATAAGATTGAAAATGCTATATTATTAGAGCAGCGTGTTTGGGCATTCCCAGCAGAGCTGAAAACTTGGATGGAGGACCGAGATCCCAAAACAGTGCAAGAGGCTGCTGAACTCTCAGACCGCTATGCCAAGAGCAGACCTGCTCTGAGAGCGAATGGGGCAGGCATGGCAGCACAGAAATGAAAAAGTGCTCCTTCAGGGAAGCTAAAACCCTCACTGCCTCCACCGAAACCAGTTAGCCTCAGGCTTCAAACAAATATTTCTCTGAGAAAAGAAACGAATGTTGGGTTTGCAAAGAAACTGGGCATATTGTCAGACAGTGTACCAAAATGATGAGTAATACACAAAATGGGGCTAGGAAAGAAGTGTGTCCCTGGAAGCATACCTGTGAACATGAGGGAGCACATGCACCCAGTCATGGTGCATGGTGTACAGACACAAGGGTTAAGGGACACGGGGGCATCCCTGACATTGGCAAAAGGGGATCTGGTAGAGTCTGGTCAGCTTATACCCAATGAATTTGTAACTGTACAAGACTTCACTGGGGAGGAGAAAACATTGCCACTCGCTAGTGTTCTCCTAGACTGGGGTGAACAGGGGGAACTGTGCAACAGGTGGCTGTAGCCAAAACTTTAGCAGTTGACTTCATCCTTGGCAACAAGTTCAAACAGGGGATGGTGTGTGCAGTTACCCATAGCCAAGTAGGATGGGGAAATTGTAGTTCTCCGGACCCCATAGAAACCATTGTGGAAACCACTGGGAGGCTGGTTCCCCAGCCTGTATCTCCTGATATGGAGACTAATGAAAATGGGGTCGAAATTTCCCCAGTAGCAGTTAATCACATAGCTACAGAGAGTTACTCCAAAGAAGGAGGGGTTACCCATTGTCAGAGGGTTAGGGATGACAATGATTCTGAGTGCCCTGATTCTAGTGCTAGGGACCCTAGTTTAGAAACTGAAGGGGACCTGTCCCATGCCTTGGGAATGTGTAAGGAGTTTGCAGCTGCTCAGAAAAGTGACCCTAGTCTAGAGAAGCTGAGGGCTTGGGCAGACTCTGACAGAGCACAGGGAGGTGACAGTAAACATAAGGTTTATTGGGAAAATGGACTGATGTATATTCAGGATGCTAAGACAGAGGGAGGGGTCATAGGCAGGCAGCTTGTCGTTCCCCAAGGGAACCGTGAGAAGTTGCTCAAGACTGCACATGATATTCATTTGTCTGGTCATCTTGGAGTCATGCACACTACACTGTGATTGGCCCAGATTTCTATTGGCCCAACTTCACCCAGCAGGTGAAGGAGTATTGCAGGCCTTGTTACTGGTGCCAAGAAATAGGGAAGGCAGGTAAGAAAACCCAAGCCACCCTAATTCCATTGCCCATAGTGGAGGAGCCATTCCAGGGGTGGGAATGGATATTGAGGGGCCTTTAAATACCCCCAGCTCATCCGGGAAGAGGTTCATCCTGGCTGTGGTGGATTATGCCACCCGGTATCCAGAGGCTGTCACCCTATCCTCACTGAGGACAGAGAAAGTGGCAGATGCCTTGCTTGGGATTTCTCCCATGTTGACTTTCCACAGGAGGTTATCACTGATTGAGGGGGTTCCTTCATGTCAGGCCTGATGAAATGTTTGTGGAAGAAGTGTGGGGTGGTGCAGAGGCACACAACACCTTATCATCCACAAGCCAATGGGCTTGTGGAAAGATTTAACAGTACCCTGAAGTCAATGCTCCAAGCGTTTGCTGAACAGCATGGGCGGGACTGGGAGAAATACCTTCTCCATCTGTTGGTTGCATACAGGGAGGTGCCCCAAGAGTTGACAGAATTTGCCCCTTTGAGTTCTTATATGGATGCCAGGTATGTGGGCCCCTAGACTTGATCTGGGAAGACTGGGAAGGCAGGCATACCACCTAGGGCACTCCCATAGTGGATTATGTCCTTAGGTTTAGGGAAAGGTTGAAGGAGCTTATGGGGACAGCCAAGAGCAACCTGGCAGCTGCCCAGCAGAAACAAAAAGTGTGGTACGACCGCAGAGCCAGAGCTCGCTTGTACATGGTGGGTCAGGAAGTCATGGTCCTTATTCCAGTCTGGAAAGACAAGCTGCAGGCTGAGTGAGCAGGACCATACAAAGTAGTCAGAAAGGTAAATGATGTGAACTATATCATAGAGTTACCTGACAGAAGAGATACAGAAAGAATGTACCATGTCAACATGATGAAGCCATATGCTAACAGGGCTGACATGGTGTTTGCAGTATGTAGTTCTGTGGAGGCAATGAACAAAGGAGACCCCCTTCTGGAGTTGCTGGATGAAAGTAAGTGGGAGTTCTCTGTGGAAGCAGTTAAATTGTCATCCCAGCTGGTCCCCGACAAGATCCAGGAAGTAAGGGAGGTTTTAGCAGACTTTGCCCCACTGTTTAGCTCCAAGCCTGGACTAACCCCCTTAACAACACACGATGTAGAGACAGGGACACTGACGCCCATATGGCGGACAGCATATCGGGTGTCAGAGGCTGTCCAAAAGGACATTGGGAGGAAGTGGAGGAAATGCTAGATTTAGGGGTAATCCAGAGATCTCACAGTTCCTGGGCCTCACCCGTAGTCCTTGTGCCAAGCCAGATGGATCTACTGTTCTGTGTGGATTATCATGGAGTGAATGCAGGCACAAAGTCAGATGCCCACCCAATGCCCCAGACAGATGAACTCCTGGACAAGTTGGGAGGGGCGCCATACCTTATGACTATTGACCTGACAAAGGGGTACTGACAGGTAGAGTTAACTGACAGAGCTAGGGAGAGGTTGGCCTTCATCACTCCGATTGGCTTATTTGAATTTAAATTAATGCCTTTCGGAATGCAGAATGCCTTCCAAAGGTTTGTGAACCAGGTGTTAAATTGTGCTGAGGAGTGTGCCATGGCATACCTGGATGGCATTGCCACCTTTAGTGCCAGCTGGGAGGAACACCTGTCCCACTTTAGGGAAGTGCTGGGCAGGTTACAGAGGTCAGGGTTCACTGTCAAAGCTGTGAAGTGCCAGGTGGCCATGGCTGAAGTGGCATACCTCAGGCATGTTGTAGGCTGGGGACAGCTCCATCCTAACCAAATAAAAATAGAGGTGATCAAGGCATGGCCCAGACCAGAAATGCAGTAGCAGGTCAGGAGTTTTCCTAGGGACAGCAGGGTACTATAGGAAATTTGTACCCAATTACAGTGCCCTGGCTGCTCCCTATCTGACCTGGTAAAACAAAAGATGCCTAAGAAAATTACCTGGGAACCAGCCTGTGAAAAATCCTTTACCAGACTGAAGGAGACACTGTGCAGTGCTCCTGTATTGACAAGTCCTGATTATAGCAGACCCTTTATAGCCCAGTCTGATGCCTCAGGCGTGGGTATTAGAGGCAGTTCTGAGGTCATACATCCAGCAAGGCAAAGATCACCCCATAGTGTACCTGTGTAAAAAGTTACTTCCCAGGGAGCAGGCTTACTCTACTGTGGAAAGACAGTGTCTTACCATAGTGTGGGCCCTAAAGAAGTTAGAACCATACTTAAATGGGCAGCATTTTGATGTACAAACAGACCACAACCCCTTGGTTTGGCTGACACAAATGGGAAAAACTAATGGTAGACTATTAAGATGGAGTCTTGCCTTGCAAGGGTATGATATGACGATCTTACACAGGGCTGGAGCAACCAATCAGAACGCAAATGGCCTGTCGCGCGTCTATATGAGGAGTGAACTGACTTAGGGAGCTCATCCCATGCAGGGGATACTGCCCCCAGTTCAGTCTAGGTGGGGAGGATTATGACGCTTGGCCAGCTGGTCATGATTATTCTATGAGAATTGTAATAAAAAAATATAGTATGTGATTGTCTCACTTAAGACAGCCTGGGCTTCCATGGGTGCCCCCCCAAAAAAAAGTTTCAGTGAAGCTACAGGATACATAAACTGACCAGGAGATCTCTGTAATGTACTTAACTTCCTTGAGAAATTGCATTTTATGGCCTTTTTTATGACCTCATGCGTTGAAGTTGGGAAACTAAAATATGCATTTTATTACAGGACAGGGCATCATTTAGCTGATTCCTGTTGGCTATATCACACCTAGGTGATGGACTGCAGGGTTATAAACTTCAAAGGAACTGAGGAATCAAATACTCATAATTTGGGAAATTAGTTTTTGCTGATGTCACCTTATTTAATATACCTTCTGATAGGACATAATGTTTGTATTTTTTTTATATTCTAAAGGGAAGAGCTAGATGACTCACAGAAGGGGTGTGGAGAGACAGAATTAAACTAATACTTGTGTCTGAACTGTTTGAGAGATATACCATCTTGGTGACTCTAGAGAGACACAGCTCTCTGATTTAACTTTATAGGCACTTACAGAGGTAATAAATTAGATAGAAAAGGTCTAAAGGTATTGTGGTAGGAGTTTATGTTTTGTACTCTTCCTTTATTCTTTTATGTGATTGTGAACTCTTTGATATATTGTTCTGTGTTTACATTTTTTCATATTTTTATCATCTTTTAGTAAAGTACCTTTTATTTAAAAGACTGCCTGGGTGTCTGCCAGTTCTTTTTGCATGTAACGTATAGAGGGTTAAGTCTGACAAAATGGTTCAACAGCTTGATGGTGTTACTGAGCTTGAGTAAAAAGGTAAGAATATACCTAAGGACTCTTGTAGAGTTAAAAGGGTTCATTTTGGAAGCCTGGCTGGGTGCCCCTGGTGAAAGATTGTACCACAATCCCTGAAGAGGGTACATATCTGATCCTGTACATTGGGTATGCTAGTATAAGGTTCACAGTTTGAATTCCCCCAGAACTTGAGACTAAAGGTGATTTGGACCCAAAAACAGACAGGAGGGTTGCCCTGTCTGTTACCTGTTCACACTATTGCACTCTGAGGTTGGCACTGTGGGAGCAGAGGGCCTGACCTGCTGAGTGTGTTTGTGACAATGACTAGTTGAAGAAAGAGTTTGTGTTTTAAGTATTTAGAATTGCTACTGAATAATAGCAGCACAAAAAAGCAATGCCAGAGCAGTGAGTGGAGAACAGTTTAATGTGACTCGTACTGAAGACAGACAGATAGATAGATAAATGGATAGATAGATAGATAGATAGATAGATAGATAGATAGACAGACATACTGTATCATAGGGGAAATGTTTGCTATTTTGCAATATTTTTCCACCAAGCTTACAACTTGTTGGTTATCTACAACTCAAAAAAATAATGTTTCAAACTGATTTGTCTAGCCTATGGAATGAAACTCAAAAATTGTAAATATTAACATCCTGTATAAAGACATTTTTAAAATTCAAATTTTTAACTGTACAGGGAGAGAAATACAGTCTTACTTAGGGCATCAAAGCTTGTTTACTGGTTTCAAAGAATAAGGTTCACCACAGTTGTTTGTGATCCATATATTATGCTTCCACTCTCACCTTATGATAAGCTTTTGATAACTCAGGTTTGATTTGACACTGTCCCTCTAAAGCATATTGAAGCCAGTTACTCCATAAGCAAGTTGCCTCAACTTCACTGGGTTGTTTCTGTAACAAGAGATGTAAGGAAAGCATCTATCACATCTTATTTGTATGTCTGTTATGTGATATATAGAGGAAAAATATTGCTTGTATTATATTATGCCTTACAAAAATGACTTACAGGATTATATGGATGTATTATTTAATACATTTGACATAAAAGTGGTAAAAACTTTGGTGGAATTCTACTCTGTAGTATTAAGATGGAAGAAAAACTATGCAAACAATCTGATATTGTAAATGATACAGTTATGAATCCAAACAGCAACCTTTGCATGTAATCATGTATTTCTTTTTATTTATTCTGTATAATTATGATGTATGTGATTTATGTTTGATATGGCTTTAAAGACTTAAGGTCAATCAGTAAAACATTTGGACCTCAACCTATAACAAAATCCCTATTAGTAAACACTTATGATAGCTCCCATTGTTCTTTAAGCAGTCATATTAACACGTCACTAAAGTGAATGAATCTTGCAGTGCAGTGAAAATGGTAGCCATCAAAATTCTCTCCCCTCTCTCTTTCCCCTGGATCATAACGCACTTGGGGATACAGTTTGCATAAAAAGTGCTATTTACTGTAAACCAAATTCCTTTTTTGTTTCCCTATCATAAAGTTTGGGCAACAGAGGGCCAACCATGGGCTTACAGTATGTGGAATCTGACTTCACTGAAGCTATCCTAATCTGCTGCCTGCCTCCAGTGAAATATACTCTAAACCAAGACACATTACTTCCAGAGAAAATATCTAATAATATGGTTCAAAACATATCCTGCTTTACAAAGTCAAATGTCTTGGCTAAATCTAAAAGCCCTAAACTAGTAATAAATTATTTCTCTTTGTTAGATTTTGTTTGCTTTACCAAGGAGGCATCGTGGACCCCTGATCCATTTTCAGTCATGCCTGTGGCCAGTTAATAAAAAGCACAATAAAAGTAAAAATAAAGTCGCTGACAGACACATTAAAATACACACTTACAAAAGAAAAGCATTTGTATATGGAAGAATATGACAGATAATCATGCAAATTTAGTTTAAATAAATGTTAACAATCTATTTGTACTGGATTCGACAGGTAATCTGTTTAGCAATCTTGGACCATAGCAGGTAAAAGAACACTAACTCACTTCAGTTTTACTGGATCGCTACAGAAACTATCTATTATTATTAAGCTGTGTGTTTGGTTTACACCATGATGTTCTTGAAATGTACAGCTCAGATTACAGGTTAGAGATGCAGCAAATTTAAAATCCACCGGTGAAGTGGCCGTGAAGTGGCCACTTTGCGTTAGCACAATGCTATGCAAAGTGGTCAATGAGAAGTGCTCACTTTGCCTTGCCATTATGACTTTACATTGCCATTCCGCCTTAACGCGAAGCAAGGCGAAGTGACAACAATAAAGGTAGCCCTCCCTCACATCACATGGCTTACAGTAGTGTAAGTCACATGCTTTAGCCAGGCAGGAAGGGAGCCATAAATGCAGTTAGTTTCACTATCTCCTTTGCAGTTGTAGAAGGAGGAAGCATTTTGTGTGTAGAGGAGAGTTTGGTGGTATATTTGTTCCTTGCCTAAAAACAAACAGCTTTTTTAAAAGCTAAATCTTTAGGCATTTTTTGTAGTGTGTTTTTTTCAGTTCTTTTTTGCTACTGATTTGTTTGTTTTATAAGTTTTGTTTTGTGTGTGTCTGTGTGACTGTGTGTGTGTTTGTGTGTGTGTGTGTGTGTGTGACTGTGAGTGTGTGTGAAGCAGTCTTTGTTTGTGGCATCAGTTGGAGAGGGAATTAGTTTAGTGGGTTGTGTGCGATGGACCTGGAAGGAGAGTCTGTGGCCATGGGCATGGGCATGGGCAGAGTGGAGTGCATATGCTGGGGCAGTAGGATTTCATTGGACTACTCCCAATTGTCTGGTGTTGCCTCTCCTCTGGAAGCAGCACCACCAGTGCCACCAGTGGCTGTGGCACATCCACCAAGTCTGCCATCACCACCACCACCACCACCAGTAGCAGCTGCAGGGGCTCCAGTATCACCCCCTTCACCACCTCCACAGCTGCAGGTGGAGTCCCAGGTGCATGACGGTGCTGCCGACAGTACAACTGCCTCCTGTGCCTGGTCCTCCCTGCAGCTCCCCAGTCTGGCAGTTTTTTAACTGTGTGGAGGGAGGAGAACAGCACCATTGTGGTTTGTTATTTATGTGGTGTGCAGGTGCACCATGGCCCCCGGGTGACACATTTGGGGACCAGTGGCCAGTGCACACACGACAAACTACCTCAAGGAGGAGTGGCAGGCTGCCACAGAACAGGCCAGGCCTCCAGCTGCTGGCCCTTCTGTGGCAGTGGAGGAGGGTGCTGGGGGTGTTGTGCCTCACTGCCACAGCAGGTGGAGGGCAACAGCAGCAGCTGCTCCACCACTACCACCCTCACAGCCACTAGCACCACCCTCACCTCACCACCACTATCTGGCTTTCCCCCTGCAGCGGACCCGCTACAGCCATGCAGGCAGACATTGCACTGGTGTGAGCAACCCTTGAGGAAAGCAATGAGAGGGTGGGTGCTGTGCAGCAGCAGGTGGAGCAGATCCAGCAACAGCAGCTGCAGATAGTGTCAATGCTCCACCTGCTGCTGGAACACCATGGAATCCCCTATTAACTTATTTTTCTGGATCCCCACTGCTGTAGTGTTTTGTGATTTTTTTTATGTTTACTAATAGACAGTCATACATGCTTCTATTGTCCTGTTGTTATAATCCAGTGCCTCAGTAATGTTTACTTTCTGTTGTGGAGTGGTTGTTGAAAAACTGGTGTGAGCAGTGCAAGTATGATGTGCTAAATTGCATGTATGCAGTCAGTGTTGTTGTGTGTGTGTGTGTGTGTGTGAGACATCAGACATTGTACAGCTTCTTGCAAACATATATTGCTGACTTGTTATAGTTTTTATGGTATAAAGAATAGCGAGCAGAATAACGTATATTTTATTGTCACCATCATCATCAGTGGACTAAGTGATAAGATACTTTTTTCAGCAGTATCTGGCCAGAGTGCACCTTAGTCACATACTGCACACATGAATTTTAGGAGAGCATGTGCTTTTTGTGCTATGATCTCCGCTAAGTCATGTGTGCACTGTGAGTGACTGAGGTGCACAGTGACCCGATACCTCTGAAATAATATCATATCACTTACTCTGCTGGTGCTGATGGTACAAATAAAAATATATGTCATGAATTCTTTGTCATCTTTATTCTTGAGATACTGCAACAAGTCACATCATATATATGTTTGCACAAAGCTGGACAATGTATGTACACACAGGAAAGAACAGTGACGGCACACATAGGTTGCTACATACTTGCACTGCTCAGTTGCTTTTCTGCCAAAACACTTCTAATCATGGGTCCAGACAAAGTAAACATTACCGTGGCTCCATAAATATTTAGTTTGTGAAATAGACATTAAAGAGATTCACCAAGTTACAGCATTATTTGCACCTGATATATGGGCGCCTTCCTTCCAGGAGAATCTTTCTTGCTCCACATGTCCTTACATAGTGCAATAGTTTTCTGGCAAAAATGCACATAATTTCATTAAAGCAGGTCATGGAGGACTTCCCGTTCTGAAAAGCTACCCAAGCTCTGCCCTCCGTGCTCAGCAACATTATGACGTGATGCCAGGGAGAGCACAGGGCATGATCCATTGTACTGAATGGCCAGCAACTTTCTGAATGTTTCTTTATGTTATAATGGTCAGTTTGTGGTGAAACATGGGCACGTTTCCACTAACAAGAGCTTTTCATTCTTCTGTGGTGGCAGTGGCTAACATCTGTCCTGGTGGTGGTGGTCCAGGAGGGCACACAAAGGCATTCTCTGTGGTGGCAGTGACTAATATCATTCCTGGTGGTGGTGATCCAGGGGGCACACAAAGTCATTCTCTGTGGTGGCAGTGGCTAACATCGGTCCTGGTGGTAGTGGTTGGGGGCACACAAAGTCATGTATCATACAGCAACTGTCACCGCCTTTTAACAACTTAAGTTAAAACCAGCCAACATTAACCACATCATCAGCATCATAAAGAAAGCTGCCCTCACAGTTATCTATGTCTGAAGTCTGACCAGTGGGAAATTCTTTTTCCATTGTGTCATCAACTACATCAGTGGTAGGCCGTTTCATGCTGCCACTGCCAGTGCCACCAGGATGGTCCATTTCTACATCACCAAAACCACCATGACTAGCCCAGGGTTTGAATACTGAGGTTGCAGTCTGTGCTGGTATGGGCCTCTTATTCATTTTTATCAATGTTAGCAAACAAACATTTGCAGGAGAGAGGTTTGTCCGATGATCCCTTACTATTGCACCTGCTGAGCTGAATACCCTCTCAGCACTTACACTGGAGGGTAGGCATGTGAGATACTTCAATGCCACTACAGTCAGCTCTGGCCATTCACTGACTTTTTCGCTCCAGTACAAAAGAGGATCATCAGTTATTGACAGATGTCTGTTTTCAGACAAATATAACTAAACCATTCTCTGTCCCGCACTAAGTCCAGTGGTTGATGCATCATCCTGTTCTCCGGAATAATTTATTTCACAAATCCCAACTTGGGACAAAGCCTCCCAAAGTAGATTGACACCAACTGCTTTGGATGGCAGACCATCTGGAACTGCAGTCCCTTTCCTTACAGGATATGCTTGATACTCCTCCAGGTGCACCTTCAGCCTGATTATGCTGCTGAGGTTTGCTGACCTTGGCACGTGACTTCTGTGCCCCACGAACCAAGCGCACCAGTTGACCACTGATACTTTTTACCTGCTCAGGCCCTCCCTCCAGTACTGAGGAAATTCCACGTTTGTACTGTGGGCCTAGCATTGTTGCTATGGCAAAGTTGTCACTGTGCTGAATGCTCAAAATGTGATGATTCTGATCGAATACTTACAGTATGTATTTCAGCAACATACTGCTAGCACTGTCTCTGGCAACATCAAGGCCATGTTGTACATTGACCAGTGTCTGCCTCAGCACCGGCAGCAGTGGAATTGATTGGCTAATGGAGGCAGACTCACCACTCATTGCCTGTGTGCCATGTTCAAAGGCAACAAAATTGTTATTACAGAGTCCATGAGGTGCCACAGTTCAGTCATCATAGACATGGAGGCCCTGGAACTGTCACGGCTAGTGTGCATCACAAGATAATCTGAGATGGCTTTGTATTGTTCATACAACCTCTCTGCCATGTATAAAGTGGAGTTCCACTGGGTGACAACTTACAGCTTCAAGTGGTGCTGAGGGAGGCTGTTTCGCATCTGCGACTGCAGAAGTTGGTCACGGACCTTTGCAGATTGTGAAAAGTGAGAACAGATATGGCGTGGAACTGTCAGCATTTCCTTTACATCAGGGTGCTGCAGAAACTCCTGCACCACAAGATTTAAACAGTGGGCCATGCATGGAACCCGAAAAAGCCACCATTTGTGATACATTTCACCACATTTGACCCATTGTCACTTGCTATGAACCCAGCTCTCAGGGACAGGGGGTTAAGCCACTTTGCAGTTTCAGTCAGTACCATGTCCAACATGTTTTCACTAGTGTGTGAACAGGTCACATTGCGCATAGCAATCACTGCATGCTGTCGAATTCCTGGAAGATTGCTACCATGACATTCCACCTTACTACACTGATAATTCACACTACCAACAGCACAAACAACCCCCAGCACCTGTGCCCAGTGTGCAGTTATACACAAATATGAACTCCCTGCTGTTTTGCCACTTGTCCACATATCCATACTTAAATGGATGAATGGAGAGGAGGAATGTTGAAGGGCATGTCTTACCGAGTTTGACAGAGTACGGTACAAATCGGGGACAGCACAAGTCGAAAAGTATGTAATGGATGGGACTTTCCATTTTGGACAGGCATGTGCAGCAAACCGCTGGAACCCAGAATTTTCCACAAAGGAAAAGGGCGAAGATCAATTGCCAGCATTTCAATTACAGCAGCATTAAGTTCACGTGACACTGTATGATTGGGTGGGTACTTCAGCTTATGCACAAAACACTCTGTAACGTGGGCTGACTTAAATATTTTACATGGGTGTGATGACAAATGGTTTTGCTCTGCGAATGGCGGGGGGGGAGTGTAGATGCTTGATGATGACAAACCCACAAATGCAGTTATTTTGCCATATTTACCAACCGGGGTTGATGTACCACTTGCACTAGACATACTGCATTCACCACCACCACCACCAAAACTGCTACTCACACCAGCACTGGTCAACATTTCAAAATTATTATGTTCCTCCACCTCATCATGCCTGTAGTAATCCTCAGCTCTTATTTCCTCACTACTGCACACAGTTAATTTCCTACTGGATTTAACAGTCATAGAAGGGGATTACATGCTCGTTATGGTTGATGATGTGGGTGAATGCCCCACTGTGGTATTAGATGCCATCTTGTGTGGAGTCCACAGTGCCAAGTGCCTATTTATAAGATGCATATGCTGTCCTTCTGTGCTCAGATGGCTCCTCTTTTTACCTCTACTAACACACATATGGCAAACCTGGCAGATTGCAACTGACTCATCATTTCCATCTTGCACAAAATATCCCAAACAAGGGATTGTGATGCTCTACTTTAACATGTCCCTGTTGCTGCTTATTGGACTCTGTTCTTTTAAGCCATGAAGTAGGGTGTGTGCTACACTTGACTGCAACTGACCACCATGACTACCTATCATTATTACTGGGCCATATCATCATCATCATCATCATCATCACCATCAACTGAAACTGGTAAATCACAAGTTTTTACAGGGGTCAATTAATGTAAGCAGACCCAGACACAGCCACCTTGAATTTATTTTTTTCCAGTTCCCAACTGGGGTCACTTATATCATCATCATATTAATCAGCATCACCCACATCTACATCTTCTGCTTGGATGCTGGCATTTGGACTGCATGTTGCAACCACAGCAACATCATCATCATCAGATTCATCATCATCATCATCATCACCATCACCTGATATTTTTTCACCACACTGTGAATCACTGCATGAAAATTGTGTGACCTGAACTGCAGTGGAAGAAATGTCACATTGAGTGCTATCATTGACATGATTATCAGAATCCTCATGTTCAGTTACTGGGATGTTACTGAGAAGTATGATATCATCTACACTGCCACTCCCTCTCACTGCTTCACACTCCACTATATTTTGGACATGGTACACTGGTCAGAAGTGGAACCTGAGGCAGCAATACTCATACCACCAACAGCGACTGTACTAACACCACCGACTGGGACAACATCATATCCTCCAACTATGAGTGAAGCTACTGATTGGGCTGTAAAAATCATTGCAGGAGAAATACCTTTCCTCACATCAACAATGCACTTCTGCGTCTGCGTACTACCATGCACACAGACAATCTTACCACTGGCAGCAGTGCCATGGTGAGAACCAGCTTTGCTTGCACATCTCTTTGCGTGCATTTTGGGGGATTAGCAACAATATTCTAAACAAATTTAAA
Source organism: Neoceratodus forsteri (assembly GCA_016271365.2). Taxonomy (NCBI): domain Eukaryota; kingdom Metazoa; phylum Chordata; order Ceratodontiformes; family Ceratodontidae; genus Neoceratodus; species Neoceratodus forsteri. Next base: position 914,856,863 of record CM057454.1, on the reverse strand, counting down.
TTTTGGAACATTCACTCTGGGTGGGAGGACGCTGGATGTGAAGCCAAAAAAATAACTGTAGCTTCAGCAACAGATACAGATGCAAATTCACAAGTGAAAACAACACCGTAACTAACCAGTGGTGCTGAAGTCACAAACAATCTAATCTGGTAAACAATTCCTTTTGCCGGTGGGGGGGGGACACTGACTGCAGATTTTTATGGCAGTGCAAGCAGCAAAACAAATAAAAGATACCACAATGGCAGTACAAAATCACGAAGCTGCAGTGGATAGCAGGTTCACAGTGCTGCACCTGCAATTGCACTGTGGCACAATAAAAGGTGTATTATTTGATGTCACGCACCGCACACACACTCACACACACAGAATTTGTCTACAAGTAATGTGTAGCAAATTGAAAAGTTCAGTAACATACTATGTATTGTAAACAACCTGAAATTATGAACTGCTGCACCAGATCCACACAACACACAATTAGCAACAAAATGTCAACAGTTACTGACAATATTACTGTGTGTACATTAACACAGTCAGTTATATAACAAAAATATAACCAAAAAACAAAGAACCTGTTTCTCCAACTTAAATCCACCCTCCTCCAAAGCACACTTTCACTGTCTCTTACTACATGGACTCAGTGTTGTACATTAACATTCAAAATCCACACACAAACAAAATGACGATGATATAAGCACAGGAGGGTTTCCACAATTGATGAACTAAAGTTTGAGCAAATAAAATTACTCAAAAAGTCTTTTTTAACAGCTTTTAGAGGGTTTGAATCACAGACAGCTCTCAGAGCACACTGTCTCCTACAGCTTCTTACATACACTACCCCAAACTGAAGCTGTGCAGATCAATATAGAGCCCATGTGACCTGAAATCCCATGAATCACTGCAAAATTCACCATTGGAGCTTAAAAACAAGGTGAAGTGAGGTGAAGTGCATTGTTTTCAATGCGCTTCACCTTTAAGATTGGTGGAGCAGTGGTCTGGGAAGGCAGAGTAGTGCAAAGTCTTTATTTGCAATGCACTTCGCATTACCCATTATAACGCAAATTACTCGACTTCGCATTGTGGAGTACTCCGCAAATCTGCCTTGGCTCCGTGAATCACTTCACAGAGCAAATTGAGGCCACTTCTTCCACCACTAGTTACAGGGAGATTGCTGAAACAACATATCATAGGACAGCTTACACAATTTAAAAATTATCCTTTTCACTGGGAGAAGAATATCAGTTTCCTTACAGAAAGTACAATGTTCTAGCCAGACTTGCTGGGATGATGCACTAACTGTAACAATCATGCTTTGCAGAATAGCTCAGGTATCTAGCTATTAATCTTATCAGGACTTGTTCCAGACTTAATCCACTCTGGGGCAAACTGTCATTGAAAGTTTTGAGCTCATCTAGAATTAATTATCCTGGCATCTGGGTTTTGTCTGGGTCAGCCATATGAGACACATATATGTCATATTCATTGCTAAACAAAATGGTTATATTAAATGCACACTGAAAATGGAAAATAGAGTTAAAAATCTATGTTTTGACCTTAGGTCTTCTTCAGAAAATATCTAAAAGAGAAAAAAAAACAAAGTTAGTGTAGAGGGGAGGTAAAATGAGAGAGATATATATGTGGGGAAAGAAGAAAGGGGAGGCTCAGGGAGAAGAAGTGATACCAGCAGGGAAGCGGGGATATTCATTGCTAGGGAGCTGAGTTGGTTAGTAAACTACTAAGAAGGTACCTACTGTCATATAAATCAATTTTATGATGGAGTGTCATGTGATTTCACACAATAGTGATTACACAGGCCAGAGGTGACAGGCAGGTGCCAGTGGTACAGTAGCACAATACATTAGCTGTATTAATGCTAGAATGTTACTGTACATGTCAGTATATTTTTGGTGGGTAGATGAAGTCACCTTGTGACAGGGTTGAATAAGACCCTGTCCCATTTGTTATGTAGAAAGAATTAAAAGCAAGGATCTGTTCTATCCTCTCCCTTTTTGTATCTTGTCTGTCTGTCTGATTGCACAATCAAATTTTTATGTGCTCTAGGAACTGATCACTCTGACAGTCTCACAATTCTCCCCCTCCTGCTATCTTCCTGCCTTCACTTGCTGTTTTTTGCTGTTTCTATCTTTTCTTCTGTAAGCATGACAGTGCTGTAAGGGTCAGTAAGAGAAAAAATCATATGTTTTGTTTTTTCAGCATTAAGGGGTGCTTGGCAGTGCATAGTTTCCACTGGAGAATATTATTAGGGGGATTGTAGTCCACATATAGCTTCTATCAAGTTGAGTTTGGTTGCATATACTACTGTGTCATATGCAGAGCAGTGCAATTCTGCTTCTCCAATATGATCTTCCAGATCACGAGTGTAAATAGTGAGAAGGAGTGTCCCAAGGATGGATTTTTGTAGGACACTTTTGGACATTTGAAAGCAGGAGGATAGCATGCCTTTAGATTTCAGCTGTTGTTATCTACCCATTAGGTAATTTTTGAACCAGGGTAAGGCATACTTACCAGTACCAATATTAAACTGTTTGCTTAGCAGGATTAGAGGGTCCACTGTATAAAAAGCTTTGCTGAGATCTAAGAAAATGGCAGCTGTTACGCATTTTTGATCAAGGGAGGTGAGACAATCACTGGTCACTTTGATAAGTGCAGTAGCAGTGCTATGTACTGGTCTGAAGCCTTCTGAGGCACCCGGGAAGCTACCCTGGTGCCACCCGCACTGCTAATCGGAAAGCCAGGACACTGATCATGTGGTGCTCCCACTGCTTCAATTCCACCTGAACCGGCAGGGAAGACTATCTGAGATGCCTGGGAAGCTGCCGGGTACCGCCCACCCTGCTCATCAGAATGCCAGGCCCCTGACTGTGCGGGGCTCCCATTGCTTCAATTCTGCCCAGACCAGTGGGGAAGACCTTCTGAGGCACCCGGGAAGCTGCCCTGGTGCCACCCACCCTGTTCATCAGAACACCAGGAACCTGACCATGTGGGGATCCTGCTGCTTCAATTCTACCCAAACCAGCAGAGAAGATCTTCTGAGGCACCCAGGAAGCTGTCTTGGTGCCACCCACCCTGCTCATCAGAATGCCAGGACCCTGAGTGTGTGGGGCTCCTGCTGCTTCAATTCTGCCCAAACCAGCAGGGAAGACCTTCTGAGGCACCCAGGAAGCTGCCCTGGTGCCACCCGCCATGCTTATTGGAACGCCAGGACCCTGACTGTGCTGGGCTCCTGCTGCTTCAATTCAACCTGAACCAGTGGGGAAGACCTTCTGAGGTGCCCGGGAAGCTGCCTTGGTGCCACCCGCCCTGCTCATTGGAACTCCAGGACCCTGACCATGCGGGGCTCCCGCTGCTTCAATTCTGCCCGAACTGGCAGGGAAGACCTTCTGAGGCACCTGGGAAGCTGCCCTGGAGCCATCCACCCTGCTCATCAGAATGCCGGGTACGCTGAAGCTGTAGTCTAAACCGTCCACATCCTTTGCCTATTTGTGCCAGGAGCAACGAATTGGATGAGTCTCCCTGTGCCTTGTGGATTGGTCCGCTTCAAGCCACAATTCTGGTGCTGTTTTTAAAACGGAACTTAAAGTACATAATAATTATTTTAGTGAACTGCATTAAGACCTGCTCTGTAGGAGTGTGGCTATCCCTTAGGAGGTAATTTTGACTATTAAAACCCTCTGTTGTGCTGTATTTGGTTATTTAAAATCCTTTGCTGTACTGCCTTTGGTTATTTAAAATCTTCTGCTGTGCTGTATTTGTATTTTCAATATCTCATTAAATCTGACCCTGTCACTTCTATTGCCAACGACTGTAACCCTTGCTGCGATGGAGTGTATCGTTTACTGAAATCTTAAGCATGTTGTTGTAACCCTTGGCTGCATTAGTTTGTAAACTGCTTTTATTTTAGTCATATCTTTGTAATTTAAGAGTTAAACCTTGGCTGGTCAGTTGTTTTGTTGGGCTAAAATTGTGACTCAAAGCTTACTGTTCAACAACACTTTGGCTGGCAGTATACAATGAACTTGTAATAGCCTGTCTGACTCCTAAAGTCTGCAAAAATCAGCCTCTTTGGAATCCTGTTCTAGTGTACCCCTTACCCCTACCATTACTTCTCTGCAAGTTGCTTATAAATTGTAAATACTTCTCTTGTCTTGCACAAGCATTTTCTGTGACTCTCTCTGCCTCCTAACTTGCTATTTTTCCCTCCTTAACCCCCCGCTAGACATTTTTTCTTCTTTGGTCTCCTTCTCCTATTCTCACTACCACTAAGTGCTTTGTTCTCTCCTCAAGCATCGTTCTCCCCACCCTCCCTTAACTTAGCACCTCTATTATCTTAAAGATTAGCCTTGGCTAAACTTAGCCCCCGCTGATTTCCCACTAACTCCTGCTCCCCCATCCCTTTCTATAGTTCTCACTCTGTTTTTTTGTTCACTAAGCAGCCCATTGCTAACGTTTCTCTGGGGGCCCTACTAATTTGCCTTGCTTCATTCTGTCCTCCAGGACCCTGACCATGCTGGGCTCCCGCTGCTTCAATTCTGCCTGAACCAGCGGGGAAGACATTCTGAGGTGCCTGGGAAGCTGCTCTGGTGCCACCTACCCTGCTCATCGGAACGCCAGGTACACTGAAGCTGTAGTCTAAACCTCCCACATCCCTTGCTCATTTCGCCACAGTGGAGCAACATAATTGGATGAGTCTCCCTGCTGTGCCTTGCGGATTGGTCCACTTATAAACCGCGCTTCTAGCACTGTTTTTCAAAACGGAACTTAAAGTGCATAATAATTATTTTAGTGAACTGCATTAAGACCTGCACTGTAGGCATCTGGTTATCCCTTTGAGGTATTTTTCCCCACTACGCCCCAACCTTGACCGCTATTAAATAGCTCTCCTCCTCCATGACAAGCCTTTATTTCTAAGCCACTCCTTGGCACACTCCTCCCCTGCCTGCTCCTTAAAGACATCATTTCTTATTGCCACTCTTTTCAGTTCTTCTCTGCTGTGTCTATACTGCACCATATACTTCTGTTTTCTTCCTTTTCTGTTTCTTATCATCTTAGCAATAAAAACCCGACGACTTTAACCTGGGTAGCCATGGCACTGTAGCCAATCTTACAAGAAGGTGCCTTCTGCTTCGGACACTTAATTCCCTAGTGATGGTGGCTTCTGCCACCCTCCTTCTTGGCTGCATCCTACTATTTACAATAGAGCCTGCCTTGTACTTAAAAAAAGGCACAAACTGGTCAAAGAATCCCACATGTCAGGATCAAAGCCCTACAGTTTCAGCTTTTAAATCAGTTCCCTCCAAGGGCAGTAATCCTCTCATATCCTCATCGGCTTACACCCCTTACTGCCCCATACCCCCTAAGCTGGCCCCTCTTACCCTTTCCATTAGGGTAATATTACTCACTCTGACCAACTTCTCCAGCCCCACTAACTCCTGTCCTGCTGCCCTAGCCAGTGACCAAGCAAAGCAACCTAATAAAGCCTTTCTGAGATTCTTGGTTAGATGCCTTAGGAAATTACTAGTGCTGCTGCTACTCTGTGCAGGTAATGTGGAGTTAAATCCAGGCCCTCTTCTTGCTGATAACTGCTCCCAGGGAGCTCTCCTAGCTAAAGGGTGTGAGCTTCCTGCACATGAACATATGCAGCCTTGCCTGCAAACTTGACCAGGCCCAAGCCTGGGTGTTACACGCCTCCCCAGATGTAGCAATGTTCTCGGAAACCTTGCTGAAGAGCAACATATCTGATAAATTGCTTTGTATCCCTGGCTACAACCTATTCAGGTGTGACAGACTGTCCAGAGGTGGTGGCATCGCCATTTATATCAAAGATAAATTCCAAACCTCTGACCTTGATTGCAAATCAATGTCCAAAGAATTTGAGGGCCTCTCCCTTAAAATTATTCTATCACCTGGAGTAGCCCTACTGGTAGCCACATGCTACAGGCTGCCTGCAGCTGGGCATATTGACCCATCTACATCCTGTCTTGGAAAAAGCAAGCACGGAGTGCGTCTTAATGGGGGACTTTAACCTCAACTGGACCGATGCCTGTGCTAACAAGTTTAAGGTCTTCTGTGATGACCACGGGCTATCTCAGATGACCCAAGAGGATACTTGACCAAATAAAAAATTCCTGACCATAGTTCCTTACTGGACCTTATTCTGGTCAGTAAGCACATATCTCCTTATTGGGTCTTTCATAATGATTTGAGTGACCACTGCACAGTTGCATGTGTCAGTTTCCCCTCACCTCCCTTTCACTTCCTCCATCAAGGTGAAACACAGCATGAAAAATGTTGTGCTCCCTGCCTTTTTGGCAGACCTTGGGAACATTCTCTGGGAGGATTTCTACCTCACACTCACTGTGACAGAAGCCATCTGCATATTCCAAGATCTATTACTTAAGGTCATCAACAAGCATGCACCCATAAGGAAAATGAAGTTAAGGAAACATGCTCCTGACTGGTTCAGCCCAGCTCTGAAGAGGGCTCTGCATCATAGAGACACTCTATAGAAAAAGGCAAGGAGGTCACAGTCCGACTCTGAATGGCTCTCCTTCCAAGTAGCCAGGAATGCCTGCACCAAACTGGTCAGGCTGAAAAAAGCATGATTCTTCCAGTCCACCCTTAGTCAAACAAAACTGCTCAGCCAAATTCTGGCAGATTTTGAGAGAGGTCAAGGTCACTCTCCTGCCACTCCTTCCTGGCTAAAATTGTGGCAAATAACATCTTATACACAGCCAGGACTGAGATCCTTGATCAGCTTCATAACCACTTAGCAAATGCAGGCTCTCCTTTGATGTGTCACCTGTTAGAAAAATGAGTACCACTTGTTATGCCAGCTCACTACCTAGCCCAACCTCTTCCCCTGAGTCCGACAGCCCCATGTTCAAGTTCCGGATAGTATCCTATAAACAGGTGGAGGACCTCCTCCTCTCACTAGACATCAAAAAAAGTGAGGGTGCTGATTTATTAGAACCATTCTTCCTAAAAGCAGGTTATTTCTATCTGACAGCACCAATTGCCCACCTTTTTAATTGCTCACTAATCAAAGGGGAACTACCATCTAGTTGGAAAATTGCGCACATTAATACTTTGTTTAAATCAGGAGACCCTACAGATTTGAACAACTATAGGCCCATTTCACTGCTTCCTGTACTATCCAAGCTCCTTGAAAAAATCGTCAACTCTCAACTAAAGGAGCATTTGGATAGTGAAAACATCCTAAACCCTGTTCAATCAGGGTTTAGACCCAAACATAGCACAGTGTTGGCCCTTGCTAAAGTTTCTAATGATTAGTTACAAGCCCTGGACAACAAGCAGCATATCTACACACTCTTCCTTGACCTTAGCAAAGCAATCGACACGGTTGATCATTCCATACTACTTGACTCTCTGGGATGTATTGGTTTAACCCCTACTGCAGTAAAATGGTTCCGCTGTTACCTCACAAATGGGAGACAGCAAATTAAAATCCAAGATGAACTCTCCCCAAAAAAAATTCTGCCACAAATCATCCCACAAGGCTCTATCCTGGGACCTATCCTCTTCACCCTTTCTATTAACCATATTGATTCTTGCCTTTTAGTAGGAAATGTTCACCTCTTCGCAGACGACACTGTCATCTATTCAACCAACCCCTCTCTTGATCTTACCTACAAGGAGCTTCAACAGGACTTTATCATACTCCAACATAACCTGCTGAATCTGAAGCTACTATAAAATGCCAAAAAAACCAAAGCCATGGTTATCTCCCCCCCTCCACCCTTTACACGAAGGCCCCCAGTACCATCCAGATTGTCACCCTTCTTGGTGAACCATTAGAAACAGTGGACAAATTTAAATATTTGGGAGTCTGGTTGGATAACAAACTGAACTTTAATGTATACCTACAAGATCTAGCTAAAAAGTTAAGGCTGAGCCTTTGGTTATTTTACCGTATAAGACACTTACTCACTCTGGAAGCTAGGAAGAGAATGGTTCAAACAACCTTTCTTCCCCTGCTTGATTATGGTGAATTTCTTTATAGCCACTGCCCCCAAAGAGAGCTCCAAAAACTTGATACTCTCTACCACCACGTTCTGAGATTTGCTCTTGACCTGCCCCTTCAGACTTATCATTGCTTGTTGTACCAAGGATTAGGCTGGCTGTCCCTCTTCCTGAGGAGACAAAAAACGCCCTTATGTGGTTCTTCTGGGCCCTGTCAAACAATCTGCCATCCTATATCGGCGAACTGTTCGAGCACTCTAAGGCTACCTACATCATGAGGAACTCCTCCTTTATCAACTTTAAAATACCATTGACCAGGACATGTCTTGGCTCTACCGCCATTAACTCTTATCTACCTACGCTTTGGAATAACATGCAAAAATCACTTAAACTCTCCACCCTGCCTAGCTCCTACATGTTCAGACAGATGCTCAACTGATGCCTGAATATGGTGTGTGATTGTTTTAGATAAACACTTCCCTTCTGGCCAGTGAATCCCATATTCCTCAATTGACTAGACCATCTATCCCCCCATTGGTTAGCATCCCCTAGGGTAACTATACCCCTTGTTGCTTCCACTCCCTGTCTCTAGTTAGTTTCCTGGGGCCTCCCACCTTACCAGGTTGCCTTCTTTCTCCTCATGGTCTTGTTTTACCACCCCATACCTCCTCTGTGTCTCCCTTCCTCTCCTCTCCCTGTATCATGTTTAGTTCCAGTGTATGCTAAATTGCCTATATGTCCATTCACCATCAATGTTTAAGCTTTAATGCTTAATGACTTTCATTTTGTATTGCTCTATATTAATGTCTGTCATGTGTTAATTAAGTTCTCATTACTGAATGTGTCCTAAGTGTCCATGACCACCTTGAAAATGAGCTTGTTCAATGTTGTAACTGCCTGGTTAAATAAAGTGTGATTGATTGATTGAAACCATACTGGGAAGGTGTGAGTTAGTTATGGCTAGAAAGGTAATCCTGAACCTGTACATTGACTATTTTTTCCAGGGCCTTAGAAAAGACAGGCAGTATTGCTATAGGCCTGTAGTTACTAGCTTTGGACTTACCTCCATTTTTGAAAAGCAGGATTAGGTGAGTTGTTTCCTAGAGTGTGGGAATTTCATGTCTGGTTCGGGACAGACTGAATATGTGTGTTATAGGTACTGCTATCACTGGGGCCTCAGCTGTCAGACAAAATGGTTCTGGGTTGTCTGCCCTTGAACCATTTTTGGTGTCAAGTGTAAGTAAAGTATCCTCCACCTGTTTGTAGGTGATGGTCTGAAAACAGAAGGGTGGATGAGTGTTGGAATTAGATGGGGTTGTTAAGGCTTGTTAGTAGAATCGCAGCAGCAGGAGATAGATCAGTTAGAAGAAGTTAAGTCCCAGTAGTCCAGTTCAGCAAGTGGATGAAACAAAAGATACAGGAAAGATGATGATTTCTGACGATTGCTCCAGATGTACCTGAGCTGTTAGTCACTGATAACTGATATTTTTGATGTTATGGTCCTTCTACAACAGTTGTTCTGAAAGTGAAAAGCAATTCACTCCTCCTCCTCCTCCTCCTCCTCCTCCCACCACTCTTCCTAGCTTCCAGTGTCTGTCTGTATAAATATTTAGGGGTTGTACACTAACTACAGGCCAGGGTCTTCTGAAGTGCCTGTTGAAGTCCCACATATTAATTTTTAGGATCTTGAATCACACAATATTGGTGACACTTAGTAGAGTTCTCTGTTCTGTCACAAAATTGGCAGCAACACTAAACACTCCATCAGGGTACACATATTTGAACCAGGGAAGCTTAGATAATAGGCAGTAGCTTCTGCCAAATTGGCCACATTGTCTGCTTTCTCTTATAGAAATGCAATGGCTCCTCATTACACAGAAGACTATCTTGTCTGTGAAGTACTCTTGCAGCATAGTAGTGATGCTGGTCTGTACTATGCCGGAGAGCTCTAATACTTGCCCCACTATGCAGCTGAAGACAGATTTCTCCTTTGACCACAGAGAAACTTGGGTTGCTTTTCTGGCTGGCCTGGAATTTAAGTGATTCATCCAACTCTTGATTTTCCTTTTCTTTTTCACTGAACAATGTGTCCTTTTAAGGTTTTGTCATGCCCTGCCACAAAAGACAACAAAATGCCTTTATATTTCTCTATGTTTGATCCTTCGTGGGCAATTCATTGTATGTTGTTCTTGAAACATGGGTCGAGAAGTAAGATAAGAGTACACTGCCCATTATCAAACAAAGCATTCAGTCTCTGATCATTTGCCAGTGCATCCTGTAGGCTCTCAGTGAGATGCAAACCATTACATTAGTTTCTGCATTCAAGAACCGAACTTCAGATGATGTTCATGCACCCCCCCCCCCTTTCCCTATCCTTTACCCTGCAGGTAGCATGTTGTTCATTCCCATCATGTATCAGGGGGGTAAACGCAAGGAGGGAGGGGAGGGGGCAGCTGCAATGTAGAGGGATAGCTGCACATTCAAGCAGACTTGATAGACCATGAGGCCTGTTTCTGCTGGCAGATTCATGTGTTCATATGTATGCATGAGAGTCTGACCAGCCTATTGTGCTGTGGTGTGTGACATCTTCATATGCAACCCATACACTAGGCAAATCACCTCATTAATATTATTGTGGCTGCAGTTCAAAAGCACCTTTAAATTTATAGTCCCAGGTATCATGGCTCTAAGGCATTCTCATTCTCCTTCATGTTTCACACAGAACAGCAAAAAATGGTAAAGCAATGCAGTTACCACAATGCTAGTTTGCATTTCAAGAGACTAGCCTTATGTTTGTTAAGCTTTAGAGCAATGTGGTTTGGGAATAGATAAGCATTCCCCTTTAAAAAATAAAATCTAACATTCTGGAGTGCAATAAACTTTTAGAAATCTCCACTACTGACATGAAGAAGGCAAGTAGGCCTGATGCCAGTATTATGTTTGGAAATCTGACTCGACTTGCAACCTCTTTTCAGTATCCTTGCCACCATTTTTATTTAGATAGAATGTTCTCTTTCCAGAAAACCATTTCCAGTTAAGAAATGTTTTTCAGATGGTATTAAAATGCTGTCCAATTAATAATTCAGTAAAAGGACTTTCCGGATTGCCACAGGCACTAAGCCAGAAATGTTCATTTATGTTAATGCAGATCAAACCATGAAACAGAAAGTAGCAAGCATCAATCATCTTTGTGGTGTAGCATGGCAATTTATACATTCTCTGGTCTAGGTCATAAGCTAGACATCAGAACAGGAGGAGTACTACTGTTGTTCATCATACTTTGCCTATGATAGGACATACCTGAAACAGGTATTATTACTGTAGCTATTACAGCAATATGACAGACATGCTGAATAATGTTAGCTGCACTCAACAAAAAAGTTTGGTTTCTCACTGACATACAAAATGCCAATTTCTTATTAGTGCTTAGAAATAGTAAAATGCAGATGTCATAAAATTGGTATTTCACCTACATTTATGACATTCTAATGTCCATTCATTTATCGAAACTACATGGGGTTGGAGGGCTGAAGAAGCCATGCAGTGCTATGTTTTTTATTACAAATCCACTGCAGACCAGAACTGTGGGGAATGCTGAATTCTGCTAGCTGAATGCAGGCAGAAAGGCAGTTCCACTACTGAATTGCTTTTTTAATTTTTTATATCTTCCACAGAATATGGAAAGTCTTTTAATGTAAACCATGGATCAGTTTTCTGTGGCTTACATAAACAGTGGATCAGTGTTCCGTTGTTGGCAGAAACCTAACCTGCAATTTGTGTAAACCACAAATTACTAATCTGCAGTTGAAATGCAATTTCTTGAATTACAGAGGTCCACTTCTGATGGAACTCCATGGAATTAGATGAAAATCCTCAAATTTCACTGGTGTTGATCAAAAGCAGAATCTGGAAATGTGCATGGCTCTACCGTAACCTCCTGTTACTTGTAAAGCTGAAACACAGATGAGGAGGTTAAAGTACAGCTCGGTGAAAGGTCTGTAAGGCAACTGCAGTCAGTCTACAGCACACATGCAGAAAACAGGCAGGTAGTTTACTTTCTTCAGAGTTATAACCTTCTCCCAGCTGATGAGTCTCTCCTAATATAGAGGGGTGGGAACAGCTGGAAAGAGGGCTGGAGAATTGGGAGGTAGGTTAATGAACCTTTTTGTGGTCACACTGTAAGTCAACAGTTGTGGTAGGATTTTCACCTGGGCTCTCCCATTTCACAGTTCTATGCTCTTATCAATTAACTGCACTTCAATAATATAGTGAATGGTGGTGGGCCAAGTGGCTGCCAAACAACTATCCCACCCGTGAGTTTGTACACAAATGTATGTAGGAATAACTCTCAGCAAATTTTCAAGACAAAACTATGAAGAATTAAGCAGTTAGACTCACTGTATATGAGATATTGTAGTGTTGCTGTAGCATAGGTAACAACACTTATTTATGTATTAGCCTTTGTTTACCAGGTAAGCACACTAGACAAGGAATGCCTATTTTCAGGTACAACCCAGCAGATTACAAGAGCATGGTTTACAAAACAGTGCGAGGGAATTATAACAATGTGAAATACAAGCAATGTGCAGGGTGATACAATATACAGGTACAGGATAAACAGATAAGCATATACATTAAGAGTAAGAACAAGCAAATAATAGTTACATTTACCTCTGTGTAATTTAAAACAGCACAACTGTTGAACTTTAGGGACACACAGTGGCCAACTGGCAGTGCATTGCTCTTCCATACGAGTGACCTGAGAGTGCGAGCAAGAAAGGTAAGCTTTCATTTGTCTGGTAGTGGTCAGGGAGTCCCTGGGTGTCCCTGGTCAGGAAGGTCAGCACCCTGAATCTGTGACACTCATGACCCTGTGGTGGGAAACTGAGCTTGTCTCCATCTGCAGCAGAAGCTATGTGTTGGTGAGGCTAATCATGGGGCACTATACAGTGCCATGGGGAGGTGGGTGACTTTGTACCAATAGAAGGAAATGTTTAAAAAATCCTGGCATCCTGTCCCACAAAAGCCATGCACCCAGTACTCTGGGGTACTGCACCAAAGATGATGGTGAGACTGGGAGGTGGCCGAATACCGGTAGACATTGGAGTGCCCAGCATTGCAAAGGTATAACTGGTACACCATCACTATCAATGGCAGTGGGGTAAAAAAGCAGGATGAAGTACAAAAAAAAGAAAAGTTGAGCTTTTGCACATGGACATAACATGAAAAAAATGAATAAGAAATTTGGTCAATCAGCTATTAGTCTTCGCCTGCCCAAACTGTGGAACATGTTTCCCCTGACTAAACCTTTCCCCTTAAAGCTGCACTTGTGAATACCCAACCTAGCTGGTTTACTTTCTTTGCTATGTAATATTATCCTAAACTGGCATGCATTGTATTTTTGATGTACCAGCTGTTGTAATTATTGCTTCTGTTGTCATTGTATTTTAATCATGAATTCCCACAGCCTCCCTTCCCTTAGGTTGCAGAAAATGAGACTGCTCTTTAAGAGCTAGTGTACTGCCTAAAACTAATATTACATTTTAAAAGCAGCCAATTATTACCTTTTATATCTGAGGTACTTTTTTCCTTAGTTTAATTAGAATATTGTTTACCTGATGTCAGTAGGTGTGATGTGTGGAACAGCTCTTAGCTTGGCAGCTGACATGTCTTGCTCTACTGCCCACACTACATCACCAGCATTGTGACCTCACTGACTGTGATATCACTGCTACTTAGGAACAGCAAGTGAATGACCCAGGCTATCCTGTAAATGAGTTCTTCTCAATGCTCACCTGGTTAAATAAAGATTGATTGATTGATAAATAAAGATTGATTGAGTGACTACCACACCATTCACCTGTGATGTCACTGTCAGTCAGATCATAGTGCTGATGATGTAATGTGAGGCAGTAGAGTGAAATATGTCAGCTGCCAGGCTAAGAGCTGTTCCATACATCCAGCATGATAGTATCACATAGAAGACTTTCTGATGAGCAAAAGGAAAAAGAAAAATGCTTTAGAAATAAAAAAGTTACAACTGACTACTTCTTAAAATTTGTATTATTTTCCTGTCTGCCTGTTTTGGCTCCACTGGCTCTTTAATATGGTTTAACTGGTAAAACAATTTGCAAAAATAAAATAAAATATTTGAGTACTTCTGAGAACTATGATAACACTAGCAAGGGTTGCACAAGATTACTACAAAGTTACTCTTCCTTAGCATAAGCCTTTTTTAAGATGTTTGTGTGACATCCTTACTACTGTTACAAGCATAGCATAAAGATTCACTGACAGTACATCATATTTGACACAAGTATCAGGCTGCTGCAAGACATCAGTAGTTTTAGAAAGTGCTCTCTGGTCCTAGTACTCTTCCTCCTTTGAAAGTGACTCTTTTCCTGCACCCCGTTCTCTGCCTTGAGGTATTTGTAGGTCTCTTTTATGTCCCCTCTCACTCACCTCACTTCCAGGGTGTACATGTTAAGGTACCTCAGTCATAGGACTTTTGGTGCAATCCCTGCACCATTTTAGTTGTCCTCCTCTGGACTGCCTCCACCCTTTCTATGTCCTTTCTGAAATGCAGCTCCAAAACTGGAGACAATACTCCAGGTGGGATCTCACCAATGAGTGATACAGTGGCAATACCTCCTCCCACCTCCTGCTATAGATATCTTTCCCAAAGCATCCCAGCACCATTCTGGCCTACCCACTGCCTTGTCATGTCCAGCCACCTTAACATCATCAGATATGATAACCTGAAGGTCCCATTCATGTTTAATGACTGACAGTACCTTTCCCCATTCAATACTCAGTTCTAGGGTCCCTATGCTCTAGGTGCATACTTTTGCACTTTTCTGCATTGAATGCCAATTGCCATGTTTTTGATGAATCCTTGAGTTTCCTAAGATCTGTACCCATTCTTTTCACCCCCTGCTGATTTTCCACCCTGTCACAGATTTTTGTATCAACTGCAAAAAGACACATCGGCTTCCCTTTAAGTTCATCTGCAATTTCACTTATGAAGACACTGAAGAGAACCAGTCCCAGTACTGAGCCCTGCAGCACCCTGCTGGTCACTCTTCCATCCTAAGAGTGAATGCCATTAATCACCACCCTCTGTTTCCTATCAGGTAACCAATTTCTAACCCAATTCACCACTTTGGATCCCACCTCTAAGCTGCTCAGTTTCTTAATCAATCTCCTGTGCAACAGTGTCAAAGGCCTTGCTAAAGTCCAAAAAGGCCATGTCCACTGCCCTCCTCTGATCTACTGTATTTCCCTGGTCACCCAGTCAAAGAAATCAATCAGGTTCATCTGACATGACCCTCCACCCCCTGCCGTTAATCCATGCTGCCTTTGATCTTACAGCCCATTTAATTCAAGATGGTCTACCAACTGTCACTTTAACAGTGTTTAATTTCCACACCACTAAGGCCTATAGTTGCAAGCCTGCTCCTTGCTGCCACTCTTATGTAGGGGGACTATGTCTGCTCTCCTCCAGTCCTCCAGAACCACACCTGATTTCAGTGAGCTGCTGAATGCGGCCATCATCAGGGTAGCCATCACCTCCCTGAGTTCTTCAAATACTCTTGGATGTATCCCATTTGGTCCCATAGCCTTGTCCATTGTAAGAGCTGCAAGTCCCTTCTGGACTCATTCCTCTGAAGATGAACTTGAATCCATCTCTGCCTTCCCCTTGTTTGTGCAACTCCCTAGTGTTCCCTGCCTCTCCTTCCACTGTAAAAACTGAGCAGAAATAACTCATTAGGATGTCTCCTTTTTCTCGGTCCCCTTCAGTGCAGTCTGCCTCTGACATCCTCACTATCACTCCCCTTGCTTTCCTTTTCTCATTTGTGTACCTGAGGAAAATCTTATCCCCATTTGCTACCCTTTGGCTATCCTTTCCTCTGACTGCACTTTTGCCCTCCTCACTGTCTTGCCTGCATCCCTCTGTTTTACCTGGTACACTCCCACCTTCTTCCTGCTACATTTCCTTATACCTCCTGAATGCCACCTTTTTTTCCTTCATCACTGTAGCCACTTCCCTAGAGTGCCACAATAGTTTCTTTTTATGGCAGCTTGGGTGGAGCCCTGAAGTCATTTTGGGATCACATCACTGTAGGAGAAAACAGAAACCAATCTCCATGTTCTCCTACAGTGATGCAGTCTCCTGTCCACAGCGCTGAAGTCACTGGTGGTCTCTGGTGTCTCCTCTTCCCCATCCCTCCACTCCACGGACAAATCTCTTCAGTGGTGTTCACCCTCCCGATGCACTACTTTCCACAACTGCGGAATTGATGGCCGACTTGCAGAACATGGCAGCTCGAACGCAAAATGCACATGTGCAAGTATCGCGCATATGCAGATCTTGTGCACGGCAGGCTCCAGAGCAGGGAGAGCTCAGAGTATGCTTTTAGACACTCTCGCCACACAAAATCACCACCCGTTGCTCTGGGCAGCTGTATCGGCTCTGACCAGAATTTGTTTATATTGCTTTTACTCACTTCTTTCACATAGAGGCTGGTTGCCTTAATTATGAAGAACACATAAATCACGCGCTGACGTCAAGTACACGGCAGGTGTCATTGAGAACTCAGCAGACTAGCAAAAAGCATCTACTTGTGATCTTTGCCTTACTTATGCTCTGCCTTAACTGACATTAAAAAGAACTGAAAAAACTGTCCCGATATCTATTTAGTTTCCATCAAATCAATCAATCAATCAATCAATCAATCAATCTGTCAATCAATCAAAATCTTTATTTAACCAGGCGAATATCATTGAACAATGCTCATTTTTAAGATGGACCTGGGCAACACATAAACATAATGTACACAAGGGCCCAGATATTCAAACTGCACCCAAAAAGTGCACAACAGCAGAAGCAAGTGCAAGTCCACTGCGCCCATGCGCAAGAAGTGCGATATTCAAAAACTGCGCAGGTCAAGATGCG
Source organism: Neoceratodus forsteri (assembly GCA_016271365.2). Taxonomy (NCBI): domain Eukaryota; kingdom Metazoa; phylum Chordata; order Ceratodontiformes; family Ceratodontidae; genus Neoceratodus; species Neoceratodus forsteri. The sequence continues at coordinate 914,839,909 of CM057454.1, read as the reverse complement.
CCTATGGCCAATGACTGAATATCACACCACCTCTGCCATAGCACAACTAGGGATGTGAAGCTGAGCATATCTGATGTGCCATAGCGCAACCAGGGATGCCCCCTGCAGTAGGGCAGCAATGCAACAGCACAACCAGGGATGCAGGGGCCCACTACCCATGCCACAGATGGGCAGAGGAGCACACAGCAGAACAGACATCGTCCCCCACACCCCATGCACTGCACAACTGGGGGAGAGCTGGAATAACCACCAGCCCATGGATACCAACAACCAACCCACAGCTGGGCCATGGTGCCCCAGCAAACCCCCTGGCAAGCTGTGACCGGCACATAAGGACGGCCAACAACCCTGTGGCACCCCATCCCACCAATGTAGAGCACACCCTGCACCACAATCACCATACACCCTTCCCAGGAGTAGCGCCCAACAGTGCAGGACACCCTATGCATGCCACCACCCCCACTGTGACAATGCAACCCTGTGCACCATGGAGCCATGCAAGGCATCCCCACCATGGGCACCCTGTTGCGGGCGGCAGTAGACAGAAGTGCAACAACAGCATACACAGTGCCACCCTGCACGTCCCCCCCGAGGTACAGCTGAGAGACCGACCATGCGTTGCCACACGAGGTACCCCACATGTGACAGGGCATGCCCCGGACCCCATCTCCAGCAGTACAGCACCCTGCACACCCTCCCAAGGACACATTCCATCCCAGCACTGGCCACAACAGCCAGCACAGACAAGCACAGTGTAGCATGGAAGCATGCACCACTCAGGATGCAACACAGTGCATGGACAGAACACCCACCATACCCAAGGGCACACCAACACAGGGACACAGTGAGTGGGTCAACCAAGCCACTGGCGTGTGGCCTGCTGACATGTACACACAGCCAGCACCCCTACATTGCACAGGTGTGCCAGCCACCCTGCACAGGCACCATGAAGCTGTATGCCATCAGTGCATGCCGCTGGAGCACAGGTGACAGACACTGAGCACATCCTGCAACAGACACAAGCGACAGCATGGAGGGGGACAACAACAGCGGAGTCCACAGTGCCACAGGAGGCAGATGTGCACCATACTGGTGATGGAAGGCAACCTGGCATTGTGCCGAGTACTGTTGTTATCCAGCATGGACAGCCACCACTGACATGCCAGTAGACCGTGCATATCACAGACATGCAAGGCTGTCAGCTGCACAGGCCACGGTTGGTCTGACAGGGTGCCATGCACACAGTGCAGGCCCGTGGACCACTACACACAGGCATCCAGTGCACAGAGTACAACACACAAACCACAGACAGTGACTGATCTCCCTGCCCACACCATATGCAGTTCACCTCTCGCACACACACACGCCATGCATGCACCATCCCTGACGCCATGCACACCACTGCAGCTGAGCATCTGTAGCCCACTGCAAATCAGAGACCACCACAGTGGTCATAACAAAATGCTTATATTTAAAAGAAGCAACAAAACCTATTTACAACTATTTACAAGAGGGGGGGAAGGGCCACATAACAGGTGGGGGCGAGTAAGGGGCAGGGTGAACATATGGGAGAGGAAGAAGGTGTGAGGGTGGATCAAAGGGGGGAAGGTGGTAGTAGGGGCATGGAGTCCTCAATGTGCGCCCCGGTCCTCCTCCACATGGTGCCTATGTCTGCCGCCCCTCCTCCTCCTCCTCACCCTGTGGTGGTGGATTCTCTGTAACAGCTCCAGTGTCACCCTTGCCACCTGGAGCAGCTCCCACACACGCCTCCTGCTTGGAGTCACCATCCACCTAGGACGAGGGAGCAGAGTCAATAAGTGTGACTGTCCAGCCCCCTGCAGCCCACCCATTGTGCATGGCATATAGCCATGTGCCACACCCCTGTGATGGTGTGTGACCACCCACATTGACTGTGTCCACAAGATCTGCCTATCCAGGCAGCCACAGCCATGTGGACCACTGCACACACCCACCGCCCATGTCCTGCACAGCACCACCATGGCCGTACAGTGACTTGGCTATGTGGTGTGAAGGCAGTGCCACAGCCATGGATCACCATTGACGCACTCCCAGATATGCAGTGCCACTAGACAGTGCTGACAGTAACAAGTTGCGTGCATGGCAGTGGTGTCAATGGATGGTGGTGATGCCCCGCTGCCCGCCCAGCTATACAGCATGCAGTAGTAATCATGGATGTAAGGCACTCACCATCATCAGGCTGGTCCACGTGCCGCTGACCGCCATTATCCCTCCTGCCCTGCTGTTCCTCCAGGCAGCGCCTCCGCTCCCTGGCCTGCCTGCATTCTTCGGGCCCTAAGGTGCAAACATGGAGAGAGGAACATCAGTACAATCCGGTAGCAAAGTCCCCCTGCCCCATGTGTGTGCAATCCCACACAGCCATACCCATCCACCCCACACCCTGATACCACCACCACGGCCAACACTGGATGGCCCACCCATATGCCGGACACATGCAACCATGATACCCATATGGACGATAATAGTGTATGGATGTGGCACCTACCTGGCTATGGCACCATGCCCCTCCTGGCACGTGCCCACAGGTGGGCAAGCAGGTCCAGGTCCCTGCGCCTCAGGTCCCCGTAATGGTGGCGACACTGCTCTGCCATGTGCCTCATACCGGTGGCCTCCTCCAGGGTGTCAGCCACCTCCTGCCACACCGCACTCCTGGCCCTGTCCAGGGGTGCATGTCCATACAAAGCCCCAGCATGGGGCTCAACTATTGCCACCAGGTTGACTAGCTCAACCTGGCTCCACATTACTGCTCACCTCTGCGCCATCTCCTCAGTGTGTTGGATTCAAAATGGCACTCGGCAGCATGGTCCTTCCACGTTCAGATGCTGCGCGGTACAGCGCTGCCATTCCCTATCACGCTGTCACCGAACAGCGTGATAGTGGTGCACCCATGCCTGATGCATGGCACCTAAGGAACAAAGGTCGGGCACAGGGTCAAGGGTCTCTGGCGCACGGACAGCCACAGCATGATTGGAACCCAATGCGTGTAGCACTATTGGGTGCCTGTGTGCCACCTCCTGTAGCGGCCTACAGTGCTGTTGCCCCAGTGCGCCTACAATGCCCCAGTGCCACAGCGCCATATATGTGAACAGTGCTGTAGCGCCACTGGCACAATGGTGGCCATGTCCTGCATTGCCTCCCGCACACAGCACATCAGCAGCATGGCAGGCACCTGTGTCATCAACCCGGTCATGTGCAGTTAGGTGTGTACTGCGCCTGTCACAGAACTGCTCCCTTGGCTCAGCACATTCAACACACTTGCCAGAAGCGAAGAGCACGATTCAGCCGGGCATATGCAAATCATCTAATCAGCCATTCAATGGTGCAGTCACTGCATTTGCATCCACTTAAAAATGCGCTTCGCCTTATTTGCATGGGTTGCGCTATAAAAATGCAACATTGGGCTGCACTGGCCATAGTCGGTTACTGCAGTCTATTGCGGTGAGTTGCATGCTGTTTGGGAGTGTGGACTGTGGTGCATGGGACTGCACAGTCACAGGTAAAACCTGTCATTCTCACAGGACGAATCATGACTGATCATGAGGTGGAGGAAGAGGAACAGAGATGTGGGAGGAAGAGGAGGCCAAACTTCACAAAGCCAGAGACAGATGCCCTGTTTGAGGCCTACCTCGACCAGGAGCCGCTGCTCAGCGGACACCAGGGAACACCACAGGCCAGTGCTGCTGCATGGGAGGAGGTGGCACATGCTGTCAACCTGCATGGCAGCCACCAGCGCTCCATGCAGGAGTGTAAAAAGAAGATGGGCACGGACAGGTGGAGAATTAAAGAGAAGGTGGCTGCCATCAGGGCAGCATGGTCTGCGACCGGTGGGGGACAGCCAGAGGTGCAACGCCTGACCCCACAGGAAGAGCGGGTTGCTGGCAGCATGCAGCGTTGCACCATCGAGGGTGTTCCAGGTGGTGGATTTCAGATGGGTGGTAGCCCATCACTGCATGGTAGGTCCTGGTCTGTCAATGGGGGGGGGACAGGGTAGTTCACATACATTAATGCTACTGTTTTTCCCTTACAGCTCCTGAGCGTCTACATGGGTCAGCGGTGGTGGGCTTCTCCACTGAGGGCAGTAGCATGGAGATGGAGGAGGGCCCATCCATCTCCACAGGCATACAGGGGTCAGGGCGACAGTGGGCCCACCTGGACATCCGGACTGATGTTGGTGGAGCAGATGAGGAGGAGGCCCAGCCCATGTCCCAGCATGCCAGTGTCCATGGATGCCTGCATGCTGAGACTCAGGCTGGTGCCGGATCCGTCACCGAGGATGATGGAGCTAACGTCATGGGCAGTGAGACGGTGGAGTCACAGGATGGCCACACAGCAGGTGACATTGTGGCCATGGCTGTGGGTGGTGCTGCTGTGGAGGCCTCGCGTGACATCACAGTTCCAGTCGTGCCTGTCTGCACCAGTGGGGCAGCACTGGTGTGTGTCCAGGACAGTGGGGCTGTTGCGCCACTGTGGCGGCACCATTGAGCCCTGAGAGCAGCAGCTGGAGGGCAGTATCAGCAGACAGGGTACACTGTCAGGGGCAGCATCAGTGCACCACCTGTGGACATGCCCAGGCCTGGTCCTGGTGTGCAGCGCCCACCCTCAAGGGGTGATGACCATCAGGCCGCGAACACCATGAGGGACAGCATGCAGATCAGGCAAATGACCTCTAGATGAGTACACCCACATACTGCAAGCATCAGTCAATCAGCAGATGCGGCTTCTGACGGCGGTGGATGCACTGAGTGCGGCTTTGCACCAGGCAAAGGAGCGGTGCAGTAGAGACACCGCTCTGCTCCTGGCAGGGATGGACCAGTTGCAGGAAGATGTGACCGCTGCCATTGACAGGCAGACACAGGCATTCACAGCTGTCATGGCCACAATGGGCACACAGTTATTTGCCCATGCATCACAGACACCACACAGTGCAATGTCCACCCCCCCATTCCAGGCATCGTGCGAAACCCTCCTTGTTGACACAGGGTTAAGCTGTGGGCATCCCGAGCATGCCTGGCGCAGGCATGTTTGGTGTGCTGCAGACCCCTGCACGAGCACGGTCGCGTTCACGCAGTGGAACCCCTGGGGGACTTTCAGTGCCACCCCATGAGGCCAGTGGTCAGCCTGTCACTGCTGGTGGGTCTCGGCCGGGCTACCCATGCATCCATGGCCGTGGCACTGTGGCGCGTGACTGACCTGTCTCCCAGCACTGCTACTGTCTGATGCTGCCCTGTGTGCATTGTGTCGCCCAGCTGCAATGCATGGTGGGGTACCCAGCCCTGCACACATACACATGTTCCATCTGCACACCCTCCCAGCTGCTGTCCACTGTAGTGTGTGCATGATGATGCCTGCATTGCACTGTACGCCACTGTGCAGTGGTGCCCAGCGTCTGACACACGCACAATGACAGGCAGTGGGCGTGGTGTTCTGTGGACATGTGTGTGGCTAGGGGTGGCGGTCTGGGTCGGCGTGCCTCCTACCCTTTTTGCATGTCTTGTGGAGGGTGTGTGTGTGTGTGTGTGTGTGTGTGTGTGTGTATGACTGTGCCATGTTAGACCTCGCCCATCCCTGGCAGTGTGTGCAGTTCCATGCTCAGCCACTTTTCTTGACAGAATGCACCCTGGTGTGTGTCCATGCATCTTTGTGGGTTGTGCCTTTGCCACTGGTGGTTGCATATGGCCCCATGACTTACCTGGGTTGGCTGAAGTGCTCTTCTGTGATGGTGTCCCGGTGCAGCTGTGCCAGCCGGATCAGTCGGGGGTCCCGTCGCCCAAGGAGGGGCTGCCCATCACCATCTTCACCAGTGTCCTCATCGTCCCCATCGCTGTCCCCTCTTTGACCTGTACGGCTATCCCACAGTCGTTGGCCATGTTCTGCAGGATGCAACAGGCCAGGAATACTCTGCAGGCCTTTGAGTGGCTGTACTGTAGGGCACCGCCAGACGTGTCCAGGCAACGGAAACGTGCCTTCAGCATCCTGAACACCCACTTGATGACATTGCATGTGGTGGCATGTGCCTCATTGTAGCATTTCATGCGATGGGGTTGCGGGCCGCTGGTATGGTGTGGGAGCCAGGGACAGAGTGGTATCCACTGTCACCTGTGTGTAGAGGGTGGAGGTTAGTTTGGTGATCAGCGTCGCCCTGCCTTGGGCCATCTAGGCCAATACCCATGTCACCTCTGACCATGCCCCTCCCAAGCTCTATGTTTGTCCATGTGGTTTGCATACTCACCCACTAAGTGGCCATTGGGGGTGTCCCCACTCTCGAATCTGTGGCACAGTGCCGACTGGTGCCAGATGAAGGCATCATGTGTTCCCCCAAGGTGCGTGGCACAGACATTGATTATGCACCTTGGCATTGCACACCACCTGGCAGTTGATGCTTGCATAGCCCTTCCGATTCGGGGCCAGGTGGTGTGTGGATGGCCACATGGGTGCAGTCTATTGCCCCTAGCATGCCAGGCATATGTGCTACCCTGTGGAACTCCTGTATGTTTGCTGTGCGCTCCGCCGGTGTGCTGAGGAAATGGATGTACTCCGCAGCATGTGGCAGCAGTGTGCTGAGGAATTGGGTGAGGTGGCGTGACGTGGCCGATTGGGTTATGCCTGTTGGTCTCTGGAAGGTACCCATGGCGAGCAGGCACATGCATGCTGTCACTTGTGTCTCCACTGACAGAGCTTGGCTCTGTCATGTGGGTGCCTGCATGCTGCACACACTTCACAGAGCCACCTCAGAATTGCCGATTCAGGTGGTACCGCCCACGATCTTGGTATCGTGTACAGCTCGAGCTGGTGCAGGCTCGGTACTGCCTGTTGGGGCATACTCCAATGGGCCCTTCCACCGCCGCCGCCCTTGCTGCCTGCCTTTTCACCCCCTATTACTGCCTCCATCTGGATGGTGGCACTGGCCATGTCCCTGGCTTGTGTCCCCCCAGCAGCTGTTTCTGTGTTCCCCCCACTGTCCTGGCTGCTACTTCCCCTGCACCGGGAACACCTTCCTCTGGTGGCCTCAGTGCTGTGTGGCACTTCCCCCTTCTGCACTGTGTTTGGCTGTGGCTCCCCACACCTTCCCTGTGCCTGTGGGTTCAGGGTGCCCTTTCTCTGTCCTGCCCTGTGTGTCTGTCCTGCCCTGTGTGTCTGGCTAGAGTTCAGCCACAAGTGCCTTCCCTGTAGCATTCTTGCGCCTCTCCCTTGTTCCTTTTTATTTTGGCTCATTTCACTATCGCGAACTTCCTCTTGCTCCGCTTGTTCTCTATTATGCATGGCGATGTTTTTGAATATCGACTGCACCATTTATGCATGGTTCCTCCCCCTTCAGTTGCGCATGCATTCATTATTATTGCGCTCTTGCTCAGGGTGATTTGGGGGGTGCATCTGCCTCCCACTGAATATCACAGAATGGCGCATTTTTGGACTTGCGCTGGAGCAACCCTATTGCGCATGGCGCAACCCTTTTGAATATCTGGGCCCAGGATTACAACAACCAACAATATAAGATGTAATTGAGCAGAAAAAGATGCCATGAATCTGATAATAGTAGCATGGCATATACAATAGTAATTACAAATATATAAGAAGTCACAGAGATTAAATACGTTTGTAAGATATTTGTGTTTTTTTCCTAAACTGTTCTTGTAAGTTCAGTTCTGTTAATGACAACCTGAGCTAATGCTGTAGCCTAGCCAAGGGCTGGCAGCATATGCACCTGAGACAACAAAAAAAAGATGCTGTATCCAAAAAATAAACTGCAAAGTTTACATAAAACAGTGACCTAAAAAGTCAGGTCCCCGTAAAGTGTTGGTGGCCAAAATATCAGGGTGGTGTCTGTGGAAGTGACAAGTGAGGCTGTTGAGTAAATTGGCTTGGTGCCTGAAGCAGATGAGCAGGAGAAGCAATCAGTGAAGAGAAAAACTGAATTAAAGACATGCAAAGCAAACAAAAGAAGACCACTACAGAGGCATGGTGTGGTGTTTTAATCAATGTGCCAATATGCAATCAAAAGATTAGGCCCCATCCATCTGTTGGTAAAAATCAAGGTACTTTTAAGCTCATTAATGCAGTTTACGTATTGCAAAGGTAGGGCTAACAAAGTAAAAAAAACACATGCACAAATTCTAAATAGTGATTCACATAATGTTTCATGCCTTAAGCATGGCAGTTCAACAGAGGTGCCTGATGTCACCACTGCAACTCTTTTTATACACTGGCATATAAAGAGATAGGTGGCTAACAGACAGACAACTACAAAGTTTAAGTACAAATGCCCCCATGTTCAGAGCTGGCTGCAAGCTCAGTACAGTCTGTTGCGCTGCATCAAAAATAGCACAGTATTTAGCCAGTTAGCATGCACTGTCACGCGCGCACTGACAATCGAACCAAGTCGGCACAGGACTAAGTGGATATGCACTGACATGGACCAAAGTTCAATGGGAGCATGCAAATGACCCTTTGGGCATGCAAGGTACTAAGGCACCATCTGTATGACCATTATGAGCTCATTTGCATTGATGCAACAGACCTTAGCGCTGAACGGCAACACATCCATTGTAGTCCAGTGGACACCTCTTCTCCCAATCACCCCAGGTCCAAAGCACACGAACTCCTGGTGGTCAAGAACCCCCACCCAAGCACCAATGACCCCTAGTACAAGTGCCACTCCCCACCAACTGAAAACCGTTGTGCCACACCTGCCTAACCCTGGTCTACACTAATGGTATGATCATAGCAGACTGGTTGCCAGCAAAGCCTCTGCTCAACTCCTCTAATGTCCACCACCTGACAGTCACAGAGCATGATTGTAGTGTCAGTGGCTCAGTAGGTAGCACACTCGCCTCTGAGGCCGGGAGATCAGAGGGCTGTGGGTTCAGTTCCCATCTGGCACTTGGGTTAATATCCCAGTACTGACACTGTAATGCAGCATGAGAGGGTGCTGCATTTCGAGGTGCTGTCTTTCGGATGAGACGTTAAACCAAGGTCCCATCTGCCTGGATTGGTGGTAGTTCAGGTGGATGTTAAAGATCCCATGGCACTTATCGAAAAGAGTAGGGAATTTCCTGGTGTCCTGGCCAAATTTCCCTCATTCACTAAAAATACCACCAACAGCTTAATCTGGTTCAAGGTCAGTTGGCATTCATCTGTATCCCCTCCCGGTCGTGCCTGAAAATAGGCAGGATTTGTCTAGTGCACTTACCCGTCAACAAAAAGCTAAATAAATAAAATGATTGTAAGTAGCAGTACTTGTGACTGTCAGATGGCAGTCAGCTGAGGGGTGAGCAGTGGGCTTTGCCAGCCGCTGATCTGCCAACAATTGCACTAAGGAGAGTTGACTGGGGTGGGGTCTTGGTGGGTGGGGAGTGGCATTTGCAGGGGGTCATCGATGCTTGATACAGGGTGTTAGCGTCTACCAGGAGTCTGCATATACTGTACAAGGGACTTGGGCAAATGGAAGAAAGGGGCCACTGAACTACTAGGGACCATTCAGTATTAACAGTTCAAGGACAATCGGGGAGGGGGATCTATTGAAATGCATGGGATCTGTCATCATGAACAGTGTAAGGCTGATCGGGGAGGTTCCAATGCAGTATGGGGAGGCAGCATAGAGCAGTAGTTAAGGGCACTGAGCTACAAACCTGGAGACCTGGGTTTGAATCCTATCAGTCCCCACTTGCATACTGTGTGACCTTGAGCAAGTCACTTAACTTCCTTATGTTCCCAGGTTGTACCTAGAAACAAGCTCACAATTAGTGTGCCTTTTCCTCCCTTTCCTGTGCACACGGAGCGGTAGCCAAAGTACAGCTGACTTGCTTTCATGGGGTAGGGGTGCAACCATAGCACTGCAATAAAACTGACTTATTGGGTTGTGGTAAATAGTATCACTTTGTGGGCTGTTTAGTGCCATGAAATCTTTCAGTATACCACTGCATCTTTACCCATGAGGGACTCCTTCATTTGCACTTGTATGATTAACACGATTGTGCTGTCGGGTTTGGGCAGCAGTTCAGAGGCCTCTGCATATGGCCATGCCAGGATCTCTGGCCCAAACCCAGGTTAGTACTGGTGCCAACTCATTAGCAGCCATGCTAACCTTTTGAATATGGGGTTGTATGTGCATACTCTGAAAAAGTGCAAGTGCAGCTACAAGAGTAATTAACACATGCATGATAAAAAGGAAAATAGGCAGAAAAGATAAAATTGCACATCCTTGTGCATTTGCATGCAAACTTTTTCTGAATGAATTGCAAGTTATTAATCAAGATTATAATGGGAGAAATGAAATTCATAAATTAGGAAAAGAGATTTTCACTGAGGTTCAATTATACATATAATGCTAACTCATACCCAAGGTTCAAATTGATATGAGCTGCAAACTCCAGAGACATGGCTTCATCCCTGTAAAACAAACAAAAAGAAAAATTTAGATGGGCCAGTGGTTGAAGGACTGAGGTGCTTGTTCCTCCCCTGCCACCATGCTGGAAACCTGGGTTCATGAACAGACTTAGGTCAGTGGGTATTGGCCCAGGAGAGGACTGACACTGAGTCATGGGTACTACTCTCCTGTCCCAGAAAGGCATGATAAGCCATCTTGGCTTTAGACTACCACCAGATGGAGGCCCGGGGATAGAACAGGCTTTGAGTGACTTCAGTGGGAGGGGCTGTGGTTTCACAGTGCACATGCCTCTTCATGCATACATACTGATGTGCCACCATGACCACGGGAAAGGGGAGAAAAACAAAAAATGGAGCCGGGGGGAAGGGGGCTTAATGAAGCCCTGTTTGCTCTCTTTCAGCCTGCATTATCACTTGGTCCCCAGGACACTTCTAGTTTATGTCCCATGGGAGGATGGCCTTCCTGCTCTGACCCTGCTGCAGGGGAAATCAGCGACAAACTTAAGCCTGAAACAGAGAAAGGTAGTAGCTGGCTGTAGGGAGCAGGGATAGGGGCTGTGAAAGCCACCCGCCTGACTCCAGGGAGTAAAAAGAATCATGGGGAAAAACAAGAACAATATAGTCAATTAACGTGTGGCATGAGTCTCATATTAAAACCTGTGCTAGCTCAAATATTTCATTAAGACCTGACCAAATTATGGTCCCAGGAATAAATATAAAATGCTCTTTTACAGAAGAGTTTATCAAAGTTGCTTTAGCCTTTTCTTAGTGTGACCTTTCTTTATACCAAGAAACATTACGACTTGTTTACTTTTGTCATTTTGGTGTAATCTATTTTGGCTATTGCATATTCTAAATTAGCATTTTGCATTGCCCTCCCCCATATTCACCTATCCTAGTTTGAATTTTCTCTTTGTTCTTAGGATCAGATATTAGAGTACAAGATCATATAAATGACACATATTTTTTCACAACTGATGTCCTCGATACCATACATGTAGCCAGTTTTGCCTGTGGAAAAGGCTAGCACATTCTATGCATGACTTTGGCTTTCAGATTGGTTAACTGAGACACACACAAGGCTACTGGTTAGCAATGTAGTAAAATCATCCAACAGAAAAGTGGCAGGTCCTAGCTCCAACTTAGCTTGAAAGGCTCATGAGACAAAAGACTTGAACTTGGATCCTTAATGAGGTCTTTTAATCCTTATTGATTGGCCTGGGCAAAATATCAAGGATCATTCTCTTCATTTTTTGTCTGCATATGTTTTCATTTATTTTCTGGTTCTGTTAGATTCTCTGGCAGTCGAGAGACTCTTTTGGCATGTTTACAGGGTAGCAGCGCTCTCACATTTGTGTCTCACTGCTCCTTCCCTTATTTCGTAAGTGGACTTGAACTGAGGTTTACACAACCATCCCTCATGCCATTGCAGGTTTCCCCAGAGAGAAGGCTGAGAGACTCATGGGAGCAGTAGAGAATTCTGGGAGTGGCTGCTTTGCATCAGAGTGAGGTCACAGAGCGTTTACAAGGCTGCTTCATACACTTTCAACGATAGACGTTCCCACTCCTGTGCCACTTCAGACAGAGGATCCAGGAGACACTTCCCATGATCAGGTAAGTGTCTACAGTACATGGCCATCTTTGCAGCATATCAACCTGTGTGTGTATGGATTGATGTGCTGCAAAGGCAGCAGTGCAAACATGCCTTTTGAGTGCAGGTATCTGGATGCATAATTGAGCAAATGGCAACAGTGGTGTGATGTGTCTGGTATCTTGACTTTAGCAGTTTGTGTGGGGGTGGGGGTCTCCCTAGTATAGAAGTAGCTTTGTTAGGTCTCACAGAAGGAAATGCCTTCCAAAAGATGGGCTCATCATTCTTCAGACTCTGAAACATCTAATGCCACTATTTAACTGGAGTAGTTCTCTGCAGAATTTTCAAATTCTAATGGAACAGAATGTTGACAAATTCCTTCTAATTCAATGGAATTCCACCAGTAGCAGACAGAAATCCAAAATTTAAAAATCAAAATGTTTTTTTACAGATTTGCATTCTGTGGTTTACATGAACTGCAGATTCCATTTCCAGAATCCATTGGAAAGTATTTTATTTTTTTTTATTTTAGTCTTTGGGTAAGGCCCACTAGGCACAAGTGCCTGTTTTCAGGGGTGATCTGGGAACACTGGGTGGTTAAATGACTTGCTTAGAATCACACAGTATGCAAGTGGAGGTTGTGGGAATCAAAGATGGCGGCCACGCTGGGCTAGTCATCATTAGCACCTTAGACTACTCCGTGTTTATTTGTATTTATTATTCAATGTTTTTAAGTTAAAGTAACTTTTCAGTGATAGTCAGTCAGGGTCCTGAAGTGAGATAGTAAGGTAGAAATAGCGTCTTCGGGACGAGTAAGCTCAGAGGTTTTCTGACATATTTTAACAGAGTCGCTTATTCACAGTTCATTTAGATCAGTACCTCAATGAAAGCGTTTAAATATTTATTATTTAACTTGCCCTACCTGCCGGTGGTATCCCTCGATTTAGGGTATTGAGGATTTGGTGAAGTTTGTGGATTTCATTGTGGTTTGTTTCCACGAGAGGAGAGACCTTACGAAATTTGGAGGAACTAGTAAAGGAGAGTGTTTCAGCTGGAATATCGACTGAGGAGCCTTGGTGGCTGGACTTTCTTCCTGGAACATCATCAGATCATTTTTTGGCAGACTGGTTCTTCCTGAGGAGTTGCTGAACAGGCAAACTGTGGAGGCTGGTGTAAGCATTTAGTCAGAATATCGACCTAGGAGTTTTGGTGGTTGGATTTTCTTTCTGGAACATCGGGATCACTGTTACTGGTGGACTGGCAAATTGTGGAGGTTGTTGGGAGCATTTGGGGGTTCTACTCATTCGAGGGTAGCTGCAGTACGTCGGGTCCATAGCAGGAGGTGCTAGCTCTAGTCTGCTGGAGGGTGGATCTTAGCTATTGGTGACCTCTAGGTTTCTGCAGGGGTCTGCTGTTGAGTGGATGCCAGGTCGTGGCCGTAGTTGTGGGTTCCATTGACGGGGTGGCCATCCCCAGGGTGTGGGTTTTGAAGGAACCCTTGTGTTTCCCTAATTCAGCATTCCAGCTTGCTGCTGAGGTCTTGCCATAGGTACAGTGATCCCAGAGGGAAATATACAAGAATTGTGAAGAGGATATAAATAGTCCTTAGTGGGGTACTTTGGAAGGATTCAACATCAAACACTACCGGTCAGATTTTTTGGGCTTGGTTATTTATATGTTCTTAGGCAGTGAGAGTGCCTTTGAAATTAATTGTGTTTAAACAATTTCAAATAATTTCTGCCTGCTCTATTACTAAGGCTCAAAGTGAGAATTGTACTTTGGTTTTGAGCTATTGGTTTCATTACCTGAAAAGGTGAAAACTCGGATGGACCTTTACAAGAACTGTTCAAGAGATTTTAGTGACTCTCTCACTGAACTTGAAATACTGAATTAATGCCGTAAGACTTTACTTATTATTTTATTGTTTAGTGTTTTATTTTTCTGTATTTATTGTTGGAAGGGTGAGTAGAAGTTATTGTTAGATTATTGGAGATTGTGAGTTAGTATAATTGTTGCTTAAGGGTGGGTAGTTGTTAGGGCTAGAGGGTAGTTTTATTTATTTGTTGTGATGTGGTTTGGTGTGAAGTTAATTTGATTACTCTAAATGTGTGAAGATGTGTTGGGGAGCTGCTGGGACGGTCAGGCATTATTCCCCCTCCTGGCTTAGAGACCTCTGCCCTTTTAGGTGTCCCCCACTATCTCCTGAGGTGTATAGATGGTGTCGGGCTCTGGGGATTGTGAGGAGGAGGAGGAAGGCAGGCTAGGGCCTGGAGGGGGAATGGAAGGAATGGATGGATTGAGACAGTGGGGACAAGAAGATGCCCTGGGGCAAAACTGGTTCAGGAGAGGGGTCCTTCCTGCCTGATTCCCATACCCAAGGGCTCTGCATGTGGCACGCAGGTGGCTCAGTCTTCACCGGTGACTCATCCTACTCGGACGGTGTTATGCAAAGCCAGATCCATTAAAAACAAGTCTGCTATAATAGCTGATCTTGTTGGGTCATCGGATCTGGCATGCATCACCGAGAACTGGCTGGATGATAATGCTGGTCCTGTTTTGGCTTCAGCTATACCAGCCAGGTACTCAGTGATACACCTTCTGAGGTTGGATTGTAGGGGCGGGGGAGTGGCGATCTGTTTTAGAATGGAACTGAACCTGATGGAGGTACCAGTGGGAATTATCAACTCCTTTGAATGTATTGTGGGTGAGGGTGTGGGGTGCAGGATTCTTCTCATTTACCGTCCACCAGGTAATGGGAATTTTTTCCTTTGGGAAGTTGTGGACTTCATTGTCAACATGACATTGGGATCCTCCAGATGGCTGCTCCTGGGGGATTTCAATGCCTAGTTTGACGATGAACTCTCGCAATCTGGTCAGGACTTCCTCCAGCTGATGAATTCATTGGGCTTCATACAGGTTATTTCCTCCTCGACCCATATAGACGGTCATTCTTTGGACTTGGTATTCCTCCTGGGGATGGAGATATCTGACTTGGTGGTGGAACCAGTTGGGTGGTCTGACCATCACACTATTGGGTTCAGTTTCTTGGCCCCCCCCTTGTAGGCTGGTCCCTATGGAGATGGTCTGGTACTGCCCTTTGAGGGTTATTACCCCGGAGAGTCTGATGGTGGTGCTGGACATATTGAGTCTACTAAGTGAATGCATGGATCCTGGGGACCTGGTTCTTGCCTATAATAAGGCAGTAGTTGGGGCCCTGGATTCCATTGCTCCTGTTCGAGTTCGTCCCCTCACTCATCGTCCCAGGTCTCCTTGGTTTGATGAGACCTTGAGGGAATTGAGGAAGGTGGGAAGAAGGCTTAAGAGGTGTTGAAGGAAGTCGGGTCTGGAGTGTGACAGGCTTAGTTTGATGAACCATTATCGGGTCTATCAATCAGCAATTACCTGTAAGAAGGCAGAAATCCTGTCCAGGGAAATTGCTGCTGCGCAGAATTGACCAGCCCAGCTCTTTCGGACTGTGGACAGATTGTGCAATCCAATCTGTCTTCAGCCCGAAAGTGCTTTTTCACAGGAACGGTGTGAAGAGTTTGCTCTGTTCTTCACAGATAAGGTTGCCACAATCAGGTCCGACCTCCTCCTAACTCTCTCAAATAGGAGTTGTGGTGGTCAGCAGGAGATGTCGGACACCCAGTTTGTGTGGTTTGACTTTGACCTACCCACAATCAATGACATAGTGATGATTGTCCAGTCATTGCGACTGACCAACTGTAGTTTGAACCCGGGCCCCACACGCCTTTTAGTAGGTTGTGTTGATAAAATCGGCCCAGTCCTTACCAAGATAGTCTGGTTCTCTTTGGAGAAGGGGCTCTTTCCTGATCCCTCGAAGGAAGCTGTGATTCGGCCCCTTCTTAAGAAACCTTCCTTGGACCCAGACTGTCTGGTAAACTACAGGCCTGTCTCTAACCTTCCTTTTGTGGGTAAGGTTATTGAGAAGGCGGTTGTGTCACAGCTGGATGATCATTTGACCACCCACAATGTCTATGATTCTCTCCAGTCCAGATTTAGGAAGAGACATAGTACTGAGATGGCCCTTGTTCATGTACTAAATGACCTCCTAATAGCAAGAGATCGAAAGACCCATTCCATCTTGGTCCTTCTTGATCTCTCTGCAGCATTTGATACCGTTGACCATGGAGTACTATTGGAGCACCTGCAGTTTATCTGTGGACTGTCTGGTGCAGTCCTCAGCTGGTTTCGATCATTCTTCGAGGGTAGAACTCAGAGGGTAGTGTCTGGGATTTTTTCCTCGGCATCACTCCCCCTATCCTCTGGTGTGCCGCAGGGCTCCATTTTGGCGCCCATGTTGTTTGAGGTATATATGCTGCCGTTGGGAGCAATTATAAGGTGGTACAGCTTGAGTTTTCACAGCTATGCAGATGATACTCAGCTGTACATGTCCTTTGTACCTGGCCAGGATGATGCTGTCTCAGTTTTTAACAACTGTCTCGCCAAGATCCAGGGCTGGATGACTGTGAGTTGGTTGCAGTTAAACCCTGAAAAAACAGAGGTGTTGGTTGTGGACCCAGGTCATCAGGAGGTGGGTTTGCCGACAGGATCACCTTTGGGTCTTTGGCTTGGGGGGGGGTCCAGTTAGCTACTTCAGACCGGGTGCGAAACCTGGGTTTTATATTTGATGACTGTCTGACCCTTAAATATCAGGTGTCAGCTGCTGTCAAAACTTCCTTTTACCATCTGAGGAATATAGGCCGAGTGAAGCATCTGGTTTCCGCTGATGATCTTTCAGTGTTGGTCCATGCCTTCATTACCTCCTGCCTGGACTACTGCAAAGCCCTTTACCTAGGGCTACCGGGTAGATATCTCTGCCTGCAGCTAGTGCAGAACCCAGTGGCCAGGCTTTTGACTGGTACTTTTAGGACCAGTCATATAACGCCTGTCCTCCGCAGACTGCACTGGCTGCCAGTATTGTATGGATCACCTTCAAGGTCGGTTTGCTTGACCTATAAGGCCCTACACTACCAGGGACCCAGTTACCTGCAAGAGCTTTTTTCATCCCTACTGTCCCCCCACCCTCTACGATCCGTCGATGAGGGATTGCTAGAGATTCCAGGTCCGTTGAAGACATCTGGGGCCAGATAATTTAGTTTATGGCCCCGACCCTGTGGAATTCTCTACCTCATAGGTGCTAGATTGCCTGGCTGTCCAAAGTTTTAAATCGGCATTGAAAACTTACCTAGTTAGCCTAGCTTACCCCGATTTTTAAGGATGTTTTAATGATTGATTTTATTATATTGTTTTAATTTTATGTATTCGATCTATTTATTGTAAAAGCACCTTGGCTTTGGAAAGGCACTTCTTTTTTTATAAATAAAGTTGAATTGGATTGAATCAAACCCAGGTCTGTCAGATGTACCAAGCTCATTCACAGCTCATTACTCTAACCTCTAGGCTCTACTACTAGCCCCATTCCACAGTTCACATCATGTGTGATAGTCATTCTGTGCTTTACACTGAAATGCTTTTCAAACTTCAGTAGAATTCAAAAAGAAATTATGAAAAGTGTTTCACAAGCAGAGTTCCCTTTCCGCTTGAATTCTACATTTTGCACTGCTCTAGTCTAGAGGTGGTAATGGGGTATTATGTTTGATGGTATTTGTAGAAAAGAAAGTCCAGAATTCATGAAAAACAAACTGATACCCTTTTCTCATGCTTTCCTGAGGGGAGAGCCCAGCTGGAAGACCAAATGCCCAGCTTCTGTACAGCTGCTGTAGAACTCCTGACATGAATACTCCATGCCACTTAGAGTACAGGTCATGTGCTATTAACAGATATCTTTGGTACTATGGTACAGCTGCTATCTCCCACAAATATCAAGTCATATCTTCTGCCATTGCCCAGATAGCCAAGGCACTGGCTGAATTGGGGTAGGTCTAGCTGCTTTTCCACTCACAATGCAGTGCTAATGGTCCTGTACAAAATCTTTGAATTGCACACCAATGCCAAGCACCACACCAGATTCACAACATTTCAGCATAATTTTAAATACAACTATGTATTCTTTGCGAGCAAAATGCAGTACATCAGGGCATATGGAGTCCAGAATAATAGTTTACATTTCTCAAACTTAATCATGTTCTTTCCAACAAGTCATCTCATTCCTAATATGAAAGAAAGGTTGCAAACTATGAGGTACCTCTTTTTGACAACCATATAAAGCATTTGCCAGCATTTCCTGATTCAGAGGGTCACTGTCTACTTCCATGAAGTCTCTTGGAATCACTATGGGAGTCAATGACCAATGAAGAAACAATACTGAGTTATTATCCTTTTTACAGGCATTTCAATGATATCAGCTGGAAGTGGTCTGTCACCTGGTTAAGCTTTCCAGGTTTATAGTGGCTCTCAAATTTATAATGATGAAGAATGTCTGACCATCTGTTGATTGACAGTGGTCAATGGCCAGTACCTGAGGTGGCAAGCAACAAAGCCAGCCTCTTGTGTGTGCCCTGTGACTCCCGATGCCTGTCTCCAAAAGCAATTTAGATCCAACCTGGTCCAGTAAGCAAGAGGGGCTGCTGACAGTACCTGATTAGAATACTGCTACATTTATAGCTCTAGTCTTGAGAGCACTAGTCACTATAGCGCTATCATGAACAGCGAGCAGGGGTTTACAGCACTTGCTATATGTGCTCCCCTGGTCGCTGTCCATGGTGCTAGTACAGCAGAATAGGAAAAGGATTCAGGGTACTGGCTGAGCTGCTCCTGTGGCATGGAGGACTGAGGCATAGAGCAGGTTGATTAGGTAGTACTGAAAATCAGGGTTCTAATCCTGATTTTGACTGTTGGATTATTTTTTGTTTTACAAGGGGCTATGGAAACTATTCCATGGCCCCACAAATTTCCTCTTGCCCCATGATTCGCTCCCCCTGGAATTTGTATCTGTAAGTATGGGGGGTGCAAAACAAAAATCGATGGCATTTTTATTGCATAGTTCTTGACCACACTATTTTTGTTAAAGATGTTAAGACACAGTGCCACTGCCAGCTGGTGGAGGGCGGTGAGACAGCGGTGTTCTGTTGGAGGTGGACTCCATACCACAGAAACATAGAATGTGTCAGCAGAAAAGCAACAGTAGGTCTATCTATTCTGCCCTATTTTCCCTGCCTAACAGCACACCTTGGACTCTGCTTGGTTACAGGTGTCCTTCCCTCCTCCCTTTCCTCTATTTATTATACCCATGTGTCTATCCCATACATGTTTGAAGCTTCCCAGAGTCTTCACTCATACCACCTCTTCCGGCAGGCTGCTTCAGGTGTCCACCACCCTTTCTGTGAAGATGTATTTCTTGACATCCCTCTTAAACTTACTCAAGCTTCATTCCATGCTTCTGTGTTCTGGTGTTCTGGTGTTCCTCCTCCTGTGAAAAAGACTCCCCTCCTGTACCTTGTTCACTTTGGTCAGGTACTTATAGCTCTCAGTCATGTTCCCCTGTCACACTTATCTCTGCTTAGCAGAACAAGATGAGCTCCCTCAGCCACTCCTAATATGGTTTGTCATGCAACCCCCCACACCATTTTACTGGACCTCCTCTGGACCCCTTCCACCCTGTCAATGTCCCTCCAGAGCTTCAGCCTCCAGAACTGGACACGGTACTCCAAGTGGGGTCTCACAAGTAAACAATACTGAGGCAACTACACCTCTCTTTGCCTGCTGAAGATCACCTTCCCTATGCATCCCAGCATCTGGCTCACCTTGTCTACTGCCCTGTAACACTGTACTGTCACCTCAAGATCATCAAATATGTTCACCCCAAGGTCCCACTTTTGCTTGGTAACTTGAAGTACCCCCCTCCCCATCTTATATACAGTTCCCAGGTTTCCCTGTTCTAGGTGAATTACTTTGCACTTTTTGGCATTGAAACCCTGCTGTCACTACCTAGACCACTCTTCTAGTGTCCCCAGATCCCTTTATATTCTCTCCACCCTCTCCAGGGTGTCCACCCTGTTGCAGATTTTTGTGTAATCCACAAAGATACACATCTTCCCCTCCCGTGCCTCAGCAATGTCACTTATTAAGACATTGAAGAGGATAAGGCCCGGTACCGATCCCTGTGGTACTTCACTGGTCACTTTCCAGTCTTCTGAGAGACTGCCATTAACTACCACCCTCTGCCTCCTATCTTTCAACCTGTTGCATACCATCTCATCATGCATGACAGGGGAACATGACTGAGAGCTATAAGTACCTGACCAGGCAGGAAACTACAGACCTGTCAGTTTGACCTCTGTGGTAGGGAAAGTGATGGAATCACTGCTGAAGGAAAGAACTGTTGAGTACCTAGAGGCCAGTAGGGCACAGGACCCAAGCTAGCATGGGTTCACAGTGGGAAGGTCATGTCAGACGAATCTAATTGATTTCTTTGACTGGGTGACCAAAGTAGTAGACCAGGGAGGAGCTTGTGGGCATGGCCTACCTAGACTTTAGCAAGGCATTTGACACAGTCTCACACAAAAGATTAGTAGTCAAATTAAACAGCCTGGGAGTGGGTCCCAAGGTGGTAGCCTGGGTAAAACATTGGCTGAACAACAGGACACAGAAGGTAATTGTAAATGGAGTCCACTCTGAAGAAAGAGGGGTTACTAGTGGGGTACCGTAGGGTTCAGTACTGGTCCAGTCCTTTTAATGTCTTTATAAGTGACATTGCAGAGGGACTGGAAGAAAAGTATGTCTCTTTGAGATGACACAAAGATCTGCAACAGGGTTGATACACAAGGAGGCATGGAAAGGAATGGAAGGGACTTGGCAAGGTTGGAGGAATGGTCAGAAGTATGGCAGCTAGGATTCAATGCAAAGAAGTGCAAAATAATGCACCTGGGAAACAAAACCCCAGGGGAAGATTACACAATGGGGAGGAGGTAGTAACAACAACAACAAAAAAGGAAAGGGACCTGGGGGTAATCATATCAGATGACCTTAAGGTTAACAAGCAATGTGATAAGGCAGTAGGGAGGGCTGGGGGTATACTGGGATGCATAGGGAGAAGCATCACCAGCAGAAAACAGGAAGTTGTTATCCCTTAGTACAGACAGTTGGTGAGACCCCATCTGGAGTACTGCGTCCAGCTCTGGAGACCCCTTCTCCGCAAGGACATAGTCAGGATAGAGGCAGTCCAGAGGAGGACAACTAAAATGGTGCAGGGTCTGCAAGAGAAGCCATACGAGGAGAGACTCAAGGAGCTTAATATGTATACCCTTGAGGAAAAGAGGGAGAGGGGGGACATGATAGAAACTTTTAAGTACCTCAGTGGAATCAACAAAGTCCAGGAGAGTAGCATCTTTCAGAAAAAGAGATGTGCAAGAACAAGGGGACACAATTTAAAAATAGAGGGGGGGCAGTTCAGGGGCAATGTAAGGAAGTATTTTTTCACAGTGAGGGTAGTGGATGCATGGAACAGCCTTCCTGAGGAGGTTGTGGGGTCTAAAACTGTGGGAGAATTCAAGAATGCATGGGACAGACATAAGGCAATTCTTGTGGGGGTAGAAATAGGCTGTTGGTTAACTAGGACCTGCGGCTTATCCTGTAGGTTGGGAAATGGGCAGACTCTGTGGGCCAAGCGGTCCTTATCTGCCATCAAAGTCTATGTTTCTATGTTTGTATCATCTTCTTCCCTACTCCCAGGCTGCTAAGTTTTTCATTGCCTCCTTTGTGAAGTCAAAGGCCTTACTGAAAACCAGATAGGCTACATCCACTGCCATTTCCTGATCCACCTTCCTAGTTACCCAGCCCAGAAAATCTATTACATTCATTTGACATGAACTCCCATTGTGACGGTGTGCTGCCAGTGGTTCTGCAGCACATATGTCTCCAGGTGCTGCATCATTCTCTCCTTCAGCAGAGACTCCATTAACTTCCTCACCACTGACATGAGACTGACTGGTCAGTAATTGCTGGCCTCCTTCCTGCTGCCACTCTTATGCAGAGGACCACACCATCCCTCCTTCATTCTTCTGGAGCCATCACTGTCTCCAGTGAGGTACTAAATAGTGTTGCCAGAGGAGTGGCTAGCAACGTGTACAGTTCCATAAGTTTGCAGTACTTTCCCTGCTTGTGAGTATCAGCTCCAACACTGCCCCATCTCTAGTGGGATCTGTAACCAGCTGCCTGAGAAATGCCCTTTGCAAGGATTCTAGGATGACCCTGCTCCTAGTTGTAGTACAGTCCTGGATATTCCAGTCCACATCTGGCAGAAATGAAATTAATCTATACCCTTACCACAAATAGGATGTTTCTGGATTTTCCTTTTCCTGTCCGGATTACCCCTTGTTATTATACCCTAGTTTGCTAGTACTAACTTGCTTCACCCTTAAACTTTTTTAAGTAGAAGTCTACTAGCTTTTCCTCATTGTACACTTATCCTAGATAGGGTGTTTATATACAAACTAAACTGAGAAAGAAATAAGTGCCTCAGCTGGGACTTGAACCAGGCCACCTGGAACACAGTTCCGGTTGTGCCACCAGCTGTGCCACCAGGAAAACGTGTAACTGGGCCACCCTGGAGTACATTACTCTTTCTCCAATGCACAGCCTGGTGCTGCACACATAATTATATTTTTCAATCACAGAAGTGAGGAGTGCACATTTATGAAACATATATAAACCGAAGAGACAAAGAAATAAGTGCCTCAGCTGGAACTTGAACCTAGGCTGCCTGGAACACAATTCCAGTTGTGTCATCAGGTGTACTATGAAGGCAACTGGAAAGTGGGACATGCCTTTATGTGGCGTATACATTTATGGAACACATCCAAACTGAAGAGAGTACCAGCTGAGGAACTACGCAGCTGGTGGAACAACCGGAATGGTATTCCGGGCAGCCTGGGTTCAAGTCCTAGCTGAAGCACTTATTTCTTTCTCTCTTCAGTTTGTATGTGTTCCATACATGTGCACACCACACTGTTCTGAAAAATGTAGATAGGGTGTTGGTAGTTTTCCCAAAATTCCCCCTTAATCCCTTTGTATTCTAACCCTAGTTAAGGTGTTGCACCTGGACCCAGTTTTGGTCAACTCTACCGTCCACTCATCCCTGCACTGCAACAACAAGAGTGAACAAAAAACTTACCATAGTTAACTGGCAGTGTCCTCCGCATCTCGGCTTCCTCCTGCAGATGCATGTCAAAGTTCAAGATGCCTATCTTGCACCTGGTCCACTCTTGCTGTTCCACTCACTCGCTGGGACATGATTGTGCTGGGACACATTAGGAGTGGTCCCTTTTTTACAACTGGTGAGCCCCCTTGCAAGCCTTGATTGGTCCCCCCCTTGCTTTTGCCACCTCCTGATTGGCTGGTTGCCCATCTGTTCCTGCCCCCCAAGATGCCTGTCCATTCCTCTTCAGGTCTGTCCTTTGGGAGGACACCAAAACTAAGTAAATTACAACTCTTTTACAATTCCCCAGATGAAGATCTTCTGCCTGGACTGGCACTTGCCCTCTGACCTGCTGCAAATACCAGTCAAAAATGGAGCCACACCAGTGGTTGCCTGTAGAGTGACTTCAAGGGAGGCAGTTTAATTTCTATTATTTGTTTTATTTCTGGTAAGTGTTTAATGTAAGAGGTCTGCCCATGGTTCAATGGGCGAGGAGAATATCCATATAAAACACCCCCTGGCCTCTCAACATTGCCTAGCTTCACTTGCCCCACCACCACTCCTTCTCTTCCTTCTATGGCACTCTTCTCACCCTTCTCAGGGCCTTCATTCCTAGGTTCAAGCCTCTGCTGAAGGTGGGAATGAGCAAGGCCAAACCAAAATAAGTTAACACTTAGCACCCCAGTTACACAACATGATTGTCCCCGCACATTGAACCTAGTTTATCATTTTTATATTTTTACCTTTTAGTTTTTATAAGTTTTTATCATGGCTGTGAAGCCTATGCTGTGTTTACAATCCTCCCACAGCTGATACTGAGGATGTCAGAAATATGGTCAATATGACTGGGGCTGAAGTGCTGTGTGTTGTTTATCTGGGTAGATGTATTATGCGCCTCACCAACCCATTTGTAGACAAGAGCAAAATATACAGTTTTCTGGGTTTGGTTACAATATTTCTCCACATGAGATTAATTATTCCTTGGCAGGCATGCTGACAATGAAGCAAATCTGTTTCTTTGGGCACCACTCCAGCATGTCCTTCACCTGTGGTGGAGCTCACTTTGCAAGCTGCTGCTTCATTTGTTAGAAATCTTGGGTGATGTTGAATGCAATCTAGGACCTGTTGGGAACTTGCAGCCATCTTTCCCAATTAATAATGAATGGTTCTAGCTACATCGGTCTTAGGATCATTCACTTAAATGTTTGTAGCTTGGTACCTAAATGAGCTGATTTAGAAGCAATGATAATGATGTATTGTCTCCATGTTATGTCAGTAACAGAAAGTTGGATAAAACCTTCAATTAAAGATGCTGAAATTGGTATACCAAACTGTAGTTTTCAGGAAGGATAGGGTAGCAAAAAATGGGTAGTGGAGTTTTATTTAACTTCAAGTCCACACTGATGACTGATGTACATAATGTTGATTACCAGCCAAAACTGATTGTGAGTGACTGACAATACAGCTGAGAATAGGGACTAAAAAATTAAACCTATGCTGCTTTTACAGTCCTTCTAAAGTTGGTATTGGGGGTCTCAGAGATATGATCAAATATGACTGCAACACTTGATAGTACTGAATTCGTCCTGGCTGGTGACTTAATTAAATTGGTTGACAAACATCGCATCCCTCAGGGATCTACTGGACGACTGTTATTTAAAACAGCTTCTAACTGTGCCTACAAGACAAAACTTTAAAACAGTTAATCATTCCCTTATAGACTGGCTTGTTGACAGCAATGAAAGCAAAATTTGCATGTTTGATCGTTTGCCTGATTCCCTCGGTGACCATTCAGGCATTTATTGCCTCTGGCTTAACGGCTTGGTTAGTAACCCTGTTTCAAGAGACATTTTGTATCACAACTACTCCAGATTTGTACTGTTTGCTTTCTTGAATGATTTGGCTCAGGTAGACTGGTCTTATTTGGACTCAGTTCCTGATGTGAACCATTCCTTACACTTTTTCTGTTGTGATTATAACAGAGTATTGAATGAACAAGTTCCAATTTCTAAGCATAGGGTCAAATATAAATCTTCCAGTTAGTTAAATAAAGATGGCCTCAGGCTCATGAAAGTTTGGGATGTTGCATGGAAAAAATCTAAAAACATGAAATAGTATTTGGATTGTGTGGAATATGAGTACTTGCAAAATAGATGTTACCAACAGGATGCTAGGGTGGCAGTGCTACTCTGCGTTCTCCTATCTTCCCATGTAAAATGTATTCTGTTCTCAGCACCAGTTTCAAGCTTTTTTTGTCTCTTATTAAGTAAAAGTGGTCTTGATTTGGTTAAGCTGTGCAGTGCCCCTCTGTGCTATGGGGGCATGGATTTATGTTGCCCTGGAGGAGTTTGGTCAGAGTACTGCAGCACACTGCAAGGACAGTGATTTGAATATACTAACAGATAAACTCTGGACTGAAGATAGAAGCGAGACCAAGTCAGGGGAAGAACCTGGAGTGTTTTGCACTATGTAGTGCTGCAGGCAAATTTATATAATTAAATAGGTATGATAGCTTTGCCTAGGGGACATGGGATTTGAACTTTTTGCTTGATGTTGCTTACTGTACGTAGAGATTGATTTGCTTGTTCACTTATAGGTGCAAGGTGAGAGGAATTTGAGAATGGGAGTAACCTGGAAAGTTACCTGGAAGCCTGGATGTCTGGATCTATATAGATATGCTGACAATCCTGTCTCGAATGGAGGTGATCTGTGGTCACAGGTTCCAATTTTGATATTTCAAGAAGTTCTTTTGAAAGTGTTTACCAAGGTGCTGCGGACCTTGTTTGGCAGGGAGAAACAGCTTTTTGGATGTAGGCATTTTGCCGTATGGTTACCAGCGTTTTGCTAGGCAGGCTCTTTGATAGAAAATTTGAGAATTACCCTTTTAAAGAAGTATTTTTTTAACTTGCTTAAACAAAATGGCTCTTCTGGACCATGTTAAATGATAAATGCCCAAATGAATGTTTGCTGAAACAGGTTAAATGTCCTAATAAATGTTCTGCTGGACTACATGAATGTGACTAGAAACATTTGTTACCTGGCCTCAACAATAGGATGTACTGAATCAAACTGAATTGGAGAATGACCTCATTTGCCTTAAAAAAAAAAAAGGTTGGGAATTTAAAGTTCTCTGAGCATCCTTCCATGAATGTCCAAAGTTGAATTTATATGCATGTATTATTTATATTTTTATAAGTCAGTTTTGGGTGTATATGTTTTAAGGAGAATTTTTTATTTTTATTTAAATTTTGGTGACCGGGTAGGTCCACTGAGACCGTAATGGTCCCCTTTTCAGGGGTGAACCCGGGTTAATTACAGTCAACAGTACAATAAGAAGTAGGAACAATTCAAGGGAAAGTTCACATATACAGACATTAAAATCAGAACATATAGTACAATCACAGGCATGTTAGGTGACATTTAGAATAACATGGGGTAAACTCTAGTTTCTCAAGAGTGGCAGTTACATAAGGTTCTTTTATCAGGTCAGTTTTATGGGTTACAATTTCAAGTGCTTCAGAAGTGATAAAATTCAACTGAAATAGGATACCAACCTGTTAGGCGGCAGGTTTTTAGTATCAGAGGTGGAGTGCTGTTTTCTATCCTCAGCAGTGGCATGCACAGAGGCTTAGCTCTAGAAGGTATGTCTTTAGGCCTTTTTTAAAACCCCCAAAGGAGCTGCAGTCTTGAAGATTGCTAGGTAGGCCATTCCATAGGGATGGGATGTAATTTTCGAATGACCGAAGACCTTGGCTTGTTCAGACTTTTGAGACATGGAGGAGTCGACGACATGAGGATCTAAATGTTCTTTTAGGCTGCTTGAGTACTAAGGTATGACTCAGACTGGGGGGAACATCCATTTGTAGAAGCTTGAAAGCCAAGCATAGGGAAGTGTAAGCCAGTCTGCCCTCCAGGGAGGGCCAATTCAGTGAGTCGAGTATATTACAGTGGTGTTCTAGTGGCTGAGCTCCCAGGGCAGTGTCCTATTCTGTGGTACAATTTTCCTAGCTTTTGCATCTCTGTGTTTTGCATTGAATGTAGCACTGGGGCACCATAAAATAAGGTGGGCAGGAGCATGCCCGTGGCTATCTTTAGCCTGGATGCCTGAGTGAGTAAAGGGGTTAGATGGTACATGAGCCCAAGCTTTTGATTTAGCGCCTTGGTTAATTGTTCAACATGAACCTTGAAAGAGCAGTCTTGATCAATATAGACTCCCAGGTATTTGATGCAATCCACCACCTCAATAGGATGGCCACTGGACAGATAAGGGGATAGTAGACATGTTCTGTTGGGGCCCAATTTACTGGGTCCAAATAGGATGGCTTTGGTTTTTTCTCATTTAGGACTAGCCTATTTGTCAGGAACCAGGTTTCCAGTAGGGAGAGATCGTGGTTCAGGAGTTGGTTTAGCTGTACAGCATTTGAAGCAGATCTGTATAGTACTGCATCATCTGCATAGAGGGTCACTTTCGCTCTGCCGCAGTGTTTTGGTAGGTTGTTGATAAACAGGGAGAATAGAAGGGGCCCCAGTATTGAACCTTGGCGGACACCCTCAGCAATGGAACGCTTGCCTGACTCCACCCCTGCCATCTGATTATCTGAGATCTGTCTTGCAAGTAATCTTTAAACCACTGTGTAGAGTGGTTGTCCAGTCCGGAGAGCTAAGCTGCTGGATGAGCAATTTATGGTCTACTAGATCAAAGGCCTTGGTAAGGTCTATGAAGACCGCACCAGTAAGTTGGCCTTTGTCTTGGGCAGCAAGGATGTCGGATGTTAGACTCACCAGGGCAGTATCAGTACCATGTTGTTTTCTGAATCCATGTTGTCGTGGAGTGAGGAGGTTATGTCGTTCACCATATGCCTGGACTTGTTGGTATACAATTCTCTTAAGCATTTAATTTAGTGTGCAGAGAATAGAAGTCAGGTCTACAGTTTTCAACTAGCTCACTGGGTTCTTCCTTAGGGATCGGGTAACCAAAGCTGTTTTCCAAGCTGAGGGACTTTGCCTTTCATCAGCGACCTATTGAACAACCACATGACTAGCACGGCAATTTCTTGGTCAGCCTGGGTTCAACCGTGTCATAGCCTGGAGAACCATTTGTCTTAATGCTCCTAATGAGCTTTAGGACCTCAGTTTTGATGTTAACCTAAGGTGAAAATTAGGTGATGAGGGGAGATTCAACGAGTCATCCGAAGATGGCTGTTTTGGGCTGTAGGGATGAACCCTGTACTTGCCAAAATTCATTAAAGGCATTTGCAGCATCTTGTGGGTTCATGCAGTGGACATCTCCCACAACAATGTCACAAGTATTTTGCGTGTGGTGGCCTTTCAGGAGCGTGTTTATTTGGGACCAGAATTTCTTGGGGTTAGAGAGATTTTTTTGTTTATAGGTTCTTGAGGTACTGTCACGTGGCCTGTTTTAAATCTTTTTTACATGAGTTTCTGAGCATTCGGTAATGGACCCAGTCATTGGTTAAATTAGTGGACTTGTACCTGTCCCTGTCCCTTTCCCTCATTAGTTTTTTTAGATCACTTGTCAGCCACCTAGACTGTTGTCCTTTGACTCTCATTTGTTTTAGAGGGGTGTGTTTGTTGGCGGCTGAGAGGAAATTCTTGGTGAAAAAGGCCAGGGCAGAGTCCAGGCTGGGGCAAGATTAATTTGAGCCTAGTCAATTCCTGACAGGGTATCCCGGAAAGACGAGCATCGAAATTGGAGTAGTCGCATGCCAGAAAGATATGGGGAGGTGGAGTTGGATAGTCATTTTTCCATATACCAAAGATGGGGGCGTGGTCATTCAAGGAGTCAGCAAAAGTACTGGCCAGCTTGAATCTATTGGGGTTAGACACCAGTAGCCAATCAAGGGTGGTGTGGTTTCCGGATTTCAAATTCAGTCTTGTTGGTTCATGGATCAGTTGGGTAAGCTTGGCCTCTAGCAAGCTAGACTTAATGTCAGTCTTAGTCGAGGGGCCCCAGTGGAGATTAAAGTCACCCATGATTATTTTTTCATGGAGAGGCAGGTCAGGGATAAGCTTAGTAAGGGCCTTTAGTGCTTCCGTTGCAATATTAACTGAAGTGATATCATTTGACTGAATTCGAGCATGCACCTAATTGGGGTAGCCCACTCTTTTAGTGGTACAGCTAGTGGCTACCAGCATTTTGCTTAGAAAATGAACAGTTTTTGGAAGTGATTTAAACTAATAATACAACCCATAGGATCTTAGTAAAATGATGTTCCTATGTAATCAAAATATCTGATGATAGTGAACTAAAGAAGGATTCATTCAAGTATTGTGTTTTGAACTGAGAAAGAATAGGCTATATATAAAAACTAGTGCTTGAAGTCTTTTGCAGAAATGACAATTTACTCAGATCAAATCAGCTTTGGACTTGTTGCTTGACAACTGATCTCATTATAATGCTCACAATAATTTCCATTAGGTTGAAAGTGTTTGCTTTCTTCAGAAGTATAAGAATAATTTTAAAAAGGGTGGATGTGAATGATTGACACGCTGGACCTTTGATCTGTGTTGTTTGGTAGTGTGGCTAATCATTACTATCCTAGCAGATGATAAACACTGTCTGCTTTGGTAAGAAATGAAGATGGGTGATAGATCAGAGGCTGGGAGAATTCTGTCCTAATTAGAATCTTTTTACGTGACAAAGACCTCCAGGTGCCGGATGTAGTGAATGTAGAAAAATGTTGTGCAAGTATGTTGATTGACATTATGCTGATACAGAACATGCGGCATTAAAGGAAAACTGCACCCTCATATCTTCTAAATGGCATTTGCTTCCATGTCAACAGGGAACTCCTTTCATATAGCTGTTAAAGATGTATGAAACTGCTTCTGTTAGTTTTCACACTTCATACTAAGCACTGTCACTCTCCTGGGAGGGTCCATTTCATGGTTGTTGAAATCTCATTGTCCCTGAGAGCTGCATTAGCATATCAGAATTTGATGCACAATCAACCTTTAAACTCCCCAGTATGCCTGTCTGCTTAAGTAGTTTTAAAAGAACCAAGCTGCAAGAAGGTGTGAAATACCCCATTTACTTTCAATAAGTTTTACAAGCTATCTGAGTTGTAATGCAGTTTTTTTCCCCTTTAAACTCTATTCGGTTTATGTTTCCAAAGAGTTTTTGAAGGGCATTTGTTATTTTAGCATAGAGGTACATGATATAAATGGTTGATCTGACTTGTTATCATATGCTAATGCAGCTCTCAGGGACAATGAGATTTCAACAACCACTAAATGGACCCTCCCAGGAAGCTGGCAGTGCCTAGTATGAAGTGTGAAAACTAGCAGAAGCAGTTGCATACATCTTTAACAGCTGCATGAAAAGAGTTGTCTGTTGACATGGAAGCAAATGACATTTAGAAGATATTAGGGTGCAGTTTTCCTTTAAGTAAACAGGCTTTATTTTGGCCAAGCGTCATTTTTCAATATGAGGGATCCTTGTGGACAGACCTTTTGGTCCTGACTGAAACATGTCTCAAAGTATTGCCTACATGTAAGATGGAGCAGAGAATCTGGAGGGCAGGGGTGATGTAGCCTGGGCCTGCAATACCCTGGGGTCTACAAGTAGATTGAAAGCACCTCTGGGTCCCTCTATACTTTTTCTCTAAGGATAAGGTAATTTATTGTTGATGTTCATGGGAATTTTACACTTCAATATAATATACTCTATTTTATATTTTAATAAGAACGGATGTATTAGAAATATATGATTTATTTAAAATCTTTAAGCTGCTTTGTTCTATTCATGTGATCTGATATGTGTATTTGATGCTTTTCTTGTGTGTAAAATTGTAATGACCATAATAATCAAAACAATAAAATCCTTACTTGCTTAAAAACAGGATGCTAATCTCTTTAATCCCCCACCCACCCACCAAATCTGGTATTGTCTTAATGCATTCAGTCTTGTGGACCATAATCATCTTCTCAGATTGGCAGAACTGCATCATTGGATCCCTGTTTTCTCATGATTTTCAAATTACTTAACTAATCATCAACAAGTTAAGTTTGGCAAGTCAATATCTGAGTCTCATACTGTAAGCTGCAATGTTCCACAAGGCTCAGTGTTGGGCCCACTCCTTGTTTCAATTTATCTAACAACCTGTGCAAAATTTGTGAATCAGTGAAAACCCTTTTGTATGCTGATAATACCATGCTTTTTTGACACAGTAAAGATATAAAATAGATTGACACCACACTTATTCATACTGTACTTTTCATTTACTTTAGAACTGGTTACAAAATAAAAAAATAAACTTAAAAGTAGCTAAGATGCACACAGTGTTGTTTGGATCTGCACCCAAAATTTATAGCTTTGAACAGAAATTTAGCATTACTACTGAGGGTAAACAGCTTGAAATTGTGGATGCTTTTAAGTATTTGATTGTATCTAGATCCTTATTTAACATACAATACACACATCAAACATTTAACATCAGTTCTGCACCAAAGAGTCAGTTCTTTATAATGTACTCATAAATATTTAACATCCAAGTCCAGGGTCAGAGTCTTCAAGTCCAGCTTGCTTCCATTGCTCGACTATGGCTCTGTGATTTCAGATGCAGCATCAACATCTACATGGGTCAAGAAGAAGACAATATATTATAAAACTGCAAAATTTGCATCTCCTTCAAAAACCACGACCCATTATTGTCATGAATGGGATACCTTAAACTATGAGGACCCAGTTGAGTCTGGTTAATTTTGGTTTCTGGATTAGCACAATTCATCACCTCTCTGCCTATTTGGACATTTCAGTGTTTTCAATATTGCACATTCTTGCTCCACTGCAGATAACCAATTGAAGATACCTTTAAGATGTATAGATACAAGTCTAATTTCTATTGGCTACCATGTAGCAGTATTTTGGAACAAGGCTTCATACTCAGATCAGTAAATACACCATAAACATTTTTTGTGATCTACAAGGACTTGTTAGCTTACACAAATGTTTGTTCTTATTACATTTAGCTAGCCTTTTTAGTATGTTTGTATATCACAATTTATGGTATCTGTTATGCATTTATTTTATTTGTTTTTTGAGAGACAGTGTGTGTGTGTGTGTGTGTGTGTGTGTGTGTGTGTGCATGCGTGTGTGCATGCATGCGTGTCTTTACTGTACTGTATTTTTATGCTTATATGTAAACATGTACTGTGCACTTTAAGTACCGGGTCATGCCTGAGAAAGGTGTTATGATGCCAGTGCACCTAACTGGTTAACAAAATAAAATAAAAATAAATACATAATAAATGAATGTAAATAAAATAAATACATAAATACTTATCAGCAAGGAGGAGTATTGATATTTAATGAAGCCTGGATATCCCTTATCTTAAAACCTAACCACAATTAAGAGGAATGCAAATCATACCATCTAATTTTGTTATTAAACAATTACAAAATATTTCAAAAATGTTAGCTAATAGATTAGCTAAGGTGATAAAGATTTTGGTGTATGAGTATCAGATGAGCTTCATCGAGGGATAAAGGCTTTACCATAATATTAGGAAACCATTATATTTGATATTAGCTGCAGATAATAGAGATGTAGTTTTGCTGACATTAGATGCTGAAAAGGCCTCTGACTGGTCTCTGAAATTTTTGATGAGACCCTCTCAAAGTCTGGAATAAGTTTGATATACAAAAAATGGGTAAACATGATATACAGCCCAGTGGCATGGATTATGACTAATTCAACCCTTTCAAAGATGATTGAACTGAAGCATGGCATGAGGCAGAACTGCCATTTTCCATCTATGCTGTATGCATATATGGAGCCTTTAGTGTAAGTTGTGCAGCCAAGTGAAAATATTAGTAGTATTATTGTAGGTAAAAAAGAATATAAAATACTGCAATATGCAGATGATATCTTTACTTTTTGCATAGTGTTTCAGAAGGGTTACAACCAATAATAGAAATCTTCCAACCTTAAAACATTTCATAACTTAAATAAACTTGAGTAAGTTGGAAGCAACTTCACTGAGCAGGGACCCTTGTTACTCTCCCCCACACTTTCTGGAACAAGGAGAATATACAAAAATGATTAAATACATACAGGTCAGTTTTCACTGAACTTCACAGAATTGATGCAACTGAGCCTACATCTGTTGCTTGTAAAAGTTATGGAGGATTTAAACAGGTGGTCTTTTCTTGCCCTTTGCTCTGATAAGAGTGATAAAGATGAATACCTTACCAAAATGTTTGTTTCTGTTTAAGGCCCTTCCTATCAGAGTCCCACCATCCTTTTTCAAAGACTGGGGAAATAATTTGAGAAATATTTTGGGAAGGAAAAGCATGTTAGAGTAAGTTTAGAAAAATATATACATCTCAGTCATATGCCAGTCTCCAAGTCTCAAATTTCTATTGGTATTAGTTGTTTCACAAATTGAACCTTCTTTATTTTGATTTAATGAAATTGAAAAGCTGCTGCAATGGGTGAGGTAGAGCAATCAAAGTATAATAAATAGCCTTTGAAATCAATACTCTACATTAGCCCTAAATTTAGAAAAAGAACTGACAATGTACTTAGTACAACAAATTGGACTGTAGAAATGTCCAGGGATTTGAATATGGTTCTTGGTTACTCGTTTACTATATCTTATTTCACTCCTCTATGGGAAAATAATGAAATTCCAGCTTTGAAAACAAATATGAAAACATAGAAACAGAAGGGGATAATATTTTAGGTCAATTATTGAAAATAACAAATGAATAATCTTTAATATGGTACAACACATATTTGACCTACCAAATGGGTACTAACTAACTATATTTACAGATTAGACATGTTCTGATTAAAATAGCGGGTAGTGAGACACTACCAGATGCATCTCTGACAGAAATAATGTATTCATAAGAATCAGAAATCAAAAAAGCTATTAGTAGGATTTATACTTTAATTATGGAAAGAAAAGTAAATACATGGCTTAAAGTTACAAAATGCCTGGAATAAGGGACTGGATGTAAATCTTGATGAAGAGATATGGAGACAAATATTACGGATACCAATGTCAATCTCAAAGAATGTAAATGATGTCAAATGCAATGTAGTGTAATACATAAAACTTATCTTACACAAGTTAAATTGAATCAGAAATGTGTACACGGGTGTGAACAAAAAAGGGAACCTTAATTCACCTGTTTGTAACCTGTGATAAACTGTAAATATTTTTGTAACAAAATAGAGAGACTATTGCTTAAATAGTGTATCATACTTTTCTTTTGGATCCTGCCATTACATTATTAGGAATAACTTGCAGGAACATTGACTTTTTTGTCATTTGATAAAGCAAGATTAATTGATCTAATGTTGATAAATGCCAGTGAACTTATTTTGCTTAACTGGAAGAGCATGGAAGATCCAGCTTATATTCATTGGATTAATTTGTTACTAGATACTGTAAGATTAAAACAAATGTACTATATTCAGAAGATAAAATACACATGCTTTCAGAACTATTGGGTAATAGATAGCAACAATTCTTGCTCCATTCTTTTTCCCAGGGATCTTATAATTATATGCAAATTATTCTAGAACAGAGATGAGATGAGTACATGTTTGAAGAAGTGCATAGCCTTGTCTAATGACTCCCCCTGGTCATGGGTATATGAAGACAGACCCTCATTTGTATGTTTGTCACCCATTCATGGGTGGGAAGTAAAGTATAAGAATTGGAGCCTTCTGAACCCAAAAAGAAAAAAAGGGGCAAAAAGACAGCAAAAGCTGGTAGTGATCCCCTTATCTCTGAGATAAGCGAGTATCTGAATGAATGAAAAAGCTAGAATAAATGAATAGCTACTAGGCGAGGAAGACATGAGCAGTGGATCACCCCAGGGATCAGTGCTGGGTCCTTTACTACTTGGGATTATCATAATGGATCTGGGGAACATTGTAATAGCTAGTTACAAAAGTTTGCACATGACACAAAACCTGGAGGAACAGTTGTGATGGAAACACAAATAAAAATACTACAGAGCTATCTGCTTTAATTAGCGGACTGGACAGTGGAACATGATATGAATCTCAGTCTAGATCAAGGTAAAGTCTTACATAGAAACATAGGTGCAAATAATCTGTTGGCAGAAAAGGACCTCCTGGCCCACCTATTCTGCCCAAAAGTCCCTATCTATTGTGCCAACATAGACCTTAAGTGATCTATGGCCCTACCCCTGCCCCCA
Organism: Neoceratodus forsteri; assembly: GCA_016271365.2. Taxonomy (NCBI): domain Eukaryota; kingdom Metazoa; phylum Chordata; order Ceratodontiformes; family Ceratodontidae; genus Neoceratodus; species Neoceratodus forsteri. Next base: position 914,804,578 of record CM057454.1, on the reverse strand, counting down.
ACCCTATTACTAAGGCCTCCCTGTACCTATCCATGCATGTTTGAAACTCACTACCATTTTGGTACCCACCAGTTCTGCTGGGAGTCTGTTCCAGGTGTCCACTACCTTTTCTGTAAAGAAGTATTTCCTTACATACCCTTTATGACTCCTCCTTCCATCTTTATATGATGCCCCTTTGTTCTTGAACATCTCTTTCTGTGCAATATGCCACAATCATGTACCTTATTGATACCTTTGAGATATTTGAATGTCTCTATCATATCTCCCCTTTCTCTCCTCTCCTTCAGCAAGTACATATTTAATTCCCTGAGTCTTTCCTTGTATAGCTTCTGATGCAGACAATGCACCATCTTGTTGCTCTTCTCTGTACTGTCTCCATCTGCTCTATGTCTTTCTTTAGATGGGGCCTCCAGAACTGGATACAGTTCTCCAGGTGGGATCTCCCCATAGATCTATAAAAGGGTAAAACTACCTCCCATTTTCTGTGGGTGATACTCCTCCCTATGCATCCCAGCATCCTACAGTCCTTTCCCACTGCCCTATCACACTGCTTTGCTACCTTCAGGTCATCAGATATGATGATCCCCAGATCCCTTTCCTGATTTTGTGGTCAGTAGCACCTCACCCCAACTGATATGATGCCCTTGGGTTTCTGTACCTGATTTGCATAATTTTACACTTCCTGGCATTGAATCCCAGTTGCCAAACCCTTGACCAGTCCTCCAGCCTTTTTAAATCTTCCTTCATTCTTTCCACCCCCAAGAGTGTCCACTCTGTTGCAGATTTTTGAGTCATATGTGAACAGGCATACCTTTCCTTCCAGCCCTTCTGTGATGTCAGTAATAAAGACATTGAGGAGGACCAGTCCCAGTATTGACCCTGTGGCACTCCACTGGTTACTTTACCTTCTTCCAAGTGAATACCATTTACCACCACCCTCTGAGTTATGTTACTTATCCAACTTCGCACTCCATTCTACTATCTTTGGACAACTTGTTTACCAGTCTTCTGTGTGGAATGGTGTTGAATGCCTTACTGAAATCCAGGTAGGCTACTTCCACTGCTCTTCCCTTATCCACCTCCTTGGTAACCCAGTCAAAAAACTCTATCAGATTAGTTTTGCAAGATCTCTGCCCAATAAACTCAGTGTGACCGGATCTCGTAATTCACTGGTATTGAGGTATTCTCTAATTCTTTCTTTAAGCAGTGTTTCCGTAACCTTGCCCACCACCGAGGTCAGGCTTACTAGTCGGTGGTTTCCTGCCTCCTCTCCATTACCACTTTTGTGCAACAGGACCACATCTGCCCTCCTCCAGTCCCCAGGAACTTCCCCCATATCCAGTGATGGACTGAACAGGGTAGTCAGAGGTGCAGTCAGTTCCTCCTTTAGTTCCTTTTGTATCCTGGGGTGGACCTTGCTGGGCCTATTGCCTTGTCCACTTTCATTTTTTCTAGTTCCCTGAGGACTCTCTTCTCTGTAAAAGGGCTGGAGTTCACCTCCATTCCCTTAATGCTCTTCTCCACTATATGTAGCCCATCACCTGTCCCTTCCTTCATAAATAATGAACAAAGGTACTTGTTCAATATGTCTGCTTCCTTTTGGTCCTTTTCCACCCCCCCCCCCACCTTCCCATTTAAGTCTCACAATCCCTGCCTTACTTTTCTCCCTTTCGCTTATGTGCCTAAAGAATGTTTTAGCCACATTTTTTGCTAACTTGGCAATGTTTTCCTCAGTTTGTGCTTTTGATCTCCTTACTGCTATCCCTGCCTCCCTTTGTTTTTCTTAATAACTCTTCCTATCCTTCTCCTTCTGTGTCGACTTGCAGCTTTTCAATGCCTGCTTCTTTTCCACTACTTTCTCTTCTACTTCCTTGGAGAACCATAGTGTTCTTCTTCTTCTTCTCTTGCTCTTTTTTACCTGCATGACACAGAGGATTGTTGCCTTCTCAATGGCCTTCCTTATTTTTTCCCATTCTTCCTCTACTCTACCTGTTTGCCCTATTTCTGCCAGGTCATTCCTGAGGCTCTCTCACATTTTCTTGAAATTGACCCTCCTGAAGTCCAGACCCCTCGTTTTAGTGCAGTTAGTTTCTGGCCTGTTCCTTATGTTGAACCACACTGTATGATGATCACTGGTCCCCATGTTGCTTTCCACTCTGACATCAGCAACACTGTCCCTATACAACAGTATCATGTCCAGTATCACCCCCTACTGAGTGTGTTTGTTAACTTGTTGCCTGAGGAATGCCCTCTGCAGGGAGTATAGGATTTCTCTGCTTCTAACTGATGCTGTGGCAGGGAGGCTCCAATCCATATCTGGGAGACTGAAGTCCCCCACTTGTAGTACCTTACCCTTGTTAGCCATCCCTTGGATTTCTTCTAACATATTCTTGTCATCCTCCTCCCCCTGCGCTGGAGGTCTGTAGATCACCCCTACTAAAATAGAGCTCCCCTCCTTGTGTCCAGGGTGACCCACAGTACCTTTACATTACTTTGCCCCCCCCCCCATATTTCTGTGGCCTTTATGACCTCCCACACATAAAAAGCCACCCTCCTCCCTTTTTTCCCACCCTGTCCCTCCTGAATAACGTATATCCTAGTATGGCTAAATCCCATTCCTGGTTTTCATTGCACCAGGTCTCTGTAATTGCCACTAAGTCCAGGTCCCCTGTTGCCATGGTGGCCTCTAAGTCTGCCATTTTGTTGCCCAGACTTTGAGCATTAGCACACATGGATCCCCATTTTGTACTGCCACCTCCTCTCTTCTTGTCCTTTTGCCCTCCTCCTTTTCCTCCACCATTTTTTATCCTCTTTCCCCTTCCCTCTTCCTCATTGTTACCTATTTGTGTTTATTCCCTTTTGGTCTCCTCACCCTCGGGTATCCCATTTTTGACCCTGTAAGCTTATGGGGGGACAGACAATGCCTTCTTTCCTTATTCTGCCTCCCCCTCAGCTAATTTAAATGCCTCCTAATGTAGCATTTAAACTGTTCACAGAGGATCTCAGTTCTCCTCCTGGAGGGATGCGGGCCATCACCCCAGTACAGGTCTCTGTCCCTCCAGGTGGAGTCGCAGTCCCAATGAATCCAAATTCTTTTTCTCTGTACCATTTCTTCAACCATAAGTTGATGTCCCCGGTGTGGAGCCTCCTGTCCTTCCCATTGTCATGGACAGGTAGCACCTCTGAGACAGTAACAGATTGTGCTACTTGCCATAGACCACTAGCCAATTTCCTGAACTCCTCCTAGGCTGTTTCTGGCCTCTTTCCAACCATGTAATTTGTCCCCAGGTGGACAATGACATCTAGTTCTCCCTCCCTTCCTGCCTCCTCAGTGATCCTAAGGATCCTCCTTCCATTCTTGTGAGCTGTGGTACTGGGAAGGCACCTTACCACCCTCTCCTTGTCCCTCCCTGTTCCCAGCTGTATCCCCCTTACTAGTGAGTCCCCCACCAGGATTCTCTTCCTTCTTCTCTGGGGTCCTGTGCTACCCCCATCTTGGGGTCTCCACCCTGGAAGACCTCCACATCGGTCCCTGTCACAACTTCAGGTGCCTCTGTGGGACAGTCCCACCCTGCCAGTGTGGCACAGGAGTTCTGTAGTGATATGGGATATGGGATATGCCTATGCTCTACCACCCTAACACTCCCCAAGCCACCATTGTCCAGCTGCGCCACCTTCTTGACATTCTCTGAGGAAGTGGAGTTTAGTTTTGTAAAATAAAGAGAATGAAAAGTATCACATTAATAATCAATAATTTCAGCAATACAATTCTGTTCAGAGAGGTTGCAGGGGAAAGCCAATAAAATACAATGGTGAATTTTGCAAACTCTTCATGTGCAAAAGTAAAAAGTATTTTTGGGGGGGTCTTTACTCCTTACTGAGTATCAATATTGCAAAAACAGAACACAGAAAAAAGCAATATACACAATAAGTATTGATCTTAGCTATACTTTAATACCTTGATCATATAATAATTGGAGGAGAATCAAGCTTAAATACTTTTACATTTCTAAACAGATTATGTAGACACTTATAGTATTTTTCTAAGTTATATGAAGTACAAATATAATTATTTTGAGAGGTACTTCATACAAGATATGTCTGGATAAGTTTACAACCATGCAATAATTTTTCTAAGGGGCTCCCAGATAGCTATCCAGCATTCTAGTTGTTTTCTTTTATAGCTATAGTTACTTTTTCCAGCTTAGAAACATAGAAACATAGAAGTTGACGGCAGATAAGGACCGCAAGGCCCATCCAGTCTGCCCATTTCTTTTTCTACCTTATAAATGTGCCATCGGCCTTTGCTCTGTCAGTGGCCTATCTATTCATAGTCATTTGTATTGCTCCCTTATGCCTATCCCATGCCTGTTTGAAGCCCTGCACTGTATTCATAGCCACCACTTCTTGTGGTAGCCATTCCATGCATCCACCACCCTTTCTGTGAAAAGAATTTCCTCACATTCCCCTTAATCGGCCTCCTCTAATCTCATGCTGTGTCCTCTTGTCCTGCTATTTTTCTTATATTTAAACATGTTAGACTCTTTCACCTTGTTTATGCCCTTAAGGTGTTTGAATGCCTCGATCATATCACCTCTCTCCTCCTTTGCTCAAGGGTATACATATTGAGCCCTTTAATCTGTCCTCATATGTCTTCTGATGCAGTCTCTGCACCATTTGGTTGCCCTTCTCTGGACTGCCTCAATTTGGTTAATGTCCTTGTGAAGGTGTGGCCTCCAATACTGCACGCAGCACTCCAGATGGGGCCTAACCAGTGTCTTGTACAGAGGGATTATTACCTCCCTCTTACGACTTGTGATACCCCTACTAATACACCCTAACACCCCCCTAGCCTTACCTACTGCTTTAGAGGTCTGCTTGGATGATTTTAGGTCATCAGTGATGATGATGCCCAAGTCTCTTTCTTCCTTTGTGACTGCTAGCAACTCCCCTCCCAGCCTATAGGTGGCTTCAGGGTTTCTCTTCCCTATGAGCATGATTTTGCACTTCTTTGCATTAAATCCCAGTTGCCACTCTTCTGACCATTCTGCTAGTTTATCCAGATCTCTTCTCATTCTGCCCACCCCATCTGGATCATCTACTCTGTTGCAGATCTTGGTGTCATCTGCAAACAGACAAGCCTTACCCTCTAGTCCATCTGCAAGGTCACTAATGAAGATGTTGAAGAGGACTGGCCCCAGGACTGATCCCTGAGGTACCCACTTGTGACTTGCATCTCTTCTGACTGTATACCATTTACCACCACTCTCTGTTTTCTGCCCGTCAACCAGTTTGCCACCCAGTTGACCAACTTCTGACCCACCCCGAGCCTACCCAGCTTATTTATCAATCTTCTATGTGGAACAGTGTCAAAAGCTTTGCTGAAGTCAAGGTAGGCGACATCAACTGCTCCCCCTTGGTCCACCACTCTGGTTACCCAGTCAAAGAAATCTATGAGATTAGTTTGACAGACCTTCCTTTGTAAACCCATGCTGTCTTGGATCCTGTGCCCTATGGATTCCAGGTGTTGCACTATCCTTTCCTTAAGGAGTGCCTCCATAATCTTGCCCACTACTGAGGTAAGACTGACTGGTCTGTAGTTCCTGCCTCCTCCCTGCTGCCACTCTTGTGGAGCGGGATCACATGAACCCTTCTCCAGTCTTCTGGGACCTCTCCTGTGCTCGGAGACTCACTAAACAATTCTGCTAATGGCTCTGCTAGTTCCTCCTTTAGCTCCTTAAGTACCCTGGGATGTATGCCATCAGGTCCCATTGCCTTATCCAGCCTGGTAGCAAGCTCTTGTAGGACCCTTTCTTTTGTGAAGGAGGTAGTGTCACCTCCTCCCCCTGTGTCCATGATGCTGAGCTGTGGGCCCTGCCCTACCTTCTCTTCAGTAAATACTGAGCAAAAGTATCTATTTAGGATAGATGCCTTTACAGGGCCCTCCTCCTCACATGCTCCCTTTTCTCCATTAAGCTTAGCAATACCCCCTCTGGACTTTCTCCTTTCACTAATGTATCTATAGAAAGTCTTGTCACCTTCTTTTACTGTTCGTGCTAGTGTTTCCTCAGTTTGGGACTTTGCCTGCCTTACTGCCTTCCCTGCTTCCCTTAGGGCAGTTTGGTATGCCTCCCTATCTTCATCCGCTGTGTTCCCTTATATTTCCTGAAGGCCAGCTTTTTGGCTCTGACCTTTTCTGCTACTGTATTTGAGAACCAAAGTGGTTTCCTTCTTCTTTTGCACTTCCTTTTCCGGCCGCCGCGGGGAGCGGGTGGAGGGGCTCGGGTGGGTGGGGGACACTAGACACCAGGGAGATGTTTGGGGGTTCTGCTGTGATATTCTGCCCACGATCGATTTACGGTCCACTGGACCACCAGGGAGTTATTCGGGTTGGGGAGGGTTACATTCTGCCCGCGATCGGGCACTGGGGTTTATGCAGGTTCTGCCACCATCGGGCACTGGGGGTTTATGCAGGTTCTGCCCGCGATCGGGCACTGGGGGTTTATGCAGGTTCGCGCGATCGGGCTGTGGGAGGTGGGGGGACATGTATCGTACTGCCCGCGACCGGGCTGGTGGGGGGGGCACAGGAGTGAGTTGGGGCCAGCCAGGCGGGCAGCTGCTGTGGCTGCTCTGCAATGCAGCAGCTCACCCGTGGGTGGCCCTCGACTTAGCCTTTTTTGGCTCGCTTGTGCGGGCGCAGGTTGGGGGTTGCGCATGCACAACTCTGCGCAACCCGACTGAATATCGGGTTGCGCAGGTTATGCATGGATCCTCCTCCTGTTGAGCATGCATTCATTTGCATTGCTCTCTAGCGCAACCTGGTGCCAGTGGCGTAACTGCCTCCTGCTGAATATCGCAGAATGGCGCATTTTTGACTTGCGCATGGCGCAACCCTGTTGCGCATGGCGCAACCCTTTTGAATATCTGGCATTATATATATATATATATATATATATATATATATATATATATATATAGGTTTGAAGTATTCTAGATCATTCTGAGATCCTGTTGAGCTGTATCTATGGGCCAAATTATGACTCACCCGATTTCTTCTCTGAGATCTCTACACTTTTAGCACCCTTTCTTAACGTTCCTATTATTTTGGCAGGGGGCTGGAATGTAATGCTCACACAAGATCTGGACAGATCAGGGAAGAGACACCTAGCCTTATCCCCCGCACAATGCGGCTTTCATGAGATGATTGATATGGCTGGCCTTTGTGACCCCTGGCATGTCTTCAACCCATCTGCCTGAGAAGACACATTTTTTTGGCACCACATGGGATGTACTCTTGACTTGATTATTCTTTACTTAGCCAGCATGTCCTATCGGGTGTATTAAGTAGCAGAATGGATCAGAGAGTGCTATCGATCCATTCCCCTGTATGGTCAGATTGTACTTTAGTTTTCAATACCCACAAAGATACTATATGGAAATTGACACTCAGTTGTTGAAGGGTACTCATGTTGCTACATGAATAACGGAACTTATGGTCTTGTTCATAGAGCAAAATGAGGGCTCTATTCCATATATTGAAAAGGAGTGGGCGGCACTCAAGTGTTTTTGTGAAGGGAGTTTATTAGACTCTCTACTAAAGGAAATGCAAACAAGAAGCAGACATTTGCTACCTGTTATGCTGTAGACTGAGCTAGAATCAGATCTGACATCTGATTCTTCGGACAAAACTTATAAATCACTACTTATCTTCATGACAAATATGAATGCTTGAGAGAGAAGGCTGAGTATGCTATACTCAAACCACTGAAGGTACGTGACCAAGGTGAGAAGGCAAGTCGACTTCTCTCAATGAGGCTGCGACAGCAAGAAGCATCCCAAATGGTTCACTCCATTGACTCCTTAACTGACAGTTAATTGAAGATATCACCCAAGATATAACTCATGAGTTCGAATAGTATTACCGTGTCTTGTACCAGCCCTCAGCTGTTTTACCTCCTCCCTCTGAATTACAGGACTACTTGAACACCTTGCACTTCCTGAGTTTTGCACCAGAACAGCAACTCTTTCTTAGTCATCCTATTTCACACCAAGAGATTTTGGATGCCATTAATTCTTTGTCTCTAATAAAGCTCCGAGGTCGGATGGCCTCTCAGAATTTTTATAAAACCTTCTGAGAGAATTAGTGCCTATCATTCATCACCTTTTTCTTTTCCATGCACCTCTGGGCTTACAGATCCCTCTCTACTAGAAGTGGACATCATTGCCCTTCCTAAGCAGGGCAAACCTCTGGATAGAATAACTAGCTATGGACCCATTTTGCTTATGAATTATGATGTGAAGATCTTTGCCAACGTTTAGGCTACTAGAATTTTACAGGAATGGCATGGTCTGCTTAGTCCCAAACAAGTGGGCTATATGCCAGGACATTCATCAATGGATCAGTTGTGTAAGATTGCCCACATACTTTCCACATCCAGGGCAACAAAGCAACCTATGGCTCTTGTGTTCCAGAACACAGAAAAAGCTTTCAATAGAGTTGACTGGTGCTTTTTATTTTTGGTCCTGCAGAAGTTCAGTTTCCCTCCTTCATTTATTAGGTGGATACAAGTCCTATACTCACATCCCACTGTGAAGATTTATTGCAACAGATGCCATTCATCATCCTTTCCATTATGTTCAGGCACCCAACAAGGTTGCATTTATCTCCGCTTGTTACTCAATATACTTTAGATCCTCTTTGCTAAAACTTAAAATGTCTCCCTTAATAATGGGCATTCTGATCAGACCTTTTGATCTTAAGCTTTCAGATACACTGATGACATCTTGTTGCATGTCACCAATCCTACTGTCTCAGTTTCATCAGCATTATCATTCATATGAGAATTTGGTAAGTACTGAGCTACAAATTGAACATCGATAAAACAGTAGTGATGCCCTAACCTCCAATGTTCATACAGCCGACATTACATCTATGGGATTAACCTGAGCTGCATGCCTTAAATATCTGGGGATTGTACTAGCTCACGGGATCTCCCAAATGTGGATGCTCAATCTTGACAATTTGATCGCCCTTATTCAACAAGGCTTGAATAGATGAAACTCTCTTCCACTGTCTTTATGGGGGAGAGTCAACGTCATCAAAATGAACATACTCCCTTGGTTGTTTTATTCCCTTAACTTATGGAATCTTTTTCCCATTAGGTTGGTTTTGGAGAGTCAACTCAATGATTTCCACTTTCATCTGGCAGTGGAAGCCCCAAGATGAATTTACAACCATATATTGACACTGAAACATATGGGTGGACTTAAATTGCCCAACTTCTTTCTCTATTACCTCACCAGTCATGTCACTAAATATACGAGATGGCCTAACATAGCACCAAAAGATGATGAACCTTTGTATGTACCAGTTTAGCTATAGTTAGAGAGAGCTATTATAAGGGAAGCTGACTTATCCCCTGACAGTGTTTTCTATGTATCTCCTAAATCATAACCAAAGAGCCTTCAAGGTTCAATGATACATACCTCCCTTCGAGTTCATTCTCAGCTCTGTAGGCACATGCAGTATAACCCTCATACAGATTTCTCACAGTCACTATGTGCAAATCCCACCTTCAAAATTGGAGAAGCAATAATTTCTCCTGCTTTGCTTCCTCACCTAGTGACAAGGAATGTATATGACCTACTCACAGACGCTCAACTTCAACCCTGTCAAGACACTTTAACTAAGTTGTGACTGCCATCTAAAGGTATCTTTAAGATATTTCAGCTATGCCATCTTCTGATTCAACATTTTGGTGCCTCATCATGGTGCAATAATAAGAAAGAATTCTGGTGAACATTGGCAGACTTAACGAATCACCCACATTCCGTTTCTCAAATATATTCCTTTTTATTCATTGCTGTGTTCCCAGGGGTGTCTGGCTGCTCCAGTTACTGAGATACATCCTTCCTGAATCAGACCTGTAACTGGGATCGGATATGGGAAGATGTTTACTTATATATTTCCAATGACAGACTCTGAATCACTCAATTTTATATTTTACACAGTATTTATTTCATGGTAACAAAGCTTGCCAAGATGGGGAAATTAGACTCATCCTTATGTACGAGATGTGGACAAACAGATGAAACATTGCTCCACATCTTTTGGGAATGTCCTAAAATTGCCCCCCCTTGTGGGACAATATCAAAAACCAAGTTGACCCCTTCTAGGACTTAGTGATAACTTTATGCCAGAGATGTGTATCCTAGGAGACTATTCAGGTGTTCCTGTCAGAGAACGGATGTACTATATGACCATGATCTCCCTTTCTGAGAAGAGGGTGGTCCTCCGCCACTGGAATAAGCAACTAGATATCGCCTATAATGAATGGCTACAGGAACTCTTGTATAATCTCAGACTGTAAAAAATGGTTGCTAGCTCTCGATATAACATTAAATGGTATAACAAGAAATGGGGTCGACTGCATGCTTTATACTCCCTCTGATTTCCCCCTTGAGTGGTACTGAGAGTAATATTTAGTACCATTTACATAAATTGTAATATTTTCGGTTTATTCTTACATATCTGTTCTTCTGGTCCCTTCTCTTTATTTGTCATAACATGTCTTTTAATTGCTGGCACTAAGTACAACGAGTTGTATTGAACTATTTTCTCACTTTATATCTCTTTGAAGTCTTAGGTAGGGCTCTCCGCTGGGGGGGAGGGGGATAAGGGTAGATTGGTGGGCTTGTTTTGAGTTGTATAGAAATAGAGCTTGTTTGTTTTGGTATTGTCTCAATTATTGCCATTACTGTTACACTTATAATGACAGTATGTGTTTGTTTAGCTGCTTGTTATATGGTTGACTATTAATAAAGTTTACTGAATTTCAAAAAGCAAAGCTGAAGAGAGTGTATGAGAATTATATGCTGCTAATAAGAAATGGAGGCAGGGCCCATGAGAGGGTGGGAGAACTGGGGATAATTCTCAAGGCCCTGGGCTTGGTGCCTGGTGCCAAAGAGGGGGCCAGGCCACCCGGCATGTTATTGTACACAGCGGCATAAGGGACCCAGAGTTTGAGCTTTTCCTGGGGCTTGGAATTCCTCATGTAGCCTGAATGGAGGCATGCATAACAGTGTGAACTCACCAGAATGTCAACTGGAGACATAGCATGCCAGTAACAGAACTGAAATACTAGGAACGGTTTTGTCTTTACAGTTAGGTAGATAGAGATATGAACTGGCATGTCACACCAAGAATGTGATAATTCCTTCTTTTCCCTTGGGAGCTACAGTAGAAGTGTTATATGTGATTTCAGCTAATCATCACACAGAACCACTGTGTCTTCTGTCCAGTGTACAGTGAGCTATCAAGTTCAAGTTCAAGTTTATTGCAGGAAAGACTCCATAGAGCAAGCTCATTCACAAGGAGGTCCTGAGGCACATACACATACAGTTCGCAATTACATAGACAGGAGATATAAAATGTAGAACAACAAAGAAAAAATATATAATACAAGAGGTATACACAATAGAAGTCCTTATGCTATATATGCAGTATATTCCAGCTTTAACCTTGCCCTAAGTTATGCAACACATTTCAGCTTAATAAGTAGAGGGCCAGTTGGTACCCAGGAAGTTGATCATGCGTTGGGGGCCTAGTAGCACCTACATATGTCTTTTAATTTGGAGATAGCTAGTGTTTTGTAGGAGTTAATTGATACGATGCTGGTTAGCTTCAGCATGGCTTGTAGTTGGTTCCAGATGTTTGGGAGGATGTATGAGACAGCTCTTTGGCCAGCTGTGGTACATGTCCTGGGAACAACTAGTAGGATAAGGTCAGATTTCCTTAGGGAGTAGGCGCTATGCGAGATGTGTGTGAGACACATTAAATAGACAGCCAGTTTGTGGAGTAGTAATTTGAGGGTCCAAATGCCAGCATGCAGGAGGCGTCTGGTGGCAAGAGAGGTCGACCCAACTGCTGCATAAAGATCACAATGGTGGATCCTGTACGCAGAGTTAGTAATGAAGTGAAGACCACAGTGATAGAGTACGTCCAGTTTAGATAGGCTCAAGGTTGGGGAGGAGATAAAGATAATGTCTCCGTAGTCAAGCAAGGGAAGGAATGTTACTTGGACAAGTCTTTTGCGGGTTGCAAGAGAAAAGAGGGTCCTATTTCTAAGGAAGAAACCCAAGCATGCTTTAAGCCTCTTTGATAGATCCTCAATGTGGTCATTGAAGGAAAGCTTGTTGTCTATCCACATATCCACATACCTATCATGCAGGAACATTAGGCATAGAATGTTCCATTTCAAAGCCAGGGGAGGGCAGTTTCATTTCAGTTTTGAAAAAAAAAATACTTTAACAGTTATAAATCACTCTAGCTAACTAGACTGATTTATAATAAGTTAATAAGGCCTCTACTCAATTCCTCTTATGATATGAGTCTTCTCTCATGAGGTTTGGGCAGCTAGAACTGTTCAGCTTTGCTTTGTGGTGCTTTCAGCTGAACCTCACACTCAAAGTCTCCTGTATTATAAGAGATACCCCATGGAGGTCCTATTCACATTTGTCACTGATATAATGTCAGAAAATTAGCAATCAGCATTCTAGTGTCTCATACCCTATGTGCTGACATTGTCTCATGCAGCAAAGTTAAAGAGGAGCATTCCATTTCACAGGTGGTAGGGGAGGAAAAATCGCATGTACTATACAGTCAGAACTATATACTCAGATATTAGAATGGATAGAAGGCATTGGTACATAGTATTCATCTCCCCTAATGGGGTTAATTGTCTCAGTGTTTACTGAAGAGTTAGTTATCCAAATTATTTTTATAAATATGGAAGGTCAGGACCTCTACAACCTCTACGGGTAGTGAATTCCAGGTTGGGATAATCCTTTGAGTAAAAAAATTACTCTTTGGCCTTTTCTTAGGAAAGGTCAGCCTTAGTTGTCTCCCATGACTCCTCAAGGAAAAATCCCTTTCCATTTGCTTAAAATTGTGGCTGACCATCAGCTCCTCATCCCTACTGATCCTATACATTAGTAATATATCACCTCTAGTTCGTCTTTGTTCTAATGGGTAGAGGTTTAACTTCCTTAACCAGCTGTCGTAAGATTCACTTTCTAGACCCCAAATCAGTTTTGTGATTCTCCTTTGTATCCCTTCCAGGTTGTTGATGTCTCTTTTCAAATATGGGTTCCACAGCGGACTGCAGTAGTCCAAGTGCGGTCGAATAATTGATCTGTAGAGGGGCATAATACATGCTCTATGCCTTGATGTGAAAGTCCTTCTTATGCAGCCTATCAACCTGTTTGCCTTCTTGACAACCTCTGAACAGTGATTGCTAAAAAAGAAACCATCACTAACTACAATGCCCAAATCTTTTTCTCTGTTGGCTACCTCTATTCTGGTGTTATTAATAGTGTACTCCCTACATGCATTCTTATGTCCGAAGTGTAAGACGACACACTTATCTATGTTAAGTTCCATGCCATTACTATCTGCCCAGTCCTGTAACTTGTCCAGATCTTGCTGTAAGGTTGTTGGATTGCTGTTATCATCAACAATAGAAAATATTTTAGTGTCGTCGGCAAATATTATTAAATTGCCATTTATCTCTTTACCCATGTCTGATATGAACAATGAGAACAAAGCTGGCCCCAACACGAAGCCCTGAGGGACCCTACTAGTAACTATCCCTCCCTTAGAGAAATGCCCTCTAATCCTAACATTCTGTATTGTATCTTCCAGCCAGTTGGCAACCCCTCTAGTGACGTTTACATCTATTCCAAACTGCACCAATTGTTAATTAATATGTGGTGAGGAACCCTCTCAAATGCTTTTGTATAGTCCAGATGTATCACGTCGACTGACTTATTATCTAGCAACTGACTGATGTTTTCATAGAATATCAGAGTATTAGTTAGACATGATCTGTTTTTTTTAAATCATGCTGTGATTTATCCTGGAATCTAAGCACCAATGGGTCACTATGTAATCTGTCCCTGATTATTGATTCCATGGTTCTACCCAATATTGAGGTTAGACTTATTTTACTCATCATGGACGTATCACCCGTTTTGTAAACTGGGACCACTATGGCATTTTTCCAGTCAGTCAGAATATCCCCAGTGTTCAGGGATAGATTAAAGAGTTTATAGAGCGGATCTACCAGCCATGTGCTGACTTCTTTCAAAAGTCTGGGATTAAGATTTTCAGGCCTTGCCGATTTGGAAGTATCAATGTTATATAATTTGTTATAGATTGTAGAACATAGGGGGATTGATTTGCTCAGCATTAAATAACCCTAGTAACATGAGTGATTCATAATAAGCTTGTACATGCTTTGCGATATGTCTTTTATGTTATAAGAGCACTGTGCCACAAACTTTGGGCTGGCAGAAGTATTCAGTTTTGTTTAGCAGTCCTGTCTCCTTAACTGTATAATATGTCATTCTTATACCTAAAGAGACACATCTCAAAGCAAATATGTAAGCAACAAGATGTGACAGGGTGTGCATTGTGGTGATATAATCATTTATCTCAGGTGGGTTGTTAGACATGAGGTGCAGCTGAGTACCGTTAAATGCACCTGAGGAGTGCAGTTGTATCATCATAATAGCACACTGGAGTGCCTTACTGCACTTATAAAATTGAATGTAAATATTTGACTTACTATGGATAAAAATTAGAAGACATTATTTAAAAACATTAAAAATTAGGATCTTTTCTTTGAAATACTGTATGCTTCCATTTTAACTTCAAAGACAAAATATAGTCCACATTCTGGAAACAGTGGAGGATAGCTAAAAAACAGACAATGAAAACCATGTGTGAAACACTTTTGTATTAAAATAAAGTGTTGCCTTATTTGCATTTAAAACCAGTAGTTATTTTAATGGAAATGTGTTCCAAAGCATTGTAGCCAGCAAGCTGATTTTTTTTTGGGGGAGGGGGCCGAAGTGGTGTAGATTTCTCCTGAAAACACCCATATATGATTCAAATGTATGTGCTTTTATGATGTTCAAGGATTTATTTACGCAGGTTGGGTCTGTCTCTGTAACTGCATTTACCACTTTGCTCTTTTGTTTAGACAGTATTGTTGCTTCCTTTCCTACTCCTGTTTCTTCTTTTCTGTCTTGTCTCACATTCAACAGAGGGAATGTTTACCATGGCATACAAGAATTCCAAGTTCTGCACAATTCCATTGGTAGAACGTTCCCTTTCTTAAAATGCTGTATACACACACAAACACACACACACACACGCCTCATGTGGAGCCAATGCATCAATGTCATCTCTGGCAGGGTAAGCAGCAGAGATCTGCCTAGTAAGCAGCTAAAGTTAGGAAGATTTTTCATTGTCAAAAAAGAACATTAGTAATTAAAACTATGAGCAATTCTCCCATTTTTAATTAGTTTATGTGTGCAAGAAGAGTGTAATAGTCAGAGAAATGGCATTTAATTATTTAATTTTTTAATTTAAGGTAGTTTTATTTTTAGGGCCTAGTTGAAGGTTTTTAGTAAGTAAAAGTGACAGCTATGTTTATAATGGAAGATCAGTCCTTGGTGTAGGGGGATTGATTTGCTCATTGTGTGATGTGGCTGCAAACAAATCTGGACAGGTTTATGACCAGGATGACCATGAATTACTAATCACTGTACAATGGGGTCCGAGAATGCTGAAATCTGATAGGCTGACAGGCACCTTTTAGCCATGGTAAATCCTGGCATAACCCATGGAAAAAGGTACCAGTCAGCTGCATCTGCAAGCCCACTCTCTGAAATTCCTCTGAGCCCTAGAACATGAAAATGGAAACCTGCCATGTTGAATCCCTGCTAAACTGTGGTCTCTGACAACTGCGGCTGTGTAACTCTTAAAATACCAACAACATTCAGCTTGACATACAATATGTTCCCAAAAGAGTCGAGCAACCAACATGTGAGCCAACAGTGTTTCACAGCTTGTTCCCTGTAAACATCCAAACTGTACCCACCTCATGTCTCACTCACTATCCACTCTACTCCACTCCACTCCATGCCACTACCTCTGGCTCTCCACTCCATTCCCAGTCTGTCTCTTGGATGCACTCCCACTCCCTCTCTCTGTTTCCCATTACTTCTAATTTAAAAAAAAAACTCTGCAAATTAAAAAAAAGAAAAAGAAATTCCCCTCTGAGTCACACTGAACTGTGTCCTAACTGCAAGCCTGAACCCAGAAGCACACGCTTTGCAACAGTAGCCCATTAGCTCTCATACCACACACTGACAGCTGCTTGTTACTCGCAGGCTGTCTCTATAAGAAAAATAAATATCCCACAACTCGCAGGCTGTCTGTTCAAGAAAAAAAAAAAACTCATCAGAGCATATAACTGTCTGTATGTGGGTCTGCATTAGGGTGCCTGCGCAGCAACATCACAGCCATAGCAACAGCCCTAGCAACCCAGGGCTATTTTTTCTGGCACAGTAACAAATACAATAAAAATAAATTAAAATGCAAAAAAAAAATTTTTTATTTTTTTCTTTCTCAAAAAGAGAGGAACATTGTGTAATTGCAATAAACCACTCCAGGGTGTGGGTTATGCTGGAATTTACCCACTGCTGGTGTGGTTTACTCACTCGGCCTGCGATCTCATGACCAAACCCCATCAGGGTCTGGTAAATCCCAACATAAGCCACCCTCTGTCATGGTTTATTGCTTAAATGAGGTATGACCAGTGGTTACATTAATTGTATGTTAATTACACCCTGGTGGTGTAATGTGGCATGAGGCACAGCCAAGTGCCACATGCCTGTAGGGTGTAATTAACATATGATTAATGTAACCCCTGGTCATACCTTATTGTTTAATAGCTCATGGTCATCCTGGTTCGCTAGGGTATGATTAACATATGATTAATTTAACCGCTGGGAGTACAGTATTGCTATTTTAACAATGTGTTTAAATTTGTATTATTTTACTTTTTTATTTTATTTTCCTAAATTACCTTGTTTTTGCAGCAAAATAGCCCATCCACCATCTGCTATTCTAAAGAGAATACTGGCTGGCCATCTTGTTCCAAGCATGGAGCTGAGTGTTCCCAGTCAGTACCTGTATGTCTTGGCATTCACAGAATGTACAGTTACTAGGAAGGATGCTAAGGGCTACAGGTGCTAAGTGCTTCACCTCAGATCCCAAACAAAAAAGCCTTTATGTTCCCCTGCTCTGCATCTCTCTTTGTATTCTGGGAAAGATTAAATTACACTAATTATAGGGGGCAAAACAAAACAGAAAACTACATTTACAACAAGGCAGGCAGAATGATACTGTATGTCTAAAATCAGCTGAGTGATCACTCCTATTTAATGTGCATGGCCAAGTTCCGGGTTCAGTTCACCAGCACCAACACCATGTAGTGAGAGACTTACATTGGAAGCCAGATTGACCCACTACTAGCTGTAGAATCCCTCTTCTCTTTCATCAGTTGCCAGTTTCTCCTTCATACACTAACTCTATCTTCAACACTTGATGTCTGCTTGGCATAGCTGAGTTGCCATTCTGACTCTGTAGACAACAGGAAATGAGAGAGACTTACATTGGAAGCCTGTCCATGCTGCGAGATCTAGGAGCCTTCTTTTCTTTAGTTACCAGATAGCTAATTAAGGAAATAAATATAGTACAGTACCGATGTATTCAGTCTTTGCTGTTACAATCGGTTACAAGGGGTTACAATTGGCAAAGGAGAATCTTGTTTACATGAAAACAGTTTAGGAATCATTTGCCAAGCAGGGACTTCAAAATAAAATAAATGTGAAAATACCTAGGTTCTAAAGTATGATTAAAGAGCTCTGTGTATCATTGTTTTGACCTTGGCAGCACCATTGCTTAAAATTTGCTAAAGAGATTGTTAAGCTTGTGTCAATTACTTTCAAATCAAGCTGGGACTCGACCACACTTTTGTAAGTTGGAACACTAATGGCAGTCAGTAGAAACTAATGGGAATGCTAATGGGACATTCAACCTTCCATCAAGGACTTAATTTGGTGGATCTTTGTGCAAGTGATAAGGCTGTACAAGTATAGTAATTAAAGATTAATGCAAGTTATGGGTGCTGCTCTTGGCCCGATCAAATTTCAGAAATGAAACCTACATTGCTACAATGCTGTATTAATGCACAGTCACCTGACTGGTTTTATGCAATTAAGTTTCTTCATTTTTTGTAAGCATTCTGACTGTTTTCCCTTACAGAAATATAAGTGTGCTGCGTACATGCACAATGCATGCCACATACTTAATTGCGCAATTTTTGCATGCAGTTAGCATACACAAAGTGAACCTATGCAAACCTGGTCTAAAAAGCACATCTGGTTTGCATGCTGCAAGCTTGATATGTGTGCAGCAGGTAAGCTGGTGAGAACATCTAAAAATCACATCAGATTTGCGTGTTGCATGCTTGACATAAGTGCAACAGTTAAGCTGGTGTGAACATCATTTAAAAATCACATCAGGTTCACATGTTGCATGCTTGCCATGTATGCAGCAACTAAGCTGGTGTAAAATCACATCTAAAAAAACACATCCGTTTCTATTTCTCACACTACTGCTAGCAATTAGAGCCATTAAATACTATTTCCATTGATTTCCAATTACAATTAGGCAAACTCATTAATTCTGACCATTAAATCCTTTTGCAAATTGTTTAATGGCTTTTGATTTTTGTTATTAAATTGCATTAATTTGTAAAGTATTGTTTGCTTACTGCATTAAATGCCTATGATATAGTCAGTCAACACCCACTCCCCATTCCAGATGTGCAAAGAGGGGTCTCTGTGGTGTGAAGCCTGTCCTTTTTGTTTTGGGCTATGCAAACCCTTATGCATATTTAGTGCTACTTATGTGTTTCTCCATGACTGTTACAGCTCACTTACTTTCCCTTTGTCGTTCTGTAAGGAGCATATGCACTAAGGCCATGCTCAGCATTCTTTTTGCTGAATAAGACCTTGGAAGCATGCACTATACATCACTTTTTGTCACTGAAATGAGGGACATGGGCACTCAAAATGAGGGGCAATGAGGGACACTAACCCTCACAATTATCGGGACACATCCAGAAACATGGAGATAAAGTTACTCAGAACACAGTGACAACCATTGTATTTACTTGTACAGATATTAACACCTGAGAATGAATTTCTACCATAAAGCAGGGTGCCATTTAAGTAGGGTAGGGGGCGAGTTGCCTCCTGCATTTGTGCCTAAGGTTGTTCTTATGTAGCAATAATGGCATTAAATTTGGATTTAATCTTTGCACAATTAGTGCCCCCTAGCCTTTGTGCATTCATGCTGTGGGTGGGCTCTTGACTCAACTGTGTCTGTACTGTGTTGTCAACTATCTCCACCTATTAGCAGTAGTGCCATCACACGTGATGTGGAGGAGCTCCAACCAAGCAAGGGCATGTGAGTCATGTGAATGCAACACTGTCTTTCTTACCAGAGAGTAGACAGTCTACACACTACAGCTTGGAGGAATCAGTGAGCACCGAGCTGCCTATAGCAGTGTTGCAGTCACATATTTTTGTTGGTCTACTCTTAGTGAGTCTCCTTCTCCCTTGGTGGCTTGAAGGGCAGAGAGGAGCTAGAAACTAGCTCAATGATTAGACTATCTACGAACATTACTAGGCTCGCCTCACAATAAAAACAGCATGGGATGCAGCGACAGCAAGCTAGGCCTTGTACCATTGGCAATAGCAGTGCAGGCAGCCTTCACAAGCCTTGATCAGTGTAATGTGTGGTAGCAGCCAAGCAAGAAGCAAGCAATACAGGTTGGATGGGTTCGATTGGTGAGGTGACTTGGTTGCGGACCACTGTGGGGACCTGGGACATTTGGTTCCAGCATCCAGCTTCTGGCAGAAGGACAGAGGAGGAGCAGACTGAAAACTGTGCTGGTGGCACACTGTGCTAGGCATAGGTTCCAGCCAGATGGACGGGTAAGTAAAAATAAATATTTTTTATAGGGGGATGAGGGACGGAGGAAAGACTGAAATATTAATGTGCTTTTCATGTTTTTGCATCTTTGGGAGGCTTCAAACTCATATGGGACAGATATTGAATGGAATGGAGTCAAGGAGAGATCAGGGCAAAGGTTGTTTTTTGGGGGTCAGAACTTTAGCCAGGAAAAATGGTTATAACTGTGTGGATTTAAACCCAGATCTGATGCACTGCTCCATGGTATAGACAGATGAATCTTATGCATTTGAATTTTTCCTGATTTGCATACCAATTTTCTGTCACAACAAATAAGTTTTACTTTTTAGATACATCCCAGATGTTCCATAGCTTGTCTTCTTGGGGTTAACTGGCACTTGGCCTCCACTTGTTGTTGGCTTCCCCCCACCATTGAAATCTGAAATGGCACCCCTGCCATAAAGTCTAAATTTACAGGACATTCTCTGTGTGAGCAGCATGTTTTCCATGAGGGATGGATTAGGATTAGAGCAGTTTTTAGGGATTAATTGAGGGCTATCCCTTGCAACCAGGGACAGTTAAGTGGTATGGTATGCACAGGTATTGGAGCCCACTATAGTCAGGCTTATGCCTCCCCAGGTAGCTGATCTCCGCATCCCCATGCTCAGGCACACTATGGCATAGGGCAAGGGAGAGTGCAAGGGTGTGCCCCATTTAAATGAATGGGGTATTTTATTTTTTATTACTATTTTATGCATTATGATGGTGAGTCACAGAATAATGAAAGCCACCACTTGATTAACAAGGGCCTTATTAGTACAACAGTGGTCTTCATTAATCTCCAACTTGCTATCATACAATAGCAGCCACAGACACTGCCAGCTATTTCCCAAAATTTCTGTGATATTTCCAGATGTATCTAATGCTTTCTCCATTTCTACAGTAGGAGCAGCAGAGGCAAACTCTTTAGAAATGTTGCGAAATATCTGGAAATAGCTGGAAATGTCTGTGGCTACTACTGTAATGTATAAAATATTAATAAAAAATAACTCCATTCATTTCAAAGGGGTACATTGCATTACTCTGTCCCATGGACATCATCTCTTAAAGACTCCTGCCTCTGGATCCCTTGTACTCAGACAAGAGACTCTCAACTTACACCTAAACTTGGTGGGTTGTCTGTAACAGAGTGGCCCTGCCTGTTACAGAGTGTGTGTGTATGAGGGGAGGGAACTGGCCATATGGGTGGGTGCCAAGTTATTGCTACTTTTGAGTTTGCCCCTTAAAGTCTGTTTGCATGGAAGCATTCAAAACTATGGCGAAAAAATAGTTGATATACAGGCCAGACAGAAATGATTAAATAGTTCTGCAAGTAAGTGTGTGTATTGGCAGGATGGGAAGAACCACATGTGTTTCCGATGGTATATGTGCAACAGTTCAGCAGATATATTATATATTCCTAATATTCAGTCTCCTGACCTACACTACACTGAGGTGAGGGAGACGAATGTCTAATCTAGATGGGGATTGTGTTACCCACCCCTTAACTAATATAACCAACTCCAAGGGAGTGGACCTGGAGTTGGTAGAAAAGTTAGGAAGGGTGCAAAAAGAAAAGTTTGCTAAATGTTCTCCTACCGGGAACAGAGCCCCATCCTGAAAAGCCTGCTGGCCGAGCTGCAGCAACATTAGTGCTCCATGCCTTGGAGCAGCTCAGCCTGCACCTCACTCTGCCACCCTCAAAAGTTACGCCAGGCAGAAACATGGCTGGCAGCATAGCCTAGAGGTTAGAGGAAAAAGGTGTGAACAAGCGTGATACATCCAGCAGACCAGACCTGAGTTTGATTCTCACAACCTCCACTTGCATACTGTGTTACTCTGAACAAGTCACTTAATCACCCAGTGCTCCCATGTCACCCCTGAAAACAGGCACTTGTGCCTAGTGGGCCTTACCCAGTTACCAAAGACTAAAATTAAAAAATAAAAAAAATGTTCCATGGACGTAACCTAGCATTTCACCAGATGAAATGCAGTTTCACTTATGGGCAGAAATGTCAGGGACCCCTCATTTTGGGATACTGGAAGCTAGGTCCGTGAATGTCGGGACCCTCAAGCTTGGTATCCTTATAGGATACCAGTTCAGCTGTACAGCTGAGATGAGGGAGAACAAGAAAAGTAAAATGTATACAGTGGCTATAAGGGTGCCATATCGTGCAGATGTGTGCAGATTTGAAATTATAAGTGAGTCATATATGCGTAGGCAGTATAGTGTAGTGGTTAAGGGCACCGAACTGCAAACCTGGAGATCTGAAGGCCTGGGTTTGAATCTTATCAACCCCCACTTTTATACTGTGTGATCCTGAGCAAGTCACTTGACTTTTATGTGTGCTGTTATCAGTGACCACTTGCTTTTTGCATGTATGCCACATGCATGCAATCAATTCCAATTTAACATAAAAAGCATGCTTGCCACACCTGCTTGCTATACACATGCTGCATGCATGCAATTGGTTCCAATTTAACATAAAAATCATGCTTGTAGCATGCATGTTACAAGGGTAGTTTTATGTACGCAGCATGCAAGCATGTCATATAATTATTTCTGTAAGGGTTGGTAGGTGCTTTTCTGTGTTAAACAATTGAGTCTATATATTATGCCTAATACATTATAGTACATCATAGTAGTCATTTTCAGTCTTTCCCCACCGCCAGTCTCCATCCCCTCCCCACTACCCCCTTCTCTCCTTACCGCTCTATCTTGGATACAGGACAGCTTATTGATTTCACCTCTCTTATTTGCTTCTTCAGCCGATGTTATGCCAGACCACAGACACCTAGCTATGAATTGGGTCATGATGGCACAACCTGTGCTGCCCTTCCACACCACCTCAGAGCTCTATGGAAAGTCCCCAGGTACTACTCCAGTGCACACCGGCTTTGGCATGCGGTGTCACTTTGTAATGCCGTATTGGTATTGCCCTTCCACCATTCTGCCCATAGGCAGCATGCCCAAATTAATTTTGCTCCTGACCAGAAACTTTCCCTACCTCTACCTCTAGTTGGACTGGTCTGCCCTCCCTTGGATTGTAGGTTGGCTCTGACCTAGCTAATCCCCCTCTATCCTTAGCTTAGCTGCTCCCTTAGTATGCATGTTATTTAGTCCCTCCTCATGCCATCTGCTTCAATAATCTGTACTGTGACTTCAATATGTGGTTGTGTTTTTCCTCACAGGGCAGTGTATAGAAACCCACTCAGCTACTAACACTCTGTTTCTTCTCTGTTGATTGATTTTCTTTTTCCACAATCGTTAACAGGGCTCCGTGCTCTCCTGACATTCAGGAACCATAAAACCAATCCCTTGTCCCTTAATTTCCCTGCTGCTCTTCTCCTCAACTGGTCTCCCTCCTTTTCCTCAAGTAGTCAATTATATTGCTTCAAAAGCCAGCTACTCCCTTTACAGCTTCACTTCCTGCCTGATAAAGGTGTACACATTATTGTGGGTACCCGCACCTCCATGGCCCACTTACTTTCCAACTAGGTGTTAGTCTGCTAATTCCAGTGGCTTCTCAGTGCACATACGTTGAAGCCCACCAGGATGAAGCACAGCACTGCACAGTTCTGCAGTAGAGTTACTGCAGCAAACAATACAATTTAAATGGGAGTTAATCCTTTTTGTCATGCAGTAAGCCTGTGACACTGCTTCATCCTGCAGGCTTCACTGTAGTTTCCTTTCCTTGCCACAAGTTCTATAGTCAGTTTGCCTCAATGGTCACATACCTAAAGGGCATGATTAGGAACAGCTACGAATAGCTGCAGTTTCTCTGGCCCACCTTGCTACCGCTCCCCACTTACCACCCCTTGCTAGAACCCTCCTATCTCCATTCTTTCCAACATGGCTCTTCTAGGAGTTTCATTAGCCTCTATGCACATTATTTTATTTCTTGGCTGTGATCTCCTGGTTGCTAGCATCCCAGTCTGCACTCATGTCTATTATCTTGAAGGCCCCTACCTGATTCTTGACAAACTTTTGGACCCCAGACATACTGCCTATCTATTATTACATTATATGGCCTCTAAAATGGCACCTGCTGCATATTAGTTGTGGATTTTAGACAACTCTATATAAGGGTCTATGCATGAAAAAGGGCTACCAAAGTTTGACATTAGTGTCATTTTTAAACTCTATAATTTAATGATTATTATAAGCATTTCTTAATGCTTTGACTCACCTTATAAAAATGTAGTGTGGTGTAGGATAACTCCAATTTCGGGATTTGAGAAGAAGCCTCCACAAAGTTGCATGTGTAACAGGGGACATAAAAGCAGGACTGCATGTGTAACAGGGGACATAAAAGCAGGGTTACATGTGTAACAGGGGACATAAAAGCAGGACTGCATGTGTAACAGGGAACATAAAAGCAGGGCTGCACGTGTAACTGGGGACATTAAAGCAAGGTTGCACATGTGACAGGGAACATTAAAGCACCACAGGTGCACCACTACCTGTCTGCACACAACATGGAGGCATGCCACCACCCATCTGTAGACAACATGGAGGTATGTCACCACCCATCTGCAGACAGTATAGAGGCATGCAGCTAAATACCTGATGGAATCTTTAATGAAGTTCATCATTAAAGTATGCATTCTAATCAGGGCATCTTCAGTCCATATTACCAGAATAATGCACTGTCCATGTAAACTGAACACAGACAACACCCACAGAAAACAGCATAGTTGGTTTTCACAGCAAGTTGTTTTTTGTTTTTTGCTAGGCAAAGTTGTGTAAACCCACCACACATGTATGATATGGCTGACCTATATGGCTCAGAGAATAATGTTTCTAATTAGGGCACCACAACAAGCAGCACAGGAGAGTGTTTTTAACATTAAGCTCCACCCTCCAAAACAGTGACCATATGGTTTTGTGCTATGATTAATCAGGAGCTGTGGTTGCCCTGCGATGCAACCAGAAAATCCACAAAGGTACAATAATAAACTCTTTAAATGTGCAAAGAATAGAATACTGCAGGCAGCGCCAGACAAGTTAGCTAATGCAGCAGCATCACCCAAACACCATCTGAATCACAGCACACAAACCAGCCACCCCACCAACATTAGTTGTTACCTACTTAGGCGTACAACTCAGTTGTACATGAACAGGTAATTGTGTAATGGTGTAGCAAATACATGTGTAATATGCATAACTGTTTGTTTTTTGGGGGGGTGGGAGTTGTGGACATAGTTACACCCAAAATGGGTTTTGCCAAGATCACCAGCCCAGTATAAGCTACATGTTTGAATACAAAAAGTGCATATCTGAGGTTGTTTGGTGATTTTGATTTTAAACCAGAATGGCAGGTAGGATGGTGTCCAAGCTAAAAAAAATGAAATAAGCAAATTCATTTTGTTCATGTTTTTGTTTTCAAATACCAAAATCGTAATCTAATGTTCAAACAATCACAACTTTACTAACAAAGCTGTTCAAATTACTAAATCACTTTTAAGTGAAGACAAAAAGGAGAAAACAATAAATGCAATACGATACATGCATCATCCCATCTACCAAAAAAAAAAAAGTAAAATACTGAACCAAGACATCCACAGGTCTGCCAACAAAATGGCAGCAAGCATACACCCATCTGTAACAAAAAGCAAGCCATGCATGTACACAGTTGCAGACGAAATGAAGGTATGCAGCCATCTGTCTGTAAACAAAATGGAGGCATGCAGCCACCCTCTGCAAATCAAAATGGTGGCAATCATACACAAATCTGCAAACAAAATTGGGGCATGCATCCACCCATCTGCAAATCAAAATGGAGGCAATCATATACAAATTTAAAAACAAAATGAAGGCACACATCCACCCCTTTAAAAACAAAATGAAAGGAAGCATACACCCACCTGCAAGCAAAATGGAGGTATGCATCTAGCCATCTGCAAACAAAATGGAAGCATGCTTCTAGATGTCTGCAGACCAAAAATGGAGACACACCGCAAAACATACCACAGGGACCCAGTCAAAATTGGTCACCAGACCTGATACGCACAGACCAAATAGTGCACCAACCCCGGCAAAATAAATAAATGAATAATTGGTGACCACATGGTTTGGTAACCAGATTGACAAAAAATGCTGTGGGTGCCCTGTGATGCACAGTGACAAAACAGAAGTGGTGCACCCCACTAATAAACCAGTGACAAACACATTATGCAATGCAATAGCCCATCACAACCAATGTCAAGATTGTGCCAGGCAAACCTACCACTTCACCTAAATTTGTGGTTGCCACCAGCCCAGTGGCATGGAGGGCTGAGGTACTGTGCTTTACCTACTACCATACCACGCAGGCAACCAGTCAGCGTGCCATAGGTGAAGTGTGCACTGAATGGCCATTGTCAACATCGCACGCTCTACCCAGGGGGAAACACAGGACAAGGAAAAATGAGGTTCCAGATCAAGCAGAACGATGACAGCCACCCGCTGCAGGCCCAGTTCTGAATGGCACCCCACAGAATCTGAATCCTAATCAAGGTGAGTTTAAGCAAGGGGGAGCGTTCCTCACCACCCTGCCACAGAGGCTAAACTGTGGGGGAAGAAGAGGTTAGCTGCCTGATGTCGGGGTGTGAGACTGGGTGGGAGGCTGAAAGATAGATGGCAACAGGTGGGGACCCAAAGTAGAATCAAATAAGGTAAAAAGAATAACATTTGTGGTTGCCTAATTTGGCCACACCAAACTAACATGCACATCTGATCAAGCCACACCTCTCAGCTGTACCGCATCATGAGGAACAGTTCCTCATTTTATTCACAAAAGCCCCTTGTTACATATTGAGAGGGTTTGTCCAATGTTCAACAACATTATAAAGCAAAAATGCATAGCAGTTCATATGAAAACTGTATTATTTATTTAACTGCAAACTTTGTGAACATAGAGGCACACATTTCAACAGTGGTCTGAGCTTCTGAGTAATAGATTTGATGAAGTGTTCCATATTCTAAGGGGCAGTGTTTCACATTTGGGGATGTACTGAGGTACAGTGCTCATACAACTCTTTGGTAGGAAGAAGTGCACATTCAGGAGTGTTGGTGGGTTGTACTGCAGTGCCCAGGTAAATACAGAAAATATGTATTTTTTTAAATACCAAACACCACAATAAATATCAGACACTGCACTCCCCAAGAAAAACAATCATTGTAACAGCAGTATGTAAAATACCATCCCAAAATATGAAAAGCACATTTAAAACAGAGCACTGAAACCAAAAACCAAAATAAATATCAGTATCCCAAAAATAAAGAGCCAAGGATTAGATACAGGTACCAAACCCTCCCCAATAACCAAATAATGCAGTGTGCTAATCCCAGACACGCCCCAATCCCAATCCCATCCCTCCCCAAAATTGACTGTAACAGCAGCATGTAAAATACAGCCCCAACATAAAAAGAGCATTTAAAAAGCATAGTGTAGTAACTTAGAAAGTTTATCTATGCAACCTCCTTATCGACTCCTTCAAGAAGACCTCATGGTGAACAGGGACATAAAGAAGTTTAATGTCCCAAATTCACATTTTAATTCAAATGGCACCCCTTACACCAAATCATAAAGGCAAAAAGGGAAATCCAGTGTGTGGGTCCATCTGCACTATTAATGAACCTCACCCCCAATGGCTCGCTTACATTATCAAAACTAGTGAAAAAAAATGACAGTATTTTTGGCAGCAGGCATGATGGTATTTACCTGCTGCAGTGTGGATAGTGATGTAACGAGGGTCACACAGGAGGACAAGAGCTCTTCAGGACAAGACAGTCAATCACAGGAAAGGCCTAGAAATTGCAAGGAACTGTCTCTAAATTCCCCATGGCCTGCCCCAATCTCACGCTGATAAAGTGCCCAAATGTTTCTAAGTGGCTCCCTGGACCCCTACTGTCACACGTGAACATCCAGTGGTAGGGGACAGGAAAGGATCAGGTGAGCAAAGGGGGCAGCTTGTGATCATGCTGTGTACTTAAAGAAACAGGGCAATGCACTGTAGTACCCTAAACACATACAGCAAGTAACCCGGGGACAAAATGACAACACAAATAGCATCAAAGTGCAGATTATTACAAAAGTTAGGAAGTAACACAAGGGGACATTAATGGTCACACGCAAGACCACATTTTTAGGGCCCCTGGAAGTGGGTGGGAATCAAGGTAGCACAATAAGGAAGTGTGATAAATGAGAGCAGGACACGGAATTAGTTAGAAAAAAATTTTTATTGCCAGAAAAGTCTAGTTAAATGACACTTAGAGACTATTTCACACACTTGGGTAGCCATGTCACAAATTAGTACACAAATGTGCATGTATTTTGACTAATGAAAGTGCATTTTTAAATATGGAATCATCTGAATCCATTAATGTTATCTTATGTATCTCCCACATAGGTTACTTAAAAGCCCATATCAATGACTGTATTATATTCAAAATCCTGCATATGTACTGCATTACAAAATTAAGGATCCATTGGTAACCCCTTTTATGCACAGAGCCATAACATAAGACCACTACCCCTGACATTTACCCCTGGCCTCTCACATTTACTAACCTGTTACTATCAGGGGATGTTGCACCTGATCCAGGCCCCACTAACAGTACCCTGAGTAGTCTCCTCACCAATGACCAAGGGCTGGTCTTCCATTAAAGGATTAACAATAGTTCACATGAACATCAGTAGTCTCCATCCAACAGTTTTGATTTTGTTCTATTCTCTGTTTGCCTTCTCATGTTTTCTTTTCTGTTTGTATTATTATCTGTGCCATTTCTGAACATGGCCTGGGTCATGCCTGAAACGGTCCCTGGGATCAGTGCACCCACCAGGTTATCAAAGTCATAAATAAAAAAAATAAATAAAATAAATTATTTGAACTTGAAGCCTGGGTTCTGCATTACTACCCCAATATCTTAGGCATTTCTGAAACCTGGCTTAAACCACATTCAGTCCTTTGAGACTGACATCCCAGGTTATACTGCCTTTAGGAAACACTGCCCCAAACAAAAGGGTGGTGGGGTCCCTCCTCTATGTACACTGTATCCTACCTGCAAGGAAATTGATCTGACAAATCTAAACAACTACCCAGGAGAATCACTATTTGTCTCCTTAACCCACAGTATGGTTAAAACCCTTTCCGTCAACTGTGCCAATCACCCTCCTAACAACACTGCTCAAGCCCTAGCCACTCTTACTACTAGCCTTACTGACCTGTCTCACAAGGAATTAATAATTTGCAGAGATTTTAATATAAATTGGCTTAGCCCTCACCAGAATAAACTCAAGTCCTCCATCGTGAATGCCAGTCTGGCTCAGCTAATAACTGACCCTATCAGACTAAACACTAAATCTGGAAATTGCACTCTTCTCTATTGGGTCCTTGCCTCGAGACCTGACAGAATCAGATCAGTTGAAATACTCTCAGGCTCCCTTCATGACCATTCAACAATATTTTGTATATAGAAAATAACTATCCCCAACCTCCACCAAGAAATATTATCAGTTAGGGACCTATCTGCTTTGACAAAACTGCCTTCTTTGAAAGTCTAAATGCAGTTAACTGGACTCCTGGAAGTGACCTCCCAGGTGTTGATCAAGCCATAGAGTACCTTATCAGCAGCTTTAATAGTGCAGTTACTAAACAAGTGCCCCTAAGAAAATACAGGTCAAAAAGTCTATGTGCCAAGTGGATCTCTAGTGACCACAGAAAAGAAATGAGGCTTCACGATAGGGCCTGAGAGAAGTTCAAGAAATCTGGCCTGCCCATGGATTGGCATACCTACAGGAATCTAAGAAGCAGTTTCAAAAATGGTCCTGGGAGTGGCAAAAGAAAATACCTTAAGTCACTGCAGGTCTCAAACTTGTCTAACCCCATGACCTTCTGGTCACAAATTAACCAAGCTACTAAAAGGGTGTCATGCTGTTTCTACTTGTGAAATGTACATTAATGGATGACTCTTCCTAGAACCCATGACTGTTGCATTTAGCTTCAATGACTTCTTCCCAGACCTAGATAGATATAAGGCCATATCCTATGACTCCTTGGCTTAGCACCTTGACTTTCTCTTTATCCTCCTGTCCTACTTTCTCAACCTAACTTTCACTTAAAATTGGCAGTGCTCCCATATCTACAGGGATTCCCGTATTTTGCGAAGTTTATATTGGAAAAGCGGGCTACAGGGAGGAAATCAGTATTTTCCTCAATCTCAGGGGATTGTTGCCGGTGCTACAGGGGGAACAGAGGTGCACTAAAGATGGCCATCCGAGACTCTCACAGAGAGCGAGAGTAAACTCTGATTGGTGCCTCCCAACCTCACACGCTGTGATCACGTGCCCCTGAGACTCCTGGGAGCTGTGTGATCATGTGCTGGGAGGCATCCCTGATATGCTACACATAGTAGAGCCACGCGTGCCCCTCATGGCTTGGACTGCCGAGACAGTGCCCCCGTTAGGCTAGCCACTGAGCCCCCCTACTATAAAAAAACAGATTGTGCCTTAGGTAACTGCGGGAAGTTTAAATTGGAGATCAGAGCAGCGAGTCGAGTCGAGTCGTGGAGAGACAGCATGATCCATCGTGGACATTATCATCCGGCAGCAAGCGAAGGAGGAAATATTCACTGCCGTGTATCCGGAGAGTCAGCGGGGACCAACTGGTTCTGATTCCAGCCGCAGCATCAGGAGAGCAGTAGAAGTTTGCCAGTGAGTTGTGGGCACAGCGGTAGCAGTCCGAACATCACACACCAACTCTTCTGAGGCAGAAAATACTGGTAATAATTGATCTGATGTCCCAGTGCACTTCAGTCTCATAGCCTAAAAACAGACAGTTTCTTTTCTTTAGGTACCATCTGCTTTTAACCATACACTATGTAAACCTGCCAGATTTGGCCAGAGCTTATTCATATACCTGACTATGGCAGTTTCCTTGGTCTAACACAGTGGCTAATTACAAAAGTGGTTCTGCATTAAAATTGGTTCTCTTAGCCTGGACTGAGTCATGCAATTGATGCTGTCCCTTCTTTATAGTATAACACTGATTCTTGGAAAAATGTTTGTAAAGTCTACATACTAAGCAACGACAGCAATAGGGTGAGTAACAAATGGAAGTCTGACAGAACTTCAATTAAAAAAACACCTCAATGATTGAGAAAATAAAAAATCGTGGGTCACAAAGATGATACTAGCCCAGAAATGTTGCAGCAGATGGCATTTATCGGCATATCTATTAGGGGTAAAACATCTACCAAATACTAATACAAAGAATGATGCTCCCATGGTGCACACTTGACAGGTGGAAAAACATAACGAAGGTGGTGTTGGTTACTTACTAGCCATGTGCATACAGGAAAACCTACAGGGATTTCATCAAGGTTTTACAGGGAAAATACAGGAAAAATGAGGGTCTGCTACAGGAAAATGCTTTGGCCGATCTGGGAGCACTGAATTGGTCACTAGAAGTGAAGTCATTAAACAAT
Organism: Neoceratodus forsteri; assembly: GCA_016271365.2. Taxonomy (NCBI): domain Eukaryota; kingdom Metazoa; phylum Chordata; order Ceratodontiformes; family Ceratodontidae; genus Neoceratodus; species Neoceratodus forsteri. Next base: position 914,773,175 of record CM057454.1, on the reverse strand, counting down.
TCAAGGGTCTAAGAGCTGATAGCTCCCCAGGATTTGATGGGCTAGAACCAAAATTCCTCAAAATAGCTACACCTGTTATTGCCAACCACCTTGTGCACCTTATCAATAAGTCACTTCTTTATGGGTCCATTCTGGGAAATGGAAAGTAGCACTTGTTATCTCAGTTCACAAAGAAGGGCATAAGGACTTAAAAATTACTGACCAATCTATGTACTTAGTATACTTGCAAAAATTCAGGAAAGACTGTTATTTGACCAACTTCAGGACTACCTTAACCATAACAACTCTTTATCACAAGTTTCCCTGAAGCTGGTGTGACCTGAATGGATGGAAAATAAGTTTTGTCAGTCTGAAACTGTTTTGAAGCCTCGTTTTATTGGATTATTGCTGGAATTGATGGAACCGATTGCTATCATCTATTAAATTGAAGTTCAGGTAGGAGACCAGCTGAGGGATTTGGCGGGGTGTTTTACTGGGGGTGGTCACTGTTGCTAGCTGGGTCTGCAGTGGGTGGTGCCGGTCTTGAGCCCGCTGAAGGACGGGCGTACATGGCTGGTCCCTCCTATGCCTCCTGGCAGGATCTGCTGGTGAATGTTTGCTAGGCTGGGGGCCATTACTGCAGTCCTGACTGAGTGCAGTGACTCTTCTAGAGGTGATTGTTTTCACCACCCTGCATGTGCTGGCCCCGATGTGGATAGCATTTCTGTATACGAGACTTTATTCAATATTGGAAGTTGTTTACATCTACAAACTCTTGGAGATATCACTTGGACCCTATGGTTCTATTTATTTTTATTGTTTGCTTATAACTCAAATGTTTGGTGATAGCAGAGTTTGGGATTAAAAGCTCTGGAATTATTGGCCTGGGGGTTGAGCTCACCTGGCTTATTCATTTAAACATTTAGAGTTATTTGTCTTTGGAGAAAGGTTGGACTATTTTACTGAGATTGAATTTGATTCCTATAATTCGGGAGCTGTGGGAGGACTTCTGAATATGAACTAATTGTGAACTGAAGTTCTATAGGATTTAAGTTTGAATTTATGTTTTATTTAAAAAAAATGTTTTTTTTGGGTGGGGTTTATACTGTTTTTGCTGTGTGTGAATTGAGTGGTGATTTGAGGGCAATTGTAGTGAGTGTTGTGGTTGTTTGGATCTTTTGTGAGGTTGTGTGAGAGGCTCCCCACTGAAGGTGTCTGTGTTAGTGTGGGTGGTACTGGAGGGAAATTATTTGACCATGTCTTTGAGGTTTGTAATTGCTGTATTTGAAATGCACTGGGAGGGTTTTAAGATGGTCAGGCATTATTCTCCCACCATGCTTAGGAATCTATGCCCTTTTGACTGTCCCCTATTATCAGTGGAGGTGTATAAGAAATTTTGAGCCTTGGGGACAGCCAGAGATCGATTTAAGGGGGTTCGGTCTGGGCATGGTGTGAGAATGGAGGAGATGGATGGATAGAGATCATAGGGACTAGGAGACACCCTGGGATGAAATAGGCTCAGGAAAGGGTTTTTTTCTGCCTGGTTCCCATACCCAAGGGCTCCACAATTTGTGGGAAGGCCCCAGGATCTTCCTCGAAGACCCATGTAACTCGGGCGGTATTGTGCAATGCCAGATTGATTCAGAACAAGATGGCCATTATACCTGATCTTGTTGGAACATCTGATCTGGCTTGCATCACGAGACCTGGCTGGATGAGAATGTAGGCCCTATTTTGGCATCTGCTGTTCCAGCTGGGTTCTCGGTGATACACCACCCAAGATTGGATCGTGAGGGTGGGGGGTGTAGCCATGATGTTTAAAATGGAACTGGGACTTGTGGATGTGTCAGTGGGATGCACTCGATCCTTTGAGTGCATCCTAGGTGCAGGTGTAGGGTTCAGCATACTCCTCATTTACTGTCCACCCGGTGATGGGGAAGAATTCCTGAAGGAGTTTGCGGACTTCATTGTTGAAGTGGCCTTGGAGTCACCCAGGTGGTTGATTCTGGGTTACTTTAATGCCTGGGTCGACGATGAACTCTTGCAATTTGGAAATAATCTCCAGCTTATGACCATGCTGGGCCTTACACAGGTGTTTACCTCTGCTACCTATATAAGGGGTCACTCTCTGGATCTTGTGTTCCTCCTTGGGATGGAGACCATGGATCTGGGGTGGAACCAGTTGCTTGGTCAGATCATCACACCATAAAGTTCAGTTTCAGAGCACCCCAAATAGATCTGCCCCCATGGAGATGGTCCAGTACCGCCCATTAAGGGGAGTTACTCCAGAGGGCCTATCAGCGGTGCTGGACCTATCGGGTTTATTGAGTGGATGCATGAGTCCAGGGGGTCTTGTACTGGCCTATAATAAAGCAGTGGGAGATGCTTTGGACTCAATTGCTCCTGTTTGTGTTCACCCACTCACTCTGCACCCAAGGACTCCTTGGTTTGATGAGTCCTTGAAGGAGCTGAGAAGACTGGATAGAAGTCTAGAGAGAGCTTGGTGGAAATCTGGCCTTGATACTGACAAGCTAAGATTGATGGAACATTATAAGGGCTATCAATCAGCAATCACCCATAAGATGGCAGAATTTCTGTCCGGGGAGATTGCTGCTGCAGAGAATCGACCAGATCAGCTCTACCGGACTGTGGACATAATGTGCAATCCAGTCTGTCTTCAGTCTGGAGGACACTTTTCACAAGTAAAGTGTGATGAGCTCACTCAATGTTTTGCTGATAAGATTGCCAGCATTAGGTCAGGTATCAGGCCAGCTCTCTCTATGAGGGATTGCGGAGATCAGTGGGAGGTAGCGAGCACCATTCTGCCTGGTCTGACTTCAGCCGGCTGGAATTCATGGACATTATGAGGATTGTCCAGACTTTGTGACCAACCAGTTGTAATTAGGATCTGGGCCCTACACCACTATTGGTAGGTTGTGTAGATGCTATCTGCCTGGTCCTTGCTGAAATTGTCTGAAATTCCTTGGAGAAGGGATCTTTCCTGATCCCTTAAGGAGGCAGTCATTCAACCACTCCTAAAAACTCCTCCTTGGATCCAGACTGTCTAGCAAACTACAGACCTGTCTTTAATCTACCCTTTGAGGGTAAGGTTATTGAGCAGATGGTTGCGTTGCAGCTGGATGACCATCTTACAACCCACAATGTCTATGATGCTCTCCAATCTGGGTTTAGGAAATGAAATAGCACTGAGACCACCCTTGTTCGGGTTTTAAATTATCTCCTAGTAGCGAGAGATTGAAAGGCTCATCCTATCTTAGTACTTCTTAATCTCTCGGCAGCATTTGGCACTGTAGACCATGTTGTGCTTTTGGAGTGCCTATGGCTTCTCCACAGATTGTCTGCAACAGTCCTTAATTGGTTTTGATCTTTTCTCTCGGGCAGGTCACAGAGGGTTGTCACTGGAATTTATTCCTCTGATGCCCTCCCCTTGTCCTGTGGGGTGCCACAGGGCTCCGTATTGGCACCCATGTTGTTTGCAGTGCATAAACTGCCACTGGGAGACATCATTAGGTGATACAGTTTGGATTTTCACTGTTATTCAGATGATACCCAACTTTATTTGTCTTTTATTCCTGGACAGGATGATGCGATCTCCGTGCTTAACAACTGTCTGGCCAAAATCAAGAACTGGATGAGCACTAGCTGGCTGAGGTTAAATCCGGACAAGACTGAGGTGCTGGTTGTGGACCTGGGTTGTTCGGAGGTGGGTTTTGGGATGGGGCATCCTTTGGGCTTATGGCTTAATGGTGTTCAGCTCATGACCTCAGACAGGTTTGTAACCTGGGTGTTATTTTTGACAGCGGTTTGACCCTAAAATCGCTGAGGTGTCTGCCATTGTTAAATCTTCCTTTTACCATCTAGAAATATCGCTCAGGTGAAAAACCTGGTTCCTCCGGCTGACCTTCCTACATTGATCCATGCCTTCATAATCTCACCTTGATTACTGTAATGCCCTCTACCTTGTGCTTCCGGGGTTGATATCCATCACTTGCAGCTAGTGCAGAATCGACCAGCCAGGCTATTGACTGATACATCTAGGTCCAAAGTCATATAACGCCTGTGCTGCATAAATGCACTGGCTGCCGGTACAGTGGTGGATCACCTTTAAGGTCAGTTTATTGACCTATAAAGCCCTACATAAACAGGGACCCCATTACCTTCAAGAGCTCCTTACTCCCTACTGCCCCTCCCGCTCACTCTGATCCACCGATGAGGGATTGCTACAGTCTCCCAGGGTTCAGTTAAAAACATCTGGGGCACGTGCTTTTTCTCATGCGTGGCATTCTCTACCTCATTGGTTGAGGGAATGCCAGACCATCTCGAGTTTTAAATCAGACCTTAAAACATATTTGCTTTATCAGGTCTTTTCTGATGGTTTTTAGATTTTATTGTTTTTATTTGTATACTGAATGTTTACCTTTTCATACAGTGCCTTGGCATTTGAAAGGCAGTTGAAACATACATTTTACTTTTTACTTTCAGAAGAATCACGGCACTGACACAGTCCTGATATGGGTATCCTCAGAAATTATTAAGGTCATGGATGCTGGCATGACTACGGTGGCAGTCTTTGTAGACCTGACTAAGGCATTCAATTTAGTCAACCATGACCTTCTTTTAACTAAACTGAAAGGCTTTGAGCCAGACAATCTCTCCTGCCTTTGGTTTAAAAATTATTTATCCAAGTGGAAACAATGTATAAAGTGGCAAGGAGCAACCTCCCACCTTAAGTCAATAACAGCTGGTGTACCCCAGGGTTCCATTCTTGGTCCCCTTCTGTTTTCACTTTTTATAAGTTATATGCCCCTCAACTCTGGTACTACCTCTGTACAACTTTACACTAATGGTGCCATCCCTAAACATCACTAACTGCACAGGAGTTACACTTGAAGAAGTGGAGCGATTCAAATACCTGGTGTTTACGCCTGACTGCTTCCTCTCCTATGCAGAACACATTGAGAATGTAGCCAAAACAGTCAACATAAGAATTGGGCTCTTGCATAGGCACAAGAAATGCCTGACACCTGAAGCCCTAAAAACCGCAATCCATAGCTCAGTTGTCTCTGTTATCAACTATGGATTAGTCATTTACAGCTCAGCCACACCACCTCACTACGTAGGATAGAAGTAGCCCTCAATAATGCCTGCAGACTGCTCACCAGTTCCCCTGACTAACACACACTTGTGTCCTTTATGAGCAAGCTGGGTGGCTACAACGAAAATAGGATACAATACCAAACCTACCTATTAGCTAAAAAACACTACTTGGACTCGAGCCTCCTGGAGTCACAAACCTACTAAGCTTATTCACAGGCCCACACTGCACCAGGAACTCTGACCATCAAGTTCTCACCGTACCATGCTGCAGAACCTCCCAAGGGCAGGCGTCATATGCCTACCGGGCACCACTTTGGCTCAATAACCTCAGCACTGATCTTGATGCCAGCAGAGATTGGGGCCTTTCAAGACCAAGCTAAGACAACACCTACTGAAGAAAAGCTCCTATGACTGCACTTTTTAAGTGCTCCTTACCACCTAACTCCTGACCCTGGTTTTATTCGACCACAGTTATTACCTCTCCCTCACTGCTCCTACTTTGTCCTTCTACCCCTAGTTTCCCGCAGCCCTGCAATACTTTGCACTTTCCTCTCCCATCTCCCCTGACTAGTCATCATGCCCCCACTCAGTGCCCCTACTCTCCTTCTAGATGTCTTTTTACCATCTTTTACCTGACAATGCCATCTAGACTGCTACTTTTACTTCAATAATCCTTGTGTGTTAAATCATCTCTGTTGGGCGGCCCGGTGGCGCTCGAGGGTTGAGGCACTGGGCCACACCTCATGCTATGCTGGCGACCCGAGTTTGGGAATGAGCTCGGGCCCTTGAGGTCAACAGGGAGGAAGAGATTGAGCATCCTGAGGACTGCTCTCTCTTCCCAGAGTGGGCTTTAGGGATGCATTGCACAGGCGACCTCTGGTGGAGACCGGGGAATGCCGAGTTTGAGTCGCTATGCATTGGGCAGGTGTTGTACCGGCGCCGCATTTGTGCCACTGACGCCCACCCATGACCGAAAATTGTGGAAATAGAAAATGGAAAAACAAACTCTGGAGGATAGGCGAAGGCATCACCGGCTCCACAGTCCCAATGCTGGGCCTCGCCTCCCTGGTCCCACACTCTGACTTCAAGGCTCACTATACTATGAGATAGAGTGCTCTGGGAGGATGGGGCATCCCTTCCCCATGGGGCTTTGATCCAGGGGTGCAGCCTGGTCAAAGTGAGGGAGTAAGCACGGTTGCCACAGTAGGGAGGTGAGAAGCTGGGTGGGTAGATGCTGGAGAGAGTTCCTCTGGCTAGGTGCAAAGAAATAAATGTATAAAAACAAAACAAAAAAAAACATCATCTCTGTTACCAATTCCACAGTGTATTTTGTCTATGTTTAATTCACCTAGCTAGATACTCCTAAACCCACAATGTATGTATTCCTCCCTTTACGATGTGAAACCTTTGTAAAAGCGGTCTCCTGCCCAAAGGTACTGTAATCCAAGATTGAATAAATAAATAAATAAAATAAAATATTTAACTTTGTTAACCATGCACACTAGACAAAATAGATGCCTATTTTCAGGTGTGACCCGGGAGAGTACAAAGAAGATATAGAGACAATTTCAAACTGGGAAAGGTTGTACACAGTTTCAGGTAAACAGTAAAAACATTTCAAGGTTGACGGTTTGTACAAAGCTTCAGGTAAACAATAGACCAGACAGTTCAAGGATTTTGCCAGTGAGACAAGACTCAGAAAAAATACATACAGTGCATAACCTAAGAGGCAAAATGAACAGGTGTGGCAGTCAGGCGACCAGTGCAGGGACTTTGGAAAGGGCCCAATAGGGAAAATGGTCAGAGACTAGTGTGCTACTAGCTGGAGAGGCCATTAACATATTAAGTGCAACTGCATGCTGAGAAGAGCCACAGGTGATCCCAAAGGGAGTTTTAAAAGCAGGTGTGGGAGGGGGTAGTGAGAACCTGGACAGGAAGGGAGTTCCATATTCTGAGTGCACATGAAGCAAATGCTCTGTCGCCCATTTGTGTGTGGGTAGCAGGAACCAGAAGTACAACCGAGCCATAAGACCCAAGGGAATATGAGGAGGAGGTATTTTTCAGGAGTTCTGCGGATCCTCTGCAGATATCAGTTGGAGCAGCCTCCACTTAGTAATAACTTCCACATCCTTGAAAACTGGTTCTCAAACAAACTGTTACTCAGCATGAAAAAACAAAGGCCATGCTTTTGGGAGCAAGAAGTTGGGTCCCAGTCGGCTCACCTCCTCAAGCTGCTACAAACACTGGCATCAACTTGGAAGTTGTGCAATTAATCAAGTACCTAGGTGCAGTGTTAGACCAAGATATGGCATTTGAACCTCACTCTTGTGCCATCTCCAAAACCCTGTGCCAAAGCTTGGACTCTTACATGGAAGACTTCCTACCTCTTCTCACCTGCATGTCTAGCAATAACTTGTAGCATATTGTGTCTACTCTTTTCTGCACTGCTCCAGTTGTACAGTCTGCTCGAGACTCCATTCTATCCAGACTAAACATGCTTTATAACATCCTATGGATCACTGCTGTGGTGCCCTTGCCTACTTAGAGTGGCCTTCCTTTGAGGTAAGACTGCAATTTGTCCTATACTATTAGATCTTCAAACTACTGAAACCCACTGCTCCTCCCAGCCTTGCTACCCTACTTCAGTACAGATAACCTGCTAGGCCCCAGAGGTCAGTTGCTAGCTCTCTGTTGGACACCCATAGTGTCTGATTGGTTGCTGGTAGTAGATCCTTCTTTGCTGTAGTTCATACTCTATGGAATTCCCTACTTCTGGAAGTCACTAATAGTTTTACCCTCATACAATTTAAAAGGAGGTTCAAAGATCTCCAATGGGCCCCTGAACCTTGTCAGTGTTATCACTGACCTTTAATTTCACTTGATTCTAGTTGGCCGATCACTTTGCTTGATTTGCCTTTCCTATGTAAATACTATAGTATTACTCTCAGGCAGCTACTTCTGTCCAACTAAATGTGTCTATAAGCACTGTGAAACACACTTCAACTCATGTAATGCACAGTATATATTTACTACCTCTATCTCCTTGATGTATACAAAGGTATGCAACTAATACTATTGATCTCTGATTGTATCATAACTGGCATTGTTCATCATGCATGCCTTCTGTGTGATTTGCACTATATTGTAATTGCTCTTTTGTATTTTATGTAACTAATTATGTGTCTCCCCTGAAAAAGGGACTCCATTGTCTCAGTGAGCTTACCTGGTTACCAAAATTCAATAAATAATATTATAAGTCAAGGAGGCTTTAGAAGGATGAACTTCCACAGGTTGAGGGAACTGGTCACGGATAAGTTAGTAGGGATACAGGACACAAGGGAGGTAGAAGAAAGATGGGGCAATAAAGAGAGCCATCCTCATGGCATCAAAGGCGAGCATAAGTACAGTATCTAAAAAACAAGGTTTAAGACACTACTATGGTTCTCAGCTAGGGTCAGGGAAGCAGCTAGGGACAAAAAGAAGGTCCTCTATAAATACAAGGAAAAGCAGGGAGACAGAAATGGAGGATTATCCACAAAAACAGGGAGGCAAAGAGGGTTGTCGGGAGGTGAAAACACACAGAGCTGCATATTGTGGAAGGGTCAAGAATGAAGAAAACAGTTTTTAGATATATCAGTGAAAAAAGGAAAAAGGCGGTTATCACACAGCTAGTTGAGGGGTAGGGTGACAGAGGAGGATGAGCAAAGACCACTGTCCTGAATGACTACTTTTGCTCTGTATTCACTAAACAGGACTGAGGATCCATGTCAGAGAGTGACATCAAAGCGGCTAAGAGTCGGTGATGAGGCAGCAAATACTTACTAGCGAGAAGGTCTTGAAAGGGCTGGCAGCCCTTAAGATAGAGAAGGCCTCAGGACCAGATGGGTTGCATCTGAGGATACTTAGGGAGTTAGCAACAGAACTGGCTGAACCACTGACTGGGCTGTTCAACAGCTCACTTAGGACTGGGGAAGTTCCAAGGGATTGGAGAATGGCAGACATTGTACCACTGTATAAGGAAAGGGAGCAACCAGGGAACTACAGGCCTGTCAGTCTGACTTCCATCATGGGAAAGCTGATGGAATCATTAATCAAAGAGGACCTCGTGAGCTACCTAGAAAGCAACAGGCTCCAGAATAGTAAACATCATGGTTTCATGGGGGAAGTTCTTGTCAGACTAACCTGATTTTTCTTTGACTGGGTGACTAAGGAAGCAGACAAGGGCCACACTGTGGATCTGATGTACTTTGACTTCAGCAAGGCATTTGATTGGTGCATGGACAATCACAGATGAGAAGTGGCCATCCCAAGCTACACCATGTTCCAGAAAGACAGGTCAGGGAGGAAAGGCAGATGAATTGTTTTATATGTGAAGAAGAGTATAAGGGACACTGAGATAAAAGGTCAACAGAGGGACAATGAAGGACTGGAGGTCCTATGGATCAGTCTAGAGTTGGGGTCAGTTTCTCATGGGTTGTGGTGTGGAGACCTCTGACATAGGGTGAAAATTTAGACTGAGCCCTGGGGCAAACTGTTAACAAAATGCCCAGCAAAGGGGAAGTTTAGATTATGGTGGACTTTAACCTGCTGGATATAGAGTGGGGCATTCTGGACAAAGCTACATTAAGAGGCAGGGTCATCCTTGACTCCATACAGGAGGCATTTCTCAGGCAGCTGGTTTTGGAACCCACTAGGAATGGGGCAATGCTGGACCTGATGCTTACAAATAGAGACAGCATTGCTGACATCACAGTGGGTAGTCCCCTGGGTACAAGTAATGACAGTACTGTGTGGTTTGGCATATGAATAGGACAAGGAAAAAACACAGCAAAATGAGGGTACTGGACTTCAGGAGTGCAGATTTTAAAGAAATGGTAAACTGCCTCAGAGAATGCCTCAAGATGTGGAAGGCAGAGGTAGAGTAGACACTCAATGGAGAAAAATTACGGAGGGTATAGCCCAGGCAATGGCATGTTGTTTGAAGGAAGTGAGCAAGGGAAAGAGGAGGAAGGGGTTGCTTTGGCTTTCCAAGGAGGCAGCAAAGGAAGTGAAGAAGAAAACAACATTTAGAAAATACAAGGAGACCCAGAAGAATAAAGACAGTGAAGTGTATCTGGCAAAACAAATACAGGCAGAAAGGAGGACAAGGGCAGCAAAAAGACTAAAAAGAAGACAAGGGGAGTGATAGTGAGAATCAGGAGGGGGGAAGACTGAAGCAGAGGAAGATCAGAGAAAGAGAAAATACTAACGATTACTTCTGCTTGGTCTTTACAGTAGAGGTGGGGGATGGACCAGCATGCTGCAGTAAATGCCAGGGAAAGGGGGGAGTGGACACAAGACCATTCTCGGTGGAGAGGGTCCAGAAGATATTGAAAACCTTAAGAGAATTAGACAATGGAGCTGAATGAGATCCATCTCAGGGTCCTTTAGGAACTGAGCATGGTGCTGGCTGCGCCTCCGATAGTGCTTTTTAGCATTTTAGTGGAGATGGGGGACATTGCAGAGGAATGGAAGAGGGCTGATGTGGTCCCTCTGCACAAAAGAGACAGTAGGGAGGATGCTAGCAGCTACAGGCTAGTCAGTCTCACATCAGTAGTGGGAAAGTTAATCAAAATACTAGTGAAGGAGAGGTTCGTGGAACAGCTGGAGGCAAAAGGGCTGGAAATCCACTGACAGCATAGTTTCATGAGGGGGGGTGGCCAGTAATGTCAAACTAATCTCATTGATTTCTTAGACTGGGTTTCCAGGGAGGTGGATCAAGGAAGAGCTGTGGATGTGGCCTATCCGGACATCAGCAAGGCTTTTGACACTGTGCTACACAGGAGGCTACATAAGAACTAAACAAGGAAAACACAACTTTAGTAGCAACTGGTGAAAGCAATAAATGAATAAGTCAGCAAAATAGACTGCATAAATGGAAAGGAGCCCGCGGCTACTTCCCTGGCTCTTCAGGTCTGACTCATGACCCTTTCTCTTGAGGGGTCCCAAGTCAGACCCAAAGTGCCAGGGAAGTAGCTGAGGGCTCCTTTGCATTTATGCAGTCTATTTTGCCAACTTATTTATTTATTGCTTTCACCAGTTGCTACTAAAGTTGTGCTTTCCTTGTCTGGTTTTTGTAGTTAGCACCCATCATGAGTAGTGCATTCCCTATCCTGTGCTTGATTGATAAGAACTAAGCAGCCTAGGTGTGGGAGTGAAACTAACAAGCTGGCTATCTAACTGGTTAAGGGACAGGAGACAAAGAGTGGTGGTATATGACAGCCGCTATGACAGTAGGATGGTGACTTAAGGGGTGCTATGGGGTTCGGTGCTGGGACAGGTCTTCAATGTCTTCATAGGCAACATTGTGGAGGAGCTTGAGAGGAAGGTGTGTCTCTGTGGATGATACAAAAATCTGCAACTGGGTTGACACTCAAGAAAGGGTGGAGAGAATGCAAAGGGTTCTGAGGAAACTAAAGGAATGGTCAGGAGGTGGCAGCTGGGTTTCAAGGCCAAAAAGTGCAAAGTTATGCACTTAAGGCTGTGGAACACATGGGCTGTGTATAAGATAGGGGAGTTGATCTTATAGTCACCAAGCAAGAACGAGACCCAAGGTCATACTTTCTAGTGCCTCAAGGTGCTGGGCAGTGTGACAAAGCAACAGAAAGGCTAGCAGGATGCTGAGTGCATTGGGAGAAGGATTTCCACAATGAGGAGGGAAGTGGTGCTACCGCTGTGTCACTCACTGGTGAGGTCCCATCTGAGTATTATGTCCCAATCCAGAGGCTGCACCTCTACAAGGACATTGAAAGGGTGGAGGTAGTACAGAGGAGGGCAGCCAAAATGGTGAAGGGGTTGCATGAAAAGCCATATGAGGAAAGTCTGCAGGAACTCAACATGTACTCCCTGGAAGAGAGGAGAGCAAGAGGGGACATGATTGAAACCTACAAGTACCTCACAGGAGTGAACAAGGTGGAAGTGCAGGGAGGGTCTATTTCTGAGAAATGAAGGCACCAGAGCAAGGGGGCATGCAATGAAGCCAATGGGGGGAAGTTTAGAAGATAAAAATACTTCTTCACGGAAAGGGTGGTGGATGATCGGCATAGCCTGCCACAAGAGGTAGTGGCACAAAGATTGTGGGGTGTTTCAAGTAAACGTGAGACTGGCACAGATGCATATTAGGCAGAGGGACTTGAGAAGGGAGTAACACCTATGACCAACTAGGGTTAGTGGTGATGGAATAGGCAGGGACAAAGTGGCAGACTGGATGGACCTAAGGGTTCTTTTCTGCCAACAAAATCTATGTTTCTATGTTAACAGAAAGAGAAAAAAACTTTAGTAGTACAAGTCATTCAGGTGAGAGTATTTTCATGTAATTCTAAACAATATCTTTCATGTTACACAGTATATTTTAAAACATGCTCTGCTTAAAAATCCCAGACTTGCAACTTGTTAGAAACCCTCTCTAGTACTTAGTCAGAACAGTTATTTGGAAAACTGCTATACAAGAGTAGACCCTACTTTTATCAAATAATTTAGTTTTTTTAGAACATACTCCTACACTGTGGGAGTCTCTTACTCATTCTCAAAAATTCACAGACAGGTCTACATAGGCCAATAGAACCTTTGTGCTAGATGTTTCAAAACAACTTATATTTGCACACTATTTTTAAAAATGCCACCTAAATTTAGAAGTTATATTTATTTATTCAAGTTGGTAACAAGGAGCAGAACACTGAGCCAAAGCTCAATTCCAGGTGCAACCAGGGAAGGGTAAGAGGAGAACAATACATAGATAAATGAGAAACAGACAGGTGAAGAGTGATATCCCAGGATGGTTACAATTAGCCTGGGTAAAAGACAGGTACAATATTTCAGCGAGGCAGGCAGGTTACAAAGACGTCTGAGGAGATAACAGCCAAAACTAACAATGAATGACAAAAAGTAAACATCTAAAAGTAAAATCTAGAAAATAAACTGAAAGTCAGCTAAACAAATACAACTCATAAGTTAGGTAGCAGTAGACAATTTTAAAGATTACATACACAAATTTTTATACAACATTTTTAAAATAACAATAAATAACATAATGAAAACAAATCAGGAGGAAAATACAAGGGGTGGACACAGGATAGACACGGTGCAGCAACTTCTTGATTATAAATGCATCTGCACCCAGTCAAAGGGAAATTAATTTGGTGTATAAACAATAAATAGGCATTTATGTAATTAAGAGTGCCCTGAGGTGCACTCTATGAAAACAGTTTACAGTATACAAGTCCCTTTTAGAGATGCAGTGAACTAAAATTCTGCTGGCAAAGTGTCTGCTAAGTGGGTATTTTGCTTTGCCACTCCGCTACGTGAAGTGGGCAATGCAAAGTGCTCACTCCACCTTGTCATTACCACTTCGTGTTAAGGTGGAATGACAATGCAAATTAAGGCGAAGTTGTTGTTTTCAATGGACTTCGCCATGCTCTTTAGCCATAGCCAGGCAGGAAAAAGAAGGGAGTCATACAAACAGACACTTTCACTTTCTCTTGTGCAGATGGAGACAGAGAGAGAGAGAGAGAGAGAGTGTTGTTTTGTCACTGCTGAGACTTGGAGATCAGAGCGAGGAGGAGATTTAAACTTTGATTTAGACCCAACAGCTTTTTTAAAAGCTACATTTTTTTGCCTTTTCTGTACTGTTTTTTATTTAATTTGTTCTTTTGTAAATTGATTTTTCTTACCTTTACAAGTAGTTAGTTGTTTGTCTGTGTCTGTGTGACTGTATGTGTGTTGTGTGACAGTGTGAGTAGTCATTGCTCAGACTGAGGGAGTGCAGTAAGAGAGATGGACCAGAGTGAGGGAATGTCTGGGTGGGGGCAGCTCTGAAAGAGCGTGGTACTGGTAGGCATCGTACCATGTGCATGCATGGTGAGCATGGCCACCGGTTCCTGTTGGACCGATCAAAAAATCTGAGTGTCCCCCCTCCTGGAAGCAGGACCAGCACTGCCTCCTCATTCTGAGGCAGTTGAACCACCAACACCACCACCACGTCCAGCACCAACTCCAGCACCAGATCCTCTGGAGCAGGATGTGCCTGTGCCCACGGGCCCAGGTGTGGATCCCAACCCTGCTAAGCACCATGACCAGCCAGATGCCAGTTCATCTGGCCCTCCCCTGCCTGTGACTGGTTCTCCCTGCACGTCTGTTGTTTGGCAGTTTTTTGACTGTGTCGGGGGGGACAGCAGCGTGGTCAGGTACCACCTATGTGAGGTGGAGTTGCACTGTGGCCCCGGGGACCCACTGACAATTGGAGGACAGCACACCCATATGCTCAATCAACACCAGTTGGAGTGCAGGCTGCCACAGAATGGGCCATGCCTGCACCTGCTGGCCCTTCTGTGGCAGAGGGTGCAGTTGTGCTTAGCGGCGGCCCTAGGAAGAGGAGGGCCAGAGCAGCACCTGCTGCTCCACCAGCACCCAAACCACCACCACCAGCAGGTCAGCCCGTAGAATGTCTGGACCCCAGAGAACTTAATGTAATGCAGGATGACTTGGCAATTCTCTGGAGTGCTGTCAAGGAGAACAATGAGAAGGTGAGTGCTGTCGAGCAGTGGCTGGATCGCATAAAGGGATATCAGTTGCAAATTATGTCCATGCTGGAACTGCTGCTTTATCATCATGGGATCCCACATTAGGTTTGTTTCCTCACACCATGTGCCCCCCCACATCTTCCTTGCTGTGTTATAAAGTGTATTCCTCCACCATCCATGACCCTTGTATGAAATTATACCCTTTTTTTTGTTGTCTTCCTTATGCATGACACTTTGTATTCTGGCCCCCCTTCCTTCTGTTAAGTGTGTGTGTGTGTGTGTGTGTGTGTGTGTGTGTGTGCATGCACGCGCATTGTTTTGGTGCCTCATTAATGTTTACTTTCTGTTGTGGAGTGTTTGCGGAAAAGCAGACTGAGCAGTGCAAGTATACTGTGCGAAGCTGCATGTGTGCAGTCAGTCTTCTTTCCTGTCTGTGTATGTCCTGCAGACAATGTCCAACTCCCTGACTTAAAAACACGCATTAATGAGTACAATAGTGGGGTGGTGAAGCCTATAGAGATACTACAAAATAGGCTTATAATACATCCAAGTAATTAGTAAAAAAATTAATGTTGTGATTCGTGGTGTGATCCTGAATCGTGATTTGTGACTGCATTTGTGACGATGATGATGAAGAACGTGATTCAGTGTCAACAGTGTGAGATAAATATGGAACTGTATTGGAAATGTGAATGCCTACAGCTGTACTTCCCTGATGAGCTTTAGCACAAAACTCCCCAACTTAAAAACACGTATTAATGAGTATAATGGTGGGGTGGTGCAGCATGGAGAGATACTACAAAAGAGGCTTACAATACATCCAAGTAACTAGTGAAAAAATTAATGTTGTGATTCGTGATGTGATCATGAATCATGTTTTGTGACTGCATTTGTGACCGTGATGATGAAGAACGTGATTCGGTGTTGACGGTGTGAGATAAATATAGAACTGTATTGGAAACACAAATGGCTACGGCTGTACTTCCCCGATGAGCTGTAACACAAAACTCCCTGACTTAAAAACACTCATTGATGAGTACAATGGTAGGGTGGTGAAGCATGGAGAGATACTACAAAACAGGCTTACATACATCCAAGTAACTAGTAAAAAAATTAATGTTGTGATTCGTGAGTGACATGAACATGAATCGTGATTTGTGACTGCATTTGTGCCCATGATGATGAAGAACGTGATTTTTATCATGAGTGACTCGTGAACAAGATGATGGTCCTGACTTAAAAATGCATATTAATGAGTACAATGTTCATACAGAATTATGCACCACACCAGTCCAGTACTCTGAAGGGAAGCCAAAGAAACAACTGTGACTTAAGTTACAGATGGAGATTGGACCCTAAAGAGATTCAAATGCACAGACAGATTAAGATTGCACTGCGCACTGAAGAGATGCAGACACAAAGTCACAACACCTAACCAGTGCTCACCATCAGAAATTCAAATCTGGAAAAGAATACTTTTGCCGGTTGGGGTGGGCTGTGGGGGTGGGGCAGTGTGCTCCACTGCTACAGAAACAGTCACTTGTACTAGTACCAGTACCAGTAAAGATATCACAAAGAAGTACAAAAATCACACAGCTGCAGTGGATAGTAGGGTCACATTGCTGAAATTACTCTGTGGCACAATAAAAGATGTCTGATTTGATGACACACATCACACACATACTCACACACACTAAGTAATGCATAGCAAATTGAACACTTCAGTAATATAACCACGTATTTTAAACAAACTAAAATTATGCACTGCTGCACCACAACAATCAGCAAACAAATGGCAAGAATTATTAAAATATTACTGTGTGTACATTAACACAGTTATACAAGAAAAATATCACCAAAACAGAAAGAACTGTCTTTTCTCCAAGTTAATCTACCTACACCACAGAAACACCCCTCCCCAAAGCACACTTTCACTGTCTCCTACTACACAGACTCAATGTTGTACATTAACATTCAAAATCCACACACAAACAATAAACACTCGATGATATGAGCACAGGAGGGTTTCCTACAATCGATGAACTAAAGT
This sequence comes from Neoceratodus forsteri, assembly GCA_016271365.2. Classification (NCBI taxonomy): domain Eukaryota; kingdom Metazoa; phylum Chordata; order Ceratodontiformes; family Ceratodontidae; genus Neoceratodus; species Neoceratodus forsteri. The sequence continues at coordinate 914,756,471 of CM057454.1, read as the reverse complement.
TTGATCAAAATAAATTACTCAAAAAGGCTTTTTGAACAGCTTTTAGAAGGTTTGAATCACAGAGAGCTCTCAGAGGAGACTGTCTCCTACAGGTTCCTACACACTACTATGAACTGAGGCTGTGCAGAAAAATATAGAGCCCATGTGACCTGAAATCCCATGAATCACTGCAAAATTCGCTTTTGGAGCTTAAAAACAAGGCAGAAGTATGGGTTTCATACCACCTTAACGGTTGGTGGAGTAGTGGTTTGAAGGTGGATTAATGCAAAATCATTGTTTTCAAGGGACTTTGTGTTACCCATTATAATACAAAGTACTCCACTTATCACACGAGGCACTCCATGAATCTCTGCTTGCTTAGCGATTCACTTCATGGAGCAAATTGAGCCACTTTGCCCATCTCTAATCCTTTGAGAAAGCTGCCGAAGGATATAAAGTATACATATTATACTACATTTAGTAGGGATTATAGGAGACCCTATATTCTTAGAGGTAAATACATGGCTGCCACCAGATAAAGTATTGATGTGATAAAGATGTCACACTTTTCTGCATGAAAAATTTGAGTTACTTCAATTGGGATATATAAAATTCATGCAGTATCTTACATAGAAACTCAGACAATGATGATAGAAAAAGCCAAAGGGTCCATGGAGTCTACCCAAGTTCCCTATTTAACCCTGGGACCTACTGGATCGTCCAGGATCCTAGCATTCCCATTCTAACTCCCATTCTCCTTTCATTTTCTGATGCCCAAGCAATGACAATACTCTTCATTCTGTCCCAGCCATGCTTAAAGCCACTAATGTTTTTTGTACCCCAACCTAGGCCAGCAGCCGATCCACAACTTTAGCACCTTTCTGTAAATAATACTTCCTCATGTCCCTACTGAGCCATCCTCCTGTTAGCTTCCATTCAATACCATGTGACTGCCAGCTAGTATTCAAATTAAATGGATCCCTGCAGTTTACTCTGTTAAAACCTTTTAGGAATTTGAAGGTCTCTATCATATGTCCTTCTCCCTTCTAGTTTCCAGTGAGTACATGTTCAGTGCCTTGAGGATCTCCTCATAGGACCTGCCCTGCTGCCCTGAATCATACAGAAACATGGAAACTCAGACTTTGATGTCAGATAAGGACCACTTGGCCCCTCAGACTGCCCATTTCCTACCTTTTGGATAAGCTGCAGATCCTAGTTAACCAACAGCCTGCTTCCTCTTACCTCCCACTAGAATTTGCCTTATGTCTGTCCTATGCATTCTTGAATTCCTCCACAGTTTTTGACCCCACTACCTCCTCTAGAAGGCTGTTCCATGAGTTCACCACTGTCTCTGTGAAAAAATACTTCCTCATGTTGCCCCTGAGCCATCCTCCTCCCTCTGTTTCTTCAAATTGTACCCCATTGTTCTTGCACATCTCTCTTCTTCTGAATGATGCTACCTCTTGACTTTGTTGAGTCCCTTGAGGTACTTGAATGTTTCTATCATGTCCCCCAGTTCCCTCCCTTTCCTCTAGGGTATATACATACAGTCACAGCCAAAGACATGGCCAGATATTTCCTGAAATTTCTGTGATATTTCTAGAGAAATCTCCTGCTTTCTCCATTTACACAGTAAGGACAGCAGAGAGAAACTCTTTAGAAATTTAGCAAAATATCTGGCCATGTCTGTGGCTAAACTGTATTAAGCTCCTCTAGTCTCTCTTCATATGGCTTCTGCTGCAGATCCTGCACCATTGTAGTTGCCCTTCTTTGGACTGCCTCCATCCTGTCTATGTCCTTGTGGAGATGGGGTCTCCAGAACTTCACACAGTACTCCAGATGGGGTCTCACTAACTGTCTGTACAGAGGGATAACATCTTCCTGTTTTCTACTGGTGATGCCTCTCTCTATGCATTCCAGTAGCCCCATCTCTCATACTGCCTTCTCACATTGCTTGCCTACCTTTAGGTCATCTGATATGAACAACCCCATGTCCCGTTCCATTTTTGTTGTTGTTAATACCTCCCCCCCCATTGTGTACTCTTCTCCTGGGTTTTTGTTTCCCAGGTGCATTACAGTACCTTGCACTTCTTTGTATTCAATCTAAGATGCCATACTTTTGACCATTCCTCCAACCTTGCCAAGTTTCTTCTCATTCTTTCTGCCCCCTTGTGCAATAATCCTGTTGCAGATCTTTGTGTCATGTACAAAGAGGAATACTTTTCCTTTCAGTCCCTCTGCAACGTCACCTATAAAGACATTAAAGAGGACCAATCCCAGTACTGAACCCTGTGGTACCCCACTAGTAACTCCTCTTTCCTCAGACTGGACTCCATTTACTATTACCCTCTGTGTCCTGTTGTCCAGCCAATTATTTACCCAGGCTACCACCCTGGGATCCACTCCCAGGCTGGCTAACTTGTTTATGACTCTTTTGTGGTGGACTGTGTCAAATGCCTTACTAAAGTCTAGGCAGGCCGCATCCACAGCCCCTTCCTGGTCTACTACTTTTGTCACCCAGTCAAAGAAATCTGTTAGATTTGTCTGACATGACCTTCCAACTGTGAATCCACGCTGCCTTGGGTCCTGTGCCCCACTGATCTCTAGGTTCTCAATAATTCTTTTTTCAGAAGTAATTCCATAATTTTTCCCTACCACAGAGGTCAAACTAACAGGTCTGTAATTCCTGCCTCTGCCTTACTCACACTTTTCTGGAGGGAATAACATCCACCTTCCCAGTCCTCAGGTACCACCATCCTCCCATGATTTGTTAAAAGGGTAGTCAGTGGTGTCACTAGTTCTCCCTTAGTTCTTTTATAATTCTGTGGTGAATCCATCAGGATCCATTGTTTTGTCCACCTTTGAGTTTTAAGAGTTCTTTCAGGACCCTTTCTTCTGTGAATGGACTCATATCGACCCCCTATCCAGAGTGCTTATATTGTTTTGTTTAGGTACAGCCCCATCCTCTTCTTTTGTGAATGCTGAGCAAAAGTACTCATTCAGGATCTCTGCCTTTTCACTGTCACCCTCTGTCCACCTCCCCTCCCTTTATTAAGCCTCTATCCCTCTCTTGGTCTTTTTTTGCTCCCTATTGTACCTATAAAATTATCCCCTTCTTAACAGAGTTGACTATCTTTTCCTCCGTTTGGGCCTTTGCTATTCTGACTGCCTTCCCTGCTTCATTCTGCTTTAACTGATACAGTTCCCTGTCCTGCTCCTTCTGTGATTTCTTATACTTCCTAAATGCTATCTTTTTCACCCTAACCTTCACCACCACCTCTTTAGAGAACCACAGTGTTTATTTCCTTTATTTTGTTTTGTTTATTTATTTCACACAAAGGCTTGTGTTACCTAGCACTGCACCATCTCCATCCTTCCTGAGTTGAGAACTCCAGAACTGGGTGCAGTACTTCAGGTGTGGCCTGATCAATGTTCTATACAAGGGAAGTATTACCTCTCTTTTTCTGATGTTAATACCCATCCCAATGCAACCAAACATCCTGTTTGCTTTACTATAAGCCTTGTTGCACTGATTAAATTGCTTTTGGGAGTCACTTATGATAAGTCCAAGGCCTCATTCCTCAGCCATGGTACTAAGTCTCACCCCTCTCATCCAGTACTCCATCCTGGGATTCTTGTTGCTTAGGTGCATAACTTTTCACTTTTTGGCATTGAATTTCAACTGCCAAACCCCTTGACCACACCTCTAGTTTTTGCACATCTCTCTGCATTTCCTTTATTTCCACACTACTGTTCACTATCCCACAGATCTTAGTGTTATCTGCAAAGAGACAGAACCAGCCCTGGATTCCCTACCCAATGTCAATGATGACCATGTTGAAGAGAACCGGCACCAGGACAGACTATGTGGAATCCCACTCATGACCTCCCTCTCTTTTGATTTAACACTGTTGACCACTACCCTCTGCTGCCTCTCCTTTAACCAGTTACCTGTTTAATTTGCTATGACTTTTAGCAACCCCAGATCCACCATTTTCTTCAGCAGATCTCTGTAAGATACTAAGTTGAAAGCTTTGCTGAAGTTGAAGTAGAGCAAATCCTCAGCATGGCCACTATCCAATTCCCTTGTCACCCAGTCAAAGAAGACTATCTATTTAATCTGACAAGACCTCTCTGCTACAAATCTGTGCTGTTTACTATCCTGGAGACCATTGTTCTCCAAGTACTCCCCAAGGTCCTCTTTGACCAGTGACTGCATCGGTTTCCCTACAATTGAGGTAAGACCAACAGGTCCATAGTTCCCTGCTTGTTCCTTGTCAACCCCTTATGGTGCAGAACAACATCTACCACCCTCCAATCCTTTAGGACTACCCCCTGTCCTTAGATAGCTATTGAACAGACCTACCAGGGAATCAGCCAGTACTGCTGCCAGTTCCCAGAATATCCTCAGATGCAACCCATCTGGTGCTGGGATCTTATCAATCTTAAGGGCTTCCAGCCCTTTTAAGACCATTTACCAATGAATTTTGATTGCATTACCTTCAGGCCCCTTTGGTAGCCACTATGATGCCATTCTTTGGAAAAAGCCCACTGTCCTCCCTGATGAAAACAGCCTGCAATATATCTTGCAATATATCACTGGCAAAAACTGTGAAAAGAGGCTTCCTCCTGTTTAAGTGTATATCTGTAATAATGGTGGAGCTATAAACATCTAAATATTTTGACAATTTCACACAATTTAGCAAATAATTAAATTGTGAAATTTTAAGCTCCTGTAACTTACAATTTACATAGCCAATTGCCTCTCTATTTAGAGACTTCTATGACTCTTCCATGAAAGTATGCATATACTGTAAATGTTTTATTATCTAGCTCCAAAGGTGGCTAAGTTGTAAGCATTGCAATATTTTCAGAAATATTCACATTAATAATAAATAGCTAGATGGCATTGAGGCCCCAATAACTCCCCAAACCAATGTGATGAAACTTGACATCTTTTTAAGCACTGTTCCAAACAGTGGCCCCTATGTACTATTGGAGTGAAGTACAGAATCAGTATACTCCACCACAGAAGCTGCGTGCACCCATGGACAAGTGCTCACCAGCTGGTATTCACTACTGGATGCCATCTGTCCACAGCCCCACCACCCCGGCATGCAGGGCTCCACAGGGCAGCTGGGGTGGGGTCTAAACAGATGGGCATCCAATCAGATGCCTGAACTGGGTCACAGAGTGGATCCCTTGCATGGCAGGGCATGGGTCCGGGTACGTGAATAGCATTAGTGGCCACCTGGACCTGTGTGCCCATGCCCTGTCTGGTGGCAACACACAGTGTTGAGCTCCTGGAGCTGGGGCACCACCCACCACACTGCTGTACCTCCCTGCCAACACATAGGGGGCAACCCTGGCCCCTGTGCAGCAAGCCCCCCTCCATCATGGCCCGGACCTGCACACCCAACCCCCAGTTCAGCAACCCCCCCTACCTACATCAATAGGCAGTGGAAACCCCCCCATGGCACTGAAAACCCCACCCCACACCTGCATAGACAGTGCCATGGCCAGTGGCCTCAGCCCTTACCATCATCCTAGTGGGCTAGGGCAGCTCAGTGTCCATTTCCTGGGTCCACTGTGACAGGAGAGGTGTGTTCAAGGGGGTATGTAGTTTGTTATGGCTGAGTTTCCCCTGCCATAGGCTGCACCCTCCTCTGCACCCCTGTTGCCAGTACTATGCACTTTAGTGCATGGCGAGTATTGCTGGCCCACCCCAGTGCATTGCTCTCCATGCAGCCAGGGGATTGGGTGCTTGTGTGCTGCGCACCCCCCTAGGTGTATCCTGCACAGGGAGCGCAGTGGGTGCAGAGTGCCTATGCACCGCAGCTGTGCAGCGTGTAACCTCCTCCCCATTGGTGCATAGGGCCCAATATGCATGCTAAATTTTATACATGTAGTTATACAACTGACTGAGTTATAACTAATTCAAACATTTTAAAAATTCCACAACATTTTTGAAATGTCTCAAAATTGATTTTGAAAACTTGTTAAAGGAGAGCACACTGAGCCACAGTTCATTTCAGATGCAACCCAGGAGAAAGGGAAGGTGAATATGTATACAGAAGCAAACTGAATTTCACAGAATTTCATGAAAATTCCACAAAATCAGAATTTGCTAATTTCTCCCAGGCCTGTTTAGCACTATACCCTCTGCTAAGGAATCTATCCATATGTTTATTTGATTGCTGCATAAATTCTCCAGAATCTAAGCAATTGGACCAAAGGTGCAAGAATTGCCAAGAACGGATTAAGCCATGACAGGGTATGGGTTTACTGAGCATTAATCCATGACTAGGGGGAGTTGGCATCACAAAGCAAAGCCGAGTGACTTTAACTACCTAGGCAGTTCACAAACAGGAGTGGCATGAGGCAGCCATGCAGATAACTGGAAGGAGGCTGTGCCATAGAGATGGTGCAGCAGCTGATACAGCTTTTCTCCCCATAACAGTGGAGGCTCGGGGACTTCAGTGGGGAATGAGAAGTATTACACAGACACCTAGGGACAGTACATGCCTTAGGAGAGAGAAGCATATGGAAATGATACCATCATGTTATGAGCCATCAGTGAAACTACAAGGGCATAGTCAAAATCACGTTTGAGCATGGGCCAACCCAAGAGATTTGTACAGGTCACAGTGATGAGTAGAGAAGGGGACCATCAGTGTAAAACAGCAGACACTATTATAGGCCGAGTTAAGTCTAAGGTGAAGGGTAGTAGACAGAGAGGAGGAGTGAATCATAAAGCAGTAGTCAAGGATGGGGAGCAGGTTTCCATGGGCAATGGCAAGTCGGGCAGCAGGGGTAAGATAGTTCTTTACACGATAAGTAGCCCCAAGTTTTTGGTTGATTCTGTGTACTACAGTGTTTGTGTGCACAGTGAATGAAAGGGATGGGTCTAGAGTTACAGCCAGGTATTTGAAATCAGAGACTACCTGCAGTGGAGGTCCAGTTGGGATTGGGAAAGCACGAAAAGGGAGGAGTTGGATTTAGCAGCACTAGCTAGATAGGGTTTGGATCCAAGGAGCATTCCCTTGATTTTCTTCTCATTCACCAGAAGCATGTTAGATATGAACCAGTTGTGAGCGTGGCTGTAATTTTGAGACAACACAGAGGATATGTTTTGGATGGATTTGTCACTATGATAGAGGACCAGATCATCGGTGTACAGTAGGGCAGGGCAATTTAGGTTGTTTTCAGGGAGGGCGTTAATGAATAGGACAAAAGCAGTGGTCCCAGGATGGAGCCCTGTGGGACACCCATTGTGATGGGCAGACCTGGGCGGTGGCAGTACCAATAGTCACCGATTGGGAACTGCTAGTCAGGTAACTGTGGAACCATTGCTGAGTCTAATGGAAGCAGCCAAGCTGGTTGAGTTTGGTAAGGAGGAGGGGTGGTTGACCAGGTCAAAAGCCTTAGTCAAGTCCACAAACACTGAACCAGTGGCATTAACCAATCCATATTCCTGAGGACATGATCGGTAAATACAGCAAGGGCAGAAGAGGTGCTGTGATTCTTTCTAAACCCATATTGTTGATAACACAAGAGGTTATGCTTATCAACATGGTCAGAGAGTTGACGGTAGACTACCTTTTCCAGAACTTTGCTAATATTTGGCAAGATATACTTCACATTGTGTGTGTCACTGGAAATTGTGGGAACAAATATTTAAATTCATCCTCACTTATCTCACCCATACATCGTGTGCCCTGTCTTGAAGCTGTAACAGTTCCTGTTTGAATAAAGGCAGTGGGTTGGATGGCAGTTTACTATAGTTTCTGGCATCATGCAATAATCTAATACTTTTTACCAGTAAAATCTCTTGTAAGCATTCCAGTGTTCACCCCTTATCCACCGCCTTGAAGATGGCATGTTTTAAATCCTCCAGCTCATGTAATGCTTTCATTTCATCTACTGTAGTGCTTTTATGTAACTGTTGCCATAGTTACCTTCAAGGATTTTTTGCAGCTCTTTACAACCTGTTTTTTTAGTAGGCATTAATAGTAGGATTAACAGTAGCTGGGTAAAAATGAGATAGGATTAACATTCAGTGGGGAGGGGGATCAGATTTCAGGGATAACAAGCTCCATAGAATCAATCCAGAGGTGGGGAAGGGGTGCCACAAATTATAGGTGGAGGATGTGAATTACTTACACATGGCACTGTTGTGCCCTAATGTGGCTCCATTTTGGCATGAGGTCCACTCCCTTCTAGGACAGGTGTTGATCGTAATCCTCCTGGAAGCATTCCAGGTTGGCTTCCTTACCCAGAGGGTAATGGAGTCAATGAGGGAGGGAAATATTCTAGACCTGGTACTGGAAGCTGGGGAACAGGTCAGGAATGACAAGTAGTGACCGCCACAGTGTTCAATCGACCTGGGTAGGGAAGTAGCCACTACAAAAACTAGGGCCCTGGACTTCAAAAGGATGGACTTCGGCAGGATGGGAAACATACTGGAAAGTCATATGGCAAGCATCTGCCCAGAAAAGGACATGGAACAAAAATGGGCAGTCATCAAGATAGGACTGGCTGAAGCTGCTAAAATTTGTGTCAAGAGCAAGAGCAAGAAAGCCAGGACCAATAAACCTAATTGGATGAGTAGAGAAGTAGTGGAGAAGGTGAGGGAAAAGAGGAGTGTATTCTGGACCTACAAGTGATCCAACAGGGCAGAAGACAAAGAAGAATATGTGAAGAAATCCAGAGAAGTGATCAGAGTGGTAAGGGCAGCAAAAGTGGCTAGGGAATGAAGGTTAGCAGAGGGGATCAAAGGAGGAGAAAAGGATTTCTTCTAGATATATCATAGTGAAGAGGGAGAGCAAGGCTCAAATTGTTAGGATCAGGAGGGGAAGTGGGCTGAGCAGGCAGAAGTACTTAATGAATACTTCTGTTCAGTCTTCATCAAGGAGAGGGATGGGCCTGTACCTGACAGGAAGGGTGAGGTGGGAGAGGGTGGGGGAGAAGCAATCACAGATGGGAAAAATAATGGTTTAAAGGGTGAGGTAGGGCCATTAGTCCCTGAAGGTGGATGAGGCACCAGGCCCAGACGGAGTCCACCCCAGGGTGCTGAGAGAGTTAGCAGAGGTCCTGGCAGGGCCATTGGTGGACCTGTTCAATACCTCTCTGAACTCAGGGTGCATGCCCAGGGCTGGAGGGAAGCACATGTGGTACCTCTCCATAAGAGTGGGCCCAAGGATGAACCGGGGAACTACAGACCTGTGAGCCTTACTGCAATTGGGGGCTTGCTTTTGCCCATTTTGTCCCCAAATTCTGGAATTCCCTACCTGCTTACCTAAGGGGCTCCTTATCTCACTCAACTTTTAAATCTGCACTTTTTTCCCACCTTCATGCACTTGATTCCTGTTCTGTACCTGATTCCTCTCAGCTACCTTGGTCCTGCTTACTGGTTTCACTTACTCTACTGTGTTTGCTCGCTGACTGTCGTATAGCCTAACCTTGCTGTCTCTATCTTACACCCTCATTGGTGTCAACTAAGTTATCATTGATTAAGTTATATCTGTGATCTCCTGTGGTACTGTACTTACCCGTGAACTGTATGTAACCACTTGCTTGTAAAATGTACTCTCCTGGGTCATGCTTGAAAATAGGCAGGATTGTTACCTAATGCACTTACCAGTTACCAAAGCTAATAAATAAATTGTGGGAAAACTGATGGAGACAATCCTCAAGGAAAGGCAGGTGCAATTTCTTGAGGATAACAACCTCCAGGACAGCAGGCAGCATGGATTTGTCTCAGGCAGACACTGCCAGATGAACTTGGTTGATTTGTATGACTGGGTTATGAAGGCACAGGACAGGGGACATGATGGGGATGTCCTCTACCTGGATTTCAGCAAGGCCTTTGACTCGGTGCCACATGGTAGGCTGACCTGCAAGTTGAAGAGTCTGGGAGCAGGGAGAAAACTGGTCAGATGGTTTGAGTACTGACTGCAGGGTAGACAGCAGAAGGTAGTAGTGGTGGTGGGGAGGCACCTGAATGCAGGGCAGTAACAAGTGGTGTACCACAGGGCTCAGTGCTCTGACCAGTTATGTTTAACATTTTCATAGCTGACACTGCAGTATGGATTAAGAGCAAGATCATTCTCTTCACAGATGACACAAAGATTTATGTCGAGATAGATGGGGGGATGGATCAAAAAGTACTTCAGGATTTGGAAAAACTGGAGGAATGGTCTCACACTTGGCAGCTTGGTTTCAATGCCAAGAAGTGCAAAATGATGCATTTAGGAGGCAAGAACCCAGGACACAATTACTGGCTGGAGGGTGTTCCATTAACAAAATCCAAGGAGGAGAAGGATCTGGGAGTGCTGGTAACCAGGGAGATGAACCACTCTGCTCAGTGCAGGAAGACAGCAGTGAAGGCAAACAGAATGCTAGGGTGCATAGCAAGGGGTATTACTTCTAGGGTGTGGAGATCATCTTGCCCCTGTACAGGTCCCTGGAGACTGCACCTAGAGTACTATGTGCAATTCTGGCACCCTACTTGAAAAGGAACATCAAACTACTGGAAGGGGTATAGTGCAGGGCAACAAAATGATATTGGGGTTGGGGACAGACCATATGAAGAGACTGAGAGAGCTCAATATGTATACCCTGGAGGAAAGAAGGGAGAGAGGGGATATGATTAAGACCTTCAAGTACCTGAAGGGTTTGAACAGAGTAGACATCAGGTGTTTGTTCAATCTGAAGAGCAGAAGGGAAACCAGGGGACATTCTATGAACTTGGAAGGGGGGCAGGTTCAAGAGGGAACTGAGGAGGCACTATTTCACAGAAAGGGTGGTGGCAGGGTGGAACGCTCTACCAGAGGAAGTCAGTATCGCTGCAGAGCGTTGGGGGCTTCAAGAGGAGGTGGGACAGATTCAGCACACACCCTCCTTAGGCCACCTTAAATGTTTGCTGTCTCCACCCACATTCCTTATACATACTCCCCATTGGTCCACCGTATTGGCACATGTGGTACACAGATGGCACACGTGGTACACAGGGTGATACTTACTAAGTACCTGCTTCCCCATTAGCAGGTTATACAGCTTCTCCACTAGAGAGTGTATATGTCAGCAAGCATCCTTCACTTTCTACTTCCCTACTACAGGCTATTCAGCTGGATACCTGAGGGAGCTTTATTTTAAGCATTGCGCCCCCCTTCCCCTCGGTAGCAAAGCAACTTTGTTCAGCTACACCCCTTGTTGTAGTCTACTACCTACCAAAGTCCACCCCCCCTGCTGCTCCTTGACTCTAAGGATGTTTCCTCTCCACTCAAATCCTTCTCTCTTCTACCTCCTCCCCCTAACCTTATTTCTTATCCTCTCCCTACCCGCCCCTCCTGCTTTTGCCAGCCCAAGGCCCTATAACTCCAAATCCATCCAATCCCCTGTCTCCAGGCCCCAACTTATGTTCATGCTATTATTCCTGCCCCCCCAACATATTCTGGTCTCATTCCCTCATCATTTCATGTGCATCCCTACTAACTTGACCAAATTTCTTTGCTGTTCTCCACCTCCTGCTTCCTCACTATACTACTCCCTTCTACCTCACTCACTCGGCCTCCAAGCCCCATCACTCCAAATCCACGAAGCTACACTTCCTCATCCTAGCTGTACTATTACTCTCCTCGAGGAAGATCCATCCCAACCCCGGTCCTGCTACTTCCTTCACCCCCGCCATCTCCCCCACTGCCGCTTCCCATACCCCTACCCGAACAGCCCTCATAAAGGGTTTCAAGATATTACACTTAAAATTCATAGCCTACTTCAAAAGAGACCTCCTGCAAGCCATGGTTGCTGCCTAAACAAACATTCTAATTATAACAGAAACATGGCTAAAGAGCACGATTTCTGACCACCCGGTCTCTGTCACCGGGTACTCCATCCTAAGGCTAGACAGAGCAGGCAGGGGTATATCCGCACCTCCCTCCAATACTTCCCAGTCTTCTCCCCTTCCAACCCAGCAACCCATGGCACCTTAGTTATCAATGTATCCCTTTCTTTTTCACTGCCCATCTTTGTAGCCGGTATCTATTGCTGTCCAAATGTCCAGCCCGCTGTCTCCCTTGACCTCCTAACATCCATTACTTCTCTATCTCAATCTGGCGAGCTTTACATCCTTGGCAACATCAATTTAAATTGGTTGTCCCCAATAACATCTACCACAAGAAATGTTATCAGTGCCTCAGCCTCACACAACTAATTACAGAACCACCCACCCTAATCACAAGACCCCAAACTACTTCCTACTTGATTGGGCCCTTACTTCCTACCCCCATAGAATCATCACCTCTGGCATCCTTCCGGATGCTCTCTGCTACCACAACCTGATTTTCCTGGTCAGAAAAGTTCACAGCCCTAAATCCCACATAAAACCCTACAAACACTGACTTATAAATCCCTAGAATTGGAACCTGTCCTGCATAGCCTTGCCCTCTCAGGCTGGTCCCCTCTAGCAAGCACCTCCTCAGTTGATAAAGCCCTAATCTATTTTAAGACATCTTCCTAGTAAATTGGAATGCCTTTGCACCTCTAAAACAAACAAGGGTTAGAGGTCATCATATCCCCTGGATTATCCCTGAATTACTAGCCTACCACACAGCCAGAGATTGGGCCCGGAAATGGCACAAAGTCTCGCAGCTTCCAAATGACCTTCTTATTTACTGAAAACTCTGTAATGCCTGTGCCCAGGCTATAGCAACTAACATCAACTCCCCCTCCAAGTTCTGGAGAGTGGTCCTCACCCTCTTTATCCCCCATCCTGTCCACTCACCCCATACTTAAGATAAACGCCACCCTCATTGCCGATCCAGTTGTAGTAGCTACTGAATTCAACTCCTATTACACCACTTGTGTTGATGAGCTACTCCAAACCCTCCCAAACTATGCCCCTCCGTCTCCCCTTTCTGTTGCCTATGAACAACCCCCAATTCCCCTTCCCTTCGCTACTGTCTCCCCAAATGGCACCCTAAATGCCCTGCTAGCAATCAACCCTTCAAAAGGCTAATCCTTGGATGGCCTTGACCCTAAATTACTATCCCTCTCAGCCCCAGCAATCACCTTCTCACTCTCTATTATCCTAAACCTCTCTTTCTCAACCACCTCAGTACCTTACCCATGGAAACACGTAGTGGTCCTTCCCCTCCCCAAAGGTGGAGACCCCACCTCCCCTGGCAACTACCACCCCATCTGTCTTCTCCCTACCCTTACCAAACTTCAGGAACACCTAGCCCTCTCCCAGCTCACCGCTTACCTTAATGACTCCTCTTTCACCCCTTATCAATCTGGTTTCAGGAAAAATCACTCTACCACCACCTCCCTTCTTCGGCTCATTGATTCTATCCTGATGGGAATGTACAATGGCCAAATCACCTCAGCTATTTTTGTTGATCTGATCAAAGCCTTTGATACAGTCTCCCACTCCCTTCTCTTTGGCACCCTATCAACAGCTGGGCTATCCCCCTTAGCCACAGACTGGTTCGAGGCATACCTCACTGGCAGAACCCAATCAGTCAAGATCTCTGACACATTTTCCCACCCTCCTGATAAGAACTGTCATCCCGGGGATCAGTGTTAGGCCCCATACTATTTTCTATTTTTCTAAATGATCTCCCATCCACCTGCTCTCCTTTCTCCTCCACTGACATGTGCGCTGATGATAGTCTTGTATGCATCTGGCTCCTGTCCCACCGAGGTTGCATTCAACTTGCAGCATTACTTCAACATAATTCAGTGTTGGTTTGTAAGCCACCAACTATCTCTCAATGCCAAAAAAAACTGTCTCCATGACCTTCAGCACCAGGCAGAGACTTACCAGGTTTCCCACTCTACCCTCCTTCCACATCCTTGATGGGACTTTACTCGAGGACACGTCCTTCTTCAGGTATTTAGGTGTCTGGCTGGACCAACACCTGAATTGTGTCTCATATCAATGCCATTCAGAAAAAATTGTGTCCCAAACTCGGCACCTTATTCAGGAACTGTGCCTGCATCCCACCCATGGCTAGGCGTGAGATTGTCCTGAAGACGATCCTACCTATCTTCGACTACTGTGATGTAGTCTACGGTGCTGTCCCTAAGTCCTCCTTGGCCAGACTAGATACCCTCTTCAACTCCTTTTTGCCATTCTTCCCTTGACATCCCCCTCCACACTCATCATTGTGATCTCTACCATGTCCTATCCTTCCCTTTCTTGAGAAACCGACGTATCTCTCCTGCGGAAAATTCACCTCCAAGCACTGGCTGGGTGAACTTCCCTCCTATCTCTCCCCTGCCTTTGCAACCACCCCCTCTCCTTCCCACTCCCTAAGCTCTACCAACTCACGAACCTGGTGGTCCCACACCGCTCCACCCTTATTGGTCAATCGGGTTATTCTTATCGCCTCCCAAAAATCTGGAATTGACTTCCCCCTCAAATTTGCCACTCATCCTCTTGCTACTCCATTAACTCTGCCCTCAAGAACTTCCTTGTTCCTTCCTGTGCCTGCCATGATCCTCCTAATTTCCCCATCATCTCTTCTAAGCCCATATCATCATATGCCAGCTCTCCACCACTCCTGCTTCCTCTGATCATGCCCTCCTAGTCTCCTACTCTCCCTCCTCCTAAAGTGTTCCTCCTCCTCCTTCTTTCTCTACCCATAATCAGTCTCCTCCTGTGAGCTTGATCACTGCCTTGTGAGCAGGATCCATAATACACAGTAGACAACAACTTTACCCCTTTCCTCTATTTTTCCTTTTACTGCACCCCTCAGTCACTGCTAGATAACTGTCTTTGTGCAGGCAGGGTTACCCAGCACTCTGGTGGGGTACTACCCCCCACTAGTTGACCCTCTACCCCCTCCCACAACATCCTCCCCAACTCCTTTCTAGCATCCTCTATATAAATAACTTTTATCACCTATAACCTGTGTCCTACCAGTGAGGCAGTCCACTGCCCATCCCAAATAGGAATAACAGGACACTGTTAAATGTCAACTCCCCCTTCCCCCTTGGATACCCCCAGCTACAATACCTCTTTCTCATCATCCTGCCACACTACCTCTTCTCTCCTCCTAATCCCCTTCAGGTTAACATAGCCTAACACTGGCCTACTTCTATACTCAATTAAGCACTTATAACCTACCCCATACCCCTCTTATATGCACTTTAGTCCACCCTGTTGTCTCTGTTTGCCTCAAAAATCATGCTCTGCCTGTGTCTCTCCATAAATTTCCTTTCCATTCTTCCATTCTGCCCTCCGCAATTTTTTATTCCCACCTTCTATTCTTCCTCTCTTTACTCCATTCACTGTAAATCTTGAATATCTATGTTACACTAATGGCTACCAATTACTATTGGTCACCTTACTATCAAGTGCTACATACTGTTGTCAAGTTATTATATATGTTGCAGTGTAACCAACTGTCACCAACTGTTGCCAAATTGCTGTATGTTTCTTCATATCTACTACAGTTAACTGTTACATTGTTGCCAATGTGATCCACCTGTAATCCTTCTGCTCTCATCGTATGCAAGTAAGCAAATTGTATTCCAACATTGTAACATTTCTCTGTATTCTAACCCATTGTTCCTACCCCCAGGTCACATTGGGAGATGAGCAACTTGTTGCTCAGTTTGCCTTCCTGTTGAAACATTTCAATAAATAAATAAAATTCAAGGGAGAGTACAAACCAGGTGGGGGCGTGAGATGGGGGTATATGAGGTAGAGGGGCAGCTGCAGTCTAATGGACTGGAAGTGCTGCACACTCAAGCAGACTAGATAGACTGAATGGCCTGTATCTCCTGGCAGTTTCATGTAGGGTTACCACCTGTCCTGATTTTCGCAGGACAGTCCTGATTTGGGCTGCTGTGTCCTGCAAAAATACATGAAAAATACTACATGTCCTGACTTTATAGTAGAACAAATATTTTCTAACTTTCCTCTAAATGTTGCAGAAAACTATAATACCTTAACTAAAATACCTTACAATGATAAGAAACAATAGAAACAAATAAGAAACTAGAACACTTAGTATTAATTCTGATTATATAGAGGAAACAAGTTTGTTGCATTGGTCGAGGTTATATATCGTCCTGCGATAAATCATGTTTTCAGTAAGAAATGTCCCACTTTGGGCTTCTGAAAAGGTGGTAACCCTGGTTTCATATGTTTGTATGTTCATGCTGCTCCCAAAGACTCTGCTTGAGTTTGTGCTGAAGCTGATAATATTCCAGGATGTGGAGGGCCAGAACAGATTATGGGACAGGTTTGATTTTAACATTGTTTTACTAGCCCAAACCCTGGTGCAAATTGACAAGGTCTAGTGCAGCTAACCCGCTACTTGTCCATCTTGAATAGTGCAGGTTTTCCATGGCTGTTACAGAAGTTAAAAATGTCCCTACTTTAACAAGCTCTAGTCCTTGTTCTAATCTCTCTCAGTGTTGCAGATGGCCTGGTGTGATTAACACCTCATAAAGAGCTGCAGTTATCTGTCAGTTCAAGAAGGGGATCCCACAAAAGGCTCAATGTGAGTAATTATCACTCCACTGTTAGAACTTTCAGCTAGTGTCCAGGGTGTGATCAAGGGTTGAAGCTGTTAAGTCACTATCTTCCAGTTTTCTGAATGTGTGTCTATCTGTCCTAGAGGTATATCCTAGACAGGATGGAGCAGTCAGAGGAGGCAACTAAAATCATGTAGGATCTGCAAGAGAAGCCATATGAGGAGAGACTAAAGAGCTTAATATGTATACTCTTGAGGAAAGGGGGCATGATAGAAACTTTCTACCCCAGTGGAATCAATAAAGTTCAAGAGGGTAGCAACTTTCAGAAAAAGAGATGCAAGAACAAAAGGACACAATTTGAAGATGGAGGTGACGGCTCAGGGACAATGTGAGGAAGTATTTTTCACAGAGAGTGGTGGATGCATGGAACCACCTTCCTGAGAAGGTTGAGGGGTCTAAAACTGTGGGATAATTTAAGGATGCATGGGATAGTATAAAGCAATTCTTGTGGGGGAAGGAAGAAATAGGCTGTTGGTTAACTAGGATCTGCAGTTTATCTAGTAGGAAGGGAAATGGGCAGACTAGGTGGGCTAAGAGGTCCTTATCTGCCATCAAAGTCTATGTTTCTATGTAATTTGTCTCACATTACTAAAACTAATGCCCCTCACTTTCCGAAATTTTGAGTGTCTGTATCCAACATTTCATTGATAAAAATGCTAAGAGGTATGCAGGATCTGCTCTGTAGGTGGTGGGTTTTATCCCAGCCTCATCATAGCTACATAGAAACATAGAAGTTGATGGTGGATAAGGACTGCAAGGTTCATCCAGTCTGCCCATTTCTTTTTCTACCTTATAAATGCGCCATTGGCCTTTGCTCTGTCAATGGCCTATCTATTCATACTCATCTGTATTGCTCCCTTATGCCTATCCCATGCCTGTTTGAAGCCCTGCACTGTATTCATATTCACCACTTCCTGAGGTAGGCCGTTCCATGCATCTACCACCCTTTCTGTAAAAAAGAACTTCCTCACATTACCCCTTAAGCGGCCTCCCTCCCTCTAATCTCATGCTGTGTCCTCTTGTCCTGCTATTTTTCTTGTATTGAAACATGTTAGACTCTTTCACCTTGTTAATGGCCTTAAGGTATTTGAATATTTTGATCATATCACCTCTCTCCCTCCTTTGCTCTAGGGTATACATATTGAGCTCTGTTAATATATCCTCATATGTTTTCTGATGCAGGCTCTGCACCATTTTGGTTGCCCTTCTCTGGACTGCCTCAGTTTGGTCAATATCCTTGTGAAGGTGTGGCCTCCAGTACTGCACACAGTACTCCAGATGGGGCCTAACCAGTGTCTTGTAAAGAGGGATTATTACTTCCTTCTTCCAACTTGTGATACCCCTACTAATACACCCTAACATCCCCCTAGCCTTACCTACTGCTTTAGTGGTCTGCTTGGATGATTTCAGGTCATCGGTGATGATGATGATGCCCAAGTCTCTTTCTTCCCTTGTGACTGCCAGCAACTCCCCTCCCAGCCTTTAGGTGGCTTCAGGATTTCTCTTGCCTATATGCATGATCTTGCACTTCTTTGCATTAAACCCCAGTTGCCACTCTTCTGACCGTTTTGCTAGTTTATCCAGATCTCTTCTCATTCTGCCCACCCCATCAGGATCATCTACACTGTTGCAGATCTTGGTGTCATCTGCAAACAGACAAACCTTACCCTCCAGTCCATCTGCAATGTAGCTGATGAAGATATTGAGGACTGGCCTCAGGACAGATCTCGAGGTACCCTACCTATGACTTGCATTTCTTCCGACTGTATACCGTTTACCGCCACTCTCTGTTTTCTGCCCATCAACCAGTTTGCCACCCAGCTGACCAACTTCTGACCCACCCTGAGCCTACCCAGCTTATTAATCAATCTTCTATGTGGAACAGTATCAAAAGCTTTGCTGAAGTCAAGGTAGGCAGCATCAACTGCTCCCCCTTGGTCCACCACTCTGGCTACCCAATCAAAGAAATCTATGAGATTAGTTTGACAGGACCTTCCTTTTGTAAACCTATGTTGTCTTGGATCCTGTGCTCCTATGGATTCCAGGTGCTGCACTATCCTTTTCTTAAGGAGTGCCTCCATAATCCTGCCCACAACTTAGGTAAGACTGACTGGTGTGTAGTTCCCTGCCTCCTCCCTGTTACCACTCTTGTGGAGCGGGATCACATGAGCCCATCTACAGTCTCCTGGGACCTCTCCTGTGCTCAGAGGCTCACTAAACAGTTCTGCTAATGGCTCTGCTAGTTCCACTCTTAGCTTCTTTAGTACTCTGGGATGTATGACATCAGGTTCCATTGCCTTGTCCACCCTGAGCTTATCAAGCACTTGTAGGACCCTTTCTTTTATGAAGGGACTTGTGCTCACCTCCTTCCCCCCTGTGTCCATGGTGATGAACTGTGGGCCCTGCCCTACCTTCTCTTCAGTAAATTCTGAGCAGAAGTATCTATTTAGGATAGATGCTTTTACATGGTCCTTCTCCTCACATGCCCCCTTATCTCCTTTGATCTTAGCAATACGCCTCTGGACTTTCTCCTTTCACTAATGTATCTATAGAAAGTCTTGTCACCTTCTTTACTGTTTGTGCTTGTGCTTCCTCGGTTTGGGGCTTTGCCTGCCTTACTGCCTTCCTGCTTCCCTCAGGGAAGTTTGCTATGCCTCCCTGTCTTCAACCCAGCTGCATTTCTTATATTTCCTGAAGGCCAGCCTTTTGGCTCTGACCTTTTCTGCTACTGTTTTTGAGAACCAAAGTGATTTTCTTCTTTTTTTGCACTTCTTTTTCTCTCTAACACAATGAGATATTGCTTCAAGTACTGCATCCTTAATGCTTGCCCACTTTGCCTGTACCCCCTCACCTGTATTGCTTTTTACCAGGGCTAGCTTAACTCTGTTGACCATCTTATCAAAGTCATCTCCTCTGAAGTCCCATATTTTTGCCTTGGAATTAGATGATTTAGTTGTAGTGGCCAAATTGAAATATACCATGTGATGGTTTACTGTCCCCCAGGTGACCTTCTACCTGGAGATCTGTGATCCTTTCCCTGTTAGACAGTACTATATCTAGGATAGCACTGTCTCTTGTGGATTTGTTGTACCAGTTTTTTGAGGTCCTCTCCTGCAGGAATCCACCATGTGTCTAGTTCTGGCAGATGTTCCTGCTGGTATTGACCAATCTATATCTGGCATGTTGAAGTCTCCCATTATCAGAACCTCCCCTTTAGCTGTTATGTCTTGTATATCTTCTAACAGTAATGTGTCTATGTCCTCCCCCTGGTCTGGGGGCCTGTAGACAACCTCAGTTCTTATGGCTGTCCCATTTCCTGTTTCCAGGGTGACCCACAGTTTTCTGGCTCCTTATGTGTATTCTCTCTCTCCCTTCAAATCTCTCAACTCTGTACTTTCCCTGGACACCACTGCAGACCATACTCTGAAATGACTACCTGTAGACCTATAACTGCCAATACTGGAAAGTGTAGGGATCCCAGCTCTTTAAATGTACCATGCCAGCCAATGTCATCCCTACAGTCCCACATTTATCCTACTCAGCATGTCCTTTCATCCTATAAACAAAGCTTTGGCGCATGTATGGTACAAAATACCTCAATAAAATACATAATTTTAATGGTTAAAATAAGCATTCCTGGTGTGCATATATGATCCTGAATAGAAATGTAGTATAGTATAATGCCTGTGTACTGATTACCCTGACCTAATGAAAGGAGACTGTTTAAAAAATCTGCTACTGTTCCGGCATAACATGTTAAAATCAGTACTTTTAAAAATAAAAATGTCATAAAGTTTTCTGTTTCCCAATCCCCTTAGGTTTGTGTAGCAATCTTCCCAAAGAAATCCTAGATGTGCTCCTGGTTCACTTAACATTGTACGAAAACTTCCAGAAGTGGCTAGATCTAGCTGATCACAGGGTGAGGGCTGGGATTGTCTATGTCTGACATTGTTCATTGCCCTGTGGGTAGTGATGAGAGTGTGGTGAGGTGCATGATGATGTCAGCTATTGTGTGTGCAGAGCTAGGATTATTTGACTTAACATTTGCTGCTATGTTATCCCCCTCTGGTTTGGTGGGGGGGAGGTTCAGAAAGAGGAAGAGAGGAGGCCATGGTACAAAACAATGGGGGCACACTGTGTATGATGGTATTGCAGTCTTTTTTTCTGCTGGGGCTGGAAGCAATGTGGGAGCAGGATAAATGTGCAATAATCTGAGTATTTTCGTGGCTTGCATTTTTTCCTATATAAGTGATCAAAATTTACCATTACAGTTGTGGGCTTTTGCAGCCAATTGCAGGCTAGTACAATTTTAAATCAACTTGTCCTGCTGGCTCATGCAAAGAAAAGTTAAGGTTGACCCCTGTTATGGGATTTGGCATTATGGGCTAGTGTCAGCTCTCTTGAGTTTGGATGACTGAGTGAATAATCTACACTTGTGCAAGAATTTGGAATGAACCCAAATGAATACAAATGGAAACAGTAAATGCTGTGCTCCCTCTTTCATCTGTCAACCTCCATACATCCTAAACTGTGGTGGATAAAAGATGGTAGCAGATAAGAGAGGGTAGTAGTTAAAGGGGGAGAATGCATTTCTAGAAAGTGGGTCAGAAGCTCACACTGGCATTAAGCGAGGGTGGCAGGAAAAGTGGGGGATAAAGGAGGGCGCATACTTCCAGCAGGTCAGGAAGGCCTGGCAACCCCTGCTGAATGATATAGAGGAGGGACCCCTTCCAGGTCCAGTGTAGGGGATAAGATATAACCTCCTGGCTACATTTGCATGACTTTTTCATGCTCCACAAATGAGGTCTGGGATGATGCTGGCCCTTGGGTCAGAAAGACACCACTTCAAAACAAATCAATTATTTTTAGCCCAGTATTATTGTCATAGTGTCATTATCCTATCAAATAATTTACTTCTAATACCTGAATCTTGATGTATACTGCTGGCATGAATACTAACATCATCTCAAAGCAAGTACAATTAATGGCTATGCAATGAAGGATGTGTATAATTGCAACTGTCTGTGTAACTGTGTTTGAACTAGAGGTGTGCTGAACCTGAGGGGTGAAACCGAGCTGTCCTGAACACATACAGCTTGGTTTCCATGAGACCTGAGCCAACCCTTGCTGGCTCGGCTCAGTTCTCCAAGTTATTTTTTTTTAGCTTCTGCTTGTCATGTGACAGCAGAGAAGAGAGCTGGGAAGTCAGCACTCAAGATACTCCAGTTTCCGCATGTGCAGACCTTAGTATAGAGGAATATAGCTCTGCCATCAGTGCTATTTCACTTCTACCACTGAGGAGAGAGGAGCTTCCTATGTTATTGACAAGCAGCCAGGTGGGAAGGGAAAAGGAAAGGATCTCATTCTCCGTTCATTATGGATGTGGACAAGCTAACTTCCTCCTTCTACTCACCACCACCAATGAAAAGAAAGAAAAAAAACTGAGAGGGTTGAGACTTGGGAGGGATGTGTGCCAGGGACTGATTGTGTGTGTGGGGGACAGTGCACCTCATTCTCGATGACAGTGACTGCAATGACAGTCTAAAAAAGACTCTTAAGCAGCTGGCTGTCAAAAACTTTTTAATTAACATTTTTAGAAACTTAACTTACTTACTTATTTATTAATATTATTTATTGAATTTTAGTAACCGGGTGAGCCCACTGAGATAAGACAGTCCCATTTTCAGGGGCGACCTGGAAAGTGCATTACATTGGAAGTGTAAGACATAGATAACAAGATTGGTACATGGATCAAGTACATATTCAGCTACAATATACAACTGATACAAATATAATACACCAAAGGGTAGGAAATAAAGGTAAAAAACATGTTATATTATTATCAAACATTCTTATTTATACATTTTGAAAGAGGTAAAACAGCTTACATTAGAACAAACATTATTTTATATACATTTTGACAATGGTGAAGTACAAGAGGAAGCACAGATGAGCAGAGAAAATTCTCGTGGGAAGGTAGAGAAGATTTTTTTGACTTAAGGAGCTAACTGGAGGGAGACTGTGTGTGTGTGTGTGTGTGTGTGTGTGTGTGTGTGTGTGTGTGTATGCGTGCGCATGTGTAGGTGGGGCAGTGGGGGACTACATTGCTTTCCTTTAGCCCCAAAGCACAGCAGTGGCACAGTGCAGCACCAGAAGAGAAACACACAAGCGCAAGACATTACGTTTCAAGAAATAAGGAATACATAAGTTTCACAGGCACATGGCACTTGAAGCTGGCTGCCTGACAGTATAGCAAGCTGAGAGTAGAGAGGTGACTGAGCTTATTCGGCAGACCTGGGATGGCATACAAATTTGGCATACTGTGAAACGCTGAGGAAGTCACTTGTCTAACCACCTCAAAGCTCTGTCAGAGCAGTGTCACCAGCCATTTCACACACAAGCAGGAGTCAAACAGGACCTTTTTTTGTGTAGTCCTGTAAAGGACGAATTCATTTTTTGTGCAAGCAGAACCAGTAAAGGCCTACGTGTTGCATCACATGTGAAATTGCTTACTAGGGGGCATCCTATTTGTTGAGTAGCCTCTGTCTGCAGTGTCACCACCCATTTCCCACATGAGCAGGAGTCGGACAGGAACATATTTTTTTGTGTAGTCCTGTAAAATAAAGGCTTGTGTCATGTGTGAAACATTTTGGAGGGAGGGGCAGACTGGCAGTTGTGTAGCCTCTGTCTACAGTGTCTCCAACCATTTCCATGGCCATGAGTCCAAAAGCCAAAACCAGAACCAAAACCAAAACCATAGGTGATTTGGCAAAACCAAAACCTTCCAAGTTTTACACACCTCTGCTCTGACATGCCCCACCCATTTCTCTCCAGAACCAGCACCTCACCTTTATGAGGTGACCAGACTCAGGACAGGAAACCTTAGTCTGCATGCAATCCCAGGCCTCCTAGGTGGAAGGGCAGAGTACTGTCACTATGTCACTGAACATACTACCTGTACATTTTAAAATTGCCTGGGATGTCTCCATCAGCAGACATCACACAGAGGTTCAGAGCTATAATTCTTTATTTGGTATTGATGCCTGGACTCTTTCATCACAAGCTTTGGTACATCCAGAAAAAGATTGGGTTGTTCCTCAGTTGTGTGATTAGTGTATGATTTCTATGTATTCTTCTATCATTCTTCGAATGCTTTTACAAGCAATCAAGTGAAAGGAAGGAAAGTTAGGGTTGCTTGAGGGGACACTGAAATGTTTGCAACCCAACTAAAAGTATAAAATGAAGGCACAGAAGGTGGAAATGGCATAGATTCCAATGACAGAAGTTGAACATAATTCAGAAAAATGTATAACTGTATTTCCCCAATTTTTTTCAAATTTGCCTTATTTTGTCTTACAGTATATTGACATATAAAATATGTTACAGTGCCATACATTGGTAGTAAAAACATCTATTGATATATAGACATTAGAGAATTTTTGCTCTGTATCAATAAGAAAAGATATACCAATATTACTTCAGAAACTTCCAAATAGTGTATTGATACTATGTAAGATACATGAAAAACACTAGTTAAATAAAAGAATATATTGATATACAAAAAAAGTGTAGAAAAATAGGTTTGAAATGAAAACCAATACATAAAAAGTTAAGTTTATAAAGAGATGTTCTAATGTTCAGCACATAATTCCTAGATGGCATCATAAAAACTCCTTACCATATACAGAAATGCAGAAAATGTCAGTAGATAAACACCTATCTGCCCATCTAGTGTGCCCAAACCTGCCTAGTTATTGTTATGCTGTAAACAACTTCTTCCAGAACATATAAAGGATGATGCATGGTCCACTATACAGAACAAACATATGTAGCCATCAAGAGGTTGCCATGGTGACCATTTAAAACTCGAGAGGTCCGGTCACCATGGTAACCTTGAGATAGCTACTCACACTTGTTGTGTATACTGGACCACACATTGTCTTTTATACTGTATGGCCCCCCACACACACACTGCAACAGCAGGAGTCCAGGCACTCATGGTATGGAACATTTAAAAAAAGAAGCGGCTTTCATGATCAATGACATTCTTAGTTTGTATCAGCATTGGCAATCAGAGCTGCAGGTTCTGTGAGGTGAGTACATGGACATTCAAAATTGTGCTGCAGCAGCTATGTATATTGTGCAGCACAACAACAAAATTACATAGATACTGCAGCACAACATGGATAAGTGGAGTAGCTCTATACATAAGGGAAGGGATCAAAGCTACAGAACTAAAAAGTAAAGGGGGAGGACAAGAGGCACTCTGGGTCATCTTGGAGACAGGGAATGGCATCACAATCCACATAGGGGTTGTATACAGACCCTCATCTCAAGGGAGAAACGGACAAGAAAATGATAGAGGACATTCTCAAAATGGCTGAAAAGGAGATACTGTTGATGGGGACCTGAATATGCCAGATGTTAACTGGATGACATGTACTGCAGCCACATCCAAGAGCAGGGTCATTCTCGATGCCCTGCAAGGGGCAGGCCTTAGACAGCTAGTGTTGGAACCCACTAGGGAGGGAACAATACTAGACGTGGTACTCTCAAATGGAGAGAAGATCATAAATTTAGAAGTCAGTAGACATCTGGGAACAAGCGACCACTGCACGGTGTGCTTCACAATGAGCACAACCATGGAGATAAGACCATACAAAAACAAGGATACTGGACTTTAGAAGGCTGACTTTGGCAAAATGGGTGAATACCTGAAGAATGCACTAGCAAATGGCCAAAAAGGAGGGGTGGAAGAACAATGGAGAAAAATAAAAACTGCCATCATAGAGGCAACAAGCCTTTGTGTGAAACAAATAAAGAAAACAAAGTGGAGTGAAAAACCACTATGGTTCTCAAAAGAGGTGGCAGGGAAGGTTAAGGAGAAAAAGGCTGCATTCAAAAAGTATAAGGAATCACAGAAGGAGCACGACAGGGAACTGTATCAATTAAAGCAGAAAGAAGTGGGGAAGACAGTCAGAATAGCAAAGCCCAAACTGAGGAAAAATAGCCAACTCAGTTAAGAAGGGGATAAAACCTTTATAGGTGCATTAGGGGAGCATAGAAAGGTTAAGGGAGGGATAGTGAAGATTAATAAGGAGGGGAGGTGGGCAGAGGAGACAGTGAAAAGGCAGAGATACTGAATGAATACTTTTGCTCAGTATTCACAAAAGAAGATGAGGAGGAGTTACCTAAACCAGACAATGAAGCACTCTGGTAGGGGTTGACACCAGTCTATTCACAGAAGAAAGAGTGCTGAAAGAACTCCTAAAACTCAAGGTGGACAAAGCAATGGGGCCTGACAGGATTCACCCCAGAATCCTAAAAGAACCAAGGGAAGACCTAGTGACACCACTGACCACGCTTTTTAACAAATCATGGCAGGATTGGGTGGTACCTGAGGGCTGGAGGAGGGCAGATGTGATTCTCTTTCACAAAAGTGGGAGCAAGGCAGAAGCAGGAAACTACAGACCTGTAAGTTTGATGTCAGTGGTAGGGAAAATGATGGAATCACTTCTGAAAGAAAGAATTGTTGAGTACCTAGAGGTACCTAGAGGCCAGTGGGGCACAGGACCCAAAGCAGCATGGATTTACAGCAGGAAGGTCTATGTCAGTGAATCTAATTGATTTCTTTGACTGGGTGACCAAAGTAATAGACCAGGGAGGGCTGTGGATATGGCCTACCTAGACTTTAGCAAGACATTTGACACAGTGCCACAAAAAGATTAATAATCAAGTTAGCCAGCCTGGGAGTGGGTCCCAGGGTAGTAGCCACTGTGTAGCAAACTGACTGCACAACAGGACACAGAAGGTAATAGTGAATGGAACACATTCCGAAGAAAGGGGGTTACTAGTGGAGTACCTCAGGGCTCAGTACTGGGTCCAGTCCTCTTTAACATCTTTATAGATGACATTACAGAGGGTCTGGAGGGAAAGGTATGCCTCTTTGCAGATGACACAAAGATCTGTAACAGAGTTGATACACAAGAGGGGGTAGAAAAGATGAGAAGGGACTTGGCAAGGTTGGAGGAATGGTCAGACATATGGCAACTTAGATTCAATGCAAAGAAGTGCAAAGTAATGCACCTGGGAAACAAAAACCCAGGAGAAGAATACACAATAGCAGGGGAGGTACTAACAACAAAAAATGGAAAGGGACCTGGGGTAGTCATATCAGATGACCTAAAGGTGGGTAAGCAATGTGAAAAGTCAGTAAGGAGAGCCGGGGGATACTGGGATGCATAGGAAGGGCATCACAAGTAGAAAAAGTGGTTATCCTCTGTACAGACAGTTGGTGAGACCCCATCTGAGTACTGTGTGCAGTTTGGAGACCTCATCTATGCAAGGACATAGACAGGATGGAAGCAGTCCAGAGGAGGTCAACTAAAATGGTGCAGGGTCTGCAGCAGAAACCATATGAAGAGAGACTGAGAGAGCTTAATATGTATACTCTTGATGAAAGGAGGGACAGGGGACATGATAGAAACGTTCAAGTACCTCAAGGGAATCAACAAAGGTCAGGAGGTAGCATCTTTCAGAAAAAGAGATGTGTAAGAACAAGGGGCACAATTTAAAGATAGAGGGGCGGCTCTGGGGTAATGTGAGGAAATTTTTTTTCACGGAGAGAGTGGTGGATACATGGAACAGCCTTCCTGAGGAGGTCGTTGGGTCTAAAACAGTGGGGAATTCAAACATGCATGGGACAGACATAAGGCAATTATAGTGGGGGGTTGCAGGAAGTAGGCTGTTGGTTAACTAGAATCTGCAGCTTATTCAGTAGGAAGGGAAATGGGCAGACTGGGTGGGCCAAGTGGTCCTTATCTGCCATCAAAGTCAAAGTCTATTCTGGGGATGGATTTCCATCCACAACCAAATTCCACCATACACTATAGCAGTGTTTGTTCTAATTCTATGGTAATTGGGTGGATCTGTTGTAGCAGTCCTCAGCCAGGGAGGGATAATGGCATGGAGCAAAATTGCTCCTTCATTGTTTGTTTTGCCTGTGAGGGGTAGGCAGCCATTTTTAAGCCCTACCTGTATTTCCAGCTCTGTGGGCCTGCAATCTGAAGCACTTTTCAGCTGTGAGGCAAAACTGGCTTGCAAGTATTTTCTTTCTTTCTTTCTTTCTTTCTTTCTTTCTTTCTTTCTTTCTTTCTTTCTTTCTTTCTTTCTTTCTTTCTTTCTTTCTTTCTTTCTCTCTTTCCTTCCTTTTTTTGTTGTGTACAGTGCAGACAAGCAGGATTTGTCCCTATCTAAAGAAGACCTGACAAACTCAATGCAATTTCTACCTTTTTTTCTTTATTTAAAAAACATAGAGAGGGCTTAATGGCTTGCTGTATGTATGCTGCACCCACTCATTCTAATTTTTACCTTGCTGTCACTGTAGTATTCTTAAGATAAAAAATGGTCTGGCAGAGACTCAGGGAGCTAAGAATAAGTTGCCATCTTTATTCCGACTGAAGATCAAGACACTATACACAGAGACCAAGGTTAAAGGGCTTCTACTAAGCATGATGTGAAACAACTAGGACTACAAATTGCTTACTACAGGACTACAAGTAAGATGGCTAGTGGCTACAAGGTACTTCCTGAAAGTCAGTACCACATCTACTACAAGGAACAATATATAACATGAAAAGATCTTAAAAAAGTTGATATGGCGGGGAAGAAAACCATGAATTGGATGGACAAATGTAGTACTGTCTTACAAAAGAATATGGGGAAGGGGAAGGACTTGACTGCCCCGACCCTTTAATGCAATATGAAGTTGGAGAATACTTAAAGGCTTCCTGTACACTTCATAGATCAGTGGTGGAAAGCTTGCTGCAAAATCTTGGAAAAACTAAAAGCTGTGCACATCTGAATAGCTGAAGATTATTCCAAATTAACTTGGAAGCAAAGTACCTGCTCACTAACTTTCTGGAAGAGCATCTCTCCAGCTGTTTCATCCAGTGATATATTCAAGTAACACAGGAAAGGGTGTGTTGACAGCATACAGTATTTGCTTACCTGTAGTGTTGGAGACAGGAGATGAGATGGAAGTGCCTTCAAGCATCCTGAAGTTTGCTGATCTGTTAACAGCACTCTTGGATTGATTTACCATGATTTTTTTACAAATTATAAAACTTGTGTGTGTGGTTTAAAAAAAAAAAAAAAAAAAAAAAAGCTTTTTACTGAATCTACTCATTGCAGGCAAAGTGCTACACACCTGCTTTGTGCTGTGGATGGGGTAGCTGCTATGACTCATGGCAACCCACATTCATACATCAGTGGCTACATAAAGGTCCACACAGTTGAGCCAACAAACATAATTTTACATATAGATGCTGCCATGTTTGAACTGTTTGGCTGGAGATGGTTATGTAATGTCTTATAAATACAGGTTAAATAGTTTCACAGATGCTAAGAATTGGGCTTTGTAGATACAGATAACCTATTTAAAATCGGAACTACATTTTAAATAAATCCATTTGCAGTTGGGCTTCTCCAAAGCAGTCATGCTTTGAATTTGATGTCCCCTAATTGAAAACTGCTCAGCTATGCTTGACAGTTTTGAAAGCACAGAGAACTGCTCACACAAGAAGAAACTTGCTTCAATTATCCATGTGATCACTCTGCTGAAGGATGGGTGTGGGAGTGCCATAAACAGGTGCTTGTGGTGCTGCTGCATTTGTTTACCTTTTAGTTGTGAGCAAACCAAGCTTAAGTTTAAAATGGTTTGGTTCTGCTCATAATTTCTTAAATCTCAAAGTTTAATGCCTCAGTCTTGGAGGATGTGAGCAGTCAATGGCTAAAGGGCTCACTGGACCAGATTGTCAGCACAAATGCAATATGTATTACCAACTAGCCCTAAATTGGTATCTGGAGTGCCTGAGGGGGACATAGCATCCCAGATAGTGGCATCTTATGAGGGAGGAGCAATGCTTCTGCAGTGCTGCAACCTAGATAAAGGGTGCAGCTGAGGCATTGCAGGAGGAAGAAGCTTGATCTTGCTTCACATTGGCATACTTGTGTGCACACATGGAACCACTTGCAATCTGTATCTTGTTGGTTGGGGTCCAACAAAGGAACTCCATATGAGCAGCTGATGCTAACCATTCTAGGGCCTGTTGCTTACTAGCTTTGCGGATGGGTCTCATGAGGATGCTGACCCAAGAGGGCTGTGTGTTTCTCCTTTAGCTGAATGGTTAGAGCTGCAGCCTCTATCAGGGATGTAAGGAGTGATCCCAGGGTCTGGCAGTTAGAGGGTGATGCATCCCCCAGCTGTATTGTATGGTCCTCTCTGCAGCTTCTGGGGTATCTGTGGTAGTGTGTATGCTTTGCATGTACGAGGCCCTGGGTTCAATCCCCCAGCATCT
Organism: Neoceratodus forsteri; assembly: GCA_016271365.2. Lineage (NCBI taxonomy): Eukaryota > Metazoa > Chordata > Ceratodontiformes > Ceratodontidae > Neoceratodus > Neoceratodus forsteri. Next base: position 914,726,583 of record CM057454.1, on the reverse strand, counting down.
TCACACATTTCTGTATGTGAATGCTAGAAGTCTAGCAAATAAGATTCTGGACCTAGAAGCCATCCTGGCGGAGGCAGATCTGGATACTGTGGCCATTAGAGTCTGGGTGCACTGAAAACCATGACTGGGACATGCCTATCTTGGGCTATGCTCCTTTCAGGAAGGAAAGGAGTGGGTGTGGTGCTTTATGTGAAGGCAAAGCATAAAGGCCACTGAGATGCAGGGAATTTGGAGGGGGAGGCAGAGATACTGTAAGTCACCCTGGAGATGGGAATGGAGCCACTATTTTCACTGGAGTGATCTACAGACCTCCAGTACAGGGAGGAATTAAGGCATTGGTGGAAACCATTTTAAGATGGTAAAAAAGGAAAGGTGCTGCTGATGGGGGACTTCAACCTGCCAGATATGGATTGGAGCTCCCAGCAGCTTGAAGTGAGGACATCCTGGATTTTCTGCAGGGGTCATTCCTCAGGCAACTAGTCGGTGAATGCACTCGTGATGGGGCAATACTGGACCTGGTATGGGAACAATGTTGCAGACGTCTGGGTGGGAGGCCAGTTGGGGATCAGTGATCACTGTATAGTGTTAAATACAAGGATGGCTGTGGAATCTAATCACATGAGGGTCCTGTACTTCAAGAGGGCAGATTTTTAAAAAGGGTGAGTAGAAACAAGTGAGCAAAAGCAAGAGGATAGGGATCGCTATGGTTCTCAAAAGAGGTGGCTGGAAAGAGTAGTGTTAAGAAGGTGTAGGGAGATGCATAGGGAGGTGTATTGTGGGGGGGGAGGGAGAGAAGTGGGGAAAGCCATACGGAACACAAAGGTGCAAACTGAAGAAAGCCCAGGAGGTAATGAAAGGGGGCAGCAGAAGACAAGGGGTGGGATTGTAAGGTTAAAAAAAGGGAGACTGCAGAGGGACCAGGAAAAAGCAAGTTTATACAGCACCCAATGCCTGAGGCTCTGGCTTCCTTGCATAATATGGGTAGGGTAATAACATATATACACACATGTACTGTAGATGTGTAGGCAGACATACTGAACAAATACTTTTGTTCAGTTTTCACAGAGGGAGAAGGCCCACAAAAAAACTAAAACCTTGAAGTGGACACTAGTCCTTTTCTAGAGGGGAGTTGCTAATCTCAAGGTGGACAAAACAATGGAGCCAGATAGGGTGCATCCAGAGGTATTGAGGGAGCTCATGGAAACACTGGCTAACCTCTGACGGTTGTATATTTTTTTCCTGTTTTCTTCCCCACCTCACATCCTGGCAGAGTGTGTGGAGACACATGCATGTCACGCACTGTGGGTCTCCTCACCCCTATTAGTTGCCCATAGCCAGCTGTGCCACCCATGTGATGGTGGGACTGTGTATGAGCAACCTTCTCTCCTGGGAGAGGAGAGCAGCTCTGAGGCTGCTTATTCCAGCTCCTACCTCCCCATACCAGCACCCAGAGCAGAGGTCATTCCTGAACTCGGGTCACCAGCATAGTGACATAAGGCATCCAGTGCCTTAACCCTCAGTGCCACTGGGCTGGCATCTGACTTCTATTTTCCAGCTCACTGGAAACAAGTAATCCCAGAGGACTGCAGGAGGGTGGATGCAGTCTCTCTTTACACAAGTGGTAGCAGGTTGGCAAATATAAGTAAGTCAGCCTGACATTGGTTGTAGGAAAGTTGATGGAATCACTGCTGAAGGAAAGGATTGTGGAATATTTAGATTTTCAGTGGTTACATCATCTAAGGCAGCATGATTTCATGGGGGGTCATGTCAAATGAATATGATAAATCTCTTTGGGTGTCCCAAGGAACTAGATGAGGATGGAGAGGAGAATGTGGCCCATCTAGATTTCAGGTGTTCAACACTTCAACATAGGTGACTAGAGCAAGCTTGCTTATGAGTTGGTCAGAAGGTGGAAAACTGGCTAAGAAATTGATTAGGAATGGGTAACAGAGGGTGGTGGTAAATGGAGTTCATTCAAGTAGACAGACCAGCGAGGGCCTCGGATCAGTGCTTTGGACTGGCCCTTTTAATGTCTTTAAAAGTGACATTGCAGACGAGCTGGAAGGGAAGGTCTGCTCTGAGAATTACACTAAAATTTGCAGTAGGGTGGACATCTTTGGGTGGGGGTGGAGGGATGAGCAGAGAATTGTGCAAAATACACTTGGGGCTGGATATTCAAAAGGCTGCAACTGGTGCAATCCTGCATTGTGCCCTGGTGAGATATTGAGAAGGTGACCTGGTGCAGTGCAATCCCAATGCACTGGAGCACAATGATGTATGTGGAGCAGATGCAGGGCATGCCCATGCATATGTAACACATCCTAGAATGTGCGTGCACCTCTGCACTACGCCACATAGGGTCTCAAAGTTGAGCCCTGGAGAGTAGCAGCGACTCCCAGCCACCCGCAGATGGGCTGCTGAATGGAATGGTGCAACACAGCAGCCGCCAGCCATGGGTGGTCACCCGCCCACCCAGCACACAATCACATAGCACCCACAGAACCCTGGTGGTCTAGTGGCACCCTTCCCTTCCATGTTCCGATCGTGGGTATCTGATGAACATCTCTGGTAATCCAGTGGACCCCACCCCAGAGCTGCAAGCACTGTAAATGAAAATGCCCTAGCAGTCTAGTGGTACCCCTTCCTGCCCCATCCCGGTGATGGATATTCAGATAAATCCCTGGTAGTCTAGTGGTACTTCCCTTCCTGTTGCTGCAACTGCAGTACATCATCATATTATAAACCATGGTGATCCAGTGACACCTCCCACCCACACATAACCCCTTGCCCACCCTGCTCCCCAATCAGTGGGCATCTGCAACCCACCTGCCAAATGACTTACAGTATGGGCTTTGGGGTGTACTGTACTACAGTCACAAATATGTGAATGAAGTCATTCACAAATTTGGGACTATCTAGTGTGTTATGCCCCGTCAAGCCCATTGGTCTGCACCAGGAACCAATGGGCTTACAGCCCATACTGTACCTGCTGGCATTACAGGCAGTATGCAGGTGGTTGCAGTCGCCACCAATGATGGGGGTGGGGGGTAAGGGTTCTGTGGGTGGCAGGTGCCACTGGATCACCAGGATTTATAATACTAAGATGTACCGTGATTGTGGCAATGAGTGGGTTCCACTAGACTGCCAGGGATTTATCTGAACATCTGATATTAGCTATTGGGGATGGGGGCAGGAGGGGCTACCACTAGACTGCCACGGCATGTTCTATTTTACATTTACCATGATCACAGCTATGAGTGTGGGGTACCCCAGGACCCCCACTGTACACAGGTAATTCTGTGCGGGCGCCATGTGCAATCAGCGGGCTGCCCTGTGCAAGGCAATGCAAATGGCCCCCAGTTGTACCTTGCATATATTATGGCCTCATTTGCATGCCCCTGCTGAATATTAGGGTGATGTACCTAGCGCAATCTGCACTTGTGCTGATGATCCCTGCTCCCTTGTCTGTGGCTTGTGATGTGTTAATGATTTGGCAAGGAAGTGAATCCTCACTTAATTGATTTTAGAATATATTAACACGTGATCAAAATTAATATTTACAGCTACATACAGCCCAGAAGCAATTAACTAGCTTGACATAACCATTTTAGATAGCAAAATGGGCTAGAATCTAAGCTTTATCGAAAAGAAACTGATCGAACACAATGTTACACCATAAAAGTTTTCATCCAGAAGGTTTAAAGAACAGTTATACCGTCTCCACAACTGTTGAGAGTTAAATAAAACTGTAGACTACCTAAGGAATTTGAGCAAGAGGTCAAAAGACGGTTTCTAGATTCAGGTTCAGAGGATGTCCTAACAAAAGTTCTAGATGACGCACGTAAGAACTACACAAGTTACTAGAGAGGCTCTTTGCAGCCTAAACATGTGGAAGCAGCACAAGGCAATAGTATTAGTAGGATTACATTTAGTATGAGACATTGTACTGAAATATCACTATATCAGGAAGATTATCTTGAAACATTTGAAAATTTTGCAAAATGATCCACATATCCAACAGATTTTAAGGGAGTTACCCTTTGTGGTATCAAAGAAATCTCCAACCATTACAGACAGAGTAATTAAAGCAAAACACAGAGTCCCAAATAAGCAAGGACAATTATTGCTGGGCCCTTTAAAACCAGGAATGTTTCCATGTAACAGATGTGTGGCCTGTGGAAACACTTTGAAAAAAGACATTTTTAAACATCCGTACACTGGCAAAGAATATAAGATTAAACAACATATAGAATGTAATACTAAAGGAGTGATTTGTTTATTGCAATGCCCTTGTGATCATCTTTATGTTGAACAGATGATAAGGGAACTTAAGACCCTAATTTCTGAACATGAAAGTAAGATTCGTACTAAAGATGAGCAGTCATCCATTGCCGTCACTCTAATGAAAGAGGCCACACTCGATACAATTAAGATTTGGGGGCTAGAACATGTACAGTTCCCATCTAGAGGCAGGAACTATCAACATTTAATAGAAAGTAATGAATCGTGGTGGATCTTTGAACTAGGAACTTACCATAACCAATGGGGTCTTAATGAAGAAATTAATTGGCTAACATGTTGAAGATTTCACTCACATATTTACTATAGGCCATTTCCTCCTAGCTTTGTGTAATATAACAAGAGTCTCGAATAAGTTTCCTGTTTGTGCTCCACTGTTTTCCTTTCTTCCCACCCTCATCTCCCCCAAATATCCCTCCCTCTGTTATAATATGATTCTGTATCCAGGTGACCAGCAAAATAAAATGCAGATTTTGTATTGAAACATAGTGTTTCCCTGTAGGTTCTCTCCCCTACCCGTTATTCCTAAATATGTTTTGGTATATCGTCAATAATGGCCTAAGAGAACTTACATACACCTTGTAGAAATGTTTCAGTTTAAATGTATTTGTAGCTGGCCCAATGCTTTTCACTCTGGGACAGTAGCTAATTCACCGGTCTTTATCTGGCTAATGTCCGTGCAGGAGAACTGTTGCTAGCAGCCCACGCTACCCAGCGATAAGCAAATCATCTCAACGCTCTGATATCAACGACTCCCCATACCGGCACGAGAGGATGGACTGCAGCTCAGAATCTTGCTGCCACTCTGAATACACCCAAGAGAGAACCTCGTGTGAGTATCTCTGCTGTGTCTCTTTTAAACTCACCAAGTTAGGGTTTGTTACCAGTGAGAAAAATGTTTTACTTCATGTGCAGTTCGGAAAAGGCTAGTACCCGCCACAAGTTTATGCATAGACAACAGTAATATGAAATGTTTAATTTTGTGCTTTACCTTTTCTCTAAGTAATATTAAGCTTTTTACAGTTTTTTTCTGACTAGCCATGAGCACAGTTGCATGGTTCTCACACATTGGTTTCTTATTTACATTGTCTTTGATATTGGAATTTTTGCCTTTTAGGTATATTATAGAATGGAAAACTTTTTCTACACTAGAGCTGGTTTAGTCTGTTTATATACAGGTAAATTACAATTTATATAATTTTAGTTTAACCTTACTATATCCCAATATGGGTATACATGTTCAAATTGATAAAAATCATTAGTTTGCAGTATTTGAGTAAGAGAGTATCTTATCTCATTATACGGAGAATTTTTCAGTGTTGATTTTGTGATTTGTGATTAAACTATTTTAAGACTTTACTAGAGATCAGGTTTCTAAGTAGAAATTTTGTAAATCCAATTTTATCAGAAATCGAAGTGATCATTATACTGGTGGTGATATTATGTATGAACAAGCAGATTAAATTTGACCAATTAGGAACAACAGTGATTTTTTTCATGTCATATTGATTTTATTACAGAATTGATTTTATATTTGATGTAACTGTTTTTCAGTTTATTTTGGAAATCAGTGAAAGATTTAGGAGGACAGTGGAATGAGAGCAGCAGCTCAGTTAAAAGAGAAGTAGCCGACAATCTTATTTGGCACCATTCATATTTGTATGGCCTTGTCTAACACTACACTGTTGATTGTGTGCACTATGGAGTGGAGGTTGAAACTTTAAAACTTTTTATGATGTTATAAACAGATTCTGGAGACTTTTGTATATATTTGAAATAATTGTTTATATATATTTCTTACAGTCCCCAGAAGAAGCCATATTCTGGTGAAACACTGGGGCATCTGAATTCATATCAAGAAATAAAAGAATTCAACTTTAATAACACAATAGTGTATGTGTATGACTTTGTACCAGAGCCAGTGCAAATAACTGTTTTTCATGACTTTATTGTGCTGGCACAGTTTCACTGCGCCATGCACAGTATGTGCGCTATCCATGCCATATTCGATGGTGCTGCACCATAGTGCATCCTCATTGAATATCACCTGGACCTCGCCCCGGTGCATCGCAGTTGCACTGTGCCCAGGCTTGCACCACTGCCTGGTGCAGTCTGAATATCCCGGCCTTGGGATACAGAAGCCCTGGGGCAGAGTACAAAATGGGTGGAGTGGTATTGGTGGCCACAAAGCAGGAAAGAGACCTGGGGTTAAAAAAATCAGATTATCTGGTGTCAGCATGGCTCAGTTGGTAGCACATCCGCCTCTGGACCAGAAGTTCATGGGTTCTATCCCCACGAGTTGGACTGCACCTAAAAATCACATGGCATCCAAGTGCAGTATTGGGGGTGCTGTACTGTTGGGTGTGCCATCCTTCGGATGAGACGTTTTGGGGCTTGGGGGACAGGACCTATGAGGAGAGGCTTGAAGAGCTAAATATGTACACATTGGAAGAGAGAAGGGACCTGGGGGACATGATAGAGGTCTTCAGGTACATGAAGAGGGTAAATAGGGGAGGAACAGTCCGGGTGCTTCGAAGGAAGGAGGAGGGGCCACTAGAGGGCATGGGTGGAAGCTGGAGGGGGGAAGATTCAGGGGAGAAAGGAGGAGGTACTACTTCACTGAGAGGGTGGTGGAGCCATGGAATGCTGCCTAGGGGGCTGGTGGAGGCAGAGACAGTGGAGGGGTTCAAGAGGGGGTGGGACAGGTACAGGGGAAGGGTTCTGGAAGCAAAATCCAATGCAGCAAGAATATCCAGAACTGGGAAGGGAGAAGCCAGAGAAGGCGAGGGGGGCAGCAAGGTCAGCACCCAGGGTGGGGGCTGACCAAACGAAAGACACGAAAGACCGTTAGGCCTATTCTGCTGGCATTTTAGTATGTTAGTATCTAAAGCAGGCCAGGCAGTGTGACAAGGCAGTAGCTAGGGTGAGTGGGATGGTGGGGTCCATAGGTAGAGCTATTTCCAGCAGAAAGAGAGAGATGGTGTTGCCTCTGTATAGATCACTGGCAAGACCCTACCTAGAGTATTGTGTCCAGTTCTGGAGATCAAATCTCTGGAAAGACAGAGTGGTGACACCAGAGGGCAACTAAAATGTTGCAGGATCTGCATCAAAAGCCTTATGAGGAGAGACTAAAGGACCCCAATATGTGCACCCTGCACCAGAGGAGGGAGTGGGGAGATGTATAGATCTTTAAATACCTCACAGGGGTAAATAAAGTACAAGAAGGAGTATTTTTCAGAAAAGGTGCTCAAGAACAAGGAGATGAGCTATAAAGCTGGAGGGGTAGATTCAGGAGAGATGTGAGGAAGCAGTACCTCATAAAGAGTAGCCAATTTCTGGAAAAGCTTTCAACGGAGGTGGTGGGGACAAAAATAAGCACAAGGGAATTATAGTGGAAAGGAAGGGAGGGAGAAAGAGCTGTAGATCGGTCACGTGTGTGGTAATAGTGTAGGAAGGAAAACTGGGCAGACTGGATGGGCCAAGTGGTTCTTAATAAGGGTTGTGCCAACAACTGTAAGGGCCCCCTATGAAATATTTTGTGGGGCCCACTTCCCCACCAATAAATGTAAAATAACCATTAGCGCATACAACATTTTTATAGTGTAAGTTTATTTCTATCAGTCCTGCTGAACATATATAGTTTGTTCATGCTGCCCCATCCTCTTTGCTGGCACCATGAACAATATAATTTGTTCCTGCTCCACCTGGGGACATCAGCACCAAGATTAGATGTTTTGATTAATGGGCCCTATTGCTTCTTTGCTCTGTACTCACTGCTCCCCAACCATGTGAAACTGGAGTTGGAATCTTCCGACACTATTGCTTATAAACCCAGTTTCAAATGGATAAGCAATTTCCAAAAGAAACTTGCAAGTTTGCCTGTGAGTAAAGGTTTCTTATGACCTTAAAGCAGTGGGCCTCTAACAGAGCGGGCCCTACTGCAACAGTAGTTTTTGCACCCCATGGTCACTGCCCAGGACCTTATCTGCCATCAAATTCTATGTTTTTATGTATGGTATGTGGGCAATGTGGTAAGATCGTGTTGGGGCCAGACTGACTTGGGGGGCATAGACAAATAGTGCATAGATTGAACGATATAAGCAGAGTTACAAAATCTCTATGTAATCTGGAGTTAGAGAAACACAGTTGAATATACAGTATGTGACTGTAACTCAGGAACAAATGAATGCCACTTGACAATTTCTAGCAAGGTCTCTACTAAAGCCATCATGCCCAGTACAGTGGGCATTATTGCTAGATACTTAACCATGTCTGCTGCTAAAAGCAGGCTCAGCAGTGGTTCTGCAAACTGAAGATGATTTCTGTCCTGTATTACATACAGTAACTGCTAGGAACTGCAGGCATTTGTGTAAAAGGTGGGACAAGGGATTGTTTGCTTCCTATGCTGGTATTCAATGTGGTGGATTTGTCATTTAACAGGGTCTTTGAAAAGTAAGTGTAATCCCCATTTGCCTTGACTTTTTCGCTCACTTGCACAAGGAATGTTTTACTACGAATGGCATTTTAGAGGTGTATGACTACTGAGCCAATTACAGCTGAAACTGCAATAGGCATGGCAGTGTAGACCAATGACCAGGCACTCTGGTCATGACACTAGTACTGCTTGCTGACATGGCACTTTGTGTAGTTGAAAGAACTGAACTGCTCCACTGAGAGCACTTCAGTGCTTTCATTTGCATGCAGGCCGATTCCTTCCTCTCCCTTTGTGCCACACCTGTGACCCATCTGCTGCACAGAATGCATGCAGACTAGCAGCAATGGCATTTTACCACTTGACCCCACTGTCTGAATTAAAGCTATTGGGTAGAAGAGATCGGCATTTGTGCGATACGAGACTACCGGACAAGTCTTCAGACTAAACAATGCACCCATTCATACCTCCCTGACCTACCCATAAGTTGTCAACTTGTGATCCTTGAAGAAATTTACTATCGATCTGTGGATTAAACCCCTGACCCCCCTGTCACTGAGTGTTTTACCATGGAACATGGGATCTTAGGTTTGAATCCTACTGCAGAAAATACCTCATTCCTCATTGAATACAGCTACATAACTGCTATGAATTTCAGACCCACTTTCAGAGCTGTGTATAGTGTTTCCATTCTTGACCCTGTGCAGAGTATGTGGAGCCCCCGCTTTATTTTTCAGCATGAGTGACTGACCTTTGTGCTCTCTTTAGTCTGCACAGCTGATCAGTTGATGATGCTGTGCCAGCACTGATGCCAAATGTAAACAGAAGTCATCTTTCAGAGCTGAAAAAGTAGAAAGCCGTGATAAAGCATATGGTGAGACTGTGACTCTGACAGAAGCTGACACTCCAGGGATCCTCATCCAGCCAAGCTGAAAGCACTCCTGTCCACTCATGTGGGAAGGGGTGGGGGCTTGCCTGGTAAATCTACAGTCCATCAAACCACAATAAACCTTTAAAATATAGCTATCTGCACTGCTCATCAGGAGCCGCAAGCAAGAAGTGAGGGGAACTCGTGCTGGAGATGGGTCTGACATATGTGGACAAGAACAGGGATAATAGAATAATTAAGCATAGCTCCTGATAGATGTCTAAGAAGGAGGGATATGTTCTTGGGCTTCCTTTGTCAGCCACACCACTGACTGCACAGTGCACAGGCCACTTGAGGGTAGGGGGTCATTGTAGTGCAATATTACTTACTGAAAGACTTCCAGCTACGGCATTGATGGTAGACGCTACAAGGGTGGGGAGGGTGGTAATGCAAGTTTGAACTCTGTGTCCCTGTGCAGCACTTTAGACACCAGTACAAAATGTTGGCCAAATTGTCCTTGGAAGCAGAGGTTAAAGAAAAATAGTCAATTGGGATGGCTCATTTCTGGCCATTAGAGAAGTTGCCCTTTTAACTGGAAAGTGGGTTTCTGGAACAGAACTGTTTCAGAGCATGATAAAAAAGTCCTGCAATCAGTGGTCTACTTATTTCCTTTTCTGCTTTTGATAGACTGTCCATCTGTTCAGATCATCAAGAACACTGCTGCCTGCCTTTTGGACCAAGTTGAGTGCTTACTGTACTGCTGCCTATACTTCTTTATCTTGCCTTGCTCCATCTTCCAGTTCTAGTCTACTAGGCTACCAGATATCTCCCCACTGAGTTTAACTATATCTGACTGAGTGTTTTTTCTTTTAAGAAGGTAAGTTGCCTTTTTTTTTTTTTTAAGAAGGTAAGTTAACTGTTCTTTTGGTATTTATATTTTACCAGTTTTCCCCCAATTTTCTCCCTACTGTCCCGGGACTACAGCACATGGCAATGCATGAGTGTGGAGGTGCACACGCTCTATGATGCTGGTTCCTGCCCCTTCTGTCCCTCCCCAGGCAATCGCCAGGCTCCCCATAGCCTGACACTACCATATGTCCTCCACTGGGTGGCAGCCAAGGGCCATCTCTCCCCAGGAGAGGAGAGCTGCCTCATGGCTGCTCAATCCTGGCCTCCACCTCGCCGACCCCAAACAACCCAGGCTCATCCCCGAACCCGGGTCACCAGTGTGGCGCACATTGTGGTGTCCAGTGCCTCAACCATCTGTGCCACCGGGCCGGCCGGTAAGTTAACTTTAACTTAAGTGTTCTTTTTGGATCCCTAGTGCCTAGTTGTTTCTAATTTTTTAAAATTCTAATACACTACAGATATACAGTGTAGCTTAACTACAGATAGGGATCTGTTCTGGATATACTAATAGTGACTGAATGAAAAATCATTTTTGTGGAGAGAAAACTGCTCACTCTCAACAGTCTGGGTTGTTTTATCTGGTCATAGTAGGCCTAGGCAGGCAACAGTTATAGAACTTGGGTGCGGAGAGACTGGAACTTTGGAGGATATGGACCTGTGAAGCATCAGATAGAGGGCGGATACACTATGCTAGTAATGCTGGCTGCTTACAGTTCATTGGTATGTTTTTTTGGCTGTAACAAAACTCAAAATGATAAAACACTACACGACCAAACCAACTATAACCCTAAGTAGTGCTTGTTGCATTGCATACTACTGATGCCAACAAGATAGACAGATACAGTAGATACATATATAGATAGATAGATCCATGTGTCATTGAGACATTTGCCTTTGAAAATACATGCAAGCAAACATTCAGCATTGACAAATGTTTGCTTTGTTTACTGGAAGCCACTGCGTCCCAGCCATGGAGAGCGTACTAGCTCCAACCTCTGACAGGAAAGAATCACACTGCAGTGTTTTTATCGCTGCAGACATCTTGATATCACTTGGGGGCACTTCAGACTCCCACCAAGCACAATTTTGGAGTTGCAGTACTGTCCTTCTGCTATCTGAAATCACTGTGCAGGGGTGGGGGAGAGAAGATGAAGAACCAAATAAATATCAGATTGTATTTTTATTCTGTTTGCAGTTCCCGTTTGCTAGAACATTTTCTCCTCAGTTCATAGTTTTAATCCACACTACTGATGCTGAAAGAAATAATATATATAGAGCCCCATAACTGAACATTGGAGGACCATTGGCCAGGGTCACGGAGTCCCAGTAAGGCAATCCTGAAGAATTTAGCTCTGATGTGACTGTTTTTCCAGGTTGCTCAGTTTCATTATTACAATCAGCATTTTGTTTTACTTAAGCCTGTATGTTCTATAAACAGCTCCAGTGATACTGGTTTGTAGCCACATGTAACTTGATGTACTCAAACAATGACGGAGGTATGTTCCCCAGCTCACAATTACTTTCATACCCATGCTTTATCTTTGAGCCCTGCTTATCCTTACTAATTGAATGTCTGCACACTGTGTTCTAAATTTCATATTTTCTTAGTGCATTTCTTACTGATGTTACAGGCTTGAGCTGTATAGCAATAAGCTGAGCATAACTGAGTGAAAGGGAGGTACATCCCTCTCCCTTCCCCCCAAACAAAACAGCAATGGTGTAAAAACCACACTGTTATTTAACTACACCAAGACTTATATTTATAGTGGTGCGCTTGATTTTTGGTGCTGTTGTTCTTTTTAATTACGTAAGCTTTATTGAAGTTTTATAACACAATGCAAACACAATACAACTACAATTTGTGCAATGAACATGTGAAAGGAGTCATAAATTGTAATGACCCTGAGACCATTGCAAACTTTTAAATCACAAATTCTCTGACCTTACAGCATTTACTTCCTCCTTCCTGGTACTGCAAATTCCTAATACTCCTCCTGCTAGGTCAGTCCCCTTTTCTACTTCAGGTCAATTACCGTGAAGAAGTCCTTATCCTCCTCAAGAAAGTCTCGAGACAATGGCTACATGCTCTGATACCCTGGAACCCAAGTTGCTAAAACTGGCTGCCCTTTTATAGCTGCTCCCTAGCTAAGATCTTCACTGTCTCTCTAAGCCAAAGCTAAGTACCTGATATCTGAAGTCAACAAGGGTTACCTCTGTTTTAAAAAGGTGATCCCAAAGACCCTGCAAACTAAAGACCCATTGCCATCCTGTCTGTCCTCATTAAAAATCCTCGAAAAGCAACGGCAAACTATTGAATTCTACAGAAATATGACCTAACTGCTACACAGCATGGATTCCGTAAGGGTCACAGCACAACTACTGCTCTCCTCAAATTTACATCCGACACCCTATCTGCTATGGATGCTGGCCTTCTCACAGGGCAATTTTCATTGACATGACAAAGGCCTTCAACCTGGTTGATCATCCTATCCTCCTTTCTACCCTGCATTCACTGAACTTTGCACCTAATGTTGTAAAGTGGTTTGATAGCTACCTATCAAATAGGACTCAAATGGTCAAATACAACTCTGCCTTTTCATGCAAGACAGAACTGAATAGTGCCACAAGGGTCCATCCTCGGGCCACTCTGCTTCTCCAGTTTTATAAATGACATCACGTCAACCCTATCTGAGACTTCCTCCCTTCTATATGCTGATGATATCGTCCTTTACACCAGTGCCAAAATATGAAGGACATAAATCAGTGGCTCTCGGCTGACTTTCAAATTACACAGTCATGATTAGCTAACCACAAGCTGATATTAAATGAGTCAAGACCAATGTTATCCTTTTGGTACAAACTCAAAATCAAACACCCCTAAGCAATCTCAAAGTCTAGAAGCTTTGGATGGCCCAACTATTGGATCTGTTACCTCTTTTAAATACTTTGGTGTTACCTCGACCAATCATTAAGCTTTGATCGCCATATACAAAGTGCATGCAAGTCTGTGAACATAAAGCTGGGTATTGCCCATCAGTACTAACTATGTGCTAACCCCTTCTGCCAAGCTGGCAATAGCTCATGGTATTCTCCTCCCTCATTTTCCTATGGTGTTGCCACCTATACTGCTGCACCAAAGTCTAGTCTACACAAGTGGGACATCACCTACAACAGCATCTGTCGCTATGCTTCCTCTGCCCACTGACTTAAATACCATGTCTCCTCTACTCAGACCTGAGTTGGCTACCTCCAAAAGAGACAAGGCTCTACTGTCTTGGCTGTATCATCAATAGGATCATCAGTTCACAAACTCCTACATCTCTTGCTGAGTACTTTCTCAGACAGCCCTCTTACTATGGGTTGTGCTCTCTGGACAAGTCCCTTGTCTATATCCCTAGGCACAGTTTTTCCAAGGGGACAAGTGCCTTTGCTGTTCTAGCTCCCCAATACTGGAACTCCATCCTTCTGTCTGTGTGCCTTGCTCCCTCTCACAATGCCTTTATGTTTGAGCTTCATAAGTACCTTATCTCAACAAACAAATACTCCTGTTCCAAGTCCCCTTAGCCCCCTCCCTCAACACCAGCACTCTCCTGCACTTACACTCAGTTTCGTTTCTATCTCTTTTAATTTTCTTTCTTTCTTTTCTCAATCTCGTTATGTTCTATTCTGTTTAACCACCTTTCAGCATTGGTAATTTCCTTCCTGTATCTCTATTGCTTATCAATTAATGTAAGCCTTTTGTTATGATTTACTGCTGTAATGTTTTGATGTTATTACCTATCTCTCCAGACCTACTTTGTGTTACTGTTGATATTGTTATCCCCAAAGATATTTATGTAAATTGTCATGTTTTGTTGTTGTATTATACGGTATCCTCCCGGGTCATGCCTGAAAATAGTCATGGTTATGGCTAGTGCACCTACCCGTAAACAAAACTAAATAAATAAATATATACATAGGCACTGACCACCCACCCCCCCAATCCAAACCTACCTACCCCAAATGTAAAGAGAAGGGGGAATTCCAAAAGACAACGAATAAGGGTGAGAAAGCAATGAAGAGGAAAAAGAGGCTATACAAGGTTTAAATAGAGTGGACAGCCAGACTTCTATGGGACCCTAGTGCTATGAGTAAACAGATAAGGTATTATGAAAGCAAGCCAGCATTCACTCCATATGCAGGAGTTGAAGCATTTCCATATACCATTCTGAAAAGAAAGGAGCTTGCTGGTCCAACCAATGCCACAAAATAATTTTTTTAGTAACCATAATAATCAATGTAAAGTGAAAGCCACCAGGGCTCCACAGATTCTGTACATCCATCCCTAAAATAGAGTTTTGCTTAGTAAAAGCCTCTGTTATATCAAAATTAGAATCCAAAACATTCTGTAATTTTTGCCATAAGGGTTGGACCTTGCAGTAGTCCCAAAGAATATGCTCTGAGGAGCCATCAACCTGGTGGCGCAGTACATAGGGGAATCCAGATGTCTCCATTTAAAGAACTTTGGAGGGAGGGTATGGTACATTGCCAGCATAATTTTAAACTGGACATACCTGTATCCATCAAACTTAATGTAATGATAAATGTTGTGCCACATCTCTGTTAATTGGGCATTCTCAGGAGACTAACTAAAAGTTGGAACCAATATTTTGAGATGAACCGTATCTATAAACCCATACCTGAGATAATTTCTGATGAAGCCAAGATATAGTGTGGTGTTCTAGAGCTATCTCCACAAGGGTTACTAGCATTAGAGATCTGCTACTGGCACAGGCATACCTAGCTTAGAGGAAAGCAAGTGGCACATTTTTGTAATAGAAAACAATTCTTTATTGTTCAGGGCATAAGTGTTTAGCAGTGTGACAAATGAGGTTCACTGGGACTCGTTGACCAATTGTGAAGGAGCTACTATACCCATAGCTTGCGAATGCAGATTGATAAGTGGATTACCCACTAGCTAGAAATTGGGGTTAGACTAAAGAGGTTAGTTCCAGGGGTTTGTAAGGGGTGTTCTTAGGTGGTGAATTAACTGACTGTAGTTCATTAAAGAGACACATACGGGGGGTGTCCTTCAGAGCTTTAGGTAGCAATGACAGTTTCAAATAAGGGAGGGCTTGTAATGTAAGCCAATATTGTGAACACAAGTCACACCCTATTTGCCACCAAAGAGGAACATAAGAAACATAGAAACATAGACTTTGACGGCAGATAAGGACCACTTGGCCCACCCAGTCTGCCCATTTCCCTGCCTACTAGATAAGCTGCAGATCCTAGTTAACCAGCAACCTACTTCTTTCTACCCCCCACCCCCTAGAATTGCCTTATGACTGTCCCATGCATGCTTGAATTCCACCACTGTTTTTGACTCCATGACCTCCTCCGGAAGGCCGTTCCATGCATCCACAACCCTCTCTGTGAAAAAATACTTCCTTAAATTACCTCTGAGCCGCCCCCATCTTCAAATTGTGCCCCCTTGTTCTTGCACACCTCTTTTTTGAAAGATGATACCCTCTTGGACTTTGTTGATTCCTTGAGGTATTTGAAAGTTTCTATCAAGAAGGGAATGCCCCATTTCCCTAGTATCCAGTGAAAATATTTCACCCCTGGGCAGTGCAGAAATAGTCAAAGAAATCAGGGTCATAAGCCCCCAACTGCTTAGGTGCTGCCAGTCTGAGATAACGAAGCCTCGGTCTTTGACCCTTCCAGATTAAAATAGCCAGCATTGCATGGAGATCTTGAAACCAACAATAGGGAAGTTTAACCATTAACATATTCATGGGGTAAAGGATCTTGGGAAGGATGGTCATCTTTAAAAAATTGACCGACCCCAGAGGAAATGGGAAGCCGTGACCACCTGTCAAGATCAGCTTTAATGGTCCGGAGGGTTCCGTAAAGTTACTGCAGAGCAACTTGGCTGTAGAAGTGGTGAGGTGATGCCTAAGTAAGTTAGGGTTGAGGATGTCCAACGTAGGACCATTCCCTCAAATTCGAACTTTCTAGTATGAATACTCAATGGTAGGATCTGGGTTTTCTCAATATTAAGTTTATAAAAAGAAACCAAGCCAAAGGTATGTACTTCATCTAGAGCATGTGAAAGGGAAGTGGCAGGGTTGGTTAAGTGCAAAACAATATCATCTGTGTACGTGGATATTTTATATTGCCAGGGCCCAATATGCACACCCTAGATCGAGGGGTTCCGTTTTATGATCAATAGCTTGAGATATAAGTTAAACAAAAAGGGGGAAAGTAGGCAACCCTGACGTGTGCCATTTCGAAGAGGAAAGGGAGACAAAGGGACTCGGTTACAGCAAACCTGTGCCATGGGATGAGAGTATGACAGTTCACCCAGCGAAGAAAGGTCTTTGGCATACCAAAATGCTCAAAGGTCTGGAATAGGTATGGCCAAGACACCATATTGAATGTTTTTTCTGCATCCAGTGAGGCCTGTGCCACTGGGACCTTGGCATCCCAGGATGAAGAAAGGAGGTGTTGGAGATTCCATAAATGATCTGCGGAAAATTTCCCAGTCATGAATCCGACTTGCTTAGGGCTGATCAAGTCAGACCAAACCTGTTGCAGTCAAAGGGCTAAAGCTTTTGCCAGAATTTTCAGGTCAACTTTCAACAAAGAAATAGGTCTGTAGTTAGACACCTTAGATGGGTCCTTGTCAGGTTTAGGCAGAACTGAAATAAAGGCTTCTTGAATGGAAGCATCCAAATCCTCACTAACATGGGCTTCTTGGTAAACCTCTAACAAGTGCGGCAGTAACTCTGCTGAAAAGATTTTGTAAAAAGAGACGGAAAATCCGTCAGGGCCTGGTGCTTTCTCAGAAGCCATTGATTGTAAGGCTCACTGTAATTCAGAGAGCATGAGGGTCTGTGCTAAGGGGTTCTGTTCCCTCTGACTGTGGTGGGGTAAATAACTTTGAGTTAGATAAATATATATAGTTCATGGATCGGAATCCTGACCACCCAAGCCATAAAGCGCACTGTAATAAGCCTGAAATTCTTTTCCTATCCGCATGGTCCCAGACATGGTCAGGGGTTTAATCATTTGAGAGGCCAATTGATGTTTAAGACATGTGGCCAAGAACTTGCCTGCACTTTCACTCATAGAAACATAGGGAGTTTTAGGTTTGAATAATGTAAATTCTGCTTGGGCTCTGTTGAGCTCATGGTAGTGCTCTGTGATGGTATGCAGTTGTAAGGCCACCGGATCAGAGTAGCCAGAAGTCAGCTGAAGCTCTAAAGACTGGATCTGTTGTAAAAGATCCTGCAAGTGGGCCAGGCCTTGTTTCTTGGTGTTAGTAGCTAGGCGAATGATCTCACCTTGTTCTGTGACCTGCTGGGTTACTGTGCCAGTTTTCTTAAAAAATACATTGTGTAAAAGTTTTTAAATGTGCAACTATTTGTGTGTCTATTAAGTAAAAAATAATTCCCATGCCATATCTTTTCCATCTTCCCCAGGCATGGAGAAATGGACACTGAGAAAAGATGACGGCCACACTGGGCTGCGCATCGGGAGTTTGCTAGGAATTTGTTAGGGAGTCTGTGTTTTTAAGTTTCTCTTACTTTTATTTCATACTTTTACCTCTTATTTGTTACATTTATGTATTTGTTTCTGGCATTTTAGGTTTTATTTGTTTAAATTCGCATCAGTGTTAGCTAGTGGTGAGGCTTTGGTGCAGTGTCAGTGAGGGGACAGTGAGTTAGAAGTAGGAATCAGTTTTATTTTTTTTTAATTAGGACTCAGTCTGCAAGGAGTGGTGACCTGGTGCTTCCCTACCTGAATGGTGAGGAGTAGGAACAGAGCAGAAAATGTATTCTAGAGGTGCCGGCGGCACTGCCATTGTTGGAATCTGACCAGAGATCTGCAGAGCTCAGGTTGGCAAAGAAGTAGCCACTTCTGATGCTGACCACTGAGGAACAGGCAGAGGTTTAAGTGAGTGGGACGCTCCGGTGGACTGCCTTTTGATTACCACGCTCCAGGAGGTTTCCTGGGGGAAAGGAGAGAACTCAATTAGCTGTGGCTTGTGGTGGCACTGGATTTGGAGTGGGGGTCACAGAGGAGGATTATTGTATCTTGTTAGCCTGCAAGACAGAGGAGCTGCTTTTGATCCATGGAGTAAGCCGAGAGGTGAACACAAGTCCAGGAGAGGGCCGTGGTTGTAATCCAGAACTGGGACTTGGGCCAATTTGAGCCGCACTCTTATTTCATCTCCTGCCGGGGCTCAGCTGGTGGAGCAGTTTTGGAGATTCCGGGGGTTGGCCTGAAGCTAGAGGTGAGCACGGAGCCATGAGAGGGCCGGTTGTGTGACAGAGATCAGGACTGCTACAGTTTCTGCAGTTTGGAGGTACTGTTGTATTTGGAACTGTGCCCTGGGTACTGATTTTCTTCCCCTGTGGCCGACACCTTAAAGTCTGTGTGGGGCCTTTACTGCCCAGTGACTGGATTCCTGATTGCATTGTCCTTTTATGGTACCTGAATCAGTAAACTAACTTTGGTTGCTGCTCCTTGGACTTTGTACTTCCTATAATAAATTGTTATGAATTTTGCTGGATATGACATTAGATATAGTTTTAAGGGGTTGGGGAGGGAGGATTGTAGATTTAAGGGGTGAAGTTGGAGTGAGTGGTGGAGTGAGTGGTGTGCTGTGGTAGGGTTATTGAGTGGATTGGGGTTTAAATTTAGTGTATTATTGGGTGAGTAGTAGATTTATTGAAGAGAGTTAGTAATGTTTTTTAGTTCAGACCCTGGGCTTTGTTATTCCCCTCTCTTCTGAACACCTTCACCTCTTCCATGACCTACCTCTTTTGGCCACAGTCCATCAGCGGTGTAGGTAGTTTGGAATTGTGAGGAGGGGAAGAAGGTGAGAGGATTTAAAGGGGATTGGATCAGAGGGAGACCGATTCAGGTGGTGGGGACCAGGACACACCCTGGTACGGGAGGCAGATGGAACAGGGACCCTGTGCCTTGTCTTTCTGACCAGGAACCTTCCGACCGAGGGAGTCAGGCAGCTGAGGGTCCACCCTCTGCCTTTTGTTCCTTGGCTGTGTTGTGCAATGCCAGGTTGATGCCAAGCAAGACTCGTACTAAGGTTTTAGGACAGTAGTAGGCATAAGCCCATGACGACTGTCCCCACTGCTCAGTGGTGGCAACTGCTAGTGTTATCTTCCTCGAGAAAATTGTCTAGCCTACATTTAAAAGTGAAGAAGTTCGGTGCATGTATAATTTCACCTGGTGACTGATTCCACAATCTGGTTGCTCTAGGTAAAAAGGCATACTTTGTGAGATCAGTTTTAGGTATTCTGTCCAAGAGTTGACATTTATGGCCTCTCAAATCATGATTATAATCTTTAAACTCAAGACCCAATTTGTTTGTTAGTTCGCTATCATCCAATATCTTGTACAAGAACAACAGGTCTCTTCTTAATCTTCTCTTACTTAAAGAACATATCCCCAAATCTACAAGCCTGTCCTCATAAAATTTTGACCTACACTCTAAAGATTAGCTTAGTAAATATGTGCTGTGTTCTTTCCAATAAATCAACATCCTTCCAAAGATAAGGACTCCAGAACTGCGAACAGTAATCGAGGTGCAGTCTAATATATGATTTGTATAAAGGTGTTAGAACTGATTCAGATTTAGTGAAAAAAGCCCTCCTGACACAGATGATTAAGTGATTACATCTATTGGCCACCTGTCTACACTGGTCACTATTTTTCAAGTTATTGCTAACTACCACACTTAAATCCTTCTCCTTGTCTACTACCCAAAGCTTGGTTCCATGTATGCAGTATTCTTGCAAAATGTTATTTTTCCCAAACTGCATGACTGGGCTGGCAGTATATCCCAGAGGTTAGAGTAACAAGCTGTGAATGAGCTTGGTATATCCTACAGACCAGACCTGGGTTTAAGTCTCACAACCTCCACTTGCATACTGTGTGACTCTGAGCAAGTCACTTAACTGCCAGTGCTCCCAGGTCACCCCTGAAAATGGGCACTTGTACCTAGTGGGCCTTACCCGTTACCAAAGACTAAAATAAAATAAAGAAATAAAATAAATGCGACACATTTTTTCATCTTGAACTGCATCTGATCTATATCTGCCCAACTGACAATCTTTTCAGGGCCTTGATCATACTATTCCTGCCAGAATTATAGTTTACCAATTCACCTAACTTGGTGTCATCAGCAAACTTTATCAGCTTGTTGCTGCTAGGTAGTTGGAGATCCTGGATGAAGATGCTAAACAGTAGTGGCCCAACACTGAGTCCTGAGGCACTCCACTAGTCGCCCCACCTTCAGTGGAAAGCAGTCCATTTATTCTCCCCATCTGTTTCCTGTCAGTGAGCCAACTTTGAATCCATCTAACAATTGACGTATCTATCCCCAGTTCAAAAAGTTTGGATACCAAGCCACTGTGTGGTAGTGTATCGAATGCCTTTTTGAAATCTAAGAAAGATCACATCCACCTCTACTTTCCAGTTGGTGTTCTGACTTACAAATTCATATAAACTGATTAGATTGGTGGTGCATGATCTGTATTTAGGGAAGCCAAGTTGTGTACAATCCAATAGCCCTTTATCAACTAAATATTTGTTCAGCTCGTCCCTTATAGTGCTCTCAATTATTTTCCCAATAGTGGATGTTAAACTTACTGGTCTATAATTTCCCAGAATGGATTTGCTCTCTTTCTTATAAATGGGCACCACCACTGCCTTTCGTTAATCTATTGGAACACATCCTTCGTTTAGTGATTTGTTACCTATATCTGGTATAACAGGTGCCAAATCTCTGGATAACTCCTTCAAGAGCCTTGGATGTAGTCCATCAGAACTTACTGATTTATTGCCATCTAATGCCAACAGTTTCTCATATATAGCTTCACATTTGATAGTTTCCCTACGATTATTAACATCTATGTCAGGTGTTGTAAAGGCATCTGTCTCATCGGTGGGATTGTACACAAAGCAAAAATATTCATTGAACACCCTTTCCATATTCTCCGAGCTGCTATAAGTCATATCACCCTCAATTAGTGGTCCAATTACTCTTCAATTGCCCTTGTCCTATTAATCTATGAGTAAACAGTCTTCTGGTCATGCTTGGTATGCACTAATCTAAACTCTGTACACATCCTCTCTTTCTTTACTGTGCTGTTAAGCTACCTCAGAGTTGATTTATATTTTTCTTATATTATTTGCCGATGGATTCTTCTTCATAGTGCAATTGTGATGTTTCATGAGTGAAATTAGCTTTTGATCTTAGTGTTAAACCACAGTGGCTTCTTACCTCTGTTGTTATACCCTTGTCTTTTTGGGACATATTTATCTTTTAGTAATGGTGTGATTGTATTGGCAAGGAGTTTCCATGAACCCTCATCATTCATCATATCCTCTAATCTATTGTGACCAGTTCCTCTCAATACCCTCAAAATTTGTCCTATTGCAATTTTTGAAACAGGTATTCCCTTAGTGAATCTTTTCTTCCTGTATCGAGCCATATAGTATTATGATTACTGTTCCCCAAAGGCGCATCAATAATGATATTTTGAATATCTAAAAATACTTTGGTTAGTATCACATCCAAAGTACTCCCTCATAGTAGGTTCACATACAAGCTGCTTTAAGGTGAGTGAGGAAAGTAGGGCAAGGAGTCTTGATTCCTGCAAACCAGTAGCCTTCCCATTGATCCAGTGAATATCAGACATATTTAAGTCTCCTATAACTAATATTTCACTAAACCCCGTTAAGTTAGCAATTTGGTTAAACAGTATATCACTGTTTAGAATGGTACTAATCAGGCAACCTATAAAAGAATCCTTGCTTAAATTTCCTCCCATGTAATCCAGTTGTATTCAACCAAATTGACTCGACGCTCTCAACATGTTCCTCAATATCTATTTGGTAGCACTCAATAATATCCTTTATGTAAATAGCTGCTCCACCACCACTGCATCCTATCCTTTCCCTGCTAAATGTTTGGTAACTTTCTATAAATCTATTCCATGCATTGTCCATGCCCCACTAAGTTTCAGTTACACCAATTATGTCAGGATCATTTTCCTTTGTAATAAATTCCAGTTCAGATAGCTTTTTCTTATTCAGACTTCTAGCATTAAGGTACAATCCTTCAGCTTTCCTGCATACCTTATGTCTGGTAGTGCTACTGGTTGATGGTGGGGGCTGCAAGACTATTCCCTTCACTCCCAGATTTTTCAGTTTAAATTCATCGAGATTGCTGGGTTCACGTTTGGAAGGGATAATCTACTGCCTTTGTAATTAAGGTGGAGGCCATCTTTGCAATACAGATCTAGCTTATTCTAAAAGGTATCCATGTATCCAATTAACTGAAAATGTATTTCCCTAGTCCAGGTCCTAAGCCAGCAGTTAATTTAACACATTTTCTGTTGTTTTTGATTTAATGCCCTAGGTACCAATAGTAACTCAGATTGATAAGATTACTTTACATCCTCTGTTTTCCAATTTGTCAGCAAGTCTGGTAAAATCCCCTTTTATCTCAGCCTCAGATTTTTCCCCAATTTCATTAATATCCATATGTAGTAGTGTCAATGGTCTATCACCTGCTCCTTTTAAGATATTATCGGTCATTGTAAACAAATGTTGAATCCCTACCCCTGAAAAACTGCTGACCATTATATTTTCCTTATCAGTCTTACAAATATACCTGTCCATATATTTTATAGTTGAGTTGCCCAGAATGATAGCTTGTCTAGGACAAGACACCATTAAACGTGCTGATTCCTCAATATTACTAGCTGAGTATTTGCTACTTTGCACAGGGTCATTATTTTCCTGAGCAACATCTTTTGCCAAGGCCTAGCATCTATTTATTAATGGGATATCCCCTCCCATGGTCCTTTTCCCCCCTCATGTCCCTCCAGGCAGAATCAACTAAACACCTGTTCTGTTGTTCTTCCTTATCATAAAGATCTGTAACCTCATGGCCATTTAATAATGGGATACTGCTAATACTGTTTAAGACAACATGGGGCTCAGGTGGATTTCTTCCTTGCTTCTTCATCTTAACTGATGGCATTTGATTGTAATGCTGATAAACTGTGTGACAGATTCAAATGTAGGGGTTATAGGGGCACAGATTTTCAGTCAGCCAGGAAAAGAGCAGAGTAAACTGATAGGGCCACTGTTTTGATACCATGACAAAAACAGCAACACTCCAGCAATATACTTAAGTATGTGACAGCCTTCAGTAGGGCAGTGGCCAGATTGAGCATCTGATTGATAAAAACTGGTACATATGTACAAAGCCTAAATTAAGTGACTTTGTTTAAGAGCACCCTAGGATGGTTTTCCACTATGCTTGTAATATTTGTGACACTGTCACTAGGAGTCTTCAACTAGTCCCTAAAAGCAAGGGTAATTGGCTACCAGCAGTGTCCCCTGGCTGCTATCATTGTTTAAGATGCAAATATTGTGAGGTGATCAATGATACAACTTCCTTTATCAATCCAGTTAGTGGTGAATGGCAAACAGAATTGTACACGTTGCTGCTGTAATCAAAGAACTGTGTGTATTGTATTCAATGAACTGTGTTTTGTCCTAATAATACTGTAAATGTGACGTGGAACCTTTGTAAATGAGTTCTGCTCAAAGGTGTTTCCTAAATTACAAATAAATAAATAAATTTGGAAATCTGTGAATTGCAGTTCTACCTATTTTATCTATTTAGCCTCCTGCGCTTGTGATTTGTACTGTATTATGTAGGTAGAACTAAGCATAAATTAAAAGAAAGGGTAGGAGATCATACAAGAGTCACAAAAAAACAAGATTTGGACTATGTTACTGTTTCTCATGTGCTTCATCCAGCTTTGTCTGGTACACCTAGGTAGACTTTTACTGGCATAGAGAAGGTGTCAGTGGGTCCACCTGGGGGACATTGATCTTAAACTAGCATACAGAGAGGCCTTTTGGATTTTAAACTTGCCACTTCCGTCCACCAGGTCTAAATGATATGCTAGAAATAGCCTTTCTTATGAAAACTCACTTCCTAAACTGAATTACATATGTAGCTTTTGCTATAGCATGTCACAAATATGTTTGTTAATATATGATCATAGTAAGTAATGTCTTCAGTGGCAGTTTATTTTGCATCGAAATACAATTAGTGTCTTACATTTTGATCCCTGTGTTTCTTGTATGAACATAGTTATGTTGCAGTCAAAGCATGTTCTAAAAATAATAGTCAGAGTTGTGTGTTTTTAAGCTGTTTATCTATCTGAGCACTAACACACTCAATACATAGATGATTGCACTGTTCCTTTAAGACACTTGTTTAAAGGGTTGCTACAGTAACCATGTCAGTTCCATGACAAAGCTGGGGGTTTCCTACTGTTTGTGGAATTGTTTTTGCAGAATGCTGCTTTCTCAATAGATTTGTGTACCACTGAATGCAAGTTGGAATTGCTTTAGTGTTTTTTTGGGAGGCGAAGCCTTGTTACATTGTGTGTCGTGCAGCTCAGTACTTGCTGCAGTTTTCAATACTGTTTGCACCCCCAGTCCAGTAAAGCTGCCCTTTTTGTTTCTTCCTAAAGAAATATTTATCTAAAGTACAAATACACGAATGCTGGGGAATTGAATGATACAGGTAGGAGGAAGATTGAGGGGGGATGTCTGCAAGCACTATTTCAATGAAAAAGTGGTGGACAAGTGGAACAGGCTTTCAGAGGAAATGGGGATGACCAAAGCAGTGGGTAGTTTCAAAATAGTGTGGCAGGACCCATGGCCATATAAAAGGATACAGGGCAGAGGTAAGAAGAGGATGACCACAAAGGCCTGCATAGGGCAGTTAGGTCAGGTAGGCAGACTGGATGAGCCATTGGGCCTTTTTTGATGTCATTTTCTATGTTTTTTTGCATAAAACCATGTTCTCTCAGCCTATGTAAAGTCACTTCCTGCATAACTCCAGACACACAGCCACTAGCCTGCTGTGCATCGGTGACACACATAAGACGTTGTCACACTTACCCAGAGCACAGTATATGCACTATGGTTATGTGGTGCTTAGCTCACTTACAACATATAAGTATAGGGTCCTGGGACTGCCATTGTTTGTGGCTTTTCATGCCACAGCATTTAGAGTTATTTAGAGGTAGAACCTCACAGGAAACATTGGCTAGGCCTTCCTCTACTGTCAGATTTCTGTGTTTCTCACAGCTGACCACTATCTTTCCAGTTTGTGCTGAAATGCCCTAAATCATACAATGATCTTGCAGCCTAAATAATTTAGTGGCCTAGTCAGCAGGGCTAAATTTGTGATAGTGGTAAATTCAAAAACAATATCCAGCGTTATTTACTGTGATGTGCCACCGTGTAAACTGTTAGAATACTGGGAAAATGTGTCAGCACAGGGGAAGCATTTTTCCCCCCTACACTGGCCAGGCTCTCCTTCAACTGGATCCTCCAGCCCCAACACCTGGCTTCTTGTGGGCCTACCTTCCAACTCCATCCTCCACTTGTCTCACCCTTTCAGCAGGGGGTAGCAAGCAAGGCCTTGTGACACACAGACCAGCACCTAGATCGTAGGAAAGTCTCATCACTGGTGCAGGGTGCGATATTCATCCTGTTCTTGCCAAGGCTTTTGCTTTCCCAGTCCCATCCCATGGGCCACAGGCAGCTTAGGCATGCATGTGCACCCACACGACCATGCTTAGTGCAGCACCAGCCTGCATCCCCCCTCCTCTATGCCACTCCAACTGCTCTGCCCTCTGTGGTCACCCAGGGACAGTAGAGCAGTGGAGATGGCAGCCTACTCTCTCTGGAGGAGGATACCATCCTCTGAGATGCTCAAGCCTCTTCTCCCAGCTGGCTCCCAATGGACTGTGCTCAATCCTGAATGTGGTTCGTGAGCATTACCGCTACCTCTACCCCGATGGTCTGGCCTAAGTGAAGCATTTTGTGAGATTAGTATTGTATAGATATTTGCTCTGTTTTGTTCAGCTTAATTTCTATCATCAGTGAAAACAAAACTCAATAGATGTTGCTGTGCCATTATTTCATGTTGTATTGTGAGCCTGTCATGAATTAAAGGGAATTATTTTCCTAACTGTACAAGATGTGTGCTGGTGAATGTCCTGCACAGTGCCTGGTATGTACAAATGCAATATGAATGCAAAGCAATATTCTTGGTCAACCAGTACCGTAGGAAGGGTGGGGCGGGTGGTGCACTGGCACTGGGTGCAACCCTCAGGGGGGCGCAATTTTCAACTGAAGCTCATTTGTTTATTAACTTGTGCTACTGCTTTTTTAAATTTATTTTGGTTTGGTAAACTGTAATTATGTCTGGCTGTCAGTAGGGGCACATCTGCGGACCAAGGAGCAGCAGGTTGGGTTGGGGGGGGTCACATGAGCTGCAAACAAATAATCGTGTGGTGTGGTGTTGCTGCAATGTGAAAGAAAGAGAAACTGTGGGCAGGCCAGCACTGTCCACTAGTATAAAAGGTATGGGCGGTGAACGTAGCATGGAGAGGCAGTTAAACTTGGAGTCGGAGACAATGTTATTGTTGAGAGTAGAGCCTAGAAGTAGAGTGACTAGCAGGCAGCAAAAAAAGTGATAGAGTGTATCTAGAGAGAAGACTGGGAGAGATGATGGACAGAGAAGACAAGCGAAATCCATCTTGAAGATTTTTAAGCAAAGCAATGTAGCGCAACACTGTAGTAGTCCGTCTACAGTATGTACAAGTCCGTCCTGGCTGTCTCCCATGTATCTGTGTGATTCTGTATTCCATATTGTTTTAAAATGAAAATTAATTCTTCAAATTTGTTTACTGTTTAGTTTGTTGTGTCTGTGTGACAGTGTCAATGAATGAGGTGTGTTTGTGTTGTATGTGGCGTGTGGCAGTGGCAGTGGCGGCACCGAGGGGGAGATTCTTGATTGGAATTTGAAAAACGCACTGCACTTCAGTGATCGGGAGGAAGGATTGGATCTGATTTTTAATCTGGTTGTGGGACTGGGCTGAGGGACCCACAGCCCAGGCCTGACTCAGGTGTGACAAGACAACTTAGTAGTTCACGGGGACTGGGATGGGAGTGAAGATGTTTGTGCCCTCCAGTCTGCTGCTTGTGTGTTGACTGATTGCCGTGGTGTGGGTGGGCCACGGGCACCCTCACTCCAGCCCACCACATTGTTTTCTCTCATCCTGACCCGTGTTCCTCCTGCACTCCAGTTCCACACCAGGGAGTCTCCCCCAGTCCCACCCCATGCTGTTTCCTTCTACTCCATGCAGGCGGGTGTTGGAGAGATGGCAAAGACAGT
Source organism: Neoceratodus forsteri (assembly GCA_016271365.2). Taxonomy (NCBI): domain Eukaryota; kingdom Metazoa; phylum Chordata; order Ceratodontiformes; family Ceratodontidae; genus Neoceratodus; species Neoceratodus forsteri. The sequence continues at coordinate 914,698,779 of CM057454.1, read as the reverse complement.
CCCAGTCAGAGCAGAGCCTGCAGTCAGACAAAAGTCATACTGCGACTCCATTGCACTGCACTGACTAGTCTCCCTCAAGTTGGTTGGTACATGCTTTTTTTCTTTATTGTACATCCATTGGGACTGGGTGCCAGGTTACAGACACTGTGCAGACTGTGGTCCCTGAATGGCTGGTCGCATGACCCCTGGAGATGGAGACAGGTCAGAAATCATCTCTAGCAACAGTCACATACAGAAGTAGCTGTGTTGTAATATTCAGTTTTCAGAGAATTCCTCAGTAAGTGCACGTGTATTTCCTTATGTCTCAATTTTGAATATATAGGAAATTCCTGTATCTTCAAAACTGAGACATAAGAAAATACATGTACTGTGTTTTCCTAGGGCCAATTATCCCATTCAAATGTTTAGTATGCAGAAAAATAGTTTGTCACTCATACCCATGAGTGCTACAAGAATCATGCATCTGCAGTGCATTGCTTTTAATGAAGAATCAGACTACCCTCCCCAATAGACAGACACATTTCCAGGGACCATGCCCCAACCTAGACCTCAAAAACATAGCTGCAATGCCCCCTACTTAAAGTAAACTGTAAAGAAAATAACAAAATACTGCCTGTCTAAATGTGCTTCTAGCCAGCCAGAGTCTCCTGGCTCAGTTGGTAGCACATCCACCTATGGACCAGAAGGTTGTGGATTCTCTGCCCACACCGGGATTGGACTTGCACCTAAAATGCTGGCATCAGAGTGCAGTAGTAGGGGGTGCTGAACTGCTGGGGTGTGCCGTCCTTTGGATGAGACATTAAACCGAGGTCCTTCTACCCCATCCTGGTGTTGTCCTGGTGGGTGTCCAGGTGGAAGTGAAAGAACTGAGGTGCACTCTTGCAGAGTAGGGGACACATTCCTGGTGTCCTGGCAACATTCTCTTTCCCATAAACTGGTTCATGCAATTGTCCAGGCTGTGTGTGGGTGATGATGTGCGATATGGCATCCACTACACATTCAGTTACTTCACTACCAGTCTAGCATTACGTGTAAAGCACTTTGGGATACACTGTATATGAAAAGTGCTATATAAATGCTGAATCTTCTTCCCACACCTCAGATTCATGGCAGCAAAAGTTTCCCTTAAATAAAGGGTAGGGACCGACCATGTAGCAAAAGTGTTTTTTTTTCTTCTAGAAAAGCATCAAACCTCACCACAGAGCTGGAGCATGTAAACCCTCCAGAGCTTCTGGCTCTTTTTTGGGGGGGGGGGGGCGCAAAATTTGTCCCTTGCCCAGGGCACCCAAATGCCTTCCTATGGCTCTGTGGTCAACAACGTTCACCAGAGCCTCTTACTCATGACATGCCACTGAGCAAGTTATTTGACCTTCCTGTGTTTCAGCCCTCCCAGCTGTAACATTGTGTAGTATGACCCCACAGAAAATGAGATATTGCATCTTAGACTATCTAGGTAATGAAACTGAAAAAGGAAAAATCAAAAAAAGTACACATGGCTGGATCACAGCAAGTGCCAGCTGTACAAAACAAATGTCATGCTATGTGCCTATGACAGCAAGTAAACATGAGAGTAGCTAACAGCCAAGAAAATACACATGCAGCTATTGTCAATTCATCATAAATGGTCATGTATTGCAGCAGTTAACTACAAATACAGCAAAATAAAATCATTCTTCAGATACTTAGGGCTATGCAAATCTCCGTTTTTAATTGTGGTATATAAAAGCAAGGAATTTGCATCCTTATAATCTGGCAACAGATCAGCCCAGAACTTCGGGTCAAACTGAATAAAAAAGCTTGATTTCCATAGGAGTTTAAGTGAGCAGTTGGAATGCAAAGCAAACCTGCTTCAGAAAATCTTAGCACAAGTGGCAGATTGATATCTGTTAATCACTATAATATTGGGGGAGCTAGAGCATGTACAGAAGTTGAAGTAAATCCATTTTGTATATCACAGGGAGCCAGTGACAAGATTTTAAAACCAGGTGCTAAGTGGACTATTATATTTAATACTGGTAGATCCCTGCTACTGGGTTTCGCACCAGCAGAAGCTCACAAAGAGCAGAAGCCTGACTGTTAGACAAAGCCATGCAGTAATCCTGTCTCAGAGACATGAAAGCATGGATTAGGATTCTGTCTGTAAAAGAGAAGGTGGGAGTCCAGCAGTTTATTCCCCAGATGGGAAAATGAAATCTTTGCTTCATTTGCAGTTTTTAAATAATTAATTCCCCAAAGAGTTTAACTGAGATGCAGCGTATTAGTTACACAGGGCTCCTGTGTCCTCTAGTTTGATAAAGTTAATAGGGTCTTCGGGATGACTTTTATGGTATAAGAGCCTCCAAAAGTGAAGTTTGGGGAGAGGACTGCGATCTGAGGCTGAGCAGTTTTGTCTCCAAGCGTCATGAGGAGTCTCTTATACTAGAAGACTTCCCTTGAAGGCCCCATTATCTCATTATATATCCCTGGAGCTTAGCTCAAGTGATTTATAATAAGTTTAAAGTTTTTTTTATTGTGCTGCCCTTCCCCAGCCTAGAAGTGGAGAATTCCTTGCTAACGCTCCTGCACAAGAGAGCACACTGTACACAGAATAAGAGGAAGAGTGGCTCACCATGCTGATTGACTGAAATCACATTAGTGATTCTTAATATAGTTAGGAGAAATTAAAACACAGTGAGGTCACTGGACTTGCACAACTTTCGCAAAGTGAGTGACTGCCACTTGAACCTGGGATCTTTAAGCACACAGCACAGATGTTCTTTTTGGAGTACCACCCTGCTTTCCTAATGTACAATATGTGCCTCAAATGATTAATTTGACAATAGCTTGCACTAGTACCCTCACTGCAATTCACATACTGCACTGAACTGAAACTTGCAGTCTTAACCTCAGAAATTAGTTTTAAATATTCCCAGAGCTGCTTGTCAAATTATAACCTTGGCTCCAAGAACACAAGGGAATTTGTTAGAGCCCAAAAGTGGGTCAATGGCTCCAGTGTGCTCACCACAGAATATTTGTCATTAAAAAAACACATTTATTTGCATAATATAGTAAAATAGAACATAATTTGGATTTTGCATACTACAGTCCAACGTTGTTCCTTCCTGTGCTGTCATCATCCCTGCTCTTCCTGTCCCTGGCACTTATTCCCTCTCATCACATGCAGTCATTCCCTTTCATTCTTTGCTTCCTGCAGCACCCTCAGTCAATTTTCATGTGATGCCACTCACCCTAAAGTAAGCTGTTCTTTGCATCATAACTTACATGTAAGTTACATTTCTGTTTAGTTAACATTTTTGTCTTTGTATAGTATTTGTCTGTACATCCAATTTCTTGCAATTACTCAAAAATTGTAATTAGTTTTGCTTTTGTCAATTCTTAACTTTTGACTGTACTGTTTAATTGTTCCCCATTCTTCTCTGTACCCCTCCCAGTCACACCTGGGAATAAGTTGCAGCTTAACATGCCTTTCTGGGTCACTAGTTACAAATAAACAAAACAAACGTTATACACAGAAACAACAAACATTAACTTAACTCCAGAATGGCTAAGTGTAGAAGAAAATCTGCTGAAGGACAGAAATATTGATCTTAATGCTTTAATATTTTATAGTTCCAAACTTAACATAAAGAACATAATAATATCTAATTCAGTTTGTCAAAGAACAATGAACCAACTCCCTTAAACTGAAGCTGAGTAAATCATCTTACCAGTCGTTATTGAGAAACCCTACAGTAATACAGAAATCTCAGGAAAACCAATATCCAATGCCATCTGGGAACAAAGAACATTCCAACCATAAGCAATATTAAAACAGGAAACAATTCTAAAGACTTTGAAACACTCAGAGTTGAGTTTATCCTACTTGATAAAGATGAAGAATTCTTTGAAAATATTAAAAGAAGCATTTCTAGATTAAATGGTAGAGGTGGAAGCTTTCTAAAAACTAATTGCATCACTAGGTTCTGTTTGCAGGCTTAACCCTAAAGTGTCCTTTTTCATATTCACTTTATAAACTTTATTCTCAAGGGATATAATGACATTTGTGATAACTTAGGAATGGAACAGGATTTTTATGTGAACCCATAACACCTTCTCTGCATCTGACAACAGTATTATACTCCTGTTCATTTATTGAGAATGGGTCAGTTAGATTCTGATAAATGCCTCAAATGTGGGGAACCCTATGCAGATTTAATACAAATGTTCAGGAAACGCAAACGTGTCACAGAATTATAGGAACATATGATGGCAGAAAAGGATCACCTGGCCCATCCAGTCTGCTCATTTTTCCCTGCCTAATATAAAACTGCAGATTCTATGTGATCTCCAGGCTCTACCCTCCTGCCCCTTCCCTACCAATGATGTCCCAGTCCTGTATGGACTCTGGGTTACCTGCCCTTCTTCCTTCCCTCCCACCTACCCTCCCTGTTCCCACCTTCCAAATTTCCCCCTTCCCTGCTGTCTGCTGTCCTCCCCTCTCCCCGCCCACCCTGAACCCTTATCCCTTATATGGATGTTTCCATGCTCCACTTCAAGTCACCCCAGATGCTCACACACTAACTCTTTTCTTTTCTACTTCTCTCTTTTCCTCTCTTCCTCCTGTCCTCATTTATACTCCCATGAATCCCTAGTATACCGCCCCCCCCGAATCAGCCACTCCTACAAACCTAGGCCTATAGTATGTACATACCCCCACTTTTTGCTCTCCCTGCCTCTGGCTTATCCTGATACTTACCTCTCCTCTTCACTCTTCTTCCCCTCTGAGCCAGCCACTCCTTCAACTCTATGCCTTTATGCTGCACAAGGGGGTTCTAGTATCCATCCCTCCAGCTATTGCTTAAGTCTTCATTGTTTGCACTTCTTTTTCCTTACCCACTCTATATTTAGTCAATACTTTATCATGCACTTTATTTCTGTACTGTATGATTATTATATATGTTCCTGTTTCTGCTGTGCATTGCACCTTATTTAATTTTTTACTGCTATCATGCAATTGCTCAGCATTTTGTGAAACCTGTAATACTCTCAAATTATGCTCTTATGTATTGCACCTACCCTTGTTGTCTTTATGTATATGCTTCTTATATTGTCTTTATATATATGCTTGTTATATGTAATCAGGACCTCCTTGTGAATGAGCCTGCTCAATGGAGCATTTCCTGCAATAAACTTGAACTACCAGTTTTTGTGATACCCATGTGTCTTTCCCATGTTTTCTTAAATCCTGTAATCGCTTTAGTCCCCAACACATCCACTGGGAGGTTGTGCCAGGGTCTACTACCCTTTCTGTGAAGAAATACTTTATCCTGTCCCCTCTGATCCTTCCTCCCTCCAACTTCATATTGTGCCCTCTAGTCTTTGGACATTGTTTTCTTAGAAAGATGTTCCCTTCCTGTACCTTGTTTATTCCCTTTTCGTATTTGAATGTCTCAATGATGTCTCCCCTCTCTCTCTCCTGATCTCTAGGGAGTACAGATCTAGATCCCTTAGCTTTTCCACATAGGGCTTCTGATGCAGGCCTTGCACCATTTTGGTCACTGTCCTTTGTACACTCTCCATCCTGTCTATATCATTACTTAGATAGGCCTCAGGACTCTATACCGTGCCTGAGGTGGGGTCTCACCAGTGCTTTTATATGGGGCAGTATCACCTCCTCATTCTACTGGTTATACCCCTCTCTATACAGCCCAACATATAATTTGCCTTTCCGCTGCCTTATCACATTGTTTCACCATCTTTTGGGTCCCCTGATAAGATAACCCCCAGGTTCCTCTCCTGCCCTGTTACTGTGACTACTTCCCCCAAGTTCATACATTGCCTGTGGGTTTTATGCCCTAAGTACATGATTCTGCACTTCTTTGCACTGAATCTCAATTGCCAAGTTCTTGACCACTCCTCCAACTTCCCAGTTCCTCCTTCATCCTTTCCACCCCCTGGTGTGTCCACCTTATTGCAGATTTTTGTATCATCTGCAAATGAGGCATACCTTCCTTCCAATCTACTGCAATGCCACCAATGTGGATATTAAAAGGAACAGGCTCAATACAGACCCTGTGGCACCCTACTTTCCACCCTGCCTCCCTGAGTAAACTCCATTTACTACCACCCTCTGGCTTCTACCACTAAGCCAACTTTCCACCCATCTTACTGTTTTAGGACCCACTTCCAGACTACTCAGTTTGTTCTCCAGCCTTCTGTGCGCGGTGTTGAAAGCCATGCTGAAGTCCAGATAGGTCATGTCCACTGCCCCTCCTGGTCCACCACCTAGTCACACAATTGAAAAACTCAAATAGGTTTGTCTGGCATGTCCTCCCTTCTGTGAATCTATGTTGCCTCTGGTCCTGGAGACTGCTGGCTGCAAGGTATTCACCAGTCCTCTCTTTAAGGAGTGACTCCACTACCTTTCCACCACCAAGGTCAAGCTGACTGGTTGGTAGTACTTCTCTCTTCTCTACTACCACTCTTATGGGGTGGCACCAGATCTGCCCTCCTCCAGTCCCCAGAACCTTCCCAGTATCAATGACAGTCTGAACTGTGATGCCAAAGGTGTCACCAGCACCTCCCTGAGCCAGGGTTGTAGCCAGGGTTTCAGATCTGCACAGTGGACTCACTGTACCCCACCCTATGTAGCCAGACAATATACAAATGTACAACAGGACTGTTTTTTTGCCTCATTTGGCACAATAAATACAACCTTGTATCTCATGACAGTGGTTGTTGCCATGCATGGGTAAATACAAATGCCATGCATTGTTCCTAAGGCACCCACGTACCAGCCCAGAGCCTGCAAAGTTGTATTGTCCTTGGGATGCAAAGAGAGTATTAGTGACCAGTCCTTCTTGTTTCGACTCCTACAAATAAAATTACAGGAGGTTCAGTATTTTTCTTTGCTAGTTTTCATGCAAAAAGGAAAGCGGTTTCAAGTCTAATTTCTACCCCTTCAATAAAATTGCACCATGGAGTGCATGGAGATGCCTGCCACACCCATGCCCTGAGCTCCCTTAGCACCCTAGGGTGAACTACATCTGGACCCATTGCCTTTTCTATCCTTGATCTGGACAGTTCTTTAAGGACACTTTCCTCTGTGAACAGACTAGTGTCCACCTCCCAACCCTTTGTGCCCTTTATGTGTGACACCAGACCATTCCCTTCCCCCTCCTCCATGAAAACTGAACAGAAGTAATTGTTCAGTACTTCTGCCTTTTGGCGATCCCCCACCACTGTGGCCTCTAAGTCTGCTATTTTGTTGCTCAGACTCCTGGCATTTGAACATAACACCCTCCACCAGTTCCTCCCTTCCTTACTGCTTCCCCTTTCTTTAACCCCTGCCCTGTTTGTGGGGCAGTGGCAGCTAGGTAACTTCCCCTGTTTACATCCTCCTTTCCTCCCCTAGCCTCATACTCCACCCATCTTAGTTTAAATTCATAGCCTTGACTCTGTAAACCTGCAGTGTTTCCCTCAATACCCTGGATCCTGCCTTGTTTAGATGCAGCCTATCGTTCAAATAAAACCTTTCATCCTTCCACATGTTCCTCCACTCCCCAGTACAGATAACCCCCCTCCTCCATGCACTATTCCCTTAGCCAACTGTTGAATTCTTCTAGCCTCTCTTTCCTTCCAGTACTGGCACTAAGTACCGGAAGGACCTCTTAGAAAGCCAATGAGCTCACTCTCTCCCTGCAGCAGCCCCTTGCCAAATCCCTAAACATTTGCTGTACCTTATCAAGCTTGTTTTGTGCCAAATCATTTGACCAGAATTTCTGTTCTCTTATTCCCTTTAACTACTGTTGCAAACAACATAATGTTGTGATATGTTTCGGGCCACTTCTCTATAGGTAGCAGTCTTTCAATTGGTGATATCTACTCCAATAACATTTTAGCTATGGTGACAAAGAATCTTATACTCAAATACTGGACTGATGATACCTGACCACCTTTCCCTGAGTGGATACATAACCATTTATGTGTTTAAGCTGGAAACACTCACTCACTGTTTTTATTCTAAAGCTGCATTCTTTGAAAAAGTGTGATATCTTATTAAACTTTCTTACTACATAGAATAGGCAAGACCCAGATGGATAGCAAGTGAGGATAACAAATAATAAGGCAAGTATCACCCTTTTCTTACTCCTTAAACTCATTCAAATTATTGCTCTATCATAGTTGCTTAAGCTTCCCTTTACTTTCTTTTTCCTCCTTTACGCTCTCTACTTTATCTGCCTTTGTTTTCTAAGACAGTTATTTACAGATGATGTCAGTGATGCGATAGTTTCATTACCTATTAATGTATTCAGTTTTTAAAGGTTGCTTAGCAATAGTTGTTTTTCCTCTGTAATTTCTGAGAAATATTTAAAATTCATTCGCTATATAGTCCATGGACTTTGAATTTGGTTCTCTTTATATTAATAATTATTTGTTCTTATGCTATTTTTTTTAAGCTTTATGTGTTATGCTTCTATTGCTGACTTGGCACCTAGCTTCACCTGAGCTCTTTCCTTCTAAGACTGCTTGAAAGGCAGAGTAGAGAAACTTACCAGAGCAAGGGAGAAGGATTAAGACTTAGTTTGGCTAAGCAGATTTACTGTGTGGTGGTGTTTTAATTTTTTACTCACAGGGATTGCTACTGTTTGTTGCTAACATTTCATTGCTTTATTTTTTCTCTGATTCAAATTAGTTGTTGCTGGTATACCTTCTTCTGCATTATTACAAGGTGTGCCTACAGGTGTGCTAACAGATTACTGCTGTAATCTTCTGATTCAAATTGTCTTTTGCAAGGTATATCTTCTGTTACTGCTTTATTTTCTCTGGAGCAAAGTGTTTCTTACAGGGTATATCTTCTCTGAAATTATTACAGGTGGTGCTTTACAGGTTTTACAGTTTTATCTAACATTAGGATAAGCTTTCAGGGTTACTGCATTTGTTGTTGACTGATTGTTTCTGCTCTTACCTCCTTGTTCTTTCATCGTGGTTCTTCTTTTTGGCAGGGAAGGGCCACCATCACCCCATCCCCAACCACCCCACACTACACTCCTTTTATAGGGTACCACAGTTGTAACATTTCCTGTGGCAGAACAGGAAGGAGGCGGATCAGTGGGGCCTCACAAGGTGATCTCATTTACAGGCACTAGTAATTTAACTTGTTATAACAAGTTAAACAAAGCACAATTAAACCATTACTTGCATTTTTTTCCTTCTAATTACTCTGACTAGGTTACAAACCCAGCAACTTATTTGGAATGGATTTCATTAACTGCAGGTACTGTGGAACAATTTTCAGAAGGACAGTCTTACAGGATTTAGGACACTGTCCTACATGCTGGGCCTTTGGAGATCTTAGGTCTCAGCTCCGGGCAGCATGGGCAGAGATTGCACGCCTCAAATTTCATATTGAAGAGGAAATACATTATAAGAACCACCGCCATTTCCCCAGCATCCAACAGAAAAACCTCGACCGCAGAGGGTAGTTGGTCCAGGAGGTTGGCAGGTGGTTAGGAGGAAACAAATCAGGTGCCCATCACTCTCTGCTCTCCAACACATTACCTCCAAAACCATATAAACACTACAAACAGGTATCTGCCTCTATCTCTGAAATCAAATAAAGAGGCAGAAGACACTGCAAAGCAGGACACTGCGACAGGAGCTAACACAACAATCACCCAAATCAGGAACCAAAACTAAACAAGCACAAAGGAAATCCAAAAACTTCTGATCATAGGAGACTCCATGATTCGGGAGTTGATACCCATCTCCAGCCAGGGGTGATGGTCAGATGTCTCCAGGTACATCAGCATGGAGAGACACTGACCGCATGCTAAAATTGTTCACAAAGCAGGAGAAAACACTGATGTCCTAGTACACATAGGGACTAATGATCTGTCAAGCCGGTCAGTTGAGGAGACCAAGGAACACCTGACTAGGCTGGGTGACAACTATCATCTATTTAGTCCGGCATCTCCTTCTCTGAGATCCTGCCAGTCTGGGAGAAGGGAGCAGATGGACGGAAGGTCAGAAAGGGGAGATAGGGAGCTAAACACGTGGCTCAAGGACTGGTGCCAGGAAAAAGGACACAGATTTGTAGGAACTGGCAACAGTTCTGGGGCGAAGTTCTTTAAATTTGATGGACTGCATCTGACTAAAGAGGAGTCAGTGCATTGGGGCAGAAGTTTGGCGTCTTTGCAGAATATTTAAACTAGCAAATGGGAGAGGTGCAGCACCCCATACGTCGAATGGGAAGAACACCCTCCCCTCAGCTAGTGGTCAAACAGGAATTCAGCGTGTTTGCCATTCATTTGCATCACCAGGTAAGAAAAGGTTTGTCTCCCCTACGATGCACAGGGTAATGCCAAACTTCACCCAACAACTAACACACCAAAATCTGGCCAATGGAAAATCATGTACACAAATGCTCACAGCCTGGGAAATAAGATCCCAGACCTGCAGGCAATAATGTCAGAGGCTAAACTGGACATAGTAGCAATTAGTGAGGCGTGGTTTACCAGTAACCACACTTAGGAGACTTCAGTACCTGGATATGTATTGTTCAGAAGAGACCGAGGTGCAAAAAGGGGGTAGGGTGGCCCTGTATGTTAATGAAAATATCAAAGCTACAGAAATTCAGAATACACATAAGGAGCCAGAAGAACTGTGGGTCACCTGGAAACAGGTAATGGGACAGCCATAAGAACTGGGGTTGTCTACAGGCCCCCAGACCAGAGGGAGGACATAGACACATTACTGTTAGAAGATATACAAAACATGACAGCTAAAGGGAGGTTCTGATAATGGAGACTTCAACATGCCAGATACAGATTGGTCAATACCAGCAGGAACATCTGCCAGAACTAGACTCATAGTGGATTCCCTGCAGGAGAGGGCCTCAAACAACTGGTACAGCAACCCACAAGAGACAGGGCTATCCTAGATCTAGTACTGACTAACAAAGAAGGGATCACAGATCTCCAGGTAGAAGGTCACCTGGGGGCCAGTGACCATCACATGGTATGGTTCAATTTGGCTACTACATCTAAATCATCCCATTCCAAGGCAAAAATATGGGACTTCAGAGGAGCTGACTTTGATAAGATGGCCAACAGAGTTAAGCTAGCCCTGGCAAAAAGAAACACAGGTGAGGAGGTACAGGCAAAGTGGGCAAGCATTAAGGATACAATACTTGAAGCAACATCCCATTGTGTTAGACAGAAAAGGAAGTGCAAAGAAGAAGGAAACCACTTTGGTTCTCAAATATAGTAGCAGAAAAGGTCAGAGCCAAAGGCTGGCCTTCAGAAAATATAAGGGAACACAGCGGGATGAAGATAGGAGGCATACCAAACTGCCCTAAGGGAAGCAGGTAAGGCAGTAAGGCAGGCAAGTCCCAAACTGAGGAAACACTAGCACGAACAGTAAAGAAGGTGACAAGACTTTCTATAGATACATTAGTGAAAGGAGAAAGTCCAGAGGGGTATTGCTAAGCTTAATGGAGAAAAGGGGCATGAGAGGAGGAGGACCCTGTAAAGGCATCTATCCTAAATAGATACTTTTGCTCAGTATTTACTGAAGAGAAGGTAGGGCAGGGCCCACAGCTCAGCATCATGGACACAGGGGGAGGAGGTGAGCACTACTCCCTTCACAAAAGAAAGGGTCCTACAAGAGCTTGCTAAGCTCAGGGTGGATAAGGCAATGGGACCTGATAGCATACATCCCAGGGTACTTAAGGAGCTAAAGGAGGAACTAGCAGAGCCATTAGCAGAATTGTTTAGTGAGTCTCTGAGCACAGGAGAGGTCCCAGAAGACTGGAGAAGGGCTCATGTGATCCCGCTCCACAAGAGTGGTAGCAGGGAGGAGGCGGGGAACTACAGACCGGTCAGTCTTACCTCAGTAGTGGGCAAGATTATGGAGGCACTCCTTAAGGAAAGGATAGTGCAACACCTGGAATCCATAGGGGCACAGGTTCCAAGACAGCATGGGTTTACAAAAGGAAGGTCCTGTCAAACTAATCTCATAGATTTCTTTGACTGGGTAACCAGAGTGGTGGACCAAGGGGAGCAGTTGATGTCGCCTACCTTGACTTCAGCAAAGCTTTTGACACTGTTCCACATAGAAGATTGATAAATAAGCTGGGTAGGCTCGGGGTGGGTCAGAAGTTGGTCAACTGGGTGGCAAACTGGTTGACTGGCAGAAAACAGAGAGTGGTGGTAAATGGTATACAGTCAGAAGAGATGCAAGTCACAAGTGGGGTACCTCTCAGGGATCAGTCCTGGGGCCAGTCCTATTCAACATCTTCATTAGTGACCTCATGAGATGGACTAGAGGGTAAGGCTTGTCTGTTTGCAGATGACACCAAGATCTGCAACAGAGTAGATGATCCAGATGGGGTGGGCAGAATGAGAAGAGATCTGGATAACTAGCAGAATGGTCAGAAGAGTGGCAACTGGGATTTAATGCAAAGAAGTGCAAAATCATGCACATAGGGAAGAGAAACCCTGAAGCCACTTATAGGCTGGGAGGAGTTGCTAGCAGTCACAAAGGAAGAAAGAGACTTGGGCATCATCATCACTGATGACCTAAAATCATCAAGCAGACCTCTAAAGCAGTAGAGTAAGGCTAGGGGGTGTTAGGTGTATTAGTAGGGTATCACAAGTCGTAAGAGGAAGTAATAATCCCTCTGTACAAGACATTGGTTAGGCCCCATCTGGAGTACTCAGTGCAAGTATTGAGGCCACACCTTCACAAGGACATTAACCAAATTGAGGCAGTCCAGAGAAGGGCAACCAAAATGGTGCAGGGACTGCATCAGAAGACATATAGGACAGATTAACGGAGCTCAATATGTATACCCTTGAGCAAAGGAGGGAGAGAGGTGATATGATCGAGACATTTAAACACCTTAAGGGCATAAACAAGGTGAAAGAGTCTAACATGTTTAAATATAAGAAAAATAGCAGGACAAGAGGACACAGCATGAGATTAGAGGGAGGCCGATTAAGGGGAATGTGAGGAAATTCTTTTTCACAGAAAGGGTGGTAGATGCATGGAATGGCTTACCACAGAAGTGGTGGATATGAATACAGTGCAGGGCTTCAAACAGGCATGGGATAGGCATAAGGGAGCAATACAAATGACTATGAATAGATAGGTCACTGACAGAGCAAAGGCCGATGGCACATTTATAAGGTAGAAAAAGAAATGGGCAGACTGGATGGGCCTTGCGGTCCTTATCTGCCGTCAACTTCTATGTTTCTATGTTTCTATGACTTTATTGTTAATTGCATGTTGTTATAATAAAAATGTTAATGAGAAAATATAAAGGAATGCCTAGCATACTATAATCGATGAGTTAGGTACTGGCAGTGCAGGGACTGTGTGCAGGCAAAGAAAGCAGTTGTTACATGTCAGTAACATCCTGTACACAACCATGGAAACTGCAGAATCTGGTGAAGGATGGAATGATGAGAACACCAGAGTTTTCTCCTAACTCTATTAAACCTGTCATGGCCTAGGGATCTTTTGCTTATATTCTCTTTTCTTGTGCATTTCTACTTTCCTCAATGCTTTTACCACACTGACAGACCCATTCTATTGTGCTTTATCATTTTCCTGGGAGATCTGACCCTCCATGGGCCTTCCTCCGATATCTTCAGATTTGCCCTGTTTTTGTCCACCATTTCAGCAGGCCTCCCAACATAGTGCATGAAGGGATCCAGCTGCTGGCTATAGGAGTGGAGGGAAGCTGCTCAGTGGTGCACATCAGTATGATGTCTACTTGGATGTGGTAGTCTGCCTCCACAACTATGCCTGAAGTCTCTCCATGTGTATTGTGTGAGGGAGACATGGAAGGGCTTTCCAACTGTATAACTCTCTCCTCAAACTAGTGGGATAAGTTATACTGCAGAAGGTGCTGCTACCCTCTCACCAGAGTTCAAATCCAGTGGTGACATATCTCCCTACCTAACTGACTGGGATCTCATATTCTGGTTATGAACCCAGGTTCCCATATGTGGCAATCAAGTATGTATATCAGTATTCTGTTGGGCAGCCATCATAGGATTCTTGACTTTTACCTAGGCAGTTACCATGGGCAGGCAGGATGGATCTTAGAGTAATGTCTCACTTTCTGAAGAATAGCACCTCTTGCAGTGCTGAGCACATCCCAGTTAGGTTGCTTTCTACTGAACTACAGTGACAGCTGGGGTAGGTGAATGCTTTGCATAGTCTTTGCAGCAAAGTAAAAAACATGATGCTTTGTCAAGTACTGTAGTCTTTGCCACTTAGCATATGAAGTGCAACTTTGTGTCATCTCATGATGGCAAACCTTCACTGGTGAAGTGCAGAATACTTCATAAATTGCATGCAGGGGAGCAGGTCACATGAAGGATTTCTATCCAGAACAACAGTCACATTCTTTGCACTGATGTAGAATTTTCCCAGACAGTGCACTTGCTTGTATAGTCAGAGAGTGAGAGCAAAAGGAATCAGATGTATCTCTTTAGACCAGTTTACACCACTGCATTTTACACTGTAACAACCTGAGTTGCTCTTGGTGCAAATGTGGCCCTGTGGACACTTACTCAATCATGTTAAGTTGATCCTCTGTCATCTAACTGAGATGCTGCAGAGCTGGCGATGTGTTCAGGAATGGGGTGTCAGTAGCCATGTGGACAGGCTGAACTGCTCACTCTGATGCACAAGAGGTGCTTTGTCACCCTCCCAGCTGACACTGCCATGCAGCGACCATCCCCAGACTCAGGGCCGGGCTCCAACACGTCTTGCATCAGCACTGAAAGGGGCCATATATGTACGCAACAACAGATTGGCGTGGGAGGTTGGGGCAGTGCCAAAGTGACTTGGAGCTTGTGTCAGAGTGGCTGTGTAAGCAGGCCTTCTGATAGTTGAACAAAGTGACCCAGTCATGGCTTAAAGAGCACCTCTTCGGGTATTCCCCCCAAATCACATAAGCACCTTTACCTAGCTGCAAGTCCTGCTGCCTAATTCTTATTTTTCTGATGCAGCTATTTTGGGTGGGAAGGGATCATGTTTTGGCTTAGTGGTGCCGAGAGCCCAATCCCTTCCACTTCTTGGTTCTGAACCAAGGGCCTTGTTAGTTGAGTGGTGACCTTGATTTGTCCAGATCAGAACCGTAAAACATTAGAAAAAGAACTCTGAAACCTAGCCCTATAGTACTGTATGGAGCGTGCCCTCATGCTCGCCATATTATTGCATCACATAATGTGCTAGCTTGGGGGTGGCATTCAGGACCAGGAAGTGGAAAGGAGCCACACAGCCAAAATACGATCCCTTCCCAATCAGAACAGCTGCATCAGAAAATTAAGAATTAAGCAGCAGAGGACTTGGTGCCAGGCAAGGTGCTTTATATGGTTTGGGGGGAGGTTGAGAAAAGAGCAGGAAAGGTGCTCTTTCAAAAGGTTATAGTTACTGCAGAAATATTTGCTGAGTTTCAGTGCTGAGACTTTGTCTAAGGGATCTGAGTAGGTTTTAATTAGAAACATAACATATTTAGGACATATTTTCAGAGGTTTTACATTACTTATTCTGATCTGGTCTGTCTAATCTGAGTGCAGCTGAACTGAATCCAGTGTGAGGGGGTCTGGGTGAGGGAGAGTGGAGTCAACTCCCAGTTTCAGTTTTGTTTGACTAAATGTTTTAAAATTCAATGTTTTCAGTGCACCTTTTTCTTTTATGGACAGTGTTGCTGACCACTGATTGTAAGTGACCATTGGCCACCCTATCTGCCATTTTTTAAGTGCGGCATTTTTTTTTTATATAAAAAAATAAAATCTTGCAGGGCTGTGCCAAACATTAGTCCAAATGATTTGTGTAGGTCTGTGAAGCAATAGTTTGGGGGGGGGGGGCTTGGCACTGGTGGACCAATGGAAGCATAGTGTGCTGATGACACTGGCTTCCAAAAGTGCCACCAACTTGTAATGTTGTCACTGACTGCAGCAATCAGGGGCCGCCTCATCATTGCAGTGTCAGGCATTCTGCTGCAATGAGGGGGTGACCTATCATTGCAGGGCGGAACATTGCCTAGTGTAATATTTTTTGTGAACGCAGCAGCAAGCCACTGCCATGTTCATGAACAACACTGCACAACCCCCAATGTCAAGGGGGTGCTGAATACCCCTTGGCATCATGCACCCCACCAAAACTGCTTTTGTTTGCCGACGGGGGCCCCAATCCCCCATCGGCTACAGCCTCCACCATTGGGGACCTTCAGTCCCTTCCCTGCCCAGTTTAATTTGCCAACAGGGGAGCCCACTCCTCATCAGCACAATGCCCCCCCAAAAAACAGTTACTTTCTGCCAAGGCGGGTGCCCAATCACCCCTGAGCTCTTGCCTCCCCTCAGTATGTGCCAATGGCAGTGCCTTATCCCCATTGGCTACAGATCCCCCAAAAAGTTGTGTTGCACACAGGGAGCCCACCCCAGTGTGCCAAATGCCCTAGGAAACAAAAAATTCCCACGATTTTATATATTTTGTTTTAACCTGCAAACCAGAAAACGGTCCCTTGTGGAGTCCGGTGGCCCCACCCCCATATCGTGCCCACCCTCTGCACACTTCTGCCTCCAGACCTTTCATCACCCCATACTTACATCCGGAGCATGGCATGATGATCTTCGGGGACCGGAACATGTCTGCACTCTTCAAAGCTGACCGCGAACTGAAGAAATGCCAGTAAGCTGTTTAATGGCATAAATAGGGTTTTTTTCAACTTTGGTGCATATCTCAGGTATTTTGGGGAATTTTGCCACCACATTTTTTAACATGGGGTTATTGGGACCCCCCTCATGAATTCAGGCACTGTCATGGCATTATTCAGTCCCAAAAGGTGATTTTGCGGTCACTGTGCGGAATCACAGTTTGGGACTGATTACTGAAATGACAGTGCCAGTGTTCATTAGGTGGGCTCTCAAAAAATCTATGTTGCAAATTTGGTGGAAAAAATCCAAGAAATTACTGTTTTATGAGCGTACGTAGCACAGTTGCTATGCAAGCTCGTAACTTTGTGAATTTGCAGCAGTTTCACTCCAGATTTTCAACATTGCCATTTTGCTGTGCATCCTTATGAACAGCACAGCTGTCATTTTTCACATCCTGGCTGAAATGTGTTTTCACACTTCCGGTGCAGAATAGCGCTGTCGCTGTGGGAAATCAGTGTTCAGGACACATTAAGAAAATCTCAGTGACACTGTTCATGAGCAGAGGTCCTAAAATGCCTATGTTGAAAATTTTGTGACAAGAGTCCATAAAATGGCTGTGTTACGAGCGTGTGTTGCACAGTTTCCATGCATGCTTGTAACTTCACAAATATGTAATATTTTCACTCCAGATTTTCAACATTGCCATTTTCCCATACCTGCTTATGAACAGTATAGCTGTCATTTTTCACATTCTGGCCGAAATGTGTTTTTGCACTTCCGGCGCAGAGTAGTGTGGTCATTGTGGGAAATCACTGTTCGGGACACATTAATAAAATTACAGTGACACTGTTCATGAGCAGAGGTTCTAAAATGACTATGTTGAAAATTTGGTGACGTAAGTCCATAAAATGCATGTTTTACGCGCATATGCTGCGCAATTTCCGCATATGCTCGAAAGTGCGAGCATTTTTAATATTCCCACTACAGATTTTCAACATTGCCATCTCTTCACACCTTCCTATGGATGGTACAACTGTCATTCTTCACATCCTGCCGCTCTGTGTTTTCATACATGTGGCGAGAATGGCATGGTCGCTGTTGGAACTCAAAGTTTGGGACACATTGACAAAATCACACTGCCACTTTTCATGAGAAGAAGTCCCACTTTCATGAGGTGGGGTCAGAAAAATCCATGTTAAAAATTTGTAGTGCAAATACCAACAAATGCCCGGGGCATTAGGGTTCCTAACCATAACGTCCCACCCTGTACAGACTGACAGGCATCAGGGTGTGCCTTTGGATTGCTGAGTGTACTGCTCATGCCATCCCACCCCCCCAGCCACTAACAGGCATCAAGGTGTACCTTGGACTCTTCGGCCCCAGACTTCACTCTATTCTCCTATGGTGCACCCATTTCAGTGTATGTCCTTATGGAATGGGGTGACTGTAAAGCCAAACACCCCAAGACACACCTCAACATGTGTCGGTGTCTGCAGAATAGGGTGAGGTGACATAGCATGACCGTCATGGGAGACAACCCAAATACTTACCCCAATGCCTGTCCATCTCTACAGGATGGAGGTGGGGTTGGCGTGAAGTTCAATACTTCACTGCCATTTCTATGCTGCATCTGTCTAACGTCTGCATTTCCAGTGCTAATACCAGCAAGCAAACATTTGGCATTGACAAATGCTTGTTTTAATACTGGTTCTGATTCTGTTAGTGCTTCATCTATACAGGCCTGTTAGTAACCTCGGTGTGAGTCTCTCATTTACACTCTGGTGGTAAGTGCCATTTAAAACTGTGTGATGTAGTTTATGCCTCCCAACCACAGAGTTCTATAGTAGAACATGGATGCCTTTTGCCAACAATAGAAGAGCTAAGCAAGGACATAAACTACATCATGCAGTTCTGAAATGGTACTTACTACTTGTGCCTAAATTTAGAAACACCAATGAGTATATAAAAATCAAGTCAAAGTGGAACAGCAACGGAACTGGAGCCATTTATTTAAAAATCAGCTTCTACTGGGGAGAATTACCTATAGGTTCAGTGCAGTTCTCCTTTATACACAGTCATCTGTCAATCTGGGCAAAACATCAAAGCAGCCTGGTGAGGTTCCGGAGCACCTGATTTTCATCATCATAAATAACAATGGAGAGTATAGAAGGAAGAACAGAAGTAGAAGGGGGGATTTGATAAGGGAGGCAGCAATAGTGCTACTAGCTTTTCAGAGAAATTAAAGGGACACTCAAACTTTTTGACATGTTATCTCTAGGTACTGTAAAAGCTCACATTTTGTTATTGCTTAAGTTCTCTAAATTTCATTGATGTTGCTAGCTGTGTTATTTGTTTCTTTTCTTGGTAGAACAGAAATGCATGCTAATGGCATAATTATACCTATCCCTGCATAGTTTGAAATCCTTGATCTGATCTTATTGCATACTTCCAGAACATTAGGAAAATCCCCAAACAGTGCAGTCAGTCATGATTCAATAATCTCCCCCATGCATCATGAGTGGCTAGATTGTGTTGTGGGTGTTCCCAAGTCCAGGAAAGATGTAGTGGGAGTTGATCAAGGGAATGTAAACAAATATATTTTTTGTGGTAACATCAGTATGGTGGTCAGTCTGTTTGTCAATTTTTGAAAGAGAAAAGGAAGCAGAATCAAGATACCATTTACATAAGCAATCTCCACAGAATGTGACCAATTATAAATGTGTTTTTTTAAACTTGAGACAGTTTGAGGTCTAAGAAGGTCAATAGTGTCTCTTTAAAGGAAAATCAAATCAGCTCCTTTTGCCATCACAAAAGTCACCTTTGGATGGAATGGCCATTCTCAGTCACATACCTCTGGTGGTAAAGTGGTGAAACACTGCTTTCTGGACAGAAAAAGTCATTTATCATGTCTTGAGAAAGTGCTGATAATGCTTAAAAAACATTTGGAAAGGGAAGGGTGTTTGTGTCATGTTGTTGGCATTTGCAGAAATAAAATGTTTTGCCTTTTAACCTTACACATCTAAAGCATGGATCTTTTACTGAAGCAGCAATGGGGAGCTGAGTTCTGGACTGTCTGCCATTGTGAGTTCTTTATTTTGCTCCGTCTTTATCGCTTTAGCCGCATGTTTTGACTATGTATCTGAGAATTGTCCAGTAGCTCCTCATTTCCCCCCTTTCCCAAATAGAGGCACACACATGGATCTTGGAGGAAATGGCCACAGCCATGTATTCATTATCTATAATATTGACATTACTATTGATCATAATGCATCAATTAAAACTGAGCAGTGAGTGCTGTTGGGAGGATGTGCCATACCTCAGGCATCCACACCATCCACCAACCTGAGCTCCCTTTAGGTGTGTGCCGAAGTATCTCCAGTGGTTACAGGTCATATGGCCAAGGCTCCTGTGGCCACCACCCCATCTGGCACCACTGACCTTGCAGTATAGTACTCTGTACTGCTCCCAAGCTGCCTCGCCTGGCTGTAACAGTTTCAATTGTATGTGCTACCATCCTATTATTATATGCTTTCTTTATGTGTTTTTATTTATTTAGTTACGTTTTTTATTTATTTTTTATTTTTAACTTCCTATTTTTTTTGCCTTGTGCCTTTCTCATAACATGCATTTGGAGGGGCTGAAAACCAGAAAACCCCTATGAGGGAAAAACTGGGACAAACCACTCCCCAACCCGTACTGTGGGTACCCAGAGTGGGTCAAGGGGCCCTTTCTCCCTTGACCCTGTCCTGCCCTACTGAGGGTGGGCATCCAGTGATAGGAGGACAAAGAGGAGATATTGATACTTTTAACCCTCTAACTCCTTTCCACCCAACCCCCTTATGGGGACCTGGTTATACCTCCCCAGAGGTGTGTCCAGAGGCAGCTGTCCACCCAAGGAGGTATCCTATCCCTTAAGCTTGAGTCGGAGGGGCCTGGACAAATGCTGCAATGCTTGGGCAGCCTTCTTATTGTCCAGTAGCTCCTCATTTCCCTTTCCCAAATAATGACACCCACATGGATCTCGGGAGGAAAGCGGCTTCAGCAAGTATTTATTACCTATAATATTGACATTACTGTTGCTCTTCATGCGTCAATTAAAATTGTACAGTGTTTGCTGCTGGGAGGATGCGCCATACCTCAGGCAAATGCATTGCCCACCAACCTGGGCCCCCTTTAGGTGCATGCCGAAGTATCTCCAGTGGTTACAGGGTAAGTCATATGGCCAAGGCTCCTGCAGCCACCCCCCTATCTTGTGCCATTGACCTTGCAGTATATACTGGTGGGATTGGACCATGATCTCCCATGTAGACCCAGATCTAGCAGTCCACCATCCTCACGCCAACCGGGTTGATGAGTTCTTCTAGACAATTGGCCTCATTCCCCTTAGCCCCACTACCTTCACTCTGCGCTCCTTCCTAGCAGGACAGACCACATCCAACCCCCCAAGCCGTTTGCTCAATTTCTTCCTCCCAGACCCTCCTAAAATCCTCCAGTAAGCTATCCAAATCCTCTACCTGCACCTGCTCTTCCTTCCCCACTGCCAGACCTCGGCGGGTGGTGTAAATCCTATCTTGCCCCACTATGGTGCCACCCAAGGACTCCATAAAAACTCTCGTCTCTCTGTTAATCCTCATGCAGGACCTGCTTAATGAAAATTCCTGCCTTGCGTGCAGCCAGTGCTCCCTCATCAACATATGTGACCAGACAAAAGAATATGGGGCCACCAAGCCTTAATGGTATGCAAATCTTCCTTCATAGCCAGCAACAGATTCACTATCTTCCTGTGTCCCAGATCTTCCCATCCTAAGTGAATCAATAAGATGTCTGGCATCTGCTGCCTACCAGCCTCCACTTGAAACATCAGGTGCAAACTCTCTCAGTGCATGCCCTTGATCCTCAGCCATGAAATCTGTGTAACTCACTGTGGGATCACTAGGTTGCTCCCCCAGGCTGGCTGACTGTTCTCTTAGCTGGCCACCAGATGGAGTGTCTGCATAGCCATATGTTTCTGGGGCTTTCCTTAGAGCCTGCAAGAGACAAAAATATGTTACTGCAATTGCGGCTGGACATAGCGCAAGAATGCCTGGGACTTCCAGTGGCCCATGGCCTGTATCTCACTATCAGACAGCCCCATGCTTCTGGCATTCATTACTGCTCCTATCTGGAAGGAATGTGCTAAAATCCTGTCATTCAGCCAGCTTCCTGAATCGCCTTTTTCAAGATGAACCTCATTTGATATGCCATCACCAGCCTACCATTTTAATGATGAAAAAAGGCTTCTCTCAGCTCAGGGCAGGACACCCTGTATGCACTGATCATGTGCACCACTGGCCAGCCTGCCCAAGCTGGTACCCGCACCTCATACCAGTGTCCAACCCCCGCTGCTCTGTATACCCCACCGAGGCATATCCAGGGCCTGCTGTCCACTCCAAGGGGAGGTATCCTATCCCTTTGGTTTGAGTCTGGGGGAGGGGGCCCCTGGACAAATGTTCATCTGCTGCAATGTTTGGGCAGCCTTCTTATTATTTTGTACTTTACTTACTAGGAAAGCTATAGCCTGGTACATAGCTTAATAGTCACATATCATTAAGAGGCCCTTTCAGAATCCCAGTGTTCTGGTTAAATAACTGCCTGTGAAAGTACACAGTTTTACAAAGTGGAAATGCCTCTGGGAGCAACTATCTTCCTCTATGTCAGGAGCATTCCCCCCACTCATCCCTGAATCTCATCAGCAAGCAACTTTATTCATGACATTTGTGCCACACGCACACGCTGTGGCTTACTTCTTAATCAGATTGATACTTGCAGCACCCATTATCCCTAAAAGGTGGCTTCCTAGATAGTGAAATGTGGTTAAAGCAAAAAAGTAGGGATGAGATGGTCAGATGCGACCTGGTTCTGATTCCGACTCTGATTAATGATTCTGATTTACCCTGATGAATTTTAGACCTGTTTTTAGTCCATGAGAGTGTTATTATTTTAGATTCCACTGTAAAAAAAAAACACACAAAATTAATTTTTTAACATACTTTTTGTCTGTATTTTTGTGTCATTTCCTTCACTGAATCTGGCATGCTTTTTGAGGGGAGGCAGCCAGCATGAACAGGAGAAGTGATGAGGCCCCAGCCATCAATCCTACCCTTTTGACTTGAGATGTTATGACCTAGTAGTAATTCAGGCACAGAAATAGGGAACACAGAGTCTGAGACATGATATCCCCTGTCAAAATAAGTGAAACACTATCTATGACCTAGGTAGTAGTTCACGCGCAAAGACAGGGAATACAGAATCTGAGATGTGACATCCTCCCTTCAAAATCTACACAGCACTATAACCTAGTAGTATTTCAGGCACAGAGATGGGGAATACAGAGTCTGAGACATGCCACCACCTCACCTCCAAATAAATGATGCCCTATCACCGAGTAGTAGTTCAGGTGCAGAAATGGGGAAAACAGAGTCTGATATGTGACACCCCCCTCTCAAAATAAGTGAGGCACTGTCTATGACCTAGTAATAGTTCAGAAGCAGAGATGGGGATCACATAATCTGAGACCCTCCCTCCCTTTTATTTATTTATTTCAAAAGTTTCACCAGGAAAGACATACTGAGCTGAGAACAGCTCATTTCCAGATGCATCCTGGGAGAAAGGGTAGTGGGGAAATATATGCATATACATAAATATACATATGTTTACAGAGTAGTTCATAATTAGTTAAATTATACAAATACATAAACATAAATAAACATTTATTAACAGAGTAATGCAAAATCACTAAATTATACAATGAAATGAAAGGTACAGAACATGAACATGATAATAAACAGTTTGTAGGCAACAGCGGTAATACAACAAATTCATCTTGTCAAGGAGACATAACCAAGGAGGGAATATAGTCGATCAGGAAATCTAAGAGGGTAAGGAAAAGGTTCAAGAGGAGGAGAGAGGTGGAGAAGGTGCCTGAGTAGGCCATTAGGTAATGGTTAGGTAGAAGGTGGGGAAGAGGCGGGGAGGTGGAAGAGTAGCCAGTGGCAGGCAGAAAGTGGTGTTAATGGTAGGAGGCAGGGAAGGAGGGGTAGAGGAGAAGAGGAAGGGAGACAGAGGGATGGGGAGAAGGTAGAGCAGAGGAGGGAGAAGCACTCAGGAACAATTTCAGGAGGGGGTGAAGTCATGAAGCAGGCTGGAGAGGGATCAGATGGAGGTAGCAGAGCAGATGAGAAGAGGGAAGTTGTTCCAGAGTTTGGGAAGGTAGAAGGAGATTGCAGCCTGGTCAGCAGAGATCCACCTAGACAGAAGAACTAGGGTGCAGTGACCTGAGCTATGAAGGGAGTAGGAAGAACGTGGAGGAGAGTAGAGCAGTGAAGTGAGGTAGGAGGAGAGGGAGCTCAGCCAGTTGTTTTGCAATGAGGGAGGAGCCATGGGCAAGTCATCTGGCTTCGAGAGAAGGATGGGATAGTGAGGTGTAGAGGTGGCAGTGGTGGGTCAGCAGGGGCATTCCAGCGTGAACCTACAGAAGGAGTGGAAGAGAGGGATCCAGTCTGGCCAGGGTACCAGGGTAGACTTAGGATCACTTCCATAGATAGTGTCATCGTAGTCGAAGAGGGGGAGGATCATTCTCTGCACAATTGCTCTATGAGCTGGTAGTGGATCGCACCCACAGTTTCTATACAGTGCACCTAGCTTTGGGTGGAGCTTTTTGTGGATGGAATCCACATATATGGAGAAATCTAGGTGACAGTCAAGCCACACACCAAGGTATTTGAAGGAGGGGATGTTTTTCTGGGGGGACCCATTTAGGGTGTGATAGGAGGGAAGGGTGGGGAGCCTGGAGAGTTTCTGCCTGGTTTTGAAGGTCATAAAGACTATTTTATTTGCATTTAAGGAAAGCTGGTTAGAACAGAACCAGAGTTGGATGTTGTCGAAATCTAGTTGAAGTCAGTTTGTCAGTTTGGCAGGGGAGGAGTTAGAGGCAAATATAACAGTATAATCTGCATACATGTGGATAGATGCCGATAAACATGCTTAGGAGGCTATTTAGAAAGATGGAGAAGAGTAGGAGTCCAAGCACCAATTCTTGGGGGACACCAGTGTGGACAGGGAGGGGTGATGACATGGATCTGCCAATTCTAACAGACTGAGTTCTGCCCATGAGGTAAGACTGGAACCAATCAGTGACTTGGGAAGAAAGTCCTGGAGCAGAGAGCTTTGCTAGAAGGAGGAGGTGCGCTACTGTGTCAAAGGCTTTAGCCAGGTCAACAAAAATTGCAGAGGTGATCAGACCCTAATCCATACCTGTTAGAATGGCATCAAACAGCGTGAGGAGGGAGGTGGAGTGGAATTTATGAAAGCCAGACTGGTAGTGGGTGAGATATGAGGATGAGTCAAGAAAAGTGGATAGCTGAGAGAGAACCACATGTTCCTGAAGTTTATCAAGGGTAGGAAGTAGACAGGTTGGGCAGTAGTTTTCTGGTGCAGAGGAGTCACCACCTTTACGGAGGGGAACTAGTGTGGCAAGCTTCCATGAAATAGGTACAGAGCCTAGGGAGAATGAGAGGTTGAGAAGGGAAGCAAGAGGGAAGCAGATGGCAGGTGCAGAGAGATGAAGGAGTTTTGGGTCCAACCCATTAGGACTAGTACCCTTGAGGGGTTTAGAGCAAGGTGGGCTTTGGGAATAGTAGCTGGAGAAACTGAGGAGAAGGAAGGTGGGAGGGAGGATGGGGTGTAGCAGGGAGGGAGGGAGGGTAAGGAGGAGAGAAGGAAGAGGCGGAGGAAGTGAAGAAGTCATTAAATTCAGCAGCAACATCAGAGGGTTCAGAGATGGTTGTCCCGTCATCTTGAGGACTGGGGCAGTGGACTTGGTAGGGGAAGAGAAAAGGGAGTAGATGACCTTACAAAACTTGGAAAGGTGGTTGATATTGTTTTGGATGGTGGAGGAAAAGTATTCTGCCTTAGCCAGTTTTATTGCTCTGGTGCAGGCATTGCATAGAGCTTGATATCTTTGGAAATCACCTGGGGAGCCTGAGGTTTTGTGTGCCTTCCAGGCCTAATCCTATGCACCCAGGCAGGCTAAAAGTTCAGCAGAGATACAGGGGAGGTAAGAACCTCAGACCCTAGTTTTTCTAAGGGAGGGCATGGTGATCCCAAATGGTCAGGAAGTGAGTTAAGAAGAAATTTAGAGCCAAGTCAATGGAGCTGGCAGATGAGATGCATGACCAGTCAGTGGCAGCTAGGTTCTCAAGAAATGAGGCTACGTCAAAGGGCCAGAATGATTGACTCTGAATGAATTTGGGTGAGGCTCTGGGGCAGTGGACCTTGTAGACACAGTAAAGCATGTGGTGGTCACTGAGGGCATCTGGGAGGGTGCCTGCTGCAATAATTCTATGTGGGTGGGAGGTGAGGGCCCAGTCCAAAAGGGTATAATTTTAAGATTTGAGGTTTAGGTGGGTAGGGTCAGTGATTAGTTGTGTACAATTTAAGGATTTTATATTGTTGCAGAATTCGCAGACTGAGGGGAAGAGCCAATTTTTGTTAAAGTTCCCAAGTATGAAGAGTTCACTGGAAGAAGTATGAGAGGAGATAGTGGAGAGGAGAGCAGTGATAGCAGAGGTCGGCAGACCAGGGCAGCAATTGACACCAGCAACAAAGATGGGGAATGAGAAAGGAGAGAGAGTTTGATAAAAGTTCATAGGCTGAAGGGAGGAGATAGAAAGAACAGGGGCATACTGGATGGTAGAGGAGAGGTACATGGCAACACCACCATCCCTAGTGGCCTGATCCTGGTGGATCAGTGAGTAGCCAAGGATGACCACCGCTGAATTGGGTATCTTATGGGAGAGCCAGGATTCAGAGATGACCAATATGTTGGGAGTAAGGCTGATCATAAGAGGTTGCAGTAGGTCTATTTTGGGGAGAAGACTGCAGATGTTAACATGTGCAACACTAAGACCTTTGTGGAAGATAGAATTGAGATGGGGAACAGGGCCAGGATTGGACTCAATGTTGCCAGCAAGCAGTAGCAATATGAAAATAATTAGCTTAGTGGGGGTAAAGGGGCATTTGCGCAACAACTGAATGAGGGAGCAGTGGCGAGGGTGAGGGCTGGAGGGAAATGTGAGTAGGAAGCATACAGTAGGAAAATGAAGGCTAGGATCAGGAGAAGAGAGCAGTGCAGATGGCTGGGGAAGTGAGAGAGAGTGGGAGAGAATGAGTAAGGGAGTGTGGGGGATGTGGAGGGGGATTACATAGGTTAGAGGAGCAGAGAGAGAGTCAGAGGTAGAGAGAGAGGTAAGGGTAAATGGGGCAGGAGGGAAAGTGAGATTGTTAGCATGATGAGTCAGCAGAAGCAGGAGGGGTGTTAGAAAATTGAAGGGGGCAGTAGCAGGAGAGCTGAAGGGGATGGGGTAAGCTCAGAATAGGGGGAAAGCACAAGGAGGGGACAGGTTAGTCAGACAATGAAGCAAGGCATGAAGAAGTAGCAGGATGGATTAGCCAGCCAGGATCACAGCAGTGTTTATGAGGTAGCAGTGGTGACAATAGATAGTAATTATAGGAGCTCAACTTGCAAGTCTAGTGCTTTTAAACAATCTGAAAAAGTGCAAACCTAGTGCCTTTATAAAAGCTGAAAAATGCAGATATGGTGTAGCAGATGTGAATAAGGCAGATCTGATAGCAAAAGCTGAAAATGCAGATATAGTGTAACAGATAGCATCCTAGCATCTTAAAACAGTTTTAGGCTCAGTACAGGATAAACTCAAACAGCAAAAGTACAGCAAAAGTGAAAGTGCAAGCCAAGTTACTCACACAATTATCTTTAGTTAGAATGAGTACCAGATCGGGGGCTGTTTTAAGCATGGAGGAGTGAGCTGGTAGATTGAGTGAGGGGATGCAATGCTGTGGAAATTACAGTTCTGACTGTCTTTGGGCAGAGACAGGAGCAGAATGAATGGGAGGAACCAGCTGAGCATGTATATGGGGAATCACTTTAAGGCAGACTTAGATGGGCAAAATCTAGCTGAATGCTGCTTTTTGCCACTATAAAATTGCAACAGGCTTAAGGTGGGGGGGGTGGCTGGGGAGGGAGAGAGGCATTAGCGTTACCAAGATCAGAGTGTTAAGAGTCTAGTGAAGGGGTAATGGTGCTGGACGCCAAAAACCTGCGTGACCTCTTAGCTGGAATTATCTGATGGCGCTGGTGGCGTCTGTCTTAGGAGTGGGGAGGGTGCTATGGATGCCACTCACAACCCATGAGCAGGACCAAGGTGAGGAAGGGAAACCACTGTGAAGGAGAGAAAAACTCAGGTTAGTGGAAGTTCCCTGTAGGCAGTGCTATGGGGCAGAGGTGCAGTGGGAATGGTAGATGGAGGCAGGGAAGGAGGGCCTAGCTTACTGTGAGCAGCGCTAAATGGGAAATAAAATAGGGTGGGCAGAAACGCTGTTCTAAATAGCCCTTTATGAGGCTCATTGGGAGTGCTCTAGATGGGCTGAAAGCCCAGCTTCTGCTATTCTGTCAGCCAAAATGCACTGTGGAGTGGTTCAGTTGAGCCTTAAGAACAGCTAATATTTTTTAAGGCAAGCTACCTCTTGCTGGGAGCTACAATACTGAGCATAGGATTTGCAAGAAAGTGAGTTGTGCTCACAACAGAGGGAGGTGAACCTTGCAATTGTCTTTGGTTTGTAGCAGATATTCTACAATTGGAGGCTACTTCTAACTGAAAGGTGAAATAAGGAACTTAATCAGGAAAAGACAGTCTTGTTACAATTCTTAAGATTTTCAGTGCAGGAAGAGTTTAAACCCTGGGCTAAACATTTGTCACAAATCCTGAAAAAAGTGAAAGTACAGGTTGTGTATTTGACCCAGACAGTAAACTGTTTTTTTGGGGTTTATCTTTTGTGTGCCTTAAAAGGAAATTCAGACTTTCTCAGGAAGTGATTACACCATAAGCTACTTAATCAGCCAATAGCTTTGGTAACAGACCTGAGAACAATAGTATTATAAGCAAGTGTTTTATAGCAAACTCATCAGAACAGCTAATATTTTTTAAGGCAAGCTACCTCTTGCTGGGAGCTACAATACTGAACATAGGATTTGCAAGAAAGCGAGTTGTGCTCACAACAGAGGGAGGTGAACCTTGCAATTGTCTTTGGTTTGTAGCAGATATTCTACAGGTGGAGGCTACTTCTAACTGAAAGGTGAAATAAGGAACTTAATCAGGAAAAGACAGTCTTGTTACAATTCTTAAGATTTTCAGTGCAGGAAGAGTTTAAGCACAGCTGACTTATTTTGAGGCTGACTGCTTTCAGAACCACAAACCACCAGGCTGTTTTGGGGCTGGGAGAGTTTACCTGTATCTGACTTGGATGTTTGGATTTTCTCTGTTTGATTAGCAGGGATTTGCTCTGTCAAATTGTTGTGTATGGTATCTTGCTGACAGGAAGGCACTCCCATGGCGGTGGGTCAGAGCTCTTAGCTGATTGTTTTGTGAGGGCACAGTTTAGGCCCAACCCTCCCACCCCTCACCCCACCCACCCTGAAATAGTTCCTTTATACCTGGGGTTCTGACATCATTTCCTCAAGAGTGCAAGGTGCATATCAATGTCATATCCACTCTAGCACACAGCACTGAAAATATAAGCATACACATTGTATAATATATATATATTGCTATATAACAAACCAATCACACACACACACAAAAAAAGTACATAATCATGAAGGGAGTAGTGCAATGTAATGGCTGTGGGGCAGCAGTCTTCCAGGAGACTTTCTGGAGGCTGAGATGCTGCCCTATTTACAGACAACTCTCTGCCCTGAGGGAGGAATTTTCCTGTCTTCAGGCCACACTGGACAGCAGTAAGGGAACCTTCCCCCAGGCCAGACTGGTTGGTAAGAAGGGAACCTCCCTCATCCAGGGAGCACCAGAGCCACCACCACTGCCTCAGAGGTTGCAAAGAAAGCACAGCAGTTGGACCACAGTGGGCACAGGGAGGGTGAGGATGGTGGAACAGAGGCACACCAGTCAGTTGTTCCACTCCACAATCCATACACCATTCTGGGAACACAGCTCCCTATGGATGCACCCACAGAGGAGATTAAGGAGGCTGAGGACACCTGTCACAAGGGAGGCCCACAGGAAGAGGCAGAGGACACCACAAGGAAAGGAAGCAGCTCCTGGTGGGGGACTCAATTATTAGGGGGATAGAACTAGGGGGAGCAGGGAAAACTGAAGTAAGGTGCCTGCCTGATGCCATGGCTTGGAGGGACAGGAAACACATCCTCAGGATCAAGAACAGCTGCATGGGAGTCTGAGCTGGATGTCATTGTCCACCTAGGGACAAATGACTTGGCTCAACATGAGATTAGAGCAGTGCAGAAGGACTTTGTAGAACTGGGAGGGGCCTAAGACAAGTGCACACACAGTATCCTTCTCAGAGGTGCTGCCTGTCAATGGTATGAGTGAGGCGAGGTACTTTGCACCATGCAGTTTAATGAATGGTTGAAAAAATGGTGTGGAGCACAGGGGTTTGGCTTCATTGGGGACTGGGGTTCCACCTGGAGGGACACCAGCCTATACTGGCAGGATGGTCTGCATCTGTCCAAGAAGGGAACAAGTCTTTTGAGCAATCGGTTTAAATGCTTCATTGGCAAGCTTTTAAACTAGTCAAGGGGGGAGGCACTGATAAGCAGCAGGAAAATCCCAGCCTCTGCCTACAAAACAGGGTACTAAATGAGAAAAAGACCAAGGTAGAAAGGTCAGTGGTGGATGCTGCAACTGAAGGTAAAGCCATCAAAAAATGGAAAGCAATGAGTACCAATGCCCGTAGTCTGAGTAACAAGCTTCCTGAATTAGTGGCCTTGATGGAGGAGGAACATCTGGATATCATGGCAGTCACAGAAACATGGTTCACACAAAACCATGACTGGGACGTAAACATACCAGGATACACTATCTACAGGAGGGACCGAAAGGGTAATAGAGGAGGAGGAGTACCTCTTTACATAAGGGAAGGAATCAAAGCAGCAGAACAAAAGGAAAACAGGGGGAGATGAAGCACTGTGGGTGAGATTTGAGACCGACAGTATGGCACCACAATCGCACAGGGTTGTATACAGACCAACTTCTCAGGGAGAAATGGACAAGGAAATGATAGAAAGTATATCAGTAAGGCAGAAAAAGGGGAGATATTGCTGATGGGCAATCTGAATATGCCAGATGTTAACTGAGTGCAGTTGCAGCAGCCACTTCTAAGAGTGGGGTTATTCTAGATGCCCTACAGGGGCATGCCTTAGACAACTAGTATTGGAGCCCTCGAGAGAACAATCTTAGACCTGGTTCTCTCAAATGGAGATGAAGAGAGGATCACAGATGTAGAAGTGGGTAGCCATCTGGGAACTAGCGACCATCGAACAGTATGGTTCACAATAAACACAGCAATAGAGTCAAGCCATACAAAGGCAAAGGTACTAGACTTTAGGAGGGCTGACTTTGCCAAAATGGGTGAGTGCCTAAGGAATGCACTAGCAAATGGGCAGGAAGGAGGGGTGGAAGAACAATGGGGAATAATAAAAACTGCCATCACAGAGGTAACTAGCCTTTGTGTGAAACAAATAAACAAAACTAAATGATGTAAGAAACCACTATGGTTCTCAAAGGAAGTGGCAGTGAAGGTTCAAGAGAAAAAGAAAGCTTTCAAGAAGTACAAGGAATCACAGAAGGAGCAGGACAGAGAACTGTATCAGATAAAGCAAAAGGAAGCTGGGAAGGCAGTCAGAACAGCAAAGGCCCAAACCGAGGAAAAGATAGCCACCTCGGTTAAGAAGGGGGAGAAAACCTTTTATAGGTACATCAGGGAGCGAAAGAAGACCAAGGGAGGGATAGTGAGGCTTAATAAAGGGGGTGGGCAGAGAGTGACTGTGAAAAGGCAGAGATACTAAACAAATATTTTTGCTCTGTATTTACAAAGGAAGAGGGGAGGTACCTAAAACAAACAGTGGAAACACTCTGGATACAGAAGTTGATACCAGCCCATTTACAGAAGAAAGGGTTCTGAAAGAACTCTTAAAACTGAAGGTGGACAAAGCAATGGGGCCTGATGGAATTCAGCCCAGAATTCTAAAAAGAATTAAGGGTGGAATTAGTGACACCACTGACTACCCTGTTTAACAAATCATGGGAGGATGGGTGGTACCGAGACTGGAGGAGGGCAGATGTGATTCCCTTCACAAAAGTGGGAGCAAGGCAGAAGCAGGAAACTACAGACCTGTTAGTTTAACCTCAGTGGTAGGGAAAATGATAGAATCACTTCTGAAGGAAAGAATTGTCAAATATCTAGAGGCCAGAGGGGCATAGGACCCAAGGCAGCATGAATTCACAGTGGGAAGGTCATGCCAGACAAATCTGATAGATTTCTTTGACTGGGTGACCAAAGTAGTAGATCAGGGAGGGACTGTGGACATGGCCTACCTAGACTTTAGCAAGGCATTTGACACAGTCCCACACAAAAGATTAATATACAAGTTAGCTAGCCTGGGAATGGGTCCCAAGATGACAGCCTGGGTAAAAATTTGGCTGGAGAATAGGACACAGAGAGTAATAGTAAATGGAGTCCACTCTGAAGAAAGGGGGGTTACTAGTGGGGTACCACAGGGTTCAGTATTAGGACCGGTCCTCTTCAATGTCTTTATAAGCAGTGGGTGGGGTTCATCACTGATGTTTTAGGCATCCTTCACAGTTAGAAGCCAGTCAGTCTGACATTTGGTTTGTGTGAAGCAGAGAACCTTGCAACACTGCAAAGAACAATCTATAACTTCATTTAGGAGCTGGAAACTTGGCAAGGCATAATATTGTAAAACAGGGGAGCTACGCTTTCTACAAAGAGTTTCATTTTTTTATTTCCTTATTGGCATTAAGCAGAGAATTGCAAGATTCCATTAAAAGTCTAGTAATTTTATAACCAGAGGGAGTGAGATACAACTGAATTTGTTTGATTGTTGGGGTTGAGACCCAGGATTGAGGGATATTTTGCAACATTTTAAAAGTGTCCTGCTGGCTGAGTAGTTAAGTTTCTATTCCTGGTTTCCCTGAAAGATTTTTGTGTATTGGAATCAGACAGCAGCCTGCCTACATTGAAAGACCTGCTTACATCACAGGTGTCACTAGTCAATCAGTTGGCTTAATTCTTAAGATTTTCAGTGCAGGAAGAGTGTAAAGCACAGCTGACTTATTTTAGGGCTGATCGCTTTCAGAGCACAAACCACCAGGCTGTTTTGAGGCTGGGGAGGGTTACCTGTGTCCGAGTTGGATGTCTGTATTTTTCTCTGTTTGATTAGTAGGTATTTCTCTGTCAAATTGTTGTGCAGGGCATCTTGCTGACAGGAAGGCACTCACTCATGATGCTGGGTCAGAGCTTTGTAGTATGTTTTGCGAGAGGCACAGTTTAGCCCAACCCCTTCCCACCCTCACCCCACCCACCACTGGAAATAGTTCCTTTATACCTGGGGTTCTGACATCATTTCCTCAAGAGTGCAAGGTATATCACTGTCATATCCTTTCTAGCACACTGCACTGACAATATAAGCATACATATTGTATGATATATATATTTCTATATAACAATCACACACACACACGCACACACACACACACACACACACACACACACACTCACACAAAAAAGTAGATAAATATGTGGGAGTAGTTCAATGTAATGGCTGTGGGAAGGCAGTCTTCGCGAGTCTTTCTGAGAGGCTGAGATGCTGCTCTATTTGCAGACAACTCTCTGCCCTGAGGGAGGAAGTTGCCCATCTTCAGCCATGCTGGACAGTAGTAAGGAACCTTCCCACAGGCCACACTGGACTGGAAGAAAACTCCCCATCCAGGGAGCACCAGAGCCACCACCACTACCTCAGAGGTTGTGAAGGAAACACAGCAGTTGGACCACAGTGGGCTCAGGAAGGGTGAGGATGGTGGAACTGAGGCACACCCAGTCAGTTGTTCCACTTCACAATCCATACACCATTCTGGGGGAGCATAGCTCCCCTATGGATCCACCCACAGAGGAGACTAAGGAGGCTGAGGACAGCTGTCACAAGGGAGGCCACAGAAGCAGACAGAGGACACCACAAGGAAAGGAAGCAGCCCTGGGGGACTCAGTTATTAGGGGGATAGAACTGAGGAAGCAGGGAAACTGAAGTAAGGTGCCTGCCTGGTGCCATGGCTTGAGGGACAGGAAGCGATCATCAGGATCATGGGAACAGCTGCCGGGAGTCCTGAGCTGGACATCATTGTCCACCTCGGGACAAATGACTTGGCTCATCATGAGATTAGAGCAGTGCAGAAGGACTTTGTAGAATTGGGAGGGGCCTAAAACAAGTAGCACATACAGTATCCTTCTCAGAGGTGCTGCCTGTCAATGGCATGAGTGAGGCGTAGGTACTTTGCACCATGCAGTTTAATGAATAGTTGAAAAATGGTGTGGAGCACAGGGTTTGGCTTCATTGGCGCATCAGGGTTCCACCTGAGGACACCAGCCTATACTGGCAGGATGGTCTGCATCTGTCCAGGAAGGAACAAGTCTTTGAGCAATCGGTTTAAGTGCTTCATTGGCAAGCTTTTAAACTAGTCAAGGGGAGGCACTGATAAGCAGCAGGAAAATCGACTCCCTGCCAAAAAAAGTGGTACTAAATGAGAAAAAGACCAAGCAGAAAGGTCAGTGGATGCTGCAATGAAGGTAAAGCCATCAAAAAATGGAGAGCAATGAGTACCAATGCCCGTAGTCTGAGTTACAAGCTTCCTGAATTAATGGCTTGATGGAGGAGGAACATCTGGATATCATGGCAGTCACAGAAACATGGTACACACAAACCATGACTGGGCATTAAACATACCAGGATACACTATCTACAGGAGGGACAGGAGGGCAAAAGAGGAGGAGGAGTAGTTTTACATAAGGGAAGGAATCAAAGCAACAGAACAAAAGAGTAAACAGGAGGAGATGAAGCACTGTGGATAAATTTGAGACCGGCACTATAATTCAATAACACGACAGGGCTGTATACAGACCCCGCTCTCAGGGGAGGAATGGACAAGGAAATGGTAGAAAGTATACTTAGAATGGCAGAAAAAGGGGAGATATTGCTGATGGGTGATCTGAATATGCCAGATGTTAACTGGAGTGCAGTTGCAGCAGCCACTTCTAGAGTGGGGTTATTCTAGATGCCCTACAGAGGCATGCACGACAACTATATGGAGCCACTCAAGAGGAGCAATCTTAGACCTGGTTCTCTCAAATGGAGATGAAGAGGATCACAGATGTAGAAGTGGGTAGCCATCTGAAACTAGCGACCATCCAGAACAGTATGGTTCACAATAAACACAAAATCAGAGGTCAAGCCATGCAAAACAAAGGTACTGGATTTTGGGAGGTGACTTTGTCCGTGGTGAGTGCCTGGAATGCACTAGCAAATGGGCAGAACGAGCGGTGGAAGAACAATGAGGAGCCATAAAAACTGCCATCACAGAGGTATCAAGCCTTTGTGTAAAGCAAAATAAACAAACGAAATGAGGTAAGAAACCACTATGGTTCTCAAAGAGTAGCAGTGAAGGTTCAAGAAAAGAAAGCATTCAGGAAGTACAAGGAATCACAGAAGGAACAGGACAGAGAACTGTATCAGTTAAAAGCAAAAGGAAGCTGGGAAGGCAGTCAGAACAGCAAAGGCACAAACCGAGGAAAAGATAGCCAACTCAGTTAAGAAGGGGATAAAACCTTTTATGGGTACATCAGGAGTGAAGGAAGACTAAGGAGGATAGTGAGGCTTAATAAAGGGAGGGAGGGTGGGCAGAGGTGACTGTGAAAGAGCAGAGATACTAAACAAATATTTTTGCTCCAGTATTTACAAAGGAAGAGGGGAGGTACTTAAAACAAACAGTGAAACACTCTGGATACAGAAGTTGATACCAGCCCATTTACAGAAGAAAGGGTTCTGAAAGAACTCTTAAAACTGAAGGTGGACAAAGCAATGGGGCCTGATGGGATTCATCCCAGAATTCTAAAAGAACTAAGGGTAGAACTAGTGACACCACTGACTACCCTCTTTAACAAATCATGGAAGGATGGGGTGGTACCCGAGGACTGGAGGAGGGCAGATGTGATTCCCCTTCACAAAAGTGGAACAAGGCAGAAGCAGGAAACAACAGACCTGTTAGTTTAACCTCAGTGGTAGGGAAAATGATGGAATCACTTCTGAAGGAAGAATTGTTAAATATCTAGAGCCAGAGGGGCACAGGACCCAAGGCAGCATGGATTCACAGTGGGAAGGTCATGCCAGACAAATCAATAGATTTCTTTGACTGGAGTGACCAAAGTAGTTGATCAGGAGGGTCTGTGGACATGGCCTACCTAGCCTTAGCAAGGCACTTGAGCACAGTCCACACAAAGATTAATATTCAAGTTAGCCAGCCTGGGAGTGGGTCCCAAGATGACAGCCTGGGTAAAGGTAGCTGGAGAATAGGACACAGAGAATAATAGTAAATGGGTCCACTTTGAAGAAAGGGGGTTACTAGTGGGTAC
The DNA here is from genome assembly GCA_016271365.2 of Neoceratodus forsteri. Taxonomy (NCBI): domain Eukaryota; kingdom Metazoa; phylum Chordata; order Ceratodontiformes; family Ceratodontidae; genus Neoceratodus; species Neoceratodus forsteri. The sequence goes on along the minus strand of CM057454.1, from coordinate 914,662,558 downwards.
CACAGGGTTCAGTAATTAGACCAGTCCTCTACATGTCTTTATAAGCAGTGGGTGGGTTCATCACTGCTGTTTTAGGCATCCTTCACAGTTAGAAGCCAATCAGTCTGACATTTGGTTTGTGAGAAGAGAGAACCTGCAACACTGCAAAGAACAAACTATAACTTCATTTAGGAGCTGGAAACTTGGCAAGGCATAATATTGAAAACAGAGACTACGCTTACAAAGAGTTTCATTTTTATTTCCTTATTGGCATTAAGCAGAGAATTGCAGGATTCCATATAAAAGTGTAGTAATTTTATAACCAGAGGGGTGAGATACAACTGAATTTGCTTGATTGTTGGGGTTGAGACCTCAGGATCGAGAGGGATATTTTTGCAAATATTTTAAAAGTGTCTTGCTGGCTGAGTAGTTAAGTTTCTATTCCTGGTTTCAATGAAAGATTTTGTGTATTGGAATCAGACAGCAGCCTGCCTACATTGAAAGGCCTGCTTACATCACAGGTGTCACTAGTCAATCAGTTGGCTTAATTCTTAAGATTTTCAGTGCAGGAAGAGTGTAAAGCACAGCTAACTTATTTTGGGGCTGACCGCTTTCAGAGCACAAACCACCAGGCTGTTTTGGGGCTGGGGAGGGTTACCTGTGTCCGAGTTGGATGTCTGTATTTTTCTCTGTTTGATTAGTAGAATTATTTTCTCTGTCAAATTGTTGTGCAGGGCATACTTGCTGACAGGAAGGCACTCATCGCAGGTGCTGGGTCAGAGCACTTAGCTGATTGTTTTAGGGCACAGTTTAGGCCCAACCCCTTCCACCCCTCACCCCACCACCCCTGGAAATAGTTCCTTTATACCTGGGGTTCTGACATCATTCCTCAAAGGTGCAAGGTGCATATCACTGTCATATCCTTTCTAGCACACTGCTGACAATATAAGCATACACATTGTATGATAATATATTTCTATATAACAAATAATCACACACACACACACACACACACACACACACACACGCACACAGAAAAAGTAGATGAAGCATGTGGGGAGTAGTTCAATGTAATGGCTGTGGGGGCTAGTCTTCCGGGAGTCTTTCTGGGAGGCTGAGATGCTGCCCTATTTGCAGACAACTCTCTGCCCTGAGGGAGGAAGTTGCCCATCTTCAGGCCATGCTGGACAGTAGTAGGGAACCTTCCCCAGGCCACACTGGAAAGGTAGGAAGGAAACCTCCCCATCCAGGGAGCACCAGAGCCACCACCACTACCTCAGAGGTTGCAGAAGGAAACACAGCAGTTGGACCACAGTGGGCTCAGGAAGGGTGAGGATGGTGGAACAGAGGCACACCCAGTCAGTTGTTCCACTTCACAATCCATACACACCATTCTGGGAGCATAGCCCCTATGGATGCAACCCACAGAGGAGACTAGGAGGCTGAGGACAGCTGTCACAAGGAGGCCCACAGAAAGGAGAGACAGAGGACACCACAAGGAAAGGAAGCAGCTCCTGGTGGGGGACTCAATGATTAGGGACAGAACTGGGGAGCAGGAAAACTGAGTAAGGTGCCTGCCTGGTGCCATGGCTTGAGGACAGGAAGGCGATCATCAGGATCATGGGAACAGCTGCAGGGAGTCTGGGTTGGACATCATTGTCCACCTAGGGACAAAATAACTTGCTCATCATGAGATTAGAGCAGTGCAGAAGGACTTTGTAGAATTGGGGAGGGCCTAAAACAAGTAGCACATACAGTATCCTTCTCAGAGGTGCTGCCTGGTCAATGGCATGAGTGAGCGAGGTACTTTGCACCGGATACAGTTTAATGAATGGTTGAAAAATGGTGTGGAGCACAGGGGTTTAGGCTTCATTAGCGACTAGGGTTCCACCTGGAGGGACACCCAGCCTATACTGGCAGGATGGTCTGCATCTCGTCCAGGAAGGAACAAGCCTTTGAGCAATCCGGTTTAAGTGCTTCATTGGCAAGCTTTTAAACCAGTCAGGGGAGGCACTGATAAGCGGCAGGAAAATCTGGCCTCCCCTACAAAACAGGGTGCCTAAATGAGAAAAAGACCAAGGCAGAAAGGTCAGTGGGGATGCTGCAACTGGAGAGGTAAAGCCATCAAAAATGGAGAGCAATGAGTACCAATGCCCGTAGTCTGAGTAACAAGCTCTGAATTAATGGCCTTGATGGAGGAGGAACATCTGGATATCGTGCAGTCACAGAAAGAATGGTACACACCGAGAAACCGCAGCTGGGGCGTAAACATACCCGGATACACTATCCACAGGAGGGACAGGAGGTAAAGGAGGAGGAGTAGCTCTTTACATAGAGAAGGAATCAAGCAACAGAACAAAAGAAGGTAAACAGGGAGGAGATGAAGCACATGGAGTAGAATTTGGAGACCCGGCAATGGCACCTGTCACGCACAAGGAGTTCTCTGAACCCGTTCTCCAGGGAGGAAATGGACAAGAAATGGTAGAAGAGTATACTTAGAATGGCAGAAAAAGGGGAGATATTGCTGATGGGTGATCTGAATATGCCAGATGTTAACTGGAGTGCAGTTGCAGCAGCCACTTCTAAGAGTGGGTTTTTCTAGATGCCCTACAGGGGGCATGCCTTAGACAACTAATATTGGAGCCCACTCAAGAGGGAGCAATCTTAGACCTGGTTCTCTCAAATGGAGATGAAGAGAGGATCACAGATGTAGAAGTGGGTAGCCATCTGAGAACTAGCGACCATCGAACAGTATGGTTCACAATAAACACAACAATGAGTCAAGCCATACAAAGACAAAGTAGCTGGATTTTAGGAGAGGCTGACTTTGTCAAAATGGGTGAGTGCCTAAGGAATGCACTAGCAAATGGGCAGGAGCGAAACTGGAAGAACAATGGGGAATAATAAAAACTGCCATCACAGAATTATCAAGCCTTTGTGTAAAAGCAAATAAACAAAACGAAATGAGGTAAGAAACCACTATGGTTCTCAAAGGAAGTGGCAGTGAAGGTTCAAGAGAAAAAGAAAGCATCAGGAAGTACAAGGAATCACAGAAGGAACAGGACAGAGAACTGTATCAGTTAAAGCAAAAGAGCTGGGAAGGCAGTCAGAACAGCAAAGGCACAAACCGAGGAAAAGATAGCCAACTCAGTTAAGAAGGGGATAAAACCTTTTATGGGTACATCAGGAGCGAAGGAAGACTAAAGGAGGGATAGTGAGGCTTAATAAAGGGAGGGAGGGTAAGCAGAGGTGACTGTGAAAAGGCAGAGATACTAAACAAAATATTTTGCTCAGTATTTACAAAGGAAGAGGGGAGGTACTAAAACAAACAGTAGAAACACTCTGGATACAGAAGTTGATACCAGCCCATTTACATGAAGAAAGGGTTCTGAAAGAACTCTTTAAACTGAAGGTGGACAAAGCAATGGGGCCTGATGGGATTCATCCCAGAATTCTAAAAGAACTAAGGGTAGAACTAGTGACACCACTGACTACCCTCTTTAACAAATCCTGGAAGGATGGGTGGCACCGAGGACTGGAGGAGGCAGATGATTCCCTTCCACAGAAGTGGGGAGCAAGGCAGAAGCAGGAAACAACAGACCTGTTGGTTAACCTCAGTGGTAGGAAAATAGTAGAATCACTTCCCCTGAGACAGAATTGTTAAATATCTAGAAGAGGCCAGAGGGGCACAGGACCCAAGGAAGCATGGATTCACATGGAAGGTCATGCCAGACAAATCTGATAGATTTTCTTTGACTGGGTGACCAAAGTAGTTGATCAGGAGGGTCTTTTGGACATGCCTACCTAGCCTTTAGCAAGGCATTTGACACAGTCCCACACAAAATATTAATATACAAGTTAGCCAGCCTGGGGTGAGTCCCAAGATGACAGCCTGGGTAAAGAATTGGCTGGAGAATGGACACAGAGAATAATAAGTATATGGAGTCCACTCTGAAGAAAGGGGGTTACTGGTAGGGTACCACAGGGTTCAGTATTAGGACACCGGTCCTCTTCAATGTCTTTTTAAAGCAGTGGGTGGGGTTCTATCACTGCTGTTTAGGCATCCTTCACAGTTAGAAGCCAGTCAGTCTGACATTTGGTTTGTGTGAAGCAGAGAACCACAACACTGCAAAGAACAAACTAGTAACTTCATTTAGGAGCTGGAAACTTGTAGAAACGTATAATGTTGTAAAACAGAAGCTACGCTTACCAAAGAGTTTCATTTTATTTCCTTATTGGCATTAAGCAGAGAATTTCAGGATTCCATTAAAAGAGTAGTAATTTTAAAACCAGAGGGAGTGAGATACAACTGAATTTGCTTGATTATTGGGGTTGAGACCTAGGATTTAGAGGATATTTTGCAACATTTAAAAGTGTCCTGCTGACTGAGTAGTTAAGTTTCTATTCCTGGTTTCACTGCAAAGATTTTTGTATGGAACTCAGACAGCAGCCTGCCTACATTGAAAGGCTGCTTACATCACAGGTGTCACTAGTCAATCAGTTGGCTTAATTCTTAAGATTTTCAGTGCAGGAAGAGTGTAAAGCACAGCTGACTTATTTTGAGCTGACCGCTTTCAGAGCACAAACCACCAGGCTGTTTGGGGCTGGGGAGGGTTACTTGTGTCCCAGTTGATGCTGTATTTTTCTCTGTTTGATTAGTAAAGTATTTTCTGTCAAATTGTTGTGCAGGGCATCTTGCTGACAGGAAAGGCACTCATCGCAGTGCTGGGTCAGAGCTTTTAGCTGATTGTTTTGCTGAGGCACAGTTTAGGCCCAACCCTTCCACCCTCACCCACCCACCGGAAATAGTTCCTTTATACCTGGGGTTCTGACATCATTTCCTCAAGAGTGCAAGGCATATCACTGTCATATCCTTTCTAGCACACTGCACTGACAATATAAGCATACACATTGTATGATAATATATTTCTATATAACAAACCAATCACACACACACACACACACACACACACACACACACACACACACACACGCACACAGAAAAAAGTAGATAAACATGTGGGGAGTAGTTCAATGTAATGGCTGTGGGGCAGCAGTCTTCCGGGAGTCTTTCTGGAGGCTGAGATGCTGCCCTATTTGCAGACAACTCTCTGCCCTGAGGGGAGGAAGTTGCCCATCTTCAGGCCATACTGGACAGTAGTAAGGGAACCTTCCCCAAGCCACACTGGACGGTAGGAAGGAAACCACCCCCATCCAGGAGCACCAGAGCCACCACCACTACCTCAGACGTGCAGAGAGGAAACACAGCAGTTGGACCACAGTGGGCTCAGGAAGGGTGAGGATGGTGGAACAGACACACACCCAGTCAGTTGTTTCACTTCACAATCCATACACACCATTCTGGGGAGAGCATAGCTCCCTATGGATGCACCACAGAGACTAAGGAGGCTGAGGGACAGCTGTCACAAGGGAGCCCACAGAGGAGACAGAGGACACCACAAGGAAAGGAAGCAGTCCTGGTGGGGACTCAATGATTAGGGGATAGAACTGGGGGGAGCAGAAAACTGAAATAGGTGCCTGCCTGGTGCCATGGCTTGGAGGGACAGGGCGCATCATCAGGATCATGGGAACAGCTGCACGGGGAGTCTGAGCTGGACATCATTCATCCCACCCCTAAGGGACAAAATGACTTGGCTCATCATGAGATTAGAGCAGTGCAGAAGGACTTTGTAGAATTGGGGAG